>JAPTHN010000038.1:1668451-3095374 GCA_026936325.1 Platynereis dumerilii | reverse complement strand
TCTCAAAGATTCCTACTCCGATTTTTATGAAAGTTGGATTGGATTATAGGCCTATATATCGACCCAAAATTTGTGCATTTATAGTTTAGTGCCATCATTCCTGGCTGAGCCAGCAGCCTTCGATTGAGCCTACCTCTGTCTTCAAAAATCTGTGGCTTTTCCAATGGATATGAACAATTTTACCAAGCGGGGGAGCCACCAGCTGGGGTATTTTTGTTGAACTGTGGAGTACAATAGGTGGAGTAGCTGCATTCTGTGGGATTCAACTTTAAGTAATAAATAATTATCTTTGCACCAGGTAACAAAAGATTTTACTTCGTTCTGATATTCGTTATCTTCATTAACACAGAGTCCCACTAGAGCAGTATCATCTGCATATTTGTACACTTTACATGACGAACAGCTAGATCTACAAGTGTCCGTATACAAGGTAAAAAGTAATGGTGAGAGAACGCACCCTTGCGGGGCGCCTGTTTCTGTATGCACAGTCTCAGATAAAGTTCCATTAAATTTTACATACTGTTGTCTATGACTCAAAAAGCTATAGATCCATAATACAATATTTGGATTAACCTGCATCTTGATAAGTCTGTCGAACATTATATGTACTTGTATTGTATTGAACGCAGAGCTAAAATCTATGAAAAGAATTTTTACAAAGTGACTTTTAAATTTGCTATTTGGTGTATCCAAAAATTTTAAGGCATCATTTACAATCATGATATAGTTGGGTCTAACGTACTTCTGTTTTTAGTATAAGCAAATTGTAGAACATCTTGTTGAGAACCAATATACCACATCAGTTTTGCTTTGACAATCTTTTCCAAACATTTCATGGCTATACTGAAGTTAGTGCTACTGGTCTGAAGTCATTGAGTATTTTAGGTTGTGGTTTTTTAGGCAGTGGAATTATTTCTGAGAGTTTGCACTTCGTTGGAACACAACATTCGTCAAGAGATCTTAAAAAAATAAGATGGAAAATATAGGCCAGTGAGCTTTTTCCTAACTTCAGTACCCTACCGCTTAGCTTGTCTGGGCCACAGGCTTTATGAATGTTAATTTTTGAGAAGCTCTGTGCCACGTCACTTACACTTATAATGACCTTTTCACAGCACATTTGTCTAATATTCTCAAGTATCTCACAACATTTGTCACTGAAATCATATACATCGAATCTTGAGTAAAATTTAACCAAGTCACTGCAGTGTTGTTTTACATCATCAACTACAATTGATTTAACAGACTTAGTCATACCTGTGATCTTTTTAAGACTAAGCCATGCATCTTTTACGCAGTTTTTGCTGAAGAGATCTTTCACTTTTTTACAATATTCTTGTTTGCACACTTTGATGGTTTTGTCAATGTCCTTTTGGACTGTTTTTAACTTATCTCTATTACCACAAGTAAGACATTAAGATATTTTGAGGCAACATCAAGATATTACTGGAACATTGTCACAAAGTTGACTAAAATATCTCGCCATTGTGTTAGCTTTGCACAAGGCAACATAATTTCTGCCGGACATGCAATTGCCAACTAACAAGCCCTACACTAATTAGCAATTGGCATTTTCATTTGTTATTGACACTGTGGTTTCGTGATTTGTAGGAACATAGAATTATATACCACATTTATATCCATGGTTGGAACTTGTGAGGAAAGTTACTAAAAACCTAGGGGTCACTACTAACAGTCGAACATGTTGCAACAGTGAAACCTGGTATCAGTGGCTGAAATATTTTCCTTCCCATTATCTTTTTGTAACTCTTTGTAAGCACATTTAATAAGAAAGTCCTTTGTAAGATGGACACATGTCTAGTGAACTTGCACTTGTTTAAATATATCTTTCGCTAGTTATTAATGCAAACTATACTCAGACATGAACAGATCAGACAAGCACCAATCGGACAAGCAAAGATCAGACAAGCAATCAGACGAGAACTACACAGACAAGCTATAATCATCTGCAATAATCAGACAAGAAAAGGTCAGATATACAAATTAATCACACAAGATCAGGCAAGGAAAGACTAGACAAGCAATATTCCGACTAGAAAGGGTCAGGCGAGGAAATAATAGACAAGAGAAGATCAGAAAAGTAATTATCTGACAAAGAAATATCTGACAATTAAACATCAGACAGGGAAAAATCAGACCAGAGTAAATCAGACAAGCAAAATCAGACAGGGAAAAATCAGACAATTAAGGGAGATCAGACCAGCAATAATCAGACAAGGGAGATCAGACAAGAGAAGATCAGATAAGTAATAATCAAACAACTATAATCAGACCAGGAAAAATCAGGCAAGATAAAATCAAAAAAGCAACAGTCAGACTAGGAAAAATTAGACCAGAGATGATCAGACAAGCAATAATCGGACAAGAAAAATCATACAAACAATAATCAGACAAGAAATAACCAGACAAGAGAAGATCTGACAAACAATAATTAGACAAGGAAAAATCAAACAAGAGAAGATCAAACAAGTAATAATCAGACAAGGAAATGTCAAGGAAGAAAAGATCAGACAAGCAATAATCAGACAAGGAAATGTTGGACAGAAGAAGATCAGACAAGTCATAATCAGATAAGGAGTTATCAGACTGGCCATAATCACTTATCAGACCAGGAATGTCAGACAAGGGAAGATCAGACAAGTAATAATCGGACAAGTAAAATCCAGATGAGATAATCATATTCTGACAAAAGATCGGACAATGGTGTGTCATCCAACATTTTCATTTTATGTTGACTTTTCTGTTTTTCCTTGGGTTTGCTCTTATTTGATATTTGTGTTCATTAACTTTTATTTTCTATTGTTTATTTGTTGTATTTGTTATTGTTGATGCATTGGATAATCTTTTTTTGTTACATTCACAGTGACATATGAACCCAGGTTGGGTTTGGGTGTGGTGATTTGATTTTTATTTTGAATTTGTTGTAAAGGTACTCACATGTCACTTAAATAAAAATAATACCTTAATTAAAAATAATACCAGTATATTCAGAGTAGGAAAGATCTTAAAAAAAAAACCATAATCTGACAAGGAAAGAACAAAGAAGCAATAATCAAGACAAGGAAAGATGAGGCAAGAAATAATCAGACAGGGACATAACAGGCAAGCAATAACCAGACAAGGAACTAGAGGTCAACACGATAGGGGCATAGGAAAGGTGTACGTAACACTGGTGGCTACGGGATACACAGCAGCAATCTAGGTGCAGTGCTACTTATACAAACTGCTTGCAGTGTGTGATTCACTGACCCTATCTATCTATCTGTCATCTATCTATCTGGTCAGAGCTGTCTTTTGTCTACCTACCTGAAGTAAGAATGATGCTTTTTGTAGGGACCATCTCAGATCTGTGTTGCATACTCCAAATTTAGTACAGGACCCCACCATAGATCCCGTGACCACAGTCAGACCACTTGAGTGGGAGCAATTTTTGAATGTTGATCCAAGTTTATGAGGTCAAAACAAAAAATTTTGGCCGGGGCGCCCCTCCAGAAAGTGCGGGCTAACTCCACCAGGGGCCATTTTCAAAATGGCCGCCGATAATCAAAATTTTGTTATATCTCGGCTTCTAATTGATCTAAAATGATAATTATTGGGTCAAAATATATGTTTTTGGGGCCAAGAAATTCAACGGTCACCATTAGAATTGTCTATGACCACCACCAGTGGGCAGAATAAGAAAATTTATGAGAAAAATAGCTAAAATACTATATTTTCGGGCCGAAACCTAACACACACATGCAGAATCTGTAAAAGTGAGCAAATGACAGTTAAATTATAATCTTTTTATACCTCTCAAAATTACATAATGCAAAGGAGTCATATTGTCACTCATCAGCAGGAAAAGTATGAACCCCATGAGTTTGAGAGCTCATAAAAATGCGAAAAATTCGTAAAACAAACTGAAACATGTTGTAGTAAGTATGTGTCATTTTCAACTGAACACTTAGTAATCATCGTCTGAGTCCTCATTTCTGTCATCTGTGCAACTATCTTCAGACTATCTACACTCTATAATTTCCACCTGTGCAATAGTGTCACTGAGAGTGCAGGCTTCGAATAATGAATAGAAGTGCATTCGTCCTTCAAGGAATCATCATATCCCAAATCAAAGGGTTTAAGGTCTGATTTGTCAATTTTGAAGTAAAGGCGGGTCAAGAAATTTCCATACAGAACATAAAAATCATGCAAATCCTAGGCCATGGTGTGGTTGCCATGGACTTTTGTCTGAGGTTCTTCTATTACAGAGCGATTGTCTGACTGATTTTGTCTCCATATTTGTATTGGATAGATGAGAGAGTCATGTCATCTGGCATCCCTTTCTTGGCTGGAGGCCTAGGATGTGGCTCCGTGGTACAATGGTTAGCATGCCTGCCTTGTACACTTGAGGATGTGGGTTCAAATGTCCAGATGTTATCACTATAATGATTGGTATGATTGCCGTTCAGTATGGTGAGCACCGTTGAGCAGATTTATCTGGAATGGGCACTTTATAAAATTATACTATATAAGTATTACTATATTATTATTTTCTTGGAAGGAATTCTGGTTATTCTGTGCTTCCTTGCTAGTTGCCTTGTCCAATATCATTCACCATCTTGCCACCATCGAAGAAAGCTGCAGTTGTTCCGCAGACAGAGTTTACATACAGTGGCACACCAATTTCAGCAACTTATTTTGAACAAAGGGAATGAAATCAGAATCTGTAAAAGTGAGGAAATGACAGTTAAATTATAATCTTTTCATACCTCCCAAAATTACATAATGCAATGGAATCATATTGTCACTCATCAGTAGGAAAAGTACGAACCCCATGAGTTTGAGAGCTTATAGAAATGCGCAAAAATACATTAAAAAAACTGAAACATGTTGTCGTAAGTATGTGTTATTATCAACTGAACACTTAGTAATCATTGCCAGAGTCCTCATTTCTGTCATCTGTGCAACTATCTTCAGACTATCTACACTCTATAATTTCCACCTGTGCCATATAATAGTGTCACTGAGATTCTCTGTCAGTGCAGGCTTGGAATAACGAATAGAAATGCATTCGTCCTTCAAGGCATCATCGATTTACGAAATAAAAGGGATTAAGGTCTACCCTGTCAGCGTGCCACGGCGGTCCAGCGTCGGCCCGGCGTCGGTCCGATGTCAGCAGCACCGGACCGGCTTTGGGCCGACGTTGGGCCGCCGAGGCACGCTGATAGGGTAGTTTGTCAATGTTGAAGTAAAGGGGGATCAAAAAATTTCCATACAGAACATAAAATTCATGCAAATCCTAGGCTGTGTGGTTATTGCCATGGACTTTTGTCTGAGGTTCTTCTATTACAGAGCGATTGTCTGACTGATTTTGTCTCCGTACTTGTATTGGATAGTGAAGAGAGTCATGTCATCTGGCATCCCTTTCTTGGCTGGAGGCCTAGAATGTACAATGATTAGCATGCCTGCCATGTCCAGAGATTATCACTATAATGATTGGTATGATTGCCGTCCTCTGAATCAACCATATCAAACCTAAGACTGCCATTTTCCTAGAATCTGTGAGCAAAAATTGAAAAAGAGCAGTGTCATCTTCAATATAGCTGCATTTTGCTCCAGTGGGGAGATTCTCACTGTTCCTATGGAATATATCAGTTCTGTGTTGCCAAAGGTTCTAGACAAAGCAGTTAACTGCCTCTTCAGAAATATTAGAAGCTTTGTTACTTGAGGTGCCAAACAGCTCAGTCTACTCAGCACGATGGGGAAAGCTATCTGCTACTCTATACAGAAGATGTCTCTGGACCCATTCACAGATTTCAAATGCATCCACACCAATCATTCACAATGTCTGATCAGTGCGGCTGCATGTGGATCTTCAATTCTTCATATCACATAAAGCTTGTCTGATCATTCAGGTATATGCGGTTCCATCTTGTTTGTTTGCCTGTTCTGCTGATGGAACAGCTGTATGCCTCATCAACCTCAAGTCAATTAGTGCTATGTGGCCACACGCAATCTCATAGGGCATCGAGATGGAGAACATCTACCATTTTTGAATTCTGAGTTTTCCTTGGTTGTCACTTGTTATGTATTTGCATCTGTGATTCATCACATCTTCAAGTTCTACTTTTTTGTCATTCTTTATTCTCAGTTACTATACCTCACCTTTTTTTTCCAGTCTGTGCTCCTTTAGAAAGTTTAGAGGACAGATTATAGTTGGAGTGCCTTTGTGACTTCATCTTATGCTCACATGAAATGATTTGTAGGAAGAAAATGATCTTTGCAGAACAGTAAAAACTGCCTGTGGCCATCATTGTTTGTTGATTCAAAATCTTCGCAAGACTGTCCTCAGTTGGTAAAGCAAATGGAGCACACTTAAATCTTTATGCCTTTCTGCAGCCAATCAGGCTCCACTGGCTTTGACTGTGATTATGCACTTAAATATTCGAAGAGATCATTGGTCTGAAGCCTTACTAGTCATGATGAATAAACAGTATGATATCCATAAAGATGCCGACAGGAGGTAACAGATGAAAAAATCTGTGAATGGAGCAGCAGATAGCTTTCCCAATCCTGCTGTGTAGATTGAGCTGTTTGGCAACTTAAATAACAAGGGCAGGCTTCAGAATTTCTGCCGAGGTAATTAACTACTTTGTTGCGAACCTTGGGTAACACAGAACTGATATATTTCATAGGATCTAGCTGTGAGAATCACTACAGGAACAGAAGTGGCTGATTACAAATGCAACAATATTGGAGCTTATTCTGCTCTTTTTCATTTGCTCGCATATTCAAAGAAAATGGCAGTCATGGGTCTGAGGTGGTTAGTTCAGAGGAAGCTGAAGTCATGAAAATGTCAATGCACATGTGGCTGACAAGGCCAGTGGTACACTGGGACTTCAGAGAAGGAATACCATCGTTGAGCTTTCATTCCCTTTGTTCAAAATAAGTTGCTGAAATTGGTGTGCCACTGTATGTAAACTCTGTCTGAGGAACAACTGCAGCTTTCTTCGATGGTGGCAAGATGGTGAATGATATTGGACAAGGCAACTAGCAAGGAAGCACAGAATAACCAGAATTCCTTCCAAGAAAATAATAATATAGTAATACTTATATAGTATAATTTTATAAAGTGCCCATTCCAGATAAATCTGCTCAACGGCGCTCACCATACTGAACGGCAATCATACCAATCATTATAGTGATAACATCTGGACATTTTGAACCCACATCCTCAAGTGTACAAGGCAGGCATGCTAACCATTGTACCACGGAGCCACATCCTAGGCCTCCAGCCAAGAAAGGGATGCCAGATGACATGACTCTCTCATCTATCCAATACAAATATGGAGACAAAATCAGTCAGACAATCGCTCTGTAATAGAAGAACCTCAGACAAAAGTCCATGGCAACCACACCATGGCCTAGGATTTGCATGATTTTTATGTTCTGTATGGAAATTTCTTGACCCGCCTTTACTTCAAAATTGACAAATCAGACCTTAAACCCTTTGATTTGGGATATTGATGATTCCTTGAAGGACGAATGCACTTCTATTCATTATTCGAAGCCTGCACTCTCAGTGACACTATTGCACAGGTGGAAATTATAGAGTGTAGATAGTCTGAAGATATTTGCACAGATGACAGAAATGAGGACTCTGACGATGATTACTAAGTGTTCAGTTGAAAATGACACATACTTACTACAACATGTTTCAGTTTGTTTTACGAATTTTTCGCATTTTTATGAGCTCTCAAACTCATGGGGTTCATACTTTTCCTGCTGATGAGGGACAATATGACTCCTTTGCATTATGTAATTTTGAGAGGTATGAAAAGATTATAATTTAACTGTCATTTGCTCACTTTTACAGATTCTGCATGTGTGTGTTAGGTTTCGGCCCAAAAACATAGTATTTTAGCTATTTTTCTCATAAATTTTCTTATTCTTCCCACTTGTGGTGGTCATAGACAATTCTAATGGTGACCGTTGAATTTCTTGGCCCCAAAAACATATATTTTGACCCAAAAATTATCATCCTAGACCAATTAGAAGCCGAGATACAACAAAATTTTGATTATTGGTGGCCATTTTGAAAATGGCCGCCTGGTGGAGTTAGCCCGCACTTTCTGGAGGGGCGCCCCGGCCAAAATTTTTTGTTTTGACCTCATAAACTGGGATCAACATTCAAAAATTGCTCCCACTCAAGTGGTCACGGGATCTATGGTGGGGTCCTCTACTAATTAGGAAGTAATTGACATGGACAGCTTTTTATTGAGTTGTGGACACGTTCTAATTGAGTATTTATGAGTAAGTGTCAAAATACTCAAATATTCAACTTCTCACAAAGTTCTGCTCTAATGTTCATAAGCACATGGAAAGGGTAACAATCCAAATATGCACATCAGAATTAATTGTTATAGAAATAGAAATTTCATGTTCATGATAGATAATGTCAAAGGCTCATTGCCTGGTTTGGTATCTTAGATTCC
Organism: Platynereis dumerilii; assembly: GCA_026936325.1. Taxonomy (NCBI): domain Eukaryota; kingdom Metazoa; phylum Annelida; class Polychaeta; order Phyllodocida; family Nereididae; genus Platynereis; species Platynereis dumerilii. The sequence goes on along the minus strand of JAPTHN010000038.1, from coordinate 3,086,882 downwards.
AACACTTGTATTTAGGCATGCCTAATCATGAGGTAACAGGTAGGTTTGTTAAATCACAGTTATATGAACGGTACATTGGAGGTAGATGTAACAGCACATACATAAGAAATCAATAGAATATTACAGATATTTGTTCGAAGGACCTCATATTTAATACTAGGTCGATACAATTCTTTTTATAAAAAGAATTTCTTGTTACAAGCTTTATACTGTGGCATTAGATAAACTTAACAATCATAGTTAAATGTTGATTTGATAATGTGAAATAGCCTATTTCTTAAATTTTTACAGTTAAATTTGGATAAAGATAATGAAATTACATTCAGGAGCACTAATTATATCCCTATTAATGATCAGGGGGGAAATGCCGACCAATGAAAATTATACATAGAAATTCAACATTTCAATTTATTTTCATGACAAATATAATATTATTATCCCTTTCTGAATAGAAATAATTTAAACTGAAATAAAATTTAGTTCTATCCTTTTATTTTATTAATTGCTATGTATACAGATTAAAACAACAGTGTCATCCAATTCAAGTTCACACCTTTTCAGACAAGAGACCATAGTATTACTGCACTAAACTTTTTTTATCTCAAAAAGAAAACAAAATACAAAAATTATTATATATCTTGAAATATAGATAAGACAGAAAGATAAGATAGATAAGACAGAAAGATAAGATAGATAAGACAGAAAGATAAGATAAGATAGAAAAATAAGATAGAATGACACAAAGACAGACTATCTAAATAATTTGATTGCTGACAATTAGTGAAATATTTAATAAATATTTTAATTGGCAATTAGTTAATTATTTTCCAGTCTTGAACCCAGTACTAAGTGGGTATTGTTTCTAAAGTTATATGCCTTATTACTGAGTCCAGAATTATCACATTTATCTTAATAGTTTCAGTTTGATATTGAATATTACAATATTGCTGAAAATCACTTCAATGGAAATCAACAGGTCAACTTTAATGCAAATTCCTGTAAAGGCCAGTGACAGTGTATACATTGCATGCAATGCCAGTAGTGAGTTCTCTCCTGGAGGGTTGACCCCCTGCTACTACAGTTGCTATAGCAACAAGGGTGCACTGAAAAGGAGGGGGTGGCTCAAAAAGAGGGGGGTAGCAAAAACCCACAGAACGAAATTGACAGATGCTGAGATAAGGGGCCCAGTTAGATGTTTTGCTACTAATGTCAAAACTGGGGGGTAAATGAAAAATGTAAAGATGTTACACATTAGGAAAGCATGGTAAGTAATGTGTGTGTAAAGGAGAAGACTGGGCATGCCCTCAGGATACTGGGACAGAGTCTAAAAATATTGGAGGTGTGTAAGAAATTTCGTATGAACTGTTGATTCACTGGACCCAGTGGGTCAGTGAATGATAATTATCCCCCATGCTATGCTTTATCCCCCATGCTATGCTACGGGGGATTGTACTTTTAGTCTCCGTGTCATGGCGTCCATCAAATATCTCAAACACCACACCATGCACAACGCTCATCCTTTCCCAACATTCAAAGACCCCCCTAAACTTGTCAAATCTTACCATAAATCAATAAATATCATAACCATTTCCACATCCCAAATACTTTTTCCTGTGCTTTTGGCCTGCAGCCATGTTATTTTTAAAAGCTAACTCCACCCCCAGGTGTCTCCACATCCTTACATGTATGCACAATTGTGCTCCTGGTGGAAATATTTGGCATCACTAAAATTGGAATTCTGGTGGGTATAGGTAGATGTGTAGGGCATGGGGGATATGGAGGCAGTATACCTGCTCTTGTTGAATATGCTCTAATCAGACAAGGGAAGGTAAGACAGGCAATGATCGAGCAATGAATGTTCAGACAAGTAATTCAAGGAAAGATCGGACACGAAATTGTCTGTCAGATCAGTTTTTGTCCGATTATTTCTCGTCTTTCTCCATTTTTGATTTATTTCATGTCTAGTCTTTCGTTGTCTGATTACTGCATATTCGTATATATATGGTAGATAATTATATCGTTTTGCTGAAACATAAAAAAAAAATTGTGACAGCAGAAAATCTAGGTAATAGTTAACTTTTTTTTGGCTTATGATAATGCCTCACGAAGTCAATAAACATGGTAAATAACTTCGTATCGACTGCTTCATCAATGTTGAAACATTGATGCACTCTGTCTACAAGTGGACTGCTCTTGCATTGCCACAGATCAGAACATATGCTGTCTTATGTTGCCACCTAGTGACTAGTGTGCTATTCAGCGAGCTCCTGCGAACGTCCACCTACTTTCGACCAGAGGAACACACACAATTTTTTCTGTAAGACACCGGGGCTGTTTCTGAGTGTGCTGATGGCCTTGTCTACTTCCTTAGAGAATGTGATTGCCGAGTCTGACTCTGGTATTCACCAATGTTGAATAGAAATTTTGTGAATGTGCAATGAAATTGGAACTATTTCTTGGGACAGCAATGCTGTATAGCATAGGAAATCAACTTTAGTGCCAGGTGGCAGCAGCATGCAGTTCTCAGTTTCACCAGACTGTTGATGCACTACTGTCTACATTATAGCAGTATGTATAGCTGTACAATCATTTGAGGAAAAGTGACTGTTATATTACATCCTAATTATTTGTTTGATTTCAATTAATTTCCCTTGTAACTCTACCAAAGATCTTTCTCAATAATAAAACCACTGCCGCATTCACAACTGCAAACTACAATTCTTTTTTTTTCAAAGAATTTTTATTAATAATGTTAAATAATTTTTATGCCTTTTAACGGAAACGAGAATATATATAGTTACAATTTCAAACTAACATGTATTATAATAATTGCTAATTAGTAATTACAGCTGCAGAGAAATACTTTAAGAAAAAAGTTAGTTTTCATCAACTATGATTAAAAAAAAAAACACCTGAAAATTCTGAAAAAAGGGGATTAAAACTATGAGTCAGGTCTTGGATTTTTAATGATGCATACTTTAATTTCTAATAAAACAGTAATAAGAATAGGCCATGTGACTGCTGTACAGCAATCTCTTACAATTTTGAGAAATGTTGATCCATTAATACTGGCTCTGTACAAATATAAATGCGTGAAATGTTGAAATATGTGTTGGTAACAAGAGGTGATCATTTACAAATTCAATACAACATGATTATATAGCAAGTATCTGGTATGAATATGATGAGTCAGAAGACTTAAGATGATCCGACAAATTAATGTATACAGGCCAGAAGCAGATTTTCACAAACCACAAACATGTCTTTAAACTGAATTTTGGTCTGTGGGGTCTGGTCCACTCTCCAATTTCAATTTCTGCACTTCTTCATCTTGGATTGGGAAAGGCATTTTCTGAGGTCTCCAATCTTGTGCTGGTCTCATCAGCTGAGTCACTGTTCCAAATATGGCCCAAGGCTGAAAAACATAAGCAAAAATTAATTTTAAAGGCATTGGAGGTTTAATATGTGCACTTCATGTGTACCGTCATGGTGAAGATGTGATCTCCAGATAATATTTAAATATTGTTAAAATTAAACGTTCAATTTTCACATCACAGATAGGTCCTAATTATAATGAAATTAGGCCTGAAGACTATTGAAATTTAATTGAAATAACACAAAGATTAGATTAATTTTATGAAATACCTAAGCCTGAAAACAAAATATGTCCTGAAATTAGTCCACATCTGTAGTGTTATACTCACAGAGCATCCTGGCTTCTCAAGAACTACTTTCGCGATCATCCATCCAGGAATGAAGATGAGGCTGGCGCAACACAACAACCACCCAACTGCCTCAGCCCAATTGGGGTAAACATAGTCGTTGAGGGTCACCGAGGAGTAGATTGAGATTTGAAACACAATTATCCCCTGGAAATTCAAGAGAAAAAGGTTAGGTAGATTAAAATCTGTCTGTGGCAAATCAATTTATTTGACTGATTAAGCAGAGAAATCAATTCGGGTTGTATGCGACTGGTCAGTTCCTTGCAAATATAATACTTACAGAAACTCATTGGTAGAAATAGTCATAGATCTCAAACGATGCACGTACATATGTAAATGGGTGCAGCACTGAGTTATCAGGCACTGATGATGTTTTGTCTTATATCCAAAAGCATGTGGATAATTTTTATATTATTTACCCCAAAGAGTGGCTTGGGGTAGAGGATTCTGCCATGTGAATTTTGTACGATTCCGTTAATGAAATCAGAAGTTATGGCCCATATTTGCAGCAGTTTCAGGTACACAAGACAAAAGTATTCATCTCAACTCACATGGGAGAATAACTAAATATTTTAATCTTGTATGTTGTGGTATCTTGCACTCCTGAAACCACAAATATTTGCCATAACTACTGATTTCATATAGTGGAATGGTACAAACTTCACATGGAAGAATCCGCGAGTTAGTAGAATTTAATCATTTTAATGATACATTGCAGGAAAGTACAGACAAATAAAAATCTTTTTGAGTTTTCAGTTCAATGTCTGTATTTTCTTGCAACATGCCAGGGTAGCTAATAACTTGGCACACCTGAAATCACTATATTCATGCCATAACATCTGATTGCATGCACCGAATTAGGACAAGATTCACATCAAATAATCTAATCTAGAGTTTTTCAAATCAAGCATTGAGACAGAAATATAGCATTGTTTGTACAGTTCATAAAAATCAACACAGTGAGATTGGTGGATCCAAATTTGAGTAAAACTAAGTCTGGGGTGGCGCTGTGGAGCACTTTTTTGACATCATTGCCCATTGTGTGTCAGATAAGTAGCATCACAAATGTCAACATTTTGCGAAAAAGGACTGCCATTTTCATGAATTGGCAAATATCTGACAAAAACAGCACCAAAACATCACAAAAATGAGATATTCGGATTACAACAGAGCTAAGCTATATGTAGGTACTCGTATTACTCCTGTGGGGCTTGTGGTTGCTGAGATATCTGGCGAAATGTCTGTCTCAATATTATATGTTGACGTGACAAACTGTACTCTTGTGGGTGAAGGATAAAAAACTATTTAAAACGCTTTTGGACAGGGGCCTATCTAGAAATGGCCTGGGGGGGGACATTATAGGGGTGAATACGGGCTCTGTGTGACTTTTCCTATCTCTTCCATGTTAATTTTTGGCCTAAGGGGGGGAATGGCCCAATGGCCCCCCTTAAATACGCTACTGCTTTTGGAGGTATGGCGCTATACCCCTCGCTGCCAAATAACTTGGGAATCAGTGTATAGTTCTTACCGCCACAATTATTGGTGTAACAAACATCCAACAGATTTTCCAATAGAGGTTGGGTCTTGATCCGGTCATCATTTCAATGTCAGTTGCGAACTGGTTGAAGCCTGTCATTTGGAAGATGTGTAAGTATATAAAAATAATTCTTCATAGGCCTACATATATTATGACATTGTAAATACTATGTATTTAAATTAATTGAAAACCAGATATCAGATAATTATCATAATGACAAATTGCTTGATATAATAGTTAAGATAATTGTACTCAATTTTTTTTTCTACAAAGCATTAAAAAAAAGGCATATTGAACTGTCAAAGGATAATAAATTTGTAACATTACTATCTTTGTCTTACTAACCATAGACATAAGCGACCAAAATGGTCTCCATTATTGCCACAATCAGCGGTGGAAACGTTGCCGAATACTGGTCGAACAGACTTAAGACATACATTCCTCCCTGTAACAAAGACGTTGCACAGAATCAATAAAGTTACCTTTACCAATAAAGCAATTAGAACTTCAAGAACATCCTATTTCAACTTAAGGTGTGTGTTTAAGTGCAATACATGTACCTGCATGGTGAGAGGAAGACCAAGAAGAAACAAGACGCAGCTGCAGAACAGGGTAAACCAGATCTTGTACTTTCTCACTGTTGTCGGAAACTCGTCAGTTATACCACTCAGGAAGCATTCGTAAATGGAGAACTGCAAAAAATAAAAAATAAAAACATCAATTCAGTTCATTAGCAAAATTCGATTTCTTTAATTTATCTATTTTTCTCTCAGACCCTTGACCATTTTATTATTAGAATTGACAGATGCATCAAGATATCCTTGAATTTTTAACCCAATCAGCTAATAACATATTCAAAATATTATTTCGTTTGGAAAGTTTCCAATTCCCAACCCTAGAAAAGAAAAGTAAAATTCAACAGCATCTGGTGGCCATGCAGACTACTGAAACAGGCACAGACCAAAGTCAACATAGACATTTGTATGATGATTTTACTTCTGAGATTAGATTTATCAGGACTGACAGTTGTTTCAGACTAGATTCTTGTGATATAGGCCAACAAAGAAATTTGATGATTTTCACTTTGTTTTACAAATTATTTTAGTGCCATCATAATGTCACTATGTTCATGTATTATAAAATGTATTGATACCATGTTTTTCTCGTTTTTCTCCTTCGTTTTGTTCTGTTATTTTTACTTTTTCAATCATTTTCCGCTTACAAATTTCAAAATCAATCGATTGGACAGTGTTTTTGCAATACCTAGGCGTAGGCTTATGATCTGATTTAGTCTTGATTGATATGACGATATGACATATAGTGTGTATGCGTGGGACAAAAGCTGAAAAATTTGTAAATAATGTTGACTCAAAACGCATTGATTTGCTTATTTATCTACGTATGATATATAATTTATCACTTTACATAACATCATATAATTATGGTTTATGAAAAAAAGAGGCTTTTCAACTTTAATCTAGGATAATGCTATTAATCTACATCAGATAAATTCTTGATAATCAATCATGAAATCTGCAATATTGACCTGAGTGTCGAGGCCGACTGTGAGCAGCATGAAGAAGAAGAGGACGGACCAAAGTGGAGCGACGGGCATCCGAGACAAGGCTTCTGGGTACACCACAAACACCAGCCCTGGACCTGAATTGGGAAATATAAAGTAACATCAGTGAATAAACATGAGGAATTTTTTTTTTTACAAAGCGAATGCATGCTTCTCGTTGAACGTAGGGGATGATCATCAGATATTTAGAAGGGGAGGGCTGAGAGTTTTACTTTGTCACCCCAAATCACAGTAGCCAAGTTTAAGTCATCCATCATACATGTGCACATATCTTTTTTAAAACCATTGTGGAGAGTTACCACAGTAAAGTGTGCTCAAATTGATTGATTTGACTTTTTTTTATACTTTTTTTCGAACAAAAATAATTTCTTTTGACTAATGGTGCTTGCTACAAAATAAATAACAGCTAAATCAGATTAGTTGACTGTCCTGTTTTTCTGTACACTGCAAGTTGTTTTTATGACAGTTATTGTTGTATTGGCGGTAACTGCCATAAAAACAACAGGAGCTGGCAGGGTATAAAATAAGAAAATTTGATCACTGCGCTTATTAGTAGGGGGGCTTAGCCTCAATATTGGGTGGAATCGTTCACTTTGTTACGATTTTATGAGGTTTTGGTTGTGGGTAGCCATGACCAAGACCTTTCAAAATCCACCGACCGCCAAGCAGATTTCACCCCCTGGTGGCCGTATTTGGCAAATCCAATATGGCCGCCATCAGATATCAGCGATATCTTAACTTTTCAACCGGGCATCGTAAAAGCACAAGTGATACGTCTAGTTTGGGGCTTTTCTGACTGAAGAATTCATTTTTGGCATCAATTTTGTGATTTGAGCTATCCTGGTGGCCATATTGCGCAAAATCAAGATGGCCGCCCTAAAATTGATGGATTAACGCAACCTCATTACCAAGCGTCATGTATTCTCATATGATACCTCTATTTTGGGGTTATCATGGGCAAGGAATTCATTTTTTGCATTCTTTCTTTGATTAGACTATCCCCTGATGGTCATCTGGGATTTCAGTAACATATTTAAGTCAGTGAAATGATGCCAATGGGCATTAAATCATTTCGCTCAATCTGCTGGAAGAAACGATGTCAGATAACTTGGATCAGAGAAAGCTGATATGAAAAGTAAAACCTCCTACAATATGCTTAAATCGCCAAATGTTGCCACATTGTCATTTAGTAATTTCTTTATAATTGTTTTATAACATTACCAGTTTTTTGGCCCAAATGAAGGTCTAGTCAATTAAAAAAATTGTTTAATTGAGTTAAGTTACAAGCAATTAAATACAGCTCACTTGCTAAGAACTATCATGGCTGATTGATATCAAATCAAGAATGGTGGTTGTTACTAAGCATCACAGATTCTCATATGATACCTTCTTTTTGGGATTTTAATGTCCAAGGAATTCATTTTTTATATTTTTGCTTTGATTGGAGCACCCCTGGTGCCCCTTTTGGATTCTGACAGTAATTATGTTTTTGAGTCAATGAAAACTATGCACAATTTTGCACATGTATTTTGTAGGATTGAATTATGTATTGTAGACCTTTTTGAACGGAGACCCTTTTTTATGGCTCTTCATCTTGAGATGTTATTTGTCATGAAATTTGCATTGCAAGATCACTCAATTAATAGGGACAATAGGGCACACTCTTCACTTTTTAGCTATTTGACTTCTTTCTGCTCAAAGAACAGCTTCTTTGGTCTCCGTACAATGGAGGGACCATGCAATGTCAATAAATATCAGACATATTCGTTTTAGCACACAACCTTATCCACTTGAACACCCAGATATTCATAATTTACAGCCGACTCTCACTGCAGCTGTATAGGCACCACATGGATTTCAACCTTCTTTAAACTGATGATTGAAGAAATCAATATACAGTGGTCCCTGCCATGAACGACCTCCTAATAAGCGACCACACCCTCATATGCGACCATAGCACCTCTGCATTAACAGTTTTCTTCATAAATACCACCCCAATATGCGACCAACCTGTCTAACGCGACCAACGACCGTTGAAATGACTAGAATTGGTCAATTTCATCCTTCATCCTTATAAGCGACCAAGAAGTGTCCAAAAAAGACCAAAATGCAGTAAAGAAGCCACGACGTTATTCAGCATGCAATTTGCTTTCAATCCAATTAGGCCTAATTGCTGTTTCAATTGGCAATTCTTGACCAGTGCTGTATTAAGCAGCTGGACTGTTGTATCAAGCAGAGATGTGTATCTTTGATACTCTGTCTGTATGGTCTTATGTTTGCTGTTGGCTGCTTCAACATTGTTCATTGGAAAGACAGATAATAGGAAGCCAATTGAAGCAATCAACATGTATACCTCTTTGATAGCTGCAACTTCAAAGGATTGCTGTCACCTCCGTTGATAGCTGCAACTTCAATTGATTGCTGTCACCTCTATTGATTGCTGTCACTTCAATCGATTACTGTCAAATTGAGTGATTGCCGTCACTTCAATTGATTGCTGTTTAAATTGAGTGCACAGTAGTTTTTAAACTGCCACATCAATTGAGTCAACTATCATTTTATTGCATCACTTCAATTGTATGAGTTACTCGTCTCTTCAATTGATCTTAGCACTTCCATTGATCAATGCTCATTGAACATTGTTATTAAAATGGAATGATCTGAAAACCAAGGTTGATAAGTGACTCAAAACGTGGATTGGCTGTTTTTGGTTTCCATAAAAAAATTTATTTTTATTTTAAAGACTGATCGATCAACTCGGACATTACATTGAGAGATTGAATTGAGAAGTTAGGATAATCCTGCTTCTCTTAAATATGACAGTATATTTGGTGAACTTTTGTTTACCCTTTCAGCATATATCCAGGATTGCATTTTATTAGTTTTGTGAGTGCAGAGACATAGGAAACTTATATTATTACCAACAAAATAATAACAGGATAAGTCATGTAACTCTTTCACTTTGTTTCAGTATGAAGGTATAGAATTAATGATATATTAAATGTATTCATGATTAAGTCAGGAAAATAGGTAAGATCATCAATTTAATCTAATGATAGACTTGCTTTATATTGATATTTGAATATTTGACAAATTATCTATACCCTGACGAGAGACCGCACCCCCACGAGAGGCCGCCTGACTGCTGCAGAAGGGGCGGTCTTATAACGCAGGGACCACTGTACCATCAAATAATGCCCCATGAAGTAGGCCATTATATGCGGTGGACGTCGTCCATTTGCAATTGTGTATTTCACTGATAAAAAATAAATAGTGACTGGCATTCTCTCCTCTGAAAGAAAAATTCAATCCATGCAGACTAGCACCCCTTTCCAAACTTGGAAGTGAAAGTCCAGAGTGATAACTTGGATTAGGTTGTATTCTGGAGCCCAAAATGTGCGGTTTCCATTGATATAGCATTGGTGCATCCTAGCACCTTGCTCCCAGACTTGCAACAGTGGCTCAATTTCACTTGTTGTGAGATGTGATATGCAATACAGCAGAACAATAAACTGATTTAGGCCTACGGACTACATACTGTATTCATAAATGCAGGGATTTGCGGCAGGGTGTTATTGAAATAGCCGGTGCTCGTGTGGACAAGATTAGGGCAAGATATCCAATTGACATATAACAGAAAAGCCTTGATATCTCTGAAAGGAAGGGAGGTATTTAAGCACCCCGACCTGAATTCTGCTCAGTTAAAACAAAAGTCCATGAGGCCGATTATCTTGCTAACTTACTGGTGACTTTCTCACTTCAACATGTAAATGATTAGATAAATGTTTATCAATAAATTAATGCTAAACTCTTGATAAGGGAGAACATGAATCAGATTTTTTTTTATATTTTGAATTGTCATACAATATGCCATCAGTAATGTTATGCTTGACAGTTGGACAAAAATCACTGAAGTTGAATGAGCAATTTTGAAATTCTCCTTCAGCATCAGTCAAAGTGAGTTGCATGAAAACTGACATCATATCAGTGGCTGGCAATCTGCTTTTTGCACTGGAATAATGTATGTCATTCATCCAACAACTGACAGAAAAAACAACAATAGAATTACTATTCTGCTGTTTGCATTTTCCAAGAAAATCACAATCATCAACAAGCCAGCCAATCTGCCATTTTCTGACATCGAGATACTTCAGAGATGAGATTGCGACTCTCAGAGGCATGGGCGGACTGGCCTATGTGGCAGCTGCGACAAGCCCAACCACTCATGGGTGTCTATTCAAGATGCCAAAAAATAAAACTTTCAAGAAAAGAGTGAAATTTTGCTGTCAGGTTTATGATTGTTTGTTGCATAAGGGACACAGCCTTTCAAGTGGGGACCCAGACATGTTGTCAAATCGGACATGTGTAATTTGAGCTGCTGAGCAGAGGAGTACTGGCGGCATTTCGGGCCCCGTGGCAAAATAAGTCAGTAGGCCCATCGGTCCCTGCCATCAGCGATATTCAAAAAATTAAAAAGCAATACTGCAGGCCTGATTTGGCAAGTTGTTAGAATTAGGTTGCCTTATCTTGGTTACCAAGGAAAATCATGGCCCTTACAATCAGCATTAGGTGATAGGGCCCTGCATGGGATGGGACGGGAGTCACGGGACTATGGGCCCCGCCGCCCGTGGGACCTACGGGAGTCCCTAACTGTTTTGGGACCGGCAGTGGGACAGGAGCGGGATCAGAGATGGCGGGATTGGACGGGAGTGGGATCCTCTTCATCCATAATGCCAGAAATCCTACATGTATCTTTGATCAAATTACATCAGTTGTCATTAGTTTTTCCAGAAACCAATTATTCCCTGAGGTACTAACCACTCCTCTAAGCATTTTTCTTTGGGACTCGGAGTGCCACAACATAATTGTCAAAGAAAGGAAGATGTCTGGGATCAATAAAATGTTCATAAGGGCTGTCTTATAGTACAATGTAATTGCACTGATCAGAAATATCGAGGTTAAGCTCCGATTATTATAATTAAAATGATTGTAATATAAATATTGATGGCAGATGTACGTTGTCTATCATATTGAACGACATGTGTGCAAATTTTAAGTTCCTGCAATGCTTACTTCAGAAACAGCAAGACATTGAAGACAAATTTTTGCACATTTTCTCACACAGTTCTTGTTAATAATTAAAAAAAAGAGCAGCTGAGAATATAATTGATTCTCTAAAATGATCATCTTGTTTGACGAACACCACAGGTTTCATTGCTGTAACACAAACACAAACTTTGTATAAATCTTTTGATCCTGCATCAACGTGTATCAAGATGGTTGTCCTCTCCAGAACAATAATTAATGTTTGTGATGCTCTCACTAATTCATGTTAGACATCACCAAGATACTTACACCACTGGATAAGCTGATATCTAACTGACAATTTTGCATGTTAGCGCCCGCCTAGGGATTAACAGTGTTTACAAAAGCAAACAAACAATCAGGTTATTGTTTATTTTGCAAAAATTATAAGTTAAAATGTATAATAGAAGAAGCATGTGATGTCTAAGTCAGTTAGACACCTCTTTGTCAGGTTCTAACATGCATTTCTGTCAGTTAGATACCTACCTCCGGTCAGGAAATAGTCATTCTAAAGATACTGCTTGCTGAGAAATTGTCTCCTGTTTAATAGCAGAATATCATCTTGATTGTTCAAAATATTTGTCAAGAGCATTGTGAACATACAATCTTTGAGGTAAATATATTCAGTCCACAAGCTTATTTGAGAGTGTCCTTTAAAAATGTTTTGCTTCAATTAAGAACTAGAAACTCAAATTATGTATCCAAATGAAGGTGTTCTTTTCATATATCATGTATGAAACCCATATTTTGTAGATTATCTCGAACATCAGTACAAATGTCACAGGACATTAATCACATGATGGTGCAAAATGAAGGAGGAGTCTCAAATCTAAGGGATGAAAAAATTAAGAGGTTTCTGCTAATACTGCTATTATACATGTAATTCTAAAATTTGCAATATGTTCTGGTTAAACAAAAGAGATACAGACCACCATTCTTGATTTGATATCAATCAGCCATGACAGTTCTCAGCAAGTGAGCTGTATTTAATTGCTTGTAACTTAACTCAATTAAACAATTTTTTTAATTGACAAGACCTTCATTTGGGCCAAAAAATTGGTAATGTTATAAAACAATTATAAAGAAATTACTAAATGACAATGTGGCAACATTTGGCGATTTAAGCATATTGTAGGAGGTTTTACTTTTCATATCAGCTTTCTCTGATCCAAGTTATCTGACATCGTTTCTTCCAGCAGATTGAGCGAAATGATTTAATGCCCATTGGCATCATTTCACTGACTTAAACATGTTACTGAAATCCCAGATGACCATCAGGGGATAGTCTAATCAAAGAAAGAATGCAAAAAATGAATTCCTTGCCCATGACAACCCCAAAATAGAGATATCATATGAGAATATATGACGCTTGGTAACAAAGTTACCTTAATCCGTCAATTTTAGGGCGGCCATCTTGATTTTGTGCAATATGGCCACCAGGATTGCTCAAATCACCAAATTGATACCAAAAATGAATTCCTCAGTCAGAAAAACCTCAAACTAGACGTATCACTTATGTTTTTACGATGCCCGGTTGAAAAGTTACGAAATCGCCGATACCCGATGGCGGCCATTTTGGATTTGCCAAATACGGCCACCAGGGGGTGAAATCTGCTTGGCGGTCGATGGATTTTGAAAGGCCTTGGTCATGGCTACCCACAACTGAAACCTCATAAAATCGTAATAAAGTGAACAATTTTTTGACTAAGCCCCCCTACTATATTGTCTTGCGCGAACTATCGCCATTAATATGGATAACCAATCGGGTGTTCTTAAGGGCTGGCATTGTTATATCAAACATTACAAATTTCGAAAAGATGACCAATTGACGATCATCAGGCAGACAAAAGTATCAAATTGGTTGAAATACAAAATGTATTGTGGGGATTCTACAGTTCATCATAATTTAGCACAAAAATGTTGAATTTGATCACTGCACAAATTCAGATTGATCACTGCACATTTCAGATTGATCACTGCACATTTTGGGATCGTTGCACGCTTATTTTATACCCTGGGAGCTGGTTCTACAGTGTAGACATTATGCAAATTTTAAAAATATACTATACCTGACTTCATTACATGATCAATTTCTTCGCCCATCTCAAACGCCAGGAAACCAATCACACTGAAGACCAGGGTCCCGGCAACCAAGCTCGTCAAGCCACAGACCACTGCAGAAACTATGGCATCCCTGCAAATCCATAACATCCATCCATAACTTCCATCCATAACAACCATAATCCATCCATCCATGACATATCCATCCATAACATAACCTCACATCTTCACAACTTTCTTGTTTATCTTATTTCTCTTCCATTCCTGTCTCAATCATTACCAACTTGACAAACAGATAGGAATCGATATTTTCCCTTGAAATAAGGAATGCCATCCTCCAAAACCTCCTCATTCCCCCTGAAATCTACCTTCATTTCACACCTTTCACCTCCAACAACAACAGCCTCCTTGACTGAACTATTTAAAATAGGTCAGAAATATTCCACCCAACAAAGTTTATAATGACAGAGGGCAGCAAAGTCTCAGTCAGTCTGCTATACCAAATGTGTGCAGCTACAAGCTTGACCCAAAAACGGGATCCTACAGATGTCTAGATTGTCTCCAGTCATCACTTTTGTGACCTCTTGAGACGTCCGGTGATGGACTATATTCGGCCGATCTGAACAGTTCAGAAATCATCAATTTCTGTAATTTCCAAATGTGGTCAAATGGTTTTAGAGGTTCCTTTCAGAGCAATAACAGGCGTCTGGAACACTCAAAATTGTTGGTACAACAGGCAGTCAATGTTATACCATATTAGAACCTTTACAGATTTCTACAAATAATTCAAACCCGTGGCATCCAGACAAATAACTGAAAATCATAAATGCAGAGTTATTGCAGACATCTTTTGACCACGGAAAATTGTTTATTTTTATCAAGATTGTATAGTCTGTAGGGCTCACTGATTCATTTGTTGCCTACAGACGGCCTGGATATCCAATAAACTGAGCCCTTATAGACAACTCAGTCCACTCTAAACAGTACACCTGTAGATGGTCTAGCTATCCTATGAAATGAGTCCTTACAGACGTCTCGGACGACTCTGAACAGGCCACCATTAGACCATCTAGACATCTGCAGAGGTTACAAAATTAGCCCGTTTATGGTGTGTGGGGCAGTTTCTGTGGTATATCTCACTCAAAATTCCACCCCACGAAGTTTATAATGACAAAGGGCAGCACAGTCTCAGTCAGTCTGCTATACCAAGTGTTTGGGAAAGTTTCTGTGGCATATCTCACTCAATGTCATTTCTGCTATTAGTATGTCATTGACATCAACATATTTTTAGATACTTCTGGCCTCTACAATAAAATACTGAGCAATGTCATATATCTAAAAATTCTTGAACATCATGTAGCAGCCATAAGCAAACACTCGATTA
Source organism: Platynereis dumerilii (assembly GCA_026936325.1). Classification (NCBI taxonomy): domain Eukaryota; kingdom Metazoa; phylum Annelida; class Polychaeta; order Phyllodocida; family Nereididae; genus Platynereis; species Platynereis dumerilii. The sequence goes on along the minus strand of JAPTHN010000038.1, from coordinate 3,071,511 downwards.
TAAGGAGAAAGTTCTAGGAAATATGCAAAAATGCACTTTGTAATGGTAGCGTGTCTAATGCTGTCTATACTTGCCACAATGAGAGACAACATCATTTTAAAAAAATCCATGTTGGTTTTTTGCATTGAAATTTGGTTTTTCAAAAAACCATTTTGAATCTAAAAAACCAATTTTGTCTGAAATTTTTGAGAGTGAAGTGTGCTGACAAGGACAGAGATTGACAATACAACTTGTTGATTTGTTTACTGCACTGCAAAATTCGAAATTTTGAGTCGGCTTAAATGATTGAGTGGGATGGTAATGATTATCTGTCCCTTGTCATAACTTAAAACAAGTGTGCATCCATCTCACTCAATCATTTAAGCTTCCCAAGGACTCACACTTAAATTTTACAGTGTAACTAGTAATGCTTGAGTAGTATTACCAATTAATTTACCACCAATGTATACTTTCTGAGCATCGATGAACATGATATGCATATAAACGAGGAACACTTTCAAGATATACATGTAGTAAGTAATACGGAGTCCACCATTACGCCTACCTTTCAGATCGATGATTGAATTTATTATAGCTGCCAAAAGTGATAATAATACCCCAAGATGGTCCAAAAGAAAAGAATACTTGGGTAGCAGCATCTCCCCACACCTGTCAAGAAAAGCAAAAAGTATTTTCTATCTTTATTTGTAATGTGAAAGCAATTATTTGTGAATTTTATTGGTTTCAAAAGAAACTTACGACACAAAAACCCAAAAATATAACTTTGTTCTTTTAGTTGTGCATATAAGTATGACCTATCAAAAAATGAATCTTTTTCTTTGACATTACATGTAATCATATTTGAGATATGTACACTTTGCGAAGGTTCATGAATTTTTACATTTTCTTAAATTTACCTTTTAATTCCTGAACAACTCTTTCTCTAAACCAATAAACCTTCATCTCAAGACATAGTTTTGACAACAAAGAAATGGCATGGTTAAAAAAAAAAGAAAACTTCTGGCTAACATGCTTAAAGGAGGGCTTACCTTGGTATTTGCCAACTTGGCAAAGTCAGGAATGAGGTAGTACTTGAGGCCTTCCATGGACCCGGGGAGGGTGACGCCACGAATCAAAAGGATCAGGAGGATGGCGTACGGGAAAGTGGCTGTGAAGTACACTACCTTCAAGAAGATTTAAGACAACTGAGGTGCATTTTACGCATTGGATGATAAGATTCAAGTGCAAGATCTTTACATCTATTCTTCGAGATTTGTTTGTCAGAGTGTGCTGATCCTGTTCTGGTTCCCTTATCTATTGCAGATGAGAGACCATTTTATTATTTAAACCGCTTGAATTGCTTTTTGTGAGTCATGATGGTGATCAGATGATGTGTCAATGTTGTTCCCGATCAAACTTAGAGACTAGCAATACTTCTTGGTAAGTGAATCTGTCAGTTTCAGACATGATGAGACATCACTTTTATCATGACTAATCAAGTAGCCTTTATAAGTTTCCATTCGAAAGTTATTTGATCATGACACCACATCAACTCTTCGTGACTCACTTCATGAAATCTTAGCACTAAAATGGTCTAGTAGTACCCTTCCCCAAAAGGGGAACGACTGTAATATAACTCCAGTTTCCATCACAGACAAAACACCAAAATTCTTAGAAATTACCCGCAACTTACTTTGCCTGTGGACTTGATTCCCTTGATGACGCATAAGAAGGTCAGAACCCAAGCCAATAACAGCAGCAATATCAACTTCCACTCAAATTTTCCCATGTTATCGATGCCATCACTAAGGTTCAGAACATGTCGCCTGTTTGCGGAAGAAAAACATTAATTGTGAATTTGGACAATTTGGTAGAATGACCTTTTTTCTTTACACGCTTCTTGATGAAGGCTATTTGATGGAAAGTTAACTTTTTCTGATATGATTTTGTTGCTCATGAGCCCAGGTTTCTGTTGGTTTATAGAAATTATTTGTAAATGTATAATATCATGATATTAGGGGCCTGTCTTTGTCACTGACAACAAATGTGGAATTTAACATTTTGTAAAAATGCATGTTCAAACATGTCTTGTTCTAATACTTTGTGAGAAATACTCATTGCTGGGTTTTTCACTTGTTTGATATGACATTGTTGCACTTGAGCTTAGCTTCCATTGGTATGGTTTTTAGTCAAACCTTTCATGGTATAATGGCCCTGTGTTTATGGCTAACAAAAAGTGCAATGCTTGATTTCTGCATTAACTGCTAATTCCACCATAGAAGATACGATAAGGCAAAAAAAACGAAAAATTTTTTGTTTGTTATAAGCATATTATTCGACAGATCTTGTGCAATTTTCATAAAGGTATCTTAAAAAGTCTTTGCCGCAGAGGTATCTGAAATTTCTGAATAAACCAAGGTTTGTTTCGACTAAACTGCATTTAAAGTTAGTATTTTCTTCACATTCATGTTTAAATTTACTGGCATAATGTGGCCTAGTCGTGACAAAAAAGCATTTACAACCTCAATTTTTTGGATATTGAATCTACTGATACATAGAAAACATATCAGAGATTATTGATTTTTCGGCCAATTTCACAAGAAATTCAAAATTTTACCAACTTGTGGCATTGGACCATATGTAAGAAACAAGAAATCAAATTGCCAAATATGTAGACCCATTTGCACTTACATAATACAGCTTTAACTATTTCCTGTCCATCTGTATGCAAATTTTTGACCTCAACTGTATATCTCTCTGAGACATTTAAAATGATAGGCCATACGTCTCTCAGAAGTGAATACAATGTAGTTGCTTCGCAAATTTCCGGTACACTGTAAAATTTGAGGCACTGTTTCAGCTCAATTGATTGAGTGAGATGGTTGCACAAGTTGATTGAGCTAACATGGATTGACTTATTGATCCAAGCTGACACAACTCAAAACTTTGAGCTGTGTTGACTTATTTTTAGTCGCTTTTGATTTATATTTGTGTGACCTGTCTTATAAAGTTATTTATGAATGTGGGTTGTAATCCCAAAATATTGTTTGATCTCTCAAGGGGATCCACCTGATCCAGTATGCTTCATTTTAGCACACCATGGACAGGCCCAAGATGCATTCAACAAAGACCACTGCATCACAAGGAGATTTGAAAATTAATTTCTTGTGAATAAATCCCAATGGCCTGTAGCTCATCTGAGTTGGTATACAGTGCTAGAAACCTATATTTGAACACACTCTGACTTGGAAATGTTGGTTGGCGTGCGTGAAAGGATGCATCTAATTACTCCCACAAAATAATTTAAGAGAGATAAAAATTAAAAAGTGACCAGCTAAAGTGGTGTGCTACTCAGTTTTCTCTTGGATAGTGTAATACAAATGTTCTTTTTTTCTTTTAAGTAAATAATTATTTAAAACTAAATGCAGTGTTATGAGAAGTGCTTGTTATAGATGGCGCTACATGTGGCATGGCTGAGATGTGAAGCTATCTGCATCAACTGAAGCTTTCATGTTTTCACAGCTTAATGTTATGATTCGTTTGGACAACTTACAGCATTGAGATATCATACCTTGACAACTTATAGGATTGAGCTATCATAGCTTGAAAATTATTAACATTCTCAGACAGCTCAAATAATTGCTTCAACTGTTTTCAAATTTTACAGTGTAAAGTTTTGAAGTGGAGAGGAATCCTTGGCACTGATTGGCTGTGACGCTTTGACGTAAAATGTTATTATAATGTACAACGATGGAGGGATTCGTCTAGGGTAGATTCTCTGGGTATAGGCACAATTCACCCCAATGAAAACGGCACAACTTACCCCGAATTGATTTTCTGGAGAAAAATGGTTGTCAAAAATATACCAACAATGAAAGATGAAATCTAACAACACAAATGTCTAGATACTCGTATATGCCTCCTAACTCCATCCTACTGGAGGGACAACATCCTATCACAAATACCAAATGACCAAGAAACAAGAATGTCTTTCCTCGTCACTTCAGGTTTTCAACAACAAAATTGAATTGATGAGTGTAGCCTCTCGTAGCGTTATATTTTGCCGTTTATTTCTTGGTGCATAATGATGTTAGCCAAGTGGGTATATATGGGTGGCATTTCCTTCTTTACCCAGTTCTTCATTTCAACCCAACATTGGGCGGCACAACTTACCCCGCGGCACAACTTACCCCGGTCTCCCCTACTTACACATTTAATTCGGAAAGGAGGAGGACACCGCAATGGATGAAATCCAGGTGACCCGGCCAGAGCAGGAATCGAACCCTGGACCCAGTGATTAGCATCCCAGTGTGCATCAACTGACCTAACTATCCCTCTCCACAGAGAAAGAGTGGATTTAATATTTTCTATTTTTCACATGGATGTTGTGTCTTTGAATATTAAGGCAGTGCAACCATGTAATGTAGTAGCCTTGGAAATATACTGATAACTTTCTCAAGTATGATTCATTGAATTCAGTCGGTCCGTGAAACCCTCATATACAACATTGCAAATGAAGACTGAACCTGGCCCTCTGTATATATCAAGCCTCCACCATAGTTGGAGGGACAGTCTGATTTGGGAAAGCAAGAAGACCGACATCACAAAGGAAAATGCAATTTTCTGTGAGGAATTAACTTGACAGTAAAATGGCATACACATGAAAATTACGTTGTAATTAAGCAGTATACCTACACTATCTTGTCAGCATACATAGATTCCACAAATCAATCATTTTGACTACAATGTCGCCAATTTTCAATGTCATTCCACATTAATGTTTTATAGCTGAAGTGGTTGATAGAACTGGTGTATTGTACACTGCTCAAAAACATTAAAGGAACACCTCTTTCAAATTGAATTTTTAGGAACTTGGAGCGATGCAAATGAATTTCAATAAATAGGTTATCTTCTTTATCATTTTGAAGGGTTCATCAAATCAAAGCTGAATGGATTGAATGGATATTGTCTGTACAGGGATACTGAAACTTTGGTGACCCCCAAAACTGATGTGAAAACACAATATGCCCAAATCCAAAATTTTGTTCAATTCTCAGTCTACCGCTTCCAAACCTAACTCAAAACTGTATAGGGCCAAGACGAGCATGAACACATTCTTTAAAAGGGATTTGCTGCGCTTTTGGTGAAGCTGTGGGTGATCACTTCGGGAAAGAGGGCTCTGGAATGTGGTTTTATTCATGCTCCTGTGGGGTCCAAGGAGGGTGTTACTGCCAGGAAACACTTTGTAAAGAATGTCCGACACATGTTCTATGGGTCTCAGGTCAGATAACCTTGCTGGGCAGTCCATCACTGCAATACCTTCAAATTTAAGATGAGCTGTGGTCACTCAAGCAGGGTACAGATGTGCATTTCTTGCATGAGCAAAATAACTTTTTTAACTGACCCATCATTAGGCCTCAGTGTGATTTCCACAAGCCCATTGATGCACATTATGCCATTCATTTGTCCAGTATGCACTCCGTGCACTCCGTGCACTCCGTGCACCCTTCTGTTGACAAGGTATCGAGACCAATCAAGAGAGCTCTCAAAAAACTTCATGTCTGAAAACCTTAGACTCAGAAAAACATTACTGTGAGTTTCTTCCCACCCAAAAATGATGACCACATGTCAAAATTGATACCTGCTTGCATCTGCAGACATCTGAACTCCAACAGTGTTACACGGCGATGTGGGGCAATCAGAGGAGGGTAAACTCACGTTCTGCATCTAAAATTGTCTTCAAGCAGTTGGTTCCTACATTTTTGGGCCAAGATTACAAAATTTGTGGCACCACCAGAGTCATTTATCAGTCACATGACGAGGCCAGTGCCAAAGTTGCTGGAGACAATGGTCCTGTTGCTGCGGTATAGACCAGTGTCTGCACATTCCAGGTCTACTGCCATCCATTCCAGTGTACCTGTGCGTCTGCCATGGCCGGGAAACCACATTTGGTGCCCCACAAGACCTTTTCGTTTTTCTTTTAACTATTTTTTCTGTAAAAACTACTGCAAGTTACAATCATGACCTGTGAATACAACCTCAGCCACAGCCATGACCCATGACTGACAGCCTTTTTCCTCAGGTTCTGATTCTTCTGACATCATGCTAAAACTGCTAATTTCTCTGATGCACTGACTTCTCTCTTCTAAATCTGGTCTCTTTTTTCTCTCTCTCTCTCTCTTACAGCATATTTATTCATCTTTATATACACTGAGGATGCTGTCTACAAGTTGACTGCTATTTGCTGCCACCTAGGGTGCAAAATTCGGGAGCTCCTGTGAGCGGTCAACAGAATTTCGACCTCTGGAAGAAACCAGGACAGTGTGGAAGAAACCAGGACAGTTCCATCACTTAGTGATGGTCTAATTTATTTCCAAAAACTCTGCAAGTGTCTAATCTGACTTTTGTTGGCTTCAATTTTAAGCAGACAGCTTGTAAATACCAAAATAAGTTGGAACTATTTTTTATCATGGAGGATGTATACATTGTAGCTCACATATATTGCCAGTATAGAGGGGGCCACTTGTGGCATGGACAAGACATTTCGTTGAGTGTAAAACAGCTTTTCTGAAATTGTGAATTATATTGTTGTCCTAGTTCATAAATCTCCATAAAGTAACAGAATAAATACAATTGAGCATTTTGGATATCACAAAACAAAAACATCGGCAAGTGAATAAGTGAGAATGCATTCTTTTTGGACCCTTTTCTGACCACAATTTAACATGCACTAAATGGCATAAGTAGATTGAATACCATCAAACTTCTGATGAGTAAAATCATCCCTTTCACAGGCAAAGTGTATGCTAAAGTTTCAAAACTTTCTTTTTGTCTCATGATTTCCAAACATTTTCATTCAAAGCAGTGGACTGGATATTTGCCAGCAACCATGCTTTGTGAAAGTAATTTGGCGTAGTAATATGGACAGCTGTTGTTCAACCTGATCTGGTGATCTGTCCAAAACAGATCAAATAATTGTTGACCCAATTCGATTTTCCAGGGACTGTTAGCATTCCGCTGCCGCTTGACAGTCCTGAACAGAGACAGCTGAGGATGTCATCACCTATTGACAGGCTGCCACTTAACCACCTGACCATTGATTTCACTATATAATTTTAATCCCTTAAGCAGATAAAGGTAGTTAAACATGAATTAAAACATACACAAACAAGCAATCAATCATTTTTACATACACATTAACCTTTAAGCGCATTAGGGTTTGATCGAATGATGAATCATGTTGATGAACCTGAAAGTTATTTCTTTCTGTTGCTTATATTTTCTGGAAAGAAGAAAACTGGTGCACTTGTATTCCATTTTCTGATATCACTATACTATAGTATTACCATGAAAATGCACTGAAAACTTCTCAGGTTGGTCATTTTGACTAATCTAGTCAAAATGGCTAAGTAGGGGAACATGGGGACCGACGGGCCATGGGGACCGATGGGCCACCCTCTTAACTCCGTTTGATTCGATGTAATTTGCATTTTTAGTATTGTTTATCATGTCTATACATCCCATATTGATGACTCATCGATAAGTTATAGTAGAAGCATTTAGTGGGCAAAATGAAATTTTGAACATCTAAAATTATTTTTTACTGATCCAGAAAAGTTTAATATCTCAAATGTGTGCAGACTCAAAGCAATGTACTTCCTGTGATGATTTTCCCTATATATTGGTGGTAATCTACACATTTAATTTTTGGAACAAGAACCATTTTTCACCAAAATAGAGGGGTTTAAATATAGTAAAAGCTTTTGGGGACCGACGGGCCACCCAACATGGGGACCGATGGGCCACTATGTCCAGAGATTCTCGATAGGTGGCGTACTGGCATGGGGCTGGATATTAAAGTCTATTAGGGGGAAAAAGCACAATAGAGCTCCAGTTTGCATATTTAAATGTTAAGTTTCAACTTGAAGGAATGCCCTTAAATTACAGTGATGGATTTGCCTCAGTACTGGCTTGAAACACAATATGATGGAAATTAAAAAATTAATATTCGTAGAAATCGCAAATTTTCAATTTAGTTAGTATTTTGGAAATAATAAACATAATAACCCTGCTAGACATTGATGTAATCTTGAACGTAAATTAAATTTTTATCAAAATATAACCTAATGAAGGGTAATTGATGAATTTTATTGCTTTGATTCCAGATTTCTCCTGCAGGTGGCATACTAGTACAGTGATCAATCTTAAATTTTGCTTTTGCCCTAAAAATCTAAATGGTCGACAGAAGTGATTAATTAATGGAGAAAAAATTAAATTTATACTCATTTTTTAATGTTCATCAACAAATTTGAGGTGTTAGGCAAGATTTTGATGGTCAGGGTGATAGCCAAACTTCTGTATCGACCAAATATCAAATAATTGCTTTCTTCTTAATAACCAATGAACCAATCATTTTGGAATTCTCTGATGCAGTTTCTAATACATCTGTTCATGTACTGCTAAAATATTGTCTCAATAGATTTAATATAACTACAAAAAAGTAACTGATGACATCAGTGGAAATTTAGCTTTTTTTCAAAGTGTAAAATCTGGGCATATCTACATGTTTTCAATCTAAAAATTACCATATACACTCAGATGGATCAACAAAACATCTTGGAACCAAATTTCGAATTCTTCCTCCACCCTTTGGCAAGTTATTGACATGGTCCATTGGACCCCATGGGATGGCCCATCGGTCCCCATGGTTGGGGACCGATGGGTCACCATCTTTCTTGACAGTAAATGTGTTTTCTCATCTTTCTTCTTTGGTTGATCTATGTGAATCATATATCATTTTGTAGCGAATTACACAGGCTAAAAGGGCGCACAGTATTAATGCTGTATCTGAAGCAGATTTGCCTCCACGGTCAATAATTCGTCAAGCGGCCCATCGGTCCCCACTCTCCCCTATTTTAGCGGGTTGGTCAAAAAGGCTAAGCATTTTCATGCTCCTAGTCAATTTGACTAACAAGGTTAGTCAAACTGGAAGTTCGCACATGCTCAGAAAGCACTTCCTGTTCAGTTTGAATGTTTTGGCTCAAAAATGAAAGAGAAGACAAAAGACAAAGTCTGTCATGAATTGTGAGTGTTCCATAGGTTAATAATGTGTTAAAGTTATTCTGTATGATGTTATTTTGTTCAGTAACGGACCTGGATCATCCTGGAATATATTTGATTTGATTTCAAAGCACAAATTTATGAAATTCGACATTGAAAAGGACAACATCATGCAGTTGTTCATTTTACAGAGGATTAGTGGTTGAGCTTGGTTGGGGACAATTTCGGGTGTTTCTCGTGATTAATGTTATATTTCTGTTGTATATGTATGAAAAAGTATGAAAATAGGTGTTGAATGTCTTTTGGGAGGGGGGGGGGTCTGGTTGAATCTCAGCCCCCCCCTCCAAAGGATATTTTCCAGTTGTGGGCTTAGGAGAATTGGCCAGGGCTTTAATTGTTTATATTTAACTTTAGCATCATATATATAATATATATAATTAGGTACATAAAAATTATTTTTGCAATTTTTTGAGGGGACAGGGGGGGGGGCCGTAACATGGGGTGAATTTGGGGTGATTTGCATTTCCTAACCACCCAATTTTGAGCCTGAAGGGGGTGGGGGTTCCTGGCCCCCCTTTGGCCTATACATTTCAATGGAAAAAAAAGTATATTTTTAGTACACTTTCATTTGAAAGCCCCCCCCCCATGCGACATTTTCTGGAACCGCTCCTGTTAGTCAAAATGAATAGGTAAGTTAGTCAAAATGACTAGGTAGGTTTGACTTAAAAATTGTCTTAAACCGTCCTCTGTCAATCCAGAAGAAGACATATTTGGTGCAATACCTATAACAAGAAAAGTACCCTTAAAAAAGGGTACTGCATCGATCTTATCATTAACCTCACGGCATGTGGCGTGTAAAAAAAGATTGTAATATCTCTAAAAGTAGGACTTTCTATGAAATACAGCCCAAAGAAAAAAATTCAAGCCCCATCCTTCTGTTTCATAAAAATCGTACACAACCAAGATGTGTCAAATAAAAATAAACTTATTTGCCTATAAATACTTTTGTTAATCACTTTATGGACATGAACTATGTTTTTCAGTACTTTTTAATTAAGCCAGACACATATAGGCTTTGATTTTGTAATGCATTGCGCAACTAAAGCACCAAGTCAGTTAAACTTCACACCTACAGTAGTCAACTTTCGAAGTGGATCAAGAATTTACTTCGTAGCAATTCTGACATCAGTTGTTGTTGCTGCATAGTTTTGCGAGAATTGTTAACTTTGATATCTTAGTAATGCGCTTGAACGATATTATTAGGCTTCAGTGACTTTGATGGTCACCAGACACGATTGTTTGAAGGAAGGTGCAAAACGACTTGTCACACACTAATGTATACACTGTAGCACCAAAAAAGAGTGGTGATTTCAGAGCCTTGGTCACTCAAACAATGTCGAATTGGACCGAAGGAACCTAAACTGTGAAAATGTTAAAAAAAGAAGACCTCAATTGTCCACTAAATATGATTGAAAAACAAATTTTCTCCAGTCACTTGATGAAGTATGCCCCAGCCGGTGGCTCCCCCACTTGGGTGAAATTGTTCATATCCGTTTGAAAAGCCACAGATTTTTGAAAACAGTGAATGTGGAACGTCAAATCAAAAGTTGAGGTCAATTGAGTTGCCAAACAATGCCTGGTTTATTGCACAGTTACAAAAGAAATGATAACCTGGTTTCAATTAAGGTCGCCATTGCTTATTAGTGTTACAGACCATTTTGCACCTTGTGACAAACAATCATCGTTTTGAAGGGCAAAAAATTAGTGAAGCATGAAGTTTTGTCAGCCAAAACATTGCCAAGACATCACACCAACATACTGCACTAAGATTATTCACTCATATTTTTTTGTGTTAATATATATATATGAAAAATTTTGATCCACTTCGAAAGTTGACTACTGTATTTGGAACTACAAATTACGTGTTTACTGTACATGTCAGTTTTGAATTGAAAAAAAAGCAGATTTTTAAAATGTTCTGAAATTATAAAGAAGAATTGTCTTGTCATTTAGATACACATAGGCAGATACATAGATTGATAAGCAAATACCCCCCCCCCCTCCCACAAAAAAAACGTGGATCTGCCACTGGTTTGTTGTGATCACTGGGATTTAAATAGCAATGTTACATCCTTACATTAGTTACAACGTAATGCGCTGAAAAGAAATTTGCGAACTTAATATTGCAAATAGAGCTGAATTGATAAGCGCATTTGATTCGGAGTAGTTTACTTGATATATGCAGGTTTTTACATTTTGAAAATCGGACTTGTATTAAGGTCTGTGGCCCAAATTTTGTATTGAGCCCCCTATGGAAAAATCCTAGCTTCGCCAATGCAAATACACACATTTTTCGATGACGTTTCACACGCTCAGGATATCGCCAGTAGATTTTCCTTACCTTGATGAATCGATGTAATGTTAATAATACTTTTACATAAGTTTTTTTAAAGGTTTAATAAGACATCGATAAAAAAAAACCCTGTACTTATATATTTTCCATTAATCAACTTAGTCAGACTGACTAGGTAGGTTAGTCAAAATGACAAAGTAGGTTTTATTTTCGGAAAAATTTCTTGTAATATTTTATTAATTTTCAAATTTACAATTTTTTATTTCATTTATTTATACTTAATATTCGCGTCAGCGAACTTAGCTTAACAACAGCTCATAGTAAGTTTTGAATCTGTCAGTGGAGTGAGAATGAAGGACTGCCTGTACCTGCCATGGAGTTGGTCCCTGATTAAACAGTTAGTTTCGGTAAAAGTAAACATCCCTGAATTTCTCTTGCAATACTGCAGTAGTGTCTGAAAAATTCCATTTGGTTCTTAAGTATCCTATTCTGTTTTGAAAATTTCATTTTTATGCTCATTTATGTCGTCTGCATGAAAAAAGCTTATTTTACTAACAGGTGTCGCCACCGGTGTAGCATCATGCTTGCAGTGCCACACCCAGGGAAAATGACTGAACTATCAGCAGCCTGCTTGTGAGCAGTGATGTGTGAAGTTTATTTGAGGTGTGAATTTTAAAAGCTGATTGCTATTACTGTACTTAAATAGCATCAATTAATTTAGGCCCAACTGATTGTGTTCTTGTTTATCATTATTATACCTCGACCATGAAAGCAGAGCTGTCATTGGCTTAGAGCTGGTCACATGTCAGTCATAATTTTAGTATATCGACCAGGACTATTGCCCTCAAAAATTTGTTTTCCGAAAAAAAAAAAAATTTTCAGAATTTTTTTTTCTCCGAAAATTTTTTTTTTTCCGAAAAAATTTTTTTCCCCGAAAATTTTTTTTTTCCGAAATTTTTTTTTTACGAAAATTTTTTTTTTCCGAATTTTTTTTTGTCCCAATTTTTTTTTCCAAAATTTTTTTTTTCCAAAATTTGTTTTTTCTAAAATTTTCTTTCCCTAAATGTTTTTTTTCAACATTTTTCTTTCAAAATTTTCCATACATTTGCAATAGTGCAGGAAAATAATAAAATTAGGGCATTAATAAGTAAAGACCAAAAAAATGCCCTCGAAATCAGTCAATATTTGTATACTATAATACGGTTTCAAAATAAGAACAGTTAATTTGAGCTCCGCGAATCTATGGCATTGCCATCTACATATTATTGCGTCAATCTGAAACACCAGTGATTTCCTCTTCTTTGTTTTCAGTGTTGGCAAAACACATTTGCACCCAGAGAATCTACATTTGATGGCTTTGAGAACATTATTTCGACCAATAGGTCTATCATGGCCCAACCTAAATATGCCACTGGAGGGCACATTGATCACCCCGGATCAGTGGCGGTTCCAAGGGGGCCTAGGGGCCCGCCCCCCTCCCCTAGACCACTGAGATAGAAATAACATTTTGAAGAAAATATGCAGCATCATGGGCCTGTCTAGATACACCACTGCTTATATGATAAGTCTCTGGAAAATGGTGATATGGTTCAATTTGTCATGGGATGTTCCTTGATATATTTTATGACACTGTGGCATACAATACTATAGTGTAGGAGTAATTTTTGTTGTAAGATCATAAGGGGGTTGGGTAAGTGAGATTGTGACCCCCTCCCCTCCAGGACTTTACTTTGGTTAGTCAATTTGACTAACTGAATATGTATTGGAAAAACTGACCAAGTAGGTCAAAAATTCTAACCAAAGTTGGTCATTTTGCCTGACTTGTTAGGGGTTGGTCAAATTGGCTAACCCCTAAGACTAACTTCTTAGTCTGTTTTGCGACTTTCGCATCATGAAGATTCTGAGGCATACTTTATTTCAATTCTAGGGGGCAAAGAATAATTTAAATGTTGGGATCATTTTAGGGCTCCGGGAGTGAAGAAGTCTGGACAGTAACTGTCTGGTTCCAGACTGTTGCAATTGTAAAAATGTCTAGGTATTGATCAGCGACTGCAATAACTTGATAAATGGAGAGGAGTATATAATTTCTTTCTGCAGTTCTGCAAAAAAAACTGCAGAATTCTGCAGTTTTTTGCAGAATTTTGCAATTTCAAAAAAAAATCTGCAGGAAGCTGCAGAATTCTGCAGTTCTGCAGCTCCCTGCATGATTTCTGAACCTCTGTTACTTCCTGTAGTTTATTGCAATGCCTCTTCAAAGTTCAGACCTCTATGACATGGGGCTTGCCGCTACCAAAGAAACGTGGTTTGGGGAATTGTTGTATGGGGGGATCGGGGTTTTTGGTAGTCCTCAGTCACTGCAGCGTTTCTGAAAAGTTTCTGCAGCAAAATCTGTAATTCTGTAGGAGATATGCAGCCTGCGAGGTTTTATGCAGTTCTGCAGCTAACTGTCAGAAGCTGCAGAAATCTGCAGTTTAAAAAAAAACTGCAGAATTCTGCAGTTCAGCAGGAAACTGCAGAATTCTGCAGTTCTGCAGGAAGCTGCAGAATTCTGCAGTTCTGTAGCAAATTCTGCAGTTCTACCAGGTAGCAGTTTGTGGAATGACATTTTTGCGAGTGCACTGATCGCCGAAAAAAATTACCGTATGGCAAAAAGAAACAGCGACGGACAAAGACTGACTACTGTATTAAATAGACCTGGTTGCAGAGTACCTGAAACTTTTTTTTTCGGAATGAAATTTGGTTGATAATGGACCGAGCAGAGAGGCAAAACGTCCATGGAAGTTTATTTGGATCCAGCAGTTTGTAAGACGAAATTTTTGTTGTCCCACTTGTTTCCTCACAGTCCTCATTCTCGTATAGGTATTCATGGAGCTGCAGAACTGCAGAAGTCCTGCAGAATTCTGCAGTTTCCTGGAGAACTGCAGAATTTTTTGCAGAACTGCAGAATTCTGCAGTTTCCTACAGAATTCTGCAGTTTTATGCAGGTGCAAAAAAAAATTGAAGTGCACTGGAAATGGACGACCCCACAGTAGTAGTGCTCACTGTGGACATACAAAACACAGGATTTTGCACACCTGGTAAGTTGTTTGTATAAATTCATTATAATTATTACAAAACATATCTTAATGAAACACTTTACTTACTCCCAATATTCCTCAGCCGGTGATACCAGTTTTGTTGCCACACTGCTTGATGACGAGTTAAGAATCGAGTCTTCCATTGTCAATGAACCATTGGAAAGGACAGACTGGTTACCTGAATATGAAAGCAACAGAGGGATTTTTTGTTATCATATATTGCAAGTCCCTGAAGTCAGGTTGGGCCTTGACCAAATTTTAAAAGATCTATACATACCTATTTCTGACACTCGGATATTTTTGCAGAGAGGAGTGTTCCACGGATTGTCGCATGACGACCAAGGAAGCTCGGCGGTGAAGGAGGAGAAGAGGAAATGAAGGATGTAGGCCAGCAGCTGGTTGTAGTACAGGCAGAACATGCCACACATCATCACCATTGTGTAGCCAATGCCTGGAATTCACCAAGAGAATTTGATAATGGACACTTAAAACTCAAGGTTTTCACTTTTCAGCCTGTAACTATAGAATCAATTTGCACTTGATTATATCATAGAAATAATGCAGAAGGGAAAAGACAATCGGCTATGGAGTAGTTCTGCTTTAATAATTTCTCATTAATTGAAACTCTGATTCAGTCCTAAGTACTGATAATACAGCGTGTGTACACTGCCTTGATTAGTCGCAAGAAATTAAACGCAGGCCCCACGTCATATATCGAAATATATGGACGAAAAGAAAAACACCTGAATAAATTATTGGGATATCCGTGACCCAACTTTGTTCCACACCAGGTCCACTCAAATCATTAGTACACTGAAAACCTTTTTGACTAGATTGGTTAGTCATTTCTCTTAAGTAGTCAAATTTTGTCGAGAATGGTGCGATTGACAAAGTCAGTCACATATTTTTGAGGTTAGTATGTATGTTGCAATCTGCTGCAATGACCCAGAAAAAGCTCTACCCGCAATGTGCTGGCAAAAATCTGTGCATTTGAAAACATCCTTCACAAAAATAGCTCTGGCTATGTCTGTACTCAACATAGCTTGATGATATTAACAGCGAATGTTATTGGGATCATCCTTGACAGCCTAGCTTGTAAATATTTAAATTTCGTTCAGTTGTTTGTCTTTTTCACCCATTTGAATTGACGGTGTAAATCAACTTGCTACAGCTTTTTTCGTGAGCTCTGGCCATTGATCAGAGGTATGTGGTCATTTAAGTTACACTCTTTCCTACATTTTTGCAAAATATGAACGAAATTGTACGAATAGGGGAAAAGTTATGTGAGTCCCAAATGGCCTGGCTGAAAAGCTGACCCTCTTTATGTGAAGCAACCGGTTAAATATCAGTAGACCTGTTAATTTACTGCCCCCTCATTACTTTCTCCAGTTCCAATGAGCCTACTAAGTGCATAAATACGAGACATAAAGCCCCAGTCATCCATCCTCATTTTCACTGACAGTAGATGGCCTTTATGGACGATAGACGCTTGGCCTTGTGTAAGACTGTGGTTCACATTAATTGACCTTACCTCAGAACTTTGGAATGTGATTTATTGTTTGAATTTAAGTGGTAAGTGCCGAGAGACTTAACTCTGTGTTGGTTGGTGCCATTAATACACAAGTTCAACTATAGCATATATATTAAGTTATTGCTTAAACCTTACAGCAACACAGGGTTCAGATGTGCAACCTAGAACTCTTTGTGAAGGTCCACCATTATCTCCCTAATTGTTGTGTCCCATTGTTTTAATTGCTTCACAAAGTACGTTTTTTTACATAGAAAATCACCCCAAGGCAAAAACGACACAACTAACCTAAGTCTCCCCTACTTTTTTTAAAATAAAAATTTGAATATTACACAACTGCACATGTACCAGGCCCCACTGAAAAATGTTAGAAATATCCATTCCACAATATTTATGTTACTGTACAAGTTTGAAGATGGAGGATGCATACACCAAATTCATGGTGTTAACAAAAGGCCTCGGTTTAACAATGCATATTTTATGGTCTTATATGGATCGATTAAGTTTGATTTTTGTGTATGTAATTTAAAGCTTTGCCGAAAGGTTTAAATGCTCATATTTGCTGTAATGCATGTAAACCTTGTCATATTGCATTGTGGGTTTGCTCAAGCGCAGTCTATGCTCGCACACTATCTGGTCTTTGTTTATTTCACACATTAGGATATTTATATTTAATCTCAATATTATGACAAACACACTGACAGAAACTTTGCAATGAAATCATATAAAAGCTGAGAAAAACAGTTCTGTAATCCCTCTAAGGAACCTCCACCAAGCATAAGGGGTCTTAGTGTCTTAGCAGCCAGCTAAGTTCCCTTATCCTGAAAAACTTCATTACAAATACCAAATGACCAAGAAACAGAATGTCAGTCCTCGGTACTTAGGGTTTTCAACAACAAAATTCAAGTTATGAGTGTGGCTTTTTTTTCTTGGTGCATAATGATGCTGTCCAAGTGTGTATTCATGAGTGGCATTGCCTTCTTTACCCAGTTCTTCTTTTTATCCCAACAATGGGTGGCACAAGTTACCTTGTGGCACGACTAGCCCAGGTCTCCCCTAATTTGACCAATTTATGACTAATATGATCAGTAAATTAACTAAGTTACAACTAATGGAACTAATTATCGTTTTCCAAAGAGTTTTGTCGCATAACTTAGTCCATTAGTTCAACCTCTGGCTGACTAATTAACTATATCAAGTGACTGAATTTTCAAAAACTAAAATCAGTCATGCCTTAGCAACTTTGACATTTTCACTTGTAAATTAGTAATTTTTACTGAGTGTGCAGTCAAAAAGATTTGCAGTGTATTCAGGAACAGCATGGGTACTGATTCCCTGATAGTTGACAAGTCACCAATCAGATTACTCAACAATAGGGTTATTCCACCCAAAAAAGGCTTGACCTAAAATTGCCATGTATCAGGCCAACCTTCTAATCCTCTTCAGAGAGTAATTCGACAAAATAACTTAGTCAGAGATCAACTAAACTGCTGTGAATTGATGAAAGGTAATATTACACTGGTTCTTGCATTACTATTAATGGGATGTAATCAAATGGAACGTAAGTTGTTGGAAGATTCTTTTTTAGTTGTGTCATAGTATATATACTGTAGGACTACATTACTTTTTTATTTCTTTGAATTACCAAAAACAAAACTTCAATTGTTTCGTGCATTTATAAATGGGTTTAAAACCTAAGGCTCTGGAATTACTAAAAATAAGTTTTGATAAGGTAAACTAATATAAGAAAAAATATCCAAGGCCTGGAAAAAAGTAATAAGTTACAATACACTATTTCGCGTAATTTTCTACATAAATGATCTGAAAAAATGCATCAGTTATCATCAATGAATCATGAAGACCTTTTGCTAGAAATCATTGGATAATACTTACATATTTGCACAGTTTGGACTTGGGGTATTTTCTAAGGGGTTTGGTAAAGAAATAATCTGGACTCTGTAAACAAATTTCAAATGAACTCATGAAATAATGTATGGAACAATACAATACAACACTTCTACAAGAAATTGTCGTTGTAACAAATATGTGGAATAAAATGAAATTTCGATCAATACCAAAGCATGACATCACCTCTTGAACAGAAAGACACAAGATTACAGTCTTCAGTCAATGTGAGAAAAAGTCAAGTTTGAAGTTTGTGGTATAAACAAAATCTTTCAAATGACTAAACAATGTCAAGACTTTGGAAAGGGGTCACTATAAACTCTTTTGGGGTTTATGTCTTTCATTCCACTTAATCATTACAAAGATAACAACAGTTTTCTGGTTTTGTTGATATAGAGTGGAGGCTGACCTTTGAAAAGTGGTGAAAATTTCCAGACGGTCGTCACACCCTCAGCGGAGTACTGGCCCAGCATGATCTCCAAGTAGTAGATGGGAAGGCCAGCCAAGAACAGCATGATGATGTATGGTATGAGGAAGGCTCCTATACAGTATTAGAATATAATGAGTAGCAAAAAAGTCAATAGTACCAATTAATGTCGGGCCAAACCACTTTAAACCCTCTGCTTCTGTGTAGGTGACCATTTTGCAATCCTATGCTTATTGATTAACACAGTGTGTGAGTGATCACAATATGTGAATTGGCAAAGTAAACTTTCAAGATTTTCTTGAGATTGTTTGTGAATGAATGCAATATATTATTTTTAACGGAAAATAATAACTGCTCTTTTAAAAATATGAAAACATTGTTATTATGCATGAATGTAGCATGTGTGATCGGTGTAACTGACAGATTTTTTTTTTTTTTTTTGCAGAAAACTTCATCGCATGATATTTTGGTGAATAAAATAATAGTTTGAATTAATAGTACATCTCATGTTAGATGGTTTGACACAACATATTTATAACTTTCGCCTACCAAACAACAATGAGTTTTGAAAAGAGATAAACACCACCAATACGGTGAAAAACCTGTGTTTTTGAAGATTCAAGTGATATCAAAAGTCTTCCCAAAGAAGTAAAAAACCAGATCCCTTAAAAGAAACTTTTAGAACAGCAGGAAAAACATATTTTATTACTCTGCACATGGAGTTTATATGGGCCAATATTCATTAAGCAAGAACTACTTTTGCATGCACAAAAGACACAATATCAGTGATCTACGAAGCAGAGAATTCAGCCAGAAATCAGATGCAGCAACTGCCAGGCCACTCATTATATTCAAACTTATGGAGGAACAACTGCCCTGGAAGTTGAAACTGAAACATTGAAGTGTGTTTTACCACTGTGCTCAATTAGTCTTATGCTATAGATCTGTAATAATAATGCAGGGATAAAGGTCTAAAGATGAGGAGTATAAGCATCAAAGAACTGAATTTACTCATGCATGACACAGAATTCTGCCGGTATCCTCATAGTTGGCACAGTTTGACAAAAAGGGACTGGGGTCTGCTGGATATGTTATGATAATCCATTCCTGAGAAATCTTTTTTTTTTCTGTTCCAGACACATAAGAGCCCATTAGATTGTATCTTGCTCTGTTGATGGTGCCTGCCCTTGATGCTGCAGTGAAAAGTTGTTTTGCACGTTATCTAAGCATGCAATATTATACAGTTATCGCACAGCACCGAGTGCAATATCAGTTTTTATGGCACCGAGGTGACTAATATTGCACGAGGGCGCAGCCCGAGTGCAATATTAGTCACCGAGGTGCCATAAAAACTGATATTGCACGAGGTGATGTGCAATAACTGTTATATCATATGGTTTTTTTTGGGCAAATACTAAGGAAAGGGCTGGAATTCTGATGTCCAAACTCTTTTTGGGTTTCTTTTGACCTGCATGTTTAAAATGTATCTCGTCAAAAATCACTTTTTTTTTCACACTTTTGGAATCCATAATCCATAGATGATATATTTAATGATGGGTCTTCTTTAATTTTTTTTCTCAAACTTTGTAGCAGACTTAAGACCTCTAAGCACAACGAAGTCACTGAAAAATAGGAGAAAAACTGTTTCTCGGCCACTTTTAAATGATTTATTCTGATTAAACAATTAACATAAACAGTACAAAAAGTTGATATCTACTTAACCCTTTAATATACGCGTCTTTTGGCCATCACAATCATTTTTCTATCTATTTCTAGTGCTGTCCAGTGACTTTCTTTAACTATTTAAAACCAAAAAACGATCTTGTTGCTGCTGCAAGACTCAGTTTGCAGTGGCGGATCCAGACCGGGTCATCTAGGGGGGGGGGCCCGGGCATGTTTCGGTATTTGCGGGCCCGCGTCACCGCGTATTTTCTTCAAAATACCATTATTAATCTCAGTGGTCTAGGGGGGGCCCGGGCCCCCTAGGACCCCTCCTGGATCCGCAACTGGTTTGTGTTTCTTTCGAACCACATATTTAAAATGTATCTCATTAGAAATTTATGAATATTTCACAAAAAAAAAAAAATTTGCACCTTTGGAATCGCCAAATTATATACTTTATGATAGATTTAATTTTCGATTTTTTTAAAAAACTTTGTAGCAGACTTTTAACCTCTAAACAAAATAAAATCACCAAAAAATCGGCAAAAATGCCGTTTTTCGGCCACTAAATGCTTTATTCTGATAAAACAAATGACATTAGCAGTACAAAAAGTTGATATCCGATTAGCCCTTTAATGGACGCATCTTTTGCCGCTAAAATCATCTTCCTATCTTCTTCCGTTGCCGAGCGGTGGAGTTTTTAGTATAATTGAAAAACACAACATTTTTGTCAGCTTGTGGCTTCTTCTTCTTCTTCTTCTTTTGGTGAATTCCCGCCTTTAGTGTAGGCGAACCTCTGAATCAGAGTGAAATGTTACAATTCATTAATAAGAGTGTCCCTGCGGGATGACAGGATGTAGCATATTGAGTTACATATGCTGTTTGCCCTGTATATGGACTCCGGGAACTGTAAGCCAACAACATTCAAAGCGTCACTACGTCTATCTACTTGAACTACTGAAGCTACTGGGTCTACTGGATTTTGAGGAGTAATTGTGTCTCGGTCTATTTTATTGTCTCTCATATAGCAGCACCCATTTAGAATTGCCGAGCATATTTCCGAGTCCTTAATTGGAGGTTGTTTCTCTTCTTCGCAATAGAGGATTTTCAGGGAAGTAATCCTTTCCTCGATAAATTGGCGAGTGGACCTGCACCGAGCAGTTAGATGTAGGATGTCCTCTTCTTCCTCCATGCATAATGGACATGTGGAATTGCCTTCTTCTGGATTGCTCTGCATTCTTCTTACTTCTGACATGGTCTTGAATCTTCCGACAAGCATACGAGCACGAACTGATGCGGATGCGATCTTGTTCTTCATTCCCCTGCAGCAGGACCATAATTGATGTGGGGCTAGGCAGCTAGTCTCTCTCCACACCCACCATTTCACAGTTGTTTTGCGTGCCGCACTGTGCATGAGTTCGCCTTGCGCCTGATTTTGTATGGCAATGTTGATCTTTCGTTTCCATGCGAGTTTCTTATCAGGCATCACTAGTGCAGAGTAAATGTCTATGTCGTATTTTGTTGCTATTTTGCTGACATGTTGGAACCAACTCCATTTGTTCTTGTATTGTGTAGAGAGCTGTCTTTCTGCAAGCTGCCGAAGCTCATGATTTCTTGGGAGTCTGCAAATTCTTCCGAAGAGTGACAAGGTTCTGCAGTGGAGATAAGCTTCTATAGGAAGCGCCCCCAGAAGGAGGTATATTGCTTCTGTTGCTACATTTTCTGGGAGGGCTTGAATCTGCCTAAGAAGTCTTTTGTAAAATTTATCAATCAGCTTGATATCCTGGGACATATGAAAATATGGTGCTTCCTATCAGGTCCGTCCAATCTTTCACATGTTAAAATGAGCGTGCAATAACATGCGTGCAATATCGTAGAATATTGCACGGCTGTCGGCCAATGAGAAGCGAGTATTTCCGCTAACCATACGATTATAAGTTTTTATGACATCCTCATGTCACTGATTCTATCCAATCAGCATGGCACTTGCAAAGTGGTCAATGGAATTGTAATGATATATATATATATTTTTTTTTTTCATAAAGGAAGGTGACACTAAAATCCAATATCTTTTAATGAAAAAAAAAAGTTGTTACTTCTTTTGGACAAATAATAAAGACTTACCACCTCCATTTTTATAACAGAGATATGGAAACCTCCAAATGTTGCCAAGGCCGACGCAATAGCCAATGTAGGAGAGGAGAACTTCCAATTTGTTGGACCACTGGCCTCGTTCATACTTCTCCATTGTCTTTTCTCCTTTCATCTTTTGGTGAAGACTTGTCAGATATCTAAAGAAGCTGTCTACTTGTGTAGTGCGTCTTTTTTCTTGTGTTGGTATGAAAAGATAAAATTCTCTTGAGTGTAAAGCAATTCAATACATGTATAATCCCAATTATTCTTAGTCTCTCAGTCGTCTCTGCACTTTTTTCAACTTATATATATTACTGAATACCTATGGTTTAGGCCTATATAGATTATACGTATCTCATTGCAGTTTTTTCGATTTCCCATTTCTAAGCCAAAATTGTATCCACCAAGTCGAAAAACAAGTTTGAAGATAATGATTACCACTCCCTGGTAAAATCTCATTATTCATATCAAGAACTTTGACTAATTGTCAAAAAAGTATGTCTATACTGGTTTATTGGTCTGATTTATTTACCTGTTTGTGAAGTGGCTGATGGATGGCTGTATGTTTTGCAGTGAAGTTATGTTTTCAGAATGCTGAGATCAAATAAATTGTCAATTTGCTGACATTGAAATCCTTCAGCGTGGAGACAATCAGAATGCAGATTCGTCTCACAGTTGGTAACTGCAATGGAGCAGGTTTTAAATTAAACTATCTCAATGTACAGTGAGTCAACACTCTCCACCACTCTACCCCCCCCCCCCCTCTTAGGGCCTCCTATCTTTTCTAGTAAAAAGTCTGCAACTTATCCCAGTCAGGTTGACACAAACAGATTGCATGGCCCATAGCATGGCTAAAAACCAAGCTTCAACTTTTTACCTTCAGCGAACGAAGTTCGAAGAAGGTATTGTCATCACTTGGGTAAAAATGTTGTCCGTCCGTAGGGCGGGCGGACGGGCGTTCTTGCGGCAGGCGGATAGATGGTGTTTTTTGCTATAACTCAGAGCCTATTAAAAGTACATGGATCAAATTTGGTACACATGTAGCCTTCATGGTCTAGTTGTGCCTTTTGATGGTATGATAGATATATATTCCATACTTTTTGAAATAATCAGAAAAGAACATAAAATATTTTAGTTCGTTTCCTGGCCACGACTCGGTTACTATTGCATACATGTGCATGGATGAAATTTGGTACAGATGTAGCCTATATGGTCTCGTTGTGCCTTTTGACGGTCTCATTGATAGATATTCAGTATACATTTTGAAAAGATTAGAAAAAACAAAGATATTTTTTTTTGGCCGAAGACACAGTCACTAATGCATATATACAAGGATAAAGTTTGGTTAACATTTTGGCTTATATGGTCTAGTTGTGCCTTTTCATGGTCTGACTGACAGATATTCTATACTTTTTGTAATATTGAGAGAAAAATTTTTTTTTCATATATATAACGCATGCAGTCAAAACTTGCTCACTATTGCATAGAGCAATGGGATTTTCTGCACATATCACCTATAAAATGTAGCAGTGCTTTCTTAAGTGTAATGTATAACCTATGCTTTGTACATGCATGAAACTGCACCATAATAATTTATTTACAAACCGTGGCAAGCATATGGGCAGATGGCAGGCCAGCGGGCAAATAGAGATAATTGAAGGCCACGACCCGACCACTATTGCATACCTTATTGTAAATACACCAATTTTGTGGTGAAATTGTGATCCTCTAAAGGAGTTATTCGCTGAAGGTTTGTTGCTGCGCAGCCTACGTTTTTTCTTTATTTCCTACGTAACTCGTTATTCAAATGCACAAACAGTCACTTTGGTTGCTGCCTTAAATAAAACCTCTTGCTATGAACTGGAAATACAGGAATTACCCTTATGTGACCACCTATCTCCAGCACTTAGTACCTACGTGCGTTTTAGCTCCAATAAGAGACAGCTCGTCTTTTAGAGATTAGATTTGCTTTGATTTATTGATAATTTTCCCGAAGGCAGTATATGCCGCTATTTGGGAAAAAAAAACTGCTTCATGACTGCATAAGGGGTGGTCGGCACTGGACGCACGATACAGTGATTCTACTCTTCACACAGAGTTCATTGTTCGTACATGTGTCTGAAGCTATATATGCCTATTGCGTAACTGTTTTCTAGGCTAACAAGCCCCTGGGGGTTTTACGCCTGCATATGATTGGAACCGCAAATATTGTAATTTTTATGGTGAAATAAAAAAAATAAAAAAATAAAAAAATGGGCCAATTGATGGATGAGTGGGGCTTTACGTCCTGTATTTATGCACTTGGTAGGCTAATTAGGACAGGAGGAGGACACAGCAATGAGGCGAAGAATGATTGAAACCGCCGTCAAACATAGATCCGAGTGACCCAGCAAGAGATGGATTCGAACCCTGGACCAAGCGATTGGCAGTCCAGCACGCTACCACTAGACCAGCCCTCCCCCCTCGTCCATGGCCCAGATTCATTAAGCTACAACTACTTTTGTATGCACAAAAGACACAATATCAGTGAGGTGCGAAGCAGAGAACTCCGCCAGAAATCAGATGCAGCAACTGCCAGGCCACTAAAAACCTATGGAGGAACAACTGCCCTGAAGTGTGCATTACCACTGTGCTCAATTAGTTTTATGCTATCTACAGTAATGATACAGGGATAAAGGTTTAAAGATGAGGAGTTTAAGCATTAAAGAACTGAATTTACTCATGCATGACCCCAAATTCTGCCAGTCTCCTCACAGCTTGCACAGGTTAACAAAAAAGGGACCAGGGTCAGTCTGCAGTGACTCTATACTCTTTAGTCTCACAGCCGTCGATTTCTGGAGCACTGGCAAGTTTGTAATAGAACTATAGCTTACCTTCCCCAGTTAAGTTTGGCGAAGAACAAAATTCCAAAAGGTTCCAAAACTGTCTTCCCTTTGTCATATTTTTTTTTAATTAATGGAGCAGAACTTCATTTGCCATGCTTGACATGGTATACTTTAGGAATAAAGGGCAGTTATGTAAACACCAACCAAATCAGTGACAACAACATTACAAGAGAACAACATACAGTCTAGGCTGCACAACAGCAAATCCTCGCCTTTTTTTTTTTTTCGCGAAAATTATTAACAGTTTAATATCTTGGCTCTTAGTAATGTTCAATGGATGGCTGTTAAAAGTAACATCAGCATCATGTAGGGGAGAGTGGGGCATAACCAACCCCCTTAGACAAAAAGTCGACATTATACAATTATGGACTTCGGTTGCGGTCAATTTCAGGTTTTAAGGACTTGACCGGTGATATTCACCGAGGCCGAAATTAATATCACTGGGTCAGGTCCGTCAAACCTGATATTGACCGAAACTGAAGTGACACTACAATACAGGCGTCATAACATCAATAGGCCGCATGGCAGGATACACCCTCAACCCCCTGGGGTTACCACTGTTTTATCATGGGGTAACTGAGGGTAGTTGAGGGATGGCGAATTTGGTTGAGGGGAGGCGAGTTTGTTTGAGGGGAGGCGAGGGGATGTGAGTTTAGTTGAGGGAGCTGAGTTTAGTTGAGGGGAGGCGAGTTTACTTGAGGGCAGCCGAGTTTACTTGAGGGGAGCGAGTTTACTTGAGGGGAGGCGAGTTTAGTTGAGGGGAGGCGAGTTTACTTGAGGGCAGCCGAGTTTAGTTGAGGGGAGGCGAGTTTAGTTGAGGGGAGGTGAGTTTAGTTGAGGGGAGGCGAGTTTAGTTGAGGTAAGTTGAGTTTAGTTGAGTTAAGTTGAGGTTACTTGAGTTTAGTTGAGTTAAGTTGAGGGTAGTTGAGGGAAGCTGAGGGTAGTTGAGGGTGGCGGAAGTGAAAAGGGGTAAGTTGAGGGTAAAAGAGGTTAATTTTAAGTTGAGGGTGCCGAGTTTATGAGAGGGTTTTGGGGATGTATCCTGTCATGAGGCCTATCAATCGCGAACACTCGTTTTCGCCAATTCAAAGACAACCAGGCCACATAAAACAAAAATTTATTCACTGACCTACTTACTTGTCTAGGCTCTTTATAACTTTCTATCACATTTTCGCTGTGTTTCAGCGATGTTTTGGGCCAAATTCGGCGATTTAGTTCCATTTTTAAAATCTGTTGACACTAAGTTAATTGTGTCGCTTGGTTAAAAAATGTTGTAGGCCTACTACCAAATATGAAGTATCTAGCCTACATATATATAGTTATGACCATGTAATTTACAAATTACCAACAAAAAGTCGTGAAACCTCTCACCAATTTCTGACGCCAAATTGCCGTGAATTTACTTGGATAAGTTGTGACGTCATGATAGGCAATCATATGACGTCATAAATCATTCCTGAGTTAAGCAGTGGCGTCAGTGTAGGTGGGGCTGGTGGGTTATGCATGAAAAAATGTTGAGTTTCTACTGGACATTTTCCGTTAAGACTTCAGTTAAATTTGCCCCACCACTTTGAAATGAAACTGACGCCCCCTTGAGTTAACCTAGATGGCTACCAACATTTAATGTTGGCCACTGGCATGTAGTTAACATGTGCATCGCCATTTTGAGATAGGCATCATGTAGTATAATAATTATGATCAAGGCTCCGATGTCCAGGTATGGCCGTTACGTCATGGTAAAATATAAATAAATGCATTTCACTGGAAACATGTTGCTCTCTACTCTTATCTTTTTTTACAAATGAAATACATGCCTTTATGGGAGATAACTCCAAGGCAATAACTGCTCTTGTTAATTAATGTTTAGACAGGGCACTTGCAAAAGTGATAAAAAGTTGGACATTTTTGTGGTGTCCATCTGGTGAGATAAAAATGATTGTACTATATATGTATATTAGACATTAGTAACTGAATTTCACTCATTTCGACTACAAGTTGAAGACATTAAATTTTAACAGAAGTTTTGTGTCAAATTGTAAAAAGTCATAATTTGATCAAATTTGATAAGATATAGGCCTTTTTTCAGTGGGTACCATGATGTAATATTTTGTGTCCATCTTGTTACATCCATGACGTGGCTCCTGACAGCTAAACTGAACCAAACTTATTCATTTTCTTTCTCTCAATGTGGAGTAGATCTATATTGGCTTTGGAAACGGCTGAATACACTACATGAGCCCCTATGGCACCACAGAATACTTGGTCGAACATCATTATGTGAGATGGTGTCCAAATGTTACGTCCCTCATCTCCCTCCTGTTTTGTTATTGGCCAAAGGATAATCTATTTTTAGACATTTCATTACATCTCCATATTCTTATGCATAATTTCTGACACCAAAACAGGTGCCATCACCACTGGAATTAGCATAAGAGGGAATCCTGATGTGCCAAAGTGAGGCTGGTCTTTGTTACGTCCACAATCTGCAGTGACATGCTGACAGAAAGTTGATGATATTGAATTAACATTAGCAGAGATGTTGTTGAAACCATCTGTAGCAGACTCACAACTAATTTTGCAAAGGGTTTGGCCACATTTCTTTAATGCATACCATTCTTAGAAAGAGAAAATCCAGACCAAAGTCAGCTCCACTCTGTAAGCAATGCTGTCCATGTTACATCCAAGTCATATACTCTTAATATTTTAGTACAGATTTTAGCCACTTGCACCGAAGACAGTCAACTTGACAAAATCTGTAATCTGGATCATTTCAAACATTTGAATGCTTAAAAACCTGCAACTGAAACACTTTTTCTCAGTTTATTTTGAAAATACAACTGGATGTAACTGAGACACCAAATTCACTTCATTTTATCTTGTGTCCATGTTACGTCATGAAAAAAGCAGGTGTAATTCTTTTAGTTTCTCAGAATGGAAGGTTATACATAATTGAATTTCAAAAACTAGCCACTAGCTATACCAAGATGGCTCACAATATTCATTTAACATTATAAGTAAGTGTAAATCGCCAAATCCTGGCAATGATGTAACATGGACAGCATGTGAGGTGTCATAAATTACATCATGGGCATAAATCAAATCAAAATTCCCCTAAAATGGAGTAAAATGTGGCTTGTTCTATTATTTTAATTCACTTTCACAGTCCAGCATTCATGAATAAATGTTAAATGCTTTTTGTGCAAGACTATCACAAGATATCTTATTAATTCTGAGGACATAACTTTTCAAAACTGGGATCTAACCGAGACACCAATTTGAAATCCTGATTACTTTTGGTCAAATAATTTATTTTGAGTGCTTCATTTGTTCCTGGCAGGTAAAATAAGGATACAAAGGATAGGAAATTTATTTCAATTGCATTTTTATTGGAAGAAATCCACAAAGCAATCCGTGAACCTCAAGTTAAACTTCACTTCTCTTGTATCACTAACACTAGAGGGCACAACTTCAGCAATTTCTGATTTCTGAAGGGGAGACCTACTCAAAAGGAAATGAGCAGGGGTAAGGGGGGCTCCAGAATTGAACTCATCACTGACAAATGTCAACGGCCTTGAGTTGACACAAGATTCAACTTCATGAAGGGTGGTCTCTAATTCAACCCTAGGCAAAGATTGGTTACCTAGAGACCTCTTCAAAGCTGACTTAACCACACCAACCAGTCTCTCCCACCATACACTCCACCATGGGGCTCGGGGAGCTATGAATCTCCAATTAGGACCCTCCGGTCCATACAACTTCAGGAAAAGATCCGTAGCAGCATAAAAACCTTTTGCATTGTCTGACATAATAACTGCAGGCATTCCCCTCCTAGCTATGAATCTTCTCAAAGCCAGTACAGTGGTCTCACCAGAGAGAGAATCCACAAGTTCAAGATGTACAGCCCTGGTGGCTGCACATGTAATCAACAAGATGTAGAACTTCTTCCCAAATGTGTCACTACAATAAAGGGGACCACCATGATCTAGGCCACAAATGGAGAAAGGGGCTGACTGAGTAACTTTAGATTTGGGCAAAGGGGCCATCTCTTGTACCAAAGGAGGCGCATCAAGACGGCGACATGCAAAGCACTCCTTCCTGACTTTCTTACACATCCTTCTAACTCCAACAATCCAATAAGAATTCCGCAAACTAGTGACCATCAGATTCACTCCAGCATGTTTCAAGAGTCCATGCTGAAAATTGACCAACAATTCTCCTAAGTAACTCTTAGGAATCAAAATGGGTCTCCTTTCATCATATGAAAGCTCTGCAAAGTCTAATCTACTCTGAACTCTCAGTACTAACTGTTCATCAATATGGGGAGACAACTTGAAGATAGAAGAAGACTTCTTAACTGGAAGTCCCTGCTCCAGAAGACCAATCTCTTCAGGATAACTCTGTCTCTGAACTACTTTGATCAATTGTCTCTTGGCTACCTCTAACTCCTCAAAGGTCAAATCTGACATTTTCCTGTCTGCCACTGCAGATCTGGCATTTTTGACAAATCTAAGAATCCATCCAAAGATTCTAATGCTCTTTGGCAAAGAGCCCCATCTCTGATATTGGATGGGTTCAACCTCAACTACACTCACTAATGTCTCCGAGAACATTTCTCTGCACAACTCACTGTCATCAACAGTCTCTGTAAAATCCTCTGATTCTACAGCTACTCTAGAACACAACCACTCAGGACCATGTAACCACAACTGCGACTGTACTAATTCTGAAGCACCTAATCCTCTTGTAAGTAAGTCGGCCGGATTGTCCTTTCCAGAACAGTGATGCCACTGCGAAGGACTGCTCAACTCCTGAATGCTAGTCACCCGATTGGCCACGAATGGTTTCCAGCGAGAGGCAGATCCCTTGATCCAACCAAGTGCAACCATAGAATCGGTCCAGTAGTATACTGGCACCTTGTCATCAAAATGTAAAGCACTAGCAACAACCTTCAACAACTCTGCTGCCAAAACTGCGGCCAACAACTCAAGACGAGGAATGGTCACTCTCTTGACCGGAGCTACTCTAGCCTTTGACAAGACTAACGAGGCAGTTCTACCACTCGGGGTTTCAGCAACAAGATATACACAGGCACCATAAGCTTTCTCAGCGGCATCTCCAAAGGAGTGTAACTCCACATGAAACACATCCTTCCAAGAACCACTTGTGTAGCACCGTGGAATAAGCCATTTCTTCAAACAAGCCAGGCCATCGAGCCATTGCTGCACAACAGCCACCACCTCCTCTGGGACTTCATCATTCCATCCTACCCCTACACAGCGAGCTTGAACAAACTTTGGGGTTAAAAAAATTGACCAAGAAAACGATTAGTACAGTGATGTAGAGTAAGTTCAGGCAAACATTTTGATGTATCAAATGAAAAAATCTGAATTTTTTGAGATATTTGAGTTTTAAACTTTTTATTTATCACACCCTATTGTTAGCATGGAATCTCGATCTAAAAATGATCAAAACTGCCCATTTTTCCTGTTAGGTAATATCTCAGGTAAAAGTCATTATTCAGAAGTAAAAAATATGCAGTCATTGCCACAAGAGCAAGTATATACCACCTCATCCAGACTGACAGAGTGTGATAAACCTATAATAGTAAACATTTCTCAGAAAATTTATAAAATATGCTTATTTGCCAGCTTGTCCTCAGTTTCATCATTCTGGTGAATAATTGTAGTAATATCTACCTCACTTTTGAACTCTATGGTGTATAATTGAGGTTTTTATGTGTTTTTAAGACATTTCACCACTGTGAAACAAGTACTTTTGCAACCATGTAAAGTGTAGCCAATGTTGAGTGAATCATCAGAAAACGCATAAATAGAATGTTTGGAAGCATTTAGTTAAGTATGGAGTAAAATACTTTGACATTGGAGTCTTAATGTGCAATAGTTGTACATGTTTGTATTAACTACATTTTCACATAATTTACTGAATTTATGCTATTTCTGTTGTTCTATACAATAAAAGATTGGTTGATTTTGGATGCCAGGTAACCTACATCAACATTACACACCCAACATCCATTTTAAGTACTCAAAACACATTAATCATGAATATTACTGTTTATTTATAGCTTTTAATCTTATTTTTGTTGTTTTGTCCAACTGCAAAGAATTTTCATGTAATACCAGGGAATTAACTTCATAGTGAAGCAGACACTTACAGACATTCTTTGCATGCATTATCTGATAATTTACTCAACTTTGTCTATCCTTTTACATTGTCATTAAATGCTTGTTTCATGGTGGCAAAATTTGTGATAAAATGCTCAAAAAACTCAACAAAGCCCGTTACAATGAGATGATGAGACCAAATTTGCTAAAATTATTTACCAGAATTATGCAACTAACACAACCTGGTATTGCAAACATTTTCTCAGGCCTTTAGCCAAAAATGTTTGGTGTTATAGGTTGATCACACCCCGTCAGTCTGGATGAAGTGGCACATACTTTCTGCAGAGACAATGACTGCACATTTTTACTTCTGAATAATGACTTTTAATAGATATTACTTAACAGGAAAAATGGACAGTTTTGATCACTTTTTCATGGAGATTACATGCTAACAATAGGGTGTGATAAATAAAAAATCTAAAACTCAAATATCTCAAAATATTCCGAACAGATTTTTTCGTTTGATACATCAAAATGTTCGTCTGACCTTCCTGTACATCATTGCGCTAATCGTTTTCTTGGTCAATTTTTTTAACCCCAAAGTTTGTTCAAGCTCGCTGTGCCTAATTTCCAGAGATCCTGAAACACACACTTCAAAGTAATGACCACTGGCGACACGAAACCCATGGGATCGAAAAAACGAGCAATCAAACTCAGTACCACTCTCTTGGTGATTCTCACACCAGGCTGTAAATCATAGCCTTCAAATGCAAAACAATCCTGTGCAGCTTTCCATCCGATCCCGAGGACCTTGACGTAATCATTTGACTCAACCTTGTCAACACACAACGCTTTATTTGACTCCCACTTAGTCAACTTCATAGCTGCCTGATTCATAACATCAATAGCCTCAAACATCATTTGTTTGGCTTGGGCTTCATCATCTGCTCCAGTAAGCCAATCATCAACATATAAGTTCTCCTGTAACTCACTAACAGCTCTTGAGGCTTAGTACTTGTCAAGATGACACTTGATGGTGGCATTCAAGAGGAAGGGACTGTTACAATTCCCAAAGGGTACACGCACAATACGCATCACTCGCATTCAAATTCCAAAGAAACCGGTGGACATCCTGATCCCTTTCCTGAACTGAAATCTGAAGAAAGGCCTTTTGCACATCCGCCGCCACTGCAATCGGCCATCTCCGAAATCTCACTAGAATGTCTACCAAACTGGGAACTAAGTTGGGACCTTTTTCCAAGCAATCATTGAGTGAAACTCCATTTACGCCCTTAACTGAAGAATCGAATACTGGACGTACCTTTGTAGAGCTACTGCTTTCCTTAACCACTGGCCTATGAGGCAGATAGAACACAGGACCCTGGACTGGTACTAGATCTGAACCTACTACTTCTTCTATGACACCATTTCTCTCCATTTCTTTCAGAGCCTCATCATAACGCTCTCTTAGCGAAGGATCTTTATCAAGTCGTCTAGACAAAGACCTCAGCCTACTACTCGCTATGTCATAATTGTCAACTAATTCTGCCTCTTTGTCTGACTTCCAAGGCGACGAAACCTGATATCTACAATCCTTCATTGTCAACTGACTCTGAAAATCCTCTAACAAATTCTGAGAAGAGGTATCTTGCTTTGGATCATCAATCTCCCAAAACTTCCTGATCACCTTATCAGGAATATCACACAAACATAACAGCTGGTGAGAGGTCAAACTTGTCTTTGCTCCCTCTGTCACTCCAGACAAGAACCATCCGAACAATGTCTCCTGAGCGACTAATCCTTCAGAAATAACTTGAATTCCAGGTTTCACTAATTTACAATAGTGATCCAAACCAATCAAGATATCAACAGTAACTTCCCTGTCACACTCATAATCTCCTGCAAACACACAATCAAAAGGTAACAACACATCACTACGAATTGAACCTTGATAAATGGGCGTACAAATTGTGGGAATTTCAGCAGCCCTGACAGACGCGACCGTTCCATCGGAACATTTCAACTTCAAACCAAAGACATTTCGATTCTCACCCTTGCTTGCCCTTTCGACACCAAATGATGCAAAGGACAAAAACTCTGTACACACAAACTCAGGTCCGACCCTGTCAATAAACTCCCTCGAAACATAACAGTGGTCAGCCCCAGTATCAAATGGACATTTGCCGTGACCTGACCCTTTCTACTCATAACCTCCACTCTGGCAATTTGCATAATGACATTTTTCTTTTTCTTGACAGGGACATTCGACAGATTGACAATACTGTTTTGGGAGGTACCTCCCGACTTAGCTCGACTTCACCTTTGACTCATTAGATCTGCTTGAGTTTGCACTCCTTGTTACACTCTCAACTTTAGTTACTTCTGACTTAACACCAGGTGGCGAAGTAGTTTTAGAACCCTTGTGACACAACAAGTAACAATGACCACCTCTACAAATGTTACAAACATTCGCACACACATCAGCTCTATGCCCTCTCTCTAAGCAACGAAAGCACAACCTCTTTGCTTTCACCTTTTCCCAACGTTCATCTACAGAAGCATTGAGCAAATCATAACATTTTACAGTCAAATGTGGACGATCACAGATCGCACAAACTCCACTGAAGGACCGTGATGGGGCAGCTAACGCAGTAGCTGAAGGCTTCACATTTCGTTTCTCTTCCTTTTTTACAGTGTTAACACCATCAGACTTGTGACTGTCAGTTACATTTTTAAGGCATTACATCTTTCTCGTGACTATCTCATCTGACAAAAAGTCTAACAGAAACTCAAGATCACTCTCCTTGCCAGAGCTTTCCCTGGCCCATTCCATACGGATACTGTTAGGAATACAAGATAACACAATGGGTGTCAAGATGACCCTGTACATTTCTCCATTGATTCCTAAATTGCCTAAGCTTCTAACATGGCTTACAAGCTGATCATACAACTTTCTCAACTCACTAACACTCACTTGCTTGGCTAGTGGGGCTAATTGTAACAATTCTTGAACGTGTGAAAAGATTACTAGTTCTTCACGACCAAATCGCTTCTTTAGCAATTCCTTTGCAGCCTCATAGTTTGTTTCCGACAGAGCAAGGCCAGCGACAGCCCGCTTCGCATCTCCTTCAAGAAGGGATCTCAAGTACGTGAACTTGTTGATAACAGCCATATTCGAACTGTCGATGATTGCCAAAAATTGTTCCCAAAATGTTGACCACATCAACACGTCTCCGTTTAACTTCGGTAGATCCAATTTCAGCAATCTGGCATTAATTCGAGTTTCCTCCCCAGAAGAATTGTTACTTTCTGTGTCAGCATCTTCGCGGTCTTCGCGCTCTTTCTGTTCCATTTGGGCTAACACTCCGCATGCTTTGACCCATGGAATTCTTGCCTGTTCTCTGTAATCGGCAGCTTCATCAATTTCCGCAACCAGGTCTTTCTCATCAATCATTCGCTCATATTCTTCTTGACATTCATCTACTGACTTTAACCTTCTGTCAAAGTCAGCAATCGCATCCTGTAATGTTAGTTTGTCAACCGGGTCTGCTGCAAGAATGCTCTCTAAGTGCTTCTTGGCTCTCGTCAACCAGCCTCTAGCTGAGGCACGCTTCCTCCCTGTACTGGATCTGTCATTTTTCTTCAAATGTAGGCCATTCTCAAGTGACAACACTTCAAGTCACACACACACAATTCACAATGAATTGCAACGCAAATAAATCCAACTTCGTGTACACAAAGTTACTTCTGTTCACACACAATTCCCATACCACCGTAGGTGAATTGTAAGGCACACAACAACAACATTAGTCACAACCATTGACAGTTCCACATCGTTTGCAACAAGGAGGTAAGCACATATCAGGCTTCTATTCTGAGACAACACTCGAGTCTCAACAGCAACTTTGCTGTCATTTTACACACAACTTCTCCCGCTGCCTGCTTCCGCACTTGCTCCTCCTGAGCTAGGACACTTCCACGAAGTAAAGGCCAGGTTCCTGGGTTCCGGCACCAATTATTTCGTGAATCCTGATCGATTTCCCAAACGATTGCAAACAAAACCGACTCCATTCTTAATTTCACGAAGCAGACTTCTTTTATTACGTCATCAACGAAATTACAACAGATGGCGCTACCAATGCAAAATTACTCTGGTGCTGCCACCACAAACTTGGGAATAAATCTTATGTGACAAATGCATGTAATGCTTTATTCTGTGGTACATAACCAAAAACTCAATTCATGACTTTTAAGCAGTCATCAGGCCAAACATGCCGTCACCATGGCAACCAAACGAGTCGGTGAAATTTTTCTGTTTTTCATTTTTGGAATGTATGGGTCCCATAGAGTACCTGTGCAAAATTTTAGAAAAATCTGTATGACCAAACTACCATACTTGAGTGACCTTAACATCTTGTGTACCTGACATCAGTTTAGCAGTTGGGGCTTTGGAGCACGAAGATCCCATGCGCTTGAAGGTACTGGTAAGATAATATACTAAGAGAAGGTGCAACCTGCCTCACAGAATTCTCATTTTGTACATTAGCTGCTTCCTGTTTAAATTTTACTGCTCTGTGATTGGTGCAGGCTTCACACCAGCTGACGTCACCACTGTCGTCACCATAGCAACCTATGACAGTTTGATCTGTGATGTCACAGGACAAGTTGTCCAGAATGCATTGCAGCAGGAAGACATCCTTCACAGAAAACACACTTCTGAGCATTGCTTTGGAGACAGTGCTGCATTTGCAGAACAACATGTAATGGCTCAGTTTTTCATTTTGAACAGCAATGAAATCTTTTAGAGAATCATGCATGAGAATGCCATGACTGAAATAAAATTGTTTAAATTCGTATTTATATAGTCTTGGATATTTTTATCAGAAACATATTATCTATATACATATATAAAATTCACCTCATCATATTCCTTTGTCACGGGTATTCTCAGTTATGGCTTACCTGAGTGTCATAATATTTTACCATGGTGTCCTGTTATGTCTGAACGGTGTTTGTATCACTTCAAAATTATCAAAACTTCCAAAAATTAACTAAAATGTCGAGCTTTCCGTGAATTATGGCTGTCCTGCTGCAGTCAAAGCAGGAGCAACAGCAATCAGTTAGAGGGGGTATTCACATTTGTTAAAGCTATAGGCCTAGCCTATAGAGCAATATATAGAAGGAAAGAATGAATGAATCCATTAAAAGGAACTAGTGTAGGAATTAAGGAAACAATCATGCACGGGAATAAGAAGGTATGAAAGTATATACTTGAAGGAAGGCATGAAAGGATTGAAAAAGGAAAGTAGATAGCACTGGGTCAGGGCGGAAAGAAGGAAGATAGAAACAGATCGCAGATAGAAACATAGAAAGATGGAGATAGATACATCATAAATGGGTCAAAATTTGAAAACGGTGAAATTTCACTCAGGAAAAAAGTTGATTTGAAATCAGGTTTAAAGGAGCTCCTTTTGATTTATTTTGGTAGGTAAAACAATCACCTTTAATTAGACTTTCATGTCCAAGGGTCAGGAAACAAAGTTTCTATGTGCAGTGGAGGTAAATACCGGGGTAATGCTTTTAGGCGTCATTAACATCACGCTGTAAAAACCCCCAATATTTCTCAGAATTCACACATTTGTATCACCTGGACTAATGCAGAGGGTGCATGAGGTATATACAGAACAATCATATACAAAAAAGAGTACTGCTTTCTGCCTGACAGCAACCACAATGAAAATAAATGTCAAATAATTAAATTTTTCATTTTTTCTACCCTTCCATTAAGTTTTTCTTTCACACTACTTGATTTCAGTACACCAAACTCTATTTAGAAACTAAATTGTACACATGCCAAATGATTCCTGCGAAAAAAGATCCTATGCAACACTTTTGAAACCTAAAATCAAGCAATAAACGCCCCAAAATTAGCTATTTTTGATCAGTGAATCTGTAACATTAATGACAAAATATGATGCTCATGACAATAATGGCGGTTAAATTGCTCCTGAGCCTCTTACTAGTGCATGCAGTTGCATATAAGTTATTTAAGTATCATAAGTGCAAAAATTATTGGAAAATGTAAGAAATTGTATTGTTTCTATACTTATGCTGCACCCAGAAAGTGATATACTGCTGCAACAGTGGAAATAAATCAGGACTTCCAAAAATGCTTGTGACATCTTGTTCACCAATGACTAGAGTCACTTAAATTGGGATTTTAGAATGATAACACCAAAACTGCCATTAGTACGACACATATTTTACTAAAACCATGTTCATTAATGACATGTGACGTTAATGACAATTTTAAACAAATATTTCCTTGAACCAGTGAATACATCATATGATGTCAATCTTGGCTCACATGAAGACTTATGTACACCAAAGGAAAGTTCCGCAGCGATGTTTGTCCCGATATACATCGCCGAAATTAACAAGGAGGGCGTTTATTAATGACAAATCTAGGTAGGACAACTGACATGTTGCTATAAATAGTGTAATTATCTATATTCCCTGCAGTTTATGGACTTTCAGATGATTCAGTCAGCTTGTAGGGTTCCCAAAGGTCATCAAAATTAAAGTTGTATAAAAAAATGTTTGTCGGTTGATTTTTTATGAGAAAAATCACTGGGTGTGACGTTAATGACATGAAATTGGAGACAAAGACACAAGAGCCCCCTGTGGTTGGGTAACAATATTAGGCAAGTCATTGGTTTTGGAATTTGAAAGGGTGTTGGTCAAGGTCCAATTTGAGACACAAATGAGGTGGATTAAGATAGCCAGGAAAATTATATGAGCTGATTTATTAAGGAAAATTCTGGTGGAGACAGGCCATTTTCAGGGGGGTAGGGCACTTTCATTCAATTTTTGGAAAGGATAAAAGTTATCTGCCACACATTTCCTGAGCTAAATTTTTGGTTGATATGTTGCTCTAAAAGACATGACCATTATGAACCTTGTACGTACATTCATGTCCGTGTGAATTGCTCTAATACACTGGAGACAAGAATTTCAGCTTTACCAAATTTTGACCCAAATACATATATTACTTAGACACATTGTTACATAAATAGACCTTTACAGGTATGTCAACAATTCCATATTTCTAGACAAACAGGTAGATTTATATATAGAGATATATATAGACAGATAGATATAATAGTCTACAAATATGGAAGAAGTGTTGCACATGAGGAAGAATACACAACAATTGCAGGATGTGTCAAGAAGGACAACACTATGCTGAAGGAGAAGATATAATTACTTTCAAGGCCCCAAAGAAAACCATGATTACAAAGAAATAAAAAATACGACTACGGGAGGAATGGAGATAACTTGGATGGTTGATTAGGCCTTTGCATCATGCATTTATACACTACATGGGTTAATTGGGACACACAGACTAATTCCCAATGAGGAAGAGCAGTGGAAGTGCAATTGAGATTGCTGTCCATCATAGGCCAGGTCCACATACAAAGGGAGGGTGTTCAGAAGTAGCAATTTCATGGTAATATAATGTACAAACAAGTATTATAGCAGAGATAACCTTGACATATTCACACAAACCCTGATTGGGTAAATAAACAATATAATGTCAATGCGATCTCTACCCTGTCTTTAGACAGGTACACTGCTAGTATTATATATATTATAATATATCTTATATATATAATGGGCCTGTATATGATATGTCATTGGACATATTTATAAAAGAGTACTGCTAAATAGTAGGTTGTAGGCTGTAAAACTTCACTGCAAGCTTTATATTTGCTTTTTTAAGACTTTTTACCACAACTTTGACTTAAATCATGATTTTATTGAGCAATTTAAATCATGGTTTAAATCAATGATTTAAATCGAATGATTTAAATTCAGCAACCCTGGCTCTTTACTCTCAGCCTGAATCTTCATAGGAAAGCAAATGTAAGGTCTGTTAGTAATATATATGATTGTGTTCTCTAAAACAGATTGGTCACTGAATAATAAAACATAACTTGCGCTGCTGAGTCACTGGTCATTCAGGTTTAATTGAAGCACTAATAATTCAAAAAATGACTTGGGCCAGAAAAGAAAAGAATGGAGTATCACAGAACCATGCAGGCAGACAAGCAGGCAGATTTGGCCTAGAAGGAAAATATGAGGGAAAATACAAGGGAAAATATGAGGGATAACATGAAAAGCCCTGAAATAACACTTTGACCTCATTTAATTAAATTTAAATAACAATGTACTGGATTTATCTTCCAGGGCAGTTTTGGTGTTATCAGGGATAATACAAGGCCAGTCATGGAATAATACCATAATAATATATGTTGAGGACTCCCAGTACCTACCTATCTACTTATCTACCTATATTGATCTATGTCTTTCTATTTTTAAATAAATAAATTTACCATAGATCTATCCATATTGATCTTTGTCCTGCTATCGATACATATTTCGGAAAGTAAATTAGATTGTCTGGATTTATCTTAAAATGTCAATAGTATATATAGTTTAATGACACCATTTCGTAAATTGTGACACATAAATTTTGTAAATCCACTTCATTAAAAAAATTATATTTGAAAATCGAATATGACATCTCATCAGTCTGGTGAAAATGAGAACTGTATGCTGCTGCCACCTGGCACAAAAGTTGATTTCGTATGCTACAGCACTGCTGTCCCAAGAAATAGTTCCAATTTCATTGCACATTCACAAAATTTCTATTCAGCATTGATGTATACCAGAGTCAGACTCGGCAATCACATTCTCTAAGGAAGTAGACAAGGCCATCAGCACACTCAGAAACAGCCCCGGTGTCTTCCAGACAAAATTGTGTGTGTTCCTCTGATTGAAATGATGTGGACGCTGTCAGGAGCTCGTGGAATAGCACACTAATCACTAGGTGGCAACACAAGACAGCATATGTTCTGATATGCCAAGGCTGGAAAAAGAAGTGGCAATGCAAGAGCAGTCCACTCGTAGACAGACATCTAATAATACAAACGTGTTACCTTCTGGACTGTCTCTCAGTGAATGACCAAAAAAAATTATAATTTGCAACATATACAATCTAATGTTGTCAAACAACAAGGATTAAAAAAGCAAAATAAAGGGATTTAAAAGATGTGTGTAATACAAAGAGGTTTATTCATGATTGACCATATGGCAGACACCTTTTGAAGTTGCAGTAGCGAATCCAGGGGGAGTTAGGGGTCCCCTTTGGCCTGTACATTTTAATACAGTTTCACTTTCCACAAGAAAAGCGTAGTGTCTGTTTCCCTGCCATTTACAAACTAAATTGAAACTACGGGAAAATTGATATAGCTATCGGTTGTTTGCGATGTATTAGTTTATGTAAGTAAGTAATCCTAATCTATGATCATGGATAGATAAATTTGAAAGATATCAAAAAGTTACAAAGAGCTTATTTTCCGAAAATAAAACCCACTTAGTCATTTTGACTTACCTATACCTAGTCATTGACGAAGCTGATTAATGGAAAATATATGAGTAAAGGGTTTATTTTAGTGGTATTGGACCAAATATGTCTTATTCTTGATTGAGAGAGGATAGTTTGAGACAACTTCTAATTCAAACCTACTCAGTCATTTTGACTAACCTAACTAGTCATTTTGACTAGGGGGGTGACCATTTAATAATCAGGGGGGCTTGGAGTTTTCCTCGCCTAGTCGGCGAGAAATTATTTGTTTCACGGCAACGGTGGCCGTAATTATTTATTTAAAGTGCACAGAGTCCCTGAATATTCATTCTCAAATCAAGCATTGCCTTATTAAAAAATGCCCCCTCCAGAAATTATTCATTTCAAGACTGCCCAAAAAGAATTTATCCATTTCACCAAAACTGAACAAGAGCTTATTTCTTTAAAAAAACTGTAAGCCCCCCCCCCCTTAAGAATAAATGGAGGCCCCCTAAGTTAATAAATGAATGAAAACTAGACATTAGATATTCCCAGTGTAACTGGGAATGAGCATTCACCATTTTATGAAATGATCAATGAAATGATCAATGAAATGATCAATGAAGTGATCAATGAAATGATCAATGAAATTATAAATGAAATGATCAATGAAATTATCAAATAAATTATCAATGAAATTACAATGGAATGATCAATCCAATGTAGAATGAAATTGAAATGCTAAAATGAAATTAAATTGAAATTATCAATGCAATGATAATTTTCAATTATACTTTTACTGACATAGTTGTGCTTATTGAAATGAAATGATCAATGAAATTTAAATAATCAATGTAATGTGATGGAAATGACCAATAAAAACGTAATTGAAATGGAAATTTAATTGAAATGATCAATGATATATATAACTGAAATGATCAATAAAGTGAAATGAAATTGATGAGTGAAATTAAATGGATCAATGAAACAAAATTGATCAATGAAATGAAATTGATCAAAGAAATGAAACTGAAATGATCAGTGAAATGTTTTTGAAATTGCCAAGAAACTGTAATTGAAACAATCAATGAAATGTGAAGGAACCGAACGGTGAAAGGAATTTGATCGATGAAATGAAATGAATTTGGTCAGTGAAATATAATTGATCAATGAAATGCAAATGAACAAAATTCTGCTTATACACCTTGTTTCATCACAATCCCTTCATTCATACTCATACTCAAACTTTCGAATATTTTCATTTTTTTGGTGAAATTATCAATATATGAAAGTTGCTGCTGCACTAGAACTATCTTTTGGCAACACAATCCAGTTACCATGTAAAGTTTCACAAATTCCCTCCATTCAAACTGAAAATTTTCAACATATAAAAATTTTGGTGAAATCATCAAAATTTTAAAGTTAAATATCTCAATAACCCCTTGAGTGATCAATATGAAAGTTGTTGCTGCACTAGAACTATCTTTTGGCTATACAATCCAGTTATCAACATCATCCTGCCATTTCCGGTTTCTGAGAAGAAGAACGGCAAAGGGTACACTACTAAATGGGTTGGGATGATTACCCCTTTTCAAAATTAACAAATTTTGTGGATAATATTGCTTATGCTTATTATGGGAAATAAAACATTGAAATCCAGACATTTCTATTTTCATTAGTTTAGAAGTTAGCTCGAACAACATTTATAGCAATTTTACCAAATTTAAAGAAATGAAAATTTTGAAATCAAGGTCAAGGTCATTAATTTCCTGTAACATGCCCTCTCTGTGCATAAGGATAATACCATGTAAAGTTTCACAAATTCCCTCCATTCAAACTGAAAATTTTCAACATTTTAAAGGCACACAATCATCAAATTCTCACTTTGAATAAATGTATGTTCCATTGCTATCATTGAGCTTTATGAGTGCACAGATGGGGTTCAATAAAAATTATTGGAAGTCAACTTTTTATAAAAGACCTATGAAATCGTGTTTTTGGACCTGTTCTGTGGGCCTTGCTCAGCTGGCTTGCCTGATATGCGTGACGTAAGGCAGGGTAGCTCCCCCTCTCCTCCACCAAGCCCAGCCAGTCAAGAGTGACCACTGAGCACTCATGCATGCCCATTCAAGCACAGCTGATTGACCAGACAATGATGCCAAGTTATGTGCAGTGTATCGCATTTCACTCATTCCCAAAGGACTGACAATTGCAATTTGTAGGCCTATGTCATTGAGTTAATGGTGGGTCAACTTATAGTTTACCAAGACATATTCTCTAAAAGGATGGGAGGGGGGGGGGCAATGAATCAAAGTGAGCGGAGGAGTGCTCCTGCC
The DNA here is from genome assembly GCA_026936325.1 of Platynereis dumerilii. Classification (NCBI taxonomy): domain Eukaryota; kingdom Metazoa; phylum Annelida; class Polychaeta; order Phyllodocida; family Nereididae; genus Platynereis; species Platynereis dumerilii. Next base: position 3,028,632 of record JAPTHN010000038.1, on the reverse strand, counting down.
TAAGCCTTCTCCCGCCTTTCCCAAGCCTACTGCTGTGAAGAGACTGATGCTCACCCATGCATGTAACGATTCAGGTGAGGGGGGTGGGGGGGCTGTTTGCTGAGAGGTGCTGCCACCATTACTTAAACCGTACTCATGCCAATGTGTTGGATCTATTTATCATTCTATCAAAATTTACTTTGTGAAATCAGGAGATCAAGAGAGAGAGGGGGGAGGGGCTTGAACCAGACCCTTTAGATTTAAATGCAGAAAACATTAAAAAATGTCACTTCATTGGCATTGTAGCAGCTCGCTGTTTAAGGATGGAAGGTACGCATAGATATATTCACAATATAATTATTTCCTCCCCCATCAAACCACTCAAGAGCCTGCATGGTAACTATGGTAGTCTGTGCATGGTCATGCCTTCGTGGTCCCTTGCTTACCACCTGGGCAAGCACGTGTGGTTGTTTATCTATTACCCAGCCCTACGTCAGTGCTAAAAAATAATATCAATAGGCGTCGCTTTTGACTGTGTCACTTTTCAGCCAAGAATCATGTATGGAAATATAATGTTTCAGGGCTTAATATTCACATGAATTCAAAATAATCACTGCGATGTTGTTAGTTATGTAAAGTTTGAGACTCTTGGAGAATAAAAAAAAACCATGATTGTGGCCCTTTAAATATTTGGTGAAATAATCAAAATTTGAAAGTTCGATATCTCAAAAACCCCTTGAGTGATTAATATGAAAGTTGCTGCTGCACTAGAACTATCTTTTGGCTACACAATCCAGCTGTTAGAATCATCCTGCCATTTCTGGTTTCTGAGAAGAAGAACGACAAAGGGTAAACTACTAAATGGGTTGGGGTAATTACCCCTTTTCGAAAATGACAAACTTGATGATTGATATTGCTTATGCTTATGATAAGTAATGAAACATTGAAATCCAGACATTTCTATCTTTATTAGTTTAGAAGTTAGCTGGAACCTCATCTGTAGCAAATTGACCAAATTTATAAAAATGACAATTCTGAAATCAAGGTCAAGGTCATTCATTTTTTGCAACATACTTTTTTATGTATTAGGCTATTTCCATATAAAGTTTCAAGAATTTCCTTTCATTCAAACTCAAAATTTTCAACATTTTTAATTTTTGGTGAAATTATCAAAATTTGAAAGTTCAATATCTCAATAACCCCTAAAGTGATCAACATGAAAGTTGCTGCTGCACTAGAACTATCTTTTAGCAACACAATTCAGTTGTCAGAATCCTCCTACCATTTCTGGTTTCTGAGAAGAAGAACAGCAAAGGGTAATATACTAAATGGGTTGGGGTAATTACCCCTTTTCGAAAATTACAAATTTGATGGTTGATATTGTTTGTACTAGTGATGGGTAATTTAACAGTGAAATCCAGACATTTCTATCTTCATTAGTTTAGAAGTTAGCACTCCAAAAATGCCAACTTTGAAGTGACCTCTGACCTTGAAAAATAGGTCAAGGTCAAAAAAATTTGAGGGATCATAATATCTCACCTAGCACTATCCATCCACAAAAGGACAACCCTGAACTCAACCGAAAATGACGGAAAAAAAAAAAAAAAAAAAATCTACAATAATAATAGCATTCACCACCACTGTGGTGAATGCTATTATTATTGTAGATTTTTTTATTAAATTATCAATGCAGGAGGAGGAGTCATTTTGATAGCATGGAATCATCTACAGGCATGTTGTAGACTGAAAAGATGGACTGACAAGTACGCTATTTATCGGCATTGCCCCACAAAAAAGTCTATCCCTGTACAGCTATTTGTGATTCGTGATCTAGAGATAGAGACGAACAAAATTACATAAAAACAAGCCTGTAGCACAATTAGAAGTGGTCTAACACTCACATTGCAGGTCCAACTGCTCCCGCAACTTTCTTCTCCTTTCTGGTGTCTTGTTTTTAAATTAAACTGGAAGTCACATACATGTGCGCATGTGTAGGTTTGACTGACCAAATTAGACATTTTGACTTAGGGTCAATTTTTCTTAGACATTTTGACTAAGGTAAAAAATAAGTTAGCCTTTTTGATCAACTTAGTCAAAACGTCTAACTTGTTAAAGTCTGAAATATTTTCAGTGAGTTTAGTAAGGCATAAAACACATTTAGTATCAATCTAAAATATATTTATATCCATTAGGATGATACCATGCAACATCCGAGTTAAAACAGGTCATTTTAAATAATGTTAAAATCACAGAAATCTTTATACTACTGTTGCCCAATGATATCAGATAATGGGACAGAGTTGTCATACAGCAAAAGAATAGTATTTCACATTCTGGAATCGTAATTTGTAGTGTTTCTGGGCATAAATGGAGGGGAACCTCAGAGGCGCCTGTGGACCTTTCGTGTCACAAAATGTAGGAGGGTTAAGCATGTTTCACATATCAAAATGTGCTGTCAGGCCAGAGCCAGCCAGGGCCCGTATTCAGAAAGATTTTGGGGCATGCCCCACCAGTGTGGGGCATGCCCCGTGAGCCTGGCACCAGTGATAGACGGGACACAGCCATCGGCTCACCGAGCGAAGCGAGGTGTCTCGTCCCTTATGGCTAACAGGCGAGTGGAGCCATCCAGATGGTTCAATAAAAAATTTTGATTCAGACAGCCCATAATATGATCCAGGCATTTTTTTCTCGTCACGCGTGACTACTTCGTGACTACCAAAAATGTTCGAAAAAAAAAATTTCCAAAAAAAAAAGATGTTCGAAAAAAAGATTTTGACCATAAATGTTCGAAAAAATAATTTTGCCGTAAATGTTTAAAAAAACATTTTTTTTGCCAAAAAATGTTAAAAAGAAAAGATGCCTAAAAAAAAATTTACCGATAATGTTTTTACCATAGATGTTCGAGAAAAAAAATTGCAAAAAAACAAAAAAAAATTTCAAAAAAAAACAAACCATTTCCCGGAAAAAAAAAGAGTTTGAGAAAACAAAACTTTTTGCAAAAAAAAAAATTCCCCCAAAAAAAAAAGTTAAAAAAAGATTTATATTCGAAAAAATTATCCAAAAAATAACAACAATTTCAAAATATTATATTTTCCCTAAAGACCTTTTTTGATCATTTTTTTTTAGAATATTATATGAATATATACACTCACCAGCAAAAGAAACGCAACACTTCATTTTTGGTCATATTTTTACAAATAATTTTTTTTGCAAAAACCAAATTGATCGCATTGATTATATAGTCGACAAGCATAATCGTACCAAAAATCATTCACCTGTGACCATTTCCTGTCTTTCTCTGGTCCGTTTTTCCAAATTAGAGATTTTGCAAAAAAAGACACCTTACATTCAACTTATAACCAAAAGAATAATGTCATTTGAAAGCCTGCCTAGTAGAGGACCAAAAGCCGAAAAATCACTTACGCATCTTCATTTTTAAATTTTACAGAAAACTTTGAAAATTTGCGTTTCACAAATTTTGAAACACAGTGAAGAAAACGATTGAGTTTCATGCCTTTTGAATTGTGATATTGTCATGAAATTTTCACAAGATGTTTCCAACATGTCTCAGAGATACAAGAAAAAAATTCAGGGCAAAATGTTGATTAGAAAAAATCTTTTATTGCATTTAAGGCCAAATTTTTAAATTGAAAGTAAAAATCATTTCATAAAAAATTGAAATCCCCAAACTGAAACTATGATATTGCAAGATGTTTGACATAGCTCGGCTCTGAAATTGTTCTTAATTGAAATTCCAATAAGAAAGTTACAGGTCGATATTTTGAAATGAATTTCTTGTATAACTGGGTGAGTCTCACTCAAGACATTTCCTACAGGCGGTGCTTCAGGCCAGATCCATCCTGAATGACTTTACCATTGTGGGCATACTACAGGTTGATAAATGTAGACTGGAGTTGAGCACCACCTGCTGAATATTGCTGGAATGAGACTTGCATTCTGAAATTAAAAATTGTGTGTGAAAATAAGGACCTGGAACTTTTTTTACTAGAATATCAGTTAAGTCCATGTCAGGGAAGAGCTATCTCAAACATCTTGCAATATCATAAATTCAGTTTTGGGATTAAAATTTTCTATGTAATGAATTTTACTTTCAATTTAAGGATTTGGCCTTAAATGCAATAAAAAAAATTTCTAATCAACATTTTGCCTGGAATTTTCTTTTTTGCATTTCTGAGACATGTTGGAAACATCTTGTGAAAATTTCATGAAAATATCACAATTCAAAAGGCATGAAACTCAATCGTTTTCTTCACTGTGTTTCAAAATTTGTGAAACGCAAATTTTCAAAGTTTTCTGTAAAATCTAAAAATGAAGATGTGTAAGTGATTTTTTGGCTTTTGGTCCTCTACTAGGCAGGCTTTCAAATGACATTATTCTTTTGGTTATAAGTTGAATGTAAGGTCACTTTTTTTGCAAAAACTCAAATTTGACAAAAGGGACCAGAGAAAGACAGGAAATGGTCATAGTTGAATGATTTTTGGTACGATTATGCTTGTTGACTATAGAATCAATGCCATCAATTGAGTTTTGGCAAAAAAAATTTATTTGCAAATATATGACCAAAAATCAAGTGTTGCGTTTCTTTTGCTGGTGAGTGTATTACCTTTCCACCCTATTTCTTTTTTTTTTCTACTTACTTTTTTTTACTACAAAAATGAATTTCGAGAAATAATTTATATATTTCCAATTTAGAGTCTTAATTTCTTGCATTCAGGCGGTCCCGTCTTCATGCTTTGGCATTTACATATTAGTTAATAACTTTAAATTTACACAACTTGCCTCATAGCTGTTTGGCATCACTTGATTGATGAATTTATTGTCAAAAACATTGATCTCTGACAGCCAAGTGACAGGAACTTTTCTAGTGATGTCAGAACTCAGAATGAGGCACAGGTAGTTGGCACCGCCCCCTAGCACATAGCAACCATCTCTTTTTTGACGGGAAAAGGGAGAAGCTGCTTTGCTAGTCTCAAATATGGTATAGGGGAAGATGAATCACCAAGCGTGTTTTTTGAACCGCATTTTCTTGGCCCTCTGGTGGTACGCCCCAGAACTAAAAAATAAACTGACGTGACGTCACGAAAAATGAAAATAAAACATAGGAACGCCACCAGTCAGCAGGCCTGCCAGTGGCGTCCTCTGCCAGGTGACCCCTCGGCCGTAGCTTCTTCTGCTACTTCATCCGCTACTATTCATATCATGAGCACCAGACAGAACTGCAGAAGTTGGGTGTAGTTCCACAACCATTATGTCCACAGAAATGGCAAACCCCATTTTGAAAAGCTCAGTTAATGCTCTTAGACCACGGGCCAGAAAGTGAAACCCTCCCCCCCCGGAGGGAATTTTCGGGACCCCCCTAGTTTTCTTCCTGGATGTGTTAGGAGTTCATTTCAGGTTGTTTCCGCAATTTAAAAGCGTGGAAACTCCAGAAAAAATCACTTTTTCTGAATACCGCGTGACGAATTTCGATATTTTTAGCGTGATGCACTTTCCTTCACCAAATTGGCAATAACTCCCTCAATAATCATCTTTATGACACAACAAAGGTGTCATTGGAACCACAAATAAGCAGGCTACATGATACAATGTTGTTTTACTCAAAAATATGGACTGAAATTTGTTAGGAAGCCATTTTCCTACCCCTACCCTTACATTTTATTTAATAAAATGATTTCCGCCCATATATAATCACCATTTGAGGCTAAATACTATGCAAAATAATCATAAATTCAGCCTGGCTGAATGTAATCAATCATTTTTAAAATAACTATCAACACTAGAAAGACACAGTCACAAATAAATTCATAAAAATCTATTTACCTGAGCACTGCATTGGGAATTTAATTGTTTTTAGCGTAACAGACTTTCTGTCACAAAATTAGCCATAACTCCCTCAATAATAATTTTTATTACACAATGTAGGTGTCATTGGAACCACAAATAAGAAGGCTACATGATAAAATGTTGCTTTAGTTGAGGAGAGGGACTGAAGTTTAACAGAAGGCCATTTTCTTACCCCTACCCCTAACATGTTATTTAAAAATAAAGATTTCTGAACACTTATAATCATCAATTTCAGTTTAATTCTAAAAAAACAAAACAAATTAGACTGGGTTTATTCTCTCTCATCAGTTGTATGGTAATTCAGTATATTTACTAGGCTATCTGGTGCATATAGTATATATATTTTGGAAAAGGGGTCTGGACACCACAGCCACACCATTGTGAAATTTGGACTATCGCAGATTTTTGCTGAAATTTGAACACTTCCACTCATTGAATTGGCTGTAAAGTGGTAATAAATATGATAAAGCATATTAAGTTTTATATGGTAATTTAGTATATTTGCCAGGCTATCTGATGCATATAGTTTAATTTTGGAAAAAGGGTCTTGACTCCCTGGCCACACATCTGTTAAATTTGGACTATCGCAGAGTTTTGCTAAAATTTGAACACTTCCACTCATTGAATTGGCTGTAAAGTGGTAATAAATGTGGTAAAGCATATTAAGTTTTATATGGTAATTTAGTATATTTGCCAGGCTATCTGATGCATATAGTTTAATTTTGGAAAAAGGGTGTGGACATCCTAGCCACACCTTTGTGAAGTGTGGACTGTTGCAGATTTTTGCTAAAATTTGAACACTTCCACTTATTGAATTGGCTGTAAAGTGGTAATTGAAATGATAAAGCTTATTAAGTTTTATATGGTGATTTAGTATATTTACCAGGCTATCTGATGCATTTAGTTTAATTTTGGAAAAAGGGTCTGGACACCACAGCCACACCATTGTGAAATTTGGACTATCGCAGATTTTTGCTAAAATTTGAACACTTCCACTCATTGAATTGGCTGTAAAGTGGTAATAAAATGATAAAGCATATTAAGTTTTATATGGTAATTTAGTATATTTGCCAGGCTATCTGATGTATATAGTTTAATTTTGGAAAAAGGGTATGGACACCCTAGTCACAACTTTGTGAAATATGGACTGTCGCAGATTTTTGCTAATATTTGAACACTTCCACACATTGAATTGGCTGTAAACTGGTCATAGCAATGGCCAGGCATATCAAGTTTTATATGGTGATTTAATATATTTGCCAGGCTATCTGATGCATATAGTTTAATTTTGGAAAAAGGGTGTGGACACCCTAGCCACACCTTTGTGAAGTATGGACTGTCGCAGATTTTTGCTAAAATTTGAACACTTCCACACATTGAATTGGCTGCGAAGTGGTAATAAAAATGATAAAGCATATTAAGTCGTCTAATATGGTAATTAGTATATTTACCAGGCTATCTGGTGCATATAGTTTCATTTTTGACAAAGGGTGTGGAGACTGTGGACACCCTAGCCATACCTTTGTGAAATTTGGACTATCGCAGATTTTTTACTGAAATTTGAACACTTCCACACATTGAATTGGCCATGAAGTGGTAAGAAAAATGATAAAGCATTTCAAGTTTAAAATGGTTATTAAATATTTTTTCCAGGGCTATCTAGTACATATAGCCTCATTTTGGACAAAGGGTCTGGACACCCTAGCCACACCTTTATGAAATTTGGACTATCGCAAATTCTTGCAAAAAATTTGAATACTCTCACACTTTCACTTACTGCTGGAGTGTCCACATCCTTTGTTCAAAATGAAACTATATGCACCAGATTGCCTGGTAAATATACTAAGTTACCATATACAACTTAATATGCCTGGCCATTTCTACAACCACTTTATAGCCATTTCAATGTGAAGTGTTCAATGTTATCAAAATCTAATCTGCAACATTCCAAATTTTACAAAGGCATGGCTAGGGTGTCCAGACCCTTTGTCCAAAATGAAACTATATGCACCTGATAGCCTTGTAAATATACTAAATTACCATATAAAACCTAATATGCTTCATCATTTTTATTACCACTTTACAGCCAATTCAATGAGTGGAAGTGTTCAAATTTAAGCAGAAATCTGCGATAGTCCAAATTTAACAAAGGTGTGGCTAGGGTGTCCACACCCTTTTTACCAAATTAAACTATATGCACCAGATAGCCCGGTAAATATACTAGATTACCATATAAAACTTAATAAGCTTTATCATTTTTATTACCCCTTCACGGCCAATTCAATGTATGGAAGTGTTCAAATTTTAGCAAAAATCTGCAACATTCCATATTTCGGAAGGTGTGGCTGTGGTGTCCAGACCCTTTGTCCAAAATGAAACAATATCCATCAGATAGCCTGGTAAATATACTAAATCACCATATAAAACTTTATAAGCTTTATCATTTTTATTACCACTTTACAGCCAATTCAATGTGAAGTGTTCAATGTTATCAAAATCTAATCTGCAACATTCCAAATTTTACAAAGGCATGGCTAGGGTGTCCAGACCCTTTGTCCAAAATGAAACTATATGCACCTGATAGCCTTGTAAATATACTAAATTACCATATAAAACCTAATATGCTTCATCATTTTTATTACCACTTTACAGCCAATTCAATGAGTGGAAGTGTTCAAATTTAAGCAGAAATCTGCGATAGTCCAAATTTAACAAAGGTGTGGCTAGGGTGTCCACACCCTTTTTACCAAATTAAACTATATGCACCAGATAGGCCGGTAAATATACTAGATTACCGTATAAAACTTAATAAGCTTTATCATTTTTATTACCCGTTCACAGCCAATTCAATGTATGGAAGTGTTCAAATTTTAGCAAAAATCTGCAACATTCCATATTTCGGAAGGTGTGGCTGTGGTGTCCAGACCCTTTGTCCAAAATGAAACAATATCCATCAGATAGCCTGGTAAATATACTAAACCACCATATAAAACCTTATAAGCTTTATCATTTTTATTACCACTTTACAGCCAATTCAATGTGTGGAAGGTGTACAAATTTCAGCAAAAAATCTGCGACAGACCATATTTCACAAAGGTGTGGCTAGGGTGTCCACACCCTTTTTCCAAAATTAAACTATATGCATCAGATAGCCTGGCAAATATACTAAATTACCATATAAAACATAATATGCCTGGTCATTCCTATGACCAGTTTACAGCCAATTCAATGTGTGGAAGTGTTCAAATTTTAGCAAAAATCTGCGACAGTCCATATTTCACAAAGGTGTGGCTAGGGTGTCCACACCCTTTTTCCAAAATTGAACTATATGCATCAGATAGCCTAGCAAATATACTAAATCACCATATAAAGCTTAATATGCCTGGCCATGTCTATGACCACTTTACAGCCAATTCAATGTGTGGAAGTGTTCAAATTTTAGCAAAAATCTGCGACAGTCAAAATTTAACAAAGGTCGGGCTGGGGTGTCCAGACCCCTTTTCCAAAATATATATACTATATGCACCAGATAGCCTAGTAAATATATTGAATTACCATACAACTGATGGGAGAGAATTAACCTAGTCTCAATTGGTTTTGTTTTTTTAGAATTTAACTGAAATTGATGATTATAAGTGTTCAGAAATCTTTTTTTTTAAATAACATGTTAGGGGTAGGGGTAAGAAAATGGCCTTCTGTTAAACTTCAGTCCCTCTACTCAACTAAAGCAACATTTTATCATGTAGTCTTCTTATTTGTGGTTCCAATGACACCTACATTGTGTAATACAAATTATTATTGAGGGAGTTATGGCTAACTTTGTGACAGAAAGTCTGTTACGCTACAAACAACTAAATTCCCGATGCGGTGCTCAGGTAAATAGATTTTTATGGATTTATTTGTAACTGTGTCTTTCTAGTGTTGATAGTTGTTTTAAAAATGATTGATTACATTCAGCCAGGCTGAATTTATGATTATTTTGCATAGTCTTTAGACTCAAATGGTGATTATATATGGGCGGAAATCATTTTATTAAATAAAATGTAGAGGTAGGGGTAGGAAAATGGCTTCCTTACAAATTTCAGTCCATATTTTTGAGTAAAACAACATTGTATCATGTAGCCTGCTTATTTGTGGTTCCAATGACACCTTTGTTGTGTCATAAAGATGATTATTGAGGGAGTTATTGCCAATTTGGTGAAGGAAAGTGCGTCATGCTAAAAATATCGAAATTCGTCACGCGGTATTCAGAATAGTGATTTTTTCTGGAGTTTCCACGCTTTTAAATTGCGGAAACAACCTGAAATGAACTCCTAACACATCCAGGAAGAAAACTAGGGGGGTCCCGAAAATTCCCTCCGGGGGGGGAGGGTTTCACTTTCTGGCCCATGGTCTATCTGCTTTATCATGCTAACTGAGTAGCTGTTTGAGAACTAAAACTTCCAGTTAGGTAAGTAGGCCTATATATGATCAAGGACTTGAAGGAAAAGGTTTATAAGAATAACCTTTCTCCTAAACTGAAATAAAGGATAAAATCTTAAGTGGAGTGGTACCGAGGTGTACATAGGCCTAGCTTTTTTTCTTAATTTATTCAGCCAACATATTTGTGTAAAACAAAATATATTGGCCTACCGGTAATATTATGTAAAAATACATAGGGCCTATTAAAACACTTAAGAAAACAGAAGTAGGCCTACATTTATTTATTGACTTTAAAATAATTTAAATTTATGGGTTGCACTTAATAAACCAATTATGCATACATATTATGCACCATAATGTATCTATTATGATTGATTGATTCATTGATTGATTTTGAAATTCAAACAGAGTTACAATATGAAACTGATGAAATGAAAATGTAACATAAACTTATGAAGTTATAGGCCTTTGATAATGGAACAAATAATATAAGTTTACCATACACAAAAACAAGGATGGAAAATAAATGGAAATGGATTGATAGATAAGTAAAAGCACAATAAAACTATTCCTAAAATAAAATAGATAAATCTGTCTTATGAACTTGAAATCAAAAGTGAATTCATGAAGAGCAATTAGAGTAAACAAAGGAAAATGAATGCTTGGCAGAGATCTATGTCCAATTGTGTGCTAATTATCATTAAAGAATGAAGAGAGAGTAGCCTACATTTTAAAACTTTTTTTTTCAAACTTTATAGCAGACTTATAACCTCTGAACTTAAAAAATGTCCAAAGTTGGCATTCGGACGTCACAATTCAGTTTGTGCTTGTAGTAACGTATCTCATCATAAATCAGCATTTATTGGAGTGAAAAAAATAATTTTTATACTTTTTAGAATGTGCAGGTATTGTCCTTGATGATATATGTTTTTTAAACATTTTTTCTGAAACTTTATAGCAAACTTACAACCTCTGAACTCATGAATTTTCCTAAAAAAATTTCAAAAATTGACGTTCTGACGTCACAATTCAGTTTGTGCTTCAAGTAACGGATCTCATCATAAATCAGCATTTATTGGAGTGAAAAAAATAATTTTTACACTTTTTAGAATGTGCAGGTACTGTCCTTGATAATAGTATTTTTTTTTAATTTTTTTTTCAAACTTTATAGCAGACTTATAACCTCTGAACTCATGCATTTTCCTAAAAAATGTCAAAAATTGGCGTTATGACGTCACAATTCAGTTTGTGCTTGAAGTAACGGATCTCATCATAAATCAGCATTTATTGGAGTGAAAAAAACAATTTTTATACTTTTTAGATTGTGCAGGTATTGTTCTTGATGATACTTTGTTTTTTTTATTTTTTTCTCAAATTTTATAGCAGACTTATAACCTCTGAAAACAAGAATGTCTCAAAAAATCTTGAAAGTTTGCATTTTTGGGGGTGTTAATGTTTAATATTGAAAAAACCAATTCAGTTAGGAGCATGAATTGTTTGCCCAAAGTTGTCCTTTGATATAGGCAACTTTTGACATAACAACCATATTTTTAACCTTAATAATTCCTGAGCTCTGATTTTTTTTACCAAAGTAAAAAAAATGCTAATACGAAGTTCAGTTACTGAAAGCATGAAAGCTTTTGGCAAAGCAACAATATTCATAAGTCTAGGTGTTGGGTAATATTTTTTCCTCCATGATGTTTTTTACATTTTGCATATCGGACAAATATTAAAGTCTGTAGGTCCATTTTTGTTTGAAAAACCATGCAGCAGCAGGTCATTCTAGCGTCACAATAGTTCTGGGGCTCACCATCAGGTAGTGTCATGATTTTGGGTTTACCATTGGGCCTATGGTGGCGTCCCTTCTTGTGTTATATTTTCTTTGGCTAGTCTCATTTTTTCAGTGCCGGATTGTATCAACTAGTGGGTTAACTCAAACTTGTGCAGTGCACGCGAAAGCAAATTGACTTTGGTCAGACATTTTGTCTGACCAAATGAGAGTTCTGGTCAGACAATTTTCATTTTCATCAGACAAAAAAAATTCAAATAAGTATTCCACCTAACTTGCGATTCGCGACTGCCTGATACAATTCAAATTCCGCATGAGTTTGGCCAGTGATCTCTCAGTTTGGCAGAATAAGAGTTTCCCATAAGTAGGCCTATATTTTGGATCAAAATTTCATTTTCTTAATTGATTCATCCCCAGTTTATTTGCCACACATTTGAGATTCAATTATTTTGTGTCTCATAAAACAGTATTCTCAAAGAGGAAGCAGGCTTCAGATAGATATTAACTTTTACATGGCAGATGCAGCTGAGATGCCAGCCAATGCAACAATATCACAATTTAATTTTGTGTGACAACTGCTGGCTATGCCATGACGTCTAAGATGTTAGACGTTCTCTTTGTCAACAGAATAGATAATTATGTCTATTGATTACAGCTGTACATATATATACATGTTTCTCATAAATACCAACTTTTTTTCCTAGACATGCTATGTGTTATAATTTTAACAGCTATTAATTGTCTGATTCTTCTATTGTTCTTGATTATAATTAACTATTACACTGGTCAGAATACTGTGGGCCTACCTTGTCCAAAATTGCAATTAGGTCAATTGAGGGTCGAACACTGGCAGAATTGCAATTTAATTACTTGCAATTTGGCTCATTTGAAACAACTCCAAAGTGCCATCTACACTGCTATTGAATGACTTGCTGATTGTCTAACAGAGCCTGGTACTGCTCACAGCAGTCCCTGTCGGATTTTTTGTCCGACATGGACATGAGACAGGTCGGGCATTAGTAAAAATAGTCGGCAAAAGCCGATTGTCCGACGGTTTTTGCGCGCACTGAACCTGTGTTAGTGATTTTCTGTGTTAGTTAACCGGTTTTACAAAATTGTGTTAGCTTGCGTTGTATCAACAAAAAAGTGGTTAAGATTATCTTTTTATTGTTGTTAGGGATATCTAACCCAAACTTGACGGGGATTCCCGGGGGTTTCCCAAAATGAGAGTGTCATTTGACACAGGAAAAAGAAGAAGATGAAAAAACCATTTTCGTTGCAGTAAAACTGGAATAACCCACTCAGTTTTAAAGATTCACACTTGAAATTTTTACGTCATCTTTCTGGATACCAAATGCGCCTTCGCTGAACTCGGCATAAAATTCTGGTGCAGCTCTCTAAACGGTGATTAAACTTTTTTTTTTATGACCAACTTCATAGAGCTTGCGAATAAAATCTAACCAAGGTATCGTCATGCGCTTCACCACGAAGCAGCAGAAAATAGTTTCCTACACTGTGTTAAAATTTCAAGAAATTTTTTAAGCATTTATTTCTGCAGCAGCAATTTCTCGGACGAGCCATTTTTCTGCCTTCATGAACTGGCCAGCATGTGACGTCATCATGTGACGTCATCAAGTGACGTCATCAAGTGACGTCATCAAGTGACGTCATCAAGTGACGTCATCAAGTGACGTCATCAAGTGACGTCATCAAGTGACGTCATCAAGTGACGTCATCAAGTGACGTCATCAAGTGACGTCATCAAGTGACGTCATCAAGTGACGTCATCAAGTGACGTCATCAAGTGACGTCATCAAGTGACGTCATCAAGTGATGTCATCAAGTGACGTCATGGACTGACGTCATGGACTGACGTCATTTCGTTTCCAACAATTGTTTTGTTTACAAGTGTTTTCAGTGCCTTTTGTTTGATTGCTGGTCAATATTATTGGATTGACATTTTTGGACAAGGAGGAGGCTTAACACAACTTTTAACACAGGAAAAAGCTGGGTTAACTTTCCTGGCTAACTTCCACGACAACTATCCCAGGAATTTGTTGATTCATCACGGTGAGTCACTAACATGGGTTAAATCTCTTAACACAGCAAAGATAACCCATGTTAAGCGTTGATACAATGGGGGACAGGTAGCAAGCGTTAGGAATTAGGATGCTGGCAGGAAACCATTTCAAAGTTTATAAAAATCAGAAAAGGTTCAACAATTTTTAGTGTGCATGCCTCCGTGATTTTCTCTCATAATGAGTTACTTGTTGCACTTGCATGTCTTGTGCCATCAAGAGATTTTGTAAAAAAAATAAGATAAAAATATAGTTGAACGCAAGTACATGCGGTACCATAATTTAAAAATGGTACGATTTACTTCAACGATATCTTACTCTGTTGAAATTATTTTTTCCACCTTAAAATTTGCAGGATTTTAAGCACAGCCTGCCAGGACCTATCTGTCTAATAATTAAAAAATTCAAAGATTGCAAAATTTGATAGATTTGTGCCATACATGCTTTAAAAAATCAAGTTATATTGAAGTTAATGCTAAAGCGATGACGAATTAATTTTATGGATGACGGATTTAAAATAAAATTTTCTTCTATTTTGAGAAGCTGGATAACGTTTTAAAAACATGTATCTAAAATAATCCCCCTTTTGTAAAAGGGGAAAGGATGCTGTTGGTTAGAAGAAGTTGTGGAGAAAAGGATACTGTTAAAGAGAGGATGCTGTTGAGGAGAGGATGCAGTTGGGGAGAGGATGTTGTTGAGGAGAGGATGTTGTTGAGAGGAGGATGCTGCAGAGGAAAAGATGCTGTTGGTTAAAAGATGTTGTGGAGAAGAGGATATTGTTAAATAGGAGAGGATGCTGTTCAGGAGAAGATGTTGCTGAGGAGAGGAAGCTATTGAGGGGAGGATACTGTTAAAGAGAGGATGCTGTTGAGGAGAGGATGCTGCTTAGGAGAGTATGCCGTTGAGGAGAGGATGTTATTGAGGAGAGGGTGCTGCAGAAGTGCATGAGAATGCTGCAGAGGAGAGGATGTTGCTGAGGAGAGGATGTTGTTGAAGAGAGGATGCTGCAGACGAGAAGATGTTCTGGAATCGTGGATGCTGTTGAGGAGAGGGTGTTGCAGAAGTGAGGATGCTGCAGTGGAGAGGATGTTGCAGAAAGGATGATGCTGCTCAGGAGAGGCTGCTGCTCAGGAGAGGATGCTGCAGAAGTGAGGATGCTGGAGAGGAGAGGATGTCGTTAAAGAGAGGATGCTGCAGAGGAGATGACACTGCAGGAGAGGGTGCAGCAATGGAGAGGATGCTGCTGAGGAGAAGATGCTGTTAGAGAGAGGATGCTGTTTAGGAGAGGATGGTGCACAGGGAAGGATGCTGAAGAGGCGATGATACTGCAGGAGAGGATGTTGGGGAGTAAAGGATACTGTTGAGAAGGTTTTGTTGAGGATACTGGGCAGGGAAGGATGCTGTTGAGGAGAGGATGTTGTTGAGAGGATGCTGTTGTCTCATCTGCAGCATCCACTCCTCAACAACATCCTCTCTTCAATATAGCATCCTTTCAACAGCATCCTCTCCTCAGCTGTATCCTCTCCTTAACAACATCCTGTCCTCTGCAGCATCCTGTCCTCTGCAGCATCCTGTCCTCTGCAGCATCCTCTCATCTGCAGCATTCTCTCCCCTGCAGCATCCTCACCTGAAGCATGTTTAACATATCAAATTATGCCTGTCAGGCTAGAGCCAGAAAAGAGCCATACCTTTCAAAAATGTTGTTTTCCATTGCATTCAGCGAAGTCCGTGTTATTCCTGCTTCTTAGCTTTGATCAAATGAACTTGACCTGCCACAATTGAGGTATCAATTGTGAGTCTTGAAAGGATCATCACAATATCCCATTCCAATTGCAGACACTGTTCCTCATATTATTACGAATGATATTTCTGCATTTAACTGAATGAGAGAAATCAGTGTCAATCACAGTTGTTAATTGTTTCATTTTTAAATCCACTCCAGTTTCTTTGCTAATCAGTTTCACAGTTAGAAAATTAATCCCAAGTGAGTTAAATTCCCGCATGCTTCTGAACGGATATATTTAAGTGACATGTGTGTACATTTACAACAAATTCAAAATAAAAAATCAAATCAACACACCCAAACCCAACCTGGGTTCATAAGTCACTATGAGTGTAACTAAAAAAGATTATCCAATACATCAACAACAACAAATACAGCAAATAAACAATAGACAATAAAAGTTAATAATGAACACAACACAGAATCTTAGTCATCAAATATCAAATAAGAGCAAACCCAAGGAAAAACAGAAAAGGCAACATAGAATGAAAATGTTGAATGACACAACATAGTCAATACCCTTCTACAATTTAAAAAAAGAATAGCATATTAATTTAGACTAATTAACACAGTTTGTGTATATTTTATGAATTACTTTACCTACTATGGAAGACACGCTCACTCAAATTAATAGCAACAACTTCGACGTTTCATATATGGAAAGGAAATCTGCTTTGACGACACTAATTTGATGAGATAACCACAATATGACATCTATTGTCCATTTATTGGCTGTGACCTTAATTGACAGTGAAGCTATAGAAAGATGACAACAATTAGATAAGTTCGAAGGAGTTTCGATATTTTTATTCTGAAGTCTAGTAATTAATTTCTCAGGAGAAATTCAAGCAACAAAACTGTGCCTAATGATAGTAATGAATGCAAACGTCTTTAACGTCGGTCGTAGGTAAGTTTAGTTTGAGGGTGTGCAAAACACGTACTAGATTTAACAGACAGTGTATGAAATGGCTTGTTTTGAAAATGATGCGCAATTTTGTCTCATGGTTGGCCCTGCTAAGATTTGACTCATTTCATAGTATGACATGACGAAATGTTTTTGACTAAGCAAAGACCCACATCAGAGTCGGTCTGAACCATAACCACTCAGCCCAGAAGGACAGAAAGTGACTGAAACAAAATGGTAAATACACTGTCTACAAGTGGACTGCTCTTGCATTGCCACAGATCAGAACATATGCTGTCTTGTGTTGCCACCTAGTGACTAGTGTGCTATTCAGCGAGCTTCTGCGAGCGTCCACCTACTTTCGACCAGAAGAAGACACACAATTTTGTCTGGAAGACACCGGGGCTGTTTCTGAGTGTGATGATGGCCTTGTCTACTTCCTTAGAGAATGTGATTGCCGAGTCTGACTCTGGTATACATCAATGTTGAATATAAATTTTGTGAATGTGCAATGAAATTGGAACTATTTCTTGGGACAGCAATGCTGTAGAATAGGAAATCAACTTTTGTGCCAGATGGCAGCAGCATGTAGTTCTCAGTTTCACCAGACTGGTAAATACAAAAAAACGTATGGGACTCATTTTCCATGTATAGGGAATTTGATACAAAAAATTCTTTTTTTATAAATTTTCAACAAAATCAATTTTGATGGTCAAGAGGGCAACCAAAAGAAATTTGGGCAATGTATTTATTGCAAACACATAAGTAATTAAATCACTCGTTCAAGCATGTTAAGAAGTAGACCCACCTAATAGTTTTGTCTCAAGAGTGATAAGAAAGAATATTTTCACTAAAGCAGGGCAAGAAATTATTCATCCAAAAACAGTCCAAGTCCCATCCCCTGGATATCTATGGAGACTATGGTTGCTCCCTAATGGTTTGGATTTATTTTTGTATCGATGTCTTTACCTGTAAAAAAAACTTACATGTAAGTATACTTAACAGTACATCGATTCATCAAGGTTAGGAGATGTCTCTGGCAATATTTTTTCCGTGTGAAACGTCACCAAATATTGTGTACATCATTTTCAATGCAAAACATGGCCCAAAAACCTTAATAAACATCCGATTTTCAAAATTTAAAAACCTGCATATATCAAGTAAACTCTCCCGAATTCAATGCACTTATTCATTTTGCTCCATTTGCCATATTAACTCAGCAAAATACTTTTCGGCGCATAACGCTGCAATGATGCGAAGTTGCAAAATCCCAGACCACAAAAAAGCAGGGGCAGATTCATGATTTTCTTTTGTGGGGAGGGGGGGAGTATTTTTCAGCCCTGACATCACACGCTGTTAAATAGTAGGGAAATTTTTTTTTACACATCCTGGGTTATGTAATATTCTCATGAAACAATTTAGGGGAGGGGCCTTGGAATTTTTCTATGGGTCCTTATTTCATAGAAATGCCTACTTAATAATATTAGAACCTTTTATTGCATGCCACATACCCTCAGGTTCATCATAAGATCGATACAGTACCCTTTTTTAAGGGTATTTTTCTTGTTATCTTCGTTTTTAAAAGTTGTCAATCTGTTCTATGCTCAATGGTTATAAGCGTAGTCAGTGGCGTATTTAGGGGAGGGCATTGGGCCATGGCCCCCCCTCAGGCCAAAAATTAACATGGAAGAGACAGGAAAAGCCGCGGAGCGCCCCGTATTCAACCATGTAATGGCCCCCCCCTCTGGCCATTTCTAGATACGCCCCTGAGCATAGTACTCAATGGTGTGATGGTTTGATGGTGTTCCTTCTGTCATTTTACTTTTATGATGTAACGTTTGTTCGTCTCATATCATATCATTGCAATGAAATTACTGAAGTGCTGACTGTGCACCGAATGCAGTGATTGGCTAAGGGACCGTTCAGAATTTATGACTGGGGGGGAGTGGGAGTTTTGCTGGAACTTCCCGTCAAAAATTGATTCCCCCCCCTTGAGTTTCATGCAGATTTTTAGTACCCCACCCCTAGATTTCATGCGTATTTTTTGGTACCCCCCCCCCTTGACATACAAAGCAATACACACATATATACTGTTATACACAGCCACGCGTACAGATTCGCGTCATTTTGCGGACTTTAGCGCGTAAAAAAGTCCAAATAAAAGGAGTTTATGGGTGTTTTTCAACATTTTTTCTTTGTTAAAATTTCTTACCCCCCCTTGGAAGTGTTGTCAAAAATTAAAACCCCCCCTTGAAACACGTGTGAAAAGTTAGTACCCCTCGGCCAAAACTCCCAACCCCCCCAGTCACAAATTCTGAACGGTCCCTAAAGTAACTGTTATTTTCAGATCAATAAATAAAGTTCAGCGGTCTTTTGGCTGGCGGTACAGGCTATTGATGAACTCGGTCCTGACCACCTCATCCACAGCTGGGTGGCCAAGTGGTTAAGGTGCCCGCCTTCTCTGCTGAAGGTCTTTGCCTGCATGGGTCCGAGTCCCTGTTGGGAACCCAAAATTTCCAGTGGACCTTCATGAGCAAAATCCCAGCTGGATGTCGTTCGGATGAAACGTTAAATTGGTGGCACCTTGTATCAGTGCCTGTGCTGGGCAAGTAACAGATCCCTTACATGGGGTAAATGTGTAACATGTTGAGGACTCCCGCTCTCTCTTCCATCTCATCAATCAACCCTCTTGAGCGCCCAGAACTGGGCTTAGAGGCCTGCACTTACCATCTATCTATCTATCTATCTATCTATCTATCTATCTATCTATCTATCTATCTATCTATCTATCTATCGATCACAGGAGTAAAGAAGCTGATTATTTATAGATGTTTGATTTAACCAAAACTGTTAAGGGTGTACATGTAATGAACATCCAGCATATTTTCCAGCATAAGTTTGGTATGTCATATAGGACATATATTATCTTAATATTTGTGGTCAATACTAAAAGTCCTGACGTAGTTAATAGCATAATTTATTGAAATTGGTATGATAACATTGATATAATTTTATTATAATAAACCATGTTTGCAACAATTATAGACAAAATCCTTACAAAGATATATATGCAATAAAATAATAAATAATGTGCATTAAGCTAATATTTGACAGTACCCGGTATTCAAAATTCCAAAAGGGCATCAAAAAAACCAAAAAAAATAGAAATGTTCAATTTCACTAAACTGTTTAAACTATAAATTTAAATCAAAATAAACGGACGAAATGTCAGACAAAACAAGGATAGGATAGGATAGGATATTTATACTTCATTTCACAAGCATTGTCCTTCTTCATTTAAGTCAACCATGTAATTTTAGATGATATACTTTGTGAAGGAATATTTTTCGCATCATATGAATACAGTATTATGAAGATAAATCTGATGCCCAACATGCACAATTAGTGCTATTATGTGTTTTTGCAAAACAGCTGCTTTTGAAAGTTTAGCTCCATATTTGTGTTTAATACACTGTCCTTTTCTTCGTATTGTCATTGTGGGGCATAGGCTGATGGCATGGATACTATGGAGCTGCTAAGTGGCTGATCATTTTGATCTTTTTATTAGACTCAGGTGCAAAAACCAGTTATTGCTGCAGCAGAGTAGTCACATATTTCATCTTAGTCTTATGACAGGGGATTGTCAAAAACACACAAAATGATTCTACATGCCTCAATGTCACTATATGTGATTGATTTTTAACTTTCTATGCACCAATTTGTTCTTTTTCTGTGCTTGGTTTCAACTGTTGCATTTCCTCCATATGAACCGTAGTAGGGACCTCTTGTGGACCCCAGTCAAGTGCAGGCCTCGTCAAATGTCTAATCGCTTTGAGTATTGCTGTGGGCTGAAATGGACCAGAAACAAAGGCAACTGAATTAAAATTATCAAAATCACAACTAAGAAAAGTGTTTGAAGTCACTGGCAAAGCTTTCACAAGAGCCTTTGACCGACTTTAATACATAGGCCTACCATAAATGATCTGAAAAATCATGTGGCAGTAGTAGAATGGACGTGGCAGTATTTCTTTTCCCAGCTTAATATAATTTTAAAGAAGTTTCTTCTTTCTTGGGCCAATCTGACTTTTTGAAACCTCAATGTCATTGATTTTTAAACTTGATGCTACGTCATTGAGAGTTGCAGACCCTACCAGGTAGATTAAACGAAAATGGGGTTGTATCTTAAGATGTGATGCTATGTTTTGAATCCTCTGTATTGTAGATAAATTGCATTATACTCACAGAGCATCCTGGCTTCTCAAGAACTACTTTTGCGATCATCCATCCAGGAATGAAGATGAGGCTGGCGCAACACAACAACCACCCAACTGCCTCAGCCCAATTGGGGTAAACATAGTCGTTGAGGGTCACTGAGGAGTAGATTGAGATTTGAAACACAATTATCCCCTGCAAAATTCAACAATGAAATGACAATTGAGGAAAGTACGTTGTTACTCTCTATGATGTTTATTATACCATAATTATATATATGAAAAAAATCTGTTGATAAAAGTCAATATCTCACAAGTTCACAACTGTTACAGCAATTTACAGAAAAAACCATGTTATTCACACCAAGTTTTTCTTTGTTGTGAATCACATGAATGACATTGTTATGTAAACAATGGGCAGTGACGTACTGACGTCACAATGTTTTCTGATGAAAGATAGGCTCTTAATGGTCAGTGTGGTTGATTGAGATATTATTGAGGCTATTCAAACAAAATATTGTCATTGAATATAACTAATATTTTTGAATAGAGGTCTATTTTTGTTATTCAAAACAGTGTTTTATTCATCTGCGACATGATATTCAAGAGGTTCAATGCTGCTAAACACGCTCTCATTAAGTTTTTCTTTATAGCCAATTTAGCTTCCTGTTTTTTCTCAACTTTGTGATGATCTACATTCAGTCATTTTACTTTATGATGTAACATTTTTCCATGTCATAACATGTCTTATAGTGATGAACAAGTTTGGGAGTTTTATTTGGGTATCCAAAATTCAACAAGAACTATTTCGGCTTCGGAGCACTCATAAACATCTCTCAACACATAAATATTATATAAATACATGTAAGAATAATATGGGTAAAAATTTGAAAACCTTGAAATTTCAGCTGAAAAAATTTTGAAAATTTTTCGCTCCAGAAATGCCTTTTTAAGTTTGCGTTGGGCATGTCAAACAATCAGCTATCCCTGCACTTTCATGTCCAAGGGTCCCAATCATAGAAATACATAGAAAGGACATGAGGCTCTGGCAGATGAAGCAACCAAATCCACCATCTTGGAACTGCCCTGTATCTTGGCACAATGTAACCGTGACGTCGCCAATAACAGTGATGTCACTTATAACAATGGCATGACGTAACATCATAATTAGTCTATTGTGATGTCATGTCTCAGGGCAGTTCCAATATGGCCGATTTGGTGACCTCATCTTTAGGTGGCATCATGCAGCCTCATGTCCGTTCTATGTATTTCTATGGTCCCAGTGCTCTGCTGATCTGCACTGAGGTGATAAACACAGCTGTAATGTTTTTGAACCGTCTTTAAAGTCACACTTATGACTAAAAAATCCTGACCACTTGGGGCTAAAAAATTGATTGCCAATGATAAGGCAAGTTGCTTGCACATTTTGGGCCAAGTTCCAGGTCTCTAGTGCCAATTATTTTTGAGAAACTGCATTTTGATCAATTAAAATACCAAATATGTGTGTCATTTGCATCATGCCTATAACTTGAAATCCGTACCACTTAGGACTGATGAATGTATTACCAACATATTTGGAAATTGGCTATTCTGCACACATTGAGCTATATTTCAGGTCTCTATGACCAACAGTTATCAAGATAGAACATATCCTTGAAATAGACATTTACAAACGCAAACAAAAATACTCTTTTCATCAATAGTTTGGATTCTGAATAATAAATATGATGATCTCCACTACTCCCTCCTGCACCCACTATCTTTGCTAAACCATATTTCAGATGCTAGACAATGGTAAAATGTTATTGGCACCCCATATTTGATTAGTAGTTTCAGAGAAGCATCGAACTTCATATTAAGCATGTCAGACGCAAGGAAAATTCAAAAATGTTTTGTAATATTCTGTTGAAACATTTATTGATAATATATATTCAACTGATTTCAACTCTGGTCACCTACAACAACATTTTAGTGAGTTAAAGACAAAAGCCATTTTTGACATGATGCTAATGACAGCATGATGCTAATGATAATGAAGGTAAAAATCTTTGTAGGGACCAGTACAAAACTGGCTGTCTGGCAATATGTGCATGCAAACACCTTATGAACACCAGAAATATGTTCACAGTGATTTTGGTCCAGAAATATGCAGTCAAAATAGAGCAGCAAGGCGTTTGCTAATGACAGATTGAGACAGCATAACTGACATGCCAACGGAAATACTCTAATATTTTGGTTTACATAAATGATACAGAGCTACAGGTAGTTCAGTTATTTTCTTGGGTTTTCAGACAAGGTCAGACACAAAGCTTTCTCGCAGAATATGTGTCCCTTTCATTTTTATTGAGAAACAAAACCGGTTTGATGTTAATGACCCAATATTGGAGACATTGACACAACAACCTCCTGCTCTTATACAGAATATTATTTCAGGCATTGGTAACTAGATTTTAGGAGACTGACAGACAAGTCTCCATGTATGGAAGAGTTTAATTGAATCAGGATCCTGTACTGGTTATTGTGATGCACACTTTAAAGGAAATGTTGGTGGAGACAGGCCATTTTCAGGGAGGTTGGCCACTTCAATGCTATTTTTGGATGGGATAAAAATATTCTGGCATATATTTTTTGTGTTATAAGTTTTGCTAATATCCTTGACAATGACAAATGCCATAACAGGTTCTTGATGTGCCTTCCTGCCATCATGAATTATTGTTTTAAAAACACTGGAAACAAGAATTTTGACTTTTGACCCATATCACAATTACAGAAATGTCATGAACACCGGTTTGATCACAGGCGTACGGCGCGAGCGATTTTTGGGGGGCCAGCAACATTTGCCCGAATTAAAAAATTTAGTTTTAGTACTGGTAATTTCAAATTAAATTGGCTAGAAATCATAAATTTTCAATAGTGTTTATTTAATCATCTGCCCAAATTTTTCAGCCTTTTTGTCCGAATCTTACTGTTTCCCCAACTTTTGGGGGGGGTGACCGCCCCGCCCCCTGCCCCCCCTCCAATACGCCTATGGACAGTTTGATAAAACAGTCAGAATTGTGTATAATCATAAAATTATATATAAAACATCTTAAAACCAAGATTAAAATGGAGTTATTCGAAAAGTTTAAAAGTAAAGGTCCTATATATATATATTTGATGGTAAGGAATTCCAAGCCTTCATGCCATTTGACATAAGCGAGTTCTTTTGGCTTTGAGTCACATACATTGTATACACTGCTCACACTTTAACGCACACCTTTTAAAACAACTTTAAAAATAACTTTTAATTGAGGTATGGCCATGAAATTTTGCACTGAATATCCCTCCCTAGTGTCTGGTAAGTTTAACTGAAAAACATTAAAAATCGGCTGTATCAGGATGTGTTGTGTATTCTTCAAATTTTAGGGAAACTGCTTCAAAACCAAAATCACTACCTATGCATATCGAGCGAGAAAACATTTTTGCATGAAGTCCATTTTTGGAGTTTACGGATAATGAAATTTGTTCCCTTCAAACACTTTTTTCTGTATTTTGTTGGATTTGGGTTGAATTTTAGCCCAAGTTGGTGTTTTTTCACATTTTGTTTGTCACATCCTTTTCAAAAAAGTTTTTGCAATGCATTCTTGCTGTACTTCTTTGTTGACAATTTGAAATCTCTAATATGTGGATGTGTTGTGTATTCTTCACATTTAAGCCTCATTCGACTTTGTGAATCCAAAATTTGAAACAATCATACAAATTATGGCTGGCTCTTTGGAAAACCAAATGGATTTAATTAAAACTTTTACTATCTTTGACCAATGGTTGAATAAGCGGGCTTGGGAGGTCATAAATAATTATTTCGAGTAGTTTACAAGTTGTGTCTCTTTTAAAAGGTGTGCGTTTTTAAGTGTGAACAGTTTATGAATATTCCTTCGACTTACTGCCGATGTGTTATAGTTGTGAATGGAATTTACTTCTTCAGCGATATCGGCGAGATAGTTTGGGAATTCTTTGTGGACAATCTTCCACATATCTGTTAATTGAGGTGCTGACTGACTTCACTGATTGCAGTGATTGGCTGAAGTAACTGTTACTATCCTTCCATAAGGTATGCGGAAAGTTGTTTGTTTGTAATGTGAGAGTGTGACATAATGATTATGGCAGTTCCCACAGGTTAGCATTGGAACTCAGGTGTTCCACGTGAGGTGACAGGAAATCATGGCTCACTCTGCATAGGATGTCATATCGAATCTGTGAGGCAGCACACAGGCATATTTCTTAATGTTATGTACAAGTAGAGGAAGAAGATTACAAGCTGTGTAAGTCAATAAAAAACTGTTGCACGTAAACCTGTCTAATATATATGATATATCTGAATGTCGCAAATTATTTGTTGGATGGATTCAGTCTTCTGGGGAAGGGAGGAAGGATCACAATATATTGAAATCAGGAGCGATCTTCTCTTTGTGCCTTTGGTTGAGTATTGAGGGCCCAGGATTTTACAAGGAAGATATAAGATATTCACCAGATGTTATGCCCCCCAGGCCATTTCTAAATACGTCCCCCACTGGCTACATCTTTTGAATGGCAGTACAGGCTATATGACGAACAGTAACAGACTCCCCCTCCACCTCACCCACGGAAGTAAAGAAGCTGATGAATCAGATAAATGTTTGATTTACCAAAACTGTTAAGGGTGTAATGAACATCCAGCATATTTTCCAGTATAAGTTTGGTCTTGAGCCTCTCATCATTTGGATGTCAGTAGAAAATCGGTTGAAACCTGTGGTAGAAATGAATAGTCTAAATGTCATTTTGACCTTAAATTTAAGTATGATAAAGATGTTTATTACAATCCGGTGTGATGGGATTAGTTGGATCACGCATGAGGGACTTGGCCGTAACATTGATGTTTCTTGTTCAAATTGCCTTGCAAATCTTTGTAATTTGGGATTATTGCAATTAAGAACTACTACAGTGCATGTTTGCATTCCTGAAAAGGAAATAAGGAAAAACCAGTTTTTTGACCGAACATGAACAAAAAATTTTCTAAATTACAGCATAAAAATGACGTGCAAGCACTTTAACAGCTGCTTGTAGATGTACTTAGTATCTATCCATCCATCTATCTATCTATCTATCTATCTATCTATCTATCTATCTATCTATCTATCTATCTATCTATCTACTTATATATACATATCCTCCCTCCCTCCCTTCCTCCCCCTCCCTTTTTCCCTTCCTTCCTTCGTTTCTTCCTTTCTTCATTCCTTCCTTCCTTCTTTCCTTACTTCCTTCTTTCATCCCTTCCTTCATTCTTTCTATTGAATCTGCAAACACTGGATCTGACTGCTGCTGTTGGTGCTGCATGGCTTAATGGAGCTGCATGGTCATTTGAAATTCCCGCCAAAAACGAACATTTTAGTTTCGTTAAAAAAAAATTTAATGCCACAGAAGTTTACAAAAAGTTGATGGAATCAAGATAAAATCATATTGAGACTGTATGCCGAGTTTCAAGGTGATAGGTGCAATAGTGCGACTTCCAATATGGTCAGAGTCTTACCGAAAATCTCTCCTGCAATACAGGCTGCAAGCAGCTGTAACAAGCAGCTGTAAAAACTATTTCCAAATGGGTATTGTACTGAAGCTGATAGTCATCATGGGAATCACAGTAATGGTAAGGAGACCCCTACTACGAAAGCAAACATTGTTCTGAGAGCAAGTTCTGTCACACAAATTTCAATTTTCATTTACAATATCCCATGAGCTGATCATTGAGTTCAGCACACTCACTATCACATGCCAAACTTTTGTGTGAATATCTCATGCCATTGGGTAAAAAAAAAAAACTGGTGCACTAACTAACCCCAGTCTCCCCTACAAGTCCCCCACCGCTCGTTGTCCTCAGGAAGCAACTTAAATACTTTGCTCATCACACTTGCTATGTACTTACCATAGATATATGCAACCAAAACAGTTTCTATCAAAGCCACAAACAGAGGTGGAAATGTGGCAGAATACTGGTCAAACAGATTCAGAACGTAAAGTCCTCCCTGGAAAAGATCAGATAGATGGATTAAGGAAACCTAGGGCTATGTCGCAGGGTATACATAAATAAGAACAAGACATTTTATTATTGTACATTTCTTCAATCTCTCAAGTAAATTAGATATTTGTAAAATTGACAAAACGTTTTTTTGGTTCCAAACAAAAAATATTATACATATGATATGATACATCATTATTAAATGGTACATATATCTCAATGCAGCTTCATTTGTCACAACAGAGACTGAGCTTGAAAGATATTTGAAATAATTATCAGCAGAACCCTACTTTGGCAAATCACAAGATATTAGAATTGTTTGTTTTGATTTCTGTTTCGGTGATTCATTGTGTGACTATACACTGTTTTTCAAATGAAGAGTTATGGATGAAGGATGATCGAGGATTTACGTCCTGTAATAGTGCATTAATGAACTTGAGTTCCCTTAAATAATTGATTGGACTTACTTGTGAGGTCAGAGGCAGACCGAGTAGAAATAAAGCTAAACTGCAGAGCAGAGTAAACTGGATCTTGTATTTTCTCAACAATGATGGGAATTCATCAGTCAAGCCACTTAGCACACATTCGAAAATGGAGAACTGAAAATTCAGCAAACATTCTTTTTCCATGAAAAAATCAATGTTGCACATTTCGGAACTGCATAGGCACACAAAACTCGAATAAATCTCAAATGACAATTTATCAGAGAAATATTAAATTAATGGTAAATTAATTAATCAAAAACAAACATAGACAAAGAGTCGATACAGACTAAATTTCGTGCAAGAACACACATAGTAGACTTTTTATTGAAATGACCATTGCTGGGTCCTGAATGTCAAAAAACCGGAATTTTTAAATTTTGCTAATTCAATTGATATAATGGAAAGAAAAGAGTAAACTGCTAATCATTGCAGGTGCATAACTTCAGGCTTCAGAGTGGCGGCTTAAACCATGGTGGAAATGAAATACTGAGCCAATTTACATCAAATTCATCTCATCAGGGTTGGGAAACAAGACAACAAAGAATATTTCCATGCAGTTTGCAAGAATTGAAGGTGCTTTCGTACGAGTACGTATATAGATGGCATCTTCCAAAATGACAGTCCGGATGATGGCATGACTGAGGTGTGACAACTTGCTGATGACCTGTTTGGGCAGGCTTTAATTTTTCCAATGGCTTTTTGTTGAAAATTGATGAGAGTCTGCCTCTCCAAAATTATTCATATCATTGGCATATGGCATCACAGCAAAAGTTTGGGTTCTTATATACATTTTCAGGCCACTGTGCAGAACTTCTTCCTGATATTCTTGTAAGAGATTGAGGCTGGTCATCTACCTTTCACACAAAATTCAGTTTATTTTAATAATATGATATAAAAAATTCTGAGAGCAGGTTATATGAAAACCTCTATTCTCAGATCTTTATAGTTAGTATGTTTCTTCCGTATGGGATTTAGACAATGGTGTTTTTACATCCTGACCCAAGTTGAATACAATTTATTGAAAGTTGACTTAATTATTATGGTTGGTGTGTGTGTTACCAATGCAGCTTACTCTTTCTGTGCTGCATGAACCTTGACTTTGAAGGTTGCGTCTATAAAGGACATGCTGGGGGTTTTTTGGAAAATTTTAAATTTGGTCTGCACAATCTAAATCTACAACCAGCCACTTTGCAGCTCAAGACCAATTCCTCTCAGAAATTCACTAGACTAATAAGGGATACGAAGCCTGACACCTTTTTTTACATCCTGACCCAAGGCACATTACTCTCAGACTTTGCTTATCTTTTGAAAATGTCTTAACATAAATTTTAGTGCAAATTTTGTGACCCCTGCAATTTCCATATGACAAAGAATGATCTCCAGAAAATATGTGAATAACCAACACAATTGTCAGTTTTGAGATTGGAGGCAAAATTAAGAAATTCAACCCTAATCCATAATATTCACCTGACTATCGAGGCCCACAGTGAGCAACATGAAGAAGAAGAGGACGGACCAAAGTGGAGCGATGGGCATCCGAGACAAGGCTTCCGGGTACACCACAAACACCAGCCCTGGACCTATAGAAAATATATTTTGATAAAAAAAGAAAATATCATTAATAATATTTTGATGGTAACTTCTTCAATAATATATGAATTCAAAATTATTTGCCACCGGAAGAGCACAAAATTGCATTGTTAGCTTGAAGACTAAAGACGATGAAATTATTTCATCTATACATTTTTACCTGACTTCATGACGTCGTGTATTGGTTGACCCATCTCATGCGCCAGAAAACCAATTACACTAAACACTGCCGTACCTGCGAGTAGACTTGTCACAGCGCAAACTACCGCAGTGATTAGCGCATCTCTGAAATATCACAATTCCAACCTATAATTGCATGTCTGAAAAAATTTCGTGTGATATTTGTGTCTCTGAACCAGTAGTAATGCAATCTCATGTGCAGCTATGGAGATAAAAATTTCACGAACATAAATTACCATGTCAAAATTCTTTGTTGTGTATGAAATGTTTGAAGAAACTACAAAACTCAATACAGAAGACATATGGTATACATACCTGCCTGAACTATGGCTGAATTTGTTGTAGCTGCCATAAGTTATGGTAATTCCCCAAGACTGCCCAAGAGAAAAGAAAATTTGGGTGGCTGCATCTCCCCACACCTTGAAGTAATAAGAAACATTGTAAATTAGAAAGAATGCAACCATTGTTATGTTGTAAATTTATATTATCATACTTACAATTTTTTAAGCTCAATCAAGACAGAATATTTTATGGAAGCCTTTAACTTTACCCGGGCACTTTTAAGCTTTGCGAAGTCAGGAATGAGGTAGAACTTGAGGCCTTCCAGGGACCCAGGGAGAGTGACACCACGAACCAGAAGAATAAGGATGACAACATATGGGAAAGTTGCTGTGAAGTACACCACCTATTTATAAGCATAAATTTGCAACAAAAAAAAAAGAATGTTAGTCAAGTTAAATCATAACCAGTGTCTATAGCAAATAATGATATGGTTCACAAGTTAGAGTTTGGATAAATATAGTTGTTGTATTGTTGCTAAACCTATGCAACCTTAAAGAATATTTTCACCTTTCCTGTTGACTTGATGCCCTTGATAACACATATGAAGGTCAAAACCCAAGCCAGTAACAGCAGCAACACCAACTTCCACTCTATCTGACCCATGTTTTCTATGCCATCGCTGATATTCAGTACGTGTCGTCTATTTTTCGGAGAAAAAGTATGAGTGATTAAATGTGAGCTTAATTTATTCATTCTTCAACAAAAAGCTATTTTTGTATCGATGTCTTTACCTGTAAAAAAACTTACATATATAAGTATTCTTAACAGTACATCGATTCATCAAGGTTAGGGAATCTCTCTGGCGATATTTTTTGTGTGTAAAACGTCATCAAAAATTGTGTACAATTTCAAAGGGGAATCAATGCAAAACTTGGCCTAAAATCCTTAATACAAGTCTGATTTTCAAAATTTAAAAACCTGCATATATCAAGTAAACTACTCCGAATCACATGCGCTTATCAATTCTGCTCTATTTGCAATATTAAGTTCGCAAATGGCTTTTCGGCGCATTACGTTGTAGCTGTAAGGATGTAACATTGCTGTTTAAATCCACAACAAACCAGTGGCAGATCCACGTTTTTTTGGGGGGGGGGAGGTGTTTGCTTATCAATCTATGTATCTGCCTATGTGTAGGGGAACGAGGGGCAAAACGGGCCGTCTAACTTCGAAGGCTCACTATACCTGTTTGGTATATCGTGCAAATGTCAAATAAGGTCTGATCCATGAAGAAGTACCAATACCACTTGCTCAAAAACAGAAAAGTGTTTTTTTAACGGTTTCAATTCTAATTTTTCCCTTTTTTCAAAAATGCAACTTTATCCCATTTTGCCCCATGCTTGGGGCAAAATGGAATTTCATGTGGGGCAAAATGGGAAGAAATAAGAACACAAAAGTTCTGCAAAAAATATGCTGTTTTAATAACATTCTAACTAAAAAAACATGTTAACAAACAGAAATGCATTAATTTGCCTGATTGCAATGTAAGAATATTGCAGAATAGTAAGATTAAACATAGCAATAAACGATGAAATCATCATCTCAATACATAGCTGGGGAGTGATGCTACAAACTATACATTCTATGTAATTATTTGACAAGGTATTTAACCATAAACATTAGGTTGCAAAAGAAACCAAATTATGTGAATTTTATGGAAATTGGGACATTTTTATGAATATTCACATGACTCTGATTTCCAAGTTTTAATAATTTAAAAATTTAAACTGGTATTGGATTTGACTATGTTTTTTGAACAGTAGTTACATTACATTTGTTTCAGTTTCAACAATACAGGGTTTTACCACTAAGCCTAAATCCTCAAGGGATTATTGATGACATAAAACTAGTGATTTTTTTCAAATTTGTGTCTGTTATATAGCCAGAAAATGTCTCAAATGTCTCAAATGTCATGGTTGAATTGAACCAATAGCAAGCTTCAACCTCTTCAAGGCTAGGATTGCTTTTTTTGTGCTTCCCATTTTGCCCCCACAGGAGGACTCCATCTTGCCCCAACCATGCAGGGTATATTAATAATGACCTACTTACGAATGACTAAGCACCAGACTACATTTTTTTGCTTAATAAGCAAGCTTAGTAGTCCTCTTATAACACTGACTATAAATTATTCTGCTGAGAACTTCATTGGAGGTACTACAGCATTTCCAAAAATTATGATTTTTTTAAGAAAAGCGACCAAAAACTTCAAATTAACATAGCTGTATACCTGTAACGTTCTCAACCACGAAACTTTCAGAAAAAGTTGTTCATGTATCCTATTTTATTTTCGAACCAAAAAATTAGAAGGCAGGTCTACATGTTCCGAGAAAACGCAAAAAACCGTTTTGCCCCGCAGGTCCGTTTTGCCCCTCGTTCCCCTATCTATATGACAAGAAAATTCTTCTATATAATTTCAGAACATTTTAAAAATCTGCTTTTTTTTTTCAATTCAGAACTGACATCACAAACTTAATTTGTAGTTCCAAATAGGTGTGAAGTTTAACTGACTTGGTGCTTTATTTGCGCAATGCCGTACAAAGTCAAAGCCTATAATTATATGTGTCTGGCTTAATTAAACAGTACTGAAAAAATAGTCCATGTCAATAAAGTGATTAACAAAATTATTTACATGCAAATAAGTTTATTTTTATTTGACACATCCTTGCATGGTTGTGAACGATTTTCATGAAACAAGAGGATGGGGCTTGGATTTTTTTCTTTGGGCTGTATTTCATAGAAAGTCCTACTTTTAGAGATATTAAAACCTTTTTTACTCGCCACATGCCGTGAGGTTAATGATAAGATCGATGCAGTACCCTTTTTAGGGGTACTTTTCTTGTTATAAATGTTACTTACTCCCAGTATTCCTCGGCAGATGAGGTCAGTCTCCTGGTGGAATTGTCAAATGTGATATTACCTGGAGGAAAAATAATGGCCAAGTATCTTTTGAAAGATATAAGGATTAATAAAATACTAAAGAATGATATTCAACAAAGGTAAGTCTCCAACACTTGGCCCTGCAGCTCAGTGCCATTATTGTTGGCTAAGCTGGAAACTTTCAAGTGACCATACCACTGTTTTTAAGAATCTACGGCTTTTCCAATGGATATGACCTATTTTGTCATGAAGGGAAGCTACCATCTGGACACACTTCATCAAATGATAGATGAAAATGTACAATGTATTTCTCAATTGTCTTTGTGAGACTACTTTTGCAATTTTTTTTTCAGGCTGAGATTGAAATGAAGCAATCCAGCTACAAATACAGAGACACAGTGCCATATGCAGGCCTAAAAATGGTCAAGTTTCATTTCTAATAATTATTATTCTCAAGCATCTGCAATGAAAATTCATTTCTCTGAAATAGAAAAGATGAATAGCTGAGTTAAAAAAATTGCCTGTAATTTCCAACCATGACAGCTCTGACCATCCAATGTACATGAACCCAGAAGCTCTAAATGAATCAATCCTTGTATGATTGACACATTTGTTTTGTACAATCAATTTGGATGAATCCACAAGCCAAAGAACATAATCAAGCTCATTATTTTTAGTAAATTTATAATCCTGATGCCATCTGCAAGACTATATGCCCCATAAGATTTCTCAGTGAAATTTTAAACTTGGATAATATTATATGTATATTTATTTTCATATATTGACAAACCTATTTCCTGGATGGTAACAGGTTTGCAGAGTTCAGTGTTCCACGGATTGTCGCAGGTTGACCAAGGAAGCTCGGAGGTGAAGGAGGAGAACAGGAAATGCAGAATGTAGGCCAGCAGTTGGTTGTAATAGATGCAAAACAATGAGCAAGTCATCAACATTGAGTAGCCAATCCCTGAAAATCAATCGAATTAATTGTGCATGATATTGATAGAAGATTATGTGCAGACTAAATACGTTTCTTATAGATCATTCCAGGAATGCTAGACAAAAAAAGAAAGTCTTTTCTGGAAAGCATCCACTTATCCATTACAAATTAATATACATCTGTACTGCATTTCTAAACAAATGTGTCAAAATAACACCCTCTGTGGTAAAAAATATTAATATGATTACAAACTGTTTTATTTAGTAGAAGATAGCATATAACTGTACATAATCACTAACTATTCATGGAGCTGACCTTTGAAAAGCGGTGAAAATTTCCAGACAGTTGTGACACCCTGAGCAGAGTATTGGCCCAGCATGATCTCCATGTAGTAGATGGGAAGCCCAGTCAGAAAAAGCACAATGAAGTAAGGTACAAGGAAGGCCCCTGGATCGTTTTGGATTGATAAATAGAAAATACTAATCAATGAGACAATTTTCAATAGCGTCATTTTTGTCCTTTTTGCAAAATCATGAATTAAAACTCAAGACCCAAGAAATTTTATTTTATGATGAAATGCATGAACTATATGTAGATGTCTGATGGCTGCACGCAAAATGAAAAGCATTGCATGAATAGGAAGGAAGACACCTCCAAGGCAACTATTTGCTGCTGACGAGGTTCCCACCTGGAGTTATTAGAGAGAGAATTATGTTTCAGATGTTACTGGACACACAGGAGCTTTCTACAGTGGGTATTGCATAATGAAAGCAGAAACTAAAATCAATAAATTCAGGTTCATTCAGGATGTCTGTGACAAGAACAGTAAAGAACTGCATTGCAAAAACCTTGAAATAATTTCATAATGTCATAATGTTTTGTATGTGGTTTTTAAGTGTTTGGATATAATATATATATACTTATTAATTCATTTGGTAGGGTTTTATAACAATTAGTTCATTGATTTTTTCAATTCAAAGGTTAGTTCAATGATAACTATAGGAAAGTGTCTCACTCACCCCCTCCATTCCTGTAGCAGAGATAAGGAAACCTCCAGACATTGCCCAGTCCAACGCAATAGCCGATGTAGGAGAGGAGGACGTCCAGTTTGTTGGACCACTGGCCTCTCTCGTACTTCTCTGGCTCCTTGTCTTCCTTCATTATTTTAGCGGTAGTCCTCCCTTTTTGCTGCAGTATGAGTGTACATAAATATGACTTTAGTAAATCTATGTGGGATTCAATACAAATAGGGAAGCGTGTGAAAACTGGCAAAATTGCTACTCATTGCTGTTATCATAATCATGCTGTAATAAGCTTCACTTATATGCATTTTTGTATACATTTTGTCCGCAGCATTTTTACATACTAAGCTATTTTAAAACATTTTGCAGCTAAGTAGAGCAACCAATTCAGTCGATTACTCTGATGTTTAACCGAAATTATCGCTACCAGATTGAATGTATGTTTTGTTTAAAAAATTGGCAAACCGATTTACTTCTCAGTAACTATTGGAGTGAATCTTTTGCCTCCAAAACCACATGTGTCATAGAGGCAACATTAAGGGAAGTGTCAACAATTAACCAAATAGAGTGAATGCTTCAAAATGGTTTGAAAGTTATTGAGTGACAACCACACTCTGTAAACATGATAGATCTTCAAATTATTTTGTCTTATTTATACTATGTCCTATGCCCATTGCCCAGCCAGAAGATGGAACATGATAAAATAGTCAGATATGGCGTGATACAATGTTTACGAGTCTAGAGTCCAGAGAGATCTCAATTTGCGAATAACATTTTTAGAGTACCAGTGAACTAGTAAGATGTCAAAGTTTAAGATATGACTGTTAAAAATGTAAATGGCAAAGTAGGGGGTAAACAACTTAGATCCTTTATGACAACAAAAGAAGTTTTACGAAAATAAACATTAAAGCTATTGACATGGTGGAGCAGTGGTTAGCTCTCAACTGACATCCCAGAGCTGAGCGAAGACTTATAATTGCGGCAATTTCATATAGTATGAGTTTAAGCAATATCACAGTAAAACATAGCAAAAGTGGTTCTTGTGATTGGTTGAGGAACTGAATTACAGGGCATAATATTAATTTTTTAATACCATAATGGTCTACCTGGTCCAGTGACATGTTTGGTGGTATTATTGTTTACCTGCTAATCTTATCTACTATTATAACCAAACTTAGCTGACCGGTGAAGTAGAATTGTTGCATTTTTCAAAGCTTCCTACGTTCAGCATAGTGATTTGGAGGACGTTTTATTGGACATGGAGCAATCACACAGGCTTAAAATGCTATATGGACAGTGATAAAACTATCCATAGCAACTCATACTAAGTGAATCTGCTCTAATCGCTATTGCCAGAAAACCGACACAAAGCAACTGAAGCAAGTAGCCATCAACATAATAAAACTGGTCTTGATGACCCCAAGAAGCCCACCACGGGGGCCTAGAAATGAGCCTGATAATATAAAAAAAAAACCACCTGAACCACATGGGAGACATGGAGAAAAGCAAGAACACCATCCTGAAAATGATCATGCTCCGAGATGCAATCTGCATTCGCAGGCTATGCAAAACAAGAAAGAAACCAGGAACATGTCCCGGAATTATACACTGGTGGAAACATAGGAAGGCAACAATACAGGACATTTTTGAAGAGAATCCAAGTAAGCTGAAAGTGACAGCAGAAAAAATCTAAAACATAGGCTGTGCAGCAGCAAACCTGCTATTATTATTATTCAGCGAATAACACCTTAGAAGATTACAAATGACATTGATGTGTTTTCTAAATTGCATATATATAGGTGTGCAATAGTAGTCGAGTCGTGGCCTTCAAATATCTCTATATGCCTGCAGCAGCCTGCTGCCGTACTGTCTGGCTTTTTGTATGCCAGGGTTTATAAAACCTGGGAAATGCCTTATTTATATATGACTACTTTACACATATTATTGTGCAGTTTCGTGCGTGTATAAACTATATAGGTTATGAGCTGAAAGCAAAAAATATAACGCTGTTATACTTTTTTCAATTTTTTCCGATGATTCAAAAAGTGTTAAATACATATCAAAAAGCACTGCTACATTCTATAGGTGATACGTGTGGAAAATTTCATAGCTGTATATGCCATAGTGGGCAAGTTTTGGCTCCAATATGAAAAAAAAAACAACAGCATTTTAATATTTTTTCTTAATAGAACAAAAGTACAGAATATCTATCAGTCATACCATAAGAAGGTAACTAGGAAATATAAGCCATAATTATGTGTACAACAATTTATCTATATACATGCAATAGGTAGTGACGCAGTCGTCGGCCAGAAACGAAAATGAAAATTATTGGTGATTATTTTCGATATTTTAAAAAGTATATATATAATATTTTTCTTCAGATCTTTCAAAAGGCTCACCTACACCATATAGGCCATAATATGTGAACCAAACTTTATCCCAGTAGTGACCGAGTCATGGCCAGGAAACTAAAAAACAAATTATATATATATTATTGTAATTATTTCAAAAACTGTGGAATACCTAGCCATCAGACCATCAAAAGGCACAACTAGACCTTATAGGCTATATGTGTACCAAATTTCACCCAAGTACAATTTTCTACCCAGGTGATTAGAATACCTTCTGTGAACTTCGCAGCGAATTAAGCAACCTGGCAGACCATACAGGGTACGTCCGTCAAATTAATTGAACTGAACTGGAGTAAAAATAAAATAAAAACATAGGCTGCACAGCAGCAAACCTTCAGCGAATACCTTTAGAAGATTACAATTACACCGGCGTACACCGTAAAATTGATGTGTTAACTAAATTCCATTTTCTTTGGGTATGCAACAGTGGTCGGGTCGTGGCTTTCAAATATCTCTATATGCCCGCTGCCCTACCATCTGGCCATCTGTATGCCAGGGTTTCTAAAGCCAGGGAAATGCCTTATAAGACTACTTTAAACATATTATGGTGCAGTTTCATGCATGTACAAACTATAGGTTATGAGCTGTCGGTTTTTCCAATTTTTCGAATAGTGTTAGATACACATCAAGAAGCACTGCTACATTCTATAGGTGATATATATGTGTAGGAAATTTCATTGCTCTATATGCAATAGTGGGCAAGTTTTTGCTCCAATTATGAAAACAATTATTTTTAATATTTTTCTCAATATATGACAGGCAGGAAAAGGATGGTGCATTTATTGACTAATGCATGAAACTTTCAGGATAGCTTCTGTAGACCCTAAGCCTAAATTTCACATGTGGAAGCACTCTGGGTCTGACCCCTGATGACCTTGAGAGGTCAATGACCCTGGAGGTTATAATCGCCCAGATTTTGGTGTTTTTGCTTGTTTCTGTCATTCAATGACACCACAAAACTCTTTAATTCTATTTTAATGCAGCCAGGTAAGCTACCACAAGTGTTTGTATGATTTTTACAATGAGTCATATTTGCATTTTGGTGACCTTTGGTGACCTCAAAGTACAATTTTACTGAGTTCCGAGGGATGCATTGGTTTTCATAAGATGCAGGTCATACAGATGAGTGTATAAGGATATATATATATGAAGTAAATTTTACATTTAATAATTAGAGTATATTATTACTTGCACTCTGGGTCTGACCCCTGGTGACCTTGAGGAGTCAATGACCTCGGAGGCCATATTCGCCCAGATTTAGATGTTTTTGCTTGTTTTCATCATTCAATCGCACCCCAAAACTCATTAATTCTCTTTTAATGCATCAAGGTTAGCTACCACAAGTGATTGTATGACTATCATGATGAGTCACATTTGCACTTTGGTGACCTTGGATGACCTTTGGCGACCTCAAAGTGCAATTTTACCCAGTGCCCAGGGATACCTTAGTTTTCATAAAATACAGTTTATAAAGATGATATATGAAATAAATTTTAAATTTGATAATTAGAGTATGTTATCACTTGCAATCTGGGTCTGACCCCTGGTGATCTTGAGGGATCAATGACATTTTAGGCTATACAATGAGGAAAATAAGTATTTGACCCCCTACCATATTTTCTGGTTTGGGCACTTGCGCTTGCTCTATAAATCTGAAATTTCTCAGGTGGATCTGGTCTAACATTAGAAGACAGGTAATGCATAAAAATTGAGTGAGAGAAGCATTATGTAATATATTTGCATAAGAATCCCAAAAGTCTTCGGAAATAAGTATTTGACCCCTTTGTTTGCAAAGGGTTTATCAGCAGACTTTTACAAAACGAACACTTGGAAAAATATCATAACTGAAATTTATTGCAATCAAAACCTATTTCAATTGTTTTCCCCAATTTCATTTAGCTTTTTATGCCCTGAATTGCACCTTGTAAATTTTTTTTGCAATTTGTTCATTTTGAAGATGCAGAGTTGAAAAAAAAAAATTCCCAAGACACAAGAGACTTGATTTTTGACTGTCACTAGTCTGGTCTTAGGACCTATTACAGCTGTTGCATTCTACGATTCTGTTCATGCAAGCATGCGTTGGTAGCTCCCTAAAGAGATTCTCAGATTAAGAATTCCATTCAAGGTGCAGGATATATATTCAAACAACCACCATAGTCACAAAGTGTTCACTACAGTAAGGCATGTTCAAGGTACCTGAAAAAGTGTATCAAACATCAAGCCCTATTTCCACACACAGCCTGGAACAGCCATGCCTAGTTTCATAGCCTATATTATGTCTAAGGATTTTAGGATTTTCCGTTCAATATTAAATAGTAGGCCTACTTAATTTTTAACTATATTTATCATAAGTTAGGCCTGCGATGCAGATGCAGAAGAAAAATATCAGCTGCTTCCACAAACCTATGTTAGAAAATTAAATTGTGACATGTTTACTTTAGGCTTAGATATCACTCTTTATTGATATTAATGTGAAATCTTCAGTCTGCATCACCTTTGCTCTATTTGAACTATTGTATTTAGATAGTGTCATATAAACTAAATGAGCCAATGAGAAACCACTCTGAAATAATAATGATCGGTGCTGTGAGAAGACTCTTACTGTCATGTTTATATCTGTTTTAGACGCGTTTTCACTTTTTAAAAGCTCTATGAAGTTTTTCTTATCCAGATAAGGATAACAAATTTGTTTAATAACACAAAAGACTGAAAATATGGAGAATTTGGTTATTTTCAGCATTTTTGCATTTATACAGTGTGTAATAAACAATGTGTCACATTTACTTCAATTAAGTCACTAAATATTTTTGTTTCACTGTTTTAACTTTATTGAAATTCCTTAGAGCTAAGCTAACACGTTTCATGACGTTTTCAAGCATATTTCTTTAATTATAAGCCATTTTACATGTATTCCAGTGATGAGATAAACAAGATTTTAAAAAAATTGAATTTCTCAAAAAATTCCCAACAGATTTTTTTCGTTTTTGTCTTAAAATGTTCGTATCATCATGTAGTTTCAGGCAGTATAGGTCCCGTTTTCGGTTCATTTTTTTAACTCTAATGTTTCTTCAGGAGCGCTGTGTCATATATTTAAGAGAACTGTCTGGTGCTGGCAGCGTGTCCGTGCATATTTGGGGTACCAGTAGGAGAGGGAGGAGGCAGGGTATATGTCTGATGGCTGGCTTGCACTAACAGCATGCCTGTGTGTCTGTGGTATACCAGAGGAGACAGGAAGAGGGAGGGTAAAACAATGATACATGTGTGATTCTGTCAGCATCCATGTCACTGTGTCTCTGGGATGCCAGTTAGAAAGGGAGGAGGGTGGGTACATGTATGAAACCTATATTGTTCATGGTACTGTCAGTGTGTTGGCGTGTCTCTACGGTGCCAGTATGGAGGAGAGGACATTGGGGAAATCTAAGAGAGCTGTCTGGTACTGTCAGCAAGGCAGTGTGTCTCTGAGATGCCAGTAGAAAAGGGGGCAGAGAGGGTACAGGTATGAGAGCTACACAGCACTGTCAGTGTGTCAGAATGTCTCTACGATGCCAGCAGGGAGGGGAGGAGATAAGCCAGGTTTATCTAAGAGAGTTGTCTGGCACTGTCAGAGTTTCTCTGGGTTGAGGGGAGGACAAGAAGAAGAGAGGGTACATGTACATATGAGAGCCACACAGCAATGTCAGTGTGTCAGACTGTCTGTATGTCTCCACTCTCTATAGTGCCAGTTTGGAGGGGAGGACATAAGAATTTACGGAAGAGAGCTGTCTGGCACCAGCAGCAGGTATCAAACTAGGGTGCTGGTAAAGAAGATATGAAGGGAGATTAAAGTTATGAGAGCTGCATGCAACTGCCAGGTTGTTGGTGTTTCTATTAAAAATTATTATTTAAAAAAATATAATCAAATTGTAGTAAAAAGTAGTCCACCTACCTACATGTGATATAGATCAACTTTCCAGATAGAGGGTTTTGGAGTGTAATTCACCAGAGCCTGATGTTTGCAAATGAACAAAAAGAAGGAAATGCCCAGGTCTCACTTTCTCATGAATAAGATTGTGCCTCACACATTGATCACAAGATAACCACTGATTCCAAATTTTATATTAACATATTTTTTGTGTGTCTTTCCCAAATTTATTGTTTTATTTTCAAGTCAAATTACTTATTTTTTAATTGGGAAAACATCCCTGTCATCTACCACCTACCCAATTTTTATAGATGATATGTACAGTATTGAATGTCAGCTCACTCTGATAAAATCAAAAGAATAAGGCTCTGATATTGAGGAGGAAATTCAGTTCATTGACGTTTTTTATTACTGTTTGTGATCCCAGAGGTCAAAGTGACAGTACCTTCAATCTGGCATCATTGCCTAGTTGTATAAAGAATATTTCAAGTTAGTATTAGTCTCGTCAAAATCAAATGAAAAATAACAGTAAAAGCACACTCTTTAAAACATTTGAGAAGTTCAGTGTGCATGTTGCTGCTTGTGGTTTTGACAACTCAACAGTGTTCCTGAATATGAAAGGTATATAGTTTTGAGTATTAAATTACATTATAAAAATGTGAGTTACTTTGTTTCACTACCTTTCAGGACTAATTAATTGAATAATATTTAGGGAAAACAGAGTGAAATAGATTATTCTTGAGAACAAACTGTTCTAACTTAAAATAAAGCTTTGGCGTTAAGTCAAAATTAAGTTTTATTGATGTTCTTTTTTGACTTCTTAGTGATCGCAGGGGCAAAAGTAACAATGCCTGTCTTCAATTAATCCTAAGGGTTTGCAATATCATACCCCTAATCATTAAATGTAAAATGTGTTTCCTATATAACTCGTTTTATAACTTGTAGCAAGATAACCATATGCGGATACCAGTTTATCACTCGAAACTTGATAAAATTGCACTTTGAGGTCACCAAAGGTCATCCAAGGTCACCAAAGTGCAATTAAGACTCATTATGATAATCATACAATCACTTGTGGTAGCTTACCTGGCTGCATTGAAGGAGAATTAATCAGTTTTGGGGTGTCATTGAATGATCAAAACAAGCAAAAACACCAAAATCTGGGCGATTATAGCCTCAAAGTTCATTGACCTCTCAAGGTCACCAGGGGTCAGACCCAGAGTGCCTCCACATCTGAAATTTAGGCTAAGGGTCTATAGAAGCTATCCTGAAAGTTCAATGCTTTAGTCATTAAATGCACAATCCTTCCCCTATTTGTCACTTATCTGCCCATCTATATAGAATATCTATCAGTCAGACTATAAAAAGGCACAACTAGAACATATAAGCCATATAATTATGTGTACCATACATTATCTATGTACATGTAACAGTGCCAGAAATGAAAATGAAAAGTTCGAAAAGGCCCAATTAGCTCATAAAGGCCATATGTGTACCAAACTTTATCCTTGTACATGCAATAGTGGCTGAGTCTTAGCCCGAACACAAAAAAATTTTTATTTTTATTTTTTTCTCATTTTTCATTTTTTCAAAATGTATAGAATATCTATCAGTGAGACCATCAAAAGGCAATTCAAAACACTCTCGGAGACTGAGATTAAAAAAATCATCACTGATATGCCTGTGAAGCACTGTAACCTAGACCCGATACCAACATGGCTACTGCTGGAATGCATCGATGAGTTTCTCCCTATCATGACTAAAATAGTCAATATATCACTCAGACAAGGGGAAATGCCTAGTGAACTGAAACATGCTCTTGTAAAACCACTCCTGAAGAAAAATGGCCTTGATCTTATTAAGAAAAATTACAGACCAGTTTCAAACCTATCCTTTCTGAGTAAAGTCATTGAGGGTGCTGTCATCAAGCAATTCACCAATCACCTCACACTTAACAACCTGGATGATGAAAAACAGTCTGCATACAAGCAAAATTTCAGTACTGAAACTCTATTGACAAAGATTCACAATGATGTCATCTTGAATATGAGCCGCGGTGAAGTTACGATGCTGGTACTATTAGACTTATCTGCAGCATTTGATACAATTGATCATGACATCCTTCTGAAAAGGTTGAGAAACAAA
This sequence comes from Platynereis dumerilii, assembly GCA_026936325.1. Classification (NCBI taxonomy): domain Eukaryota; kingdom Metazoa; phylum Annelida; class Polychaeta; order Phyllodocida; family Nereididae; genus Platynereis; species Platynereis dumerilii. The sequence goes on along the minus strand of JAPTHN010000038.1, from coordinate 2,985,683 downwards.
TATGGCATTGATGGCTTTGTTTTAAATTGGTTCAAATCATACATCGCTAATAGATCTCAGTCTGTACAAATAAATGACACAGAATCAAACAAACTGCCTTTAAAATATGGTGTCCCACAAGGATCAAAACTTGGCCCGATCTTATTCAATTCCTACATTGCCCCAATAACCAAAGTAGCTGAACAAAATGAAGTTGATGATCAAAAGTATGCTGACGGGGGTTTTCAGGATCCCCTCTGGGTCCTTCTGACAAATGTGTTTGAGGTGGTCACAAGAGCATTTATTTGGGGGGGGGGGGAGGGGGTTAAAACCCATTTAACCACCCTCATTTCGACCACTGTTTCCCTTGCAAAAGAATGCTATAATATTTGTGAGAGAATGCAAGAAGATTATATTCTAACAAATATCTGAGAGAACATTTCAATGTGATTATAATCAAGTGTGTCCTTCATTGTGGTTGTGTGGGTTGCCTTAATTCTAGTATTTTGCACCTTTTTATAATTATAATTGTAGAATATTTACATTTTATTTGTTGACTTAAAATTTCAACAAGATTTTCTGTGAAGTATTTTGTTAGCCAGTGACAACTAGCTGGATATAATATACATGCGTGTCTAGGCCTATTGATTCGCTAGGCCGCTTCGGTCTCACGATGCATGTATTAACCTACAAAATTCATGGATGGAAAAAATTTCAGCTTTAAATATTCAGAGAGCAGAAATTTTCCATTCCCTATCATTGATTAATTGCTGGGCTGGATTGCCTTCACAGACAGAGCAACAGTAGGCCGCAGCATACAAAAAGAATTCTTACGGATGAGATGATACAGTAGAGGGCTGGAGGTCCCCCCGCTCTGGGCCGTAAGCTTTTTCCAAAATAAAAGGACTGCAAAGTTTTCCATTAGAGATCTTTCAAGATAAAAAATAATTTTTTTATTTTTAACTGGCAAACTGGCTTTGCCACATCATTGACAGTTTTCTGTTGGTCTCCTCTAGAATCCTCTTATTTCATGAAGTACCTCAAGTCATTGAATTAGTTTGTTTATTGTCACCTATGCTGCTGGATATGAAAAGCACTGATAATCAATGATTAACCATAACTGACACCAAACAAAAAAAAACATTTTTAAGCTTGTGACATCACACGACTAAGTTTTTAAAAGTTGATTTTGAAACTGTTTGGACCGCTAATCCGCAAACAGCTCTAAAAGGAAAAAGGAATTAATTTGGTATTAGGCCTACAGCCTTCCACTTTGATATAGACACAATGAGGATCAGTTCACTGTGAAAAATTCATTTCTTGACTAATGTTAGCTGATGAAGTGTCATCTTCTCTTCTTCAACATGGGAAACATACAGGCTGTTTGATTAGTCATGATCAATAGAAGGCCATTTGACTTGTCAAAACTGATTTCAGAATGAAAATCAGATACATATATCCTTTCGTTTGGTTGTCACCAACACGCAGGATTAGTCTCCTAAAATGTAATTAACATTGCAAGTATTGGGTTTGATCATGACAAATCATCAGCATGATGACACACAAAGTGCCATTTTCACAGTGCCACAATCCGCTCTAATTCTATATCAAAGTGTTTGGCTGTAATACTGAAGTTCCCAGAGCCAAGATTTTATAGCCAAGTACCTGACAACATTTTGGTAATAGGTGCAGGTCATTCCCCAAGCTCTTTGGGCTGCACTGCAAACTGGTTTCTTTCTTTTTTCACCAATATATATATATATTTTTTTGGGGGGGGGCTGAATGCTCCATTTGCCTAGTGCAGCCCACTGATTCCTGGAGGAGGATGACATCGGGTGCTGAACAGCTTTATGGCTGTTCCTCATCTATTGTTCATCTTTACAGCCTTCCACTTTGATAAAAAAAGAGTGGACTGTTGCACTGTGAAAATGACACTTGGTGTGTCATCATGCTGATGATTTGTCATGATCATCATCATACCCAATACTTTCAATGTTAATTTGATTTAAGGAGACTAATCCCGCTTGTTGGTGACAGCCAAAGGAAAGGATTATGTATCTGATTTTCACTCTGAAATCAGTTTTGACAAGTCAAACGGCCTTTTATTGATCATGACTGATCAAATAGCTTCTATGTTTCCCATGTTGAAGTAGAGAAGATGACACTTCATCAGCTATCATTAGTCAAAAAATGCATTTTTCACAGTGAACTGATCCTCATTTTGTCTAGATATCAAAGTGGAATGCTGTAATAAGTCTGGGTTTGGGAGAAGTGTTGTTGCCTGTTGGAGCTGTGGGGTGGTTGTGTGCAGTATGTAATAGGCCAGTGTGTCCCGTGTGTCTCATGGATTGGGGGATGATATGTCTACTTGTTACTTACTTGTTAGTATAAAAAAATCAACAGGGGGGCTACATCATATGTGTCCTGGTGACATCTGGTGGGGCAAGGAGCAACATGTACCAGTCTGGTTTAGAAGCAAATATCTTATGCTTGACCATACTCGAATTTGCAGATTGGAGTAATACACCAGCCCCCCCCCCCCCCAAGGTCCTCCAGAGGGATCGGTCCACCAGAGGAGTAAAGCATTTCCTACAGGCCTGACCATAACATTTCAGGCATTTGTAAATTTTGTATTACTGTTCAGTGAGTGAGTGAGTGAGTTTGTGTTTTACGCCCTATCAGCACCGGTGTGGGCTGTTTAGAGGCAACATATTACTGTTCAAATCGGGATAACAAAGACATGTGACTGATAATTCGTTGCTCTTACCCCAATAATTTCATGCAATCTGATTAGCACTCTGGAGGTCACTCTCCTTCACCAATCGCATTCAAATTTTTATTCTACATTCTCTGGGTTTTTAACTTTCGACCAGTCACTTTTGGTGCCCGTCTGTGATTGAAAGAAAATATAAAGAAACTAAAATGGACTGGCTTCCATGCATGGGTCAAAGGCAACCACGCCTTCTTCTTCTTCTTCTCCTTAGTATATCCGTGACCGGTGTGCCTGTGTTGGAACCATGCACTGTCTGTGCTGCTTGAAGTGCTTGCACGTTATTTTTGGACTTGGCACAAGTTTTAGCGCTAGTCCAAGCTGGCTTAGTGTAGCTACACCTCCTAGACCGACAAAAAATGAGTTCAACATTTAATTATGTAACAGTTATTCTTTAACAGTCTGAATAGAATTTTTGTCATTGTCATTAGGCTTAAGAAAAAAGACATAACATGGGTTGCCCAAAAGTGGCTAAGTCATTTTACTGATATTGTGTAGAGCTCTTCATGTCATTGCTTTAATACCTTTTTTTTTCCGCAATATTGTGAAAATGTTGCTCGAACTTTGCATTCGGACGTCTTATGATGACATTTCTTCGCAACCTTGTACAAAGTATATTTAACGTCATTTTTAACACGATTCTACATAATTTTCACCAAAATTGTGACATTGTCATGACATTGTCAAAATATTAGTGCAATGTAGATGTGCTCTTGTAATTGCATGGAATGTAACTGCCTTGGTATATAATTAATACTCAAAAGTCTTTGGCAACACAAGAATCAGAAAATTACAAGTCATGTATCATAGTTTCGAGTTTTTTTATTTATGTAAGTACAATTGCAAAATTGTCATATTAAACATGAAGATCCTGTCTGATCTTGGCCTCATTTCTATGACTTTGGTGAAACAACATGAACCTGTTGATAAATGAGATTCTTGGGTCATTTGTCAGTGATGAATTATTCGGTTGGATTATGTTGGCTATCAATGTATCATCCTGCTGAGCTCTGTATACTGAATTACAAACCCATATTCAATGTCCCAAAACGGACATTGAATCATGAATAATACAAGTATAATAGGGGAAGGCGGGCATGATGGGCACCTTAACTTTGGAGGTCAATCATTTCATTACTAGGCCTACAAAAAGAACTATTTGTTGCTGATTGGTTTTGCTTTAAGTTCTAATTTAAGCATAAAACCTTGTTTCGCTAAATGAAATGCTGTTTGAGATATGCACAGTTTTGCGCACTTTTAATTTTTCGTTAGGTGCCCATCATGCCCCCAAGAGTGGGGCATGATGGGCACCTTGTTGGGGCATAATAGGAAGCTTCAAATGTTGGCAAGTACTTGTTGGATTATAGTTTCAAAAACTGAAATTATTCCAATATTCTAAATTAAAACATAGGCTGCGCAGCAGCAAACCTTCAGCGAAAGACATCTGATGTTGACAAAATTGGTATAATGCAATCGTGGCCAAATCTTGGCCTGAAATTATCTATATATCCGCTGCCCTACCATCTGCCCGCCTGCCTGCCAGCGTAGGTAAAACCATGGAAAGGCTGAACTAGACAAATTTACACATATTATGGTGCAGTTTCATACATGTACAAGGAATAGGTTATGAGCTGTGGGTCGAAAACCGAGAAGTATATTAATTTATATTTTTCAAGTTTTTTCTAAATATTTAAAAAGTGTTTTAAAAAACTAGCTATCAATGAGACCAGTGAAAGATCTTTATAGGCAATATGTGGATGAATTGCTATCCAGGTACATGCAAGAGAGGCTAAGTTTTTGGCCAGAAACAAAAAATTATAATTTGCAATATATTATGTCAATATTTCAAAAAGTATAGAGTGACCATGAATCACACCATCAAAAGGCACAAGAGCATCATATAGGTGATATGTTCATGAAATGTCATCCATGTACATGCAATACTGGGCAAGTTTTGGGCCAGAAATGAAAAAAAACTGGTTTTATAATTTTTTCTCAATATTTCAAAAACTATAGAATACCCATCAATCAGACCATCAAAAGGCACAATTGGACCATATAGGCTATATGTGTACCAAATTTCATCTATGTACATGCAATAGTGACCGAGTCTTGATCCGGAAACGAAAAAAATAATTTTTTATCTTTTTGTTCAATATTTCAAAAAGTATGGATTATCCATCAATCAGACCATCAAAAGGCACAATTAGACCATATGGGCTATACGTGTACCAAATTTCATCTATGTACATGCAATAGGGCCCGAGTTCTGGCCCGGAAACTATCTATCCGCCCGCCGCCCGACCGCCCGGACGCCCGCCCGGCGGACGGACAACATTTTACCAAAGTGATAACAATACCTTCTTCGAACTTAGTTCGCTGAAGGTAAAAAACGTGCACTACATGTTAAAGGCCAGTTCTTGAACCAACTCAGCAGTCACTGTTTTCGTCTAACAAAAGCCGGTAACAATCCAAAAACGTAAATTTAACATCATAAAAGGTGAATTGGCACACAAATTGTTACTTATTCTATGCATAATGTACAAAATACGATAATACCCATAGATATTGAAATGGGCAGTATTGTACATTCTCTCCAATCTTAAAACATTATATTGCAATAAGTACATGTATATAATTATTTCATATGGGGCATGATGTGCCCGGGGGTCCATCACGCCCCGCCCTTCCCTACATTGCTTTATTTATGCATGGATTAATTGCTGCCATGATTTGACAATGAAAAACGTTGACCAATGACCATAAACAATACAATGACATAGGAATGAAGGTGCTCCAAGGGAAATATCAAATGCTTAAGATATCAAATGTATAAGGTACCACTCGGTAAAAAATATCAAAAATGATAATGATATTTAGTATTGTGGGTCAAATATAAACATGTATATTCTATAGCACAGCTGGGTCCCTGATAGCATGTATAAAACGATACTAATTTCAAATTTCTATGCAGCAAGATTATGGCTACTTTTCCTCAAAGTTTTTAAATAGTTTTTTAAATCATTGATTATCAAATGAATACACGCCACTGCTTCAGACATAACAGCAAGCAAATTAGAATCCTGATAAAATTACGTCTCTGCATGATGTTATGTGAAAAACTGTTACAAAAATCTACTGTGTAACTTACAAGCTATTTAACTTGGTCACTGTCAATCGAGACATTCTCAGCAGAACTCAGAAACATGTTCATATTACAGTACATAGAAATAGAGATTGTTTTTTTCTAGACCCACCTTTATGTACATGTATCATGGTACCTTTTTTATAGCCTAGTAAAAGCCAAAGATGATATAGTATACAGAAACTCTTACATTTCATCACACATGTATGTTAAAACAAAAAATAAAATAAAATCTTTTTAGAACGTAAAAAATTGAGAGTAACAGCACATAATTGTAGCCTGTCCCACGTTTTGGGTATAGTTAGGAAGGGTAGACCCATCTTCCAGTTCCCATAAATGAATGGTGGCTAAAACAGATGGATGCTTATCTATGAGCCAAACATTCAATACTTGCATGCACAGCAAAGATAGAATGTTGCAGAAATGTATCAGAATAAGCATACTTCTCTTTCAATTCTTATGAATATAAAACTACAGGTCAATTGAATTTATGTGCAGAACTCTTCAAGTCACCGGGGACTCATTTACATCAAATGAGGTATTTGCTGGTTCTTCACACTCTAAAAAATTGCAAACAAAATTGGAATATTAGATTCAAAATGGTTTTGAATTATGGTTTTTCAAAAAACCATTTTGAATCTTAAAAACCAATTTTGTCCCGAGATTTTTTAGAGTGTAGCTGTAACAATCACTCGACTGCTTTCGCAAAGTGTGTGAGCATGAGTCAGAAAATGGCAAGTGAAATCTTCAAAAATATAAAGGCTCTTTCCGTCAAGTGAAATCTTCAAATGTCTAAAGTTCCTTCTGTCAAGTTAAACTTCAAACGTCTTATGTGTTTTTCTGTCATGTGAAGTTTCAAATGTCAAAAGTTCCTTCTGTCAAGTTAAACTTCAAACGTCTTATGTGTTTTTCTGTCAAGTGAAGTTACAAACATCAAAAGTTTATTTCTGTCAAGTTAAACTTCAAACGTCTTAAGTGATTTCTGTCAAGTGAAGTTTCAAATGTCTAAAGTTTCTTTCAGTCAAGTTTCACTTCAAATGCCTTGAGTGTTTTTCTGTCAAATGAAGTTTCAAATGTCTAAGGTTTCTTTCTGTCAAGTTTAACTTCAAACGTCTGAAGGAGTTTTCTTTCAAATGAAGTTTCAGACGTCTTTATAAAGGTCCTTTAGAACTGTCAATCTTCAAATGTCTGAAGGTTCTTTCTGTCAATTTAAAGCTCCCAACAACTAAAAGTTCCTTTGCCAGGTAAAACTTCAAACGTTCAAAGGTTCTTTCTCTGGTTTTGATTGCTTAATTTCCTCTTCATCAGTGATTGTTGTCATGATTTTCTCTGGTTTCAGTTGCTTCAACTCTTCAGCGTCATTGATTGTGACCGGGACATCTTGAGGACCCCAGTCAAGTGCTGGGCGCATAAGATCCCGTACTGTTCCCCATATGGCTGATGGCTGAAAACAAAGTGAAAGTATGTAATAAATCTTGACTAGCAATTTTGGTCTAACGATCAAAAGATTGATATGGCTCAGATCATTAAAAAACTTACAAGACTCAGCAATTCTTTAAATTTTCAGAACCGACACAGATATGTGTCATCATTTGAACATATTTATAATATATATACCACATGTAACAAGAACGATGTAATGCTTTCAACTTCATTTTAAACTGCAAGACCAGATCGCAAGTTGTTTTGACTGTGACCCCTTCATTGTAATTTTATCGTAGAAGCCAGTTTTTACGGTAGAGGACAAATTTTGAAAGTTTTAATATAACAATCAGCAACAAAGAGTCTAACAAAATTCAAATGATGGCTTCTTTATCACACATCCAAAGACATAAATTGATCACACATCATCTCCACTTACTGTGCATGCAGGTTTTCTGGATGCCACTTGAATAACCATCCAGATAGGAATGAATATGAGGCTTCCAACGCAGAGTAACCATCCAGTAACTTCAGCCCATACCGGGTAGACATATTCGTTGTAGGTGACAGGAACGTAAACCGCAATTTGGAAAATGATGATGCCCTGTGAAAAAAATTTAATATAATCAGTCCACTGCAGGAGTCAGCGCAATCTCCGTTGTTTAATTTTTTCTCCGGCTTAAGTTTGTGTTGAGCAGCAACACTATTTTGGTGAAAATTACACAGAATTATCTGGTAGAAATAATGTTGTCACAATCTTGTGAAGCAAAGACAAGATATATGATGTTAGCATGCAACACTGTGGAAATGTTTTCACAACGTTGTTGAGAAAAATCTTAACGCTGTGGCATCATAATTTCTACCGTACATTTCTATGATATAACAGAAAAGTCCTCAATCAATTAGCAACGTTGTTTATGTTGCGCGGCAATTGGGATGAAATTATTTAACTGCAAATCAACAAATGATCTGGTGACCCCCAAAAGAAACAGTATTTCAATTGAGGAGCCACCTGGGATCCCTGAAGTGGCACAAAGGCCTTCTATAAAGTGCCTTCAAGTGACATAATCGACTTTCGGTGCAAGGCGCTGTATAAAATTATTTTACGAAACAAACTTTACTGAGATGAAGGAAGTACTCAAAAAGTTGTTTATTTCAAGTCTGAGTGCCTGTGAGACGTCAAGGAAAATATTATTGGTCAATAGTGATATTTGCAAAACCTGAATTCTGGACAATTCATGTAGCAAAGCAGATCGGTCTGTTTGCTCGGTCTCTTTTTATATGAATGCACTCTAAAAAATGTCGGGACAAAATTGGTTTTTTAGATTCAAAATGGTTTTTTGAAAAACCAAATTTCAATGCAAAACCAACATGGATTTTTAAAAAAATTCATGTTGGTTTTTTGCATTGAAATTTGGTTTTTCAAAAAACCATTTTGAATCTAAAAAACCAATTTTGTCTGAATTTTTTTAGAGTGTGCAGTGTACTTAGACTTACACTTGTTGCCAGATGGAGTCTTTATTGCCACATGACACATACTCAAGGCATCAAGGGCCATTAAATTAGAAAAAAAGAAAGAAATCTGCATCTAAGCCTATAAAAGGTGTATTGGAAAAAGTTTTTTAGACAGTAAGGTGCCTTTTTTATCAGCAGAAAACTACTTGAGGGCTTCTTTATTACGTTCACCAAATACTTATCATAACTTATGCAGCTAACGGATCAGCTGAGATGTATTCCAAGAATTGTCGAATGGAGAAGTTTGTCTCCTTAAATGATATATACAGTTGTGAGCATGTGTAGTGAATCATTTCAAGTTTTTTTTGCCACATGATTATATCAAAGTGTTACAATACATTTTCATAATGAATGGCATCAAAATAATTAAACTTTTTGAGATTTCTGTGTCTGAAATATATAGATTGCAAAAGGTTAAAAAATTTGAGTCAGGAGCGATAATTAGTTTATATAAATTGTTTTAGTGCTTTTGCAACAAGTAACTACAGGGAGTACTGTGGCCCCACCCCTCCTTAGAGCCATGTTTTAGCTTCTTTTTTTTTCTCTTTAGTATCACAGCTTTTTTAAAATATTTTTGGGAAATGGCAGAATGTGTCACAATGTTGGAGCAAGTGGTCATTTACAGAACAACAGAAACTAATAAACTTACAATCACTATGATCGGTGTGACTGCTGTCCAGCAAACCTTCCAAAATATTCCGGGCCTGGATCCCACCATCATTTCTATATCACTTGAAAACCGGTTTAATCCTAAAAGTGATAAAAATATAATTTATTATGTTGAGATTACTTGAACGGCTAAAGCTATCAGAATAAAACCATATTTTAAATGTACTTAAACTGGTACGGTGATATGCATTTAAAATGTAACTCTATAATCTGCTATGTACTGTAAACTAAACAGATGTGTTAATGTCAAATCCATAAATCATAAGGTGCACTTTTTCCAGAAGAAGACAAGTCACTTTTATTGCCATTTTTCAATGGCTATAAACTAGCAGGACTACATACTGTGTAATACATAGCAAGTCGCTGGCAGTCCTGATAACTTAAAATGCTTAATGATTCAGAGTTCGCATAAAATTTTTTCGGTTACTTATGATTAAAAATGCATTCTGGCAATAACTTACCATAAACGTAAGCTATGAGTATAGTCTCCAACATGGCTACCACAAGCGGTGGAAATGTGGCGGAATACCAGTCAAAGAGATTTAAGACGTACATGCCGCCCTGAAATCAAATTGCATAATAATAATTGTCATTGAAATGGAAACAAAATAAGTGGAAACATTTTCATGGAGACATCTGTTGTAACATAGGGCCTATATTTGGAGACGTACCTGCATCGTAAGTGGAATGCCAAGTAAAAACATCAAAACGCATAGACACGCAGTGAACAAGATTTTCCTCCTTCTCAATGTTTGTGGAAATTCGTCCATCAGACCACTCAAGACACATTCAAATGTCGAGAACTGTATAACAATCAGATAAAAGTTTGATGTTAGCTGTATGGGGTGATGAAAATATCATTTCATACAGTATTTTGCTGAGCGTAAATTACTGCATTATCATCATCATTAAAATAAATCTGACAACCCAAATATCTATGGAGGGGCCTACCCCTCAGGGGAGACATTAGCTAATGAACAATACTATGCAATTGACAAACATCAATATGCATGTAAGTTGTAACAGTCAACTTCAGTCAAAGGCATTTTTTGTATTTACAAAATTCATCTTAGAAATTGTCTGACTCTAGCTCAAATGACTGTTATGGACTAATGGTAGGAAGTTGAGGATAGGATTGATGACAATACGATTATTAATTCACCTGAGTGTCGAGGCCGACTGTGAGCAGCATGAAGAAGAAGAGGACGGACCAAAGTGGAGCGATGGGCATCCGAGACAAGGCTTCTGGGTACACCACAAACACCAGCCCTGGACCTGAAAATATTCAACAATGTCAATGAATATATGTATGTGCACGGGGCAGAGATAGGCTTTATTTATTGCAAATCAAAATATTATTTACATAGGTGATTAACAGTGGTCGAAATAGCCCATGTCATTTGGGGGGGTCTGTCACTGGCAAGGCCCGAAAGGTCAAAGCTTTTGGGGCAGAAGGCGTGTGTATTATCCCAGAAAATTACTTTTGAAAGCACCATTTCTGGATTAAATCCTGCACATTTAGTATTTGAGGGGGTTTTTTCAGGACCCCCCCTGGGTCCCTCTAAAAAATGTATTTGAGGGGGTCCTTATAGCATTTTGGGGGTCAAGACCCCCTTGACCCCCCCCCTTATTTCGAACACTGAGGTGATACCTGTAAGACAAGGTAGACAGATCCCAGAGCCACTACATTGCGCCATGATTTCGGCATCGATTGTAAGGAGCCTTGAATTAACTAAAATGAATTGGAACAAACTGAGCCCAACTAAAATGGATTTTTAGTTTCTCAGATTTTCATAGAACTGTTTTGAAGGTCGGGTGTTGGTATGAACATCCGGGAAGAAGAACAAAAAGCTGTGATCGTATCGAGGCACTTTTTCTTAGGTATTTTGGCCTTAACGTTGAAGGCTTTGACGTTGTGTATCTTGCAGATAGTTTTAGTCAAGAAAAAAGCTACTTCGCAGTTTTTCACTTCAATATAATTTTGTAACACTGTATCCAAGCCACAATTGATAAATTGTTTTGGTCACGGTTCAAGTCAACAGCTGACAAATGGTGTTTTGTGGTCACTGCCCTACGGGTGACAACGTGTCCAGTCGCAACATATCATTTCTGGTCTAGTGAGCAATTGATATTGATATCATTGAACTTCCCCATTATGAAATTGGTAACAGATTGACTTTATTTCTATTCAGCCCTGTTATATTGAATATAAACTATGTTTTATAAACTTGGTTAACTTTTGTTCGATAGGCCTACTAATGAGTTTGGCTGACCTGATTTCATGACACCGTCTATCGTCTCTCCCATTTCATAGGCCAAAAAGCCAATAACGCTGAACACGGCCATTCCGGCGAACAGACTTGTGAAAGCACATGCAGCAGTAGCGATAATTGCGTCCCTGGAAACAAATTAAATTGCAAGTCAATATCATAATGAATATATTATATATGTGGCTTAGTTGAGAAATTACAAAAAGATACTAGGCTTTTCATCTACGCCTACAATGTCATAATATGCTCACTTTTCTGATCGATGGTTGAATCTGTTGTAGCTGCCGTAGGTGATGAGAATTCCCCAAGATTGTCCAAGCGAGAAGAAGATCTGCGATGCGGCATCTCCCCAGACCTGAGGATATTAAATTTTTATTTTATTTTACATGTGAATTAACATGAAGCATCAGGTCTTGAAATTTTTTTTTTTTAAAGTCAAAATATTACAATATGTTCTGACACCTCATAGGCAAAGCCACGAAAAATACAAAAAGAGATTACTGTTTCATATAATGACTATGGTATCAGAAAGATTTGATACAATCATTTTATTAACTCATATCTTCATTTCAACTTTAAATCTGCCAGAGACAAGGGAACGCAGAGAGATAAATAACTTCTTGACTGAACCTCATCGAGGTGTACTGAGCAAGGGGCAATTTACACAGCAATATTTTTACCTTAGTGTTCCCCAGCTTCTTGAAGTCAGGAATGAGGTAGAACTTCAGGCCATCCAGGGCTCCGGGGAGGGTGACGCCACGAATCAGCAGAATCAGGAGGACAGCATACGGGAAAGTGGCTGTGAAGTACACCACCTAGAAGCACAGGTTGAAAAAAAGAATTAGAAAGGACGATAAATAGATCTACATATGCGTTTACACACATAAGAAAAAAAGGAAGAATACTGTTAGATGCCAATACTGGCCACTACAGGGTGTAGCCGAGACACATTGCTACAAACGAATTTTCCGTTCTGTTTTATAAGGCATAAATTAAAGAAAACATAATACAAAATTGTTTCTCTAATAGGCCGTGAAAATAATGTTTAATGCGCGCTCATACAAGATATGCTAATTTCTATGTTAGAGATTGAAGGAGAGATTGTGTCTGAAATATAATTTCATTGTCAAGATAATGGCTTAAATACTTATCAAAAATAAAAATTTTAGTCATTGGAAAATGAATTATCCCTTTAAGTCAACCTTGTGATGGTAAGATATATTTCGACTACCCAAAGACCGCGTACTCACATAACGTTCACGCCCTATTGAGAGAATGAGACAATGACTCATTTGATAACATGATTGCTCTATCTGGCAGTGATTATCCAATGATAAACAAATGTACAAGTCTCAAAATTGTTGCTCTACAAATACTCTGCACAAAACACAACTTCTACTCACAGGACACAGGCACTACAAGCACAATGCCTGGTTCTCACTACTGCGTCTGATGTTGCATGTTTATGTGCATTCTATGTATTGCTTAAGAAACAGCATTTTGACGTGAAAGAGTTGAGGAATATCCTTCACATCTTACTATGGAAACATATTGCGTCTTTGTCCGCATGTTAGAAATTTCCTGTAGATACAAGCACACCAAGCTTGGATAAAAAGCCATAGAGTGCCAAGAAAGTGAACTACAAATTTATATCAAGACACTTTCGCCCTTGAAAATGTTGACTGTATGTGTCTTTTTCGGTTTTTAAAATTTTCCAATTATTGTACCATGAGCACATACATGCAACATAAGGCGTTTCAGTCAGAGAACTAGGCGTCACACGAGTCTGTACTGATGCTCACTGGTCGTCCTCTTTATAGAGAGACTACATGTAAGGTGGGAAACTGGGTTCCTGTTCCTCCATCTTGGATTCCATTGCTTCGGCAATGGCACACGAAGAAAGAACAAGGAGCTACTGGTTACAAAAGATTTATGGTTGCTTGCAAAGACACCCAGTGGAAGAGCACAGGCTAGTGTTTGATAGATTTCAATGCCTGTGCTCCTATATATGTGTGATTTCAGCCAGAGAAGTTTGAGCAATTACAAAATACTATGTTGCTATTGCAATTTAAAAGTTGGGGACTTCAGTGACATAACTGACATTTTCGAAAAGCCAAATTTTAATTACTCGTACACTTCTCTGGCTGCAATCAACTTGGCCTAGACATTCATATGGGAAAGCCTTGAGAACAACAACATCAAATGCCAGTATAAACAAAATATCAGTAGTTAACAGTTTTTCAGTAAACATTTCCTACATGTACAGTGGTCCCTGCTATGCGGGTCACCACTTCTTCGGAGTGGTCCACTGTGGGGGTCTGGGCATTCGGATCTGCTTGCTTAATGGGCTGTTTCGTGCCGGAAGGTGGTCTCCTACCATATGCGGTCCTTTTTAGGAGGATCGTCCGCACAGGGACCACTGCACCACAGCAAAAACTATAAAATTGCACAATATTAGCCGGATGGTACAAATGATTGTTTAGAAGCATACTTAAGCATATATACTTACTCGACTACCAGCAGAAAAAAAAAGGGTTCTTTCTTAATGGAATAATGTGGTAGTCGGAGGCAAGGGCTGCTACTGTACACCAAAAAGAAAATACATTTTATCGTTACAATGCATGATCCATCTATTCGCGGTCCATATAATATTCGTCGGTTCACCGATACGACATCATGCTGTGACAAAAATCGCTTCACGTTGGGCGAATGACTAAATTTATGACATGCAGCTACAATTGTACTAGATCCCAAAGTCAGTCACAAAGTTGGTTGTAAAGTTAATAAGAGTTGTAGTCAATCATGACAGCACAGCACTTAGAGAAAACTCAATGGTTTCATTTCAATCGAGCAACTGATATTGGCATTATCTATCGTGTTTAAGGGACGAAATGCTGCTCGTTGTTTGGTAAATTTACAGGAAATGAGTCAAGTGAGGCTTTTCAGTGTTCACAATTAGGTCATGAGTTTGAAATATTTAGCAAAAAATAAAATAGAAAAAATTCTGATACATGTACCAAGCAATTTCTTGGCCTTTAACCTGATATTTTATCATTGAATAATTTCTTATTTGAGTGCAACAGCTTGACTACTAATGTCAGTGCAAATATCTTCCCTCACTACCAGTGTTATGGGTGCAAATGCACTCTTGCCATCTTGTTACTATTCACATTCACTTGACCAACAATTTACAAGTATTCTCACACACCAATTACATTTAATCTAAACATCGCTACAGCAAATTTTCTTGCCAACTGGGGTTGGCAATGACCTATTTCCCTCGACAGTCAATCAAAACTCATGACACTTGCTGTAATGAAGAGGGGATATCCCAAACATGAACTTATTGACCTCTGATTGGCTATCAAGGGGATTCCCTGTGATGTCGAGTCTTTTCCTTCTCAACTTTATGGCCATGTCATACAGAAGGCGACACTTGAGACTTCCGTCTTGACAACTTCATAGATCAGTCAAATACAATCACAAGGCCATGGCTTGACTGACCTTGGAAAAGTGCTGGGTCCACCTTCTATCTCTGTCTGACAGATTTAATCAGTGATGAATCAAAACATTTGGTAGCCTACGTTGTTTGGGATGGCCGCGTCAAAGCGCGTTTTTGAAGAAATAATAGAAAACGTATTAATTCTAACAAATGGTATAACTACCCTCTTGCACTGTGACACAGCTGAACTGTAGCATACCAAAAAATAATGTGCAAGCACTTTAAGAGATGCTTGTAGATAGACTGCCCATGATAGTATCTACCCCTTTGCCTGCACAAGGGTATTTGTCAGTAATACCTGCTGGAGGGTACCTGGCCCGTGACCTACTTTTGGTGATTGACTTTTAACCTGCAGAAACCCAGCCTGTTTGTTTTCTTTATTAATTTCTTCATCTCAGAAAGACACCAAAAGTTCATCAATGCGAGATAAAATTCTATTGAGACTGTATGCAAAGTTTTAATGACAGAGATGAAACAGCATGACCAAGGCAGTTGTCATAAGTTTCAGAGCCTTCCTCCAACAATAGAGATGCCGCAAGCAAGCAAGCATCTCTAAAAAGCTGATTTAACACATTGTAAGAAGGAGTCTTAATTCCATAAAATAAGGTATGAAATAATTCATGCAAAAGCAAGTTTGGATCCACCTATCATCGCAGTATACATATGCTATTTATTATGAACATCATTTCATAGATTAACTTTATAACCAACATCTTTAACAAAAATGTATCAGGATCAGCAAAGAGGCATGGCAAAGAGGTATAACAGTTGACTGAAATGTTTATTGACTACAGAGAAGGCGCAAACCCGCACACGAGCCCCGTGCCCCTTGCCTTTTCTTGAATAGCGAAAACGAAACCAGTTACCTGGAGGTAAGAAATCATGGCGAAGGACTACCATGCTGGAAAAAAGATTTATTTCCATAAATCATCACCCATCCCCGATGCTGCTGAAAATAATCATCAGGTCAACTTATGCGAGAAGAGCTTCCTAAACTAGTCAACCAACCCCTTAAACACAACAATAATCCTATAACTGTGTAGGTTAGATCCTGACCTTAGGAAATTCATAGAGTATATATATTCCAAACTACAAAGGTCTAAATTTCACTCACTGAGAGCTTTCATCCTTCTCTCATCAGCCTTCTGCCTCAAACACTCAGAGGTCACAAAGAAGAAAGACAGACAAGAAAGAAAGTTCGCAAACATCAGCAAGAAACCACCAGACTTGGTCAAGGATACCGTAGACCAAAGCAGATGGGTTATGACCTGACCTAGAAGGACATAGTGAGGATGAGAGGAGCATTCTTTCCAAGGGACTAAACTTCGCAGTGACACCGCAACAACTTCCGGTGGATGAAATAATCGCCACAACGGAACAGCTCAGAATTTGTGGAGAAAATTAGAGACTTAGAGGTGCCTCCACAATAGAAATTAGTGTCCTATGTTGTGTCAGCATTATTTACCAGCATCTCTATCACAGAAGCATTGGAGGTTACCAGGAAGAGATTAGAGGAAGACAAATCGTGGACTGAGAGAACCAAATTAAGTTCCAAGGATGTACTGGATTTATTAGACATTTGTTTGTACACCCATTTCACATACAAGGGTACATACTACCACCAGAAACAGGGAGCGGCCAAGGGTTCGCACATTCCCCAATAATAGCAAGTTTGTTCATGGAAGAATTTGAGAGGACAGCCATCGAAACAGCAAGGAACCCACCAAAACTACGGTATTCGTACGTAGATGACACTTCTACAATGCTCCACATGTATGACATGGAAAGTTTTACGGAACACCTGAACAGCATTAACAGGAGCATCAAATCTGCTGGTCTGTACTGAGGTGATAAACACAGTTGTAGTGTTTTTTGACTGTCATTAAAATCACACTTATAACTAAAAAATCCTGACCTCTTTGGGCTAAAAAATCTATTGTCTATGATTAGGCAAGTTGCTTGCACATTTTGGGCCAAGTGCCAGGTCTCTAGGCCAATTATTTTTGAGAAACTGCTTTTTGATCAATTAAAATACCAAATATGTGTGTCATTAGCATCATGCCTATAACTTGAAATCCGTACCACTTAGAGCCTAAGAATGTATTACCAACGTATAGGAAAGTGGCTATTCTGCACACATTGAGCTATATTTCAGGTCTCTGTGACCCTTAGTTATGGAGATAGAACATATCCTTGAACCAGAAATTTACAAACACAAACTAAAATACTCTTTTCATCAATAGTTTGGATTCTGAATAATAAAAATGATCTCCACTACTCCCTCCAGTGCCCAATGTCTTTGCTAAACCATATTTCAGACGCTAGGCAATGATAAAATGTTACTGGCACCCCTTATTTGATTATTAGTTTCAGAGAAGCGTCAAACTTCATACTTAGCATGTCAGATGCAAGGGAAATGCAAAAATGTTATGTAATATTCTGTTGAAACATTTATTGATATTATATGTTCAACTGATTTCCACTCCAGTCACCTGCAACAAAATTGTAGTGAGATTAAGGTGATGAGCCATTTTTGACATGATGCTAATGACAGCGTGATGCTAGTGATAATTAATGTAAAAATCTTTGCAGAGACCAGTGCATAACTGGCAGTCTGGCAATGAGTGCATGCAATGACCTTATGAACACCAGAAACATGTTCACAGTGATTTTGGTACAGAAATATGCTGTTAAAATAGAGTAGCAAGGTGTTTGCTAATGACAAATTGAGATAGGACAACTGACATGCCAACAGAAACACTCTAATATTTTGGTGTACATAAATGATACAGAGCTACAGAGAGTTCAGTTTTTTTCTTGGGTTCCTATACAATGTCAGACATAAGGTTTTCTCACAGAATGTTTGTCCCTTTAATTTTTATTAAGAAACAAATCCGGAGTGATGCTAATGACACAATATTGGAGACACTGATACAACAGCCTCCTGCTCTTATGCAGAATATTATTTCAGCTATTGGTAACAAGAATTTAGAAGACTGGCAGTCAAGTTTCCATGTATGGAAGAGTTTAATTGAATCAGGATCCTGTACTAGTTTTTGTGATGCGATCTTTCAAAGAAAATGTTGGTGGAGACAGGCCATTTTCAGGGGGGTTGGCCACTTCAATGCTATTTTTGGATGGGATAAAAATATTCTGCCACGTATTTTTTGTGTTAAAACTTTTGCTAATATCCTTGTCTATGACAAATGACAACAGGAGGTCCTCTATGTGCTTCCCTGATCTCATGAATTATTGTTAAACGCCGGAGACAAGAGTTTCAGACTTACCAAATTTTGACCCAAATATGGAATACTTTCAGTGGCGTAACTGGGGGGTCTCGAGTGGGGGGGCATGCGATTCTCCTGGGGGGCACTAACTATACTAGCTGTATATTTTAGCCAGAGTTAGAAAGTTCATATGGGGGGCACCTGGGGGGCACAGTTCAAATATGGGGGGCACGCGCCCCCCCCCCGTGCCCCCCATAGGGACGCCACTGGATACTTTTGGACAAAAAGTGGCAAATAAAGGTCAATTTTGGAGTTTGAATGCCAGCAAGGTCCACTGGAAATAATTATCTTTCCTAATCATTCTTTTAGACTATTTTAGCAATTGGACTATTTTAGCAAGAATTTTGATTTATAGTTGGATGCTCCCACCTTCATAAATCCCCTGAATTTTCACATTTCACCTTGCTCTTAGTCTCTACCTGGGGTAAATGCTGCAATGTGAGTAAATGGTGACATCTTCTGCTATTCCATAGTTATGGTTGCTGATGGGGCGTAAAACACAAACTCACTCACTCACTCCATAGTTATGGTGGTTACTCGAAATAGTTGCAATTTAATCCGACCATCAAATCCTCCATAGCAGAAGTTGTCAAAATTATATAAATCAATTTTATAAATCAATTTCTATGGAGAATGCTGAAGTTCAGTTTTCCATATTGATGAGCAAGGGTGTTTATATTAAAAACACCTTATATTTCATGGTATACATCAACTACATGTATATATCAATCACACCAATTACGAATCTTTTTCTTGCTGGAGCTGCGTCATATGGCTGGAACAAATTTTCTAATAGGGATAGTCCCCCGGATAGATAGATAACTAGATTGATAGACACATAGATAGATTCATACATACATGTTTACAATACATTCATAGAAAGATAGAAAGAGAAAGAAAGATATATAGATGTCGATAGATAGATATAGTTAACAACATCTTCCTGAAATGAGTGTATCCAGTAGGGCTCTATATTGTTGCCGACATTTGACACGATACGTATCATCGATACACTTGATCGATACACAATTCGTACCGTCGGTTCGCAAATTAGGGCCCATCCGCATTTTAGAGAATCCGCTTCCCGAAAAACCGAATTTTTAGCCCGGAAAGTTGATCGGGCACTAGAGCGGACGTCAAGATGACGATCTTCTCGAGTTCAGTTCATGATTTCAAGGATATTTTCTGTCGAAATCTTGGCAATAAAAAGGATTTTTTAGCTGGATATAGTATAATTTAACCGAACCGAAAGTGCTGCCTTGAAAACCGGTTTGAGAACCGGCCAGGCTGTACCGGTATGGCCGGTATTTATCCAACCGTTGTAGTGCCCTAGTATCTAGTCATTGTTTTCTTCAGGTTTTATACAAGTCTTGTTTCAAAGAAGTCTTGAATCCCTCTTTTGTGACCCTTGTATTTCAGGAAGAAACCGAAGTAAAACACACGTCTGGTATATTCTTTTTTATTTTTCGGTTCACGATTTTTTGCACAGGTGCCTTCAGGTCATGTAACCCCTCAATTTTTCTAATGGAAATTATTGCAATGGCCTATGCTGCATGGTATAACATGATATCGATTAAACATCAGTATTGATTTTGAGCATGAAAGGATATATATTTTATTTATAACGTTATTACACAAAAGGCGTGGTGATTGATTGGGGCTGGTCTCAGTAATTTTCCACGAGGCATTATTAAATTAAATAGGGAATCAGGTATTGATTCAACAATCCAAGGGTTGCTAAGCAAACTGGGGTGCATGGGCCCAGACAAAAAATTATTGGTTTGCTGGGTTAGAGTGATGACCTTTTGATAATCAGGGGGGGCTTGGAGTTTTCGTCGGCGTAATTATTATTTCACGGTAACGGAATAATTATTTATTTCAAACGCATAGCCCTGAATATTCATTCCAAAACCAAGCATCGGCTTATTATTAAGAAATACCCCTTCCAGAAATTATTTATTTCAAGACTGCCCAAAAAGTTATTTCACCAAAACTGAGCAAAAAATTATCTAAATTATTTTAAAAAAACTCCAAGCCCCCTTGAGATTAAATGGTGGCCCCCTTATCATCCCTCGACAAAAATCTGATAGGGCAGTGGTGATTTGCTGTTTTATTCATTATAATCATATTTTCATGTTTGGCATAGTTCCCAGGCCTATAGATTTTTGCAAATTATGTTTTTCTTACATAAATATGTTAATAATGCTTGGTTTAATCCATTGAAATCATTTTAAAAAGTCGTCTGACATGCTTTAACTTGCCTGTACCATGCCACCACAAACATAAATAATTCATAATTATAACTGAGAATGTGTTACATTGTAGCCACGGAGATTCCATCCAGACAATCAATAGACATAGCAAAAAATATTGATTTGTCACCAACCACCTTTTGGTCTTAAATTGCCCATGTTGTATAAAACATACAAAAACGTAGGGGAAGTGGAGGTCAAGTGATTCAAGGGTACAGTGGATCAGTGGACTTCCTTACATTGTAGATTTGCATTGCATTATTTCAAATTTTTTTTGATTTTTATAGTGCCTTTCTGAAACACCCAACTTATTTTGTGTGGCATTTTGACATGCATGTATCATTTAGGCATGATTATTTAAAATATGTTGTTTTTTTTTCCATGAAAATTTCGAAAATAGTCAATCTAAAAATTCTACATGTATGTCCGCAAAATAAACAGACGCATCTCGAAATTGTCTGAGGGGGGCATAATGACCCCCTAAATATTGCACTATGTGAAAAAGTAGAGATTTCAAAATTATCAATTATTCACAAATGAATCATCAGTATAATAATTGTATATTATGTTGGTTTAAACTGTTCTGGTATTGATCAGTCATGCGATGTTGTGAGCATGAGGGGCCGACCAGATGATCTTTGGGGGGGGGGGCTATGGATTTTTGGTGAAAAAAAAGTTTGTTTCCCTCTTGACACTGAAAAAAAAAGTTTGTTCAGCACATGGAAAATAAAAAAAAAAGTTTGTTTCCACCTGTAGCTAGGGTACCAATGTTAAAATTCCGATAAAAAAGTTTGTCGCGAGGTCGCATGCGAAAAAATTGTTCGTCGACGCGTCGCAAACGAAAAAAAAAGTTCTTCACGGGTTTAAAGTTTGTAGCCCCCCCCGACTATCGTCTGGTCGGCCCCTAACTATGTCGACAGATCCACAAGTCAACCAGGAAGTCAACAAGTGTTTCATCTGAAAGAGACTTTTTTGTGGTCCCCCCCCTATATGTGTGGCCGAAGAATAATTCTACTTTTCATGCAATGTTTCTAAAAAAGAAAACAGAACTCTTAAGTTGCTTTACCAGGCTATTGACCTTATTACTCCGTCATCAATTGCTGCATTTCTTTTTTCATGTTCTGGCTGATCCCATGCAGTCGGTCTGACTGTCGGCACAATGAGCTGCTGCGATCAATGATTGGCCTGCCAGAGACACAAACACGCACGTGTTTGAACTTAACAAATCCGTCTGTGGCTAAAACTATATAACGATAAATCGTTAAGTAAATAGCAAAAAACATAGTTTGTCTGTGCGTTAAACAGATAAAACAAACGTTATCTGGTGTCCATGAATTAACACTCTTCACAAGTGTTAAAGCAAAGTGGCGTCCCTATGGAGGGGGGGGGCATAGGGGGCATCTGCCCCCCCCCCCTCATTCTGGACAGGTCTGTGCCCTCAAGGTGCCCCCATATGAATTTTCCAACTCTGGCCAATATTATACCATTAGATAAGTGAGTGCCCCCTCACAAAATCACTTGCCCCCCCCCCTGATAATGAGCCAATCGGATTGAGGGGAGATGCTGTGTGGTAGCAAGTCGAAAAAATAACTCGATAATCACATGCTTATCAAAACTGCTGTAACACAGTAACAGGTTAATGCATGACTGGATGAAAGGCAGACAAAAAGATCAGAGTTGGCAGGTGGAGGCTCAGTTGTCTGTTATGTAATGCAAATGTCATGGCGCCCACTGAAGTTGCAGTCTCGACCTGGTTGCCAAGCAGCCGCCACAATAGAACGGGCCAATGTCTTCGTATTGCACATAAAACTCGATTCGAATCACTAATTGTGGCCTTTTTCAATCCCAATGGAAATTTCCATTGACGAAAAAGAAAAGAAATAAAATAGGCGTATATTTGAGGATTGTAACTGATCCGGAAAAGAGTCATCTGCATCATGAAGGCAATAGACCAGAACCAACAGCTGAGTCGGCAACCAATAGATATCAGATGAATATCAGATTTATTATGGATAATAAATAATTTTTATGTAAAGTTTTAACTTGAAAAAAGGCTTTTTGGCTGTCCTGAAGTAATGGTCCGCTATAATCATAAATAATTCCAATTACTGGCATAATATATATAGGAGAACATGTCAACCATTAAAAACTCATGCAGCGTCATGCTGCAGTGTGTAAAACCAAAGGTAGAGCAAAAGCAGGAAGCAGTGAAGGTGGGGTGCCTCCAACCAAAAATTCAAATTTCTGCTAAAATAGTTGAGGCTTTCAAAGGTGATTTTGGAAGATAACTAGACTTTTACTGTTGTATCCTATATTAAAGGTGTTATTTGTTCACTGCGTTCAGCATTTTTTTATTGATGCAGGCTATCACGCAGCAGTTTTTAAGGACTAGCATAGTACCTGTGATAATGCGCGTAGTGAGAGTAAGAATGGCAGGGAGAGAGTGAGTTTTAGGTATGTGATGACTTGAGAAACATAGCATGCAGATGATGCAGGGGCCAGACCTTGAGATGAAACAGTGAGATGGAATGGGAAACAGTTAACAGAACTTTCAAAGCAAGTAATCGACTATTAACTACAGACAAGGGCAACAGACAAGGGCCAAGCGCCAGTCTTTCAAGACAGTGGCCCTCCCTCCCTCGAGAGGAGTCCAGGGGAAAAAAAAAACTACTTTTTATTACCAATTGGATATATTGGAGAATATTGATAGTCGTGCAGAAATGACTAATAAGTGCAGTGGTATAATATGAACAGTTAGAGAAACCACACCCTATTATGGTTGTTGTAAGACATGAAATAATGTTGGCTGCAAATTCGTAGTTGTGGACAATGAGTAGTTTTGGAGGAGTAGAGTAAAGCATCCATGAATTAAGAGTATGATGATGATTCGTGTGCATTATTATACACTGTTGCTTAATATAAAAATTTAATGAGGATTACTTTAGTAGTAGTTTCCATGAGAATTGATAACTTGGGCACAATCCAGTAGCGGATCAAGGAGGGGGGGGGGGGTTAGGGGGTCCAACCCCCCTCCTTAGGCCTGTACATTTTAATGTAACCCCCCCCCCCGTCCGACATTTTCTGGATCCGCCCCTGCATTCGATGGAGCAGGCGATGGTTCAATTCAATTGTGACTACTCCTGTGTGACCACTATCGGGAAGAACACATAACCATTAACAAAATTATGTTTAATCATTAACTTCCGGTGGCTACATCCAGGTGAAAATATGGGAATTTAGGTAGTTTTTGCAGGTTGCCTGCATCCAACCAAAAATCTAAATCTTTGCTTACAGTCCTCGTCATACTTACGTGGAATCTCAAGTTCTTTTCTATGCTGTTGAACTGGAATGTCAGAGATGACAATATTCTAGCATTGCAATATATGTTAATTAACTATAAGCTGTGATGTCATTTCAAACTGGGTCAGATTCCCCAGCTTCTAGCCAATGTTGATCCTCCTGAACTGAGCGTCACAGTTTCAACACAGCGTCAGAGTAAGAATTTTATCAGGGATAGCCCCTACAACCACGTCATCACAGCTTGATAGCCAATGGGCTGACAGTAAACTACGCATCACAAGTTCAAACATTGATATATTGAAGGAAGCATTACATTCGTGATCCCAATGATTTATCACAGCAATCACCAGTCTAATCCTACCAAATGGCAGCTTTGTGAGCATTCACAGTAGACAACTGTTATAATCCCCACAGAGTTGTTTGATTAATCTACAAACTTGCTAACTTACAACTTTAAACTTTGATGGAAGTTGGTAGAAACAGAAGGCTTTGACAATTTGTTTGTAAACACATGGCTTATGTTATGTATATCTGTTCTGGCAGCCCATTGGCTGAGAGACTGTGATGTCAAACTAGTATGGGTTTTCCCAGACCCAATTTTCACTCTGACACTGGGTTGAAACTGTGTTGCTCAGTTTGGTGGATTCGCATTGGCTAGAAGCTGGGGAATCTGACTCAGTTTAAAATGACATCACAGCTTGAAGTTAATTTAAATATATTGCAATGGTAGAATAGTGTCATCTCTGACATCACAGTTCATCGGCATAGAAAAGAACTTGAAATTCCACATAAGTATGACAAGGACTGTAAAATGACATCACAGCTTGAAGTTAATTTAAATATATTGCAATGCTAGAATAGTGTCATCGCTGACATCAGAGTTCAACAGCATCGAAAAGAACTTAAGATTCCACGTAAGTATGACGAGGACTGTAAATAGTAGGCTTTCAAGGAGTGATTATGGAAGAAAACTAGACCTTTACAGTGGACCTTCCTTGCATTCAGAATCCAAAATTTACCTTTCCTTTCCCCCCTTTTCTTAAAAAAAACCTTATTTATCAGCAGGGGTGTATAATAATATATATGCCAATTTTTTGATGAATTTACAAATTTTAATTGTTCAGAATTGATGACTCATAATTTCATTAGCTGTTTCGAGTAGCCTAAATATTTTGCCTGATATACAAGTGTAATATCATAAATCACTTTATTCATCTACATGCGTTACAACCACATGCATTAGTTGAGGATGTAGAGTATAAAATAACACCACAGCTGTAGTAAAATTCAAGTTGCATTGAATTGTGCACAACAATTTTGTAAGGAAACCAGAAAAGAAGATTTTGTAAGGACAGTTTGGACACTGGCTACGAAGGCCAAGCACGAGCTAACTTTTTTTTATCCGAATTCCTTTAGCTCAGTGTCAGTGTGCTAGGTGGGCAATCACTGGCTCCCAGGTTCAAATCTGGCTATTGCTTGATACCTGGATCTCTGTTGAATGGCTGTTCTATCCTTCGCCTCCGAGTCATAGCTGCGTCCTCCTCCTGTCCTGATTGACCTACAAAGTGCATAAAAGTATACCTGAGATTCTACACAGCTTCCACAGGGTGCCTCACATGGTTGTCCGGTCAGATTTCCCCAACCGCCCTCAGGGGTGGTAAACGTGATTTGGCAGCCTTGCAATGTGAGGCCACCCTGGGCACCTATACATATCTTATATAATGTATATATTCTGTGATGTGTGGTCTACATGTAACTATCAAAATTAATTGCTTGAATATTTTGGGTTGACAAAATCAGATTACAATTGAATTTTTACTCGATGATGCTTCAGAGCATACTTTTATTTATTATGATGTTTTGGAGTTATGAAATTGATAAAGGCACAATGCACATACGCCTGCATTGGCGTCCGCTGCCTGTTGTAGCCTACATAGCGCAATTGTTAATGGAAACTATAAATATTATTGTAAATTCATTTTAAATATGGTCAATAAATACTTTACTTTACTTTCTTTACTATATAATAAATATAGGACAGTTTGAATCATACATCCATCCATCCTTTATCCAAATTGCATCATCTAATGTAGCACATCTCGGGAGCCATTGATCATATTGCCAAATCTTTAGCCAACCCGCTGAATTTTTCCAAAAATGTCTGAGATGCTATAAAAAAAGACAGACACACACACACGAAGAAAAATGAGACACGGCATGTAGAAAGTATGGTATTTAATAAACTTAAAATCAATTTGTAGAATGAGTTGATGGCTTGTGACAATTTTGACCCTTCGACATGCTATTTAAACTTGACAATGAGACCTGAAACAAAACAACATGCATCAATCAACAGGATATCCTTATGTTAGGATATCCATATCATTTCCATAGCCATGGGTGTATGGGGATGTAATAAGCCTATGACAAATAGCATACTTGGGAGAGGGGGTGGACTGGGCCATGTCTCCCTGCCCCCCCCCCCCGATCCAGATTCATAATAATGCAACTGAATATGCCAAATAGACCATAAAATTTTCATGGACTCCATGGTATAAATAGTTATGCCATATTGCATATTGCATATATGCCTATGCTCATGGGAAGTAGGCCTGTATTTCTTTAACTCTCATGTGGAATAGACCTCTGGGTGAGGCCTTTAGAAGTGCTCAGAGCCAAGATTCAATCTGCAAAGCAGTCCCAAGGTAGGTGCAGATGGCTAGTTAAGTATCCTTATCAAGTTTATGAGGTCAAAGGAACATAAACTTCTTGTATATTCTCATGGTGTTGCTTTATATATTTTTTTAAAACTCAGTAACAGAAATTTAAAGTTGTTCGTTCCAGAATATTCCCCCAGAACTAGATAGGTGTCGCGTATGCAATGTCTGGTAAGGATTTTTAAAAAGAGGGTTCAGGGCATAAAACTAGATAGGTGGCGCGTATGCAATGTTTGGTAAGGATTTTTAAAAAGAGGGTTAAGCGCATAAGTTGTGTCAATGGTGCTAAGACCAAAAGCATTGTTTTAATCCTTGTGATAATATGCATACTGTGTGTGTACGGAAAGTTCACGGGGGAGGCAAGTTACATCAAAGATTCAGATTTAATACCATTTCAAATTTAATCGCTTGGAAACCATTGATTTTCCATAGGCCTAATTTTTGTATTATTATCTGCCCAAATTGTTCAGCCTTTTTGCACGAATCTTACATTTTCCAAATTTTTGAGGGGGAGTTGGTTATTTTTGATTGATTATTCATAGTTTGTGCCTGTTTTTAGGGAAAAATAATTGAAAATTTACCTATATATCATATAATCATATCTATGCCGACCTGCTATGAAACTTTGTAAGTCAAAAAGAATATCAGGACTCGATTGAGCATCCTGTACACACTGAAAAAAGGTTATATGATCAAAATAATTATAATTGGCCATTATTGCAAGATTTGCAAATACTGATGATTTTAAGGTCAGCTGATGGGCAATTGCATGTTAAACTTCAACGGCTTTGTGCAACCTCTAAAGATTGATAGATTTTGCTGAAATTTTTACAGAATATCTTCTATCTATAAGATCAGAATTCAAATCCAATTGAAGAAATTTAGAAGAAACTGTTATTCATAGTGCCCCCCTATAAGGCTAACTTCCAGAAGGATACAGATTTAGTTATGCCGGATTACCTGTAACTAAATGTTCAGTCCAAATGCAAATAAAATTGACATGAATAAAAAATAAAAAATGTCAAAATATTGCTTCTCTAAAGGTGAATTTTCATAAAGATTTTGGGATACTCTGGCTCAGTGTGAACAGATGGTTGGCATCAATGAATTCTTTGCTTGGATCTTATTAACCCATGACAAAGCTTATTTTGTTCTTCCCTGTAGTTAAGTGTAGTTTCCCACATACAACAATAATGGTGCTTTTTTTAAACTTTGATTTTATGCATCAGAGTTGAAGAAATGCTTTTCTGTGTGCCCATCTCAGGAGTCTACTTAGTTTGCCCCTCTCTCATAAAGGTAACAAGAGTAACACGGGTCATGGGTCAACTGCTACGATCCCATTACACATCTTCAGATTCTGCGAAATGTCTGTTCTTGACAAAATAATTCTTGTCAGGCTTTGAAAAAACTTATTTATCATCCTGACGTATTTTGGAGGCATCTCAACTTGTTTTGCTGGGTAATGGAAAATTACCCAGTAGATTTGAGGGCAGGAATGTCATAAAGGTATAATGGTGAACACTGCAACTAAGCCACTAACCACACTCTGATGGTGACACCATCAGTTTGGTATTCACATATATATACAATATATATACAGTGCAGCCTGCAAGTAAGTGAAACGCACGATATTGTGCCATTGCATCAATGCTAAACATCCTCAGAAAAACTGCTTGTGGAAGCATGAATTCTCATCCGATGAGAGGAAAACATATTGGGTCGTAAAGGCCGATCCGTGAGGCATGTGGGATAACGATGGCAGCCAATTTTCTCTGCTGTAGTGAGAATTAGGCATGGGTCTTTGATAAGTAAGTGAAACACAGGCCCAATGTTTTTTAATAGGGAAAGGTGGTTCACTTACTTATCAAAGACTTTGACCCATACCTTACTGCAACTACAGCAGAGAAATTTGGCTGCAATTTCTATCCTACATGCCCCATGTATCGGCCTTTATGACCCAATATGTTTTTCTCTCATCGGATGCTTCATGCATTTCACTTACTTACAGGTGGCACTGTATATATATACAACAATACATTATATTGGAAAAGCCATGGCCAGTAGCTCTAACTCACCTACAATAGTTCAGGCACTTGGGCATGTTTCCAAGCTCAGTGGTATCGAACTGCTCAGTTTACTCCTGGCGCCCGAGTTTGAGTCTTGGTCAAGGCAAGTATTAGTTAAACAGGCTCATTGTCAGGTTCTAACTGACAAAAATACATGTTAGAATTCGACAATGATTTGTCTAACTGACTTAGACATCATATGCTTCTTCTTCTGAATACTTTTTAACTTATAATTTTTGCGAAATAAACAAGATGCTGATTGTTTTATTGCTGTTCGTAGCAGTGTTAATCCTTAGCATGGCCGCTAACATGCAAAATTGTCAGATAGAATGATTGTGGCTTTTCCAATTGTATACGTATGTTGGTGATGTCTAACCCATGTAAGATGGATGTTTGATCTTGTGCCAAAAAATGCATTTTGGCTCACTATTGTGGTTCCTGCCTCTCATACAGCCTTGTTCAGGAGTGCTGGAAGGAAACGTGGGTGGCAGGGGGCGGTCGGTCGAGAAAGGGAAAATCTATTTTGCGCGAGAAAAATTGAATGTAGCTGCAAAAATAATTTTGAGTATATCCTAATAAATGTTTGCTAAATTCACTGTAAATTAAAGTCCAGTAATGTTTTTACTTTGAGATAAAAAGGGCAAACTTGCCCCCACCCCTCCTGGCCAGGGGCAGGAGGGGCAATTGCGACTTACATTTTTTTGTGGATTGACAATGAAACTTTAAAGATGAAAAATAACGTGCAAGCACTTTAAGAGATGCTTGCAGATAGACTGCCCATGATAGTATCTACCCCTTTGCCTGTCACCTGCACAGGGCATGTGAGACCTGCAGAGGGTATCTGGCATGTGAGACCTGCTGGAGGGTATCTGGCCTGTGACCTACTTTTGATGATTGACCTTTGACCTGCAGAAACTCAGCCTGTTTGTTTTCTTTATTAATTTATTCATCTCAGAAAGACACCAAAAGTTTATCAACACAAGATAAAATTCTATTGAGACTGTAGGCAAAGTTTTAATGACAGAGATGAAACAGCATGACCAAGGCAGTTGTCATAAGTTTCAGAGCCATCCTCCCACAATAGAGATGCCGCTTGCAAGCAAGCAAGCATCTCTAAAAAACTGTCATATACTATATCACTTTTATCTCCCAAAAACAAACTTCTTTTTTCAAGTATTTAACTATGAATTTTGATTACACTTTAATGGGACCTACCAAAAACATTAGAAGGCTCCACTTTTTTTCTTTTTGGCTGGAAAATTTGCACCCGGTAACAACATACAACAATTTCAGAAATATTGTAATATTTACTTCCAATTTTTTTAGGAGGATTAACTTTAAAACACTAAACCCTGCTTTCAGAAATAGTGTTAAGCCAGGTTTACAGTCTGTCACTTTGATATAGAAAAAATGAGGACCGGTTCAGTGTGAAAAAAGCACTTCTTGACTCATGATAGCCAATGAAGCGTCATCTTCTCTACTTTCAACATGGGAAACATAGAGGCTTTTTCGACATTTTGAAAGGAAAATGCATATCAGAATGAAATGATTCTTTCTGACTCACCTCGTCCCAAATTTAACTGCTGCTATAATTCCAGGACAGGCTATTGGCTTGTGATTGATTATTAATTATACTTTGATTAAAGCCTTTCACTTTTTTTCATATTTGATATAGTGTATAGTACTGTATACCATAATGGCTCAGCTGCAGTGTGTCCTACTTAATTTACCTGCATAATGACAAGGTCTGCACAAAAGGATTTTTGGTATACAATGTTGTGTGGGTTATGAAAACTTATAATCAGTTACATCAAAATATATCACAATGTCTACTACGTCCTATACATGTATGTATAAGCCTGGAGCGCCTCATCTGAATTTATAAGATGCGCTGAAATATCAATAGTGTTGTGTTACGAATTGCTTCATTTGCTTTCTGGGCATTTTATTTGCCATCCTCATATTTCTCTATAGTGACAAATATATGATTTTTTGATATTAAAGATTGAAGCAATTGATAGAACCTCATTGGAGATAACAATGCCAAAAAATTAGCAAGTCACTATTACAGTTGCACTAACCAACATACACTGATGAATAGACATGTTGCAATTTAATAGTGTGATGGAAAAGATGATTAATTGAATTGTCTTTGTGTTTCACAAAAGAAATGGAAAAACCTGTTATCGTATTACACTTAGTCACCTTCAAAGGCTTTAACTGGCTCTTTTTTGTCACTGCTTATCTGAACAACATTTATCATCAATTTTGTTCAACTTGAAGAAAAGACAACAATTAGGTTGCATAGCCTAACTGAAATCTGGGCCTGTTTATTTGGATGTGTATGTGATAACAGATAAGATAAAATTAATTTATCGGTCAATAGGCCTGGAAAAATGTTTATATTTGTATGTGCATCTCAGGCAAAATTCAGCTTGTGCCCATCGACCAAACACCAAACATTTGGTTTCAAAATATACAAACGATCATTCTTATACAATATTTAAAACTCTTTTTTTCTCAACAGAAGATGAAGGAAGACAAGGAACCTGAAAAGTACGAGAGAGGCCAGTGGACCAACAAACTGGACGTCCTCCTCTCCTACATCGGATATTGCGTTGGACTTGGCAACGTTTGGAGGTTTCCTTATCTCTGCTACAGAAATGGAGGGGGTAAGAAACTTTCCTTTTTACTATCAGCACAGACAAAGCAATTTACAATTGTGATGACTTGCTGTCTTGTGAAAAGCAACGAAACAGACTCTGTTTGGGAAACATTGAAACTGAGACTCTTCTGGTAGGGTGTGACACTTGGCTTACTAGAACTTGTTCGTTTGGTGGTGTACAAAAAGTACATTGTCTGGCGGTTTACTGTTTTGATTCCTTGGGCATGAACCATAATTTCAAACAACTATAGAAATGTAATGGAAGATTTGCACTGACCTAATTGGCACTGAGCATTCCCAGGAGTGACCCGCTTTTCTCTAAGCATGCTCAGACCTATTGAGCATGTGCAGAAAGCAATAACAAATGGTGGCCATTTTGAAATTCCCTTATTCGAACTTTCAAGGCCAGTTTTCACCACAAACTACATGGGGTTCACTCATTAGACATGGCTTATATTTGTCTAAATTTTGTGAGGAATATTTTGGGGTAGATCCCATCAGTGAATACCATGTAGCTCACTTTCGGATCATATTTTACCAGGAATGATAAACAAATCGAAAGTTTTTATATTTCAAACTCTAAGCTGAGTGTCACAGTATTAGGATTAGGTTAATCACATTCACAGATACCTCAATGATGTCATTGTTCAACTGCAAAACAACAATTTAAAAACATGTGGCAGCATTTTATCAGGGATAGCCCCTGCAACCACATCATCACAGCCCGATAGCCAATGGGCTGACAGTAAACTATGCATCACAGTTCAAACATTGATATATTTAAGGAATCATCACATTTTGATCCCAATGATCTTTCACTGGCAATCACCAGTCTAATCCTACCAAATGGCAGCTTCCTCGGCATTCACAGTAGACAACTGTTTTAATCACACAGAGTTGTTTGATCAATCTACAAACATGCTAATTTACAACTTTAAACTTTGATGGAACTTGCTATAAACAAAAGGCTTTGACTATTTTTGTAAACGCATGGATTATGTGATCTGGTAGCCCACTAGCTGGCAAGCTGTGATGTGGAACTTGCATGGGTTTTCCCATACCAGATTTTCACTCTGACATTGAGCTGAAACTGTGATACCCAGTTCAAGGGGAATCACATTGTCTAGAAGCGGGAGAATCTGACCCAGTTTAAAATGACATCACAGCTTATAGTTAATTTACATATATTGCAATGCTAGAATAGAGTCATCTCTGACATCACAGTTCAACAGCACAGAAAAGAAATTGAGATTCCACATAAATATGACGAGGAGTATAAAATACCCAGGAAATGTCAGAACGCCATTGCAAAAACACCTCTCCAAACTGCGGTGAGACTGTAGCATATCCTGCAGGAGTGGGTTCAAAGGATGGACGCAGGCATCAACCGCATTATCAAAAGTTTCGATACTGCATCATCATTCATAATCCATGGATTAAAATATTATACAGTGACCTTGCTTTATGGGATGTGGAATATATTTCTACTTTTTTCATATCGAGGTTATTCCTGGCAGTTTTCGAGGATTTTGTTGACACTGATACCAAGTGAAATCATCTTTACTAATTTTTCGACAAAGACAAAAAATTATAATAAGTTTTCTTCTGCCAGTCATCATTTCATAATACAATTTTTGCAGTTCTAATTCCCAACTGCCTTCATCTAGTAGCAATTACTATCAAGAAAACATATCAATTCAAAGAAATGTCCTTTCACGTTGTTTATGTAAAATGTTCAGTGATGCACAAATTTATTGAGCTGTCACCCTGTGTATTGATATGAGTATAAGGTTAACAGTTCGAAACCTACTAAGGGCAAATTATTTTGGATTTTTCTTCATATGTAATAATGACTAACCTGGCTAAGATTTTAAGGCACTGTCAAATGAGTGACCTATTTAGTCATTTAGACTAAGGTAGTTCAAACAAATTTTAGTGTGATAAACTTTCTGTTTTATAATCTATCTCATGTTCATGTTGGAGATTCAGAATAATCTTTTAGAGCAGCATGATTCATCAAAATTCTTCACTTACTCTATTTAGATTTAAAGGTGTTCTAAAATAAATACTAGTCCTGTTTTGAAAGGAAAACCAAAGTTCTTGGTCCAGATACAAAATTCTGATTTCCTGGCAGACGATTACAGAACATTCTTTTTAGCATACTGGATGTCAATTTTGTAAATGAAACAGTTGAGCACACCTTGGAAAAAAAACATGCCCATCAAACAGGTCATATTCCAGAGACATGCAAGGTGTACACTTGCATGGATTTATGAGTTTTTTGGGATCCCCGTAGAATATGATCAAAACATTCGCTTAACATAGTAATTCCCTATTTGCGCGATTTTCCACGATGAGCAAATTCCGGATCAGCCTTTGCTCCCCTCCACCCCCCCCCCCAATGATACTTCCCAGCTTATGGCCCCGCTTTTCTGAGGTAAAAGCAACACTACTACCATGCCATGTTTCCACAAATTTGAATCTCAACTAAATTGAAAGAAAAACTGCACTATAGGGTATACATCAATATTTTGCATTCAATTTTTAATGGAACAAGCATCAATTTTAAATGGAAGAATCGACAGTAGTTAAAGCAACTTTTGAGGGTACAGATGATGCCTACATTGTCTAATATTGTAACTAAATTTAGGACAAATATAATAATCATGCATAATCTCCAACCAATGAAAATCGAAACCTGCCTATGTCTACAACCTTATGTCCTTACTTCTTAGGGATCCCTTAAAATTGGACCGGTGAGTTTCTGGCAACAACATGACTTGCAAAAAATAATCTCAGGTACTTGGGGGCCTCCTCATAGAATTATCATTATGATGATTTCATGGAATGTATTGACTGAAGTCTTATGTTTATAAGAAATCAGGGCACTCGGCTACTACAAGAGGTGCTTCAGTCTCGTAGTAGAGATAACGGCTGATTTACAAAGGAAATCCCTCTTCCAGGGCCTCTGTTTGTCTTTGATTAACCAAAAACAGTACATATATATATGCCTACATGTTGTAAATGATATTGTTGTTTTTATTTCCTTTTTATTTTGCCTTACACTCTTAGCAAAAATGTTTTTATGGAACCTTTAAGGGTTCTATAAGCTGGTATAGACAAGGAACCCATAAGGGTTCATTACTCAACTTTTAAAAAGGTTCAACAGCAAACAAAAACAACATTCAGATAATCCAGCTACACTGAACTCCCACAATGGAACCCCTTTCTTTCAAGTAAGGAGCATAGGGTCATATCAAAGGGCATTCCTACCAAGTGCTAAAACTTTTCAATTCAGTTGAAGCCTTACAAAAATTTAAAACCGTTTTTTGGCTCTGGGTTCTTTACTTACCACAAAAACCCTTTGCGGCAAGCGTTTATGTTGAATTTGACCTTTGTGGTGCATAAGTTGCATCATTCGTGAAGCCTCTTACTGTTATCTATCGAACATCAAAATTGATGATGTTTTAAAAAAGTGGAAATACGAGGGACGTCCAGAAAGTTCTGAAGAATATTTCTGGCACTTTAATACTCAATGCATGCTGGGTGAAAATTTCAAAGATCATTCTATTATAGTCCCTGTAATGCAAGTTCATGGCTGGCAACCCAATTCTTTAGCATTGTAAAATATGTAATATGACTATAAGAGTGTAAGCTGTGATATCAAGTTAAACTTGGTCAGATTCACTGCCTTCTAGCCAATGTGGATCCACCTCAACTGTGCATCACAGTTTCAACGCAATAAGTAAAATTTTTCGAAAATTTTATGCATTCTGGTGGCAACTTCAAACAGGAAGGTACAGCAAAAAAAATGGTCAGAATTGTCTGACCCTAAAATTTGGACAAAGAGACTAGTGATTGTATTTGATTAAAAAGTGGCTTCAAGCAAGTCATCCGTAATCACAACAATAGGCCCTAATATGCCTGATTAAGAAGTCAAAGTGCCTAAACGTTACCAGTTAGTTGTTACCAGTTGACACGGTTGCCAGTTGACACGGTTAATAGTTGACCCAAAACTATATTCAAGCATTCTATCATCATCATCATATGGTTTACCTTTTTCTGTTTCCAGGAGCTTTCCTCATCCCCTACTTCATCGTGCTGGTTCTCACGGGTCTTCCCATCTACTACATGGAGATCATGTTGGGTCAGTTCTCCGCTGAGGGTGTCACCACTGTCTGGAAGTTCGCTCCACTATTCAAGGGTAAGTGAACAGTAATATAGGGCATAATGGATCTCGTTTTGAATAACTAATTTTGTTGCATTAGAGGTAAAACATGTAATGTGACAAATATGTATATTTATGATGGTCATTGATATCAGACTGATATTAAATCATTGGTGGTTCTGGATTGGGTAATTTTCGTTGGCCCGGAACTTTTTGGGCCTTTGCGGACCAGCCAGACCTGCCTCGTCGACTACATATATCCTAGAAATGCTTTTCTTCAAAGGGCTGCTATTCAGATTAGTAGCCAGACCCCCCCCCTCTGGATCTGCACTGATTTAAATGGAAGGCAAAATTTACTTTGTATGTTGCTCAGTTTACACGCCTGTCATGTGACTTGCAGAACAAATCAGAACCCGTATTTGGTACCCTGTGCTATTTATAATTCTAACTAATGATGGAGTGTGGTATGATCCCAACATGAAATATAACTGTGGTTTCTTTATTTACAGGAATTGGCTATGCCATGATGATGATGTGTGCCATGTTCTGCCTGTACTACAACCAACTGCTGGCCTACATTCTGCATTTCCTCTTCTCCTCCTTCACCGCCGAGCTTCCTTGGTCGTCCTGCGACAATCAATGGAACACAGAACTCTGTAAACCAATCAAGGCAGATGTAAAAGCTCTCGCTTCAGGTTTGTACCATGATGACCCATGCCAATGGCAATAAAATTGTAGTGGCGCTAATGGCAATAAAATTGCAGTGGCACCAATTATGTTCTAACTGCATGTTCAGGTAGTGTCTTTACCTATTAGCCCTTGAATGTCTATTGTTCTGTTGAGTGATAACTTTCATAAAATTACAGTTTTGAACGATTTGGCTTTAACATATAACTTATAAAATTCCTGTTTGGTATCTCAGAAACACAGAACTTTAGATGTTGTATGCTGCATGCAGTATATGTTGAGTTAGCAAATTTGTAATTTGCACACGTGTAGATTCGACGTTCATGACCTACTTGCATTGCATGCACTAGGCCTACTATTAAAAACAACGCTTTAGAAATCTGCTCCGCAAGTAATCAATAACTGCAATTGTAAAAAATATTCGATATAGTGATATAGTTAAAACTTACAGGAGGCATGAATGCTTGTCAGCCACTCTCATAACAAAGTAGTATCAAATTTGAATCTCCTAGATTATATTGAGCTGCCTAGAGCTGAGGTCACTATAAGGATTGAAGTCAATCAGAATTGAATTGTTTAAGAAGTTCAGAATTCCTTTTTTTGTTTTCAGACAATCATACGGTGGAATACGGAATAGAAGCCACGACTGTTTTGTCTACCTTTGTTACAAACATCACCACAAACATCACCAATGTCACGAAACATCACATATCACCAGCTGAGGAATACTGGGAGTAAGTAAATATGATATGTCGTCAGTTTGGTGTTGCATTTCGATTCTGAAGTGTGCTGAAACAAATATCAAGGCTTTTCTGTTTCTGAACTGTGTTGAAGACATATGTGACTAGCTTGTTTGTTTGTGAACTGCACAAAAAACAAGAGTGACTAGCTTTTTTGTTTTTAAACTGTGTTAAAAATGCTAGTAACTAGCTTTTTCTGTTTCCGAACTGTTCTAAAAACAAGTGTGAAGGCATGTCTGTTTCTGAACCTCACTGAAACAACTGTGACCAGCTTGTCTGTTTTAGAACTAGCCTAAAAACTAATGTGACAAACTTTTTTGTGTCTGTACTTAGCAACGACATTTCTATTATTTGCAGAAGACATGTACTTAACATCAGTGACGGTATTGACCAGATGGGGACCTTTGAATGGAAGCTGGTTTTACTCTTGTTACTGGCTTGGATCATGACTTTTTTTTGCCTTATTAAAGGCATCAAATCAACAGGAAAGGTAGGACTAGACACCGAGATTTTATAATTTTGTACAGGTGTAATACGGGACTGTATAGAGTTTCTGAGAATCCGGGATCAGGTGGTTTTGAGGGCCTTATGAAATATTGGAATATCATTTCTGAGTTACAGAGACATCTGATATTCAACATTGATTTATTTGTAAATTTTTTTTGATGAATAGGCCAAGGGAGGGGCAATCTAACTTTCAATAATTGTTATTAGCACTTTTTAAAACAACTGTCTGATAGTTCATGGCATGCATGTATTTGAATACACTGTCTGGAAATGGTTAATTTCAGATAAAGTAGTCAAAAGAATGAATTTACTTAATTGTTTGTATGTTACTATCTGCATGAATCGAGTCAAACGTGAAATTTGTGAAAGACACAGTGTGACAGTGAGATGGTTTTGACAACTGTAGCTGGAATAACTCAACCTTTCCCAAACTGTATGTTCACCAACAATCTCTCAAAACGGTTTGAAAACAAAATTTGATATGTTGAACAGTGTCCTCCAAAATTTTATTTTGAATAGTAGAGACATTGTTGAGTGTTTTAAACTCAAATTTGTTTGGAATAAACATAACGGAAATGCTGTTTTTGCTATGACTTCAAACAAACCGTTTTCGGAGCGCATGTCCATGTCCTTTTTAAAATGTTGACAAAATTTAGGACAAAAGCCACCACTCCCCTTCCCCTTCTCAAAAATTCTGAACAGTCCCTATTCTGCATTATATTCAAGCATATATGGCTACACACAAATAGATATGAATAAGCACATCAATATACTATCTTTGTGATCTTGATAAATGGGTTCGCTTTTACTGTAAGATGGGTAATTTAGCACTATTTGGTAATAGGATTATTATTAGAGTATATATTCCAAACAACAACGGTCTAAATTTCACTCACTGGGAGCTATCATCCTTCTCTCAAGGACTTCATCAGCCTTCTGCCTCAAACACTCAGTGGTCACATGACCGCCCAAGGTCAAGGTCATGTGACTGGAGGAGACTGCCATAAATCGGGGTGAGGTTCAGGCCTTGGTCCCGATTTAACGATGATTGTTGTTTCTTTATCTCGATTGCTTCCTTGATCTTGCACTTCATTACATTTTCTTCCCTACCCAGTATCATAGGATTGTCCCAATCTATTCTGTGGTTCGTGTTATCTATATGTTGGTATAAAGCGAATGACGCTAACTTCTTATGTTCCTCAGTTCTCTTGGATAATGATCTTCCCGTTTTGCCAACATGCATCTTCTTGCAGGTCTTACATTGTATCTCTTATATAACTCCTGTTCGGTTTAGTTTGGGAGTGACATCCTTTGGGTGGACTAACTGGCGCTTTAAGGTGTTGATGGGCTCGTGAAATACTGTCACTCCATGTTTGGCAGTCAAGTTTCCATGTATGGAAGAGTTTAATTGAATCAGGATCCTGTACTAGTTTTTGTGATGCGATCTTTCAAAGAAAATGTTGGTGGAGACAGGCCATTTTCAGGGGGGTTGGCCACTTCAATGCTATTTTTGGATGGGATAAAAATATTCTGCCACGTATTTTTTGTGTTAAAACTTTTGCTAATATCCTTGTCTATGACAAATGACAACAGGAGGTCCTCTATGTGCTTCCCTGATCTCATGAATTATTGTTAAACGCCGGAGACAAGAGTTTCAGACTTACCAAATTTTGACCCAAATATGGAATACTTTCAGTGGCGTAACTGGGGGTCTCGAGTGGGGGGCATGCGATTCTCCTGGGGGGCACTAACTATACTAGCTGTATATTTTAGCCAGAGTTAGAAAGTTCATATGGGGGGCACCTGGGGGGCACAGTTCAAATATGGGGGGCACGCGCCCCCCCCCCCGTGCCCCCCATAGGGACGCCACTGGATACTTTTGGACAAAAAGTGGCAAATAAAGGTCAATTTTGGAGTTTGAATGCCAGCAAGGTCCACTGGAAATAATTATCTTTCCTAATCATTCTTTTAGACTATTTTAGCAATTGGACTATTTTAGCAAGAATTTTGATTTATAGTTGGATGCTCCCACCTTCATAAATCCCCTGAATTTTCACATTTCACCTTGCTCTTAGTCTCTACCTGGGGTAAATGCTGCAATGTGAGTAAATGGTGACATCTTCTGCTATTCCATAGTTATGGTTGCTGATGGGGCGTAAAACACAAACTCACTCACTCACTCCATAGTTATGGTGGTTACTCGAAATAGTTGCAATTTAATCCGACCATCAAATCCTCCATAGCAGAAGTTGTCAAAATTATATAAATCAATTTTATAAATCAATTTCTATGGAGAATGCTGAAGTTCAGTTTTCCATATTGATGAGCAAGGGTGTTTATATTAAAAACACCTTATATTTCATGGTATACATCAACTACATGTATATATCAATCACACCAATTACGAATCTTTTTCTTGCTGGAGCTGCGTCATATGGCTGGAACAAATTTTCTAATAGGGATAGTCCCCCCGGATAGATAGATAACTAGATTGATAGACACATAGATAGATTCATACATACATGTTTACAATACATTCATAGAAAGATAGAAAGAGAAAGAAAGATATATAGATGTCGATAGATAGATATAGTTAACAACATCTTCCTGAAATGAGTGTATCCAGTAGGGCTCTATATTGTTGCCGACATTTGACACGATACGTATCATCGATACACTTGATCGATACACAATTCGTACCGTCGGTTCGCAAATTAGGGCCCATCCGCATTTTAGAGAATCCGCTTCCCGAAAAACCGAATTTTTAGCCCGGAAAGTTGATCGGGCACTAGAGCGGACGTCAAGATGACGATCTTCTCGAGTTCAGTTCATGATTTCAAGGATATTTTCTGTCGAAATCTTGGCAATAAAAAGGATTTTTTAGCTGGATATAGTATAATTTAACCGAACCGAAAGTGCTGCCTTGAAAACCGGTTTGAGAACCGGCCAGGCTGTACCGGTATGGCCGGTATTTATCCAACCGTTGTAGTGCCCTAGTATCTAGTCATTGTTTTCTTCAGGTTTTATACAAGTCTTGTTTCAAAGAAGTCTTGAATCCCTCTTTTGTGACCCTTGTATTTCAGGAAGAAACCGAAGTAAAACACACGTCTGGTATATTCTTTTTTATTTTTCGGTTCACGATTTTTTGCACAGGTGCCTTCAGGTCATGTAACCCCTCAATTTTTCTAATGGAAATTATTGCAATGGCCTATGCTGCATGGTATAACATGATATCGATTAAACATCAGTATTGATTTTGAGCATGAAAGGATATATATTTTATTTATAACGTTATTACACAAAAGGCGTGGTGATTGATTGGGCTGGTCTCAGTAATTTTCCACGAGGCATTATTAAATTAAATAGGGAATCAGGTATTGATTCAACAATCCAAGGGTTGCTAAGCAAACTGGGGTGCATGGGCCCAGACAAAAAATTATTGGTTTGCTGGGTTAGAGTGATGACCTTTTGATAATCAGGGGGGGCTTGGAGTTTTCGTCGGCGTAATTATTATTTCACGGTAACGGAATAATTATTTATTTCAAACGCATAGCCCTGAATATTCATTCCAAAACCAAGCATCGGCTTATTATTAAGAAATACCCCTTCCAGAAATTATTTATTTCAAGACTGCCCAAAAAGTTATTTCACCAAAACTGAGCAAAAAATTATCTAAATTATTTTAAAAAAAACTCCAAGCCCCCTTGAGATTAAATGGTGGCCCCCTTATCATCCCTCGACAAAAATCTGATAGGGCAGTGGTGATTTGCTGTTTTATTCATTATAATCATATTTTCATGTTTGGCATAGTTCCCAGGCCTATAGATTTTTGCAAATTATGTTTTTCTTACATAAATATGTTAATAATGCTTGGTTTAATCCATTGAAATCATTTTAAAAAGTCGTCTGACATGCTTTAACTTGCCTGTACCATGCCACCACAAACATAAATAATTCATAATTATAACTGAGAATGTGTTACATTGTAGCCACGGAGATTCCATCCAGACAATCAATAGACATAGCAAAAAATATTGATTTGTCACCAACCACCTTTTGGTCTTAAATTGCCCATGTTGTATAAAACATACAAAAACGTAGGGAAGTGGAGGTCAAGTGATTCAAGGGTACAGTGGATCAGTGGACTTCCTTACATTGTAGATTTGCATTGCATTATTTCAAATTTTTTTTGATTTTTATAGTGCCTTTCTGAAACACCCAACTTATTTTGTGTGGCATTTTGACATGCATGTATCATTTAGGCATGATTATTTAAAATATGTTGTTTTTTTTTCCATGAAAATTTCGAAAATAGTCAATCTAAAAATTCTACATGTATGTCCGCAAAATAAACAGACGCATCTCGAAATTGTCTGAGGGGGGCATAATGACCCCCTAAATATTGCACTATGTGAAAAAGTAGAGATTTCAAAATTATCAATTATTCACAAATGAATCATCAGTATAATAATTGTATATTATGTTGGTTTAAACTGTTCTGGTATTGATCAGTCATGCGATGTTGTGAGCATGAGGGGCCGACCAGATGATCTTTGGGGGGGGGGGGCTATGGATATTTGGTGAAAAAAAAGATTGTTTCCCTCTTGACACTGAAAAAAAAAGTTTGTTCAGCACATGGAAAATAAAAAAAAAAGTTTGTTTCCACCTGTAGCTAGGGTACCAATGTTAAAATTCCGATAAAAAAGTTTGTCGCGAGGTCGCATGCGAAAAAATTGTTCGTCGACGCGTCGCAAACGAAAAAAAAAGTTCTTCACGGGTTTAAAGTTTGTAGGCCCCCCCCGACTATCGTCTGGTCGGCCCCTAACTATGTCGACAGATCCACAAGTCAACCAGGAAGTCAACAAGTGTTTCATCTGAAAGAGACTTTTTTGTGGTCCCCCCCCCTATATGTGTGGCCGAAGAATAATTCTACTTTTCATGCAATGTTTCTAAAAAAGAAAACAGAACTCTTAAGTTGCTTTACCAGGCTATTGACCTTATTACTCCGTCATCAATTGCTGCATTTCTTTTTTCATGTTCTGGCTGATCCCATGCAGTCGGTCTGACTGTCGGCACAATGAGCTGCTGCGATCAATGATTGGCCTGCCAGAGACACAAACACGCACGTGTTTGAACTTAACAAATCCGTCTGTGGCTAAAACTATATAACGATAAATCGTTAAGTAAATAGCAAAAAACATAGTTTGTCTGTGCGTTAAACAGATAAAACAAACGTTATCTGGTGTCCATGAATTAACACTCTTCACAAGTGTTAAAGCAAAGTGGCGTCCCTATGGAGGGGGGGGCATAGGGGGCATCTGCCCCCCCCCCCTCATTCTGGACAGGTCTGTGCCCTCAAGGTGCCCCCATATGAATTTTCCAACTCTGGCCAATATTATACCATTAGATAAGTGAGTGCCCCCTCACAAAATCACTTGCCCCCCCCCCTGATAATGAGCCAATCGGATTGAGGGGAGATGCTGTGTGGTAGCAAGTCGAAAAAATAACTCGATAATCACATGCTTATCAAAACTGCTGTAACACAGTAACAGGTTAATGCATGACTGGATGAAAGGCAGACAAAAAGATCAGAGTTGGCAGGTGGAGGCTCAGTTGTCTGTTATGTAATGCAAATGTCATGGCGCCCACTGAAGTTGCAGTCTCGACCTGGTTGCCAAGCAGCCGCCACAATAGAACGGGCCAATGTCTTCGTATTGCACATAAAACTCGATTCGAATCACTAATTGTGGCCTTTTTCAATCCCAATGGAAATTTCCATTGACGAAAAAGAAAAGAAATAAAATAGGCGTATATTTGAGGATTGTAACTGATCCGGAAAAGAGTCATCTGCATCATGAAGGCAATAGACCAGAACCAACAGCTGAGTCGGCAACCAATAGATATCAGATGAATATCAGATTTATTATGGATAATAAATAATTTTTATGTAAAGTTTTAACTTGAAAAAAGGCTTTTTGGCTGTCCTGAAGTAATGGTCCGCTATAATCATAAATAATTCCAATTACTGGCATAATATATATAGGAGAACATGTCAACCATTAAAAACTCATGCAGCGTCATGCTGCAGTGTGTAAAACCAAAGGTAGAGCAAAAGCAGGAAGCAGTGAAGGTGGGGTGCCTCCAACCAAAAATTCAAATTTCTGCTAAAATAGTTGAGGCTTTCAAAGGTGATTTTGGAAGATAACTAGACTTTTACTGTTGTATCCTATATTAAAGGTGTTATTTGTTCACTGCGTTCAGCATTTTTTTATTGATGCAGGCTATCACGCAGCAGTTTTTAAGGACTAGCATAGTACCTGTGATAATGCGCGTAGTGAGAGTAAGAATGGCAGGGAGAGAGTGAGTTTTAGGTATGTGATGACTTGAGAAACATAGCATGCAGATGATGCAGGGGCCAGACCTTGAGATGAAACAGTGAGATGGAATGGGAAACAGTTAACAGAACTTTCAAAGCAAGTAATCGACTATTAACTACAGACAAGGGCAACAGACAAGGGCCAAGCGCCAGTCTTTCAAGACAGTGGCCCCTCCCTCCCTCGAGAGGAGTCCAGGGGAAAAAAAAAACTACTTTTTATTACCAATTGGATATATTGGAGAATATTGATAGTCGTGCAGAAATGACTAATAAGTGCAGTGGTATAATATGAACAGTTAGAGAAACCACACCCTATTATGGTTGTTGTAAGACATGAAATAATGTTGGCTGCAAATTCGTAGTTGTGGACAATGAGTAGTTTTGGAGGAGTAGAGTAAAGCATCCATGAATTAAGAGTATGATGATGATTCGTGTGCATTATTATACACTGTTGCTTAATATAAAAATTTAATGAGGATTACTTTAGTAGTAGTTTCCATGAGAATTGATAACTTGGGCACAATCCAGTAGCGGATCAAGGAGGGGGGGGGGGTTAGGGGGTCCAACCCCCCTCCTTAGGCCTGTACATTTTAATGTAACCCCCCCCCCCCGTCCGACATTTTCTGGATCCGCCCCTGCATTCGATGGAGCAGGCGATGGTTCAA
This sequence comes from Platynereis dumerilii, assembly GCA_026936325.1. NCBI lineage: Eukaryota > Metazoa > Annelida > Polychaeta > Phyllodocida > Nereididae > Platynereis > Platynereis dumerilii. The sequence goes on along the minus strand of JAPTHN010000038.1, from coordinate 2,940,981 downwards.
TTCAATTGTGACTACTCCTGTGTGACCACTATCGGGAAGAACACATAACCATTAACAAAATTATGTTTAATCATTAACTTCCGGTGGCTACATCCAGGTGAAAATATGGGAATTTAGGTAGTTTTTGCAGGTTGCCTGCATCCAACCAAAAATCTAAATCTTTGCTTACAGTCCTCGTCATACTTACGTGGAATCTCAAGTTCTTTTCTATGCTGTTGAACTGGAATGTCAGAGATGACAATATTCTAGCATTGCAATATATGTTAATTAACTATAAGCTGTGATGTCATTTCAAACTGGGTCAGATTCCCCAGCTTCTAGCCAATGTTGATCCTCCTGAACTGAGCGTCACAGTTTCAACACAGCGTCAGAGTAAGAATTTTATCAGGGATAGCCCCTACAACCACGTCATCACAGCTTGATAGCCAATGGGCTGACAGTAAACTACGCATCACAAGTTCAAACATTGATATATTGAAGGAAGCATTACATTCGTGATCCCAATGATTTATCACAGCAATCACCAGTCTAATCCTACCAAATGGCAGCTTTGTGAGCATTCACAGTAGACAACTGTTATAATCCCCACAGAGTTGTTTGATTAATCTACAAACTTGCTAACTTACAACTTTAAACTTTGATGGAAGTTGGTAGAAACAGAAGGCTTTGACAATTTGTTTGTAAACACATGGCTTATGTTATGTATATCTGTTCTGGCAGCCCATTGGCTGAGAGACTGTGATGTCAAACTAGTATGGGTTTTCCCAGACCCAATTTTCACTCTGACACTGGGTTGAAACTGTGTTGCTCAGTTTGGTGGATTCGCATTGGCTAGAAGCTGGGGAATCTGACTCAGTTTAAAATGACATCACAGCTTGAAGTTAATTTAAATATATTGCAATGGTAGAATAGTGTCATCTCTGACATCACAGTTCATCGGCATAGAAAAGAACTTGAAATTCCACATAAGTATGACAAGGACTGTAAAATGACATCACAGCTTGAAGTTAATTTAAATATATTGCAATGCTAGAATAGTGTCATCGCTGACATCAGAGTTCAACAGCATCGAAAAGAACTTAAGATTCCACGTAAGTATGACGAGGACTGTAAATAGTAGGCTTTCAAGGAGTGATTATGGAAGAAAACTAGACCTTTACAGTGGACCTTCCTTGCATTCAGAATCCAAAATTTACCTTTCCTTTCCCCCCTTTTCTTAAAAAAAACCTTATTTATCAGCAGGGGTGTATAATAATATATATGCCAATTTTTTGATGAATTTACAAATTTTAATTGTTCAGAATTGATGACTCATAATTTCATTAGCTGTTTCGAGTAGCCTAAATATTTTGCCTGATATACAAGTGTAATATCATAAATCACTTTATTCATCTACATGCGTTACAACCACATGCATTAGTTGAGGATGTAGAGTATAAAATAACACCACAGCTGTAGTAAAATTCAAGTTGCATTGAATTGTGCACAACAATTTTGTAAGGAAACCAGAAAAGAAGATTTTGTAAGGACAGTTTGGACACTGGCTACGAAGGCCAAGCACGAGCTAACTTTTTTTATCCGAATTCCTTTAGCTCAGTGTCAGTGTGCTAGGTGGGCAATCACTGGCTCCCAGGTTCAAATCTGGCTATTGCTTGATACCTGGATCTCTGTTGAATGGCTGTTCTATCCTTCGCCTCCGAGTCATAGCTGCGTCCTCCTCCTGTCCTGATTGACCTACAAAGTGCATAAAAGTATACCTGAGATTCTACACAGCTTCCACAGGGTGCCTCACATGGTTGTCCGGTCAGATTTCCCCAACCGCCCTCAGGGGTGGTAAACGTGATTTGGCAGCCTTGCAATGTGAGGCCACCCTGGGCACCTATACATATCTTATATAATGTATATATTCTGTGATGTGTGGTCTACATGTAACTATCAAAATTAATTGCTTGAATATTTGGGTTGACAAAATCAGATTACAATTGAATTTTTACTCGATGATGCTTCAGAGCATACTTTTATTTATTATGATGTTTTGGAGTTATGAAATTGATAAAGGCACAATGCACATACGCCTGCATTGGCGTCCGCTGCCTGTTGTAGCCTACATAGCGCAATTGTTAATGGAAACTATAAATATTATTGTAAATTCATTTTAAATATGGTCAATAAATACTTTACTTTACTTTCTTTACTATATAATAAATATAGGACAGTTTGAATCATACATCCATCCATCCTTTATCCAAATTGCATCATCTAATGTAGCACATCTCGGGAGCCATTGATCATATTGCCAAATCTTTAGCCAACCCGCTGAATTTTTCCAAAAATGTCTGAGATGCTATAAAAAAAGACAGACACACACACACGAAGAAAAATGAGACACGGCATGTAGAAAGTATGGTATTTAATAAACTTAAAATCAATTTGTAGAATGAGTTGATGGCTTGTGACAATTTTGACCCTTCGACATGCTATTTAAACTTGACAATGAGACCTGAAACAAAACAACATGCATCAATCAACAGGATATCCTTATGTTAGGATATCCATATCATTTCCATAGCCATGGGTGTATGGGGATGTAATAAGCCTATGACAAATAGCATACTTGGGAGAGGGGGTGGACTGGGCCATGTCTCCCTGCCCCCCCCCCCCGATCCAGATTCATAATAATGCAACTGAATATGCCAAATAGACCATAAAATTTTCATGGACTCCATGGTATAAATAGTTATGCCATATTGCATATTGCATATATGCCTATGCTCATGGGAAGTAGGCCTGTATTTCTTTAACTCTCATGTGGAATAGACCTCTGGGTGAGGCCTTTAGAAGTGCTCAGAGCCAAGATTCAATCTGCAAAGCAGTCCCAAGGTAGGTGCAGATGGCTAGTTAAGTATCCTTATCAAGTTTATGAGGTCAAAGGAACATAAACTTCTTGTATATTCTCATGGTGTTGCTTTATATATTTTTTTAAAACTCAGTAACAGAAATTTAAAGTTGTTCGTTCCAGAATATTCCCCCAGAACTAGATAGGTGTCGCGTATGCAATGTCTGGTAAGGATTTTTAAAAAGAGGGTTCAGGGCATAAAACTAGATAGGTGGCGCGTATGCAATGTTTGGTAAGGATTTTTAAAAAGAGGGTTAAGCGCATAAGTTGTGTCAATGGTGCTAAGACCAAAAGCATTGTTTTAATCCTTGTGATAATATGCATACTGTGTGTGTACGGAAAGTTCACGGGGGAGGCAAGTTACATCAAAGATTCAGATTTAATACCATTTCAAATTTAATCGCTTGGAAACCATTGATTTTCCATAGGCCTAATTTTTGTATTATTATCTGCCCAAATTGTTCAGCCTTTTTGCACGAATCTTACATTTTCCAAATTTTTGAGGGGGAGTTGGTTATTTTTGATTGATTATTCATAGTTTGTGCCTGTTTTTAGGGAAAAATAATTGAAAATTTACCTATATATCATATAATCATATCTATGCCGACCTGCTATGAAACTTTGTAAGTCAAAAAGAATATCAGGACTCGATTGAGCATCCTGTACACACTGAAAAAAGGTTATATGATCAAAATAATTATAATTGGCCATTATTGCAAGATTTGCAAATACTGATGATTTTAAGGTCAGCTGATGGGCAATTGCATGTTAAACTTCAACGGCTTTGTGCAACCTCTAAAGATTGATAGATTTTGCTGAAATTTTTACAGAATATCTTCTATCTATAAGATCAGAATTCAAATCCAATTGAAGAAATTTAGAAGAAACTGTTATTCATAGTGCCCCCCTATAAGGCTAACTTCCAGAAGGATACAGATTTAGTTATGCCGGATTACCTGTAACTAAATGTTCAGTCCAAATGCAAATAAAATTGACATGAATAAAAAATAAAAAATGTCAAAATATTGCTTCTCTAAAGGTGAATTTTCATAAAGATTTTGGGATACTCTGGCTCAGTGTGAACAGATGGTTGGCATCAATGAATTCTTTGCTTGGATCTTATTAACCCATGACAAAGCTTATTTTGTTCTTCCCTGTAGTTAAGTGTAGTTTCCCACATACAACAATAATGGTGCTTTTTTTAAACTTTGATTTTATGCATCAGAGTTGAAGAAATGCTTTTCTGTGTGCCCATCTCAGGAGTCTACTTAGTTTGCCCCTCTCTCATAAAGGTAACAAGAGTAACACGGGTCATGGGTCAACTGCTACGATCCCATTACACATCTTCAGATTCTGCGAAATGTCTGTTCTTGACAAAATAATTCTTGTCAGGCTTTGAAAAAACTTATTTATCATCCTGACGTATTTTGGAGGCATCTCAACTTGTTTTGCTGGGTAATGGAAAATTACCCAGTAGATTTGAGGGCAGGAATGTCATAAAGGTATAATGGTGAACACTGCAACTAAGCCACTAACCACACTCTGATGGTGACACCATCAGTTTGGTATTCACATATATATACAATATATATACAGTGCAGCCTGCAAGTAAGTGAAACGCACGATATTGTGCCATTGCATCAATGCTAAACATCCTCAGAAAAACTGCTTGTGGAAGCATGAATTCTCATCCGATGAGAGGAAAACATATTGGGTCGTAAAGGCCGATCCGTGAGGCATGTGGGATAACGATGGCAGCCAATTTTCTCTGCTGTAGTGAGAATTAGGCATGGGTCTTTGATAAGTAAGTGAAACACAGGCCCAATGTTTTTTAATAGGGAAAGGTGGTTCACTTACTTATCAAAGACTTTGACCCATACCTTACTGCAACTACAGCAGAGAAATTTGGCTGCAATTTCTATCCTACATGCCCCATGTATCGGCCTTTATGACCCAATATGTTTTTCTCTCATCGGATGCTTCATGCATTTCACTTACTTACAGGTGGCACTGTATATATATACAACAATACATTATATTGGAAAAGCCATGGCCAGTAGCTCTAACTCACCTACAATAGTTCAGGCACTTGGGCATGTTTCCAAGCTCAGTGGTATCGAACTGCTCAGTTTACTCCTGGCGCCCGAGTTTGAGTCTTGGTCAAGGCAAGTATTAGTTAAACAGGCTCATTGTCAGGTTCTAACTGACAAAAATACATGTTAGAATTCGACAATGATTTGTCTAACTGACTTAGACATCATATGCTTCTTCTTCTGAATACTTTTTAACTTATAATTTTTGCGAAATAAACAAGATGCTGATTGTTTTATTGCTGTTCGTAGCAGTGTTAATCCTTAGCATGGCCGCTAACATGCAAAATTGTCAGATAGAATGATTGTGGCTTTTCCAATTGTATACGTATGTTGGTGATGTCTAACCCATGTAAGATGGATGTTTGATCTTGTGCCAAAAAATGCATTTTGGCTCACTATTGTGGTTCCTGCCTCTCATACAGCCTTGTTCAGGAGTGCTGGAAGGAAACGTGGGTGGCAGGGGGCGGTCGGTCGAGAAAGGGAAAATCTATTTTGCGCGAGAAAAATTGAATGTAGCTGCAAAAATAATTTTGAGTATATCCTAATAAATGTTTGCTAAATTCACTGTAAATTAAAGTCCAGTAATGTTTTTACTTTGAGATAAAAAGGGCAAACTTGCCCCCACCCCTCCTGGCCAGGGGCAGGAGGGGCAATTGCGACTTACATTTTTTTGTGGATTGACAATGAAACTTTAAAGATGAAAAATAACGTGCAAGCACTTTAAGAGATGCTTGCAGATAGACTGCCCATGATAGTATCTACCCCTTTGCCTGTCACCTGCACAGGGCATGTGAGACCTGCAGAGGGTATCTGGCATGTGAGACCTGCTGGAGGGTATCTGGCCTGTGACCTACTTTTGATGATTGACCTTTGACCTGCAGAAACTCAGCCTGTTTGTTTTCTTTATTAATTTATTCATCTCAGAAAGACACCAAAAGTTTATCAACACAAGATAAAATTCTATTGAGACTGTAGGCAAAGTTTTAATGACAGAGATGAAACAGCATGACCAAGGCAGTTGTCATAAGTTTCAGAGCCATCCTCCCACAATAGAGATGCCGCTTGCAAGCAAGCAAGCATCTCTAAAAAACTGTCATATACTATATCACTTTTATCTCCCAAAAACAAACTTCTTTTTTCAAGTATTTAACTATGAATTTTGATTACACTTTAATGGGACCTACCAAAAACATTAGAAGGCTCCACTTTTTTTCTTTTTGGCTGGAAAATTTGCACCCGGTAACAACATACAACAATTTCAGAAATATTGTAATATTTACTTCCAATTTTTTTAGGAGGATTAACTTTAAAACACTAAACCCTGCTTTCAGAAATAGTGTTAAGCCAGGTTTACAGTCTGTCACTTTGATATAGAAAAAATGAGGACCGGTTCAGTGTGAAAAAAGCACTTCTTGACTCATGATAGCCAATGAAGCGTCATCTTCTCTACTTTCAACATGGGAAACATAGAGGCTTTTTCGACATTTTGAAAGGAAAATGCATATCAGAATGAAATGATTCTTTCTGACTCACCTCGTCCCAAATTTAACTGCTGCTATAATTCCAGGACAGGCTATTGGCTTGTGATTGATTATTAATTATACTTTGATTAAAGCCTTTCACTTTTTTTCATATTTGATATAGTGTATAGTACTGTATACCATAATGGCTCAGCTGCAGTGTGTCCTACTTAATTTACCTGCATAATGACAAGGTCTGCACAAAAGGATTTTTGGTATACAATGTTGTGTGGGTTATGAAAACTTATAATCAGTTACATCAAAATATATCACAATGTCTACTACGTCCTATACATGTATGTATAAGCCTGGAGCGCCTCATCTGAATTTATAAGATGCGCTGAAATATCAATAGTGTTGTGTTACGAATTGCTTCATTTGCTTTCTGGGCATTTTATTTGCCATCCTCATATTTCTCTATAGTGACAAATATATGATTTTTTGATATTAAAGATTGAAGCAATTGATAGAACCTCATTGGAGATAACAATGCCAAAAAATTAGCAAGTCACTATTACAGTTGCACTAACCAACATACACTGATGAATAGACATGTTGCAATTTAATAGTGTGATGGAAAAGATGATTAATTGAATTGTCTTTGTGTTTCACAAAAGAAATGGAAAAACCTGTTATCGTATTACACTTAGTCACCTTCAAAGGCTTTAACTGGCTCTTTTTTGTCACTGCTTATCTGAACAACATTTATCATCAATTTTGTTCAACTTGAAGAAAAGACAACAATTAGGTTGCATAGCCTAACTGAAATCTGGGCCTGTTTATTTGGATGTGTATGTGATAACAGATAAGATAAAATTAATTTATCGGTCAATAGGCCTGGAAAAATGTTTATATTTGTATGTGCATCTCAGGCAAAATTCAGCTTGTGCCCATCGACCAAACACCAAACATTTGGTTTCAAAATATACAAACGATCATTCTTATACAATATTTAAAACTCTTTTTTTCTCAACAGAAGATGAAGGAAGACAAGGAACCTGAAAAGTACGAGAGAGGCCAGTGGACCAACAAACTGGACGTCCTCCTCTCCTACATCGGATATTGCGTTGGACTTGGCAACGTTTGGAGGTTTCCTTATCTCTGCTACAGAAATGGAGGGGGTAAGAAACTTTCCTTTTTACTATCAGCACAGACAAAGCAATTTACAATTGTGATGACTTGCTGTCTTGTGAAAAGCAACGAAACAGACTCTGTTTGGGAAACATTGAAACTGAGACTCTTCTGGTAGGGTGTGACACTTGGCTTACTAGAACTTGTTCGTTTGGTGGTGTACAAAAAGTACATTGTCTGGCGGTTTACTGTTTTGATTCCTTGGGCATGAACCATAATTTCAAACAACTATAGAAATGTAATGGAAGATTTGCACTGACCTAATTGGCACTGAGCATTCCCAGGAGTGACCCGCTTTTCTCTAAGCATGCTCAGACCTATTGAGCATGTGCAGAAAGCAATAACAAATGGTGGCCATTTTGAAATTCCCTTATTCGAACTTTCAAGGCCAGTTTTCACCACAAACTACATGGGGTTCACTCATTAGACATGGCTTATATTTGTCTAAATTTTGTGAGGAATATTTTGGGGTAGATCCCATCAGTGAATACCATGTAGCTCACTTTCGGATCATATTTTACCAGGAATGATAAACAAATCGAAAGTTTTTATATTTCAAACTCTAAGCTGAGTGTCACAGTATTAGGATTAGGTTAATCACATTCACAGATACCTCAATGATGTCATTGTTCAACTGCAAAACAACAATTTAAAAACATGTGGCAGCATTTTATCAGGGATAGCCCCTGCAACCACATCATCACAGCCCGATAGCCAATGGGCTGACAGTAAACTATGCATCACAGTTCAAACATTGATATATTTAAGGAATCATCACATTTTGATCCCAATGATCTTTCACTGGCAATCACCAGTCTAATCCTACCAAATGGCAGCTTCCTCGGCATTCACAGTAGACAACTGTTTTAATCACACAGAGTTGTTTGATCAATCTACAAACATGCTAATTTACAACTTTAAACTTTGATGGAACTTGCTATAAACAAAAGGCTTTGACTATTTTTGTAAACGCATGGATTATGTGATCTGGTAGCCCACTAGCTGGCAAGCTGTGATGTGGAACTTGCATGGGTTTTCCCATACCAGATTTTCACTCTGACATTGAGCTGAAACTGTGATACCCAGTTCAAGGGGAATCACATTGTCTAGAAGCGGGAGAATCTGACCCAGTTTAAAATGACATCACAGCTTATAGTTAATTTACATATATTGCAATGCTAGAATAGAGTCATCTCTGACATCACAGTTCAACAGCACAGAAAAGAAATTGAGATTCCACATAAATATGACGAGGAGTATAAAATACCCAGGAAATGTCAGAACGCCATTGCAAAAACACCTCTCCAAACTGCGGTGAGACTGTAGCATATCCTGCAGGAGTGGGTTCAAAGGATGGACGCAGGCATCAACCGCATTATCAAAAGTTTCGATACTGCATCATCATTCATAATCCATGGATTAAAATATTATACAGTGACCTTGCTTTATGGGATGTGGAATATATTTCTACTTTTTTCATATCGAGGTTATTCCTGGCAGTTTTCGAGGATTTTGTTGACACTGATACCAAGTGAAATCATCTTTACTAATTTTTCGACAAAGACAAAAAATTATAATAAGTTTTCTTCTGCCAGTCATCATTTCATAATACAATTTTTGCAGTTCTAATTCCCAACTGCCTTCATCTAGTAGCAATTACTATCAAGAAAACATATCAATTCAAAGAAATGTCCTTTCACGTTGTTTATGTAAAATGTTCAGTGATGCACAAATTTATTGAGCTGTCACCCTGTGTATTGATATGAGTATAAGGTTAACAGTTCGAAACCTACTAAGGGCAAATTATTTTGGATTTTTCTTCATATGTAATAATGACTAACCTGGCTAAGATTTTAAGGCACTGTCAAATGAGTGACCTATTTAGTCATTTAGACTAAGGTAGTTCAAACAAATTTTAGTGTGATAAACTTTCTGTTTTATAATCTATCTCATGTTCATGTTGGAGATTCAGAATAATCTTTTAGAGCAGCATGATTCATCAAAATTCTTCACTTACTCTATTTAGATTTAAAGGTGTTCTAAAATAAATACTAGTCCTGTTTTGAAAGGAAAACCAAAGTTCTTGGTCCAGATACAAAATTCTGATTTCCTGGCAGACGATTACAGAACATTCTTTTTAGCATACTGGATGTCAATTTTGTAAATGAAACAGTTGAGCACACCTTGGAAAAAAAACATGCCCATCAAACAGGTCATATTCCAGAGACATGCAAGGTGTACACTTGCATGGATTTATGAGTTTTTTGGGATCCCCGTAGAATATGATCAAAACATTCGCTTAACATAGTAATTCCCTATTTGCGCGATTTTCCACGATGAGCAAATTCCGGATCAGCCTTTGCTCCCCTCCCCCCCCCCCCCCCCAATGATACTTCCCAGCTTATGGCCCCGCTTTTCTGAGGTAAAAGCAACACTACTACCATGCCATGTTTCCACAAATTTGAATCTCAACTAAATTGAAAGAAAAACTGCACTATAGGGTATACATCAATATTTTGCATTCAATTTTTAATGGAACAAGCATCAATTTTAAATGGAAGAATCGACAGTAGTTAAAGCAACTTTTGAGGGTACAGATGATGCCTACATTGTCTAATATTGTAACTAAATTTAGGACAAATATAATAATCATGCATAATCTCCAACCAATGAAAATCGAAACCTGCCTATGTCTACAACCTTATGTCCTTACTTCTTAGGGATCCCTTAAAATTGGACCGGTGAGTTTCTGGCAACAACATGACTTGCAAAAAATAATCTCAGGTACTTGGGGGCCTCCTCATAGAATTATCATTATGATGATTTCATGGAATGTATTGACTGAAGTCTTATGTTTATAAGAAATCAGGGCACTCGGCTACTACAAGAGGTGCTTCAGTCTCGTAGTAGAGATAACGGCTGATTTACAAAGGAAATCCCTCTTCCAGGGCCTCTGTTTGTCTTTGATTAACCAAAAACAGTACATATATATATGCCTACATGTTGTAAATGATATTGTTGTTTTTATTTCCTTTTTATTTTGCCTTACACTCTTAGCAAAAATGTTTTTATGGAACCTTTAAGGGTTCTATAAGCTGGTATAGACAAGGAACCCATAAGGGTTCATTACTCAACTTTTAAAAAGGTTCAACAGCAAACAAAAACAACATTCAGATAATCCAGCTACACTGAACTCCCACAATGGAACCCCTTTCTTTCAAGTAAGGAGCATAGGGTCATATCAAAGGGCATTCCTACCAAGTGCTAAAACTTTTCAATTCAGTTGAAGCCTTACAAAAATTTAAAACCGTTTTTTGGCTCTGGGTTCTTTACTTACCACAAAAACCCTTTGCGGCAAGCGTTTATGTTGAATTTGACCTTTGTGGTGCATAAGTTGCATCATTCGTGAAGCCTCTTACTGTTATCTATCGAACATCAAAATTGATGATGTTTTAAAAAAGTGGAAATACGAGGGACGTCCAGAAAGTTCTGAAGAATATTTCTGGCACTTTAATACTCAATGCATGCTGGGTGAAAATTTCAAAGATCATTCTATTATAGTCCCTGTAATGCAAGTTCATGGCTGGCAACCCAATTCTTTAGCATTGTAAAATATGTAATATGACTATAAGAGTGTAAGCTGTGATATCAAGTTAAACTTGGTCAGATTCACTGCCTTCTAGCCAATGTGGATCCACCTCAACTGTGCATCACAGTTTCAACGCAATAAGTAAAATTTTTCGAAAATTTTATGCATTCTGGTGGCAACTTCAAACAGGAAGGTACAGCAAAAAAAATGGTCAGAATTGTCTGACCCTAAAATTTGGACAAAGAGACTAGTGATTGTATTTGATTAAAAAGTGGCTTCAAGCAAGTCATCCGTAATCACAACAATAGGCCCTAATATGCCTGATTAAGAAGTCAAAGTGCCTAAACGTTACCAGTTAGTTGTTACCAGTTGACACGGTTGCCAGTTGACACGGTTAATAGTTGACCCAAAACTATATTCAAGCATTCTATCATCATCATCATATGGTTTACCTTTTTCTGTTTCCAGGAGCTTTCCTCATCCCCTACTTCATCGTGCTGGTTCTCACGGGTCTTCCCATCTACTACATGGAGATCATGTTGGGTCAGTTCTCCGCTGAGGGTGTCACCACTGTCTGGAAGTTCGCTCCACTATTCAAGGGTAAGTGAACAGTAATATAGGGCATAATGGATCTCGTTTTGAATAACTAATTTTGTTGCATTAGAGGTAAAACATGTAATGTGACAAATATGTATATTTATGATGGTCATTGATATCAGACTGATATTAAATCATTGGTGGTTCTGGATTGGGTAATTTTCGTTGGCCCGGAACTTTTTGGGCCTTTGCGGACCAGCCAGACCTGCCTCGTCGACTACATATATCCTAGAAATGCTTTTCTTCAAAGGGCTGCTATTCAGATTAGTAGCCAGACCCCCCCCTCTGGATCTGCACTGATTTAAATGGAAGGCAAAATTTACTTTGTATGTTGCTCAGTTTACACGCCTGTCATGTGACTTGCAGAACAAATCAGAACCCGTATTTGGTACCCTGTGCTATTTATAATTCTAACTAATGATGGAGTGTGGTATGATCCCAACATGAAATATAACTGTGGTTTCTTTATTTACAGGAATTGGCTATGCCATGATGATGATGTGTGCCATGTTCTGCCTGTACTACAACCAACTGCTGGCCTACATTCTGCATTTCCTCTTCTCCTCCTTCACCGCCGAGCTTCCTTGGTCGTCCTGCGACAATCAATGGAACACAGAACTCTGTAAACCAATCAAGGCAGATGTAAAAGCTCTCGCTTCAGGTTTGTACCATGATGACCCATGCCAATGGCAATAAAATTGTAGTGGCGCTAATGGCAATAAAATTGCAGTGGCACCAATTATGTTCTAACTGCATGTTCAGGTAGTGTCTTTACCTATTAGCCCTTGAATGTCTATTGTTCTGTTGAGTGATAACTTTCATAAAATTACAGTTTTGAACGATTTGGCTTTAACATATAACTTATAAAATTCCTGTTTGGTATCTCAGAAACACAGAACTTTAGATGTTGTATGCTGCATGCAGTATATGTTGAGTTAGCAAATTTGTAATTTGCACACGTGTAGATTCGACGTTCATGACCTACTTGCATTGCATGCACTAGGCCTACTATTAAAAACAACGCTTTAGAAATCTGCTCCGCAAGTAATCAATAACTGCAATTGTAAAAAATATTCGATATAGTGATATAGTTAAAACTTACAGGAGGCATGAATGCTTGTCAGCCACTCTCATAACAAAGTAGTATCAAATTTGAATCTCCTAGATTATATTGAGCTGCCTAGAGCTGAGGTCACTATAAGGATTGAAGTCAATCAGAATTGAATTGTTTAAGAAGTTCAGAATTCCTTTTTTTGTTTTCAGACAATCATACGGTGGAATACGGAATAGAAGCCACGACTGTTTTGTCTACCTTTGTTACAAACATCACCACAAACATCACCAATGTCACGAAACATCACATATCACCAGCTGAGGAATACTGGGAGTAAGTAAATATGATATGTCGTCAGTTTGGTGTTGCATTTCGATTCTGAAGTGTGCTGAAACAAATATCAAGGCTTTTCTGTTTCTGAACTGTGTTGAAGACATATGTGACTAGCTTGTTTGTTTGTGAACTGCACAAAAAACAAGAGTGACTAGCTTTTTTGTTTTTAAACTGTGTTAAAAATGCTAGTAACTAGCTTTTTCTGTTTCCGAACTGTTCTAAAAACAAGTGTGAAGGCATGTCTGTTTCTGAACCTCACTGAAACAACTGTGACCAGCTTGTCTGTTTTAGAACTAGCCTAAAAACTAATGTGACAAACTTTTTTGTGTCTGTACTTAGCAACGACATTTCTATTATTTGCAGAAGACATGTACTTAACATCAGTGACGGTATTGACCAGATGGGGACCTTTGAATGGAAGCTGGTTTTACTCTTGTTACTGGCTTGGATCATGACTTTTTTTTGCCTTATTAAAGGCATCAAATCAACAGGAAAGGTAGGACTAGACACCCGAGATTTTATAATTTTGTACAGGTGTAATACGGGACTGTATAGAGTTTCTGAGAATCCGGGATCAGGTGGTTTTGAGGGCCTTATGAAATATTGGAATATCATTTCTGAGTTACAGAGACATCTGATATTCAACATTGATTTATTTGTAAATTTTTTTTGATGAATAGGCCAAGGGAGGGGCAATCTAACTTTCAATAATTGTTATTAGCACTTTTTAAAACAACTGTCTGATAGTTCATGGCATGCATGTATTTGAATACACTGTCTGGAAATGGTTAATTTCAGATAAAGTAGTCAAAAGAATGAATTTACTTAATTGTTTGTATGTTACTATCTGCATGAATCGAGTCAAACGTGAAATTTGTGAAAGACACAGTGTGACAGTGAGATGGTTTTGACAACTGTAGCTGGAATAACTCAACCTTTCCCAAACTGTATGTTCACCAACAATCTCTCAAAACGGTTTGAAAACAAAATTTGATATGTTGAACAGTGTCCTCCAAAATTTTATTTTGAATAGTAGAGACATTGTTGAGTGTTTTAAACTCAAATTTGTTTGGAATAAACATAACGGAAATGCTGTTTTTGCTATGACTTCAAACAAACCGTTTTCGGAGCGCATGTCCATGTCCTTTTTAAAATGTTGACAAAATTTAGGACAAAAGCCACCACTCCCCTTCCCCTTCTCAAAAATTCTGAACAGTCCCTATTCTGCATTATATTCAAGCATATATGGCTACACACAAATAGATATGAATAAGCACATCAATATACTATCTTTGTGATCTTGATAAATGGGTTCGCTTTTACTGTAAGATGGGTAATTTAGCACTATTTGGTAATAGGATTATTATTAGAGTATATATTCCAAACAACAACGGTCTAAATTTCACTCACTGGGAGCTATCATCCTTCTCTCAAGGACTTCATCAGCCTTCTGCCTCAAACACTCAGTGGTCACATGACCGCCCAAGGTCAAGGTCATGTGACTGGAGGAGACTGCCATAAATCGGGGTGAGGTTCAGGCCTTGGTCCCGATTTAACGATGATTGTTGTTTCTTTATCTCGATTGCTTCCTTGATCTTGCACTTCATTACATTTTCTTCCCTACCCAGTATCATAGGATTGTCCCAATCTATTCTGTGGTTCGTGTTATCTATATGTTGGTATAAAGCGAATGACGCTAACTTCTTATGTTCCTCAGTTCTCTTGGATAATGATCTTCCCGTTTTGCCAACATGCATCTTCTTGCAGGTCTTACATTGTATCTCTTATATAACTCCTGTTCGGTTTAGTTTGGGAGTGACATCCTTTGGGTGGACTAACTGGCGCTTTAAGGTGTTGATGGGCTCGTGAAATACTGTCACTCCATGTTTCTTGGATACTCTTGCTATTGACTCCGATACTCCTTTCACAAATGGTAATCCAATCATTGTCCCTTTGGTTGTTTTCTTCTTGTTGATTTCCTCATTCGATGGTGGTGTCTTGACGGTATTTCCAACATCCATTCTTCATAGTTGTTCGCTCTCAGTGCTTCCCTCACGCATTTGATTTCATCCTTCTTGTCTTGATCTTCTTGATTGATTTTGTCTGCCCTGTGTAATAGAGTCCGGACCACTGATCGTTTGACCTTCAAGTGATGGTTAGGGAGGACATTTAAATATTGAGCAGTGTGGGTGCTTTCCTGTAGACCGCCGTCTTTGTGCTTCCATCTTCTATCACATGAATTAGAACATCCAGAAAAGCAATGGTGCTTCCCTCTTCTTCCGCTTTAGTAATTTGATGCTCCTGTTAATGCTGTTCAGGTGTTCCGTAAAACTTTCCATGTCATACATGTGGAGCATTGTAGAAGTGTCATCTACGTACGAATACCGTAGTTTTGGTGGGTTCCTTGCTGTTTCGATGGCTGTCCTCTCAAATTCTTCCATGAACAAACTTGCTATTATTGGGGAAATGTGCGAACCCTTGGCCGCTCCCTGTTTCTGGTGGTAGTATGTACCCTTGTATGTGAAATGGGTGTACAAACAAATGTCTAATAAATCCAGTACATCCTTGGAACTTAATTTGGTTCTCTCAGTCCACGATTTGTCTTCCTCTAATCTCTTCCTGGTAACCTCCAATGCTTCTGTGATAGAGATGCTGGTAAATAATGCTGACACAACATAGGACACTAATTTCTATTGTGGAGGCACCTCTAAGTCTCTAATTTTCTCCACAAATTCTGAGCTGTTCCGTTGTGGCGATTATTTCATCCACCGGAAGTTGTTGCGGTGTCACTGCGAAGTTTAGTCCCTTGGAAAGAATGCTCCTCTCATCCTCACTATGTCCTTCTAGGTCAGGTCATAACCCATCTGCTTTGGTCTACGGTATCCTTGACCAAGTCTGGTGGTTTCTTGCTGATGTTTGCGAACTTTCTTTCTTGTCTGTCTTTCTTCTTTGTGACCTCTGAGTGTTTGAGGCAGAAGGCTGATGAGAGAAGGATGAAAGCTCTCAGTGAGTGAAATTTAGACCTTTGTAGTTTGGAATATATATACTCTATGAATTTCCTAAGGTCAGGATCTAACCTACACAGTTATAGGATTATTGTTGTGTTTAAGGGGTTGGTTGACTAGTTTAGGAAGCTCTTCTCGCATAAGTTGACCTGATGATTATTTTCAGCAGCATCGGGGATGGGTGATGATTTATGGAAATAAATCTTTTTTCCAGCATGGTAGTCCTTCGCCATGATTTCTTACCTCCAGGTAACTGGTTTCGTTTTCGCTATTCAAGAAAAGGCAAGGGGCACGGGCTCGTGTGCGGGTTTGCGCCTTCTCTGTAGTCAATAAACATTTCAGTCAACTGTTATACCTCTTTGCCATGCCTCTTTGCTGATCCTGATACATTTTTGTTAAAGATGTTGGTTATAAAGTTAATCTATGAAATGATGTTCATAATAAATAGCATATGTATACTGCGATGATAGGTGGATCCAAACTTGCTTTTGCATGAATTATTTCATACCTTATTTTATGGAATTAAGACTCCTTCTTACAATGTGTTAAATCAGCTTTTTAGAGATGCTTGCTTGCTTGCGGCATCTCTATTGTTGGAGGAAGGCTCTGAAACTTATGACAACTGCCTTGGTCATGCTGTTTCATCTCTGTCATTAAAACTTTGCATACAGTCTCAATAGAATTTTATCTCGCATTGATGAACTTTTGGTGTCTTTCTGAGATGAAGAAATTAATAAAGAAAACAAACAGGCTGGGTTTCTGCAGGTTAAAAGTCAATCACCAAAAGTAGGTCACGGGCCAGGTACCCTCCAGCAGGTATTACTGACAAATACCCTTGTGCAGGCAAAGGGGTAGATACTATCATGGGCAGTCTATCTACAAGCATCTCTTAAAGTGCTTGCACATTATTTTTTGGTATGCTACAGTTCAGCTGTGTCACAGTGCAAGAGGGTAGTTATACCATTTGTTAGAATTAATACGTTTTCTATTATTTCTTCAAAAACGCGCTTTGACGCGGCCATCCCAAACAACGTAGGCTACCAAATGTTTTGATTCATCACTGATTAAATCTGTCAGACAGAGATAGAAGGTGGACCCAGCACTTTTCCAAGGTCAGTCAAGCCATGGCCTTGTGATTGTATTTGACTGATCTATGAAGTTGTCAAGACGGAAGTCTCAAGTGTCGCCTTCTGTATGACATGGCCATAAAGTTGAGAAGGAAAAGACTCGACATCACAGGGAATCCCCTTGATAGCCAATCAGAGGTCAATAAGTTCATGTTTGGGATATCCCCTCTTCATTACAGCAAGTGTCATGAGTTTTGATTGACTGTCGAGGGAAATAGGTCATTGCCAACCCCAGTTGGCAAGAAAATTTGCTGTAGCGATGTTTAGATTAAATGTAATTGGTGTGTGAGAATACTTGTAAATTGTTGGTCAAGTGAATGTGAATAGTAACAAGATGGCAAGAGTGCATTTGCACCCATAACACTGGTAGTGAGGGAAGATATTTGCACTGACATTAGTAGTCAAGCTGTTGCACTCAAATAAGAAATTATTCAATGATAAAATATCAGGTTAAAGGCCAAGAAATTGCTTGGTACATGTATCAGAATTTTTTCTATTTTATTTTTTGCTAAATATTTCAAACTCATGACCTAATTGTGAACACTGAAAAGCCTCACTTGACTCATTTCCTGTAAATTTACCAAACAACGAGCAGCATTTCGTCCCTTAAACACGATAGATAATGCCAATATCAGTTGCTCGATTGAAATGAAACCATTGAGTTTTCTCTAAGTGCTGTGCTGTCATGATTGACTACAACTCTTATTAACTTTACAACCAACTTTGTGACTGACTTTGGGATCTAGTACAATTGTAGCTGCATGTCATAAATTTAGTCATTCGCCCAACGTGAAGCGATTTTTGTCACAGCATGATGTCGTATCGGTGAACCGACGAATATTATATGGACCGCGAATAGATGGATCATGCATTGTAACGATAAAATGTATTTTCTTTTTGGTGTACAGTAGCAGCCCTTGCCTCCGACTACCACATTATTCCATTAAGAAAGAACCCTTTTTTTTTCTGCTGGTAGTCGAGTAAGTATATATGCTTAAGTATGCTTCTAAACAATCATTTGTACCATCCGGCTAATATTGTGCAATTTTATAGTTTTTGCTGTGGTGCAGTGGTCCCTGTGCGGACGATCCTCCTAAAAAGGACCGCATATGGTAGGAGACCACCTTCCGGCACGAAACAGCCCATTAAGCAAGCAGATCCGAATGCCCAGACCCCCACAGTGGACCACTCCGAAGAAGTGGTGACCCGCATAGCAGGGACCACTGTACATGTAGGAAATGTTTACTGAAAAACTGTTAACTACTGATATTTTGTTTATACTGGCATTTGATGTTGTTGTTCTCAAGGCTTTCCCATATGAATGTCTAGGCCAAGTTGATTGCAGCCAGAGAAGTGTACGAGTAATTAAAATTTGGCTTTTCGAAAATGTCAGTTATGTCACTGAAGTCCCCAACTTTTAAATTGCAATAGCAACATAGTATTTTGTAATTGCTCAAACTTCTCTGGCTGAAATCACACATATATAGGAGCACAGGCATTGAAATCTATCAAACACTAGCCTGTGCTCTTCCACTGGGTGTCTTTGCAAGCAACCATAAATCTTTTGTAACCAGTAGCTCCTTGTTCTTTCTTCGTGTGCCATTGCCGAAGCAATGGAATCCAAGATGGAGGAACAGGAACCCAGTTTCCCACCTTACATGTAGTCTCTCTATAAAGAGGACGACCAGTGAGCATCAGTACAGACTCGTGTGACGCCTAGTTCTCTGACTGAAACGCCTTATGTTGCATGTATGTGCTCATGGTACAATAATTGGAAAATTTTAAAAACCGAAAAAGACACATACAGTCAACATTTTCAAGGGCGAAAGTGTCTTGATATAAATTTGTAGTTCACTTTCTTGGCACTCTATGGCTTTTTATCCAAGCTTGGTGTGCTTGTATCTACAGGAAATTTCTAACATGCGGACAAAGACGCAATATGTTTCCATAGTAAGATGTGAAGGATATTCCTCAACTCTTTCACGTCAAAATGCTGTTTCTTAAGCAATACATAGAATGCACATAAACATGCAACATCAGACGCAGTAGTGAGAACCAGGCATTGTGCTTGTAGTGCCTGTGTCCTGTGAGTAGAAGTTGTGTTTTGTGCAGAGTATTTGTAGAGCAACAATTTTGAGACTTGTACATTTGTTTATCATTGGATAATCACTGCCAGATAGAGCAATCATGTTATCAAATGAGTCATTGTCTCATTCTCTCAATAGGGCGTGAACGTTATGTGAGTACGCGGTCTTTGGGTAGTCGAAATATATCTTACCATCACAAGGTTGACTTAAAGGGATAATTCATTTTCCAATGACTAAAATTTTTATTTTTGATAAGTATTTAAGCCATTATCTTGACAATGAAATTATATTTCAGACACAATCTCTCCTTCAATCTCTAACATAGAAATTAGCATATCTTGTATGAGCGCGCATTAAACATTATTTTCACGGCCTATTAGAGAAACAATTTTGTATTATGTTTTCTTTAATTTATGCCTTATAAAACAGAACGGAAAATTCGTTTGTAGCAATGTGTCTCGGCTACACCCTGTAGTGGCCAGTATTGGCATCTAACAGTATTCTTCCTTTTTTTCTTATGTGTGTAAACGCATATGTAGATCTATTTATCGTCCTTTCTAATTCTTTTTTTCAACCTGTGCTTCTAGGTGGTGTACTTCACAGCCACTTTCCCGTATGCTGTCCTCCTGATTCTGCTGATTCGTGGCGTCACCCTCCCCGGAGCCCTGGATGGCCTGAAGTTCTACCTCATTCCTGACTTCAAGAAGCTGGGGAACACTAAGGTAAAAATATTGCTGTGTAAATTGCCCCTTGCTCAGTACACCTCGATGAGGTTCAGTCAAGAAGTTATTTATCTCTCTGCGTTCCCTTGTCTCTGGCAGATTTAAAGTTGAAATGAAGATATGAGTTAATAAAATGATTGTATCAAATCTTTCTGATACCATAGTCATTATATGAAACAGTAATCTCTTTTTGTATTTTTCGTGGCTTTGCCTATGAGGTGTCAGAACATATTGTAATATTTTGACTTTAAAAAAAAAAAATTTCAAGACCTGATGCTTCATGTTAATTCACATGTAAAATAAAATAAAAATTTAATATCCTCAGGTCTGGGGAGATGCCGCATCGCAGATCTTCTTCTCGCTTGGACAATCTTGGGGAATTCTCATCACCTACGGCAGCTACAACAGATTCAACCATCGATCAGAAAAGTGAGCATATTATGACATTGTAGGCGTAGATGAAAAGCCTAGTATCTTTTTGTAATTTCTCAACTAAGCCACATATATAATATATTCATTATGATATTGACTTGCAATTTAATTTGTTTCCAGGGACGCAATTATCGCTACTGCTGCATGTGCTTTCACAAGTCTGTTCGCCGGAATGGCCGTGTTCAGCGTTATTGGCTTTTTGGCCTATGAAATGGGAGAGACGATAGACGGTGTCATGAAATCAGGTCAGCCAAACTCATTAGTAGGCCTATCGAACAAAAGTTAACCAAGTTTATAAAACATAGTTTATATTCAATATAACAGGGCTGAATAGAAATAAAGTCAATCTGTTACCAATTTCATAATGGGGAAGTTCAATGATATCAATATCAATTGCTCACTAGACCAGAAATGATATGTTGCGACTGGACACGTTGTCACCCGTAGGGCAGTGACCACAAAACACCATTTGTCAGCTGTTGACTTGAACCGTGACCAAAACAATTTATCAATTGTGGCTTGGATACAGTGTTACAAAATTATATTGAAGTGAAAAACTGCGAAGTAGCTTTTTTCTTGACTAAAACTATCTGCAAGATACACAACGTCAAAGCCTTCAACGTTAAGGCCAAAATACCTAAGAAAAAGTGCCTCGATACGATCACAGCTTTTTGTTCTTCTTCCCGGATGTTCATACCAACACCCGACCTTCAAAACAGTTCTATGAAAATCTGAGAAACTAAAAATCCATTTTAGTTGGGCTCAGTTTGTTCCAATTCATTTTAGTTAATTCAAGGCTCCTTACAATCGATGCCGAAATCATGGCGCAATGTAGTGGCTCTGGGATCTGTCTACCTTGTCTTACAGGTATCACCTCAGTGTTCGAAATAAGGGGGGGGGTCAAGGGGGTCTTGACCCCCAAAATGCTATAAGGACCCCCTCAAATACATTTTTTAGAGGGACCCAGGGGGGTCCTGAAAAAACCCCCTCAAATACTAAATGTGCAGGATTTAATCCAGAAATGGTGCTTTCAAAAGTAATTTTCTGGGATAATACACACGCCTTCTGCCCCAAAAGCTTTGACCTTTCGGGCCTTGCCAGTGACAGACCCCCCCAAATGACATGGGCTATTTCGACCACTGTTAATCACCTATGTAAATAATATTTTGATTTGCAATAAATAAAGCCTATCTCTGCCCCGTGCACATACATATATTCATTGACATTGTTGAATATTTTCAGGTCCAGGGCTGGTGTTTGTGGTGTACCCAGAAGCCTTGTCTCGGATGCCCATCGCTCCACTTTGGTCCGTCCTCTTCTTCTTCATGCTGCTCACAGTCGGCCTCGACACTCAGGTGAATTAATAATCGTATTGTCATCAATCCTATCCTCAACTTCCTACCATTAGTCCATAACAGTCATTTGAGCTAGAGTCAGACAATTTCTAAGATGAATTTTGTAAATACAAAAAATGCCTTTGACTGAAGTTGACTGTTACAACTTACATGCATATTGATGTTTGTCAATTGCATAGTATTGTTCATTAGCTAATGTCTCCCCTGAGGGGTAGGCCCCTCCATAGATATTTGGGTTGTCAGATTTATTTTAATGATGATGATAATGCAGTAATTTACGCTCAGCAAAATACTGTATGAAATGATATTTTCATCACCCCATACAGCTAACATCAAACTTTTATCTGATTGTTATACAGTTCTCGACATTTGAATGTGTCTTGAGTGGTCTGATGGACGAATTTCCACAAACATTGAGAAGGAGGAAAATCTTGTTCACTGCGTGTCTATGCGTTTTGATGTTTTTACTTGGCATTCCACTTACGATGCAGGTACGTCTCCAAATATAGGCCCTATGTTACAACAGATGTCTCCATGAAAATGTTTCCACTTATTTTGTTTCCATTTCAATGACAATTATTATTATGCAATTTGATTTCAGGGCGGCATGTACGTCTTAAATCTCTTTGACTGGTATTCCGCCACATTTCCACCGCTTGTGGTAGCCATGTTGGAGACTATACTCATAGCTTACGTTTATGGTAAGTTATTGCCAGAATGCATTTTTAATCATAAGTAACCGAAAAAATTTTATGCGAACTCTGAATCATTAAGCATTTTAAGTTATCAGGACTGCCAGCGACTTGCTATGTATTACACAGTATGTAGTCCTGCTAGTTTATAGCCATTGAAAAATGGCAATAAAAGTGACTTGTCTTCTTCTGGAAAAAGTGCACCTTATGATTTATGGATTTGACATTAACACATCTGTTTAGTTTACAGTACATAGCAGATTATAGAGTTACATTTTAAATGCATATCACCGTACCAGTTTAAGTACATTTAAAATATGGTTTTATTCTGATAGCTTTAGCCGTTCAAGTAATCTCAACATAATAAATTATATTTTTATCACTTTTAGGATTAAACCGGTTTTCAAGTGATATAGAAATGATGGTGGGATCCAGGCCCGGAATATTTTGGAAGGTTTGCTGGACAGCAGTCACACCGATCATAGTGATTGTAAGTTTATTAGTTTCTGTTGTTCTGTAAATGACCACTTGCTCCAACATTGTGACACATTCTGCCATTTCCCAAAAATATTTTAAAAAAGCTGTGATACTAAAGAGAAAAAAAAAGAAGCTAAAACATGGCTCTAAGGAGGGGTGGGGCCACAGTACTCCCTGTAGTTACTTGTTGCAAAAGCACTAAAACAATTTATATAAACTAATTATCGCTCCTGACTCAAATTTTTTAACCTTTTGCAATCTATATATTTCAGACACAGAAATCTCAAAAAGTTTAATTATTTTGATGCCATTCATTATGAAAATGTATTGTAACACTTTGATATAATCATGTGGCAAAAAAAACTTGAAATGATTCACTACACATGCTCACAACTGTATATATCATTTAAGGAGACAAACTTCTCCATTCGACAATTCTTGGAATACATCTCAGCTGATCCGTTAGCTGCATAAGTTATGATAAGTATTTGGTGAACGTAATAAAGAAGCCCTCAAGTAGTTTTCTGCTGATAAAAAAGGCACCTTACTGTCTAAAAAACTTTTTCCAATACACCTTTTATAGGCTTAGATGCAGATTTCTTTCTTTTTTTCTAATTTAATGGCCCTTGATGCCTTGAGTATGTGTCATGTGGCAATAAAGACTCCATCTGGCAACAAGTGTAAGTCTAAGTACACTGCACACTCTAAAAAAATTCAGACAAAATTGGTTTTTTAGATTCAAAATGGTTTTTTGAAAAACCAAATTTCAATGCAAAAAACCAACATGAATTTTTTTAAAAATCCATGTTGGTTTTGCATTGAAATTTGGTTTTTCAAAAAACCATTTTGAATCTAAAAAACCAATTTTGTCCCGACATTTTTTAGAGTGCATTCATATAAAAAGAGACCGAGCAAACAGACCGATCTGCTTTGCTACATGAATTGTCCAGAATTCAGGTTTTGCAAATATCACTATTGACCAATAATATTTTCCTTGACGTCTCACAGGCACTCAGACTTGAAATAAACAACTTTTTGAGTACTTCCTTCATCTCAGTAAAGTTTGTTTCGTAAAATAATTTTATACAGCGCCTTGCACCGAAAGTCGATTATGTCACTTGAAGGCACTTTATAGAAGGCCTTTGTGCCACTTCAGGGATCCCAGGTGGCTCCTCAATTGAAATACTGTTTCTTTTGGGGGTCACCAGATCATTTGTTGATTTGCAGTTAAATAATTTCATCCCAATTGCCGCGCAACATAAACAACGTTGCTAATTGATTGAGGACTTTTCTGTTATATCATAGAAATGTACGGTAGAAATTATGATGCCACAGCGTTAAGATTTTTCTCAACAACGTTGTGAAAACATTTCCACAGTGTTGCATGCTAACATCATATATCTTGTCTTTGCTTCACAAGATTGTGACAACATTATTTCTACCAGATAATTCTGTGTAATTTTCACCAAAATAGTGTTGCTGCTCAACACAAACTTAAGCCGGAGAAAAAATTAAACAACGGAGATTGCGCTGACTCCTGCAGTGGACTGATTATATTAAATTTTTTTCACAGGGCATCATCATTTTCCAAATTGCGGTTTACGTTCCTGTCACCTACAACGAATATGTCTACCCGGTATGGGCTGAAGTTACTGGATGGTTACTCTGCGTTGGAAGCCTCATATTCATTCCTATCTGGATGGTTATTCAAGTGGCATCCAGAAAACCTGCATGCACAGTAAGTGGAGATGATGTGTGATCAATTTATGTCTTTGGATGTGTGATAAAGAAGCCATCATTTGAATTTTGTTAGACTCTTTGTTGCTGATTGTTATATTAAAACTTTCAAAATTTGTCCTCTACCGTAAAAACTGGCTTCTACGATAAAATTACAATGAAGGGGTCACAGTCAAAACAACTTGCGATCTGGTCTTGCAGTTTAAAATGAAGTTGAAAGCATTACATCGTTCTTGTTACATGTGGTATATATATTATAAATATGTTCAAATGATGACACATATCTGTGTCGGTTCTGAAAATTTAAAGAATTGCTGAGTCTTGTAAGTTTTTTAATGATCTGAGCCATATCAATCTTTTGATCGTTAGACCAAAATTGCTAGTCAAGATTTATTACATACTTTCACTTTGTTTTCAGCCATCAGCCATATGGGGAACAGTACGGGATCTTATGCGCCCAGCACTTGACTGGGGTCCTCAAGATGTCCCGGTCACAATCAATGACGCTGAAGAGTTGAAGCAACTGAAACCAGAGAAAATCATGACAACAATCACTGATGAAGAGGAAATTAAGCAATCAAAACCAGAGAAAGAACCTTTGAACGTTTGAAGTTTTACCTGGCAAAGGAACTTTTAGTTGTTGGGAGCTTTAAATTGACAGAAAGAACCTTCAGACATTTGAAGATTGACAGTTCTAAAGGACCTTTATAAAGACGTCTGAAACTTCATTTGAAAGAAAACTCCTTCAGACGTTTGAAGTTAAACTTGACAGAAAGAAACCTTAGACATTTGAAACTTCATTTGACAGAAAAACACTCAAGGCATTTGAAGTGAAACTTGACTGAAAGAAACTTTAGACATTTGAAACTTCACTTGACAGAAATCACTTAAGACGTTTGAAGTTTAACTTGACAGAAATAAACTTTTGATGTTTGTAACTTCACTTGACAGAAAAACACATAAGACGTTTGAAGTTTAACTTGACAGAAGGAACTTTTGACATTTGAAACTTCACATGACAGAAAAACACATAAGACGTTTGAAGTTTAACTTGACAGAAGGAACTTTAGACATTTGAAGATTTCACTTGACGGAAAGAGCCTTTATATTTTTGAAGATTTCACTTGCCATTTTCTGACTCATGCTCACACACTTTGCGAAAGCAGTCGAGTGATTGTTACAGCTACACTCTAAAAAATCTCGGGACAAAATTGGTTTTTAAGATTCAAAATGGTTTTTTGAAAAACCATAATTCAAAACCATTTTGAATCTAATATTCCAATTTTGTTTGCAATTTTTTAGAGTGTGAAGAACCAGCAAATACCTCATTTGATGTAAATGAGTCCCCGGTGACTTGAAGAGTTCTGCACATAAATTCAATTGACCTGTAGTTTTATATTCATAAGAATTGAAAGAGAAGTATGCTTATTCTGATACATTTCTGCAACATTCTATCTTTGCTGTGCATGCAAGTATTGAATGTTTGGCTCATAGATAAGCATCCATCTGTTTTAGCCACCATTCATTTATGGGAACTGGAAGATGGGTCTACCCTTCCTAACTATACCCAAAACGTGGGACAGGCTACAATTATGTGCTGTTACTCTCAATTTTTTACGTTCTAAAAAGATTTTATTTTATTTTTTGTTTTAACATACATGTGTGATGAAATGTAAGAGTTTCTGTATACTATATCATCTTTGGCTTTTACTAGGCTATAAAAAAGGTACCATGATACATGTACATAAAGGTGGGTCTAGAAAAAAACAATCTCTATTTCTATGTACTGTAATATGAACATGTTTCTGAGTTCTGCTGAGAATGTCTCGATTGACAGTGACCAAGTTAAATAGCTTGTAAGTTACACAGTAGATTTTTGTAACAGTTTTTCACATAACATCATGCAGAGACGTAATTTTATCAGGATTCTAATTTGCTTGCTGTTATGTCTGAAGCAGTGGCGTGTATTCATTTGATAATCAATGATTTAAAAAACTATTTAAAAACTTTGAGGAAAAGTAGCCATAATCTTGCTGCATAGAAATTTGAAATTAGTATCGTTTTATACATGCTATCAGGGACCCAGCTGTGCTATAGAATATACATGTTTATATTTGACCCACAATACTAAATATCATTATCATTTTTGATATTTTTTACCGAGTGGTACCTTATACATTTGATATCTTAAGCATTTGATATTTCCCTTGGAGCACCTTCATTCCTATGTCATTGTATTGTTTATGGTCATTGGTCAACGTTTTTCATTGTCAAATCATGGCAGCAATTAATCCATGCATAAATAAAGCAATGTAGGGAAGGGCGGGGCGTGATGGACCCCCGGGCACATCATGCCCCATATGAAATAATTATATACATGTACTTATTGCAATATAATGTTTTAAGATTGGAGAGAATGTACAATACTGCCCATTTCAATATCTATGGGTATTATCGTATTTTGTACATTATGCATAGAATAAGTAACAATTTGTGTGCCAATTCACCTTTTATGATGTTAAATTTACGTTTTTGGATTGTTACCGGCTTTTGTTAGACGAAAACAGTGACTGCTGAGTTGGTTCAAGAACTGGCCTTTAACATGTAGTGCACGTTTTTTACCTTCAGCGAACTAAGTTCGAAGAAGGTATTGTTATCACTTTGGTAAAATGTTGTCCGTCCGCCGGGCGGGCGTCCGGGCGGTCGGGCGGCGGGCGGATAGATAGTTTCCGGGCCAGAACTCGGGCCCTATTGCATGTACATAGATGAAATTTGGTACACGTATAGCCCATATGGTCTAATTGTGCCTTTTGATGGTCTGATTGATGGATAATCCATACTTTTTGAAATATTGAACAAAAAGATAAAAAATTATTTTTTTCGTTTCCGGATCAAGACTCGGTCACTATTGCATGTACATAGATGAAATTTGGTACACATATAGCCTATATGGTCCAATTGTGCCTTTTGATGGTCTGATTGATGGGTATTCTATAGTTTTTGAAATATTGAGAAAAAATTATAAAACCAGTTTTTTTTCATTTCTGGCCCAAAACTTGCCCAGTATTGCATGTACATGGATGACATTTCATGAACATATCACCTATATGATGCTCTTGTGCCTTTTGATGGTGTGATTCATGGTCACTCTATACTTTTTGAAATATTGACATAATATATTGCAAATTATAATTTTTTGTTTCTGGCCAAAAACTTAGCCTCTCTTGCATGTACCTGGATAGCAATTCATCCACATATTGCCTATAAAGATCTTTCACTGGTCTCATTGATAGCTAGTTTTTTAAAACACTTTTTAAATATTTAGAAAAAACTTGAAAAATATAAATTAATATACTTCTCGGTTTTCGACCCACAGCTCATAACCTATTCCTTGTACATGTATGAAACTGCACCATAATATGTGTAAATTTGTCTAGTTCAGCCTTTCCATGGTTTTACCTACGCTGGCAGGCAGGCGGGCAGATGGTAGGGCAGCGGATATATAGATAATTTCAGGCCAAGATTTGGCCACGATTGCATTATACCAATTTTGTCAACATCAGATGTCTTTCGCTGAAGGTTTGCTGCTGCGCAGCCTATGTTTTAATTTAGAATATTGGAATAATTTCAGTTTTTGAAACTATAATCCAACAAGTACTTGCCAACATTTGAAGCTTCCTATTATGCCCCAACAAGGTGCCCATCATGCCCCACTCTTGGGGGGCATGATGGGCACCTAACGAAAAATTAAAAGTGCGCAAAACTGTGCATATCTCAAACAGCATTTCATTTAGCGAAACAAGGTTTTATGCTTAAATTAGAACTTAAAGCAAAACCAATCAGCAACAAATAGTTCTTTTTGTAGGCCTAGTAATGAAATGATTGACCTCCAAAGTTAAGGTGCCCATCATGCCCGCCTTCCCCTATTATACTTGTATTATTCATGATTCAATGTCCGTTTTGGGACATTGAATATGGGTTTGTAATTCAGTATACAGAGCTCAGCAGGATGATACATTGATAGCCAACATAATCCAACCGAATAATTCATCACTGACAAATGACCCAAGAATCTCATTTATCAACAGGTTCATGTTGTTTCACCAAAGTCATAGAAATGAGGCCAAGATCAGACAGGATCTTCATGTTTAATATGACAATTTTGCAATTGTACTTACATAAATAAAAAACTCGAAACTATGATACATGACTTGTAATTTTCTGATTCTTGTGTTGCCAAAGACTTTTGAGTATTAATTATATACCAAGGCAGTTACATTCCATGCAATTACAAGAGCACATCTACATTGCACTAATATTTTGACAATGTCATGACAATGTCACAATTTTGGTGAAAATTATGTAGAATCGTGTTAAAAATGACGTTAAATATACTTTGTACAAGGTTGCGAAGAAATGTCATCATAAGACGTCCGAATGCAAAGTTCGAGCAACATTTTCACAATATTGCGGAAAAAAAAAGGTATTAAAGCAATGACATGAAGAGCTCTACACAATATCAGTAAAATGACTTAGCCACTTTTGGGCAACCCATGTTATGTCTTTTTTCTTAAGCCTAATGACAATGACAAAAATTCTATTCAGACTGTTAAAGAATAACTGTTACATAATTAAATGTTGAACTCATTTTTTGTCGGTCTAGGAGGTGTAGCTACACTAAGCCAGCTTGGACTAGCGCTAAAACTTGTGCCAAGTCCAAAAATAACGTGCAAGCACTTCAAGCAGCACAGACAGTGCATGGTTCCAACACAGGCACACCGGTCACGGATATACTAAGGAGAAGAAGAAGAAGAAGGCGTGGTTGCCTTTGACCCATGCATGGAAGCCAGTCCATTTTAGTTTCTTTATATTTTCTTTCAATCACAGACGGGCACCAAAAGTGACTGGTCGAAAGTTAAAAACCCAGAGAATGTAGAATAAATTTGAATGCGATTGGTGAAGGAGAGTGACCTCCAGAGTGCTAATCAGATTGCATGAAATTATTGGGGTAAGAGCAACGAATTATCAGTCACATGTCTTTGTTATCCCGATTTGAACAGTAATATGTTGCCTCTAAACAGCCCACACCGGTGCTGATAGGGCGTAAAACACAAACTCACTCACTCACTCACTGAACAGTAATACAAAATTTACAAATGCCTGAAATGTTATGGTCAGGCCTGTAGGAAATGCTTTACTCCTCTGGTGGACCGATCCCTCTGGAGGACCTTGGGGGGGGGGGGGGCTGGTGTATTACTCCAATCTGCAAATTCGAGTATGGTCAAGCATAAGATATTTGCTTCTAAACCAGACTGGTACATGTTGCTCCTTGCCCCACCAGATGTCACCAGGACACATATGATGTAGCCCCCCTGTTGATTTTTTTATACTAACAAGTAAGTAACAAGTAGACATATCATCCACCAATCCATGAGACACACGGGACACACTGGGCCTATTACATACTGCACACAACCACCCCACAGCTCCAACAGGCAACAACACTTCTCCCAAACCCAGACTTATTACAGCATTCCACTTTGATATCTAGACAAAATGAGGATCAGTTCACTGTGAAAAATGCATTTTTTGACTAATGATAGCTGATGAAGTGTCATCTTCTCTACTTCAACATGGGAAACATAGAAGCTATTTGATCAGTCATGATCAATAGAAGGCCGTTTGACTTGTCAAAACTGATTTCAGAGTGAAAATCAGATACATAATCCTTTCCTTTGGCTGTCACCAACAAGCGGGATTAGTCTCCTTAAATCAAATTAACATTGAAAGTATTGGGTATGATGATGATCATGACAAATCATCAGCATGATGACACACCAAGTGTCATTTTCACAGTGCAACAGTCCACTCTTTTTCTTTATCAAAGTGGAAGGCTGTAAAGGATGAACAATAGGATGAGGAACAGCCATAAAGCTGTTCAGCACCCGATGTCATCCTCCTCCAGGAATCAGTGGGCTGCACTAGGCAAATGGAGCATTCAGCCCCCCCCCAAAAAAATATATATATATATTGGTGAAAAAAGAAAGAAACCAGTTTGCAGTGCAGCCCAAAGAGCTTGGGGAATGACCTGCACCTATTACCAAAATGTTGTCAGGTACTTGGCTATAAAATCTTGGCTCTGGGAACTTCAGTATTACAGCCAAACACTTTGATATAGAATTAGAGCGGATTGTGGCACTGTGAAAATGGCACTTTGTGTGTCATCATGCTGATGATTTGTCATGATCAAACCCAATACTTGCAATGTTAATTACATTTTAGGAGACTAATCCTGCGTGTTGGTGACAACCAAACGAAAGGATTATGTATCTGATTTTCATTCTGAAATCAGTTTTGACAAGTCAAATGGCCTTCTATTGATCATGACTAATCAAACAGCCTGTATGTTTCCCATGTTGAAGAAGAGAAGATGACACTTCATCAGCTAACATTAGTCAAGAAATGAATTTTTCACAGTGAACTGATCCTCATTGTGTCTATATCAAAGTGGAAGGCTGTAGGCCTAATACCAAATTAATTCCTTTTTCCTTTTAGAGCTGTTTGCGGATTAGCGGTCCAAACAGTTTCAAAATCAACTTTTAAAAACTTAGTCGTGTGATGTCACAAGCTTAAAAATGTTTTTTTTTGTTTGGTGTCAGTTATGGTTAATCAGTTGATTATCAGTGCTTTTCATATCCAGCAGCATAGGTGACAATAAACAAACTAATTCAATGACTTGAGGTACTTCATGAAATAAGAGGATTCTAGAGGAGACCAACAGAAAACTGTCAATGATGTGGCAAAGCCAGTTTGCCAGTTAAAAATAAAAAAATTATTTTTTTATCTTGAAAGATCTCTAATGGAAAACTTTGCAGTCCTTTTATTTTGGAAAAAGCTTACGGCCCAGAGCGGGGGGGGACCTCCAGCCCTCTACTGTATCATCTCATCCGTAAGAATTCTTTTTGTATGCTGCGGCCTACTGTTGCTCTGTCTGTGAAGGCAATCCAGCCCAGCAATTAATCAATGATAGGGAATGGAAAATTTCTGCTCTCTGAATATTTAAAGCTGAAATTTTTCCATCCATGAATTTTGTAGGTTAATACATGCATCGTGAGACCGAAGCGGCCTAGCGAATCAATAGGCCTAGACACGCATGTATATTATATCCAGCTAGTTGTCACTGGCTAACAAAATACTTCACAGAAAATCTTGTTGAAATTTTATAGTCAACAAATAAAATGTAAATATTCTACAATTATAATTATAAAAAGGTGCAAAATACTAGAATTAAGGCAACCCACACAACCACAATGAAGGACACACTTGATTATAATCACATTGAAATGTTCTCTCAGATATTTGTTAGAATATAATCTTCTTGCATTCTCTCACAAATATTATAGCATTCTTTTGCAAGGGAAACAGTGGTCGAAATGAGGGTGGTTAAATGGGTTTTAACCCCCTCCCCCCCCCCCCAAATAAATGCTCTTGTGACCACCTCAAACACATTTGTCAGAAGGACCCAGAGGGGATCCTGAAAACCCCCCAAATACTGAATGTGTATAGAGGAATAAGCATGAAGCAGCATGCAACAACCTCATGTGATAATATATATACATCAGCAATAGGTTTTTCAAAACTAATTTTCTGAGATAAAAACAAGCCCTTAGAATGCCCAGAATTCATTTCAAGAGCATCTGAAACTCATCAGCCCGCTGGCAGCCCGCAGACTCCTGGCTACAAGGGCTTCAACCCTTCTTGTCTTGCAAGCTGTTCCTACCACTGGAGTGGAGGGAACACGAACATGATTGCAAGGGAATGTAAAATATTGCGAGGGAATGCAAAAATCATCATGATGGAATGCGAAAGATCACCAAAGAACGTGATAATTATCGTTAGAAAACTGCGAATGATATGTTTCTTTACGTATGTCCCATGTTTTGGCTTCATTGGGACAGTGACGATTGAGTCACAACTGTGTTAGCGAAACTCAGTACACTTAAATTTCTTCCTGCACCTGCATAAAACTGCAGAATTCTGCAGTTTCCTGCAGAATTCTGCAGTTTCCTGCAGAATTCTGCAGTTCTGCAAACAATTCTACAGTTCTGCAGGAAACTGCAGAATTCTGCAGCTTCAATTCTGCAGGAAGCTGCAGAATTCTGCAGGAAGCTGCAGAATTTTGCAGGAAGCTGCAGAATTCTGCAGTTCAGTAATAAATTCTGCAGTTCTGTAGGAAGTTCTGCAGAATTCTGCAGTTCTGCCTATACAAGAATGAGGACTGTGAGGAAAACAAGTGGGATCGCAAAAATTTCATTTTACAAACTGCTGTATCACAGGGCCGTAGCCTGCATTGGGGTAGGGGGGGCAGTTGCCCCCCCTAGAATTTCGCAGAAATTTTTGTTAACATACAAAAATTTCAGATTTCTGCGATTTTCTGGGGTAAAGATGCCTCTTGATCAGACTCTGCCCCCCCCCCTAGGATTCAGACCAGGCTACGGCCCTGTATCAAAATAAACTTCCATGGACGTTTTGCCTCTCTGCTCGGCCAATTCTCAACCAAAATTCATTCAGAAAAAAGTTTCAGGTACCCTACAACCAGGTCTATTGATTACTGTAATCAGTCTTTGTCCGTCGTTGTTTCTTTTCGCCGTAAGGCCCCTTTTTCGGCTATCGGTCAGATCGCAAAAATGTCATTTTACAAACTGCTGACAGTGCTCTATCAAAATAAACTTCCATGGACGTTTCGCCTGTCTGCTCGGTCAATTCTCAACCAAATTTCATTCTGAAAAAAGTTTCAGGTACTCTGCAACCAGGGCTATGTCCGTCGTCGTTTCTTTTTGCCATACGGCTCTTTTTTCGGCGATCAGTGTGCTCGCAAAAATGGCAATCCACAAACTGCTGACAGTGCTCTGTCAAAATTAAACTTCCATGGACGTATTGCCTCTCTGCTCTGTCAATTCTCAACCAAATTTCATTCCGAAAAAAGTTTCAGGTACTCTGCAACCAGGGCTATTTAATACAGTAGTCAGTCTTTGTCTGTCGTTGTTTCTTTTTGCCATACAGCTCTTTTTTCGGCGATCAGTGTGCTCGCAAAAATGGCTATCCACAAACTGCTGACAGTGCTCTCTCAAAATTAAACTTCCATGGACGTATTTCCTCTCTGCTCGGTCAATTCTCAACCAAATTTCATTCCGAAAAAAGTTTCAGGTACTCTGCAACCAGGGCTATTTAATACAATAGTCAGTCTTTGTCTGTCGTTGTTTCTTTTTGCCATGTATACGGCTCTTTTTTCGGCTATCAGTGTGCTCGCAAAAATGGCAATCCACAAACTGCTGACAGTGCTCTGTCAAAATTAAACTTCCATGGACGTTTTGCCTCTCTGCTCAGTCAATTCTCAACCAAATTTCATTCCGAAAAAAGTTTCAGGTACTCTGCAACCAGGGCTATTTAATACAGTACTTAGTCAGTATTTGTCCGTCGTTGTTTCTTTTTGCAATTTTTTCGGCGATCAGTGTGCTCGCAAAAATGTCATTCCACATACTGCTGCCTGGTAGAACTGCAGAATTTGCAACAAAACTGCAGAATTCTGCAGCTTTCTGCATAATTCTGCAGTTTTTTGCAGATTTTTTTGAAACTGCAGAATTCTGCAGTTTTCTGCAGAATTTTGTAGTTTTCTGCAGAATTCTGCAGTTTTTTACAGAACTGCAGAAAACCTCCCAGGCTGCATATCTCCTGCAGAATTACAGATTTTGCTGCAGAAACTTTTCAGAAACGCTGCAGTGACACAGGACTACCAAAACCCCGACCCCCCAAATCACAACCCCCAAACCAACCCCCCAAACCAATGTTTCCTTAGTTGCGGCAAGCTCAATGTCAAAGAGGTCTGAACTGTACAGATGCAATACACTGGTGGCAGGGAGCAGCAGAACTGCAGAATTCTGAAGCTTCCTGCAGATTTTTTTGAAACTGCAGAATTCTGAAGCTTCCTGCAGATTTTGTTGAAACTGCAGAATTCTGCAGTTTTTTGCAGAATTCTGCAGTTTTTTGCAGAACTGCAGAATTCTGCAGTTTTCTGCAGAATTCTGCAGTTTTTTGCAGATTTTTTTGAAACTGCAGAATTCTGCAGTTTTCTGCAGAATTCTGTAGTTTTCTGCAGAATTCTGCAGTTTTTTACAGAACTGCAGAAAACCTCCCAGGCTGCATATCTCCTGCAGAATTACAGATTTTGCTGCAGAAACTTTTCAGAAACGCTGCAGTGACAGAGGACTACCAAAACCCCGACCCCCCAAATCACAACCCCCAAATCAATGTTTCCTTGGTTGCGGCAAGCTCAGTGTCAAAGAGGTCTGAACTGTACAGATGCAATACACTGGTGGCAGGGAGCAGCAGAACTGCAGAATTCTGAAGCTTCCTGCAGATTTTTTTGAAACTGCAGAATTCTGAAGCTTCCTGCAGATTTTGTTGAAACTGCAGAATTCTGCAGTTTTTTACAGAACTGCATAAAACCTCCCAGGCTGCATATCTCCTACAGAATTACAGATTTTGCTGCAGAAACTTTTCAGAAACGCTGCAGTGACAGAGGACTACCAAAACCCCGACCCCCCAAATCACAACCCCCCAAATCAATGTTTCCTTGGTAGCGTCAAGCTCAATGTCAAAGAGGTCTGAACTGTACAGATGCAATACACTGGGGGAAGTAACAGAGGTTCAGAAATCATGCGGGGAACAGCAGAACTGCAGAATTCTGAAGCTTCCTGCAGATTCTGCAATTTTTTGCAGAACTGCAGAATTCTGCAGTTTTCTGCAGAATTCTGCAGTTTTTTGCAATTTTTTTTTTAGAACTGCAGAATTCTGAAGCTTCCTGCAGATTCTGCAGTTTTTTGCAGAACTGCAGAATTCTGCAGTTTCCTGCAGAATTCTGCAGTTTTCTGCAGAATTCTGCAGTTTTTTGCAGAATTCTGCAGTGTTTGCTGAATTGCAGAATTCTGCAGTTTTCTACAGAATTCTGCAGTTTTTGGCAGAACTGCAGAACTGCAGAAAGAAATTATATACTCCTCGCGAAACTGCACCTATAAGGGGATAACCATTTAATATTCAAGGGGGGGGAGCCTGGGGGGGGGGGTTAGTTTATTTGTAAATAAATAATTTCTTGTTCAGTTTTGGAGAAATGAATAAATTCTCTTTGGTCAGTCTTTAAGTAAATAATTTCTGCCGGGGTATTTCTCAATAAGGCATTGCTTGGTTTTGGGGTATAAATATTTGGCAGCTTTGCGTGGTTGAAATAAATAAATACTGCCGCTAGTCAAATAAATACATTCTAAGTCTGAGTCTGTGTCTGCTGTTGCCGTGAAATAAATAATTTTCCACAGACGAAATATCCAAGCTCACCCCCCCCCCCTGGTAAAATGGTCGCCCCGTGAAAGCCCTTGGTATTTCATGTTTCCAAATCAAGGGCCCCAAAAGTAATTTGCATTTTTAATGACCGCAGTACAGACTATTGGTTTACTGGATGCATGAGTGACGATAGAGAAAGACAGCTGGAACACAATTGTTTACAAACAAAGGTGATCAATATTGCATGTGCATCAACTATTAATTTGTGGCATTTTGTCAATATAGGCCTATACTGTACATGTGTTTGCATTAGCAAGTCAAATGCAGCAGAGGCTTCCGTCAGTCATTCCACCAATTTCAGGGAATACTGCGCAACCTACATTAATTTTTTTCTGGTCCAGAAACAAAAAATAAATTCATTTTATATTTTTTCTCACTTATAAATGGAATATCCATCAATCAGAGTGAGACCATCAAAAGTTACAACTAGACCACATAGGCTATATGTGTGTCAAATATGATCCACGTACACACAGTAGGGGCTGAGTTCTGGTCCGTAAACTATCTATCGGCCCAACGCCCGACCGCCCGCCGGCGGACTGACAACATTTTACCCTTGGTCAGGAAGTGATTACAATACCTTCTTCAAACTTCGTTAGCAGAAGGAAAAAAGGAAAAAGAAGAAAAACAAAGATGACAAACAGAGCAATTAACAGGGTAGCAAAGAATTCATGCTCACCTTCCTGAATCAGTTCAGAGAGCAATATCCTTCTGACCAGATCATTGAAAAATAGCCTGATTGAATAAAAATCCACAAATCCACATTTAAATTCATTTACTGCAGATTCAATTGCAGTAGCGGATCCAGGGGCGAGGGGTTTAGGGAGTTCAAACACCCCCCCCCCCCCAAGTTCTCAACTCCCTCGGGCCCATGCCAAAAAGCCACATAGACAATTAATACTCACGCATGTGGCATAAAAGTCTGGGAGAACTGCATGTAACACGCATCTTTGATACCTTAAAAGGGAATAGGAATACAGACATTGCACTCACGTAAACATGGGAGTTCTTCTCACAAAGTAGTTTCGAAGTTCTCCTTGGTTTCTAATTTAAAAAGGATAGTCGGTGATGCTACATTGGTTACCAATTCCAGCTAAAATACAATTCAAACTCATGTTCAGCGGCCCCCAGACCCCCTGCCGCATAAGCTCAGCCCTTCGGCCTTCGCATCCTGTGATAGTCCAATCATTGAACCTGAATCCGCCCCTGAATGAGTTTCTCTGGCCCGATTTCTCACTCTCTACGTAGCATTTTCAGTTTTTCTGATTGGACCCATGGCAATAAAAGTCCTCCTAATCTGTCAGTTGAAATTAGAAATCAATGAAATGTAAATTCTGCTCCAGTGAGTAGTTGAGTTTGACAACTTGATCAGATTAATAAGTAAAATACAGTTTTTCATTGGCACTTTCATAGCCTAGATATACTTCTACTGCAATTTAAATATGTTGTACTAGAAAATGCCCATTACTCCGGCATTAGTGGAAAAAGTTTGACAATGCATTATTGTGAAGTGATGCTGCATGTCGACGCTGTCATGTTAAAATAACATAATATTTTAGGAACACCTGGTATGTAGAGTGATGTGTAGGCGTTTAGAAAATGGGTAATTGTTGACACGATTGTGTAGATGGCAAGCAGATATTAGCTGGAGGCCTGTGTGAGACCGTTTGTGTTTTACGCCTCTGCAGCACCTTGTGTGAGACTGTACAGCGTGATTTGTAGCAGGAGGAATTTGTGGTGGTAGGCGGCATGTACTAAAAAGAGCATGCAGGGCAATCAGAAGGTTTGTTACAGGCACGTTAGCAGGCAATCGGATCAATGATAACATAGGGGCAACGCGCCTGTTGTGTATGGTTCGCGCTGTGTCCAGGCAAAAACAGATGAAGATAGGTGCTGCCAGCTGTCGGAAAATGGTAATGAAAAGTGGCTCCCTCTGTGGCAGAGTAAAATATGAGAATATGCTGTTTCATGCACTCCTGGTGGGAGATTGGTGGTGGAGTTGGCAAACGGAAATGATAGAGGAGTTACACCGTTGTGGGGTCCCATATGAAATAGGAGTCCAAAAAAGTAGGATAGGTGGATAGTTTGGGTGAGTGACATGTCAGTGACAGGCGTTTATAGCTGGCAACTGGGGTGGACATGTGACCTGAGCTTTAACTCAAATGTTAGAGGGGATGTAATTCAGTGCCTCAGCGAACTACATGATCAGCATTTACTACTTTTTTTAATTTCTAACTAATTTGTCTAAATCTTTTACATAATCATTTTACTTTGTTTTTAATTTCGGTGACACTAGCCTAAGGCTAAAGTTTATATGTTTTTGTAAAACCGAAAAGAAATAAAAATTGTCTATTGTCTATTGTCTATATTGTCTACTTTTTTTAAATCAAATTGCAGAAACTCATTATTAATGAAATTGCAGTAATGCTGTATCTTCTAAACTGACCACTGACCAGGTTTCCTTTTGAACCACCGAAAAACATGGCATAGTTAAAAAAAAAGGTCTTGAAAAAAAAGAGAAAAACTTAAAACCGAGTTTAAAGTGCAAGGAAATGAAAATTTGGTCCAATTTAAGTTTTGGGTACCTTAGAGTCTAATGTTTAGGTACTACTGGCCTGTAACAACTGAATCACTGAAGGGTTCGCAGTGTTATGAAAAG
The DNA here is from genome assembly GCA_026936325.1 of Platynereis dumerilii. Taxonomy (NCBI): domain Eukaryota; kingdom Metazoa; phylum Annelida; class Polychaeta; order Phyllodocida; family Nereididae; genus Platynereis; species Platynereis dumerilii. The sequence continues at coordinate 2,902,081 of JAPTHN010000038.1, read as the reverse complement.
GTCAATTTCTAAAGAAGGGGTAGACATTTACATGTCAAGTCATGATTTAAAAGCCTATCATCATAATGGTATAAATTAGATAGCATTCATGAATTGAATGCCTCATAGGATATACTTAAATAATGTTTTTTTTTTTTTTTTTCGAACAAAGAGCTTACATTGTATTACATGAATGAAAACACCAAGGTTGCCACTTAATGTAATGTAAGGCCACCCATTCACATTAGTGGCCCAGATTGGTGAGCACCTGAGAGTAAGTATAAATCATTGAATTACCTGAGAGTAAGTAATAAATGATTGATCTGTGTCGATTTACAAATCTTACTCATGCTCTGATTATTGACTGCAAAGTAAATGTCATATGCAATGAAGGATCAGGACTGCTAGGCTACTTTCTGCACTGCCAGCTATAAAGTATAGGCCAAATTGGCATGCTTCAGCGATCGATCTGACACTTCCCCAGTGACACGTGCAGGCAGGAATGAGTTATGTGACACACTGAGTCCATCTCTGGGAGAGTCAGCAAGTGTCACCACCCGTCAATCATTCCATGTCATCTGCAAATTAACACCTCATTGGCGCAGAAGGGAGCAGGTGAGTTCCAGGTGGGTTCAGTTCTTTGTTTTAGTAACTTAAAAAATTAACTGTTTTTGGTTATACGTAATGTACCGCAGCCTATTGTATAGCGTGTAGTAAACACACAATGTTGACTGGTTTTGAGACAGGAAGGAAATTTATAAACAGATAGATAGTGAGATTAGATATGGTAAGTCCAGCCCTCTAAGCCCTGTTCTGGGTGCTCACGAGGGATGATCGAATCGATGAGAGGGAGAGCTGGGTCCTGAAATTCCTGAATAATATTATGTGACACATTTCCCCCATGTTTGGGATCTGTTACTTGGCCGGCAAAGACACTGATGCAAGGGCTGCCAATTTAACGTCTCATCCAAACTACTTCCAGTTGGGATTTTGCTCAGTAAGTCCACTGAAAATTCGCTCCCCAACTGGGGTTCATACCATTACAGGTAAAAACCTCCATCGGAGCAGGCAGGCCATTTAACACAAACAGTGCATCAATGATCAATAATCTTGGTTGGCAGAATAATTGAACCACAATCTGCTATCAATTGCACAGTAAATGCTGTGCAAAAAATCTGTATCACAGTAAGGGGCAAACTTATAAAAACCATCTGCCAAAATTGATATGTTCGTATTAAACCCGGAATAAAGATATACCTTTTTTATGATAAATTTGGTGTGAGTGCCGGTCAATATTGTGAGCACTAATGGGTAGATTTATAAGGCTCAAAATGGAGTTCAGAGTGCCCCTGTCCCTTGGCCCTCTTAGTAGGGATTTTTTCCGGAACAGACTAAACATTTTAGGAAGGGTCCCTCAAGAGCTACTAAGCTAAGGATTCCCTTAACCTAGTACGTCTCAAGGGACCATCCCTAAACTGTTTAACCCTTTCTGGAAAAATTCCTACTTTTGAATTACTGACCTCTCCGAAAAGTTGCAATTTTTCTAATTGAGTTTTGAGTTATATAATTGATTGTATACAGGGGCTATGTTGTCTTCATTCTGCGGAATTAACTTTTAAAAGCAATAGTGTATGAGATGCACAAATCAGCAAGAACTGATTTTTTGTAGAATTCAAGGCAAATAAGTGTAGGGGGAACCGGGGCACATTGGGACGCTTTTAACTCCTACTTATTTTGCTAAATGCTGAAAGCACTGAGCAACTCAGAAGTCTGCATGAATATCACCAATGCTATTGAGCTTATGTCCATGGCACAATAAATTATAGAATGCACTTACTCTTTTGCAGCCAGACGGCAAACGGGGCACATTAGGACATTAATTAAAAAAACACTTTAACATTCCTTGTGCACTACATATTATAAGAATTGCATACGAATTATATACAGTGCACTAACACCTTTTAGTGTGAATAGTTAATAACTTTAAACAGTTTGAACGTTTAACATAAACTGTCCTGGGTGCGTCATCTATGTAGGTAACACACAGTGCTTTGCGATAAATTTGTTCACAGAGCATGGCAATTCACTATGCCTGGCCTACACTTCAACTGCAATTTATGGTGGCTGTCCCAAATTGTTCAGCTGACTTGGACACTGCCATATAAAGTGCGCCCCATGTGCATTGTCCCAATGAGGCCCGATATGACTTTTCCCCAAAAATGCTAATTTCTCGGGCACCAGTGAATGTGTTTAATAGGCTAGCAATTCGTAACTTTCGTCACGATGTAACAAATTCATACTTGTAAGCATTGAGAAAGCCTCATTGTTCATGGTTTGTCCAGGGAATGGCCTGAATTGAACCCCTCTGAATTTAGTTAAGTAGTAGGAAAACAAACTTTTTCTCATCATGCGTTTGCATGTGGCTGTAATTTACCAATAATTAGAAGGAAACATCAGGATGGGAATTTACAAGATTTGGTTGCACTACCATATCATAAACCTTTGCAGGAACCAAGAAAACCCCACTGTCCAATTATGCCCCGTGTCCCAATGTGACCCAGTTCCCCTACAGCATGCTCGACTATTATTTGGCACAAAGGTAGTTTAACAAGTATGAAAAACATAAACACCAGAGGGAGTAAAAATTAAATATAGGTTCCATGTCGCAGTGACTAGCACAAACCGTTGTAGCATAAAATACCTCTCACACGGAAAACTTGAGGCAAGCTTGCACTAGTCAAATCACATACAGCAACCTATCTATAATCTAGCTACAGAATACATAAAAATATTTGTTTAAGGAATGGCTTCGTCATTCCAAATGCATGTCTGATAGTCATATACAGCCCAGAGTGATGCCAAGGCATTTTGCAAAAAAGCAATACTCGCAAGGCTGGTCATAAAGTTTTGCCATAGGTCATGAAGTTTTGCCATATGTACATGGAGGCTGTTTAGAACATGAATTCATATGGGTGGCCCTTCAAGTTTGCATGATAGCCTATTTGTTTGAACATTATTATATGCAATAAATTTATTATATGTGTGTGAATTTTTGAAAAACTCAACCTGTCTTGCATGCCTAGCATGGAAGCTGGCAATTGAAAATCTTCTCTTGCCTGTATAACTATTCATGACTATTTTCTGGTTTTCTCCTTTTTTTTCTGGGTGGTTTATTGCTGTCTACCGTTTGCTCTGTTTTATTTGAGATAGTGACAGAATAATACTGACGCTACATTGTTATTACGTTTTGATATATGAGAAATGAAAATTTTCCACGACTTTCCCTTTTTATTAAAAGACTTATAGCAGGTGAGTGGGAATGTGGGATGATGAATTAATGACAAATTACATAACCAGCACACTTTGCACCCTCATGAACAATGCTGCATTTCTTCAACGCCAGAGCTCATGATCCGTGTAAAACAGATTCTTTTAGGAGGTTTTTAGGCTTAAATTTACTTGAATGAGAAATGATACTAATGTCACAAAAAGGCAAAATAAGCAAGAATGCTAAACGGTGTGTCATTTTACATTGGCGAAGAGATTCAATTTATTATAGAGTCATATCGATAGCTCTCGTATAGGGCTCTCAAAAGTTTTTAGTTGGGACACTGAATCTTGGCCCCATGATTTTTCAACTAAAACGTTTTGAAGACAAGAACCTCCACTCCAGGATCGTGAAATTAGTGAGCAAAGGCAAATTTTTGGCTGACCATAAGGGATTTTTGCCCAACAGCTTAACGTTTCCAAATAAATGAATAGGAAATCTGCATCGGACAGGTCGTCGCATCTCAGTGTAATTTGAAGACAAACTTGAAATGATTCAATCGAGGCACCGGTCCAATCCTGATATCTAGGATCCCCTACGCAGGGGCCACCCAAGCTGACATTTTTCATTTACATTATTATAATAATTTGTCTATAAGGAATCTCCAAATGAATCTGCATCACAATTTTTGGTTCAATCAAATACGTATCACAAATACCAATGAAGGTTCAGTGTCCAGATGACACCAAGCAGCTGGCCTTGACTTGACTTGACCTATAGACACAATTCAGTCAATCACCTTTTTGTAAAAAAATACCAATACAAAGCAGGCATAGTTGTTTCATTGTGATTATTAAGGTTAAAGAAAGTAAACAGCTGTGCCTTCTTTTTTTTAACAGCCTAACCTACTTTTCTATAACTTGCTTTAAAACATACCAGGATTTTTCGAAGGCTGTCCCAGGCAAAGAGGAAACAACATAAGGTTAGATTGACCCAATTTACCCAAGTTCACCATTTTCATTCAACTGTATCAGTGCAGGCACGTGTGGTGCCTACTGTGAGCTGCTTGAGATCCATGCAATTGACTTTTGTTCATAATTTCGAAAAAAAAAACATTGTCAAAAGGAATTTTTAGCATTGATCCTGTTGTAATTTATTATCTTTAGAATCATCGATGCCTCTCATTAGCCTACCACCATGCAAGAGTACTACTCTATCATTTCCTTCTTTCAGCATTTGTTCTTAAATAATCACAATATTCCTGATCAAAGAGTTCTGATATATAGTCAAAAATCACTCTGGTCAAATGGAGTGTGAACCATTTCCTGTTTACTGTTGGCCTTATTTATCTCATTGAGGATTCTTACAAAAATATAACCAGATCAGTAATTTAAAAAATAAATTAAACAAGTTGGAAAATGGCTGTAAGAGCGCGTTATTAAAATGCATCACTTAGAACCACTAAAAAAAATCTGGACACTGATGTCGAATTTAGGGCACAACACAGACGTAGGCCTATTTTAAAGAACACTATTGAGGCAATTTGTAAGTAGTGATGCGGACCAGACTGGACCACCGCCCACCTGTCCAGAACTGCCCTGTCTAGAAGTGAGGTGGTCCGGTCCATTGGAGAGGTGGTCGGGTATACCCGTACATATAGGGCCTACCGGTTTTCGATTTATGTGCAATTTTCGCCAAAAATCCTCAGAAAAGTTCGAAAAATGAAGGTGAGAAAATTAATTTCATAGTTTTTTCGGCTTTTTAACCAATTTTACCTGTACCAGACCGTACCGGTACAGACTACCTCTGGGCCGGTTTTTTGGAACTGGGCGCGATTCAGTACTAAAGAGGTGGTGGTACTGGACCGTACAGGTACAAAGCGGTCCGGTCCACATCACTATTTGTAAGATTTCATTATCCATAGGATTTATCGAATTAAGATCTTCATGGAACAGGAATTCAAGAAAGATGGAGAGGAACCAACTAGAGAGGAAGATTAAACTGGCTAAAACTGAGTTATTTATTGGGATTACCAACTGAATAGTTACAAGCCCTCGACGAGTTTCTTCGACCAGCAAAATGACCTCATGGATGACCAGTCAGAACTTGGTTGGGAAACGTCATAAAAGAATTAAGACATTTAAACGTTTGGAATATATGTGTACACCTTGAACACAGAAACGAGACTGTGGAGTTCTCATCCAATTCAAAACAACAAAGACGAAAGGATACCAAATAGATCTACGTTATTGTCAAAAGTCAGAAGTGACATCAGAACAGTCCAAAATCAAAAATATCTTCGTATTAGTTAGATACCGATTTGGAGGGTTCTAACATGCATTTTTGTCAGTTAGATCCCGACAGGAGGGAGGTACCCGGATCTAACTGACAAAAATGCATGTTAGAACCCGACAATGAGGTATCTAACTGACTTAGACATCATATGCTTCTTCTATCATACCTTTTAACTTTAAATTTTTGCCAAATAGACTATAATCTGATTGTTTGTTTGCTGTTATTAATAGTGTTAATCCTTAGCTGGGCGCCAACATGCAAAACTGTCAGTTAGATACCAGCTTTTCCAACGGTATTAGTATCTTAGTGATGTCTAACATGTGATTTTTTTGTGAACCAGGCCACAATGACGACATAGTAACTGAGCATGGTATTGAAACTGTCATAACTGATCACTCAATCACTATTCTATTTATTCCCATAACCTGACAAATGCATGACTTAGGCAATGGTCCAATATTCCTGCCCAGTTCTATATACCTGCATTTCCCCTATACTTGTAAGTGATTCATTGTTGTGGTGTTATCTATGGGGAAAAAAACAATCCTAGAATATACTATCTGCTGTCGCACACCTTCCCTCTTCTCAAAAGACAGACCTATCAGCTGCATTGTGCCTGGACAATCAACTTTTTACAATGTAGCATTCTGTTTGGAGTGATCCTAAAGTGCTAAAATAATAAAAATGTGTTGTATGAAAAACATTGATAACAGAACGATAAGGGCAATTTAGAAATGAAGTGTTTTGAACCTGAGATTGAGTGGATAGCCATTCCAGTTAAAGTTGCAGATGAAAACAGTGCAATCGATTTCTCATTTTAAATTTTTTTCAGGATGGGGCCAGACACCCCAGAACGAGGACAATGGGGTAGCAAAATGGAGGTGCTCCTCTCTTACATTGGATACTGCGTGGGTCTGGGGAACATCTACAGGTTTCCTTATCTCTGCTACAGAAATGGGGGAGGTGAGCAGACCTTTTTCGACTTTGTTTGATTTTACACTCTTGATCAAAATGCCGGAATAATTAGGATTTTAAAGGTGTCAGAACTTCAAAGTTCTAAAATTGGTGATTGTATGTGAATAATTGCAAGACTTTTTCCTCACACATTAGATTTATGTATAAATGATACTAAAAACCATTTTTAGCGGCCGAGAATTATTTGAGAACTTTTTTTGGTTGACCCGGAAAAATTTATAATTTTTTAGCCAAAAATCATCAAAAATTGCATCATGGCTCAACAAGAAAGACACAACATTTCAACATATGCAAAAAATGCCAACTTAATCTTGATGTGTGCAACCAGAAAAAATCACAACATCATATTGTATGCCACATGCAATGACCTCTGCTGTCACTTGAATAAACATGGATTCTGCCAACCTGGTTTTTGCTTCTTTTTTTTTACCAATATGGCCATTCTTAAGTGAAAGCCACGTGCAACTGGGCCAAATCAGTTGGCTGAACCTCCATCTTGTGTACAATATGGTCCAAGATATCCCTATATTGTTATGTAGGTTTGAGTGTGTTGAAGTTGCCAATAACATCAAATTCTCAATTTTCCAGGTTTTGAAGGATTTGTGGTGTCCTACAGGCTTGAGAATAGTCATAAATGAATAAAATGTTTCAACTGAAGTGTCCTCTACACTGAGATACCATTTCCCCTTCCATAAAGCATAAATTCTTGACGTAAATGCTGGAATATTTTGAGAATTTTTCAAGTGAATTCCATCTGAGTCAATATATCCTGCTGTATGTTTCACAGAGCTGATGGAGAGATTTGTGTCTGATGGGAGGGTGGCCAGATACTGCCTCATGGCCACAAGGGCACAGGGTGGCGGTTTAGTGCCTGTTTGGTGTGTCGTCCATTATGACTGAAATTTGCGTCTGGTTGTGCAGAACAGAAACGTTCCGGCTGTCTCCTATCTAAGTTTGTTGGAAGCGGTAATGGTACCTCAGTGTAGTGAACACTCCAGCTGAAACATTTTATTCATTTATGACTATATGCTCAAGCTTGTAAGGCATCACAAACATGCACAATTGCACATGCATACCAATAATACCCTATAAGACAATACAAGCGTATGCAATTCGAATTTGGAGATTGCAGAAGCAGGGTCATTTTGCAAATAACATACAGATATGGTGCAAATGCAATAGTTGACCTTGTACATCTAACTTATTTTGAAAATGTTGTTGCATGCAAATCCTTTTTTCCTTTATAATATTTGCATATTTTGAAGAAATGCATAACTAGTGGGAGCCTATTCCAAAATCACATGACAAATTCTAATTAACATACATCAACAGTAGTGATCACAAACTGTTATACATTGTTATTTGTGCTTTTAGCAGTATAGAAGTAGATAAGAATCTACAACTTATAGAACCAACAACACCCAACAATAACTGTGAATTTTGAGAAAATGTTTTTACAATCATTTATAAAAGTGGATGGAATCTGTGACAAATATATCAAAACACACATGTCTTCGGCCTTTCTTTGATTTGTCATATGCTAGTATATAGGTGGACTGAAGCCATTTGCTTACCCTAATATCTTTTGTCTCTTAATGATTGGTATGGCCGCCCATGATCACAATCCTTCAAAACCTGGAAAATTGAGAAAATTTAGAATTTTCCGTTCTTGGCAAGTTCTCCATACTTGAACCTAAATAACGCTATAGGGACATATTGGACCATATTGCACACAAGATGGAGGCTCAGCCAATTGATCAGGACCAGGTGCATGTAAATTTCAATGAAGAATGGCCATGTCGGTCAGGAAGAAGCAAAAAACAAGTGATGGAATCCATGTCATGTCAAGTGAAAGCAGAGGTCAATGCATATTTCATTCAACATGATATTGTGATTTTTATGATTGCACACATCAAGTTAAAGTTGGCATTTTTTGCATATGTTGAATTTTTTTGTCTTTGTTTTTGAGCCATGATGCATTTTTCGATGATTTTTTACTAAAAATCATCAATTTTTTCCAGGGTCACCCAAAGAAAGTTTTCAAATAATTCTCGGCCACTAAAAATGGTTTATAATATCATGATTTACACATAAATCTAATGTGTGAGGAAAAAATCTTTGCAATTCCACACATTCAATCACCAATTTTAGAACTTTGAAGTTCTGACGCCTCGAAAATCCAAATTATTCCAGCATTTTGATCAAGAGTGTATAAACATTGCTACTAGAACAGTCACCTCTATATCATTTGACTACAATAGCTCCAATCTAAAAATTTCTTTGATAATCTATATTGTAGTATAACGTACATTAAGATATTTGCATTACCAAAACTAGAACATGCTCTTAATTAGGCAATTTTGCTTGGGTCCACATTAGCAATCAAACGACAAACGCTGGCAGAATGCTATAATTATTAAGCATCAATCAGATTCGTTCTGAGAGAAAGATTGTTTTTGTGAACAGTTTGCAGTAGCGGATCCAGGGCGGGGGGTGGGGGGCTCTAGACCACCAGGACAAATATAGTTGCATTTTGGAGAAAAAAATCGATAACAACGGCACGTGAATGCCGATACACATCCGCCCCCCCCCCTAGACTATCGATATCTGGATCTGCCACTGGTTTGGTACTTGTTACGTAAATGCAAATATAGTCCGAGTAATTTTACAATAACATTTGCGATCCATTGGCTTAATACAACATATGCTGACTTTGGTGCACTCTTACAAAATTAGTTTATTTCCAATATTTAAGAATGTATACCTTACTATAGGTGTAGGTTGGATTTGTGTAAATAGTACATTGTGTTTATTCCTAATAATCAATGAGTAATAATTCAGTATGTACAATTGTACATGTAAACTATGCTGTGGTTGCAGTTCAATAATAATTATTATGTTCCACAGTTGATATCGATTTAGAAATATTGGTTTTCCTGATGCATACCTGGATGTTAGACACACTGAGTGAATAATATAACACATTCCCCTCTAAAGGTCCGCTATCAAACCAGTTGAGCTAAAGGGCCGGCCCCCAAGCCAAGAGCTTAGGAGCAACCTATTATACCCAACCCACTATACTATATCCCCCAACTTCCCTGAGATTTTGACACACTCTAGTCAACAATCTCACCTCAATGCCACCTGCCACCATGACCGAATTCGAACCAGCTACCTCTGAATAGCCTCAGGCCGATGCACCATATAACACATTCCCCTCTAAAGGTCCGCTATCAAACCAGTTGAGCTAAAGGGCCGGCCCCCAAGCCAAGAGCTTAGGAGCAACCTATTATACATGTACCCAACCGACTATACTATAATAAATGATGATTCTTGATCAATATTCAATTAGCGACCTAGTTGATCACTCAATCAATGCTATCCTCCATCATCCAATGGAAATTGATAGAAGTAGGCCTTTTACATGTCCAACATCATACATATTTTATGCTTTGGCCTATTTCACAGAAAATGAGTCATAAAAATGGTTATACTAAATTATTAATTCAAAATCAATTTTCAATTTAGGAGAGAGATATTGTGCCAATTAATATAAATTTGGCATATGTTGTCCAAATTTGTAATAAGAGATGCCCTTTGCTACAGTCAGATAACGAAGAATAATAAATTACTTCACATTCAATGAGTGTGTGAAAAAGGGCAAAGTGTGGGGAGGAGGTGGAGGTTGACATTCTGGATTGCTGACTGATTTTGTCAATGAGAGTATTCTTACTGAACAATTTCGCAAAAGACAAACCCCATCTCGAATGAGTGCCTGGCCATCTTCATAACTATTCACTGAGATACATATCATATGCCTATATTGATGTATATTTACTTATTATTGCTTAGTGATTTTTTTGTTTTAATTTCCAGGAGCATTTCTCATCCCATACTTCTTGGTGCTTGTCTTCACTGGTCTTCCGATCTATTACATGGAGATCATGTTGGGCCAGTACTCAGCATGTGGGGCCTCCACTGTCTGGAAATTTGCCCCTTTATTCAAAGGTATGTCTGTGTTTTGAACCTAAATGTTGCATTGTGGTACAATCAGTCTGATCAAGAAAGAAATTCATCTCATTCACAAGACACCGACAATGCTGATCTAAGCTAAAAATAATATTGATTCTCTCACAAGTAACCATCAGATGATATATGGCTAAAAGTTCATGAAATCTATAATCAATGGCAACAATGACTCATAAATCTCTTTTCAACGGACCTGATTGTTTCAATTAATAATTCATTGTAGTACTTTTCCGCGAGCACATGCACTGACTTCTAAATTGATCAGAGGCAGAGCGTTTTTGTTTTTTAAAACTTTATAAATATTCAATAGAGTAGGTCGGGGCAAGAAGCCCGGGTTAGGTGAGAGGCCCCCCCAGGCTTATATCCAAACTTACATTTTTGGTGCATTTATCTATTGATAGGATTGAAGCTAGAGGCGTTTTAGGTGACGTCACAAATTTTCAGGACAGACAGCACTAAACTATAGTAGAAATTGAAGAAACGAAAAAATGTGCATGGTTTTTGTAACTTTCACTAATTCTTTGAAAGGGGTTGTCAAAAATAACTTCAAAAATTTTTAAAAGTATAATGGATATCTGCATTGTTTCACTTTATGACCATCACATAAATATGATTTGGATCATGTTTTTTGCATTTTAGTTCAAAATATAGAGGTCAAATTAAAATACGTGGGTTTGGGGCGAGAGGCCCCACACGATATGGGGCATGAGGCCCCCTTCACTGGGGGTCGAAGCTGCTTCAGGACCCATTTAATAATGTGTACTTTACCTTAAATCTTGATAGAATAGCTAATTAAAATAAAAAAATTTGGCCCGAAATTGAAACAGGGCAAAAAATATTAAAAAATAAAGGTATGAACAGAAAAATTCTGAAATTCAAAAAAGTGAATAGAATGCCTTAAAAATGATAGAAGAACCCTAAGAAATAACTTTTAGGGTGAATACGCTCGCAAAAAAAATTGCCATAGGATTATAATAGGGGGGCTTCTTGCCCGATGGGTGGGGTAAGAAGGCCATTTTAAATTTTTTGCAAAAATGGCCGTAACTCCTTTATTAAAATTGGTAGACACTTGTTTCACTAGTTATTAGTAGAGTCAAGTGATCCGTTCCTGACAGCATAAGCATTCAAATAATCGCCCATAAAAAGTAGGTAAAATCGCAACTTGAAGTTAAGGGGGGCCGCATGCCCCGACCTACTCTATTTGTTGTCGCTATCATTTTAGCAACTCCTCCCCAGTTGCATATACATTGCAACTATTGTTCAGACATTTTTAGAAATTGAGTCAGTACATTTTTAGCTTTTAATTTAAAACTTACCTGATTCTGGATAAAAATATGTGAGTCCTCCTTTTCCTGACAACATGATGAGAAAACATAAATACCTTTACACTGAAGTATCAGCATATTGTAGACCCTGTTTTGAGCTTATCCCATTGATATAACATTACTGTCAACTCAGCTCCCGAAACTATGTTCTTCTACTGCCTAGAACCATTGCAATTATGATCATAGGCATAGGAGACAGGGGACTAGCGACGGGATGCAGCTCAACCAAAAAATTTGGAAAATAAATTATTGATGGAGTGAATAGAAGAATCAGCCATTCACTCGTTTACACCTCTGGGCTCCCCCAGAATCGCTTCTTTCCTTTACATACCTTGCGCTGCCTTTTCAACACAGTACATCAAATTTACACCGTTGCTCATAAATATGGAATACTTCAATATTCTCCATTGAAATTGACAATTTTAGCAACTTCTGCTGGAGCACTTGATGTTCTGATTAATGGTAACTACTTCCAATGACCGCTAAAGGGAGGAACATGTTGTAGTTTAAAACGCATGCTGCAGCTTTAACCCCAGGAAAAGTTACAGCAGCATGAAATATGGAAATTCAGGGGGTTTTTAAGGGTGTGGTGCATCAAATCAAAAATTACAAATTCAGGCAAAAAATGTATTTAAGGCTTTCAAAGTGGAACTTGCTTACATTCACTCTAAAATTTACATTTACTTGACACCTTTTTTCCAAAAATGTATTCCATATTTATGCAGGAGTGTACATTATATCTAAACCAACACCTACTTAGATCCATCAACCCCAATGTGTTTTTGTTTTGATTTTGTTATGTTTTGTCTCTTGCTAATTTTAAATTGTTAGCTTCATCAAAAGGGGCTGGAGATAATATAAGGGTGTGGCGAGGAATTTAATGTAAGGTAGGGGAGGAGACAGAAATTCAAAGTAGGTAAACAGGACTTAAGAGAGAAAATTATCTACCTTTTTGTTGTTGTTGCACTGTAGGGTAGGCATTGCCAGATAAAATAATATTTCCAATCTTAACACATTGTCAGTGCAGCTTTTACAAACTAATGATAATGACACGTAAGGGCACATATTAATGATGAGCTCTGCATGCCATGACTGGCACCAGATCTATTTTCATTGTCTTTTTCAGGCATTGGATACACAATGATGATCACATGCTCCCTTTTTTGCCTCTTCTACAATACCATCATGGCCTATGTGCTCCACTACTTCTTCTCATCATTCCAAGCGACTTTGCCATGGGCGACTTGCGACAATTCTTGGAATACCCCGTTTTGCAAGTCTTTGGACAAATCCGCATCCGGTATGTTATAGATGGCAAAGCTCCCTCACATCCTTGATTCACAATTATATTATAAAATACGGCAGCTTGCATGGTGAGTAGGGTGGGCTGAAAAAAACTTCTTTTGGAATTTCAATATGCCAGTGGTATAGAAAGTTGGCTATGGCCAAAAAATGATATTTGGTGCAAAAAAAATTTTGTGGCATGCGACTTGTGCCGGGCCACTCCGGCTTTTATGAAAATGCATATTTTCAGTCATTTCGCAAGCTTTTTTTTACCATGTTTTGGCCTGAGTCAGCTTCCTTTGTTTCAGAAGGCTCAATGACATACTTAAATCTTCTATGAAGGTCATTTTGGATTTGAAACACCATAATCAGGTTGCTTATATTTAAGATATAGCCATTTCTGGGTAAATGTTGGGAATCAGAATATGGCTTTTTTTTGCTAAAAATTGCCCGAAAAAATTGAAAATATCGAAATTGACCCAACAAAAAGTGATTCCAAGGCAATTGTAATTACCAAGAGTCCTCCCTAGCACCCTAAAAACACTTCCAGCGTATTACCTGCATCAATTTGTTGCTTCAGTTTCCGGTATATGGGCAATTCGGTGAAATTAGATTTACAGATTTGACACTTTAGCAGCTTGTGTAGCCCTGCCATTACACCTCAGTTATTTCATTGTTACATGGGGATGAGGCCAAGTAATAGGGGTATCATACAAGCCATCAACCAAAGCTACAAGTGCAATAGGAGGTGAGCTACAAGGCGAAATGTCACCTTATCGAACATCATATTGAATGTACCGCGAGTGAGTCGTCCGACAAGATGACATTTCGCCTTGTAGCTCAGCTCCTATTGCACTTGGAGCTTTGGTTGATAGCTTGTCTGATACCCCTATTACCTGGCCTCATCCCTATTAACAATGAAATAACTGAGGTGTAATGGTAGGGCTACACAAGCTACTAAAGTGTCAAATCTGTAAATCTGACTTTACGTAATTGCCCCTATTCTGGGAACTAAAACAACAAATTGATGCAGATAATACGCTGGAAGTGTTTTTTTAGGGCATTGGGGAGGACTCGGGGTAATTACAATTACCTTGGAATCATTTTTTGTTGGGTCAATTCCGACATTTTCACATTTTTCGGGCAATTTTTAGCAAAAAAAACCAAATTATGAATCCCAACATTTACCTAGAAATGGCTATATCTTGAATATAAGCGACCTGTTTATGGTGTTTCATATCCAAAATGGCCTTCATAGAAGATTTAAGTATGTCATTGAGCCTTCTGAAACCAAGGAAGCTGACTCAAGCCAAAAAATTGTCTATAAAAGCATGCGAAATGGCTGAAAATATGCAATTTCATAAAAGCCGGAGTGGCCCGGCACAAGTCGCATGCCACATAATTTTTTTTGCACCAAATATCATTTTTTGGCCATAGCCAACTTTCTATACCACTGGCATATTGAAATTCCAAAAAAAGTTTTTTTCAGCCCACCCTAATGGTGAGAAAACATAATGGCGACTACATGTTTTGGCTCAGCCTGTCCACTTTAGCCATATTTAAGTCATACATGACTAGTATTGAAAGATCAATAAATAATCATGATTTGTTGACTTCCATGACAAATTGCTGTCACTTACCATGCTTTCATTTCTGGACGTTATTCACAATTATTGTCTGCTTCTTTTTCTTTTCACAAATCCATATACTTATCTGAACACATGTCTTCTTTCAGAAAACCTGACATCATTAGAAAATGTTACGGTTCCTCCTCTTCTTTTGTCAATGCAGTCATCTATGAACACCACTGTAAATATTACAGCAGACATGTTTGTTTCTCCCGCAGAAGAATACTGGAGGTATGCATTTTATTTTAAGAATACTACAATAGTTAAGGATAGCTTTCTGTTGTGGCTCTTTGTATTTTTCAATTCTGGCTTATATCTGTTGTTAATACAATTTTCTGCTCATGTTCCTATTTTCCATTGTGTCACAACAGACGACATGTGCTTAACATTTCGGAAGGGATTGAAAATATGGGTCGCTTTGAGTGGAAATTGGTACTGCTATTACTTCTGGCCTGGGCGATCACCTATCTGTGTCTCATTAAAGGAATCCAATCTACGGGAAAGGTATTTTAGCTTTTGTGCAGAAATGTATTTTGTGTGCATCAACTCTTATTATCACCGTCATTTAATTTACATTCCTTCGACATCCTTCTGCCAAAGACCTTGCCAAGGTGCCAAAGTGTTAAGTGCTTCAGCAGAGTTCCACATTCTTTGGGGGTCCACATCAGGGCATGGATTAGAACACTGCCGACATTCAACCTCTTCCTCTGTTTCTTTAAAATTTACATATATAGTACTTAAAGGCAACAGTTAAGATGTGACCAAACAGAGGAATATTTTCATTTGTCTATGAATTTCCAGGTTGTCTACTTCACAGCAACATTCCCATACATCGTTCTTTTCATTCTCCTAATCCGAGGAGTCACACTGCCTGGTTCAGCTATTGGACTCAAGTACTACCTCATACCAGACTTTAAAAAGCTCCTTAATACAAAGGTAAGTCGATTTTATGCTGCATTATGCTATATGTGTTCACCATTACACATGTTTAAACAAAATGTGGAAAGCACAATAATCTAATGCCATTCTTTATATTATGATTTGTGGAATTTTACCATTATGGGTAAATAAATTATGTGTAATTGTCATTGATACAATCATATATTTCCTCCTTCTTCTTCTTGAGTGGAATTCCATATTGCCCATAATTACTCTGTCCTCCTTATGTCCCAATAAGCCTACCAAGTGCAAAAAAAAACAGGTCATAGAACCCCAATCACCCGTTCATCCACCCGTCATTCTGCATTGTGGTACATTGAACATCTTTCTTAAATTTGATGGGTGGTAGTTTAAAAATTGCAAAAAAATAATAATAAAGAGTTTTACAGTACCCCCCGACAAAATGATACTATATATAACACGTAATAAAAAATAATTGAACATTGCTCTTTAATATTGAATATCCTCAGGTCTGGGGAGATGCGGCATCACAAATCTTCTTCTCTCTGGGACAATCTTGGGGAATTCTAATCACCTACGGCAGCTACAACAAATTCAACCACCGGTCAGAGAGGTAAGAGTGAAACAACCAAAAACTTCTGAAGTTTGAATGAAAGTAACTGGTGACATCTTATGATAACTATAAATATCACGCCATTTATGTAGTTCTACAGTAAACTTAAGGAAAGAGCAACATTTTGAATAATAATAAAATCCCTCTGTTGTGTTGTTCTACTTGCAGAGATGCGGTGATAGCAGTCTTCGCGTGTTCATTGACCAGTCTCTTCGCTGGCCTTGTTGTCTTTTCCATCATAGGCTTCCTCTCATATGAGATGGGTCAACCCATTGATAAAGTTATGAACTCAGGTAAAATTGACGGACATGCCTATAAATTGCTTTACGTATTTAACAGTTTATACCTTAACAATGCATTAACTTGGATTACAGTAATTCTAGCATCACACTTCATCTAAAAATTATTAACGTAACACATCCACTGTTTTTGACCTTTAAATAAGCCTACAATGTGTTTTGAATATTTTACTACTGTACGTTTCATACAAATTTGATTTAAACAGTGTACATCAGTGTACAATGGCACAGATAGACACAATGCCTGATAAAATATGTTAATTCAAGAAATTACGGTATGCCTGCACTGCCTAGATTTCTGTAGCACTGTGACAATTTAAAAGCAAATGGCAATGCATTTTATCTAGAAGTTGCCATGTGGTTGTTTTACACACCCTATGCCTTATATAAATTTATCATCTTTTATCATCTGATAGGTCCTGGGTTGGTGTTTGTTGTTTACCCTGAGGCAGTAGCCAGGATGCCTTTTGCACCCATTTGGTCGATTCTCTTCTTCTTCATGTTATTCATAATCGGAGTTGATTCTGGGGTACGTTTAATTTTTGAGTTTATTTTAAACAGTTCAACAAAAATAAGTCCCTCTTCGTCTAAACTTTAATATTTTAAAAATTCCTTCTCTGGTTTTTACGAAAGTTATATGTCTGCATATATATACAGCTTCTTTCTTTTAAATTTATGAATAATGGCATGATTTCCTATATACATGTTTCTTCTGTCTTACAGTTCACCACACTGGAATGTGTGCTGAGTGGACTGACGGATGAATTTCCAAAACTTCTCCGAAAGAGGAAATCTCTTTTCAACTTGATTTGTTGCATCGTCTTGTTCTTTTTTGGTCTTCCCTTTTGCATGCAGGTGAGAATTATAAATTTGGTTAGTAATTGAAATACTTTATTCAAGGCACAAAAGTATTCCTACATGCACAAGTAAAGCATTGGCAAACGATTCATTTGGACCATTGCAATGATAAAGGGACAGCATTTCAGACCTTTTGGTTAGGGGCCGACCAGGCGATAGTTTAGGCGGTGGGGGGGGGGGGGGGGGTGGGGGCTATGGATTTTACCTCCGACACAAACTTTTTTTTGGCTCCGAAGCGTCAACGAACAATTTTTTTGCACACGAACGAGCGACAAACTCTATTATTGCAATTTGAACATTACCGTATACTCTAGCTACAAGTGGAAACAAACTTCTTTTTTTTTTCATGTGCTGAACAAACTTTTTTTCAGTGTATAGTGGGAAACAAACTTTTAGATCATTTTGAGATGTTAACTTTCTCTTAATTGGTTAAAATTGAATATCCTATATTTTCCAGGGAGGCATGTACGTCTTAAGCATCTTCGATTGGTATTCGGCAACTTTTCCACCACTTATAGTGTCCATGTTTGAAATTATTCTTGTTTCATATATTTATGGTAAGTATTCCATGTATATTTTTAAGACTTATAGCAAGTTAATGGGATATAGGTATTGTGTGGTTTAAGTTAGGTGTTTAATTTGTGAATGTTTGGAGCTTGGGAAGTATAGCATGTGGGATCCTCACAAGCTGAGACATGGTCTCACCTTGAGTGTGAATGTCAAATGTCTCCATGTAGGCCTTAATGTATCAATAAGAGATAAGTATCTGGTAAGGTTAAATTTATTTATATTATTGTTCATCCAGTTGGTAATCCAAGATATGTGAATTATAAATATAATACTGGATTTTCAACTTACATACAACGTTTCTGCAACCTGCAGACTTCATGAGGTGAATGGCAAAATCAAGGATGTTTCATTGTTTGATGTAACTGTTGGTGTTAGTGAAAACTGTAAGAACTTTGAATCGCCCGATTCCAGGTTTTGTGGCAGTTTAAACCGCAATGCTCCTGTCTTATTCAGTGTTGGTCTTTCAGTACGCTCATAGATGGCTTCCTTTACCTCTCTTTTAAACCAATCCTCCTCCCTATCTAGTACCCTGAAATCTGTGATGTCCACTTTGTGTCCGCTTGCTTGGCTATGGCTGTAGATGCATGGCAGAGTCATACATATCCCCACTGCTGAGTCTCCTGTGCTGGCTCACTCTAGTCTTTATCTGGTGAGGTGTGTGTCACAGGGATCAAGCTGCCTTGTTCTCTGAACATCAACATTTAGTTTTAACTTTTGAATAATCGTAATGTTGACATCTGCTGTTAATGTAGTTTTTCTATTAATCGCTCATCTTTGATCTTTTGCAGGACTTGATCGGTTTACAAATGACATTTTGTTAATGACGGGTTCAAAACCGAACATATTCTGGAAAATATGCTGGAAAGCTGTGACACCTGCTATTGTTCTGGTAACTTAATATTTTATACGTATAAAATTCTTTTGTTTTCTTATATTTTGCAAATTCACTGCTCCAACACTGAGTACGGTAACTTGTCACTTTTTGCTAAAAATGAGCTTCATGATCGTAATTTGGAGTACGGTAACGTGATTTTCGGGAGACGGTCATGTGATAGAAAGCACATGGTTACGTTACCGTACTCTTTCCTTGAATTTACCCACTAATTAAAGCTTTGTTATGTCTAATTCTGGAAGTTACAGTAGGTCTGTGCATTCCTTTGCAATAATCTTATTACTTCTACAATGAGAGCCTTGGATAATTGATGAACAGGAAAAAATATTTTTAGGTTATTTATGAGAGGAGACAGTCCTTATCATATGTTGCCGTACTCAGTGGTGGAGCAGCGAAATTAACCTTTTTAATATAATAATAATAATCAATTTATGCATTTTGAGCGAATTACATTTCTAATGGTTTATTAGTAGTCAGGAGAAAAAAAATCTTCTTTTTTTGCAAGCAAGAATAAAACGTTTGTGAGTGAATTTAGAAGGCCATTTTAAAACCTTCCATGACTTCACACAAAAGAAAACTTTAAAGTCTCAAGGTCTCATGGTTAGACAGAATCATTTATCAATGTGAATGGAACAGTCCCAGCTATTCAAAGCCCTTTTGCATATTATGTGTTGACAGTTCAATGGCAAATTTACAAAAAGGGATCATTCACTCTAGAATTACTTCAAAATTACTATCAAGTAAATCTGTACAAATTATTCTTTTTCTACATTTGGCATTGAACTATCAAAGAGCTTCTTTCACATGGTATGCTTGTGACCCGCACTGCAAGATTATGCACCTCATAAATTAGAAGTTAATATATATATATATGCATGTCACAATGTGTAACTGTAAATAGGGCAAAGTTCTTTGAGTCGGACACTTATATTCTGTACATTTTAAAAGAGGGATAACTTGCTTGGCCTGAGGGTTATTGAGATAGATAGATAGATAGATAAACTTTATTTCGTGAGGGTAAAACCTATTAAGTATAAATACTTATTTACAATAGGGCCCTCCTGTTAGTAAAATATTAGTAATTAAAATACATGAAAAATAAAGATATGACTAAATGGAAAATGTAAATAAATTAAAATAATGATATAGCGATCAAAAGGCAACTAACTGATAAAATGTAGTAAAACATAGAGATCCATATATACATAAAATCAATAAATCTAAAAACAAGTTAAAAAACAGGAGGGCTGACTAGGTAATATTGACAGTTGAGTTATAAAAATGTTTTAAATAAGTTGATTTAAAAGCACTTAAAGTTTCTTGATTACGAATTTCTGGCTTCAGATTGTTCCAAAGTTTAGCACCACTGTATGAAAAACTGTTCATGTACATTTCTTTGTGTCGGCCTCCATGTAAGTATAAGTCTTTCCGATTCGAGCTTCTTGATCTTCTAATATTTACTTCGGCTTTTAATTTGAACATATTGCGCATGTAAGTTGGGGCCAAGCCGTTGATGCTTCTAAAAACCATTGTTACTTTGCGGAAATTTATTCTATCTTGTATGGGCATCCATTTTAATTCCTTAAACATGTGGTCACTGGGATACGTTAGATCAGAAATGTCTAAAATTGTTCTTGCTGCTCGTTTTTGAAGTAGTGAGAGTTTTTTAACAAAAGAAGAGCTACCCCATACAATGGAGCAATAATCCATATGTGGTAGAATGTGAGCATAATAAAAGAGTTTTCGGGTTTCAATTAGCAAGTAGCATTTAATTTTACGTAATAAGTTGAGCTTCCTATTTATAATTTTTTCGATGTAATACATGTGATGTTCCCAAGATAAGTTCTGATTTATGCATACTCCCAAAAGTTTTTCATCAGAAATGTTTTCAAGCTGGTCATTGTTGAGTAAAAGAGACAAATTTCTTGCATCAGGTTGAACCGAGTTTCGTTTTTGCCAAGTAGTAATGAGCATAGATTTAGTCTTTGAAGAATTCACGGCCATCCTGTTTTCATTACACCATTCAGAGACATTTTGTAAATCCATATTAAGTTTGGTGTTAATATCAGCAGTGGAGTGATCAGAGAGTGTAATACTACTGTCATCGGCATACATGTCAATTTCACTGTGTCGCAAGGACAAGGGTAGGTCATTTATAAATAAAATAAAGAACAAGGGTCCTAATATGGACCCTTGTGGTACACCAACAGAAACTGGTAACTTTTCAGAGCACCGATTTTTAAAAGATGTGCACTGAGATCTGTTATTCAAATATGACTGAAACCAGTTTAAAGCCAATTTAGCACATTTGTAAATTTCCAACTTCTTTAGTAGTAGTGAATGGTCAATCAAGTCGAATGCTTTGCGCAGATCTAAAAGAATCACACCATTCAATAATCCTTCGTCTATATTCTCTACCCATTTGTTGGTCATGTTGGCAAGGGCACTTTCACAGGAATATAAAGATCTAAAACCAGATTGTGCTTCATGTAAAAGTTTGTGCTCCAGTAAAAACTTGTAAAAATAAGAATGTACATGGCGCTCTAAAATCTTGGAGAGAGTTGATAAAATCGAGACTGGTCTATAATTGCTGAGATCAGAAGAGCTGCCTTTCTTATGGAGGGGTACCACCCTGGCCACCTTCCATTTATCAGGAAATATTCCAGTCCAAATTGATAAGTTCAGAATTCTCGTAAACCAGGGCCTCAAATTAAACGTTTTTACTAAATCTAACAGAAAATTGACAATTTGCACAGCACAAGAATTAACCAAATTAGTGGCAAAATTTCTAAAAATAAGAAATGACATAGGGTATCTTTGAGTCGGACAGTTGTGTTCTAAAAACATGACATCAAAGACACAGGTGCTTTAGTGTCTTCCATTCACTTAAAAATCCCCATATTACCGCACATAATAGGTTGATCTTACTCCTTACTTAAAAACAACAAAAGTGAAGTCAGTTCAATATCATAGGCCAGCTACAGTTAATTGAAACAGGCCAATATTCAACTAAAATTCACATATTTCTGACACAACATTTACAGAAAAACGCACTTTTTACCCCATCTTTATAGCCATGAAAAACACACTTAAGTTTCTAATATCATGTTGATACTTTTTGAGTGGATAAAGGAAGACTTAAGCTATACATTGGTACCAAATATACAGGTACACATGCTCTCAAATAGCCAATTGAGCCCAACAAATAGTGTCCAACTCAAGGTGTCACCTTCTAAGTGTCCGACTTTAAAAAGAACATTACCCTAGCGGGGGAAAGGGCAACCAGGAGCTTTTATACGCACCATAATTTAGCATCTTTGAAACTTTGTTGTTAATGGTTTACCTCAGCCAATCCTTCACCAATCACCACCAAATTTCCTCTGCTGCACCTTGCTGCCATTCTCCCTTGAAATAAGGGCTGCCATCCTTTTAACATACCTATATCCTCTGAAATCGACCTTTATTTCACGCTTAACCATCCAATCTGAATCAAACATCCACCTCTGACATTTTGCCCGCAGCTTCCTTTGAGTTATGCTAGGTGGCTTCCTGCATAATGCACAATTGCACCACCTGGCGGTTTCATCTTTTTTTCACTGCCACTCCACCTACAGCCATTTATGAGATGGCATGACAAATCAGTATTATAGGCCTTTGTCAATCATATTCGCATGTTTCTCTAATTTAACAGTCACCAAAGATTTTTTCAAGAAAGATATGTCACATCATGAGATATAAAGTTTGCAAACCAAGAACACACACTTACCTAGAAAATATATTTGTTGAAGTAACTGTTGCGAATATACTAGACACACAGCATTAAGCACTCGATTTAAAAGTATTTTATGTATGAAACTATGTTTTTATAGCATTTGCCTATGATAGTCATGACACCAAATGGAGGCAATTCTTCTGTGCTGAGTTGTACAAAACCTCTGCACTTGTTGTTGGTCTTAGCACAGGGGTACTTTCGAAGGGCAGGAAATTCGGACGTGGGTGCTACCTATGCATCCTCTATCCCCCCTCCCAGAAATAGGGCGATTTCGGAAAATCCCAATCTAGCCTCCCGTGTGACTGGTCCACTGGGCATACGTACATATATGGCTTTTAATGAAGCGATTGCATGACTAACACACTTCACAATCCTTGAAACTGAGGCGACACTAATACCACTCAAGTCACCAACGACTTGTTTGTAACTGCCGGTAGCAAAAAATCGCAGGCACGTCAGCCATTCTGGGTACATCAGATTTTGAGGACCCTTATCATTAGATATTCAAAGGGATTCAACCATTATTGTAGTTTCATTGTGCAAAAATGCATGACCAGCTGATATGTATTAATTTATTGTTTGAGGGGAGGGGGCTAGAGAAAAATGCATTTCTGTCACCAACGCTGGACAGACAACTAACTAATTTTCTTTTCTATAAATTTCCAAGCCCACCCCTCTTTTTCTCTTACCTTGTCATGTGGCCATGTTTGGGAACTTAAGAGATTAATTGTGTTTGTAGCAGTTGAGTTGTTTAAATACTATGTGCAGACTTTCACTCAGTAAATGTTCCTTGATCCTGCTCCGCTTGAGTGATTGGCTTAGCCAGACCAGGTCTTAGCTAAGACCTGGCATAACTCTTAATACCATGTTGGTGAAAACGGGCCATAGAGTTTAACTACAATAGATCCATATTTATGACATTTCTCCTCCATCAAGGCATTATGTCTGACAATACTATACTCTGCAAACAGGCAAATACCTCTCTCACTGTCATTTTACTTATTATCCTCTATCACGGGTCAATCCTAGTATAATTTAATTCTCCTCAAAGCAGTTCTTGAAATGGGTAGATAGGCCTGCAACATATTTCAAATTTAGGTTGATTATACTTATAAATAATGACTTATTCAGTAGGTTGTATGATAAATACAATATTTTAGACTGTCAAGTGTTTCTGAACAAATGAACATCTATGTATTTATTTTCAGGGCATCACTGTCTTCCAAATCATATACTACTCCCCTGTGACCTACAATGACTATAAATTCCCCTGGTGGGCAGAATTAGTTGGATGGCTGCTTTGTGCCATGTCCATCATTGCAATTCCGATCTGGATGGTCATCAAAATTGTACAGAAGAGATCATCATGTAATGTAAGTAGTGATTTAATACAATAACAGCTGTAACATACCAAGTCAATTAAACTTATTCTTTCCGAACAAGAATTTACTTCGTTTTACATGAAAAAAAGATTGTGCAATATTGAATGTAAATAAATTTATATATTATATATATATGAGAATAAAACATATATGGATATCAGGGAGCTAAGACAAGCTACAATTTTGGCCAAGCTGAAACACAGTCCTGAGGACGACAGAGGGCTACAATTTTGCCAAAGCTCAAACACAGTCCTGAGGACGACAGAGATGACTTACTGATGACCAATCTTCTTTTATTTCAGTCTCTTTTGGAAACAATGAAGGAATTATTAAAGCCAGAATCAACATGGGGTCCCCAAGAAAAATTTCCTCCGCATGATATCGATGAAGTCAAATTTTTGAATGAACCATTACCGATGACTGAGATTGTGAAGCCTTAGTGGATTCAATCTACATTTAAAAACAATTTTTTGTATTTTTGAACATTTTGTACTGTTTGCTTTTTAGTACTGGCTCTACAGTCATTAGTGTTGTCGTTAAATAAATCTGTATCAGATTTGTATGTACATGAACGCAGTACAATTATTACTCAAGATGTTTCACACCCGACAGTAGGGAGGGTGGCCACCAGCTGAACGTACCTCGTCATCTTGACTGAAGAAATGTAGTTTCTCATTCATATTTAGAAGACAACTGAGGACTTCATTTGCAGAATTTTCTTGGATGACAAAGAAATTATTCGAGTTGATTTTCAGCACCTTTCTGAAATTCATTTATTCAGCACCTTTCTGCAATTTATTTATTTATTTTTTTGGCAAGCTGAAATTTCATATTTTTTAAATTTGAAAAGAGGGGTAGGGGAAGCTTGGGAGAGTTGGGCCGCAGTGAGGGTTGGGCCACCCTGATTTTTGAGGAAACTAAAACATTTTTGAGAAAGCTGCAGCAACCAATATTTTATAAAAATAAATATCTTTCAATGGACGTAACATACTTGGCTAATTTGCTTTTCATGATCTTTAGAGAGTAGAAAATTAGAATTTTTATGAAAAACGGAAAAATGAGTGTTATGAGTTTTTAATTGTCTGTCAGACAACAAGGACTGAGAAAATTTTCCCTGGCATGCTTGATAGGTTTGACTCTTCAGCTGTTATTGACATATTTTGGAAAATTATCAGACAACCAGTTTTGTCATAATTCGGATTAAGAAAAAAATGGCCGAATGGGGGAGAGTTGGGACAGTGCCACGACTGTCCCCACATGTATTGCATTTCACCAGATATATTTTTATTAAGACAGAAGAACTTGCCTAGAACAATTTTCAACAGAGACTGAATTTTTTTAGGCTTTATTACATTCCATGGTCTAATAAATTTCAAAATCAGGAAATCATGATGGGGAGAGTTGGTCCGTCAGGCCAAGGCTTAAATCTGACAGCAAACTAGTGTTGCAAGAGGCCTCAATTCAGGATTAATGACTTCTATGACTATTATACTACAGGTTAAAAATATTATTGCCTCAAGTACAGCTTTACCGAACCAGACATACAGCAATGGCCCAAGTCTCCCTCTGAATGGCCCAAGTCTCCCACTTAATGGGGAGAGTTGGGCCAACATTTTTACAATTTTCATAGGGCTGTAGCTCATATGTTCTTGTGCATATATCAATGCAATCCTACAGATATATTCTCAAATATTTCTAGATTCAATACATGCATTGAGCATCTTTATATAATCATAACTGTCGGCAGGAGGTGCAAGAACGTAAAAAGTGGCCCAACTCTCCCAAGCTTCCCCTACCTGCACTCAGGGTCTGCTGGCTCAGACAAAATGAAGCAATATAGCTAGAAATACACAGGCACAACACTAATGTGCAGGACTACAAACGGGACAACCATCATAGAAATCGGGAGGTCTTCGAGATAATTATTCAGTTTTTGTTTTATATGAAGGGGGAGGGGGTACTTAATTTTGTTGAACTCTCTTTATGTTAGTCTCTAGTTCCCATCATATCCACCAGGGAAAACACCAGTCAATGACAGATTTCACGAAAAGTGGTCTCAGAGTGTACCTTAAACTTTCCAACTCTTTTGTTATCTCTCCGTTGCTTCCTGAAGCAAGTAAACCTATTACTACGTACATCTGTGAGCTAAAGAATAAATATCAATAAAATAATCGTCAAATATGTAGGTTTTGCTCTTTTAAAGATATTTTTCGATCCCTCATTAGGACAATTTTGGACGACCAAACTTACTGGACATCACAGGTGCTTGCTTTGGCACTCTGTGGAATCTGCAAAAATTATTCAGCAAATTGTAATGATATGTGATTGATAAAAAACACTTTGAAAATTATGTTGGAACCATTTGTAATTGTGTTGGTCATCATAAACTTGGAAAAAAATGAAAAATAAAAAAAGACTGCTAATGTAAAATGTAACTCAATTCCGTCACAGGACACTGAGGTTACATTGGCAACTTTTAGATGGGGATTTTTCTGTGTTCTTGCTACTTACGCAAATTTCAACTTTGTAACTTTGATATCTAAAGTTTTATTGAAAAGCATGTATTACAAAGTCTGGGTGTGGTAGCTGTTTTTTTAATGCTAATGTAACTGCAATTTTGCATCTATCCATTTCATAGTGTTACATTAGCAGAATTTGTCTTTCCAAATTACAAGGCCTCATGGCAGGATACACCCTCAACCCCCTGGGGTTACCACTGTTTTATCATGGTGTAACTGAGGGTAGTTGAGGGATGGCGAATTTGGTTGAGGGGAGGCGAGTTTGTTTGAGGGGAGGCGAGGGATTGTGAGTTTAGTCGAGGGGAGCTGAGTTTAGTTGAGGGGAGGCGAGTTTACTTGAGGGCAGCCGAGTTTACTTGAGGGGAGCGAGTTTAGTTGAGGGGAGGCAAGTTTAGTTGAGGGGAGGCGAGTTTACTTGAGGGCAGCCGAGTTTACTTGAGGGGAGCCGAGTTTAGTTGAGGGGAGGCAAGTTTACTTGAGAGCAGCCGAGTTTAGTTGAGTTAAGTTGAGGGTAGTTGAGGGAAGCTGAGGGTAGTTGAGGGTGGCGGAAGTGAAAAGGGGTAAGTTGAGGGTAAAAGAGGTTAAGTTGAGGGTGCCGAGTTTATGAGAGGGTTTGGG
Source organism: Platynereis dumerilii (assembly GCA_026936325.1). NCBI lineage: Eukaryota > Metazoa > Annelida > Polychaeta > Phyllodocida > Nereididae > Platynereis > Platynereis dumerilii. Next base: position 2,874,875 of record JAPTHN010000038.1, on the reverse strand, counting down.
GGGTGTATCCTGTCATGAGGCCTATTAAAGGGTGGTCAAAAAAAAACTTGACAGTAGATATGTCATTTTCCAGGCTGCCATGATTGAGTCAGTGCCTGGGTACTTATTGTGTATACAAGCCAAGTATGTTAGATCTTTGGAAAATTGGTTAAAGATTAAAACGGGTCACTACTTTTTTGATAGTAGACAAAATGGAAGCCAGAAATGTTCCTGCGTTTTTACTACTCTGGGTTGATCATTGCTCATCAACAAGTTTGAAGCAACTGAGCCTTACAAAACAGAATAAATACAGCATAAAATTAAAATGAGAAGACAGAGGCAAAATTCAGCACAAGCCAGAAGGAGGTAGACCAAATTCAGCCTGCACTATGGTCATTACAAGATTTAAAAACAAAGCATTCTGAAGGTTGATGATCATGCATGTTAAAATCACATGAAAAGTACATATTAACATCTCAACAGAGAGTGTGAAGCCCTGGATAGATGAGCACCACAGTGCTACAGATAATTTGATCTTCAAACAAGATGGGGCATCAGCCACACTCCCCTGGAAAGCCCAGAACTGGATCAAGGTTCGCTCTGTCAAGTTTCTCGGCAGGACAATATGGCCCCTATTATCACAAGATCTCAATTAACATGATTTTTCTGGGTGGGCAAATCAAGAGGCAGATCCCTGCAAGACACCACAGACCTTAGTTGCCCAATGAAGGCTTCCATTGAATTTGTATGGGGAAAATGGTCACAAAGTTACATTTTTGGCACCTCTGCATCATTTAGGCCCACTGTAGAAAAGGCATCAGTCCAAAAGGACCTCTGAATGAATCAATTATCTCTAGAAAGGTTGTTCTTTGCTATAAAAGTTTTTTTGTATCGAAAAACAAGTAGAGTAGGTCGGGGCAAGAAGCCCGGGTTAGGTGAGAGGCCCCCCAGGGTTATATCCAAACTTACATTTTTGGTGTGTTTATCTATTGATAGGATTGAAGCAAGAGGCGTTTCAGGTGACATCACAAATTTTCAGGGCAAACAGCACCAAACCGTAGTAGAAATTAAAGAAACAAAAAAATGTGCATGGTTTTTGTAACTTTGACTAATTCTTTGAAAGGGGTTCCCTATCAGCGTGCCTCGGCAGTCCAACATCGGCCAGAAGCTGGTCCGATGCTACTGACATCGGACTGACGCTGAGCCGACGTTGGACCGCCGAGGCATGCTGACAGGGTTGTCAGAAATAACTTTGGAAATTTTAAAAAGTATAATGGATATCTGCATTGCTTCACTTTATGACCATCACATAAATATGATTGGATCATGTTTTTTGCATTTTGGTTAAAAATATAGAGGTCAAATTAAAATATGTGGGTTTGGGGCGAGAGGCCATACATGATATGGGGCATGAAGCTGCTTCAGGAACCATTTAATAATGTGTACTTCAGCTTAAATCTTGATAGAATAGCTAATTAAAACAGAAAAAAATCAGGCCTGAAATTGAAACAGGGCAAAAATATTAAAAAATAAAAGTATGAACAGAAAAATTCTGAAATTCAGAAAAAGTGAATAGAATGCCTTTAAAATTATAGAAGAACCCTAAGAAATAACTTTTAGGCTGAATGCGCTCGCAAAAAAAATTGCCATAGGATTATAATAGGCAAGAAATCCACAGAAATGTGGACAAACCAATGAAATATGAAAATATAAGTAATTGTATGGAAACCAGGGTTGGGCACGAGTACACATGTACTCGTGTACTCGTGTACTCGAGTACATTTTTCCAAGTACTCGCATGTACTCAGTACTCGTGCCAAATCATGAGTACAGTACTCGTACTCGTACTCGAGTACATTGCTAAAGTACTCGTACTCGTAGTGAGTACATCACGAGTACAATTGAAGCTTCAAAAGAGCAAAATTGAATACAAAAGCTAGTGTCTAACATTACAAAATGGTTTATTTAATGCTGTAGGTCAACTTTTAAAACCTTTCAAAGATGCTTTTTAAATTACAAATCAACTAAAGTTACATATAGTGTGTTATTTGAATACCAGTAGTTTAACAAAATGGAAATAATATAGTAATCAGTCCCACTTTTGTCTCACACATTTATAACAAGCTTTGGAATTGGCTAAAATTGTGGAATGGTGTACCATATTTGCTGTCATGCATCTATACAACTACAATGCCTCACTTTTCGTTGGGCCCTATCAAGTCTTAAAATTAGTAATTATTGATTCAGTAACACATAATTTGATCATATTTGAAGCACTTCAAGGATACAACATTTTGAAATTAAAATATTTGATTTGAACAGATTTCTGTAATAGCGTCGATTTAACCAAAAGAAGGTTAAAACGTAAACGGTCCTAGTTATGGTTCAAATTGGGTTAGAAACATAATTTAAAAACGTGTATATATTATTTAAAAGCAGCTCTATACGATGGTCGAAGTTAAAATACTGTATCTTTGATAATAAAGTCAGTATTGGGCTGTTAGTTACGATGTTTTGATTTGCGCCAAAAGGTGTGAAAAAAGCAAATGGCGGCTATGCATGGGAACACAATATTTAGTCTACAGGCTCACCCTGGCTTTTCTTAAATCTAATAAGTGTGATTTTAATTATAGTACGGTGTTGTGATTTTATCTAACGAAAAATGATGTCAGCTGAACGAAATATCCGTCTGTGTGCTAACAATACATTTATATTGTGTTTAATTGTTTGCTAAATAGGCCTATATGCCTTACCGAGCTGTGATATGTGTTTTAACGAATTCTTGGCATTAAGAAAACATATTGAAATCAAATAAAACCTTACAGATAGCATCATCATCACTTCTCAATATAGCTATATCCCTACATCATTTTGATTTTAGTTTGCTAAGTAGCAAATCAGGTAAATTATGTACTCTCTAAGAATAGATATGAAACACAACACTATAAATGCAAAATTTGTCCCTGCTGTTTATAGGTATTAACATCTAAAAACGTTTAGAATCATCATGGATTAAAAAACAGGAAGTTGATATCATAATTTTGATGGCTTTGATAAATCATTTCAGAAAAGCTTATATTAATATAGCCTACTTGTCTATCACCAAATTAATATGTCTGATGATTTTATCTGATGAAAAATGTTCGTAGCTGAACGAAATAACCATTTTTATGGTTGAAATAAATGTTATTGTATTTAATGTTCACTAAATCTGCCTTGTCCACTGTCCAGGTTTGATATATGTTTTTAACGAATTTTTGATGCAAGCAAAAGATATAAAAATAAAACAAAAGCTGACACATAGACATCAATGCATCCTTCATTTCTCCACCGTAGTCAGTTTTTCATTGGCATTGGCATTTGAATGCCAATCTGAAGTACAATAGACGAGATCTCAACCCAAGTAGCTTCAAAGGATTGGTGGATGGACTGATGGATGATTCCAAGGGGCTTTACATCCCGTATTTATGCACTTGATAGTCCAGTTAGGCACAGCAATGGGGCAAAGGATGATTGAAACCGCCATCCAACATAGGCTCAGGTGACCCAATTTGAGCTGGATTTGAACCGTGGACCCAGCAATCGGCAACCCACCAAGTAGTTTCAAATGCCATTTTAAATTAACAAAGTTTACTTTTTTTATTAATAAAGGGGCACGCGTAGTAACCTTCACTAATATTCTTAATTGTTGCTCAATTATCAATATCTAATAATTGTTTTTGGAGGAGGGTTGATCTAGTGGTAGCACGCTGGGCTGCCAATTGCTGGGTTCAAATCGAACTCTAGCCGGATCACCTGGACCTAAGTTGGACGGCTGTTTTAATCATCCTTCGCCTCATTATCATGTCCTCCTCCTGTCCTAATTAGCCTACTAAGTGCATAGATACAGGACATATAGCCCAATCATTTGTCTATCAATCTACTAATTGTTTTATTCTTAAAACATTGCCAAAATATTATTCAAAACTGCATTAATGTACTCGTACTCGTACTCGAGTACATTTGAAAGTACTCGTACTCGTACTCGAGTACACTCAGAAAAAGCTGTACTCGTACTCGTACTCGTACTCGTAGATGTGGTAAGTACTCGTACTCGTACTCGAGTACATTTGCATGTACTCGTGCCCAACCCTGATGGAAACCGGTGTTAAATGATAGATAAAAACCTATATTTCGGACTTCGGGCAGTTTTAATCAATTTGGAGTATGGGGTCCCCTGTTTTTGAGCCAACATTGTACATGACATCACACCAAAATCTGAACAACAGCAAAAGGGGATGGATACCTCATCTTTCATGAAGTATAACTAAAGTTATTTTGACTTCTCATGGTCACTCAGCATATCATTTTGTACAAAATGACAATATTTATCATTTTTAAATATTTTTCTCAACCGTGTCATGGGGTATAATGAGTTATTCCCACTTCAAAAAGGGTCCTGGATGAGTTATAATCATGTCATTCCGTCACAATAATAACCTTATTATTGTTGTCATGTATAGCATGTATAGTTTAGAGATGTATAAAAGTTAAATTCTACAATGAGACCACAGCAGAAAAATATTTTGGCTGGTTTCCTTTAAGTTTGTGGTCCATTCGTCTTCCTAGCTACCCTGTACGGAATGACATTTTGGCTGTGACGGAATGACACAAAATGTGATGGAATGACACCATAGATGAAAATTATAGGCCTGCTGTGGTCCATATCTCTCATGGTCATGTGTATGAACTAATATTGCTCTAGCAAACTATTTCTGAAATGTCTGATTCGAAATTTAATGAATAAAGCTGACAGCAAACTTTATTTAAATACAACTCAATTTGTGTGACGGAATGACATATTCTAATCATATCATTCTGCCAAAATGTTAACCTTCTTTTTGTTGTTCTGTGAAGTATGCAAATCTTTGGGGCGCATCAAAGCTAAATTCTACAATGAGGCAAAAGTAGAAAAGTACTCTTTCTGGTTTTTTTAAAATTTGTGGTCAGTTAGTATGCCTAGCTACAACAAATGAGATGCCATTATGGCCGTGACGGAATGACGCAATACTAAACAGAGTAATTGAAAAACTACTGTGTATGTGAAACATAGTTGCAAATTCCACTAATTATGACATAAATGAAACCTCCTATGATATATTGTTTGATAATGAAATACATTTATGAGGTTGGTGGAACAGATTTGAGCAATAAACAGATAACATAATTTCACATTTTTGACAATTGACTGAGCAGAATTGACACCAAAATTTTGTGGTCACTCCACAACATGTAATAGTAGTTAGTACATGTGTATGTATGCATTGGAATCTAAATATTTGTAATTGCAATTGAATTACTTATTTGTCCCTTTGCAAATGCAAAGTTATTCCTATTAATATTTTGTTAGTCAAGCCACAATTACCTGATAGGTCATGGCAACTGTCATTCCGTCACAGTGTCTCTGGCTGGTGTACTATCAGTTACACCCTGCTCGTTTCGAGGGTACGGGAATATACTCCACGAAGGACTCCATACACCACGAAGTCGAAGGCTGAGAGGTGTATGGAGGCCTGAGTGGTGTATATTCTCGTACCCTCGAAAAACGAGCAGGGTGTAACGGTTTTATCCTCAGACTTCTTGTTTTATTGATGCCCATAGATTTTCTTGCAAACTGAGTCTGAAATGTCTTTCAGTAACAAAGGAACAGCATTGTGACGTCATCACCAGTACTGCCACCAGGATGATGTCACAATGGCTCAAACAATGGCATTGTGACGTCATGACTATTGTTGCTACAAGGATGACGTCAGAACAATCCTATGGTCGCAATTGTGACATCATTGTTTTTCCTGTACACCCTGTCTGGTGAAGACAGACAGGGTGTACGGTGTCATACACCTCAGCTCTCAACCAATCAGAATCGAGGATTCACACTGGACTGAGGATAAATCTTGATACCAACACAAAAACTGTTGAAAAGTTCAAAATTTTTGAATGACAGACAAGCTCACATTATAGACTTTGTAAAATGTACAAATCTATGTGGTAAAAACAGGTATTGGAAGAATATGTGCAACAAATTCAAATAAAATACATATTTTCTTTCACTGTCATTCCGTCACAGCAGCAGATACATTTCAAACATATAGCAAGATATACAAATTTTTATATTGTTTGAATTTTAACTTTGGAATATGTTCCACTATAGCTAAACTATAAGTATACCAAGTTTGGTGTATGTCACAAGAATATCCAATGCAATAATATAAAATATATGCATGTTTTTATTTGTATTATTGGTCCTGTCATTCCGTCACAAATTAGATCTGGCAACTGTCATTCCGTCACACTACCTCTGGTGGGTATATCTCATTGTTCTAACACAGAAACTATTGAAACTTCACAATTTCTGAATGAAAGTCAAGCTAAGACTATTTGCTTTGAAAATTAACCAAAATGTATGGTAAAAACACATAAGATAAGCAGTAAAAATTAATTATTTGAGATGATGAAATTCTAATGTCCATTTCACTGTCATTCCGTCACGGCAGTGAATACGCATCATATATATTTTACAGCCCTTTATATGATTTTGCATTCAGGAAAAACGTTAACTATCAAGTGTCACTCAACAAAATATACATATTTATCAGCCCTCCTTCACATTATTTTTGTGTTTTTAAAGGAAGAAGATACAAATGATGTTCATTTTTGTCACACCGTCACCATGGACTTCATGTAGGGGGGCTTCTTGCCCGATGGGTGGGGTAAGAAGGCCATTTTAATTTTTTTTTTTTTATCGCCGTAACTCCTTTATTAAAATTGGTAGACATTTGTTTCACTAGTTATTAGTAGAATCAAGTGATCCCTTCCTGACAGCATAAGCATTCAAATAATCCACCATAAAAAGTAGGTCAAATCGCACCTCGAAGTTAAGGGGGGCCGCATGCCCCGACCTACTCTAATTGTTACAATGAGCATTATCCAAAAAATTATTCATAAGTGTAAAGTTTTTTTTTAACCACCCTGTACATTACAGTCCTTGTCATACTTACATGGAATCTCAAGTTCTTTTCTATGCTGTTGAACTGTAATGTCAGAGATGACTCTTTTCTAGCATTGCAATATATGTAAATTAACTACAAGCTGTGATGTCATTTCAAACTGGGTCAGATTCCCCAGCTTCTAACCAATGCGAATCCGCCAAACTGAGCATCACAGTTTCAACTCAGTGTCAGAGTGAAAATAGGGTCTGGGAAAACCCGGCCGTGCCATGCAAGTTTGACATCACAGCCTCTCAGTCAATGGGCTGCCAAAACAAATATACATAACATAAGCCATGTGTTTACAAACAAATTGTCAAAGCCTTCTGTTTATACCAACTTCCATCAAAGTTTAAAGTTGTAAGTTAGCAAGTTTGTAGATTTATCAAACAACTTTGTAGGGATTATAACAATTGTCTACTGTGAATGCTCACAAAGCTGCCAATTGGTAGGATTAGGGTGATTGCTGTGATAAATCATTGGGATCACAAATGTAATGCTTCCTTCAATATATCAATGTTTGAACTGTGAAGCGTAGTTTACTGTCAGCCCATTGGCTATCAAGCTGTGATGACGTAGTTGTAGGAGCTATCCCTGATAAAACTCTTACTCTGACACTGTGTTGAATCTGTGACGCTCAGTTCAGGAGGATCAACATTGGCTAGAAGCTGGGGAATCTGACCCAGTTTGAAATGACATCACAGCTTGTAGTTAATTTACATATATTGCAATGCTAGAATAGAGTCATCTCTGACATCACAGTTCAATAGCATAAAAAAAACTTGAGATTCCACGTAAGTATGACAGGGACTGTAACGAACACATGATCAGAACTTAAATTTTTTCTGAACTGAAAGCCAGGTCTCCCAGGAGCAGGCCAGGTGTTTTCATTTTTATTGCTGTAGGATCAGCATAACAAATTCCGTCCTCCATCATTTATCGTTGTTGCATTAGTGCAAGGCCAGATTTTTAGCTACTCTTATCCACCAATCCAATAGAAAACAGTGAATACCGTGATTTCATTTAATGGATTGACACAATAAAAGATTTTAGATTTCGACTTTTTTTTTTACCTGCCAGCTATCTTCAGAAACGCATCCTGAGAAAATCTAAGCTACGAATCAATTATGTCTGGCCTTATCAGCGTAGTGCTAATGTTTTGTTTGTTTGTTTGTTTGTGTTTTACGCCTCTGCAGCACCTTAGTGGGCTAGGTCGAGGCAGGCGATCGCCGTATGATGATGAGATTAGAAGACTGTGAGTCTGGTACATACTCTATTAATTCAGGGATGCCTAGGGTCTTTCAGTTGCCCCAGCATAGAACACTGGATACAACCCGCCTCCATTTAATGTCGTAGGGGCTCGGACTAAATTGAGTTCCGGGGTGGGATTCGAACCCACACCCTCAGAGCCAGTGGTTGTGCGAACAAGCACTCTTAACCATTAGGCCACGGAGGAACTCTGATAGTGCTAATGTACAGTACAACCCAAAAAATTTTCCTAAATCCCATGCCCTAAGGAAGATGCCCTCACTCCCAACCACTCACATCTCTGCTGAGGCACTCACTTACTCTCACTTCCATGCCCTTCTGGGGAAACCCCCTACACTCCTGTCATCTGGTGCTAATCACACACAACAGCAGTGAGTGCTGCTGTTTAGAATCTTGTTCTACTGGTTAAACAAATTAAAATATCCTAGAATTATATTGATAGATAGATCAGAAAATATTACAGCTATTTAAAACCTGGTCTTTTAAAAGAATTTTAAAAAATACTCAAGACATAAAAGGTATCAATGAGATAAAATATTGAGCAACATTAAATATTGTCACTAAAGGCTACTGCTTATGTTTCTTTGTAAATCAAAAGTGAACAGAGCAACGGAGAAAATATTAGTTCTTTGCAGATTACCTTTAAAAAAACACATTAAAGTTGGCCATATGACAGAACATTTTCATGCTATCTGTCAGTTTTTATTTCATGTCAATATCTTTTTTGTAGTGCCAAGAATTCGTTAAAAACACACATCAAAGCTGGGCAGGGCAGATTTACTAAAAAATTAAATAGAATATGAATTTATTGCAAGTATAGAAATGGTTATTTCGTTCAGCTAAGAATATTTTTCGTTAGATAAAATCATAATACAGTTAGAAATTTAGAAGAGACTATGCCCTGGTAGCCTGCACAAGAAACATTGATTTATATTTTTTTATAACAATTTGTGTTTAATACACAATTTTTGTATGCACACTTTTCAATTTAACAAATAAACGAAAATAAACTAATATCAACATGCCATATATAATTGAACAAATGTTATAATTTAGATCTATTTCAATTCACTAATTCATTGAAATCACACTTTTTAGAATTAAGATAAGCCTGTGGCCTAAACATTGTTTTCCGATTTCCGTAAAAGCGTCGATTTAACCAAAAAAAGGTTAAAACGGAAACGTCTCTTGTTATGGTTAAAATACGGCTAGAAACATAATTAAAAAACGTAGATATATCATTTAGAAATTGCTGAATACACTGGTGTAAGTAGAAAAGCTGTATCTTTAACGATAAGGCCAGTATTTATATAAATAATATTTAACAAGTCTCTTCAAGAGGGAATATTTCCAAATAATATGAAAACAGCCATTGTAACACCACTTTACAAAGGAAAGAGCAAATCAGATGTTGTCAACTATCGTCCAGTTTCATTGCTACCCACAATTTCAAAAATATTAGAGAAAATTGTTCATGTTCGAGTAACTAAATTCCTTGTAAAGCATAAAGTATTCTATGAGGGTCAATATGGGTTTCGAAAAAACAGAAGTACAGCTGATGCCATTTTAGATCTCACTGGTAATATTGTCGAAAACATTAATAGGGGTTACTACACAATGTGCTTATTTCTAGATATGTCAAAAGCTTTTGATAGTTTAAGTCATGATACAATATTTAAAAAATTAGAATTTTATGGAATTAGAGGTGTTCCGCTCTCATGGTTTAGGAGTTACCTATTAGATAGACAGATGAGAGTTAAATTAAAGGTCACATTTCAGATGCCTATAAAGTAGGGTATGGAGCCCCCCAAGGTTCTGTTTTAGGTCCTCTAATATATATTATTCTGGCTAATGATTTTATCAGGTGTTTAAAAGTATGTAGAGCGATAACGTATGCAGATGATACAACTGTGTATGCATCAGGGAATAACTTGAAGTTTCTCTACAAAAAAGTAAACAACGACATTGAAAATTTAAATAAATGGTTTAGAAGTAACTCATTGACACTTAATATAGACAAAACAAAATATATGATATTCAGACCAAAGAGAAAAGAGCTCAATTTCAATGGGGTGCTTAAATTAGGAATAAACATTATTGACAGAGTAAAACAAATTAAATTTCTTGGGGTCCATGTAGATGAATTCTTGGAATGGGATTTTCAGGTAAAGCAAGTTTTAATGAAAATGACTGCAGGTATTTATAGTTTAAATATGACAAAGAATTTCTTGCCGAAAAACTTACAAAAATTGGTGTATTTTGCAAATGTACAAAGCCATATGTGTTACGCAATTAGTGCATGGGGGTCAATGGTTAAATCAAAAGATCTAAAGAAGATTCAAGTTCAACAAAATAAAGCAATCAGAATTATGTGTAATGTAGGCAGACGTGCCAGACTATCCGAACTTTACAAACAACTGAAAATTGTTAAAATTGAAGACTTGGTGAAATTGGAATTATTGAAAATTTCACATAAGATATATATATGGCAATTTACCAGTGAGATTAGGAAACTTATTTAATCTGAGTCACCACACATATTATACCCGAACTAGAAACTATTTGAGAGCTCCACAATACACAGTAGAAAAATACAATGCAAGTTTTCTAGGGAGGTCTCCACATTTATGGTTACACTTGGATGAGCAATTGAAAGAAAGAAATAAGATGAAACTTTTTACAAAACAGTACTGTCTACATATAATAAATTCTTATTAACTGATTATTTCGTTCCATTCCCCATTGCAATAAGATCACAATCCATATCCATGATCATCCTCATTTTCATCTAATCAATATTGTTCTATTTATTTAAGATTTATAATCAATTTTACATATTAAGTTGGGGCAGCAATCCTATAGTTACTTGTAACTCCGCTGTTACCCTTTGATGCATTTGTTTGTTTTAAAACTATCGGGTGTATTGTATGAAATTATCTGGAGGTTACTGTATTTACATTATGCATTCATAAATAAAATAACTCTAACTCTAACTCTATTTGTATGTAACTTATGATGTTTTGATTTGCGTCAAAAGGTGTGAAAAAAGCAAATCGTGCTGTTTCACCTCTGTAATTAAAACTTAACAAACAGACTCAATAGATTTTTATCTTGCCGATTCTTGCGTTGATAAACTTTTGGTGCCTTTCTGAGAGAGAAGAATTAATAAAGAAAACAAACAGGCTGACTTTCTTCAGGTCAAAGGTCAATCACGGCACCTCGCTGCTGAGCTTTGTTGTGATCCAGAGGATCAACCTGTACCAGCATTTTTGAGCCGTTTCATGCATTTCATTCACGGCAACCAAACTGGAATAAACCATTGTGATTGTCTGTCTATTTGTGTCAATTGTGTGTCTTACCTAATTAATCATGTTAATGGCTGTTTATTTTCTTCCATGCTATTAGGGTATGTGCATTGACTGAATTTCACTTAATGTGTCGATCACTTTCTCAAGTGCAATTTAACTTCACACCTATCAATACACAAATAAACTCGCAGCTCAATCTTCTGGTATAAGTAATTTTGCTGCTTTTCGTGAAATCTGCCCAATGCAATTAGGAGACTGAGCCATACAGGGTCACCATGCACTTTACACCAACTTTATACATAATGAAGGCATGGTTTTGTTCCCCTAGCCTCCCGTATAAGGAACCGCCAGATTCAGTTCTGGAATATTTGTGCTGAACGAACAGCCAAACACTGCCAAGAGTGGGTTGATGGAAATTGCAGCTGGTATTGAACTGCTGCCTGGAAAATTAACTTGATCCCATCTTATTACTCCTGGTTTGACCAGGTCAGTGACAAGTTTGATAATGTACAGGCAATTGATTATGAACATTTCACAGAATTTTGATGACATGGTCATGTTCAGTGAGAGTTCAGCCACACAGGTCTCTTTTTTTTTAAAAGAATCCTTCCTCCCTTTCAGAATGACAATTACTGAGAGGAATAGAGCAACAGTCCATTAACTTGTGATGGGCCTGTAAAGTTAAAATAATTCATATGTATCTGACGTCTATGAACGAACTAACAGTGAAGTCGAGGATCCTATCTTGGATAGGAACGAACGAAGAGTGAAGTCGAGGACCCTATCTTGGACCTCAGATGATCATCTTCATGGGCTGCTCCACATCTTAAGATTTCTGCGGTGCAATGAGTGCATATATATCTACAAAATTCCTCAAGTTTTCTGTTTGTTTGTGTGCTTTCTCTCGCACCATCGTATCATTATGTAGAATATTCATTAAATGAATTAAGGACATATTCAGCTATTTTCTAAAACAACGAAAACCCTCGGAAATTATTCCATTTCAAAAAAGACCCTTCCTACTTGCCAGAATGACTATAGAGCCTGAGAGAATGGACAGACGGGCATTTGTATGACAGTAATTAAATGCTCGCTAATGTCCCCATTGATCACTCAATACTTTACAATATCCGTCGATTTGAAGGGAAGACTCGTAGCGCCGTTTTCACCAACATGCTATCAACAGTCAGAGCTGGTCTTAACTCCTTTATACCTGGTTCAACTAAGTCCCTTTCACCAAGAGTGTGCTAAGTGTGTAAACCTGTCAAGGTTCAGTGAATCATATGCATTGTTACTAAACTCAAGGATCAGTAGTCTCAAACAAATTTGGTGTCAAGAAGTGATTAGGCCAATGAAAACAGAACATAAGTTTCTTGGCATGACAGATCAGTATTTTTGGCCTTTTGTCTGGTACATGTATATTTGCAAGTTTCTCTGTGATTCAATAGTTACCACTCAAATCAAAGATTTTTTCAAGGTAGATATATGTCATGTCATTAGATGCAAATCAAGAACACATGTCTACCTTGACCATATTTTTGTTGAAGAAAATGCTTGGAATGGGAATAAACTTTCCATTCGCAAGAATTAAATATATTTTATTTTATGAAATTATGTTTTTGTTGCATTTGCCTATGATACCACAGCGGCAACTTTGTGTCAGTTGCTGCAAAAAGGCAAAAAGCAGGGTTTTGTCATTTCAGTGAATCCCAACGGCATTATTTTTGGTTTTATTAAGATAAAGTTAAAGTGACTTTGAGAGCAGAAAGCTCGATGCCAATATGACCGCATAAGTGTATGGGATGGTCCTAGTTGTCATGGAGGGGGGGGGGGCTATTGCTACTTTGCCCTGAAACTTTAACAGGGGAGGGATGTGACCAGGGTGGTGGATCTGCCCTGATATTGGTCAGGATTTGCCCTGATATCCCTTTTGAGCTGCGTGGGGCACAGTGAGACACTTTGAAGCGGGGCACAGTGAGACATCACAAAATACACTCGAAACGACCTGAATGTAATATAATGCATGATAATGCATGGCTCACAATTCACTATTAAAAACAAAATACCTGCTATAAACTACTGATTTTAGTGAGTAACGTCCACAGGGAAGCGCCAAAGAAGAATTTTTATTAGGATGTAACAGGTGCGTCAGGTTAAATAAGTCGTGCATGTGTCCCGTGCGATGAAGTTTCAAAACATGCTCAAAAAAGGACCTAAAAAATCACCTAGCCAGCTGCTTTTATTAGAGTGCAGTAGTTTCCGATGCAACAATTGATAGAACAATTCCGCAGGTCCTGATGATTGACGGTTATGACAGCAGATTAGGGATGCACGGATATCCGGCAAGGTATCCGGTATCCGGCCGGATATTGGAATTTGCAGGATATCCGGTATCCGGCAGAATTAGGGTGTCAGAACCGGATATCTGTGATGCTCAAAAATAAGAGAAAAGTTAAAATAACTTCGATAACAAATAAACAAATGTTACAAGAACAGGCCCAAAAACATGATCGGACCATCTTCAGAATTTAAATTCAATTATTGAACATAACGAAAAGCATTCCGTCAGAGGAACAGTCCCCCTGCCGGACATGAAATATTTCGGCTCTCAGAAAAAATATTTATAATCAACCGAAAATGCTGGAAAACATCCATTTTCGTATGGTTACTATCCGATTCCAACTATCCGGCTACTATCCGGTATCCGGCAGTTGGTGTTGCCGGATTATCCGGTATCCGGTATCCGGCTATTTTCACTATCCGTGCATCACTACCTGAGCAGATGCCCTGTCTCACTGTGCCCCACCTGCTGTCTCAAGAAGGGGAGGTATTGAAGAGATAATCTGAAAGTTTCAGTCGAATTTCTGTGATTGGTTATGGGTTTGGATTGGTTTGCGCATATATCATGATGGCATCCATCCTCGCATAAAAATGATGAAAGAAAATTGATGCTAAGGTGTGTAAAAAGCTGATATCTGCACATTTCAAACCTGGAAGGGGACTTTACGTCAGTAGAAGTTATTACAAGACATATCTCACCTAATGGAACACTGGAGCATTGAAAAAATAACCAAAGACTGATTTTCAAGAAATATCTCACACCTCTCACCTGATAATCAGCGGCTTCCCTCCTTAACAGAGTTCAATAAATGGACTATTTTTTGTGAGCAAAGGTGCGGACTGCTACACCCAAAAACAGTCATTGACACGTTGGAAAGCAAGAATTAGAAAATCTGGGGTGAATACGTCACCTAAGTGCACCAAAGCATATGGGTTATATTCAAAGCTCAAATAAAGAAAAAGTAATTGACCAGAAAAGACAAAAAGATCAATGATATAAATTTAGACATACACAGACTTATTACTTCCTACTTTAATAATTACAGAAGCTTTGCTTGTGAAAATATAACAATTACAATTCATAACTGCTGGTAGTGCAAGTTTTTTTGCCGCACCCTGTACCTGACTTTCACCTAAATTAGAAGATTAGACATTCAGTATAACTTGAGATAATTCCCATACGCTATCATTCAAATATAATAGATAAAAGTCGCTGTATGAATGTATTTGTGTATAAACGTAAATCGTTCACCTGTGTGTACATGTGTGATGTACGATTTGCATGTTTCCATGACAATAAAGCATTTATTATTATTATTATAACTAGTTGGCAATAGTGGCTTGTGCACAGATGTAACAGGTAACAAATGTGATATCAGATCATATTTTTTTATGACATAGAAACTGTCCTTTACTCCATTTCTAAGGAGCATCCATCCTATTTGCAATGATTTATGGCCTGTTCCTATTTAGTTCCAATGAAAAAAAAGTTTTATTAGGCAGCACAAAAATATTTCTCAAGCATTTGAACAAATATATGTTATGGGGGACACCAAAATTTTGGCCGAAAATGTGGACACTAAGGGTAAATTCTTGAATAACTCAGAATTCTGGACATTTGTGGTAATTTTACCCTCAGAAGTTACCTTCTGTCAAGTTTTTCTTTAAGATGTAATAAAAAAAAACAACATCTGGGTATATAGGCTCCTATGGCACCAAGACCACCATTTTGTCGGACATAACCAAAATAAAAAGATTCTGGCTCCATTACAAAAATGTGACATCGCCGTGGAACATCAATGGTCACAATGTAAGAATCCAATTGTTCGGGCTCTTTTTTGTTTAAGACGTAATTAGGTAGGCCTAAATGTTCAAATGCACTTCTGGTGATGTCATAGCCACCGATAGAAAATATCACCCTCGGAGGTCAATATTTTTAACAATATCCTTGACCCTGATATTTTGGCTTGATACAATGATTCATAGCAGCTACCAGTTGATAATCCTATAAAAAGTACTTACGTAAGTCAGCATTATACAAATACGGCATGATATGAGTGCAATATGGAAATTTATTCGCACAAGGAAATTCATATTGAACAAGGGCGCAGTATTTGTTTTATTGCATGACCACTTTGCTTCCAATATAATGCATCTGAAAAAAAAATTCGGAAAAAAAAAATTAAAAAAATTCTTTTTTATTAAATAAAAACTCATTTTGCACTCTAACCATGCAATATGAAAAAATCTGAAATAAAAAATTTTGGAAAAAATCTCATGTTGCACTCGAACCATGCAATATGAGTTTTTATGATGGCGTCATGTGACTGATCATCTTGCTCTAGCCTGTAGCATAGTGGTCATATAATAATATCCTTTATCAGCCCCAATAGCTCAGTCAGTAGAGCGCTCGCCTCACAAGCGAGGGACCCGGGTTCAATCCTCAGACTGGCCATCATGTCATTCCACGATGTCGTCGTTCGCATCAGACGTAAATTGGAGGTGCCGTGGGTCCAATTGGAAACAAGTCACTGTCTTAGCTTGGCTACCCACATTAATTATTATCGTTTTCATAGCTACATGTTTTTCAAGTTTGCAATTTGCTTCATTCCAAAACTTTGATGTCAGAGATTAAGTTGAATAGTTTCGTTTATTACAAGCACAGATTTCAGGATACTGATGAAGTGCATTGAGACATGGATGATGTATGTATCACTTGTTTAGCTTTCCTGGCTGAAAGATGCTTCAATGAACTGTAACTGAACCAAACAGACTACTTAGCCTCAAAGGAGAGTTGCAATTACTGACAAAAGGTTGTTTGAAATTGTGATGACTGGTGTCTTGTGAAAAACATCAACACATTTTGTTTGGAAAACAATAAAATCTTTTGGCGAGGTGCAACACTCAGCTTAGACATGCGTTGCTTGTTGTGGTTGTACACATATAGTAACATTGCCTGGCAGTTTTAAATTCCTTTGTCATTAACTGTGATGTCAAACTCTGAACTGACATGTCACAGATTGAAGATTAGACCAATCACATTGACAGATACCCGCTGATGTCACGGTTTAACTGCAAAACGAAGTTTTCAAAAAAACACATAGCTATGAAAACGATAATAAAAGTACCTTTACCTTTATGAGAAATGATAATCCTATAAAAAGTACTTACGTCAGTCAGCATCACCCTTTATCATGAGAATTGAACACTGACATAATATATATAAGTGCCTATAATTCATAACTCATAACATTAAATTTTGTGCAACTTTAAATTTTCAACTGTTCAAAATCTGCAGAAATGTAGACTTTTGAGCAGACAAGGGCCAGTCAGAAGACAAGGGCCCATCCTTCTCTCAACTTTTTGTTCCAGTTTTTACAAACCACTTTGTAAGTAACTGCCAACATTTCACATCGATCAAGGAGATGACTTTGGCTGATTAAAATGTTATATTTAGAGGGGAGACAACAGATTGCAGGTATTACATCTTTAGGACTAGCTTAATCGACCGCAAGCATTACTTTGGGTTGTCATTTGGCATGCATCTGGAACGTTTTTTACGATCATATCAACTTTCATATTTCAGTTTTGACACTTGACAACCCTGCATCACAAATTTCACCAAAAAAAAAGCCTGAGTACTATCATCGGAAACAAAAACCAACTACGGGTAGTTTCAAATTCAAAGTAAAATTCAAAGTATGATGTCTTTAAAGAAAAAATTAAATATTTCACAAAAATCTTATCAGGTAATTAATTTTCTACGAAAATCGTGCTTATTGATTTTCATCTGACAAAGCAACTATGATTTGTGGCACCTTTTACTCCTAAATAGGAATTTTTTCAAAAAAAGGAATTTTGGAAAAAACTTTATTATCAATAGTCTTAAAATACTTCATTGCTGAACCTTCATATATGTGACATGTTCTCCTCCTCCCCAGGGCAAAAACGTAGGTTCATTTGGTGAATGAGGGGGAACTCCATACCTTTGCGGCTTTGCAGTTGTCATGATAATATTTTGCATTTGCAGAGTTATGACTCTTATAATACTCTACTTCATGATTTATTCAGTTTTTCATGGCAATCTGATTAAAATTATATAGTCGAACTATGGACAAATATTGACTCCAGTTTTCTCTTACTTATCCTGTACATCACAAATTCAGCACTACATAACCGTTGTGTACTGGTATCAACACTAAAACAACAGGTTGCCTCAGTTATTGACTTCGACATATATTCTTCCAGTTCAGTTAGGACCAGCATGTGAGACACATCCTCTGCTGGAGCTAATAATTGTAAACATCTCAAAATCAAGCACTGCTTGTTTTTGGGACTGACTGACTTGATTAGCACAGCCGACAAGGTAATGTGAAACACTTATGTTTATTCTTAGAAATATCATTACATAGATACAGCATGGAGTTTTGGAATGAATTTCCAAAATATTGGTCAATTTGGCCATTTTAAAGTTGCTCTGTGGTTGCCTAGGAAATCACTACTTCAGGCAGGTGGAGCAGGTCATTTTGATATCAAAATGCTTAAATGAATTGCAGACTTCTTAAAATAATTTCAGACACAAGATATGGTTGCCCTCAACCATGCAGGAATGCACTCTTGTATCCCAGGCAGGGGCGTATCTAGAAATGGCCTAAGGGGGGGGGGCCCGGGGGGCGGCATTGCATGGGGTGTATAGGGGGCGCTGCGCGGCTTTTTTCTATCTCTTCCATGTTAATTTTGGGCCTGAGGGGGTGGTGCAATGGCCCAATGCCCCCCCCCCCATATATACGCCTCTGATCCAAGGTGTGGCTGGGAAAATTGAGGCTAGAATGACATTGGTTCCTTGATTCCATTGTGACGTGTGATGAGACATGAACTCACCGGTATGGGCAAGAATCAAAATGGACAGCATCCTAGCCATGTGAGTTCTGGATTTTGCTCACACTAAAAGTCACCTGACGGACGGGCTAAAGTGCCAGACACTGTGAGAGAAAAGGCTTTGGATGACCAAAGCGCTTTCACAGTAGAGCGGACTTCAAGGAATGTGCTCTTCAGGAGAACCAGTGAATTTGATGCATTTGGGAGTATTTTGAGAAGAAAGAGACCCTATGGGGGGCACAGAGGGCGGGGGTACCTGCCCGCCATATTAGATCTGTATCCCCCCCCCAGATGTCGCCCCATATGAACTGCTAGACTTTGACTTTAATATACAGTTAGTATAATGGGCTCCCCTCCAGAGTATTGCGCGCCGCTGAGAAACTCAAATCATGTATGCTGGTTAAAATGTTCAATTTCGCAAATCTTCAGTGATAAATTTTTCAGCTGCAATTCATTGGTTTCAAGGTCTCAGAATTAAAGTAACAGTCTCCACAGCTGCAGAATTACCGAAAATTGCCCTAAAATTTAGCTCAATATTCTCAAGTCACCCTCACCAAACTTTTAAAAAATGTCCTCTTCACAACTGCCAAAAGCATATAAACTTGATTGCGAAAATGAAATTGTAAAAATTATGTTTTTCCTCACAAAAGTTTGTTTCAAGGTTTTAATCGATAAGACGTCAAACCCATCTTTATGGGGCAATGACCGCAGATTTTGCAAAAATCAGAAAATTTCTTTGATTTGTTTTACATCTGAACTTTACAGTCCTTGTCACACTTACGTGGTGTCTCAAGTTTTTTTCTATGCTGTTGAACTGTGATGTCAGAGATGACGCTATTCTAGCATTGCGATATATTTAAATTAACTTCAAGCTGTGATGTCATTTTAAACTGGGTCAGATTCCCCAGCTTCTAGCCAATGCGAATCCACCAAACTGAGCATCACAGTTTCAACTCAGTGTCAGAGTGAAAATTGAGTCTGGGAAAACCCATGCAAGTTTGACATCACATCTTCTCAGCCAATGGGCTGCCAGAACAAATATACATAACATAAGCCATGTGTTTACAACGAATTGTCAAAGCCTTCTGTTTATACCAACTTCCATCAAAGTTTAAAGTTGTAAGTCAGCAACTTTGTAGATTAATCAAACAACTCTGTAGGGATTATAACAGTTGTCTACTGTGAATGCTCATAAAGCTGCCATTTGGTAGGATTAGACTGGTGATTACTGTGATAAATCACTGGGATCACAAATGTAATGCTTCCTTCAATATATCAATGTTTGAACTGTGACGTGTAGTTTACTGTCAGCCCATTGACTATCAAGCTGTGATGACGTGGTTGAAGGGGCTATCCCTGATAAAAATTCTTACTCTGACACTGTGTTGAAACTGTGACGCTCAGTTCAGGAGGATCAACATTGGCTAGAAGCTGGGGAATCTGACCAAGTTTGAAATGACATCACAGCTTGTAGTTAATTTACATATATTGCAATGCTAGAATAGAGACATCTCTGACATCACAGTTCAACAGCATAAAAAAGAACTTGAGATTCCACGTAAATATGACAAGGACTGTAATTAACATAATTTCAATCGGTTGCTAATTTCAGTGAAATTGTGTTTCTTACCTTGAGCCCTGTAACAACTCTAACAGGTCAAGAATATCAAGCTGTGGATATTTTTAGCGGTCAGTTTTTTTTATTTAAAAAATTGTCTTTTTAATTTATGGTATTTTCTTCTGGGAGACTATTTTTCCATCTCTGGACACTTTCCGCTATCCTGATCATGGCACAGGGTTAGGGGGCATTCTCAAATTATACAAGATTGTATTGTGATAACTTACCTAAAATCTTGAAAAAAACCAACATTTTTAGCTTTTTTACCAGACCTTCCATGAAAGAAAAATAACCTTAAAATTGCTCAGAATCAATATCCAGCAACATAAAATCCATAAGTATCTCCTCACAAAGTGCACTGGTAATGCGCATAATCATAACAGTTTGAGAAAGCATAACTGGTTCCTTGCAGCGCCCATGCTGGAAGTGCATTCCAAAATGGCTGAATAATGAATTGTGTCCACATAAAAAAGGAAGAACTTTCTCAATGCTGCTTGTACAGTGCTGCAATTCTGCCACAGAAATGTGGTTTGGTAAATTTTTGAAATATTCTAAGAAGCCTCAAGGGGGTTTGGACTCTGTCACACTGTGGAGTTGACCCGGGGCCTTGAATGGATTTAAATGTAACAAGATGCATCTTGTTTTCTGTTTGTAGTTTAGTTAGCTCTAATATGTATTGTTTATTGTATGCAAAATCACAAATGCATTTTTTAATCCGGTGTTTATTGGTTACACAGAATAAGTGATCTCAAACAATGAACTGGCAAATTTCACTTCAAGGACAAGGGGCAAACTTGAAACTTGTCACCAGGATGAGTGTAAACCAAATCTCTTCTCCTGAAAATGGGCGCACCAAACCAGCCCTGAAATGGAAACTTTTGCAATAATTATGCAAATTTGCTTGACTGAAGAAATTCATGACAGAGACACCACTTTGAGGCCATGACCTCAACATGTTGCCACCAATCAGAGAAGCTTAGAGAATTGCTCACGTCATAATCTATTGAACTTCTGAAAAATCCCGCCT
Source organism: Platynereis dumerilii (assembly GCA_026936325.1). Taxonomy (NCBI): domain Eukaryota; kingdom Metazoa; phylum Annelida; class Polychaeta; order Phyllodocida; family Nereididae; genus Platynereis; species Platynereis dumerilii. The sequence goes on along the minus strand of JAPTHN010000038.1, from coordinate 2,853,431 downwards.
TATGCATAGGCGTATCGGAGGGGGGGGGGGCAGGGGGGGCGATCGCCCCCCCCAAAAGTTTGGGAAATAGTAAGATTCGGGCAAAAAGGCTAAAAAATTTGGGCAGATGATTAAAAAATCACTATTGAAAATTAATGATTTCCAGGCAATTTCATTTGAAATGGTATTAATCTAGATCTTGAAATTCGGCAAATGACGGTCGCCCCCCCAAAAATCGCACGCGCCGTATGCCTATGGCCTTATGTATGTGGAACAAATATATATCTATCACATCGTATTGTATCGTATGTTATGCATTACTATTTACTTTTACTATTGTGTAATGCGCATTGCAAAATGTAATTGTAGGGTTGTGACTGTACTTCGACCGAATATGTCTAAATAATATTTTATGATTTGACTCTCTTTCGGATGTTTTTATGATGCTCATTTCATGCCTTCATCTCTCATTCATACAAAATCCATTATTTTTAACTCTGTTTTATCATGGATATAAAGCATTAATTTTGTGCTTCAGTATTTTTTTTTATGAATCCATGCTAGATAAAGATTAGGGGGAACCGGGGCACATTTGGACACGTTTAACGGGGGGGGGAGTTTTTCCGGAAGTTGCCAAAAAAAGTGATTATGAAGATTTTTTGCATCCCCGCTGCTTAGGGTCGATACAGATGCTTAGTACCGCCCTCCAGACAGTAGGCCTACAGACTTTTGCATTCAAAGGCGCAGGTGAACTTGGTGTGTACTCAATTGTTTTATGAAGATTTTCTTGTGTTCAAACCTAAAAATCCTGTCTGTGGGAAATATCACTTAAAAAACCATTTGAAAAGTATTAGCACAACATCAAAATCTCAATAAAATCTTCAATTTGCAGGATGGTGCATGACATCACAGAAAGAGGTCACTGGAGTGGCAAACTGGATGTACTCCTCTCTTACATTGGATACTGCGTGGGGCTGGGGAACATCTACAGGTTTCCTTATCTCTGCTACAGAAATGGGGGAGGTGAGTGTAGTTTTATGCCTTGCTTAACCCTTGTAGCCGCAACCGATTTTGAGTACACAAAGCCGCAATGGGAACCTCTGAGGCCCCCTCCCTTTTTTAACTCTCAAATATACAATGGTTTAAAGTTGAATCCCACAGTTGAATCCCACAGAATACAGATGCTCCATCTATTGTACTCCATGTAACTAAATGGTTCAAATTGTTCATATGCATTGGAAAAGCCACAGATTTTTGAAAACAGGGGTAGGCTCACTCGAAGGCTGCTGGCTCAGCCAGGAATAATGGCACTAAACAATAAATACACACATTTTGGGTCGATATACTGGCCTATAATCCAACCCAACTTTCATAAAAATTGGAGAAGGAATCTTTGAGATATTCAAGTTTCTTTTAAGGGGGACTTATTTTTGTTGAACTGTTTTTCATAATTTTCTCATATTGTACTCCACGTAACTCTCAAAAAACATCGGTAACCCCCCTTCAAAGACTTGTTTTTCAATAAAGTGTATTTTCAGCTTTATTCCTTTAATTTTTCATAATTTTCTCTTGGATATTGTTCGAGTGACGCGCTGTTCAAAATAAATCCCACTCTTTTTTAGTATTTTACATATGTTTTAATGTAATGACATAAGATTGTGAAAAGATCATAGTTCGAAAATTATGTTGGATAGCCCACCTATTTGTTTTTACGTTGGAAAGCTTTCTTTTTGAAGAACTTTTTGGCATAGTTTCATGAATATCTCATGGATTTTAGATTCCTTGCCAAGTGTGGGAAACTGTGGGATTCAACTTTAAAAATTTGACTTTAAAAGTAGTATTAGTGTGTTATATCAAATCAAAATGGAGGATATTTGCAGTGAAATTGGGAACAAATGAAATCATATTGCTATATATATGAAATAATGTTCCATCAAATTTTCACAATTTTGTGCCAATTTGACTCAGTGTTGGAATATTCAGTATTTTTAAAGTTTTTTATGAGATCAAACTGTTCTGCAAATTATTGGGAGTCTTCTAATTTCATTACAAACCATTTTGTGCCCTAAAAATTGCAAAAGATTAGAAAATGAGAAGTGAAAATGCCCGATTAGGCCCTTTTCCCAGAAGATCCATTCCTTCTGGGGTCCATTTCGGGCTAGTTTTTTGTCAGAATAAAGGTCCTGCACTTCCATCATTCCAGCCTGCATTTACAAAATCATCACTATAGAAATTTTGTATGATGCTGAATACATTTTTGAAGATTTTAGATCACTTAAACTAAAAGGTCAATGTAGCATGATTTTAGGTAAATTTATCCAAATTTTACTCGAAATGCAAATTAATATCATTTTAATTCTGTTGAAATGGACTGACAGGCAATTATCAGCCCTCCAAACACACATAAATGACTGTATTGACCATAATTTGTTCTGTCATAAGTGGCAGCAGGGGTGCAGTATTTTCAACAACTCATTATGGCAAGCACAAGCGTGGGGGGCCTATGAGGCCCCCATTGCGGCTTTGTGACGGAAAAACACTCAAACTCTTGCCAGTGACCATGACATTGTTCAATATCAATAAATTCACAACTTTTGGACATTGTTTTAGATTAGTTGGACTAGGATTACATGAAATCTGCAATGCTATTGACCAAATATTGTGCGAGATATTAGAGCGAAAAGTCCCAGGGGGGCCTCTGAGGCCCCCATTGCGGCTACACGTACAAGGGTTAACAACAAATTCATGACCTTATTTTTGCACTGATTAGATAACTGGTAGGGATCACAATATAGTGAGTGAAGTTCATGAAACGAATTAAATGTCCATCTATAACTTTGGTCGTTCGAGGGTACTACCTATTGCAGATTTTGTAAAGCTGTAACTGTTGTAGGAAATTCACATGACTAAACACTTTTACAAGGAGCAAAAGATATAGATAAACCTAAATAATTCATCCTTCAATCATTTGCAATTTCTATCATTCATGATTGTATTGTTTGTGTTTTTCAGGAGCCTTTCTCATCCCTTACTTCTTGGTGCTCATCTTCACGGGTCTCCCCGTCTACTACATGGAGATCATGTTGGGCCAGTACTCAGCTTGTGGGGCCTCCACTGTCTGGAAATTCGCCCCTCTATTCAAAGGTACAGTACAATTAAAAGTTTTGACCAACACTCTAGGTAGGGGCATGGGGCAACATGGGGTGTCATGTGGGGCATAGTTAAAAGTATAAAAACTTTCAATGACTCAACAACAAATTAAAGCTAAGGTTTCAGCACTGCGCAACGCATTTGTGATAGCCATGAATGGAGATTTGACGTGCCGCATCATATGGTGCCTACAACTTTGATGCGCACACTCACTCTTTCTTCTTTTCAAAGCGTTTCAAGAAAAAACACATGGTTGAATAGTCTCCGAGCGTATGCAGTAATTGGCATAACTGATTCTGTCAGAATGTCAAGAAGGAACATCTGCTGTGAATTTTCCCCACTGTAAATAGTAAATAGCAATGTGCTTGCAAATGTCTTGCACGCAAGACCAGGTGGAATTTTGCTCACCCATCCTTGTCAAGCTGGATGGAACATATTCATCCACAGAGAGAATTAGAAGCCAGTGTGCGGAAAAACTACCGTTCGATCATCCGTGACGAGCAAATTCTGGACATGGTCATGGCCAATAAGTGACCCTGACTGCATTGAGTCAAATGGACAAGCTGTGTACATTGCCAAAAAGTGGGATGTAGTTAATGGAGACAAAACAGAGCTTTTCCGTTGTCAACTCACGGCACTAGTGCCCCTAGTGTCTTCAGCACAGCACCGGGTATAGACAAGGTGGCCACCAGCGAAAACGGCCAAACCTAGGGGCGGCCAACCGGCAACTAACCAGGGTGGCCAATTAATTTAATAGTCAACAAATGAATACCTTATCATTAAAATAAACCAAGAAACACAAAAGCACTGAAGATTATGTTTTGGCCATCTTCTGTGGAGGCCGTCTTGGTTAATGGGAGCCAATCCCGGTGGCCGTCTGAGAAATTGGCCACCCTAGATAACTGGCTATCATGGATTTGGCCATTTTTACTGTCTCAGCAGTTCCTCCATATTCTGGAAACAGTATATTATTCTTAATTGTTTATGTGCATACTTCATAAGATGGATTAAATTCATCAGAAATGTGTGCATCGGGAAAAGACAAAAAAGAAAGATTACAAAAAGAAAAAAGATACCTGATAGTGAACAACTACCAGTTATAAATGAAGAGGAAATGTGACTCTTCGATCTGTCGACATTGGCTACATACATACATGCCATTCAAACCAAAATTCACCTCAAGCATATCGAGAATTATTTTGCCATATATCTATTTCAACATCATTCACTTTATCACTTAAATCTTACACGGCCTAAAATTACATATTACACTTACAAATAAGATTTTTTATCATTTCAAAATTCCAATGATTAATAGCCAAAGTATTCCGAGTGTTAAAGGAAGACCAAATTTACGCTTGGGTGAAATTGTTCATATCCATTGGAAAAGCCACAGATTTTTGAAAACAGTGAATCAAAAGTTGAGCTCAATTGAGTTGCCAAACAATGCCTGGTTTATTGCACAGTTACAAAAGAAATGATAACCTGTTTTCAATTAAGGTCGCCATTGCTTATTAGTGTTACAGACCATTTTGCACCTTGTGACAAACAACCATCGTTTTGAAGGGCAAAAAATTAGTGAAGCATGAAGTTTTGTTGGCCAAAACATTGCCAAGACATCACACCAACATACATCATCCCAAGTCATACCATGACAAAATGGCCCATAACCTTTGCTAATTTGTGAATACTTAATTAACTGACCCAGTTTTGGCTCAGCTACATCACAGTTTGAAATCGCTGCTTCTGTTTCACACTGTTACAAATGGAGAAATTGTGTATTGTTGAAAGGTGCTATCACAGTTCCGAAAATTCCATTGAATTATGTATTTTCACAGTTCTGAAATGAAACTGTTTGAAAGTTTGCTTGTTTTACACTGTTTTTCTCAGTTGCCAGTAATCCTCTAAGTGTCCATAATCGGACTAAATCTGCATGCCAAATGCTTATGACCTAAATAAGCAGCCAATCACAGAAGAAGTTGGAAATAGCAGAAAGCCCTGTCCATTTTAGCAGGGCTTGCGTGGGGAGGATGACCAACATACTGCACTAAGATTATTCACTCATATTTTTTTGTGTTAATATATATTATATGAAAAATTTTGATCCACTTCGAAAGTTGACTACTGTAATTCATTTGAGATCTCCAGTAAGAAATAGGTGCATTCTCAATCACTCTGCTGTTCTCCCCCACCTTGAACAGTCAGTCTGAAACTAAGCAAACATTTTAAGGAGCATCGGCTGCTACTTTATAAATCCTTGGTACTACTTTACAAAGGAGAAGGCACACATTTTACCAACAGGCTTTGTAAAATAGAAACTTTTTAATATGAAATGTATCAATGTTTTTTAATATGTAGATGGAATTCAATAATCTAACCGTGTAACACATGTTAGAATCATAGATTGATGTGTGTGCACTGATAATGACTTAAAATTTGTATGGCACATGCCAATAACACAGGTCCACCTTGAGTTTTTCTGGGAAAGCTATGTTACCTGCAGTCAATTAGTTTTGCATATATATTCAATATTTTCTCTATTTCGCTGTCTGTCTCAAAATTCAATTTTTTTTTCAAACTTTGATGCATGTAGATGGATGCACATATAATTTATTGACTCAGCGTAAAAAGTAGCTCTGCACCTTTGGTGTCACTGTTAATTTTTAATCCCTGCTGCAGCTACACACACGTACACCCAACTTTGCATGTGCTACCGGGCTGACATTGCCCTTCTGTGTGGCTCATAAAAAGTCTTCCAAGAGTCCATCGCTTTTTTCTTTACAGTCCTCATCATATTTTCGTGGAATCTCAACTTTCTTCCATGCTGTTGAGGTGTGATGTCAGAGATGACTCTATTCTCTAGCATTGCAATATATGTAAATTAGCTTCAAGCTGTGATGAAATTTTAAGATGGGTCATGTTCCCCGACTTCTAGCCAATGTGAAACTGAGTGTCACGGTTTCAACACAGTGTCAGAGTGAAAAGTGCACCCCACTTTTCAATTTTCCTTCACCACAACGTTTTATGGCTTATGGGCCAATCAGTCAAGATGAAAATGATACGTGAGAAAACCAGCCAGGAGACTCATACTAAATAAATCTGTAATAATTCTAGTTTATGTCATCGTCAATAGTCCGTATTTTCCCTTTATTGTTGAGCACCTTCAGGTTGGTTCTTTTCCAGCATTGAAAATTGATAAGAGACACTGCATATTATTTTTCACAGCCAAAATTGTCTTTAATGGCCCACTTAACACATTTTCATGCATGTAACACACTGAGATGACACAAAGGCAATCATGACATTTTGTATCTTTGGAAAGCGGCCATTTACTGGCTCACAATCGCTCACATGCAATACACTGTAAATTCTGAAATTCTGAGTTAGCTCAAATGATTGAGTGAGATGGTTGCACAATTTGTTTTAGCCATGATAGCTAGCTGTTTTGAGTTATGATAATCTTTATGTTGTTATAACTTGCAAACAACATCTTGGCTCAAAGGAATTGTGCAACCATCTCACTCAATCAATTAAGCTAACTCAAAATTCAAAATTTACAGTGTACTTAATGCCAACACCTTGCTTCTCATTTCAGGCATTGGATACACAATGATGATGACCTGTGCTCTGTTCTGTCTTTTCTCGAACGCAATCATGGCATATGTGCTCCACTTTTTCTTCTCATCATTTCGAGCAACTTTACCATGGGCGACTTGTGACAATTCTTGGAACACCCCGTTTTGCAAGTCTATGGACAAATCTACTTTTGGTGGGTGATAAATTGCTTGGACACTTGCATCATCAACTGATCACTGCTGATTATGACCATAATAAACCCAACTTGTTTAATATATCATTTAAGCAATTTTGATTATCATTTTATATTATTTATATTTTATTCTTTTTTGATTTCTGACAGAAAGAAGATTAAGGAATGGAAATATAATTATTATTATTCCTGGGTGTATAATTTAAAAATCCATACAGCCATGGCCTTGTGTTTATGCTCAGATGCTATGCTTCACTGTGGGGCTATCACTGTGACTAATCATTACAAAAGAAATACTTGCCCAATCTTCACCGAATTGTCAGGAATTATAGCCTGTATAAAGTAGAAGGGGTTCTGATAAAAAATAGTGACTGGAATAAAGTTACATTATAACTGTGAGGCAAAATACTAAATTAAATGAATTTTGAACATATAATCAGTTCTGATGCCATGTCAAAAGCATGATAGTTATAGTCACCAAAGTCTCTGGCAGCGTTGGTCACACACCAAGTTAAACATTCATGACAAAATCACAATTAAATATGCAGCTTTAACGTTGGTTCATCGGGGTCTGCTAGCAGTGTTTTTAATTAGAAAAATTGTTTATTTCTCAAGTAAGCAAAAAGTAGTAAAACCTTTTTCTTCTGATGAAATTTAATTTGTTTCATCTAATTCAACATATATGGAGAGCATTTGACACAATTTCCTTTTCAGGTAAGAAGTGCTCTATCTTCCAACACCTACTTACAAATTTGTCATAAAATACTCCCAGTAAAACCTGATGAACCAAAAACTGAAGCATGTATTTGATTGTAATTATGTCATGAATACATAAGTTGGTGTGTAATACAATACATCCAGACACTTTGGTGACTATTACCATTAGGGAAATAACATATAGCATCAGAAGTGATTTCATGCTTATATTCAAACAAATTCAGTATTTTGCCACACCATTACCATGCTATGTCATTCAATGCTACAATTTCTATCAGAACACATGCTACTGTGTACAAGTTATAATTCCTGACAATATGATGAAGATTGAGCAAGTATTTGCTATGTTATGATTGGTCATAAATGATAGCCCCATAATGAAGCATAGCAACTGAGCATAAACTGTATATGTATATAATATATAATATATGTATATACAAATTTTCCTCTTCTTTCAGAAAACCAAACATCATTCGAGAATGTGACAGCACCTTCTCTACTTTTATCAATGCTGTCATCTTTGAACACCACTTTAAATATTACAACAGACATGTTTGTTTCTCCTGCAGAAGAATACTGGAGGTATAATTTTTTCAGAATGCTTCAATAGTTAAGAATTATCGTTAGCTTTCTGTTGTGGCTCTTGAATTTGTCAGTACTGGCTTAAATCTGTCATTCACAAAATTTTTCATTCACGCACTTTTTTTTCCATGGTGACACAACAGACGACATGTCCTGAATATTTCCGATGGGATTGAAAATATGGGTCGGTTTGAATGGAAACTAGTCTTGCTATTGCTTTTGGCCTGGGCAATCATCTATCTGTGCCTCATAAAAGGAATCCAGTCTACAGGAAAGGTACACTGAAAAAAATGATTGTCTGATAACAGATCGACAATCAATGTCTAATATGTGTCTGATCAAGTGATTGTCTAATCCAGACTATTGAATTGTTCAAAATGTCAAAGAACTTGTTTGTTTCATTCAATTGGTTGTCTGGTTCAAACAATCAATTAAATGAAACAAACTAGTCCTTTGACATTTTGAACAATTCAATTGTCTGGATTAGACAATCACTTGATCCGACACATATTAGACATTGACTGTCGATCTGTTGTCAGAAAATCCTTTTTTTTTTCAGTGTATGTATTTGCAAACAATTCTGGCAGCATGCATGGGTTCTCATGGGAAGATTGCACTGCCATGAAAGCTCTTGTCTGTAGTGAGCGTTTCTCAGTATCTCAATAGGTATCTCACTGGTACCGGTTCCACATCTAGGGCTCACAAGTGTCTCCAAATTGTAATCACTTCTTGTAGGTAACTTTGCTGCAGGGCAAAGAGGCCAAAGTGGTCAAAAGTTTGTAACAGCATCTACACATGCTGTATTTTATCTAGGTTGGTAGGTAGGTATTTATTGTCACACCGACCAAAGTACAAAAACATACATGCAATTTATGAAAGGTCAAAAATTCATGTTGATTTGCATGCTTTCCCGAACTTCCCATCATCATCATGTGAATCCTTCTCAAGACATAGTGCTCATAGGATTATCTAAAAATTGTGGGACCCCTTGTTTATTAAGCATATAGATGAATCAAATAGACAATATACTACTATTCAAAACCGGAAATAAATGTCTTTAATTATGAAGCATGAATGAATGATGAAAAGAAATAACATGACATTCGGGTTTCAAATGACAATGTGTTTTATACATGTATAGATAGGAAATCAGTAGCCTACACTGTGTTCCCAATTATTATGCAACCATTATTTTTCATGATATATCGAAAAGAAATGACACTATAAAGATATCCTTCACACAAAATGATGTGTGTCCCATGGAGTAAATATCCTGTAAATTTTGTCCAATTCCGTTTGCTCAATGAGGAGTTACACCACATAATAAAGTTTTGAGGTGTTCCCAATTATTATGCAATTTCATGAAAGTGCACCCACTACCACCCCAAATCAATCAAGCTGATCCTAAATTACCATGAACACATACCCCTTGACACTAAATGAAAAATAGAACCATAATTTGAAACATTGGTGTTTTTACATGTGAGCATGTGAAATTATTCCCCTGCATTGAAATAACATTGAAATGACAATCTTTTTGTAATGAAAGCTCTTTGTCAGCAAGACAAATTACGGAATCACCATGAACCTCATACTCTGCTTTCCTGAGGTCTAGAACTCTCCCCTTGACCAAAGAAAATCCTATTTCCCCAGTGCACTTGGACGATATCTTGAATGAATTCAGGTAATTCCAGTTTACAATGATATTTCAATGGGACAAAAATATGGTTGCATAATAATTGGAAACGCAGTGTATATAAATTCCAGGTCGTCTACTTCTCGGCAACATTTCCATATGTCGTTCTCTTCATTCTTCTCATCCGAGGTGTCACACTGCCTGGTTCAGCTATTGGACTCAAGTACTACCTCATACCAGACTTTTCGAAACTTCTTAAAAAAAAGGTAGGTCTATATATGTGTATGTAATACCACGAATTTATCATTACAAGACTAAAATGAAATTGTGTCTGTATTCTTGCCGGCGAACAGAGCAGCACTTTCTTGATTTGATGCATGCTTTGGGTGGTGGTGCACAGTCAGCAGAACCATTTTCAAAATCATTAAAATAGCAAGGAAGTTCACAATAATTGCTCTTAGTCCAACATTGTGTTGAGACGCCATGTGTAACACTGATATATGTATATATATATAATCATTGTGCAATGCACATGCCTAATTAATGCTGCGTGTTGATTATCCCTAGGTCTGGGATGATGCCGCATCACAGGTTTTCTTCTCTCTTGGACAGTCTTGGGGAGTTCTCATCACCTTTGGCAGCTACAACAAGTTCAACCGTCGTTCAGAGAGGTAAGCCTTGTTGTAGTATAAGCTTAATAGTTTCCTGTTGCTTTCAGTTCATATTACATACTTTCAAGAGATCTACAACCAAAAACTTCTTACACAGTTTGAACCTGAGTTATGCTTTGTGTGTGTGACATTTTCTGATGACTATGAAGGACTTTGAAGGTTCCCAAGTAACTTAAAGTAATTACCGATGTTTTAAATTATGACTGAAATAAAAATGGCTTTTGGTGAATCATTCTACTTGCAGAGATGCTGTTATAGCAGCCTTCGCATGTTCAGTGACCAGTCTCTTCGCTGGCCTTGTTGTCTTTTCTGTGATAGGTTTCCTTTCACATGAGATGGGTCAACCTATTGACAAAGTAATGCACTCAGGTAAAGTCATGTGCCTGTTTAAATTTATATCCGGTCCTACAGGGGTCTAAATGGGTGACGAATGCGCCATTAAGAAGATAGATGGCCGATGTCTGACGACGATGTCAAAATTGGTCAGGGTAAATGCCAGTGTTGGCGGTCTCGAGGCCAGCCTCTGATGTTATTTCTAACTTTTGATGATGGCATAATCCTGTGACGGTACTTGGGTTGTAATTGGTGCAATTTTTAACCAAACAATCACATAAAATGGTATTAAAGAGAGTAATCTTGTGATAAGGCTCGGACTGTGTAACTGGTCCAAATTACCTGCAGGGAGACAAATTTGACCACTGCCATTGTCACGTCTTCCAAGTGGTATATGTGGCAGATACAAAACCACCAAATTCATTTTACTTCATTCTGGCTCTCGATTTAAGAAACCCGAAGCAAAATTTATAATGATTACTTGGGTTCTATGGCTACAGGACCGTCATATACAATTTTAAAACCAAAATAGGCCTAATTGGACCTCAAGTAACATTACCTTCGACCAGAGTAAACAATAAATGCAGTTATAGCAAAAAGGTTTAGTTATAATTTAGGAGATAATTTCAATGTTCATTTGAAAAAGCTAATTTTGGTTATCCACTTGGTGCAGCTTGTCTTTGGCTGGTGGTTCAATTGACCTTCAAATAGGGGTACAATAAGTAACCATGGCAGGATATTGGAACATTTTTCATCATTTTTACAAATAGCTATATCTTGAAAACGGTGAAAGATACATCCCCTTTCCTGTAGTTGAAGGCAGGTGACCAGCCTATCATATTTGAATGGTCATGTATTTCTGCCTGCTACGCTTACCAAGTTATAGTAGCATTTCCATAAGTGATCCAATTTACCTGACTTTCCCCTAAGCCATACTTCCGGAAGTTTGACTAATCTGAAAGAAGCATTGCAGTGCGCCTATAAAACACTGCAAGCCACTGCAACACCCAAAATGGAACCACTAAATTTTCATTGATTGAACATTTTGCGAACTGCAGCTCAATAAAGATATTTGTTCTTCCTTTTTCAACAGGTCCTGGGCTTGTGTTTGTAGTTTACCCGGAAGCTGTAGCCAGGATGCCGGCAGCCCCCGAATTAAGAAGAAAAAAGAATTCTTTGAGCTTGCCAAATGGGGCCAAAATTGTTGGTCTGCTGCTCCGCTATTTTTTTTGCAGCTTACATATCCACAAATGTACTATTTTACCAAGTGACCTTAAATTTGATCATTAATGGTATTTATAAAAAAGAGTGAATATAGCCTTTTTATTGAGACCAGTTTCACTTGATACAATCTTCCTCCTTGTTTACTGTCTGTGTTGTTCAGTTTTAATCCTTTGTTGGTCAGTTTCGTTTCAGTGTTTCCTTCAATTTTGTCAACTTGTAGTCAGCCAAGCATGCAATATCATGGTCAGGTGTATGAGCTGTGATATGCATTATATCAGAGCGAAATCCTGCCTTCTGATTGGCCAGAAAAAGCAAACAGTGGTATAAATATGATAATAACCATATCCGATAGGAATGATACAAAATATCCATACTGTATTAAATGTATTTATTTACAATTATATTTAAAAAATGTGCCATACATCACAATATCTTCTGTAATATATTCTCTACACAATCCTGTATGTCCCGTCTGTGTTACAGTTTACTACACTGGAATGTGTCCTATGCGGCCTGACAGACGAGTTTCCAAAACTTCTCCGGAAGAGGAAATCGCTTTTCAATTTGATTTGCTGCGTCATCTTGTTCTTTTTTGGACTTCCTTTTTGCATGCAGGTGAGAACAAGTAATTAATACTTTATTTGCAGTGTCAGAGTGTATACTTCACTGTTAATAAATGTCGTCAAATGTTTTTTTTTTGCTTTCTTTAATAGTTTACTTTTGCCTTTAATTTTTTTCAGGGAGGCATGTATGTGCTATGCATCTTCGATTGGTATTCAGCGACTTTCCCACCTCTTATAGTATCTATGTTTTAAATCATTCTTGTTTCATACATTTATGGTGGGTACTTTAATTTAACTTCAAGTCTGAAATATAAACTGTACTGGTTCAAGTCAATAATAGTTATGATAATGTGGGTGTTTTATGCAAAATGATCTCTGCGGGTATCGCAGATAATGGCTCATATTAGAATAGGACAGGGCAAGCAGCCCCCCTGAACTTCGAGGTGCTATTTCACCTACTTTTTATGGTTGATTATTTTAATGACCGAATAGTATCCCCTAATAAGGCTCTGATGTCCACTGTTTTAACATGTTTCCTTTTAAAAATAAAACTTATTTGATTTTCTGCAGGACTTGATCAGTTTACGAATGATATCTTGTTAATGACGGGTTCAAAACCGAACATACTCTGGAAAATCTGCTGGAAAGCTGTGACGCCTGCTATTGTTCTGGTAATTAATTTTTCTAGTACAATAGGTCCTTTTTCATCTGTTTTATAAATTGCCTTTTTTTTCCTCACATGAATTTGTTTAATAAATTTAAAGGGAACTAATTTGAACTTATTTCATAATGTAAAAAAGGTATTTTAACTAAATTTAAAAGTTCATGTTAAGATCTCCCATGACTTCTAAGAAAAAAACTTGTTGAAGATATAAAAGTCTTATGTTCACACGAAAATACAAATGGGAAGTCTGCTCTGTCCAGGAAGAATTAGAACTGCATGCTGCTGTCACCTGGCACTAAGTAAATTTTGTATGCTGCTCCAAGAAATGCAAAGAGATATTTAAAATTTCATTTCACATTACAAAATTTCTGTTCAATAATATCTGCCTGGGTCGACCTAAGTCAGACTATGCAATCTTGCTCTCTAAGAAATCAGGCAAGGCTATCAGCATACTCCTGAAAAGGCCCTACAGTTCCTTCTGGACAGTAGTTGTATTAATTCCTCACTCAGTTTCTGTTAACCGTTCACTGGAGCTCGCCAAATTGCTCACTTGGGGCAGCACATGGTGGCAGCATATAATATGTCCTGCCAGTGCATCTCCTTTCAAGCATCCTTAGAAAAGGTATCGTGCAATATTATATTCATAAAATTAGAATGAATTAGAAATCATGACATTAAAATTATATATATATCAAGTATAGTAATGTCTTACACCAAAGAAATAGCTTGTTTGTGGAATGAGTGTAACAGCTCATTGCTCCCAATTTATGAGAAAAATCATTCCAGACATGCAAAGACATAGACATAGACATATACATATTTAAAATCAAAGAGTTCCTAAACATTCATTATTGTTATGACTTTCTCTTCAGGGCATCACCATCTTCCAAATCATATACTACTCCCCAGTCACCTACGGCGACTATAAATTCCCCTGGTGGGCAGAATTAACAGGATGGCTCCTTTTCACCATGTCTATCATTGCAATTCCTGTCTGGATGGTCATCAAAATTGTACAGAAGAGATCATCATGTAATGTAAGTTCTGCTAATACATACTTTTAAACTTTATAACTGATAAATATTACCATTTGAAGTAAAGTTATATAAACAGACAAGAACTGATAGTGAATCAATGTAATGCCGTGATTTTACTTTTATCATAACATTGATTTCTACAAGTGCTGGGGACCAGACCAAAAATCCAGTTTAGAGCTTGTCTGTACCGTTACGGATCAGTGCAGTGAAAATTCATCAAAATGCGCAAGAAGTAATCTCTTTCCGCACCTTTATTTTCATATTTTCTAACCTTTTCCAATTATTTTCGGAAAAAATCGGGAGGATATCAGAACACATTACTTCAGGACCAGACGGCCTCACGTCTGGACCGGGCCACGGGCGGTTATTGATTGGAGGGGGGACTGGCTGCCTGTTGTTATACAGCCAGGAATAGACAATTCTGCCTGCACTGTTACCGTATTACCTCTTCATATTCCAGAAGAAATCAAAGATTGCAATTATTCATTAATTTTGCTTATATAATTGTCTGATTGCCCTTTTTTCCTATGTTTCAGTCCTTGTTGGAAACTATGACCGAATTACTGAAGCCAGAACCGACATGGGGTCCTCAAAATAAATTGCCATCTCACGACATTGATGAAGTAAAAATTTTGAACGAACCATTGCAAATGACTGAAAGCATCTTTATGAAGACAGTTTCAAGCGTCCAAAATATCAAGACACCTGGCAAAGTTTAAAAAACAAAAAACTTTTTAAATATTTAAAAGTAAAGAAAAATTCATTGCGAAAGTATTTGGATGAAAACTACGAACTCCAAAAAATAAGGGTAGCCACTTTTGGGATGATTTTAAGCCATTTATGACAATAATGTTAAATCCAGCAATCAAAATATTACATTATATCTACATATGAGAAAAACTGCATAATTAGCAGACCCGTACATGTAGATGTAAGTTACACCTTCAACAAATTTTTTGAGTGTAACAAATGATTTTGGTGAAACAAGTAAAGTGAAGCAAATAACAGCTGATCAGGTCATTGACCACTACAATGATCACCCCAGTGTAAAACTATTCAACAAAATTCTAACATTGAACAACAATTCAATTTCTCTCCAGTTTATTCATCAACAGTTCGAAACAAACTTAAAATTCTACTAACAGACAAAGCAGTTGGCTTTGATTAAATTTCACTAAAATTTCTGAGCAAAGATTGCAAAAATATCAGTGCAACTCTCACTCCAATTATAAATAGATGAATTGAAACCAATACGTTTCATGACTATAACAAAAAGGCTGAAGTAACTCCTATCTACAAAAAAACTGATCTACTGGCTAAAGAAAACTATAGGCCAGTTGGCGTCCTCCCTTCTACTGCAAAAATCTCTGAAGGAATCCTATGTGATCAGCTGTCAATGTCAAATGATATCTCTGTTTATCGTAAACTTTTCAGCTGTAAAAATGTACTTGTAAAATGTATTGAAAGTATGACTCAGTCCATAGACTGTAAGGGGTAGGGTGTGGCTGGTCCCCCATGAAACTGAAATACATGTATATATGCTGCCATTTCAGTGATTATGAGAAAAACGCATTTCTTTGTTTGTAACATTGAATATCAAATTGACATTTTTTGGGGCTGAGGCTAGGTCTAAATAGTGTCCTGGTGCATTTTCAGCCAAATCGAACAATTTGTACCTCATGCACACTTCACATAACCCTGCAAATTGGCTAAAAATTATGGGAAATGCCACATTTCTATTCATCTTACGTTGACATAACAGGTGAAAAACCAATATTTGTGTAGATATTTGAGATAAACCGTTTTTCGTATTGAATTTCACTATTGAGCTGAACTACACTGCCAGATTTTGCCTTGAAACCGATTACGATATATTTATGGGTTGTCTATGCCTTTAAATAGTTGATACATTGTACAGTATCCCAAGTAAATGAGTACACCCTAGCAATATTTGTCCTAATTTGCTAATAAATCAGAAACTAACTCAAGTAATCCAACCTAACCAGTATATGATATCCCCGGGACGTAAGAAAATATGTATGTAAAATTTCAATGGTGCAGACTTTCTTATTTGTAAGTTGTGAGTGTTGAAAAATAATGGTGCTACAAAATAAGTGAGTACACCCAATGGGAAATATACATAGAAGTGATCTAAAAATGTGCAAGGTTTTACGTTTTAACATCATGAAAATTTTTTACAAAAGCATGTCATTATAAAATATATTACATCAACTTGATATCACATAAAAAGCAGGACATTCATATGGCCACTGTAGATTCTGTGGAGCAGCAAACATTTCCAGAGGTAGTCATCCCAAATCAGCAATGCTCAAATGGTTGCCCCTTAACTGTTAAGTCGGATGTATTTTGATTGGTCTATCGATCTGAAGCATTTGATAGCATACCAACGGACTTCTGATAGCCAAACTACATGCCTATGGTAAATCGTCAGAGGCTTGCACACTATTATGAACTAGAGCGGGCGCTCGGAGAGCACATGGCTCCGCCAACCCGAAAGCTACTTCTTTTTGACAATTTGTCAGATGTAACTAGAATTCTGTCCCAAAGGGACGAATTGGCGTTGCTTTTGCACTGATATACAAGCACAAAAAATGGGTTTGTTAGGGGTCAGGACTCTGAGCCAGGACTCTGACCCAGGACTCTGAGTCAGGACTGTGAATCGTGACTCTGAGTCCTGACTCACAGTCCTGAATCAAAGCCGTGACTCACAGTCCTGACTCACAGTCCTGACTCAAAGTCCTGACTCAAAGTCCTGACTCACAGTCCTGACTCACAGTCCTGACTCACAGTCCTGACTCAGAGTCAGGTCAAAGTTGAAATCCAGGACTCTTATCTGCGGCCTTAAGCCTAGTCTCTGAGCCTGGCCTCTGAGCCAGGCCTCTGAGCTGAGACCGTTGTTAAATAAGAACATACAATTTGTCATGTAATCTTGTGGACAAGGGTGGGATAAAAGTTTACTCATTGCAAAGTTACAGGATCTGTCATCAAGAGTCGTCTGGATAAGGGGTAAATCCACACTTTTAAGGTCACTTGAGGTTATCTGGAGTATTTTTCAGAAACCCATGCAGCATCACTCAACTGGATTGAAATCAGCTGGCATGTTGAAATACAGGCCCTTTTTAAAAAAGAGGTAATCAATCCTGTCATCAATGCTACCACAGTATTTGTCTGTGCTGCTGATGTAGTTGACCATAAAAATAAATTTGGCTTGGCCTTACAACCATTGGCTTGGCCTGGCGATTTGTAATTACTATTTTTTTGGCACTTCTAATTCACAAATTGGAGCCAAAATAGAAAAGAGCAGTCATTTGGTGATTTGAAAACATGGTACCAAAGGACAACTGTATACGATCTTGAATTTTGTCAGGAAGTTGTGCACAGCGTTACAGAGGAATGTGAACCTGACTCGTCACATTAGCTCTCGCCCAGGGGCGGAGCCAATTATCTGAACCATAGAAGCAAGCCGCAAAATTACAACTAGAACATACAGGCTAAATGTTACCAAATTTCATCCATGTAATAGGGCTGAGTCCTAGCCCGGAAACGAAAAACAAAAATTGTATATTTTTCTTATTATTTCAAAAAATATCTAATATTGCTGGAGGTAAAAATTTGATGCTTTTTTGAGAATGTCCACATGCACTTGCAAAGTTGCCTGACTATATGTAATCCGGCAAGCCAAGAGAGAGCGGTAAACGGCATGTCCAGAGAACGCCAATGGCCCAACGCTGTTGTATTTTTGCATTTTATGTATGCCCGCTAGGGGCACCATTTTAGCACGTACTCTGTCTATTTTTTCAGAAATCCCACTTGGATTTTCGTGTGCGGTGTCTTGCCGTACATGTGGGGGTGCAAGTGCACGAGAATAATGGTGTCACAATGTAAGTCACGCCATCAAAATAAACAATGGCAGATACCACAAGTTTTTGAGATGACAGACTACCATGATTTGTCAATACATATGTGACTCAGTCTAGTGAAAATGAGAACTGCATGCTGCTGCCAACTGCCATAAAAAGTTGATTTTGTATGCTACAGCATTGCTGTCCAGAGAAATAGTTCCAATTTCATTGCACATTCACAAAATTTCTATTCAACATTGATGTAGGGGGAACGGGGGCACATTGGGACGTGGGGCACTGTGGGACGGTGGGGTTTTCTTGGATCCTGGCAAGGTATATGATATGGTAGTGCCATCATATCTTGTAATTTCACATCCTGATGTTTCCATGGTTTTATTGACAAATTACAGCCACATGCAGAAGTATGGCGAGCAAAAGTTTGTTTTCCTACTACTAAAGTAAATATGGACGAGTTCAATTGGAACCATTCTGTGGACAAACCATGAACAATGAGGCTTTCTCAGTGCTTGTATGAATTTTATATATCGTAACGAACAGTTGTGAATTGCTATCGTGATAAACACACTCACTGGTGTCCGAGAAATTAGCATTTTGGTGTAAAAGTCATATCGGGGCTCATTGGGACAGTGAATTCGGGGCACATTGGGACGCACTTAATATGGCAGAATTTAAGTGTCCCAGGCAACTGAATGACCTGGGACAGTACACAACAGGTGTTCAGGCCACAGTGAATAGAGGTATAGTGGATTACCATGCTCTGTGAACAAATTTGTCGCAAAGCACTGTGTGTTACTTACATAGATGTCCGCACCCAGGACAGTTTATGTTAAATATTTAAAACTGTTTTTAAAAGTTATGAACTATTGGCACTACAAGGTGTTAATGCACTGTATATTGTCTTACGCACTACTTATATATGATATCTATTGCACATGGAGTGTTAAAATGATTTTTTAATTGATGTCCCAATGTGCCCCGGCTGTGCCAGCCGGGGCACATTGGGACAGTAATTTTTATGACTCTCTGGCAGCAAAAGGGCAGGTGCAGTCTAGTTTATTATGCCTTGCATTTAAGCTCAATAGTATGGGTGATATTCACGCAAACTGAGTTCTTCAGTGCTTTCAGCATTGAGCAAAATTAGTAGACGTTAAAAGCGTCCCAATGTGCCCCCGTTCCCCCTACAACGGAGTCAGATTCGGCAATCACATTCTCTAAGGAAGTAGACAAGGCAATCAGCATACTCAGAAACAGCCCAGATTTCTTCCAGACAAAACTGTGTGAGTTCCTCAGACAGAAATGATGTGGACAATTCGCAGGAGCTTGCGGAATAGTCACTAGGTGGCATCACATGTCACTATATGTTCTGTCAAGGCTTGAAAAGTACTGGCAATGAAACAGCGGTCAACTTGTAGAGAGTATGTGACTATAGTGCGGGAAGGATTGCTAATGCAATATTGTCACGAGAAGGATTTTTGCGCATCGTGGCAGCAAAAGTCCATTTCCAAGGAAACTTGACGTAAAACATGATAAGACATGAACTAGACAGCATTACATAAGTGATAGGTGGTCCTTCTTTGTCGACCATTTTTCCTTCCACAGTCACCATTTTTTTATCGTCAGACATCGTTTCGATGCACGGGGCGGATGTTTAAATGAGTGGGGAAGATGTTAGCAGATGTGGGGCATATCTGCAGATGCTTCAGAGTGACTGCGAAAGACTGGTTTGAGCAGCGTTGATCTGTTTACTGCATAGCAGGTTACAGAAGGAATATTGTCAGTGCACAGAGATTTTTCTACCAAGGGCATAAAGACAGAGAGGCTTCTACATGGCGGCTGCTAAGCAAAGATTCAGCAGGTTTAATCTTTTTTTTATCTGCAACATGATGCACCTGATTTCTAGAAACACCGCACATGTCGATTTTTGACCACTTCGCAGACAAAATATATGGCGTGAGGGCCCAAATTCCTCCAAATTCCAAGTAAATGACTGAGCGGAAATGAAAATATTGTTTGCCGCATAGTCGTGAGAACAAGACAAACTGCTCTCACTTTTAAACCACTCTAACATTCAATAAAAAATCCAACGAAATAGTATCCAACGAAATAGTAAATATCCAAATAGTATCCAAATAGCATATTGAGGACATTAAATTTTTACTTTTTAAAAATAAAAACACTGTAATATCAAAATAGTACCTAGGGGACCTATTTGACTTTTAAAAGCACTTCCTACTAAAAGAGACTGGCAAACAGACACACGTGATACTTCTGGTCGCCACAGTACCTACTATGGGTTCGTGAAAAAGTAATAATAAAATACCAAAAGGGCCTAAATACCTCACTATTTTTGTCCTCAATATTTAATTGGACTAAAATGTAACACTATTTTTTGACTGAAAAATCAAATTTTCTAAGGAACTGCATAATTATGTGTGGGTGTAGCTTCATAAATGAAATAAAATCCGTATGTAAGTGCAAGTAAATTGGCAATGTATTATGTATTTTTTCTGTACTACATGAACTTTTCTAGCAGTGTTAACGATATCTATTCTTATTATCAAGAAAGAGGAAAGAATACATCCACACTGTGTAGCGTTTGTTCTATGCGAAGTGGCCTAGTTAATAATAAAATCTTAAATTTTGGTCTAGAAACCGATTCAGTTACAATGTAACATAGCCAGTATGCTGCATTTATATAGTAGACATCCTGATGTGAAATCACAAGAATTTTTTTTAAAAGTCTTTAGCAGTCAAAAGATTTGGCGATTCTAGCAAAAAATGCACTAAAATTTACTAAAACTGCCTAATCTCTGAGAAAACATAGCTGTTTGTTCCCAAATTGTTTATGTGTATTACTTGTACTATAATGCAGCATACTGGCTATATGGCAAAGTTTGTTGTTTGCTCTGTATATGAGAACTGGCAAAATGTAAATAAAAAAATCCTTAATTAGGTCACTTGGTGAGTAAGTCTACACAGTGTCCATGGTCGACTGCATTGCACAAAGTGTGAAACAATAAAATGTGCACTTACATGAATTTATAGTGCATTTCTAAAAGAAAATCTTTTTAAATTAACTATGTTGAAGGTTATTTTTGTGAACTTAAGTATTTGAATGTTCACTGGAAACTCGTTCTCACATTCTTCAGAGTCAGGCTAAACACTCTTCAGGTATGATCCTTTTGTTTTCCCTTTTCGGGTATTATTATCCGTCCAATAACAATTTGTCTGGTCTCATTGACCGAGAGCATGTCATGCTGAGTCTTAATGTGTGTCATCTTTATATTTGACGAATAAAAATCACTAAACCAAACTTTGGTTAACATTGACACAATCCCTCTTACAATGCTTCCTATGACAAACAATTATTTATGCTAGTATCTGTTATTGATTTCTGCGGTTTAGTTTCTGAAAGTCCAAACATTTATGAAAACAATTTTTAGGTATTTCCATCATCTCAGGGGGGCCCATTAGGGTGCATCAGTTGCCCCCAACCTATTCAGATGTTGATGTCTATGTGATATGTTTGGAGGCTGGATAATAAAAACATGAAAAAAAAATTTCAGCTCAAAATTGTGATGAGAACAGCCACCTCCAGGCTCATGTTTGTATAAAATCAGAGTATCCCAAAAAATCTGACTATCTCAGGAACCACTTGGCATTGGGCTCAAAATGTGCAGAATGTCCATATTTATATTCACTTCAATTGAAACTATCCCTCTATCTCTAAACATTTTTTCTGTTATTTGACAAAAACACAATTATACTTGGAAATTCTGTTAAAAAAAAAAGGGTATTTATTAAAATTTCGGCACTACCTAGTGTACATTGATCCTATCTGCATTATTTCCACCTCAGATCATTCAGAGAGCATTCATGTATCCATAGTGTACATTTCTCGTGATGGATCTTGTTCAGTCTGACTTCTGCTTCAAACTGAAAATAGACTCATTCAATAAAAAAGCAGTTTTTCCGATCTATCTCTGAAACTATGGGTCCCAGGACCAAAATTACAATTGCAATGAATACAAACTGATTCATTCCGCACATTTTGAGTCCATTGTCAAGTCTCTCGGACCATCTGTTCTTAAGTTATGACAATTTTGCATAATATTGTAATTCGGCTTCATTGAAATATCATTGAAATAAGTAATGCTCTGGAGGTGGCTGTTCCCATCGGAATTTCATCCCCAAATTTGGTGTACATGCTCAGGACACCTAACCTCCTAACATATCACATGGACATCAAAATCAGAATAGGTTGGGGGCAACTGATGTACCCTAATGTACATTAGTAATAAATGAATAGGACAAGACCCTCTTACATGGGCCCCCACCATAAAAAACTATTTAGCAAATTAAGAGTACAGTTTCTGTTTAGAAATAATGCCGATCGCAGGGGCCTACCAGGGGCCTCAGAATTATTTTGCCACGGGCCCGAAATGGCGCCAGTCCGCCCCTGACAATATGAAACAGCTGGATTAGGCTTTTAGTGCAAAATGCACATAAACCAAAATCACAACCAGTGAAAATTCGATATCATGTAAAATCTCCCACGGATCAATATTTTGAGTGTGGAAATAATCAAGGTGCACTTTTTATGTGATTTTATAAGTGTGGTTGATTTTTCTGTCAACTTGGTGTTTTTCACATTAGTTTTTCACTTCATTGTCGACACTTTATACAATATTTAGACTGCCATTTGGAAGTTGGCTCTTTCTCAGAATTCCTGCATTCAATCAGGTCTGGTAAGGAGACATGATTGGTTTAGTAAATACTTAATCCAGTACCATTGGATCCGAGCGACAATGTTGCTGTTCCAGAGGTGCTGGAAATGATAAGGTGTGATTTTGGTACAGATACATCTTGTTCAAAAGCCTACTTGACTAATATTTTGCAGAGTGTTATTTTGAAATTATAAACATTGACACAGTAATTACCATATCAGTTATGCTTGTTTCGGCAGTGTGCCTCCCCATGAAATCTTATTCGGCTGTTTCACTCAAGATGGTAAATTCTCACAGCCTGGAGCATCAAACTCTCTTCTGAGCACTTAATTAGCCTTGAATTAAAATAAATGGAAGTGTTGACATGATAATCTGTGGTATTCAGTTCCTAGGGACAAAATTGTTGAAAGTGACTTTTTTCCGTATACAGAAAAATCAATAATGGCAAAATGTATCAGCGCAAGAAGTGTTCTGTAATGACTAAAATGTATTTTTATCCATTAATATTTTGCTCGGTCCTTTCTGAAATGGCTTAGTTAGTTTGTTTCCCACAATTATTTTGAAATACATATGCTTATTATGTGATAAAACATGAAGGTATGTGGTTCACGGCAGTTAACCTTGTGAATGTCAGGTTACAGAAGAATACAATAATCAGTGATAATAAGGTATATCTCAGAACAAAAATTAAACCACCAGACAAAAAATATTGAGTCATTTCATATGGCATTATTTTGTTTGAAGGCCCAAAAATATCCCTGGCAATAACTAGCCCTGGACCCCTGTGGGACAGGGGTCATGAATCGTCGCATTGAAAAATCATGAGATTTTACAGAAGGGGTCTGGGAGAATTTAGATTGCTCTGTTAGTTTTATAGCCATGGCAAAACCAAACATAGGCTGCGCAGCAACAAACCTTCAGCGAATAACACCTTTAGAAGATTACAATTACACCATACAATTGTTGCATTGACCAAATTGCATATATTATAGGTATGCAGTAGTGGTCGAGTCATGGCCTATTATCTCTATTTGGCTGCTGCCCTGACATCTGCTCGTTTGCTTGCCAGGGTTTGTAAAAGCAGGGAAAGGCCTTATTAAACTAATTTACTGATATTATAGTACGGTTTTATGCATGTACAAATTTTTCTCAAACTTTTCCAATCATTCAAAAAGTGTTAAATACAGATCAAAAAGCACTGCTACATTGTATAGGTGATATGTGTTGGAAATTTCATTGCTGTATATATGCAATAGTGGGCAAGTTTTGGGTCCAATAAGAAAAAAACTGTTTTTAATATTTTTTCTCAATATTACAAAACGTATTTCTATGTATCAGTCAGACCATGAAAAGGCACAACTAGACCACATAAGTCATATGTGTACCAAAGTTTATCCATGTACATGCAATAGTGACCAAGTCTTGGGCCAGAAACAAAAAAACCATTTTTTTCTGTTTTTTTTTTTTTTTTTTTTCAATCTTTCAAAAAGCATTTATTTTCCACAGACCTTTCAAAGGGCACAACTAGACCATATGGGCCATATGTGCACCAAACCTTATCCATTAACATGCAATATTGACAGACTCTCAACCCTGAACACAAAAAAAATACATATTATTCTATTTTTCCTCATTTTTAGAAAAAGTATAGAAAATCTATCAATGACACCATCAAAAGGCACAACTAGACCATATAGGTCACATCTGTACCAAATTTCATCCTTGCACATGCAATGGTGACTTAGTTTTGGCCTGGAAAGAAACAAAAATAACTTTTATATTTTTTTAATTATTTCAAAAAGTATAGAATATCTATCAATCAGACCATCAAAAGGCACAACTAGACCATACAGGTTATATGTGTACCAAACTTTATCCATTTACATGCAAAATTGACCGAGTCTTAGCCCGAAAACCAAAAAATACATGTTTTTCTATTTTTCCTCATTTTTAGAAAAAGTATAGACTATCTATCAATGAGGCCATCAAAAGGCACAACTAGACCATATAGGCCAGATCTGTACCAAATTCCATCCTTGCACATGAAATGGTTACTGAGTTTCGGCCCGGAAACGAACAAAAATATGTTTTATATTTTTCTCAATATTTCAAAAAGTACTAAATATCCATCAATCAAATCATCAAAAGGCACAACTAGACCATACAGGCTACATGTGTATCAAATTTCATCCATATACGTGCAATAGGGGCTGAGTTCTGGTCCGGAAACTATCTATCCGCCCGCCGCCGGACCGCCCGGACGCCCGACCGCCCGACTGCCCGGACGCCCGCCCGGCGGACGGACAACTTTTGACCAAAGTGATAACAATACCTTCTTCGAACTTCGTTCGCTGAAGGTAAAAACATCATTTGAAAATAGGCAACATTTCCTACTGACGGCATATATTTCTATATTTCTACATGTTGAAATAAATGAACACTCACCCTGTGAAGTAAAAAAAATGATTTTTTTCTTTAAACATTGAAGATTTGGCGTCTCCTCATTGGGTGAGAGAGAGTGATGTCACAACAAACGTTTATGATGTCATAGGTATTTTTGGTGATGTCACAATGGTGACATCAAACATAAAAGTGAGGCTGATAGCTGTTTCTCACAAATTTTTGGCAATTCTCTCATTTAAAATCAATTTTTACAGTACAAACTTTTGTGGAAATGCTTTCAAAAGTGGTGCCGTCAGCAGTAAAATATGTAGGCTACCCAAATCCAAAATTTCATTAAATTTGGAGAAAAACTGTTTAATATAGACCAATTCTCCTGATGCCATGTCAAAATCTCAAGATTTTGAATGGGACGACCCATGACCCGTGCTACGCATGGGTCCCAGGGCTAGGCAATAACACTGACCAATCAGAGCCCGAAATCATTTTTGACATTATCACTTCACTGCTCATTTTGTACACAACAAGGTCTGATAATTATTCAT
Source organism: Platynereis dumerilii (assembly GCA_026936325.1). NCBI lineage: Eukaryota > Metazoa > Annelida > Polychaeta > Phyllodocida > Nereididae > Platynereis > Platynereis dumerilii. The sequence goes on along the minus strand of JAPTHN010000038.1, from coordinate 2,827,550 downwards.
GTGGTTCATAACAATGAACCAACCACATGGTGTAAATCACATGGTTTTTCAGCTTAACTTCACTAGCTGTTGTGAGATACAGCATAAAATACTTGTTTGGTCATTATCAAAATAACCTAATATGTTTCTTTCTCCCTCAAAACATGGTGATAGGCACCAATAGTGTTTTGATACCATGTGTAGTAACACAATATTGACGGAAACAAGATTTTCAGTTATGGCAGCTTTGTTGATATGCCTGTTCAGTACAAAATATTGGTGTGATGTTTGCTGAAATGGCTTCATATCATTCTTTAACCCTCAAAACATGGGGATAGATACCAAAAGTATTTTGGTACCACCTGTATAATTCCCTTTCATACATGCTTTCACGGGTCTTATGCTTCATTACAAAAGCACGAGGGTCCAGGTACAGTGAGGGACTCATTTTTGGAACATGCACGACGCATCAGCGGAGGCCACAGTGCATACTAAAGTGATGATGTAGTGTGGAAATTTTTTTTAGTTCTACAGACGTAGAAGCTGTTTCTGATGCACAGCATGTGGATTTTTGTGAAGTTCTCAGCCAAAATTGGTGGTGTACAAGCCAAAATTAATAATAAAATACAAGGAAATTGATCTGAACGGTAGAAAAAAAACCTTGATAGAATACATTGTCATTAAATCGAGGCATTAGTGTGTCTGGGATTATATTGTATTACAGTCAAACCTGCTTGAGCAGCCACCTCTATTAAGCAGCCACCTGCTTTAAGCAGCCACTTCCAATTTCTCCCAACTGATTTTGCATTGTTTTACACCTGGATTAAGCAGCCGCCTGCTGTCTGTGGTTAAAGGCCAGTGTTTTCAACCCCAAATGGCCTTTCTGACCTGTATTAAGCAGCCAGCTAAGCAACGCCTATCTTGTTACATTACTGCAAACCAGCATCCAATTGCATACATGATAGGGGCAGCATGGAAACAACTGAAAAAATATAAATTTCATGGTAGCCAGATTACAATAGTATAGTTTCTATGTGCTAGTTATCTATTTAAAGTTTATTTAATTCAAATCACATGTTTAAACATCAATTAATTGGTTAAAATTTCATTATTTATCAACTTGATGGCCAAACATATATCCATTCATTCACAAATTGTCTTCACTGTGAATGGCAGAATTCAGCCAGCCTCAAAATCACACCACCATTAAGCAGCCACCTGCCTTAAGCAGCCGCTTTTGTCCATTCCCTTGACTGGCTGCTTAACACAGGTTTGACTGTATATGGAAAATTGAGTAGCTGAATGGAATATTACCAGCCATAATCAAGACTTTGGCATGGACATTATCAGCATCTGTAGCTTTTGAAATCTGTTTTATTCCAGTTATGTCTCTCATAATCCCCCTCTTTATAGTATTTGTACACGTTTTTGGTGAACCGATAAATATTCATTCACTGCATTTAAAGTACAACTCAATGAATTTTCAAAGCACGCTCGCTTGTCCAGGCCTACAAAAGCATGCAATACACCACTTAAACAACGCATTTTAGACAGTGATATTCACTTTTCTTTGTTAACTTACTTGTGTTGTAAGATAAATATTTAAGTTAGGCTTGTCAGTTGCGGCATTGCTGTTCCCATTTGATGAAAGTGGAGGGGAGCCTGGGGTAGCCTGAGCGTCCTGGATCAGAAAATTGGGGGAGCTGTTGCTGGGAAGAGCATCCCTAGTGATCAGTGGTGAAAATACAATTTCCTGTTTACTTTTTCAGCCCTTCAGTTACTGTTAGCCACAATTATACTCTGGTGGCAGGAATATTTCCCTTTTAAGAATTTGGAATAGAGCGCAGCCGCACCAGCCAAGAACTCCTCCCCCGATACAACTGTTCCGTTTCCATCACCGGCTGTTCCCAGGAAAATGTTCCAATTTCATTGAAAATTCACAGAGTTCCTCTTCAATATTGAAGTAAACCAGAGTCGGTCAGGCAATTATGTTCTCTGAGGAAGTAGACGAGGCCACAAGTCTACTCAGAATATAGCCATAATTTCTTCCAAAAAAAGTTGTGTGAGGTCCTCACACTCAGTTTCTGTTGACTGCTGACTGAAGCTCACGGAATTGCACACTAGCAACTAGGTGGCAACAGATGGCAGTATAATTATGTTCTGCCAATGCTGGAAAAAAACACTGCAATGAAAAAGCAGTCAATTTGTAAAGGAGAGAACTGTCATGCGAATGGAATGGTGTGCAAAATGTGTATGTGTATCTGGGTCATTCTCAAATTTCGGGACAATTTGCGTCATTCTAGCTCCCTGAAATTAATTTGAATGCGATTAATATCTGAAGCATCACTCTGCATCTGTTATTTCTATTTCTATTTAGGACCACTGCATTTGGAACAAAAAGTCATTCATTAGACCTTTTTTTTGTGCATTATGTACAGGAATTTGTGCAAAAGCAATGGTTTTTCCCTGTCACTGGACCTGACATGACAAAATCAAGTGTTTATTTTCCTCCTAATGCACCATTATATTCAAAGTTTCTTTGCACAATTCATGAGAATATAACTTTGAATTTATATTTAGTTCACATTCAAATTTTTTTTGGTCTTATTTCATTGATTAAATTGATACAATAAACTTGTCACTAATTTATGTCAATTTTTTTGTCCACTCCGTTACTTGCCATAGCTCGGTTCTTTATTCTTTTTTATGAGCTATTTTCAATGAATATCATCAGACGCATGTGCGCAATAGAACCACTGCCTTGCAGACTTCATAAAACATGTATTCAATAAATTAAGACAAAATATTCATAGAAAATGTTTTTGGTCTCACCAAAATGTCCCCTCCGTTTCCTTCATTTCCAAGCTTACCAAATGATAGTTTTAAAGAGTGATTTCATGTATGTATTGCTGAGTGTGACAGCTTTTAATAGTCTGCAATTATTTTATCTTATCTCCAAAATAAAAAGCAGTTATGAGCGAAAAGCAAAAAATTGTTCCCCTCCGTTACTGTCCACTCCGTTACCAGATCAAAATAAGAAATCGACATTTGGACCAAAAAATCTACTGATATGAGATGCAGTACTTCTGAAAATAATAGTAACACCAATATTTTTTTTTTTTTCCTTTTTTTGTTGTTCCTGCAGTCAATTTTTTACATCAAAATTCCCTTCCGTTACCACATTGTCCCCTCCGTTAGAGGACATTTTTGCTATACCCTTTGTCCCGAAATTTGAGAATGGCCCATCTGCCTCACGATGAGGTTTCATAAATTGATCTGGTTTTCCTGTACTTAATCCAGAATACCCTGGCCACCATGACAATTGCAGCATTGGATCACACTCCTGCTGTTTATCTTCAAAAAGCCCACAGGAAGCCTTGATTAATGATTATCGAATTTAAACACCTTCCTGGTACAGACAGGGTTGATGTGTCTGACATATCAAGCTTACCTCTGGTTGAGTAAAGAAGGATCGACATTTTTGCATGTGAGTTTTACTAAAGGATCTGATTGATATAGCCAAAAAGGTGAATGTATATCATAAAATAATATGTTATATTGGGAGGTGTGTGTGTGTATTTTAGATTTACATCTAATCAGCACCTGAGTGGGCTATATATAGAGACATACTCAAACTTAAGGAATTTTCACGGTCACAGGTACATTAGCGATCTTTTTCAATTTGCATAATTTCCTGGCGTTAGTTGGGTCAATGACTTGCACCAACAGATTGCCATTATGTTGTCGTTTAAGTGACTTTGGTTTGCCAATCATGTCCATAATTTTCTTGTAGATGACATAGGATGACATACCTTTCATGCTGCAATCTCGTGAAATGATGACAAGTTTGTGAATTGAAGATTGTTTGGTTCTGCTGGCTGTCTTACTCTTGTCACTGGGAGGTAACAAGTGGTCTGTCCAGCATTCTTGTCTTGCTGGATTGGGCGCTTTCTCGGCAGATGATAGAGGGTCTTTTTCCTTGCATTTGGTTGTCCTTGTCTGTGAAATATCAGAAGATTGACTTTGTTGGAACTTCTGTGGTGAGGTGTGCACAGCTGGTCCAGGGAAATTATCAGTTTCTTCAGTCTTTGGTTGAGGCGGTGAAGTTGTTTTCATTAAGACATCTGTAAAGTGGTTCCTGTCCATATTCTTTCTCTGAGGTGACAAATGTACAGCTGGTCTTAGGTAATCTGCTTCTAGGCAAGGTTTGTCCTGTTCCACAAGACGTCTGGCTTCGGGAAATGATAGTTGTCTTTCAGTTTGTAGTTGTAGAATTTCTTTTTCTTTCTTGAAGACTCTGCATTCGTGGCAGGATGGTTGTCTGAACTATTTACACAATGTGAAAGTTTAGAGCAAGGTTTATTGTGTGTGCGAGTATAATCACGGTCACCACAAATGACACAAATTGTTGACCTGATGCATGTACGACTAAAATGGCCGTTGGTTTGGTCTCCTGAAGTCCTTGTCTGTGAATTATCAGAAGATTGACTTTGAGCTTCTGTGGTGAGGTGTTTTCATTCAGACATCTGTGGAGCAGTGCCTGTCCAGTTGAATCCTTCTCTGTGGTGATGAATGAGGAGCTGGTCTAGGGTAATTTGCTGCAGGCCAAGTTTGTCCATGTCCTGTTCTACAAGGCGTCTGGCTTCTGGAAACGATATTTGTCTTTCAGTTCATAGTTGCAGGGCTTCTTTTTCCTCTTTGAAAAAAAAAGAAAGGATTGTTCCTTGAACAATTTATACAATGCGAAAGTTTAGAGCATGGTTTGTAGGTTACACAAGTGCAAGTATGATCGAAATTGCCACAATTGCCACAAATTGTTGACCTCCTGTGTTTACGACTAAAAATGGCCATATATTTTGACAATTGAAACAGCGTTTTGGATGGGGAAAGAAAGGAGAAACTCTGCACCGTTCAAAGACTACAGGTATTCTCTTTGGTACATTCTTGTCTTTGAATGTTTTAAACAATAACTCATTACCATTCTTGTAAGGCCGATATTTGTATTGTGGAATCCCATGTTTGTGAAACCAATTGGTAAGTTCAGAGTCTGCAATTTTTTCGTAGCGAGCAACAGATGATATGTCTTCCAGTGATTGTGCGACACCTTTTAAAACATTCAAATTCTCATTCTTTGACAAATGTGGGGGTGGTATGAAGATGTCCGTTTCCATTGAAATCTTTGCATTCCAGTCACAAACTTTTCGATCTCAGCCTGATTACCCGCTGAGGGACACGCATCTTGGTTACCCCATTGGTGTACAATCTGGTTTTGAAACATGGTATTTGACATAACCATTGATATTCCCCTGTAAATTAGGGGACACACCGTGCATGTGCACTGTCTCATGTTGGCCACTAAGGATAGAGGTCTGCACCTTATTGTTACCGCTCTCCACCATGAGGAGGCCTGAGACCTCTGGGGTGCTGATGAGACGCGAAAAACACACACAAAATATTATGTATATTATGAGGTTATATCATGGGTAGGTGCAGTATATCCCTAGTATACTCCCCTCGACCCCAGTATACTGGGGTCGAAGGGAGTATACTGGAATGTACTGCACCTACCCATGGTATGACCTTTTTATCCCATGTCTACGCACATTTTTCTATTTAATTGAAATTAGTACCACTGTGAGATAAACAGTCATCCACCTGTCTTTCAAAATGCCTTGAATCAGCCTGTGACTTAAAATACCAAATATGTGTATCATTAGCGTCATGCCTATAACTTGAAATCCGTACCACTTAGAGCTGAAGAATGTATCAATATCAACGTATGGGAAAGTGGCTATTCTGCACACATTGAGCTATATTTCAGGTCTTTATGACCAACAGTTATTGAGATAGAACACATCCTTGAACCAGAAAATTACAAACACAAATAAAAATACTCTTTTCATCAATAGTCTTTGCTAAACCATATTATCAGATGCTAGACAATGGTGAAATGGTACTGGCACCCCATATTTGATTAGTAGTTTCAGAGAAGCATCGAACTTCATACTAAGCATGTCAGATGCAAGGAAAATGCAAAAATGTTATATAATATTCTGTCGAAACATTTATTGATAATACATATTCAACAGATTTCAACTCCAGTCACCTACAACAAAAGTTTAGTGAGGTAAAGGCAATAAGCCATTTTTGACATGATGCTAATGACAGTGTGATGCTAAAGATAATTAAGGTAAAATTCTTTGAAGGGACCAGTGCAAAACTGGCAGTCTGGCAATATGTGCATGCAAAGACCTTTTGAACTCCAGAAATATGTTCACAGTGATTTTGACCCAGAAATATGCAGTTACAATAGAGTAGCAAGGGCGTTTGCTAATGACAAATTGAGATAGGACAACTGACATGCCAACAGTGATGCTCTAATATTTAGGTTTACATAAATGATACAGAACTACAGATAGTTCAGTTATTTTCTTGGGTTTTCAGACAATGTCAGACACAAAGTTTTCTCACAGAATGTGTCCCTTTAATTTTCATTAAGAAACAAATCCGGTGTGATGCTAATGACCCAGTATTGGAGACATTAACACAACAACCTCCTCCTCTTATACAGAATATTATTTCAGGTATTGGTAACTAGATTTTAGAAGACTGACACGCAAATCTCCATGTATGGAAGAGTTTCATTGCATCAGGATCCTGTACTAGTTTTTGTGATGTGATCTTTCGAGGGAAATATTGGTGGAGACAGGCCATTTTGAGGGGGGTTGGCCACTTCAATGCTATTTTTGGATGGGATAAAAATATTCTGGCACAAATGTTTTGTGTTATAATTTTGCTAATACCCTTGTCTATGACAAATGACAACAAGAGGTCCTCGATGGCATTCCTGCCATCATGAACTAGTGTTAAACACTGGAGACAATAATTTCAGACTTATCAAATTTTGACCCATGTCTCATTTACTTGGATGCGTCACCCAGCTAGGGGATAAGGTGGTATTGTAATTTAAGAACCGGTCCAATACAGAATAGAATATAATATAATATAATATAATAGAATAGAATAGAATAGGATAGAATAGAATAGAATATACAAACAGTAATACAAACGGAAACTAAATATTGGTAGACTTCTCATATATGACCAAACAAAGATCCAAATAAATGTTCATTTAGACTTGCAGGATGGAACATGAAACTACAGAGAGAGGTCACTGGAGTGGCAAACTGGACGTGCTCCTCTCCTACATTGGATACTGTGTGGGGCTGGGGAACATCTACAGGTTTCCCTATCTCTGCTACAGAAATGGCGGAGGTGAGTGTAGTTTTCTTCTTGGATGGGAAGTCAAGTCAAGTAAAATACTTTTTATCTATGTGACATTCAGTTAACACTGCCTGGCCTCTAAGGTCTAGTCACTACTAGTCAACCAGTTCACATCCTAACTTCAGTTTCCTTTATCATTTAAATATTCTTTTTTAAATTTTTTATTTGGCATAGATTATAACAAAAATTGATTCTTTTTTGTGTTTTTCAGGAGCCTTTCTCATCCCCTACTTCTTGGTGCTCATCTTCACGGGTCTTCCCGTCTACTACATGGAGATCATGTTGGGTCAGTACTCAGCATGCGGCGCCTCCACTGTCTGGAAATTTGCCCCTTTATTCAAAGGTACAGTACAATTAATAGTTTTGACCAACGCCCTAGGTAGAGGTGTAGGGCAACATGGGGTGTCATGTGGGGCATAGTGAGAAGTATAAAAACTTTCAATGACTCAACTATAAGTTAAAGTTAAGGTTTCAGCACAGCACAACACATTTGTGATAGCCATGAATGGAGATTTGACGTGCCGCATCATATGGTGCCAACAACTTTGATGCGCACACTCACTCTTCCTTCTCTTCAAAGCGCTTCAAGAAAAAACACACGGTTGAATAGTCTCCGAGTGTATGCAGTAATTGGCATAACTTGCTCCGTCAGAATGTCAAGAAGGAACAGCTGCTGTCAATTTTCCACGCTGTGGATTGCAATGTGCTTGCCAATGGCTTGCAAGCAAGACCAGGTGGAATTTTGCTGACCAATCCTGTCAGTGTCAAACTGGATGGAACGTATTCATCCCACAGAGATGATTTGGGACTCAAGATACTATAATCAGCCAGTGTGTGGAAAAATGGCAGTCCGATCATCCAAGACGAGCAAATTTTGGACGTGGTCATGGACAACAAGTGACCCTGACTGCATTTAAAAAGACAAATGGACAAGCTGTGTAAATTGCTGAAAAGTGGGATGTAATTCATGGAGAGAAATTGGACCTTTTCCATTGTCACCTCACTGCACCAGTGCCCCTAGCGTCTACAGCACGGAGTACAGTCAAGGCAACCACCGGCAAATACAGCCAAATCTAGGGCGGCCAGCGGGCAACTAACCAGGGCAGCCAATTAATTTAATAATCAACAAATGAATACTTCCTTATCATTAAAATAAAGCAAATAAACGCAAAAGCACAGGCTGCGAACCTGGTGGCCGTCTGAGAAGTTGGCCATCGCAGATAATTAGCTATCATGGATTTGGTTTCCCAGCAGTTCCTCCAATACTAGATACAATATATCATTCTCAAATGTTTATGTGCAAAACCTCATAAGATGCGTTATAGGTTCATCAAAAATGTGTGCATCTGGAAAAGAAAAGATTAAAAAACGAAAAAGATATCCGATAGTGGGATACTACCTACAGGTTATAAATTAACAGGAAATGTGACTCCTCGATCTGTCGACATAATATACATGCCATTCCAACTCCAACTGTTTTCGCCCTCCGACTGAAATTCACCTCAGGCAAATACAAGAGTAATTTTGCCATATATCTATTTCAACATCATTCACTTTAGCACTTAAATCTTACATGGCCTCAAATTACAGGGTGTCTACAGAAAAAGAGGACAGTCACTTTTCTTCTTTTTCACACTCATATAATTTCAGAATTTGGTGAACATAAGAATGGATTTGATAGTCAGCCATATTAGGTCTACTGCAAATACGTTTATTTGTGAATTAGATCACTACTAAAGGCAAAATGCAAGCATAATATGCAAAAGTACTTGCATTGCTCTAAGCTGAAAAAGGTCGTCCTGTTTTCCTCATTGTTGATGAGAAATTTTTCACCATTTATGGTGCTTGTGAGAGAAGGAATGATTTATGCGTGAGTAGTGGGACATTTGCTGATGCTCCAGCTGCCGATAATTCAATTCAGGACCTAACACTTGGTCTTCAACATGGCGTCATCTGATGACAAGAAAATCACAAAAATGTCTCAAATAATCATTGAACAGAGAGCCGGAGTCATTGCAAATGTTTATAATAACATTCTGAAATAATTTGGGGTGGCATGGCATCAGACGAGAAACTCTTTGTTGGCAAAATCAAGTTCCTACAAGGTTCAGCACCTGCTCATACTGCAAGGAAGACTCAGAAGTGCCTCAAAACAAGCCTCCTGAGCTAGGTAGACTGCCACCCCTTGTCTCCTGAGCTGGAGCCAGTGGATTATTCAGTATGGACAAATTGGGAGACAGAATCCAGCAAGTTATCCCAACCCTTGCATTAAAGTTAAAGGCCTCCGTCATGTCTGCATGGGGCAAAATGTTCGTGGAGAGCATCAAACATGCTTTTGTATCATTTATGTCTCATTTTCAGAAAGTTACCACAGCAAGGGGTGCGAATAATGGGTAATTTGATTGCTCTGAATATACTGTTCATATACAAATCATGTTTTGTTGAATAATGATGCTTGGCACAAAATAAAATGTAAACAAATCCAATGGTGTTGACTGTCTTTTTTTCTATAGACACTTACATATCAGAAATTTTATCATTTTAAAATTCCAATGATAATAGCCAAAGTATTCCAAGTGTTAAAGGAAGACCAAATTTCACACAACCTTACCAATTTTTGAACGCCAGGACGGGTTTATAGACGGGACAGAGCCACCAATAAAAAAAAGTGATTCAGACATCCCATAATATGATCCTGGCACTTTTTTCTCATCACACGTGACTACATTCTTCTTCTTCTAAAGTTATTTTCCACCTCTTGTTAAAAAAAAAAAATTTGAAAAAAAAAGAAATTCCCCAAAAATAGAATGTATGGAAAAAAATTTTTTTTTTAAAAACAAGATATTTTCGAAAAAAAAAATTTTTTCCCTTCCAAAAAAAAAAAATTCCCTGCAAAAAAAGTTGGAAAAAAATGTTTTTCAAAAAATGTAATGCTACAAAAATGAATTTCGAGAAACAATTTCGGGTCTTTAAAATTTTTTTTTTGCGTTTAGGCTTTCCCGTCTTCATGCTTTGGCATTTACATATTATTTTGCAAAGCAATTGGCCTGCCGAAGTCAATAATATTATATTTACTGGTCGCGCATAGTTCATTTGGGATCTCTAGTAAGAAATAGGTGCATTCCCAATCACTCTGCTTTGCTGTTCTCCCCCACCTTGAACAGTCAGTTTGAAACTAAGCAAACATTTTTAAGGAGCCTCGGTTGCTACTTTATAAATCCTTGGTGCTACTTTATAAAGGAGAAGGCATATACTTTACCAACAGGGCTTTATAAAATAGAAACTTTTTAATATGAAATGTATCATTGTTTTATTTTCATGGAATATATCATTGTTTTATGCTGATGGAATTCAATAATCTAACCTTGTAACATATGTTAGAATCATAGATTGATGTGTGTGCACTGATAATGACTTAAAATTTGTATGGCACATGCCAATAACACAGGTCCACTATGAGTTTTTTGGGAAAGCTATGTTTCCTGCAGTCAATTAGTTTTGCATCTATATTCAATATTTTCTCTATTTCGCTGTCTATTTCTCAAAATTCAATTTTTTGTTCAAACTTTGATGCATGTAGATGGATGCACAATAAAATGTATGCGTATAAAATTTATTGACTCAGCGTAAAAAGCAGCTCTGCAACTTTGGTGTCACCATTAATTTGCAATCCCTGCTGTGGCTACACACCCAACTTCGCATGTGCTACCGGACTGACATTGCCTTTCTGTGTGGCTCATAAAATGTCTTCCAAGAGCCCATTGTTTTCTTTATACAGTCCTCGTCATATTTATGTGGAATCTAAAGTCTCTTCTATGCTTTTGAGGTATGACGTCAGAGATGACGCTATTCTCTAGCATTGCAATATATTATAATTAACTAGATCTATAAGATGTGATGACATTTTAGACTGGGTCATGTTCCCCGATTTCTAGCCAATGTGAATCCACCAAAACTGAGTGTCCCGGTTTCAACACAGTGTCAGAGTGAAAAGTGCACCCCACTTTTCCATTTTTCTTCAACACAACGTTTTATGGCTTATGGGCCAATCAGTCAAGCTGAAAATGATACGTGAGAAAACCAGCCAGGAGACTCATACTAAATAAATCTGTAATAATTCTAGTTTATGTCACCGTCAATAGTCCGTATTTTCCCTTTATTGTTGAGCACCTTCAGGTTGGTTCTTTTTCGAACATTGAAAATTGATATGGGACACTGCATAATATTATGATTTTTCTCAACCAAAATTGTCTTTAATGGCCCACTTAACACATTTTCATGCATGTAACACACTGAGATGACACAAAGGCAATCATGACATTTTGTATCTTTAGAAAGCGGCCATTTACTGGCTCACATGCAATACCTAATGCCAACACCTCGCTTCTCGTTTCAGGCATTGGATACACAATGATGATGACGTGCGCTCTGTTCTGTCTTTTCTCAAACGCAATCATGGCATATGTGCTCCACTTTTTCTTCTCATCATTTCGAGCAACTTTACCATGGGCGACTTGTGACAATTCTTGGAACACCCCGTTTTGCAAGTCTATGGACAAATCTACTTTTGGTGGGTGATAAATTGCTTGGACACTTGCATCATCAACTGATCACTGCTGATTATGACCATAATAAACCCAACTTGTTTAATATATCATTTAAGCAATTTTGATTATCATTTTGTATTATTTATATTTTATTCTTTTTTGATTTCTGACAGAAAGAAGATTAAGTAATGGAAATATAATTATTATTATTCCTGGGTGTATAATTTAAAAATCCATACAGCCATGGCCTTGTGTTTATGCTCAGATGCTATGCTTCACTGTGGGGCTATCACTGTGACTAATCATTAAAAAACAAATACTTGCCCAATCTTCACCGAATTGTCAGGAATTATAGCCTGTATAAAGTAGAAGGGGTTCTGATAAAAAATAGTGACTTGAATAAAGTTACATAATAACTGTGAGGCAAAATACTAAATTAAATGAATTTTGAACATATAATCAGTTCTGATGCCATGTCAAATGCATGATAGTTATAGTCACCAAAGTCTCTGGCAGCGTTGGTCACACACCAAGTTAAACATTCATGACAAAATCACAATTAAATATGCAGCTTTAACGTTGGTTCATCGGGGTTTGCTAGCAGTGTTTTTAATTAGAAAAATTGTTTATTTCTCAAGTAAGCAAAAAGTAGTAAAACTTTTTTCTTCTGATGAAATTTAATTTGTTTCATCAAATTCAACATATATGGAGAGCATTTGACACAATTTCCTTTTCAGGTAAGAAGTGCTCTATCTTCCAACACCTACTTACAAATTTGTCATAAAATACTCCCAGTAAAACCTGATGAACCAAAAACTGAAGCATGTATTTGATTGTAATTATGTCATGAATACCTAAGTTGGTGTGTAATACAATACATCCAGACACTTTGGTGACTATTACCATCAGGGAAATAACACATAGCATCAGAAGTGATTTTATGCTTATATTCAAACAAATTCAATATTTTGCCACACAATTACCATGCTATGTCATTTAATGCTACAATTTCTATCAGAACACATGCTACGGTGTACAAGTTATAATTCCTGACAATATGATGAAGATTGAGCAAGTATTTGCTATGGTATGATTGGTCACAATGATAGCCCCATAATGAAGCATAGCAACTGAGCATAAACTGTATATGTATATAATATATAATATATATATATATATACAAATTTTCCTCTTCTTTCAGAAAACCAAACATCATTCGAGAATGTGACAGCACCTTCTCTACTTTTATCAATGCAGTCATCTTTGAACACCACTTTAAATATTACAACAGACATGTTTGTTTCTCCTGCAGAAGAATACTGGAGGTATAATTTTTTCAGAATGCTTCAATAGTTAAGAATTATCGTTAGCTTTCTGTTGTGGCTCTTGAATTTGTCAGTACTGGCTTAAATCTGTCATTCACAAAATTTTTCATTCACACACTTTTTTTTCCATGGTGACACAACAGACGACATGTCCTGAATATTTCCGATGGGATTGAAAATATGGGTCGGTTTGAATGGAAACTAGTCTTGCTATTGCTTTTGGCCTGGGCAATCATCTATCTGTGCCTCATAAAAGGAATCCAGTCTACAGGAAAGGTACACTGAAAAAAATGATTGTCTGATAACAGATGGACAATCAATGTCTAATATGTGTCTGATCAAGTAATTGTCTAATCTAGACTATTGAATTGTTCAAAATGTCAAAGAACTTGTTTGTTTCATTCAATTGGTTGTCTGGTTCAAACAATCAATTGAATGAAACAAACAAGTTCTTTGACATTTTGAACAATTCAATTGTCTGGATTAGACAATCACTTGATCAGACACATATTAGACATTGACTGTCGATCTGTTGTCAGAAAATCCTTTTTTTTTTCGGTGTATGTATTTGCAAACAATTCTGGCAGCATGCATGGGTTCTCATGGGAAGATGGCACTGCCATGAAAGCTCTTGTCTGTAGTGAGCGTTTCTCAGTATCTCAATAGGTATCTCACTGGTACCGGTTCCACATCTAGTGCTCACAAGTGTCTCCAAATTGTAATCACTTCTTGTAGGTAACTTTGCTGCAGGGCAAAGAGGCCAAAGTGGTCAAAAGTTTGTAACAGCATCTACACATGCTGTATTTTATCTAGGTTGGTAGGTAGGTATTTATTGTCACACCGACCAAAGTACAAAAACATACATGCAATTAATTATGAAAGGTCAAAAATTCATGTTGATTTGCATGCTTTCCCGAACTTCCCATCATCATCATGTCAATCCTTCTCAAGACATAGTGCTCATAGGATTATCTAAAAATTGTGGGACCCCTTGTTTATTAAGCATATAGATGAATCAAATAGACTACTATTCAAAACCGGAAATAAATGTCTTTAATTATGAAGCATGAATGAATGATGAAAAGAAATAACATGACATTCGGGTTTCAAATGACAATGTGTTTTATACATGTATAGATAGGAAATCAGTAGCCTACACTGTGTTCCCAATTATTATGCAACCATTATTTTTCATGATATATCAAAAAGAAATGACACTATAAAGATATCCTTTACACAAAATGATGTGTGTCCCATGGAGTAAATATCCTGTAAATTTTGTCCAATTCCGTTTACTCAACGAGGAGTTACACCACATAATAAAGTTTTGAGGTGTTCCCAATTATTATGCAATTTCATGAAAGTGCACCCACTACCACCCCAAATTAATCAAACTGATCCTAAAATACCATGAACACATACCCCTTGACACTAAATGAAAAATAGAACCATGATTTGAAGCATTGGTGTTTTTACATGTGAGCATGTGAAATTATTTCCCTGCATTGAAATAACATTGAAATGACAATCTTTTTGTAATGAAAGCTCTTTGTCAGCAAGACAAATTATGCAATCACCATGAACCTCATACTCTGCTTTCCTGAGGTCTAGAACTCTCCCCTTGACCAAAGAAAATCCTATTTCTCCAGTGCACTTGGACGATATCTTGAATGAATTCAGGTAATTCCAGTTTACAATGATATTTCAATGGGACAAAAATATGGTTGCATAATAATTGGGAACGCAGTGTATATAAATTCCAGGTCGTCTACTTCTCGGCAACATTTCCATATGTCGTTCTCTTCATTCTTCTCATCCGAGGTGTCACACTGCCTGGTTCAGCTATTGGACTCAAGTACTACCTCATACCAGACTTTTCGAAACTTCTTAAAACGAAGGTAGGTCTATATATGTGTATGTAATACCACGAATTTATCATTACAAGACTAAAATGAAATTGTGTCTGTATTCTTGCCGGGGAACAGAGCAGTACTTTCTTGATTTGATGCATGCATTGGGTGGTGGTGCACAGTCGGCAGAACCATTTTCAAAATCATTAAAATAGCAAGGAAGTTCACAATAATTGCTCTTAGTCCAACATTGTGTTGAGACGCCATGTGTAACACTGATATATGTATATATATATAATCATTGTGCAATGCACATGCCTAATTGATGCTGCGTGTTGATTATCCCTAGGTCTGGGGTGATGCCGCATCACAGGTTTTCTTCTCTCTTGGACAGTCTTGGGGAGTTCTCATCACCTTCGGCAGCTACAACAAGTTCAACCGTCGTTCAGAGAGGTCAGCCTTGTTGTAGTATAAGCTTAATAGTTTCCTCTTGCTTTCAGTTCATATTACATACTTTCAAGAGATCTACAACCAAAAACTTCTTACACAGTTTGAACCTGAGTTTTGCTTTGTGTATGTGACATTTTATGACAGCTATGAAGGTACCCAAGTAAAAAACTCAAGTAATTGCCGATGTTCTAAATAATGACTGAAATAAAAATGGCTTTTGGTGTATCATTCTACTTGCAGAGATGCTGTTATAGCAGCCTTCGCATGTTCATTGACCAGTCTCTTCGCTGGCCTTGTCGTCTTTTCCGTGATAGGTTTCCTTTCACATGAGATGGGTCAACCTATTGACAAAGTAATGCACTCAGGTAAAGTCATGTGTCTGTGTAAATTTATATCCAGTCCTACATGGGTTTAAATTTGTGACAAATGCGCCATTAAGAATATAAGCTAATATAGATGGCCGATGTCTGACAATGATGTCAAAATTGGTCAGGGTAAATGCCAGTGTTGGCGGTCTCGAGGCCAGCCTCTGACGTTATTTCTGACTTTTGATGATGGCATAATCCTGTGACGGTACTTGGGTTGTAATTGGTGCAATTCATTAACCAATCATATAACATGGTATTAAAGAGAGTAATCTTGTGATAAAGCTCGGACTGTGTAGCTGGTCCAAATTACATGCAGGGAGACAAATTTGACCACTGCCATTGTCACATCTTCCAAGTGGTATATGTGGCAGATACAAACCACCAAATTCATTTTACTTCATTCTGTCTCTCGATTTAAGAAACCCAAAGCAAAATTTATAATGATTACTTGGGTTCTATGGCAACAGAACCATCATATACCCTTTTTAAACCAAAATAGGCCTAATTGGACTTCAAGCAACATTTCCTTCGACCAGAGTAAACAATAAATGCAGTTATAACAAAAAGGTTTAATTATAATTTAGGAGATAATTTCAATGTTCATTTGAAAAAGCTAATTTTGGTTATCCACTTGGTGCAGCTTGTCTTTGGCTGGTGGTTCAATTGACCTTCCAATAGGGGTACAATAAGTAATCATGACAGGATATTGAAACATTTTTCATCATTTTTACAAATGGCTATATCTTGAAAACGGTGAAAGATACATCCCCTTTCCTGTTGTTGAAGTTATAGTAGCATTTCCATAAGTGATCCAATTTACCTGACTTTCCCCTGAGCCATACTTCCGGAAGTTTGACTAATGTGAAAGCAGCATTGCAGTGCGCCTATAAAACACTGCAAGCCACTGCAACACCCAAAATGGAACCACTAAATTTTCATTGATTGAACATTTTGCGAACTGCAGCTCAATAAAGATATTTGTTCTTCCTTTTTCAACAGGTCCCGGGCTTGTGTTTGTAGTTTACCCGGAAGCTGTAGCCAGGATGCCTTTTGCACCCATTTGGTCCATTCTCTTCTTTTTCATGCTATTAACAATTGGAGTCGATTCTGGGGTATGTTTTAACTGATTATGTAATCAAAACAGAATATACATTCAGTGCTAATTATCCCCACACAGCTATGCTGTAAGGGATTATGTTTTGATATCCATAAATATGGCATCCATCAAATATCACAAAAACAACACCTTGTATGTTCATGAAACTTGGTGAGCATACATGTAGTGGTGTGAAGATGTCAAATCTAACTTTCAATCAAGCAATTATGATCACATGCTGCTCTGGTTTTGAGTCAAGCCACCATTTTGTCTAATTTGCACACCAGGGGTCATCCTCCCATTCTGGAGCAGTCTACCACCTAGGGAGTGGTGCCCACCAACAATTTTAACTTGTGCTTTGTGCTGCATGTAATTTCACATAAATTATTTCAAACCATAACACCCATCAGACAGACAGACTGGTAATTATATAGATAGATTCTGATGTGTGGGGATTCTGTATACTATGTATTCTTGTTGGTGTTGCCTAACAATCATGCTATGTGAATGTAAACTATTATACACAATAACAAATGAATGTAAACAATGATAAGATACAGAAATACATAAAATATACAATATGATTGACATAAAATAAACATACCACTATGATTGTAATATTTATATGATAATAACCATATCCGATAGGAATGATACAAAATATCCATACTGTATTAAGTGTATTTATTTACAATTATATTTAAAAAATGTGCCATACATCACAATATCTTCTGTAATATATTCTCTACACAATCCTGTATGTCCCGTCTGTGTTACAGTTCACCACACTGGAATGTGTCCTATGCGGCCTGACAGACGAGTTTCCAAAACTTCTCCGGAAGAGGAAATCGCTTTTCAACTTGATTTGCTGCATCATCTTGTTCTTTTTTGGACTTCCTTTTTGCATGCAGGTGAGAACAAGTAATTAATACTATACTTGCTGTGTAAGAGTGTATACTTCACTGTTAATAAATGTCGACCCATGTTGTTTTTTTTTTGCTTTCTTTAATAGTTTACCTCTGCCTATCTTTTCTTTTTTTTCAGGGAGGCATGTATGTGCTATGCATCTTCGATTGGTATTCAGCGACTTTCCCACCACTTATAGTATCTATGTTTGAAATCATTCTTGTTTCATACATTTATGGTGAGTACTTTGATTTTAAGTCCAGTCTGAAATATATACTGTACTGGTTCAATTCAATATTAGTTATGATATTGCGGGGTGTTTTCTACAAAATGATCTCCTGTAGGTATGGCAGATAATGCCTAATAATAGAGCAGGGTGGGGCAAGCAGCCCCCCTGAACTTCGAGGTGCTATTTCACCTACTTTTTATGGTCGATTATTTGAATGCTTGTATGGTAGGATTATCCCCTAATAAGGCAATGATGTCCATTGTTTTGTCTTGCTTCCTTAAATAAAACTTATTTGATTTTGCAGGTCTTGATCAGTTTACGAATGATATCTTGTTAATGACGGGTTCAAAACCAAACATACTCTGGAAAATTTGCTGGAAAGCTGTGACGCCTGCTATTGTTCTGGTAATTAATTTTTTTCTTGTACAGTAGGTCCTTTTTCTGTTTTATAAATTCAATTGCCTTTCTTCTCATATAAATTTGTGTAATAAAAGGCAAATAATTTGCACTTATTTCATAATGTGAAAAAAATATTTTTACGAAATTCAAAAGTTTATGTGAAAATCTCCCATGACTCAAAAGAAAAGAACTTGTTGAAGACATAAAAGTGTCATGGTCTCAAGAAAATATCAATGGGAACTCTGCACCATCCCGGAAAAATTAGAACTGCATGATAGTTACACCTACGAAGAAACTAGGCAAGGCTATCAGCATAATCTGGAATATTTGTGTTAACTCCTCACACTCAGTTTCTGTTAACCATTCACTGGAGCTCGCCAAATTGCTCACTAGGGGCAGCGAACGGTGGTAGCGTATACGAGGGGTTTTTCAAAAGTTCTGTCCAACTTGCCATAACTTCTGCGATATTTAATACAGAAACATGATATTTGGGTCAGATAATATCGAAGTAATTTACAAATGATCCTCAAAAAATCAGATCTCAGGAACAAAAATAAATGGTTAATTTGTTGCCATGGAAACCAAAAGTCATGAAATGCGGCCCAGGGCACTATCAGTGGCACAGATTCACTATATCCTGTCAAAAAAATGTATTTTATTAGGGATACAGGACAAGTTAACTATCAAAAATAATCCCTAACATTTCAGAAGTTATTGTAATAATGAACTGGAAATTTCCTCATACCATATAATGGTGCTTCATAGTCCTCATATCAAGATCACAGAACTTTGTTGTTTCGCAGACTTTTTGTTCTTTACGATGGATTTTCCATAAGTTCTGTCCAACCTGTCATAACTTTTGCTAGATTTCATACAGAAAAATGATATTTTGGTCAGTTGATATTGAGGTAATTTGCAAGTGACTCCCAAAAAATCAGATGAAAGAGGTAAAAATAAATTGGCCATTTGTTGCTATGGAAACCAAAAGTCATGAAATGCGGCCGAGAGCTTGTTAACAGACACGTACTTGAGTATCTAATCAAAATATGCAATTATTACAAAAGATATAGGACAGAATGTTTTCAAAACATTCATAGCCTTTTCACAACTTCCTAAACTAATGACTGAGACTCTGTAAATACATTTCTCATAATTTCTATCCATGTTGAAATAAGATATCTCATTCTTCATTTTAAAGTCAGTTTTGGCATTGTGCAGTCTTCTTTTTTGGGAGTTTCCAATGTGTGTTCTCTTCATTCAGAAAAAGTTTGTACTATCTTCATTTTGTTCTGTCACTCATACTGTCTTCCTTGTATGTATGATAAAAGGTTCTTACACTCTCTGCTAGTTTTTATCCAATTAGAATGTAGAAATGTAACAAGTATATATGATGTCATCCACATCCAAAAAAATTGCTCATCTTGTAAAAAACTGGGAAGCCACATGAGTGATGGTGAAGTAAATGAGATGTGACAATAATACCAGTTTCCATTGTTATTACTGACTTTACAACTAACTGGTTGTATTTAATGAAAAAAAATTATGAATATAGCTTAGTTCAATAGGTCAAGACACAGATAATGCAAGCAGGTATTAAATTAATTTTAAGTGAGAACTGCAAAGTCTGGGCCGCAGTTCATGACTTCTGGTTTCCATGGCAACAGAATAAGCAGTTATTTTTATTTATATGATCTGATTTTGTGGGAGTTAATTGAAAATTACGTCAATATTATCTGATCCAAATATCATGTTTCTACATCAAATCCAGCAAAAATTATGACTAGTTGGACAGTACTTATGGAAAACCCCTCGTAATAAGCCCTGCCAAGGCATGTCCAGCTCCTTTCAAGCATCCTTAGAAAAGGTATCATGCAATATTATATTCACAAAATTAGAATGAATTAGATATCATGACATAAAAATTAGTATGAATTAGATATCATGACATAAAAATTATATATATATCAAGTATAGTAATGTCTTACCCCGAAGAAATAGCTTGTTTGTGGAATGAGTGTAACAGCTCATTGCTCCCAATTTATGAGAAAATCATTTCAAACATGCAAAGACATAGACATAGACATAGACATAGACATATACATATTTAAAATCAAAGAGTTCCTAAACATTCATTATTGTTATGACTTTATCTTCAGGGCATAACCATCTTCCAAATTATATACTACTCCCCAGTAACCTACGGCGACTATAGATTCCCCTGGTGGGCAGAGTTAGTCGGATGGCTCCTTTGCGCCATGTCTATCATTGCAATTCCAATCTGGATGGTCATCAAAATTGTACAGAAGAGATCATCATGTAATGTAAGTTCTGCTGATACGTACTTTTAAAATTTATAGCCAATAAATATTGCCATTTGAAGTAAAATTATATAAACACAATGACTAATAAATATACATACATACATACATACATACTAATACTGAATAAAGCTGATGCCATGAATTTACTTTTATTATGAAGTGTTCAGTTTGATCTGTGGCTAAGACTATTTCGAATCTGCTAATTGGAATCTACTCAAACTACGTTTAACATTGATTTCTACAAGTGCTGTGGACCAGTGAAAATTCGTAAAAATGGAACAAGAAGTAATCTTTTTACGCACCTTTATTTTCTCATTTTCTATGCTTTTGTCAATGATTTTCGGCAAAAATTAGGAGGATATCAGACCACTTTACTTCAGGACCAGACTGCTTCATCGCTGGACCGAACACTGCAGCAGCATGCGATATGGGCTGGAGGGGGATGTTATGCAGCCAAGAATAGACAATTCTGCTTGCACTGTTAATCTATTACCTTTTCATATTCCGAAGACATCAAAGATTGCAATTATTCATTTGTTTACATAATTGTCTGACGGCACGTTTTACCTTTGTTTCAGTCTTTGTTGGAAACTATGAGGGAATTACTGAAGCCAGAACCAACATGGGATCCCCAAGAGAAATTGCCTTCTCACGACATTGACGAAGTCAAAATTTTGAATGAACGATTACAGATGACTGAAATTGTCAAGTCTTAGAGAATTGTAAATTTACATGTATAACACTATTTTTGAACATTTTGTACCACTTATTAGTAGTGTCGACTAAAATTATCGGTATTGTCACTGAAAGCATCTTTACGAAGACAGTTTTAAAAGTCCAAAATTTAAAGACACCTGGCAAAAGTTAAAAAAACAAAGAAACTTTTTCAATAAAGTGAAGAAAAACTCATTGCGAAAGTATTTTGATGAAAACTACGACTCTCCAAAAAATAAGGGAAACCACTTTTGGGATGACTTTAAACCATTTATGACAATGATGTTAATCCAGCAATCAAAATATTACATTATACATATGAGAACAACTGCATAATTAGCGAACCAACAGATGTAAGTTACACCTTCAACAAATTCTTTGTAAGTGTAACAAATGATTTTGGTGAACCAAGTGAAGTGAAGCAAATAACAGCTGATCAAGTCATTGACCATTACAATGATCACCCCAGTGTAAAACTATTCAAACAAAATTCTAACATTAAACAACAATTATATTTCTCTCCAGTTATTCATCAACAGTTCTAAACAAACTTAAAATTCTACAAGCAAAAAAGCAACTGGCTTTGATCACATTTCACCAAAATTTCTGAGCAATATGGTTGCGAAAATTATTAATAGATGAATTGAAACCAATAAGTTTCCAGACTATAAAGAAAGGCTGAAGTAACCTATCTACAAAAAATCTGATCAACTGGCTAAAGAAAACTATAGGCCAATTAGCGAATTTGTTGAATAAATCAAATCAAATAAAAAAAGCGTCCTCCACTTCACTGCGAAAATCTTTGAAGGAATCCTATGTGATCAACTGTCAATGTCGAATGATATCTCTCTTTATTGTAAACTTTTCAGCTGTAACAATGTGCTTGTAAAATGTATTGAAAGTATGACTAAGTCCATTGGCTGTAAGGGGTAGGGTGTAGCTGATGCCCCATGATAAACCATTTTTCGTATTGAATTTCACTATTAAGCTGAACTACGCTGCAAGATTTTGCCTTAATTTAAACCGATTATGATATATTTATGGGTTGTCTATGCCTTTAAATAGTTGATACATTGTACTTGCATCCAGTTATGACTGGTCATACTCACTGGCCACTCAAGAAGCTGGTAAAATTGTTTTTCACTCAAATCTCTGATAGCATAGGAGAAGCTTAAACAATTATAATCATTTACGACAGCATCAAGGCAATGAATTGTTCAGAAGTGTTAGTTTTTTCAAAACTGATCCAATAAAAAAGTCTCTTAAAGCCTAATTTAACTATGTCTAGTTTAATTTTAGACATTTGATCATCTTGGTTATCGTCTTCAGATCCCAATACTTGAAGTAAGGTGCCCGTTGCTGTCCATTAACCTTTTAAAAGACTTTTAAAATACAGTCTGTCAATTCTTGTTTGATTGATGCAATGCAGCTTGTTCTGAATGGTGTCAGAAATTCATGACTTCCCTTTATTGTATTAAGGTGGCTCGCTACCCACGAATTTGCGTCACTTGCACATATTTCCGCGCAGCCAGGCAGGCCCTATCTGTCGTAACGTCACCAATGCTGCATGCTCTGCTGACACTTACTTCATCATCTTTTTTCAATTCTGAGAATCCCATGCGTCGGCCGCTTCGTTTGGACTTCCCGTTTAGACCATTAGATGCGCTATGAAGAATACTATAAACCAAGGAATTTTCAGCTTTCTGCTTTAAGCAGAAAATTTCCGATTTTCGGCAAGCATGTCTAATTTGTTAAAAATGACTCTGTTATATAAATAAATTTTTATATCAATTTCCAGGCCCGTTGGAAGCCTTGTCAATATCATTATATTGTTCCTCACTTTATTTGGGAACAGTTGACAAATAAATAGAAAATTCTATCTCGTCTTTTTTTTTTAGCGCTATGATTCATAAAAAGATAAAAATTTTCAAAATCGGAGTTTTTGCTCCAAACCCCTTCAAAAGTTCTTTAAACTAAATATATCTCTCTGGAACTTTAATCAGCTTTTCCATGAAACTGTCTTCTTTAATTCCATGCTTCATTTAATAACATAGGATGAATGGCCACTGAATGGCAGGGAAAACTTCACAGTAAAATAATTAAGAAAAAAATTAATTTTTTCAGGTTTCCGTGGACTGACTTTCTTTTACATAAGCTCAAATATTTTGAAAGAAAGGCTGGTAGCGACCACTTTTGTTTATATATCCTTGCTATAAACTATATTTTGGATCATTTTAAACTATTTTTATGAAATCCTATCTTGGAAAGTTCACGAGTATCGAGCCACCTTAATATGTAAATGGCACTGCCATGAAATTCGCGCAGCATTGTCATAGAACTACTGCATTATCTTCAACTTTCCATACAGAAGGCCAATTTATCTTTTTATAGATCTGGGCAAATGGGCAGATAGATAGAATAGATAGATAGATTAGATATAAAGAATAGATATAACGAATAGATAGATAGAATAGATAGATAGAATAGATAGATAGAATAGAATAGTTAGAATAGATAGAAAGAATTGATAGAATAGATAGAATAGATGGATAGACAGAAAGATGGATGGATGGATAGATAGATAGATAGATAGGTAGATAGGTAGATAGGTAGATAGGTAGATAGATAGATAGATTGCACTGACAGCTGTGTAATTCAAATCTGTGTTAAATTTGGATCTATTATGTTAAATTGTTGATGTTACATAACTGAGATCAATAAAACCATAGCTATTTAGAGATGATAGTTTACTATTAGACTGTTACATAATTTGTTGATAGTCAATGAAGATTATGTAACCTTAAGTGTTGTTATGATTTCTTACTTGGTGAGCCATTTAAGTCATTAGCTTTTGTGTTGACTTTTAATTTTCAGTCACTCCTTACAGTTACAATCAGGGGTATGGAAATAACTATTTGCAATGCTGATACACATGTTGATTTAAATCCCTGAAATATGTCATTGGAGGTTGTTATACGACAAGACTGAAGTTTTAAAGCTATGTTGGATATTTGAGGCATTTTAATTATTTACCAAACTAAACTCTGACTGAAGTACTAGCTCCACTTTTATGGCAACTACAGGCACTTCCTTTTCAGGCAGTCACTGTAGACAGGAGCACCACACAGAATGAGCTGTCCTTGTGCTAAGTGAGCATCGTGCTCATATAAAATGAAGGTGCCAAAACGTTTAGAAGCCCCATTGATCAAATGGTTGCCCCTTAACTGTTAAGTCGGATGTATTTTGATTGGTCTTTCCGAAGCATTTGATAGCATACCAACGGACTTCTGATAGCCAAACTACACGCCTATGGTAATTCATCAGAGGCATGCACACCAATATGAATTATCTGAACCATAGAAGCAAGCCGCAAAATTACAACTAGAACATACAGGCTAAATGTGTACCAAATTTCATCCATGCACATGTAATAGGGGCTGAGTCCAAGCCCGGAAACGAAAAACAAAAATTGTATATTTTTCTCATTATTTAAAAAAATATCTAATATTGCTGGAGGTAAAAATTTGATGCTTTTGTAGAGAATGTCCATATGCATTTGCAAAGTTGTCTGACTATATATAATCTGGCAAGCCAAGAGAGAGCGGTAAACAGCATGTCCAGACAACGCCAATGGCCCAACGCTGTGGTATTTTTGCCAATTCATGTATGCCCGCTAGGGGCGCCACCATTTTAGCGCGTCCTCCGTCTCATTTTTAAAAAATTCCACTTGGATGTTCATGTGTGGTGTCTTGCCGTACATGTGGGGGTGCAAATGCACGAGAGTAATGGTGTCACAATGTAATTCACGCGATCAAAATAAACAATGGCAGTCATTGGCAGATACCACAAATTTTTGAGATGACAGACTACCATGATTTTTCAATACATATGTGACTCAGTCTAGTGAAAATGAGAACTGCATGCTGCTGCCACCTGGCACAAAAGTTGATTTTGTATGCAACAGCATTGCTGTCCAGAGAAATAGTTCCAATTTCATTGCACATTCACAAAATTTCTATTCAACATTGATGTACATGTACAACAGAGTCAGATTCGGCAATCACATTCTCTAAGGAAGTACACAAGGCAATCAGCATACTCAGAAACAGCCCAGATTTCTTCCAGACAAAACTGTGTGAGTTCCTGAGACTGAAATGATGTGGACCGCTCGCAGGAGCTCGCGGAATAGTCACTAGGTGGCATCACATGTCACTATATCGATGGTGAAAGTGCAAAACCTCGTAAGTCAAAAAAAGCTGTTTTTCAGAAATTGGAAAAAACTATCACAGATAATTTTTTATGGTAATGTTCATTTATATGCGAGTTAGGCTCTACGTGATTTATAGAAAGTGAGACCCTGTTTTAGCATAATTTTTTGTCATAGGTCATTGACCCCTGCATTGATGCTACCATCAGATATAAATGAAAATGTCGAGTTACAAGGTTTTGCACTTTCACTTTTTGCAAGTTAGTGAAAGTGCAAAACCTCGTAACTCGATCATTTATCACATTTCTAAGCAACTTGCAGCATTCAATGTACTTCCAATCTATAGCCATACAGTAAAAATTATGATTTGATCATAATAAATAACAACTGCTAGTTTTAATTAGTGGCTACAATAGCAAGAAAGAGGAAAATAGCAATTTTTCCAATTTTCATGCACAATTTTTTTCAATAGCCTACATCACTAAAACATATATAGGGAGGTATAGATTTTTTAATAGAGAAATTTCCAGAGAGCCATAAAAAAAGTGCCGCAATCATTGTTTTTCAAAAAAAGTTGAAATATCCGAAAATATGAGCTTCTAAGTTCTGATTTGAGTTACG
Source organism: Platynereis dumerilii (assembly GCA_026936325.1). Classification (NCBI taxonomy): domain Eukaryota; kingdom Metazoa; phylum Annelida; class Polychaeta; order Phyllodocida; family Nereididae; genus Platynereis; species Platynereis dumerilii. Next base: position 2,801,254 of record JAPTHN010000038.1, on the reverse strand, counting down.
AGGTTTTGCACTTTCACTTTTTGGAACAAATCGACATACAAGGTTTGGTGAAATCGTTCTGTTACCAGTGTCTCACAGCTTCAAAAAACAGCAAACTGGCAAGGTGACCAATTGACAACATGTATTGGATATTGAAATAGTCATTCCACTCAAAATCTAAAAATGGCAAAATTTTGACATACGAGGTTTTGCACTTTCACCATTTTTTTACCTTCAGCGAACAAAGTTCGAAGAAGGTATTGTCATCACTTTGGTCAAAAGTTGTCAATCCGCCGGGCGGGCGGTCAGGCAGTCGGGCAGTTGGGCGGCGGGCGGATAGACAGTATGCGGGCCAGAACTCAGCCCCTATTACATGCACATGGATGAAATTTGGTACACATGTAGCCTGTATGCTCTAGTTGTGCCCTATGATGGTCTGATTGATGGAACTTTTATACTTTTTGAAATATTGAGAAAAATATACAAAAAATATTTTTTTGGTTTCCGAGCTGGGACTCAGCCCCTATTACACATACATGGATGAAATCTTTTTCAAATGTAGCCTCTATGATGTAGTTGTGCCTTTTGATGGTCTGACTGATGGATATATATTGAAATATTAAGAAAAATTTTTTCATTTATGGCCCAAAAAAATGCCATTATTGCATGCACATGGATAAAATTTGTTACACATGTCACCTATGTGATAAAGTCGTGCCTTTTGTGGGTGTGATTCGTGGATATTCTATACCTTTTGAAATATTGACAAAAAAACATAAAAATTATTATTTCTCTTTCCAGGCCAAATCTTGGCCATTATTGTATATCCATAGATGAATTTGATACACATCACCTATATAATGTTATAATGCTTTTTGGTGCAGCACGAACAGCCCTCTTGGAAACCCGTGACAATCTGATTGGCAAAGCTTCATACAGTAGAAAATGGGGAATTGGTGTTCCAATCCAAAACAAAAATGTTTGTGACTATCGATGCTGGACTGGTAGTAACGTAATGGGAAAAATTCTCATGAAGATCTGCGAAGCCCTGATTGACAAGAAAGAAACCTGCAGAAGTCTAACCCTTGAAGATAGACAGTGTGACAGACATTATGAGAGACACTATGAGAAACGTTATGACAATCATGTGAGATCTTGCTGGTTCTGCGGTGAACAAAATCACTTGTCTGATAATTGCAGACATGGCTACAAATTACAATGTAACCATTGCTACGAGTATGGTCATAAGGCCAAATTTTGTACCTCTTGCTAGGATGCTGGCAACGAGAATGTAGCCGTTGATTATGATTATGATTATAATGTTCCTGGTGCTAAAGCGTTAAATTTTTATTCTCATAATGAATCTTTCAAAACTTGTGATTTTAATATGAATATGATACAAAATGATTTTAATGTGAATGAGCTGCATTGTAGAACAATACTTCTGCACACAAGTTTGATCATAATGGCTTAGATGGTAAATCTAAAGAAAGAATCAGTAAAAATTTCATAATAGGAAGTCTAAACGTCAGAAGTCTTTGTTCTAAGATTGATCAACTACAACTATTTGTACAAATTCATGATTTTGATGTGTTCAGTGTAAATGAGACGTGGTAAGATGAGTCAGTGAAAGACCAAGAAATTGAAATACCAGGTTATAATGTAGTAAGAAAAGACAGGAACAGAAATGGTTGAGGTGTGTGTTTCTACATAAGAGAATCTATCGATTTTACTGAGAGAAAAGACATTGGTAATGCAATTGAAAGTATTTGGTTTACTGTAAAACATGAGAATAAGTGTGTTATTTTTGGAACAATTTATCGACCACCAAATTCTACTTCTGCATATTATGATAATATATTAAGCGAAATTCAAAGGGCAAGAGATGTTGCTGATTATTTGATTATAATGGGAGATCTAAATTATGATTATGTTATTGATGAAAGTTTATGTCAAAATCAAGTTTTCAATATTGAAATGCTATTTGATCTTAAACAGCTGATTCAAGAACCAACAAGGGTAACTGTGAAAACAAAGTCGTTGTCATTCTTACTTCTGATTATGAATACCATGACAAAACAGCTGTCATAAACACAGCAATGAGTGACCATGATTGCGTATATTCAGAATTCAAGCTGATAAAGAGCTTAAAGAATCAGAAACATAAGCAAATTAATTATAGGGACTTTAAGAAATTTGACATTGAGTTATTTTCAAAGGACCTGATGAATGATCCAGCAATATCTGATCTGAAATTTGAAAATGAAGACTTATGCAAGAAGTGGGATTTGTTTAAATTGGCCTTTATCAATACAAGCAATAAACATGCACCTATCAAAACTATGAGGGTTAAAGACAGATACTATCCATGGGTAAATGCTGAAATTGTTAAACTTATGTATCAGAGAAATCATGTAAAGAAATGTGCTATCAGAACTAAAAGTGAATGTATGTGGCAGAAATTCAGATATTTGCGAAATCAAGTGACTGACAAAATTTGAATTAGTAGAAAGAAATATTATAAAGAAAAAATAGATGAATGTGGAAAAGATTCAAAGAAAATGTGGAAATGTATTAACAAAATCACAGGAAGTAAGACACATAAACCACCTCATAAAGATTTAACTTCTGAAATGTTTAATGATCATTTTAGTACTATTTGAGAAAAGATAATTTCCCAAATGTCTAGTAAACCTGAAAATCTACCATGGAAACAACCTGCCTGTGATACTGTTTTTACATTCAATACTATTGATGATGAATATGTTTGTAAATTACTGAAAAAACTTGGAAATGATTCTAATACTGATGTATTGGGTTTTGACTCAAAGTTACTGTACTTAAGTTTGAAGATAATTGCACCTATACTTAGTAAACTATTTAATGCTTCAATTGCTACTTGTGTTGTACCAAATGATTGGAAAACAGCTTGTGTAACACCAGTATTCAAAGGCAAGGGTGATGTGACAGATAAAAATAACTACAGGCCCATTTCTCTCATAGCTCATATTTCTGAAATATTTGAAATTTGTGTTCATAAGCAGTTGTTGGCTTATTTCGTGGATAATAATTTAATAAGTATAGATCAGTCTGCTTACCTCAAATTGCATGACACTCAAACTTCTCTCCATCGAATAGTAGATGATTGGATAGATAATCTATGTTTTAATACATTGACTGGAATATGTTCTTTTGATATTAAAAAGTGTTTTGATTCCATTGATCATGATCTGTTACTAAGAAAGATGCAATTTTATGGTATAAAAAATGTTGAGTTGGGTTGGTTTAAAGATTATCTGACAAACAGAAGTCAAGTGGTAAGATGTCATGGAATTATTTCAGAAAAACGTAGTGTTAATGTAGGTGTCCCCCAGGGGTCTGTACTGGGACCTATCCTATTCATTATTTTTATTAATGATATAAGTCAACATGTCTATACTGGTACTGCCAACCTGTTTGCCGATGACACATTGGTTTATTGTACAGGAAATGATCTATTTGAAACAAAATCAAAATTACAAGAATGTGTTAATGAGATTTCAAACTGGTATAAAAATAATAATATTGTTATTAATGAAGATAAATGCTGTTCCATGTTAATTGGTCCAAAAAACAAAAAGGATAATGTTGATTTTGATATTATGATTAATGACTGCAGTGTGAAAAAAGTGAAATCTATGAATTATCTAGGTATGGAAATAGATGATGCTCTGACGTAGAACAACCATGTTAACCGATTATGCAAATCTTTATACCTTAAAACATCAAAATTTGCAAGGTTAAGTAAAAGTCTTCCGAAGGATATTTTAATTAAATTTACAATTCTACGATACAGCCATTATTGATTATGTAATTTCAGTTTGGGGTTGTACTAGTTTCAAAAACATTAATAAGGTGCAGAGACATCAAAATTATTGTGCAAGAATTGTGGAGAAGAATTTTGACTTCATAAACTATCGAGGTTTGAAATTAGTTAAACAATTAGGGTGGATGAATGTTATGGAGCGATGTCACTATTTCCAAACCTTACTTATGTTCAAATGTATCCATGGTCTGGCTCCTCATTACCTAACAAACAATGTTATTATGGAAATTGAAATCAAGGAGAAAAGAACTAGAAAACACAGTATGGATCTTTATCTACCTGTTCCTGAAAATGCATTTCATAAGAAAATGTTTTTCTATAGAGGAGTCAGATCATGGAATAATTTACCAAATAATTTGAAAGATTGTGATAACTTAGAACAATTCAAGCGTCTTTTGAAACAACATGTAAAAAATGCAGCTCATGAGTGATTTTTTATCTTTGATATTTATTTATGTGTTTTTAGTTGTTTATGTATGTTGTTAGTGTCTTATTTTAATACTTTTGACGTATCTTATTTATTTTATTGTTGATAGTTCTTAAAGGACCCAGTTGTAAAACAGCCGTGGCGGATCTGGTCATCCTTTTCAAGTATATTTGAAATAAAAAAATATATAAAAAAATAAAAATCCTCTGATTGATAGTTATTTTTATTTCTATTTGAAATATTGACAAACATTGAGACAAATGCAAATAAATATCTTTAGGTTTCCAACTCTCAGCTCACAACCTATTTCTTGTTTTTGCATGAAACTGGTCCATAATATGTTTCGAATAGTCTAGACGGGCTTATGAAATGACAGAGAGCATAGATAACTTCAGGTCAAGACCGGACCACTACTGCATATACTTGCACTTGCTTCACATCACTTTTATGGCATAATTGTGTCCCTTTCTAATGGTGCTTTTTCGCTGAAGGTTTGCTGCTGCGCAGCCTATGTTTTTATCTGCAACATGATGCGTCTGATTTCCAGAAACACTACACTTGTCGATTTTTTACCACTTCTCAGCCAAAATAGATGGCGTGAGGGCCCAAATTCCTCCAAATTCCAAGTAAATGACTGAGCGGCATTGAAAATATTGTTTGCCGCATAGTCGTGAGAACAAGACAAATTGCTCTCACTTGTGAATCACTCTAACATTCAATAAAAAATCCAACGAAATAATATCCAACCAAATAGTAAATATCCAAATAGTATCCAAATAGCATGTTGAGGACATGAAATTTTGACTTTTTAAAAATAAAAACACTGTTATATCAAAACAGTACCTAGGGGAGCTATTTGACTTTTAAAAAGCACTTCCTACTAAAAGAGACTGACAAACAGACACATGTGATACTTCTTTTCGCCACAGTACTACTATGAGTTCATGAAAAAGTGATAATAAAAAACCGAATGGGCCTAAAGATCTCACTATTTTCTACCTGAAAAGTTAATTAAGCTGAAATGTCACACTATTTTTTGACAGAAAAATAAAGTGCTACATCAAATATTCTAAGGAACTGCCAAACTATGTCTTGGTGTAGCTTCATAAATGAAATAAAATCTGTATTTAAATGCAAGTAAATTGGCAATATATAAAGTATATTTTCTATACTACATGTACTATTCTTGCAATGTGAATGATATATTCTTATCATCAAGAAAGAGGAAAGAACACATCCACACTGTGTAGCATAAATTTGTTCTATGCGAATAGACCTAGTTAATCCTAAAATCTTAAATTTTGGACTAGAAACCGATTCAGTTACAATATAACATAGCCAGTATGCTATATCTATGTATTAGACATCCTGATGTGAAATCACAAGCATTAAATCTTTAGAAATAAAAAGATTTGGCGCTTCAAGTAAAAAATGCACTAGAATTTACTAAAACTGCCTAATCTCCCAGAAAACGTAACTGTTTGTTCCTAAATTTTTATGTGTATTACTTGTACTATAAGACAGCATAGGCTACTGGCTATGTGGCAAAGTTGGTTGTTTGCTCTGTATATGAGGACTAGCAAAATTTAAATTTAAAAAATCCTTAATTAGGTCACTTGGTGAGTAGGCCTACACAGTGTCCATGGTCGACTGCATTTTTTGCACTAAATGTGCAACAATAAAATGTGCACTTACATGAATCTATAGTGCATTTCTAAAAGAAAATCTTTTAAATTAACTATGTTGAAGGTTATTTTTGTGAACTAAAAGTATTTGAATGTTCACTGGAAACTCATTCTCATATTCTTCAGTGTCAGGCTAAACACTGTTCAGGTACGATCCTTTTGTTTTCCCTTTTCAGGTATTATTATACGTCCAATAACTATTTATTTGGCCTCATTGACCGAGAGCATGTCATGCTGAGTCTTTTGTGTATCATGTTTATATTTGACGAATAAAAATCACTAAACCAAACTTTGGTTAACAATCCCTCTTACAATGCTTCCTATGACAAACAATTATTTAGGCCAGTATCTGTTATTGATTACTGCAGTTTAGTTTCTGAAAGTCCAAACATTTATGAAAACATTTTTTAGGTATTTCCATCGTCTCAGGGGGGCCCATTAGGGTGCATCAGTTGCCCCCAACCTATTCAGATGTTGATGTCTATGTGATATGTTTGGAGGCTGGATAATAAAAACATGAAAAAAAAATTCAGCTCGAAATTTTGATGAGAACAGCCACCTCCAGACTCATGTTTGTATAAAATCAGAGTATCCCAAAAAATCTGACTATCTCAGGAACCACTTGGCATTGGGCTCAAAATATGCGGAATGTCCATATTTATATTCTCTTCAATTGAAACTATCCCTCTATCTCGAAACATTTTTCTGTTATTTGACAAAAACACAATTATACTTGGAAATTCTGTAAAAAAAAAAAGGGTATTTATTAAAATTTGGGCACTACCTAGTGTACATTGATCCTATCTGCATTATTTCCACCTCAGATCATTCAGAGAGGATTCATGTATCCATAGTGTACATTTCTGGTGATGGATCTTGTTCAGTCTGACTTTGGACCGAGGTCACAGTCTTCACGTTGCTGTAGGCAACGTAGACTGAGGACATTGCATTGGTTGACAACTCATGAAAAATCAAGAACTGAAATCAGTTTTGAACTGCAATAAACTATGGGATTTGCGTGTCTCAAACACAGAAATGACACCCACAACAGTAAAAACAACTTTCAAACAGAGAAATACAAAACAGCCTCCTCTCCTGCCCAATGAACTGAGTGAGACTGGTAATTCCTGAAATGGTGGCAGCAGCTTACGGTGCATTGTCATGATGCTGAATAAAATTAATGATGTTTGAGAAATAATAAATAAATTGTGCACTTAGAATAATAGATAACTGTTACCCTGAAAACTATAAGGCCTACATGCCAATTTGTTTTTCTATATCGGGATAGACAGATATACAAAGAGATAGATAGATCTATGAAAAAGATAGATAGCAAGGCCATATATATCTAGATATTGCAATGAGAGGAAACATATGGACACTGCACTGCTATCCATGGCATTTCTTATCTTTCCCTGAGGAGAGGTGAGTCTACCTGTAGCATGCTGGGCTGGAAATCACTCGGTCCATGCAAGGATCGAATCCAGCTCTTGCTGGTTACATGGACTTAGGTTGGATGGTTTTTTTATCATCCTTCACCTCAATGCCGTGTCCTCCTGCTGTCTAATCAGTCTACCCAGTGCGTAAATACAGGACGTAAAGCCCCAATCACACATCCATCCATCTTATCTTTCCCTCGATAGTCACATAAATAGATAGTGAGTTAGTCAGTGAGCTTGTGTGTCTCGCCCCATACATAAATAGATAGATAAATAGATAGATAGATAGATAGATAGATAGATAGATAGATAGATAGATAGATAGATAGATAGATAGATAGATAGATAGATAGATAGATAGATAGATAAACAGATAAAAAGATAGACAAATATATGAATAGCTACTTAGATCAATTATCATGGAGGCTTTTTTGGGGGGCTTACTCTTTATCAAAAACAATATGCACTGTCCATTGACTGATTGTTAACTGATTGGCTCTTTATTTTCAGTTTGGATTTGGTAAATATGTAACTGTGAAGTGTCAAGATCCTTTAAACAGTGTTGCTCAGTTTCGGATTTGTCAAACTGTTAAAACATATTCACAGATCCTAGACAACAGATACACCAACAGCAATCAACAGTATGCAAATTTTCCCCTTGTACAAGCTCAAAATTTAGCATACAATTTTACTAAAACAGCCGATTTCTGCACTTTAAAGTACAGGAATCGTTTCAAATTTTCATATGATATATATTAAGGCATTATCTATCCATCCATGCCTTTAATTTGGCTGTATCTAGCCCCAAATTTATACCTGCGACAAGAAAGCTTGTCGCAAGTGTTCAGCTCAGTGATACCAATGTCTCCCATCCATCACAGCTGCACTGTGATGGGGGGTCTTCCTGTCTAGTCTGACTTCTGCTTCAAACTGGAAATAGACTCATTCAATAAAAAAACAGTTTTTCCGATCTATCTCTAAAACTAACCAGGACCAAAATTACACTTGTAATGAATATAAACTCATTTATTCCGCACATTTTGAGTCCATTGTCAAGTCTCTCGGACCATCTGTTCTTGAGTTATGACAATTTTGCAAAATATTGTAATTCAGCTTCATTGAAATATCATTGAAATAAGTAATGCTCTGGAGGTGGCTGTTCCAATCGGAATTTCAACCCCAAATATGGTGTGCATGCTCAGGACACCCAACCTCCTAACATATCACATAGACATCAAAATCAGAATAGGTTGGGGGCAACTGATGCACCCTAATGTACATTAGTAATAAATGAAATGGACAAGACCCTCTTACATGGGCCCCCACCATAAAAAACTATTTAGCAAATTAAGAGTACATTTTCTGTTTCGAAATAATGCCGATCGCAGGGGCATACCAGGGGCCTCAGAATTATTTTGCCACGGGCCCGAAATGGCGCCAGCCCGCCCCTGACAATATAAAACAGCTGGATTAGGCTTTTAGTGCAAAATGCACATAAACTAAAATCACAACCAGTGAAAATTGGTCCAAAATCGATATCATGTAAAGTCTCCTACCGATCAATATTTTTAGTGTGGAAATAATCAAGCTGCACTTTTTATGTGATTTTATGAGTTTTTGGTTGATTTTTCTGTCAACTTGGTGTTTTTCACATTAGTTTTTCACTTCATCGTCGACACTTTATACAATATTTAGACTGCCATTTGGAAGTTGGCTCTTACTCAGAATTCCTGCATTCAATCAGGTCTGGTAAGGAGACATGATTGGTTTAATAAATACTTAATCCAGTACCATTGGATCCGAGCGACAATGTTGCTGTTCCGGATGTGCTGAAAATGATAAGGTGTGATTTTGGTACAGATACATCTTGTTCAAAAGCCTACTTGACCAATATTTTGCAGAGTGTTATTTTGAAATTATTAACATTGACACAGTAATTACCATATCAGCTATGCTTGTTTCGGCATTGTGCTTCCCCATGAAATCTTATTCGGCTGTTTCACTCAAGATGGTAAATTCTCACAGCCTGGAACATCAAACTCTCTTCTGAGCACTTAATTAGCCTTGAATTAAAATAAATGGAAGTGTTGACATGATAATCTGTGGTATTCAGTTCCTAGGGACAAAATTGTTGAAAGTGACTTGTTTCCGTATACAGAAAAATCAATAATGGCAAAATGTATCAGCGCAAGAAGTGTTCTGTAATGACTAAAATGCATTTTTATCCAATAATATTTTGCTCGGTCCTTTCTGAAATGGCTTAGTTAGTTTGTTTCCAAACAATTATTTTGAAATACATATGCTTATTATGTGATAAAACATGAAGGTATGTGGTTCACGGCAGTTATTCTTGTGAATGTCCGGTTACAGAAGAATACAATAATCTGTGATAATAAGGTATATCTCAGAACAAAAATTAAACCACCAGTCAAAAATTATTGAGTCATTTCATATGGCATTATTTTGTTTGAAGGGCCCAAAAATATCCCTGGCAATAACACTGACCAATCAGAGCCCGAAATCATTTTTGACATCATCACTTCACTGCTAATTTTTTACACAACAAGGTCTGATAATTATTCATGTGGTTCATAACAATGAACCACATGGTGTAAATCACATGGTTTTTCAGCTAAACTTCACTAGCTGTTGTGAGATACAGCATAAAATACTTGCTTGGTCATTATCAAAATAACGTAATATGTTTCTTTCTCAAAACATGGTGATAGGCACCAATAGTGTTTTGATACCATGTGTAGTAACACAATATTGACAGAAACAAGATTTTCAGTTATGGCAGCTTTGTTGATATGCCTGTTCCATATAAAATATTGGTGTGATGTTTACTGAAATGGCTTCATATCATTCTTTAACCCTCAAAACATGGGGATAGATACCAAAAGTATTTTGGTACCACCTGTAGTTTCGGAGATATTGTCAGAAACAATATTTTCAGTAATGGCGGCCTCAATATGTCAATTCTGCAAAATTGGTGTGACATGTATGACAATGGCCTAGTTGGATGATTTACCCCTCAAAACATGGGATAGACACCAAAATTATGTTGATATCATTCATAGTTGCTGAGATACAAGCAAAAACATGATTTTTGGTAATGGCCGCCTTAATTTGCATATTATGCAGATTGCCCAACGATGACAGAGTGTCATCATTCAGATTCTGACAGAGCACATCTCAGAGATATAGAATCAACAAAAAAACATTGTCCAGACTCCAACGCGCGCTTGCCACAATTATACTCTAGTGGCAGGATTTTTTTCCCTTTTTAGAGTTTGGAAATGTTCCATTTCCATCACAGCTGTTCCCAGGAAAAGTTCTAATTTCATAGTAAAATCACAAAGTTCCTGTTAAATATTGAGGTAAACCATAGTCGGTCAGGCAATTATGTTCTCTGAGGAATTAGACGAGGCCACAAGTCTACTCAGATTACAGCCATAGTAAAAAAAAAAGTTGTGTGACGTATTCACACTCTGTTGACTGCTGACTGAAGCTCACCGAATTGCACACTAGCAACTAGGTGGCAACATATGGCAGTATAATTATGTTCTGTCAAGGCTGGAAAAAAACACTGCAAAGAAAAAGCAGTCAACTTGTAAAGGAGAGAACTGTCATGCGAATGGAATGGTGTAGCTACAAAATGTGTATCTGCCTCAGATGCAGAAGTGAGGTTTCATAAATTGATCTGGTTTTCCTGTACTTAATCCAGAATACCCTGGCCAACATGACAATTGCAGCATTGGATCACACTCCTGCTGTTTATTTTCAATAAGCCCACAGGAAGCCTTGATTAATGATTATCGAATTCAAACACCTTCCTGGTGCAGACAGGGTTGATGTGTCTGACATATCAAGCTTACCTCCGGTTGAGTAACGAAGGGTCGACATTTTTGCACTAAAGGATCTGATTGATATAGCCAAAAGGTGAATGTATAAAATAAAATAATGGTTCTATTTTGTTTATGCCAATTAAGGTGCTGATGAGAATTGTGTGTGCATGTGTATTTCAGTTTTACGTCTCATCATCACCAGGTTGGGATATTCAAAGACATACTCAAATTTTAAGAAGTTTCATGGTGACAGGTATATTAGCGATCCTGTCTCTGTTCTGGACTGAAAAGAGGCAGCAGAATGCTGACAGTCCCTGGAAAATCGAATTGGGTCAACAGTAATTTGATCTGTTTTGGACAGATCACAAGATCAGGTCGCACAACAGCTGTCCATATTACTGCACCAAACTACTTTCACAAAGCATGGTTGCTGGCAAATAACCAGTGCACTGCTGTGAATGAAAATGTTTGGAGATCATGAGAGAAATGAAAGTTTTGAAACTTTAGCATAAACTTTGCCTGTGAAAGGGATGATTTTACTCATCAGTAGTTTGATGGTATTCAATCTGCTCATGCCATTTAGTGCATGTTAAATTGTTGTCAGAAAAGTGTCCAAAAAGAATGCTCTCTCACTTATTCACGTGTCCATACAAAGCCAATGTTTTTGCTTTATGATATCAAAAATGCTCACTTGTATTTATTCTGTTTCTTTATTTAGATTTATTATCTAGGACAACAATATAATTTACAATTCGATAAAAGCTGTGTAACACTCAACAAAATGTCTTGTCCTTGCCACAAGTGGCCCCCTCTATACTGGCATTATATGTGAGCTAAAATGTATACATCCTCCATAAAAAAAATAGTTCCAACTTATTTTGGTATTTACAAGCTGTCTGCTTAACATTGAAGCCAACCAAAGTCAGATTAGACACTTACGCAGATTTTTAAGATAAACTAGACCATCACTGAATGATGGAACTGTCCTGGTTTCTTCCGCACTGTAATGGTTTCTTCCAGAGATCGAAATTCTGTTGAACGCTCACAGGAGCTCGCGTATTTTGCACCCTAGGTGGCAGCAAATAGCGGTCAACTTGTAGACAGTTAGCGATCTTTTTCAATTAGCAAAATTACCTGGCATGAGTGGGGCTCTTGACTTGTACCAGTAGATTGCCATTGTGTTGCTGTTTAACTGACTGTGGTTTGCCAATCATGTCCATAATTGTCTTGTAAATGACAAAGGATGACATAGCTTTCAGGATGCATCCTATGAAATGATGACAAGTTTGTGAATTGAGGATTGTTCTGTTCTGCTGGCTGTCATTCATTAAGACATCTGTAAAGTGGTTCCTGTCCAGATGAATCTTTCTCTGTGGTGACAAATGAACAGTTGGTCTAGGGTAATCTGCTTCTAGGCAAGGTTTGTCCTGTTCTACAAGGCGTCTGGCTTCGGGAAATGATAGTTGTCTTTTAGTTCGTAGTTGTAGAATTTCTTTTTCCTTCTTGAAGACTCTGCATTCGTGGCTAAAGGCAGGATAGTTCTCTGAACTATTTACACAATGTGAAAGTTTAGAGCAAGGTTTATTATGTGTGTGAGTATGATCACGGTCGCCACAAATGGCACAAATTGTTGACCTGTTGCATGTACGACTAAAATGGCCATATATTTGGCAATTGAAACAGCGTTTTGGATGGGGAAAGAATGGAGAAACTCTGCACCATTAAATGGCTACAGGTACTTTCTTTGGAATTTTTTCGTCTTCGAATGCTAGCAACAGTAACTCATAACCATTCTTGTGAGCCAGACGTTTGAATTTCATGATGCCATGTTTGTGAAACCAATTTATAAGTTCATTGTCTGAGCAGGTCTTAAGTAAGTAAAGTATATTTATTGCTTTCTTTGGAGAAGATAATGCCTCTGCCTGATCTTTGAAAAGGTTCAATAGGGACTTTGGCATTGGCTATCTTATTGATGGCAATCAATTTCTCTAGTTGTTCAGAGGTTGCAGGTTTCAGGAGGAATGTGCCATTGGTTTGGTGCCTCAGGCTATCTGCGATTGTCATATCGCAAAGGTCTGCATTTGTTTCGTAGAGAGCAAAAGATGATAGCTGTTCCAGTGATTGTGTGACACCTCTTACAACAAGCAAATTGTCAGTCTTTGAGAGATGTGGGGGGGGGGGGTCAGGGTCAGTCAAGTTGTCCTTGTCCATTGAAATCTTGGCATTCAAGTTGCAAACTTTTTGATCCCAGCCTGGTTACACGCTGGGGGGCGCGCACCTTGGTTACCCGGTTGACGTACGTCGTACGATCTGGTTTCGAATCTTGGTATTTGACATAACCATTGATATTCCTCTGTAAGCTAGGGGACACACCATGCATCATTGCATGTGCACTGTTTCATGTTGGCCACTAAGGATAGAGGTCTTCACCTGAGTGTTTCCGCCCTCCGCCATGAGGAGGCCCGAGACCTGCGGGTTCTGCCTTGGGATGTAACAAGTGGTCTGTTGAAAATTTTGGTCTTCCTGAATTGGTTGCTTTCTCTGCTGATGATAGCGCTTCCTTTTCCTTGCATTTGGCTGAAGTCCTTGCCTGTGAATTATCAGAAAATTGACTGTCTGAGCTTCTGTGGTGAGGTGTTTTCAGCCATCCCATGAAATGATGACAAGTTTGTGAATTGAGGATTGTTATGTTCTGTTGGCTGTCTTACTCATGTCCTTTGGAGGTAACAAGTGGTCTGTTGAACATTTTTTTCCTGCTGAATTGGGTGCTTTCTCAGCTGATGATAAAGCTTCCTTTTCCTTGCATTTGGCTGAAGTCCTTGTCTGTAAATTATCAGAAGATTGACTTTGTCTGAGCCTCTGTGGTGAGGTGCTTTCATTGAGACATCTTTGGAGCAGTTCCTGTCCAGTTGAATCCGTCTCTGTTGTGATGAATGAGGAGCTGGTCTAGAGTAATCTGCTGCTAGGCCAAGTTTGTCCATGTCCTGTCCTACAAGGCGTCTGGCTTCGAGAAACGATATTTGTCTTTCAGTTCGTAGTTGCAGGACTTCTTTTTCCTCTTTGAAAAAAAAGAAAGGATTGTTCCTTGAACAATTTATACAATGTGAAAGTTTAGAGCAAGGTTTGTCGGTAACACAAGTGCAAGTATGATCACAATTGCCACAATTGCCACAAATTGTTGACCTCCTGCGTTTACGACTGAAAATGGCTATACGTGTATTTTGACAATTGAAACAGCGTTTTGGATGGGAAAAGAAAGAAGAAACTCTACACTGTTCAAAGACCACAGGTATTCTCTTAGGTTTTTTTTTCTCTTTGAATGTTTTAAGCAATAACTCATTACCATTCTTGTAAGGCCGATGTTTGTATTGTGGAATTCCAATGTTTGTGAAACCAATTGGTAAGTTCAGAGTCTGCAATTGTTTCGTAGCGAGCAACAGATGATATGTCTTCCAGTGATTGTGCGACACCTTTTAAAACTTTCAAATTTTCAGTCTTTGACAAATGTGGGCGGCGGTATGAAGATGTCCGTGTCCATTGAAATCTTGGCATTCCAGTCACAAACTTTTCGATCTCAGCCTGGTTACCCACTGAGGGACACGCACCTTGGTTTCCCCATTGGTGTACGATCTGGTTTTGAAACGTGGTATTTGACATAACCATTGATATTCCCCTGTAAATAAGGGGGCACACTGTGCATGTGCACTGTCCCATGTTGGTCACTAAGGATAGAGGTCTGCACCTTATACATGTTATATATTATTGTTCCCGCCCTCCACAATGAGGAGGCCCGAGACCTCTGGGTTGCTGATTAGACACAAAAAACACACACAAAGTAGGCCTATTATGTATATTATTCAAAATATCACTGAACAACTCAAGTCCATTGTTTCCCATTAGGGTAAGGTGGGGGAAATCCGCCCCCCTTTTCACATATATTCCTTGCTCAGTCCCTCACCTTTATGAAAAATGAACATTGTATTTCAGGGAATGATGGAATATATACATCTGAACATATCTGTAAACTTACATGCTTTAATTCAACACCTTTGAGCCAACATCACCATATGAATGTTCTATCTCAGGGGGCGGATTTGCCCCAGAAGTGTGGGGCAAATCCGCCCCCCTTGAGTTTTTGTTACAAATGATAAGAAACACTTGGCTTTTGAAGTAAATTCTATTCTTAAATTAAGCCCTGGCTCTTCTGGGTGTACTTACAAACATGTAAGGATCGTTTCAAAATTTATGTGTGAAAATAAAAAAAGTTTGCATTTGGCATATTCAACATACACTAAAACATGGCAAAAATTCTTAACTTCATCTCAATTAAAATCATAATCACAATTAGTGGAGCTTTATGACAAAATAGAGTGACTTACAAGGCATACCTCGTGTTTGTATGTTTTTAACATGAGAATCAGAGGGGGCGGATTTACCCCATGGACAAGGGGCGGAATTGCCCCGACCACTAGAAATTATGAGGGTGGTATTTTCTAAATATGCATTTTATTGATTGGTGAAATCTCTTGCACATGTAAAGTTGTTGAATAAACATTGCTATTAGGGTGCATCGTCTGCCCCCTAAAAATGAAAAAATTGAAATATACATTTGCACTTTTGCCATATTGTACCTATGCCCATAAAAACACATTCTGCAAAATTTCAATAAGATCGAATGTGGCTTTAGGGTGGCACTTTTGTGTCAAAGTTCAGTCCAAAATTGTCAAAAAATGATGCTTTGATAAGTCGCGGTTAGAAATATCTAGCTTATGGTTCGCTGTATGATTCCAATTCATATACCATTATTCTCAGAAGAAAATTGTCTTTAATTTGAATGGTAGAAAGATATATTTCCGAAAATTTCTCATGCCTAAGTATTTTGGAAAGCCGAAAGTTTCTGACTATTATGACAAAATGTTTGGAAAAATCAACTTAAGAGCTCAATTTCTGCTTAACTTTGACATAATCGTTGGAATAAAACATAAGGAACACTTTTCTGAAGAAATTAGGAAATTGAAAATTTTTTCTAGATAGTTATTCATCAAATTCAAAGGTGCAAATTTTCATAAATTACATGTTAATATGAGAAATGCAACAGTTCGTTGAGACACAGTTCTGCAACTTTTTTTTATACTGACTACATCATAATGCAATCAAGGTTTTATCAGATGATGTAGTAGACCATATTTCCACTTTGTAGACTTCTTTGACTTGCCAAAGTCATATTAACATCCTTTTTTGATTTATCACATTTTACCCAATAAAAAAGAAAATATCTCCACTCAATTTTGACTTCTACTGAATGGAAACCATTGATGTTGGTATTCAAATTAAAGCTCTCTTTATAAGGAATCTAACTGTGCCATTCAAAAATCATTTCATTTAAAATTGACAATATTATTAATAACCGCGAATCGCTAATATATGACCTAATACTGAAATTTTAAGGCTGTTGTGCCACCCTTTGGCATTAGAATTTTTTCCTAAAATTTTGCAGGGCTTCTTTTATGATACAAGGGAACAATCATGCAAAAGTGCATGATGTTTTGAAGATATAGGGGCAGATGATGCACCCTAATTGCTATCAATGACAATAAGTAATGTGTTTATACAACATGTACCTGTAAAACACCTCAGTTTTGAAAGTTTCAATTGCACATTGAAATTGCTTAGTGATGAGAATGATGTATGTCTTCTTTCTCAGTTATAGTCCAAACAAAACTATGTAACAGCCTAATGTCTGTGTTTCAGTGGTCTCTAGACAGATAAGCACTAATCTGCACGAGAAATATTTATTGTCATTTGTATTTTGGGTCATGAGAGAACTTTTTCTCCTCAAGGGGGCGGATTTGCCCCGGGGGCGGATTTCCCCCACCTTACCCTATATCCACTTTTTTTTCAGCATTGCAGTATGTGGGGGAAGTGTTCTTAGTATGATTATTGGTTTGGTCCTGAAATGGAACCACTGTATAGTGTATACACGTGCAGTATATGCATAGATGTAAACTGCTTTCAAAGCTTTTGCTAAATCATCGTTGGTTGGTCAAGGACTTTCTGATATGATTCAAGATTGTACTCATGGACGCCTCTGTAGGTGAGAATAAAGTGGCATTGCAGATCGGCATGTTCCAGTGATGATTTTGTGCTTTGTTTATTTACACAATATGGCATCAATTATGGAAAAGTTCCACCCTAGATCATTACATGGGGTCCGAGTACCAAGAACAGCCTGGTGTCAGTCAAAAATTATGTCTCTGGTGTCATGGGATATTGCTTTTTCAACTTTGTATCTTCCAAATTAAGAAATTGCCAAAAAATCCTAAGAGGTGTAACTGAGGCCTTGAAAGACAGAATGAAATTGGAAGAATCAATGAATATATGTCTTGATTGCTATAAATTTCAGTTATGATAGTTTCCAGGTGTTTGTTTTGTAAAAGTCTGGTAATAAACCCTTGCAAACAATGGTGTCAAATGCCTATTTTGGAAGACCATTGCATGGGATTATTATTCAAATATATTTTACTAGAGATACCCATTGAGGGACATTTTTAGGGGGAATGGAGCGCCCCCTCCCTACCCCCCACTATATGTGAAAATTAAGAGGTAGATTCCGAGTGATGGCACTGGAAAGATTGACTGGGAAATGTTGAAAATGTGATATTTTGGCACATTGCCAAATCCTACACAGCAGGCGTGTGCACTGAGTCGTCTGCTGTGAGATTGTGCTTGAACATGAACCTGGCCAAAGTGAAAAATGCATTGGTGATTGGATGGTGCTATGCAGATTAGACTTGAGAGATAGCGCGTGGGAGCTTGGATAATAGTTGAGATATCTTGATACGTTTAGGGCTTGAAAAGAGCTTTAAAATGATGGTAAGATCACAAAGATACGATGAGTAGAAGTAGGTCAGCCAGGGTGCAGGCATGGAAAGCAGCTGACACTGGAGTGGGTGGATGTGTGTGGATGTTTTTGGCGGGAAAATGGAGCAGTGGCGCCAGTCCCTGGTGATGTGATAAGCAGAACTACTGAGCAGATTCATGCGCCCCTGGTGGCAGAGTACAGTTGACGGAGGAAAACAGAAATAAGACAGCAGTGGAACTGTTTTCTGCTGTTATCAGAAGGACAGGATAGTGCAATAAGGATAGGTGGATAGTTTAGGTGAGTGGCATCGCTGAGGGAGGAGTTTTTAACTGTTGCAGGTGTGAGCATGTCACCGATGATTTTTGCATCTTATACCCGGCAGGGATTACCCACTGTGTAAGTCAACACTTGACAAGCAGCTTTCAAATCAGTATTTGAAATAAAATAATATTGACATTTCACAGTTCCCTAACTTTCTGAGATATCAATTAATATATATAAAGTAGAATAGCTGTCACATAATAATGGATAATCCATATCCTTTCCCTTTATGGACCACTGGGCCAAATATTCAACCAGTGGTTCAATATGCAGCCCAATATTTATAAGTCTGACACCAAATTATAGTTCCTGCGCAATTCTCTCAGCATGCTATCAGTTTTTGCAACCAAGAACATTATGCATCACCTGTAATTTCAGTCATTGAAGTATATAGTGTACTATTTATCTATTTAACGCCACCTAAGTTGAAAGATTTTTATCAGATAAATGGCAAAAATGAAATTTTTTCCTTATATTCCATGTTTGGCGCCCAGAAACTTTCTGTGCCATTTGTGGAAGGTGTATTTTTTAAGTGTCTACTGTATGTGGGTCAGAATTCGAAAACCTTGAAATTTCAGCTGAAAAGATTTTGAAAATTGTTCGCTCCAGAAATGATTTTTTAAGTTTGTGTTGGTTCGGTCAAACAATCAGCTATCACTGCACTTTCATGTCCAAGGGTCCCTGAGGTGATAAACACAGCTGTAATGCTTTTGGACCGCCATTAAAATCACACTTATAACTAAAAAATCCTGACCACTTAGGGCTAAAAAATATATTGTCAATGATTAGTCAAGTTGCTTGCACATTTTTGGCCAAGTTCCAGTTCTTTAGTGCCAAGATTTTTGAGAAACTGCATTTTGATCAATTAAAATACCAAATATGTGTGTCATTAGCATCATGCCTATAACTTGAAATCCCTACTACTTACGTAGAGCTGAAGAATGTATTATCAACATATTGGAAAGTGGCTTTTCTGCACACATTGAGCTATATTTCAGGTCTTTATGACCAACAATTATTGAGATAGAACACATCCTTGAACCAGAAAATTACAAACACAAACAAAAATACTCTTTTCATCAATAGTTTGGATTGTGAATAATAAAGATGATCTCCACTACCCCCGCCAGTGCCCAATGTCTTTGCTAAACCATATTTCAGATGCTAGACAATGGTGAAATGGTACTGGCACCCCATATTTCATTAGTAGTTTCAGAGAATCATCGAACTGCATACTAAGCATGTCAGATGCAAGGAAAATGCAAAAATGTTATGTAATATTCTGTCGAAACATTTATTGATAATACATATTCAACAGATTTCAACTCCAGTCACCTACAGCAAAAGTTTAGTGAGGTAAAGGCAATAAGCCATTTTTGACATGATGCTAATGACAGTGTGATGCTAATGATAATTAAGGTAAAATTCTTTGAAGGGACCAGTGCAAAACTGGCAATCTGGCAATATGTGCATGCAAAGACCTTTTGAACACCAGAAATATGTTCACAGTGATTTTGAACCAGAAATATGCAGTTAAAATAGAGATAGGACAACTGACATGCCAACAGTGATGCTCTAATATTTTGGTTTACATAAATGATACAGAACTACAGATAGTTCAGTTATTTTCTTGTAGTCAGGGAGTCACAGAGGGGAGGTGTGACATAGGGTATGATTACAGTTTTATTGCATATTATGATGGATGGGGCACCCCAGAACAAGAATCAGGCGGGTGCCGCTCCGGCACCCTTGGGCATTCCATTCTAGCGGCCATTTTCCAAAATGGCCGCCGGAACCCTATTTTTGACCATATACCCTCATATAATTGTCAAAGATGAATGAATAAATATTTATTTTCAACTTACGCAGGTACAATACATGACAAAAAATAATTTTCAAACATGACAAAAATGAATACAAGTTATAAAGTTGATGGAATAACACCCAAGTAAATAATTACTATACCCAAATGGGGGGTGAGCTTCCGGTAAAATTACATATATACATGTATAAAACATTTAATAATTAAAAATGACAATCTGACTGTATAAATATATTGTTATAATAATTAAATGATACTTTTAAACAGATAAAATATTAATACATCTAATGACCACATATTGATCATGCATTAGCTGTGGTTGCTGCCTATGTCAAGAGACAAGAGTGGTCAAATAACAACATTCAAATTAATAACAATAATATATATTACAAAATACACTTTTTGGAAAAATATATATATATATATACAAATATTAAAAAATGGCTGTGACAACTTCTTGCTTGGACCATGATTTTTGATCCAAGGCATTAAAGAAGATGATGGTGAAACCTGGGCCAAAACACAAGCGAAAGTGGTTGATTTCATGAAAAGAGATCTCAAAATAGCAACTGCTAACAAGTCTATGGTTGACCGAGCTCATCGTGTTGGCCAAAAGAATGACAGGAAGCCTCGCAACGTTGTCGTAAAATTAGCCTCATCATCAACAAAGGATTTGATCTTCAAAAATGTGCGCAACCTGGCTGGAAAAGATCATTTCAGTGTCAATGAACAATTCCCTCCAGAGATTCAACAAAGACGCAAACGCCTTTGGCCTAAATTTAAAGAAGCCAAGCAAACATTCAAAGTCGATCCAAATCACAAAGTAAACTGGTCCCTCGACAAGCTGTACATAAATGGTAAACAGCACACTGCTAAAGATGATGTCCAACATATTGTCCCAAGTGAGCATCTCAATTGTAAAGTGCATATTGAACACTCCCAGTCAATTTCTGACAAAGGATCCACGTTCCAAGGTCATGCAGCCAAAATAACCAAAGACGCCCGCATAGCAGCAGTTCTTGCCAAGCTCTACTCCATCACAGAAATTGCAAAGGCAGAGCACAATATGTATGCCTGTAGAATTAAGCATGGCGAATCCATCCAAAACGTGTGTTCTGATGACGATGAACACGGTGCTTCAAGCCATCTTCTCAAGATGCTGGACGAAGAAGACGCTGAAAATATCATTGTTGTTTGTACCCGATGGTTCTGTGGTACACACATCGGTCCAAGTCGCTTCACTCACATTACCGACTGCACAAGAGAAGCCGTACAGAGACTGGAATCTTCTTAATGACAATGTATTCATTGTTATGTGTGACTATTTGACAGCAATAATGTGTATTAATTGCAAATATTAGCTGTAACCTAAATTCGGCCCAAATGAACCCTGTACATATACCATTGGTGATCACAATGATGATTGCAAGTGATGAACTTTCTGGTTGGACTTTGTGGTCACATGTCACATGGTTGAATATAATTTTCTACAAAACTGATGTTCTATAGTGACTATATGTGTTTGTATTATTATTGTATTATTATTGACTATGTATTCTGTATATGACTGATAACCCTAAAGAAAACTTTGCAAAATTTACGGTCTAGCATGCATTGTATATGTGTTACTCAAATTCACAATTCTTTACCCATTGAAGTGGCCACTATAGGGTCATAGTGCTTTAAATTGACATACTTGTGCCTTACATAAAAATCTGCTTCAAACGATTGTCTATAATTTTACTTGTACGACCCTTGTGACACACTAAATTTTCTTTTTAATGCAACTTACCAAACCTAAATTATCATGTAATTATCATACCACGTCTTTAACTCCAAGTGAACAAGGTGAAATGTGGTCCAAATTGCTCTTCTCTGAGGTCTGAACTGTCACAAAATCATATTGGCTAGGTCTTTGTATTCATCACCAATGTGTATTTTTTATCCACCAGGAACAGCTGATAAATGGCTTAAATCACATACCAATCTCTTATAAGATACAAATACCATAATTTAGATGCTGTTGTAAACATTGATGATTGGATGGTTCTGAACTGTTTTGCTTTGCTGTTTGCCCAGTTATGGGTGTTTTTTCACAGTTTCATAACTCTGAGAATGTTACAAAAGAGAAGTATGTATTACTGAGAACAACAAACAAATAATTTGTGAGCTCCACAATTCATTGCTGCAGCATGTTTCACTTCATGCGCAAATCATATAATGACTTCATTCATAAATTCATCATTTCTAAATGTTCTAAAATGCTCATAATACTCATTTTATGTACATACAAATTCAAATGCTTTGAGTTTTTCACTGTATACATACCCCTATATCTCCAGAAGAGTCAATCAAAAACCTTTCTCATAAGTACTATGAACATATGTTATCATAGCATGTCTTGGAAATCTTGTTATATAAAACGAAGAAATGAATATTTTAGAGGGTGAAAAATGTCTTTCTGAAATAATGTCTGAAACTGACGAAGCTGAAAACTTGCAGATTATTTCTAAATCTAGATATTATGAAACATCAGAATTGAAAACCATAAGAAACCATTTCAGATCAGGCAAAACTTTATCAATTTTTAATTCTAACTCACGAAGTCTTGCTAAGCATTTAGATCAGTTTCAGACACTATTTAAGACAACTCATGATCTTGGCATGGATTTTGACATCATTACTTTTGTGAAACATGGTTGAATGATGATTTGTCACAGCTAGCTACAATTGATAATTATGTGCCTGTTTTTAAACATAAGAAATCAGTTAAGGAAGGTGGTGGCTTGGCTGCATATTTAAAGCAGGGTCTTGAACACACTGTAAGACACGATCTCTCCTTCAATGACCATGTGACAGATATATTTGATGGTCTTTTCATTGATTTAAATACAATGAACTTGGTGATTTGTATTATATATAGATCACCCAGTTTCAATTCTATTCCAGAATTGTCTGATCATTTAAATGAAAGAATCAAAAGAATCAAAAGGGAAAACAAAGACATCATCATTGCTGGTGATCTAAATGTAGATCTGCTAAAGTATTCAAGCCACCATACTACTACTGAATTCCTTGATCAAATGCTCATCAATAACCTGCTTCCCAAGATCACTATGCCTACTCGTATCACTGAAAAATCATCAACACTCATTGATCATATATATACAAACATTGATAAATCAAAATGTATAGCAGGAACCCTTATCACAGATATTAGTGATCATTTTTCAAATTTCATTTTAATTAATGTCAGTCACGAGTCCTCCCTTCCTCAATATGTTAAGTACAGGTTGATCAATGACCAACTTCTTATTAATTTAAACAGGAAATTAGCTGAATATAATTGGAAAGACTTATATAATAAAAATGACGTCAGTATAGCTTATGAACACTTTGTAGATAAATTTTCAGGAATAGTAAACCAACATCTTCCAACTAAATGTGTCAAATTCAATAAGTTTAAGCATAAAAGCAAGCCTTGGATTACGAAAGGAATTCTCACTTCTTTGAAGACTAAAGAGAAACTATATATCAAAATGATAAAAGCCAGAGAAACTGAACACTATAGTATAAACCATGTAAAATACAAGCAGTACAACTTAATCTACAATAAATGTATTAAGAGTGCAATCATGACTGGAACTTGATATTTCAGCAATCTAAAAGTGATGTCAAAAAGACATGGAATAACATTAACAAACTTCTGAATAACAAAACTAACAATCAAACATCACCTGAAAGTTTTTACTTTGGAAATAACAAGTATTCTTGTAGTGCTGATATAGCTGCTGGATTAAATGACTATTTCACAAACACAGGACCCTCCCTTGCAAATAAAATACCCCAAACATCAAAAACAGCCTCTCAATTATTGTCTTCGACCCCACTACCAAGTAGTTTGTTCCTAAGTCCTGCAACACCGAATGAAATTCTAAACATTATTTACAAATTAAAGCCCAAAACCAGTACTGGTCACGACAGTCTCTCTCCAAAATTGATAAAGAAATGCTGCAATATCGCACTACCACTGACATACATAGCAAATCTTTCTATATCCACCGGTGTTTTTCCTCAAAATATGAAAATAGCTAAGGTAATAGCCATACATAAAAAAGGCAACCCATCTCAAATTGAAAACTATAGGCCTATTTCCCTGCTCCCAACATTTTCCAAAATACTAGAACGCCTAATATACAACAGATTATTTGATTTCTTAAATAAACATAACCTACTCTCATCTGCACAATATGGATTTAGGAAAAATATGTCTACAGAATACGCAATTACTGAACTCCAGGACAGAATAGTTAAAGATCTAGCAAGTAATAAATGGTGTATTGGTATCCTCCTTGATCTAAGCAAAGCATTTGACACTCTCAATCATAGCATCCTCTAAACAAAACTAAATCATATAGGTATACCTGGCCTCACCCTCCAATGGTTCTCCAGTTATTTATCAAACAGAAAACAATACACATATTTTAAGAATACATCCTCATCCTTTAAACCTTTAACTTGTGGTGTTCCTCAGGGGTCCATTCTAGGACCTCTCCTCTTTCTCATATATGTAAATGATTTAGTAGAACATTTAAAAAAGAGTAAAGGCATATTATTTGCAGATGATACCAACCTCCTATTTAGCGATAATAGCCTCAACAACCTAATACAAACTATAAATACAGAACTTTCCTCAGTTAAAACCTGGTTTTCAGCCAATAAATTATCTCTCAACATCAATAAGACAAGCTACATTATATATCATAGCAGCAAAAGAACCATACCAGATCATGACGACATAATTATAGGCCTGACAAACATCAAGCGAGAAGTTAGTGCGAAATTCCTTGGCATTGAAATAGATGAAACACTGAACTGGAAAAAACATATTACTAATAAGGCTAACCGAATAGTCAAAATAACATCGGTCCTCTCTAGACTTAAGCATACAATATCAACAGATATTCTAAAAACTATTTACAATGCCCTAGTTCTACCCCATATTTCATACGCTATAGTTGCCTGGGGAAATATAAGGAACAAAGAGATGTCCAATGTCAAATTACTACAGAAAAAAGCAATAAGACTAATCACTAAATCCAAGTATAATAGCCACACGGACCCTTTATTTAGAAAATTGAAATTATTAAAATTAGATGACATTTACACTGTCCCGTGTACCAAGCTCTTCCTAAAGTATTAACGCAACATCCTTCCTAAATACCATTCCCAGCAAATAGTCACAAATAGCAATATACATGATCACTTTACAAGGCGGCAGCAGGACCTACACCCCCCTCAAATTAAGAAACAAATAGAAGAGCAATTATTCAATGTCAAAATATCACAAGCATGGAATTCCTTACCCGCCAATATTAAAAACAATTTAAAATCATACTCTTCAATATACAAACTCAAAGATTATTTGATATCAAGGTACAACCCATCATGCTCCCTCCCAAATTGTTATGTTTGCCTAAATTCAAGAATCTGAAAACTGACTGCCTCACTCATGTCATTTCGAACTCATTTCATCTTTCATTCATCGAAATTATCATTATGTTTATATATATATTCATTGACTACCATTATCTAGATTTTTTTTTGGTTAATTTTTAAATCTTTGTTGTTTTTTTGTTTTTTGTTTTTTTCTTTTCTGCATTTTTTTTCCCCAATAAGCTATCCATTTATTTATCCACTCATGTACTTGTCTTTTTGTTTAAATTCATTTATATCTATTATTGAAATACTGATGAAAATTATTTATTCTGTAATAATGTAAGGTGCTGCGACCACAGCCTGCATAGGCTCTTGTATGCTCCTCCATTTCCATATGCCATGTATATCGAATATTCTAATAGCATTGACTGATTATTGTAATTGCATATGTGAAATGAAAAATAAATATCCTATCCTAAATATCCTATCCTATCCTATCCTAATGAAAGTTGTTTGGATGACATCAATGCAATAGTTTCTCCTTTAACCCTCTCCTTAATGCAAGATGGCTGCCATCGAAACTCAAATGTGGCATTACTTCTCGCAACATTCTCCGCTATCTTGTCGATTTCAGTCTACTCAGTTTCTTTTAGTGGACCAGCCAATATATCATTCTTTACTGTTAGAGGCATTTCTTGTTAAGGGGAGGAACCTAATGCCTATTCGATTTTTTTTAAACAACAGCCAATATTAACAGGAGTATACATGTCCGATGGGGTTTTTATAGAAGGCCATTTTAAATTGAAGTTGACAGCAGAAAAACAATTCCCAGAAATTACTAGTTTAGTTCAGTTTGGTTATCTCAAGAAATATCAATAAATTAATTAAGGTGCTAAATGAAGGCTGACACCAAGAGCTTGATGTCAGCTTTTATTTAGCGTCTTGGTTTCCTTTCAACTACAACTTGTCAACCCTCCAAAAGCTAATTAATGTTGCCGTCACTATCGAAAATGTCCTTGGAAACTCAAAATCCTGCCATGTATTTTCAGTTCCACTTATCCTTATCACTAGATAACTCACTTCTAACCAATCAAAATGGGTGTGGATGGATAGCCCTTATTTTCAGCTTTCATTTGGTATCTTGGTTTCCTTGTTACTATAACCGTTAATCTTCCAGAAGCTAAATGAATGTTCCTGTCATTATTGAAAATATCCTCAGAAACACATAACTTTCCCATGTATTTTTAATTTCACCTGTCCTTAATTATCACCAAAAAATCATTTCTAACCAACCAAATGGATGTGGTTGGATAGACCTTGATATCAGCTCATTTGGCACGTTGGT
This sequence comes from Platynereis dumerilii, assembly GCA_026936325.1. Lineage (NCBI taxonomy): Eukaryota > Metazoa > Annelida > Polychaeta > Phyllodocida > Nereididae > Platynereis > Platynereis dumerilii. The sequence continues at coordinate 2,774,222 of JAPTHN010000038.1, read as the reverse complement.
TTCCTTGTTACTACAACTGTTAATCTTCCAAAAGCTAAGTGAATGTTGCTGTCATTATTGAAAATATCCCCGGAAACGCGAAATCTTCCTATGTATTTTTAATTCCACCTATCCTTATCATTAGATTAATCATTCCTCACCAGCCAAAATTGATGTGGTTGGATAGTCCTTTATGTCAGCTTTCATTTGACACCTTCTTTTCCTTGTTACTGTAACTGTCAATCTTGCAAGAGCTAAATAAATGTTGCTGTCAATGTCAAAAATCTCCTCAGAAACACAAAATCCTCTCCTGTATTTACAATTGCACCTATCTGTATTACCAAATAATTCATTCCTAACCATTAAAAATGGATGTGGATGGATAGACTTGATATCAGCTTTCATTTGGCACCAAGGTTTTCTTGTTACTACAACTTTCAACCCTCCAAAAGAAAAATAAATGTTGCTGTCAACGGCGGAAATCCCCTTGGAAACGCAAAATCCTCCCATGTAATACAATATGCACCCCATTTATATCCACATCCATTTTGAATTGTTAGGAATGATTTATTCGGTGATCCAGATAGGTGCAATTTTAAATACAGGAGAGGATTTTGTTTTTCCGTGGAGATTTTTGACATTGACAGCAACATTTATGTATCTCTTGCACGATTGACAGTTCTAGTAACAAGGAAACGAAGGTGTCAAATGAAAGCTGACATAAAGGGCTATCCAACCACATCAATTTTGTTTGGTTACAAATAATTTATCAGTGATAGGGAACTGAAAACACATGGCAGGATTTTGAGTTTCTATGACATTTTCAATAGTGACGGCAACATTACTTTAACTTTTGAAGGGTTGACAAGTTGTAGTGAAAAGGAAACCAAAAAGCTAAATAAAAGCTGACATCTAGCTCTTGGTGTGAGCCTTCAATTAGAACCTTAATTATCTGTTGATATTTAGTTATATAACTAAACTGAACTAAGCTGGTAATTTCTAGGAATTGTTTTTCAGCTGTCAACTTCAGTTTTAAATGGCCCACTGTAGAAACCCCAATCGAACATTTATACTACTGTTAATATTGGATTTTTGTTTAAAAACCATCTAATAGGCACAGGTACCTTCCATTAACAAGAAATGCCTCTAACAGTAAAGAATGATATATTGGCTGGTCCACTAAAAGAAACAAAAGTGACCATATTTGACCAGATAGGGGAGAATGTTACAAGAAGTAATGCCACATTTGAGTTTTGATGGCAGCCATCTTGCATAAAGGACAAACTATTGCATTGATGTCATCAAAACAACTTTCATTGAGTTCCCCATTCCAGGAAACCTAGGTTTAGACCAAAATATCATGGTCCTATGACAATTATATCAGGAGATGTGGCCAAAAATATGGTTTTGGTGGCCATCTGCCAAAATGGCTGCCAGAATATTGAACTGGCATAATCAAAACCACTTTCATTGAATGCCTTATACCAGAAAACCTAGGTTTGGACCCGAAAATCATGGTCCTATGACAATTATATGAGGATATATGGCTAAAAATAGGGTTCTGGCAGCCATTTTGGAAAATGGCCGCTAGAATGGAATGCTCAAGGTGCCAGAGCGGCACCCGCCTGATTCTTGTTCTGGGGTGCCCCATCCATCATAATATGCAATAAAACTGTAATCATACCCTATGTGACACCTCTTGTACAGGATCAATAGGACTGTCTCCCTGACTATGGGGTTTTCAGACAATGTCAGACACAAAGTTTTCTCACAGAATGTGTCCCTTTAATTTTCATTAAGAAACAAATCCAGTGTGATGCTAATGACCCAGTATTGGAGACATTGACACAACAACCTCCTGCTCTTATACAGAATATTATTTCAGGTATTGGTAACTAGATTTTAGAAGACTGACAGGCAAGTCTCCATGTTGGTAGAGACAGGCCATTTTGAGGGGAGTTGGCCACTTCAATGCTATTTCTGGATGTGATAAAAATATTCTGGCACAAATTTTTTGTGTTATAACTATGCTAATACCCTTGTCTATGACAAATGACTACAAGAAGTCCTCGATGGCCTTCCTGCCATCATGAACTATTGTTAAACACTGGAGACAAGAATTCCAGACTTAACAAATTTTGACCCATGTCTCATTTACTTGGATGCGTCACCCAGCTAGGGGATAAGTTGGTATTTTAATTTAAGAACCGGTCCAATACAGAATAGATTATAATGTAATAGAATAGATAGAATAGAATAGAATAGAATAGAATATACTTTTATTTGTCCATTCACAGTAATACAAACGGAAACTAAATATTGGTACACTTCTCATGTATGACCAAACAAAGATCCAAATAAATGTTCATTTAGACTTGCAGGATGGAACATGAAACTACAGAGAGAGGTCACTGGAGTGGCAAACTGGACGTGCTCCTCTCCTACATTGGATACTGCGTGGGGCTGGGGAACATCTACAGGTTTCCCTATCTCTGCTACAGAAATGGGGGAGGTGAGTGAATTGTTTTTCTTCTTGGATGAGACTTAGTGATCTGGCATTACAAGTCAAGTCAAGTAAAATACTTTTTATCTGTGTGACATTCAGTTAACACTGCCTGGCCTCTAAGGTCTAGTCACTACTAGTCAACCAGTTCACATCCTAACTTCAGTTTCCTTTATCATTTAAATATTCTTTTTTAAATTTTTTATTTGGCATAGATTATAACAAAAATTGATTCTTTTTTGCGTTTTATAGGAGCCTTTCTCCTCCCCTACTTCTTGGTGCTCATCTTCACTGGTCTCCCCGTCTATTACATGGAGATCATGTTGGGTCAGTACTCGGCATGCGGCGCCTCCACTGTCTGGAAATTTGCCCCTCTATTCAAAGGTACAGTACAATTAATAGTTTTGACCAACGCCCTAGGTAGGGCAACATGGGGTGTCATGTGGGGCATAGTAAGAAGTATAAAAACTTTCAATGACTCAACAACAAGTTAAAGTTAAGGTTTCAGCACAGCGCAACACATTTGTGATAGCCATGAATGGAGATTTGACGTGCCGCTTCAAGAAAAAAAACACGGTTGAATAGTCTCCGAGTGTATGCAGTTATTGGCATAACTTGCTCCGTCAGAATGTCAAGAAGGAACAGCTGCTGTCAATTTTCCACGCTGTGGATTACAATGTGCTTGCCAAGCAAGACCAGGTGGAATTTTGCTGACCAATCCTGTCAGTGTCAAACTGGATGGAACGTATTCATCCCACAGAGATGATTTGGGACTCGAGATACTATAATCAGCCAGTGTGTGGAAATATGGCAGTCCGATCATCCAAGACGTGCAAATTCTGGACGTGGTCATGGACAACAAGTGACCCTGACTGCATTTAAAAAGACAAATGGACAAGCTGTGTAAATTGCTGAAAAGTGGGATGTAATTCATGGAGAGAAATTGGACCTTTTCCATTGTCACCTCACTGCACCAGTGCCCCTAGCGTCTACAGCACGGAATACGGTCAAGGCAACCACCGGCAAATACAGCCAAATCTAGGGCGGCCAGCGGGCAACTAACCAGGGCAGCCAATTAATTTAATAATCAACAAATGAATACTTCCTTATCATTAAAATAAAGCAAATAAACACAAAAGCACAGGCTGCGAACCTGGTGGCCGTCTGAGAAATTGGCCATCGCAGATAATTAGCTATCATGGATTTGGTTTCCCAGCAGTTCCTCCAATACTAGATACAATATATTATTCTCAAATGTTTATGTGCAAAACTTTCATAAGATGCGTTATAGGTTCATCAAAAATGTGTGCATCTGGAAAAGAAAAGATTAAAAAACGAAAAAAGATATCTGATAGTGGGATACTACCTACTGGTTATAAATTAACAGGAAATGTGACTCCTCGATTTGTCGACATAATATACATGCCATTCCAACTCCAACTGTTTTCGCCCTCCGACTGAAATTCACCTCAGGCAAATAGAAGAGTAATTTTGCCATATATCTATTTCAACATCATTCACTTTATCACTTAAATCTTACATGGCCTCAAATTACAGGGTGTCTACAGAAAAAGAGGACAGTCACTTTTCTTCTTTTTCACACTCATATAATTTCAGAATTTGGTGAACATAAGAATGGATTTGATAGTCAGCCATATTAGGTCTACTGCAAATACGTTTATTTGTGAATTAGATCACTACTAAAGGCAAAATGCAAGCATAATATGCAAAAGTACTTGCATTGCTCTAAGCTGAAAAAGGTCGTCCTGTTTTCCTCATTGTTGATGAGAAATTTTTCACCATTTATGGTGCTTGTGAGAGAAGGAATGATTTATGCGTGAGTAGTGGGACATTTGCTGATGCTCCAGCTGCCGATAATTCAATTCAGGACCTAACACTTGGTCTTCAACATGGCGTCATCTGATGACAAGAAAATCACAAAAATGTCTCAAATAATCATTGAACAGAGAGCCGGAGTCATTGCAAATGTTTATAATAACATTCTGAAATAATTTGGGGTGGCATGGCATCAGACGAGAAACTCTTTGTTGGCAAAATCAAGTTCCTACAAGGTGTAGCACCTGTTCATACTGCAAAGAAGACTCAGAAGTGCCTGAAAACAAGCCTCCTGAGCTAGGTAGACTGCCACCCCTTGTCTCCTGAGCTGGACCCAGTGGATTATTCAGTATGGGCAAATTTGGGAGACAGAATCCAGCAAGTTATCCCAACCCTTGCATTAAAGTTAAAGGCCTCCGTCATGTCTGCATGGGGCAAAATGTTCGTGGAGAGCATCAAACATGCTTTTGTATCATTTATGTCTCATTTTCAGAAAGTTACCACAGCAAGGGGTACGAATAATGGGTAATTTGATTGCTCTGAATATACTGCTCTTATACAAATCATGTTTTGTAGAATAATGATGCTTGGCACAAAATAAAATGTAAACAAATCCAATGGTGTTGACTGTCCTTTTTTTCTATAGACACTTACAAATCAGAAATTTTATCATTTTTAAATTCCAATGATAATAGCCAAAGTATTCCAAGTGTTAAAGGAAGACCAAATTTCACACAACTTTACTAATTTTTGACGGGTTTATAGACGGGACAGAGCCACCAGCTCACCGAGCGGAGCGAGGTGTCTCGTCCCTTATGGCAAACATGCGAGGAGTGAACCAGATGGTTCAATAAAAAAAAGTGATTCAGACATCCAATAATATGATCCTGGCACTTTTTTCTCATCACACGTGACTACATTCTTCTTCTTCTAAAGTTATTTTCCACCTCTTGTTAAAAAAAAAAATTTGAAAAAAAAAAAAATTCACCAAAAATAGAATGTATGGAAAAAAAAAATTTAAAAAAAAGAAGATATTTTCGAGAAAAAAAAAATTTTTCCCTTCCATAAAAAAAAAAATTCCCTGCAAAAAAAGTTGGAAAAAAATGTTTTTCAAAAAATATAATGCTACAAAAATGAATTTCGAGAAACAATTTCGGGTCTTTAAAATTTATTTTTTGCGTTAAGGCTTTCCCGTCTTCATGCTTTGGCATTTACATATTATTTTGCAAAGCTATTGGCCTGGCGAAGTCAATAATATTATATTTACTGGTCGCACATAGTTCATTTGGGATCTCTAGTAAGAAATAGGTGCATTCCCAATCACTCTTCTTTGCTGTTCTCCCCCACCTTGAACAGTCAGTTTGAAACTAAGCATACATTTTTAAGGAGCCTCGGCTGCAGTGGCGTAGCCAGAAATCCATGAGTGGGGGGGCCAAGGGAGGGCCAGGGTCTGAACCAGGGGGGCCTACCTTTCGCGGCATTTTTGCGACATTTTTGCAGCATTATATGGATGAAAATTGACACAGCGTTACAAGCCTAGGCGCCTTCTTTACGAATGAATTGGCAATGTTGACCGTCTTATCTTTTGTGAATGATAGGGAAAATGACCATAATCCAGATAAACCGCTGATAAATTTTACGTACACGACGATGAAAATAACTCCATATAATGAAAGTTTCATGAAAAATGACCATGCATCTCATACTTACACTAAAATCAGTTTTGACCTGTGTAAAAATAATGAAACATATTCTATGGTTTCGATATTAAAAGTATGACAATGACACCTCATCTATTATCATGATTCACAAAGAGTATCTTTTGCAGTGAAATTGTCCTCTTGTTTTTGTTTTTCATAACTGTCTTTGCAAGTTTCCTGCTGAGAATGTCTTCTTTTTTATATATTAGGTCTAAACTGAAAATTTATGAAATTCCTTTTGATAGAAATCTCCCAACTCCTCAAATTGGCCTAAAAGGAAGTAGCAATTTGTGCAAATTACAGAAACACCAAAAATGTAGGGAAATTCCATGCACATATATGAAAAATTGAGCAGTTTGTACAAAATCACTCTGGTAAATCAGATCTGTTTTATTAGAAAACTCTCAAAGGAGCATTATTCTTTAACTGAGCAGTGGCGACGGAAAGATTTCCTCAAAACACCCTAATTTTTTTAGATGTTGCATCGATTCTTTAGATACATAGGCATACTGGAAGGGGAGCAGTCACCCTCCCCTTAAAAAGTTTGGGAAATACTAAGATTCGGGCAAAAAGGCAAAACAATTCAGGCAGATATTTTTAAAAATAAACATAATTAAGAATCAATAGTTTCCAAGAGATTTCTTTTGGAATATTACCAAATCTAGATCCTGATATTCAGGCAAATGTCGCTCACCCCCTAAAAGGTTTGCCTGCGGCACACATGTTGCTAGACCTGTATATTAAAATAAGGATATCAGCCTCAGAACTTTTCAAAGGGCAACTGTCATTCTAGAGAAAATTGGGTATTTATAAGTGAGCGCCAGCGAAGACCAGAACTTTAGATGGACGTGATCCAGCGACTGTTGCTGCTCCAATAATTTTTTCAAAATTTTCAAATATGAAATGGGGGGCCAGTGGGGGGGCCACTTATCCATTTGGGGGGGCCCTGGCCCCCCCCAGGCCCCCCCATAGCTCCGCCACTGCTCGGCTGCTACTTTATAAATCCTTGGTGCTACTTTATAAAGGAGAAGGCATATACTTTACCAACAGGGCTTTATAAAATAGAAACGTTTTAATATGAAATGTATCATTGTTTTATTTTCATGGAATTCAATAATCTAACCTTGTAACACATGTTAGAATCATAGATTGATATGTGTGCACTGATAATGACTTAAAATTTGTATGGCACATGCCAATAACACAGGTCCACTATGAGTTTTTTGGGAAAGCTATGTTTCCTGCAGTCAATTAGTTTTGCATCTATATTCAATATTTTCTCTATTTCGCTGTCTATTTCTCAAAATTCAAATTTTTTTTTCAAACTTTGATGCATGTAGATGGATGCACAATAAAATTTATGCGTATATAATTTATTGACTCAGCGTAAAAAGCAGCTCTGCAACTTTGGTGTCACCATTAATTTGCAATCCCTGCTGTAGCTACACACCTAACTTAGCATGTGCTACCGGACTGACATTGCCTTTCTGTGTGGCTCATAAAATGTCTTCCCAGAGCCCATTGTTTTCTTTATACAGTCCTCATCATATTTATGTGGAATCTCAAGTCTCTTCTATGCTTTTGAGGTATGACGTCAGAGATGACGCTATTCTCTAGCATTGCAATATATTATAATTAACTAGATCTATAAGATGTGATGACATCTTAAACTGGGTCATGTTCCCCGACTTCTAGCCAATGTGAATCCACCAAAACTGAGTGTCACGGTTTCAACACAGTGTCAGAGTGAAAAGTGCACCCCACTTTTCCATTTTTCTTCACCACAACGTTTTATGGCTTACGGGCCAATCAGTCAAGATGAAAATGATACGTGAGAAAACCAGCCAGGAGACTCATACTAAATAAATCTGTAATAATTCTAGTTTATGTCAACGTCAATAGTCCGTATTTTCCCTTTATTATTGAGCACCTTCAGGTTGGTTCTTTTTCGAACATTGAAAATTGATATGGGACACTGCATATGATTTTTCTCAGCCAAAATTGTCTTTAATGGCCCACTTAACACATTTTCATGCATGTAACACACTGTGATGAAACAAAGGCAATCATGACCTTTTGCATCTTTGGAAAGCGGCCATTTACTGGCTCACATGCAATACCTGATGCGAACACCTTGCTTCTCATTTCAGGCATTGGATACACGATGATGATGACCTGTGCTCTGTTCTGTCTTTTCTCCAACACAATCATGGCCTATGTGCTCCACTACTTCTTCTCATCATTCCAAGCAACTTTGCCATGGGCGACTTGTGACAATTCTTGGAACACCCCGTTTTGCAAGTCTATGGACAAATCTACTTTTGGTGGGTGATAAATAACTTGGTCACTTGCTTCATCAACTGATCACTGCTGATTATGACCATAATAAACCCAACTTGTTTAATATATCATTTAAGCAATTTTGATTATCATTTTGTACAGTGGCGTAGCCAGAAATCCATGAGTGGGGGGGCCAAGGGGGGGCCAGGGTCGGAACTAGGGGGGCCTACCTTTCGCGGCATTTTTGCGACATTTTTGCAGCAGTATATGGCTGAAAATTGACACAGCGTTACAAGCCTAGGCGCCTTCTTTACGAATGAATTGGCAATGTTGACCGTCTTATCTTTTGTGAATGATAGGGAAAATGACCATAATCCAGATAAACCGCTGATAAATTTTACGTACACGACGATGAAAATAACTCCATATAATGAAAGTTTCATGAAAAATGACCATGCATCTCATACTTACACTAAAATCAGTTTTGACCTGTCAAAAATAATGAAACATATTCTATGGTTTCGATATTAAAAGTATAACAATGACACCTCATCTATTACCATGATTCACAAAGAGTATCTTTTGCAGTGAAATTGTCCTCTTGTTTTTGTTTTTCATAACTGTCTTTGCAAGTTTCCTGCTGAGAATGTCTTCTTTTTTATATATTAGGTCTAAACTGAAAAGTTATGAAATTCCTTTTGATAGAAATCTCCCAACTCCTCAAATTGGCCTAAAAGGAAGTAGCGATTTGTGCAAATTACAGAAACACCAAAAATGTAGGGAAATTCCATGCACATATATGAAAAATTGAGCAGTTTGTACAAAATCACTCTGGTAAATCAGATCTGTTTTATTAGAAAACTCTCAAAGGAGCATTATTCTTTAACTGAGCAGTGGCGACGGAAAGATTTCCTCAAAACACCCTAATTTTTTTAGATGTTGCATCGATTCTTTAGATACATAGGCATACTGGAAGGGGAGCAGTCACCCTCCCCTTAAAAAGTTTGGGAAATACTAAGATTCGGGCAAAAAGGCAAAACAATTCGGGCAGATAATTTTAAAAATAAACATAATTAAGAATCAATAGTTTCCAAGAGATTTCTTTTGGAATATTACCAAATCTAGATCCTGATATTCAGGCAAATGTCGCTCACCCCCTAAAAGGTTTGCCTACGGCACACAAATTGCTAGACCTGTATATTAAAATAAGGATATCAGCCTCAAAACTTTTCAAAGGGCAACTGTCATTCTAGAGAAAATTGGGTATTTATAAGTGAGCGCCAGCGAAGACCAGAACTTTAGATGGACGTGATCCAGCGACTGTTGCTGCTCCAATAATTTTTTCAAAATTTTCAAATCTGAAATGGGGGGGCCAGTGGGGGGGCCACTTATCCATTTGGGGGGGGCCCTGGCCCCCCCAGGCCCCCCCCCCCATAGCTCCGCCACTGATTTTGTATTATTTATATTTTATTCTTTTTCGATTTCTGACAGAAAGAAGATTAAGGAATGGAAATATAATTATTATTATTCCTGGGTGTATAAGTCAAAAATCCATACAGCCATGGCCTTGTGTTCATGCTCAGATGCTATGCTTCACTGTGGGGCTATCACTGTGACTAATCATTACAAAACAAATACTTGCCCAATCTTCACCGAATTGTCAGGAATTATAGCCTGTATAAAGTAGAAGGGGTTCTGATAAAAAATAGTGACTTGAATAAAGTTACATAATAACTGTGAGGCAAAATACTAAATTAAATGAATTTTTGAACATATAATCAGTTCTGATGCCATGTCAAATGCATGATAGTTATAGTCACCGAAGTCTCTGGCAGCGTTGGTCACACACCAAGTTAAACATTCATGACAAAATCACAATTAAATATGCAGCTTTAACGTTGGTTCATCGGGGTTCGCTAGCAGTGTTTTTAATTAGAAAAATTGTTTATTTCTCAAGTAAGCAAAAAGTAGTAAAACTTTTTTCTTCTGATGAAATTTAATTTGTTTCATTAAATTCAACATATATGGAGAGCATTTGACACAATTTCCTTTTCAGATAAGAAGTGCTCTATCTTCCAACACCTACTTACAAATTTGTCATAAAATACTCCCAGTAAAACCTGATGAACCATAAACTGAAGCATGTATTTGATTGTAATTATGCCATGAATACCTAAGTTGGTGTGTAATACAATACATCCAGACACTTTGGTGACTATTACCATCAGGGAAATAACATATAGCATCAGAAGTGATTTTATGCTTATATTCAAACAAATTCAGTATTTTGCCACACCATTACAATGCTATGTCATTTAATGCTACAATTTCAATCAGAACACATGCTACTGTGTACAAGTTATAATTCCTGACAATATGATGAACATTGAGCAAGTATTTGCTATGTTATGATTGGTCACAATGACAGCCCCGTAATGAAGCATAGCAAATGAGCATAAACTGTATATGTATATAATATATAATATATATATATACAAATTTTCCTCTTCTTTCAGAAAACCAAACATCATTCGAGAATGTGACAGCACCTTCTCTACTTTTATCAATGCAGTCATCTTCGAACACCACTTTAAATATTACAACAGACATGTTTGTTTCTCCTGCAGAAGAATACTGGAGGTATAATTTTTTCAGAATGCTTCAATAGTTAAGAATTATCGTTAGCTTTCTGTTATGGCTCTTGAATTTGTCAGTACTGGCTTAAATCTGTCATTCACAAAATTTTTCATTCACGCACTTTTTTTTTCCATGGTGACACAACAGACGACATGTCCTGAATATTTCCGATGGGATTGAAAATATGGGTCGGTTTGAATGGAAACTAGTCTTGCTATTGCTTTTGGCCTGGGCAATCATCTATCTGTGCCTCATAAAAGGAATCCAGTCTACAGGAAAGGTACACTGAAAAAAAATGATTGTCTGATAACAGATCGACAATCAATGTCTAATATGTGTCTGATCAAGTGATTGTCTAATCCAGACTATTGAATTGTTCAAAATGTCAAAGAACTTGTTTGTTTCATTCAATTGGTTGTCTGGTTCAAACAATCAATTGAATGAAACAAACAAGTTCTTTGACATTTTGAACAATTCAATTGTCTGGATTAGACAATCACTTGATCAGACACATATTAGACATTGACTGTCGATCTGTTGTCAGAAAATCCTTTTTTTTTTCAGTGTATGTATTTGCAAACAATTCTGGCAGCGTGCATGGGTTCTCATGGGAAGATTGCACTGCCATGAAAGCTCTTGTCTGTAGTGAGCGTTTCTCAGTATCTCAATAGGTATCTCACTGGTACCGGTTCCACATCTAGTGCTCACAAGTGTCTCCAAATTGTAATCACTTCTTGTAGGTAACTTTGCTGCAGGGCAAAGAGGCCAAAGTGGTCAAAAGTTTGTAACAGCATCTACACATACTGTATTTTATCTAGGTTGGTAGGTAGGTATTTATTGTCACACCGACCACAGTACAAAAACATACATGCAATTAATTATGAAAGGTCAAAATTTCATGTTGATTTGCCTGCTTTCCCGAATTTCCCATCATCATCATGTCAATCCTTCTCAAGACATAGTGCTCATAGGATTATCTAAAAATTGTGGGACCCCTTGTTTATTAAGCATATAGATGAATCAAAGAGACTACTATTCAAAACCGGAAATAAATGTCTTTAATTATGAAGCATGAATGAGTGATGAAAAGAAATAACATGACATTCGGGTTTCAAATGACAATGTGTTTTATACATGTATAGATAGGAAATCAGTAGCCTACACTGCGTTCCCAATTATTATGCAACCATTATTTTTCATGATATATCAAAAAGAAATGACACTATAAAGATATCCTGTACACAAAATGATGTGTGTCCCATGGAGTAAATATCCTGTAAATTTTGTCCAATTCCGTTTACTCAATGAGGAGTTACACCACATAATAAAGTTTTGAGGTTTTCCCAATTATTATGCAATTTCATGAAAGTGCACCCACTACCACCCCAAATTAATCAAACTGATCCTAAAATACCATGAACACATACCCCTTGACACTAAATGAAAAATTGAACCATAATTTGAAACATTGGTGTTTTTACATGTGAGCATGTGAAATTATTCCCCTGCATTGAAATAACATTGAAATGACAATCTTTTTGTAATGAAAGCTCTTTGTCAGCAAGACAAATTACGGAATCACCATGAACCTCATACTCTGCTTTCCTGAGGTCTAGAACTCTCCCCTTGACCACAGAAAATCCTATTTCTCCAGTGCACTTGGACGATATCTTGAATGAATTCAGGTAATTCCAGTTTACAATGATATTTCAACGGGACAAAAATATGGTTGCATAATAATTGCGAACGCAGTGTATATAAATTCCAGGTCGTCTACTTCTCGGCAACATTTCCTTATGTCGTTCTCTTCATTCTTCTCATCCGAGGTGTCACACTGCCTGGATCAGCTATTGGACTCAAGTACTACCTCATACCAGACTTTTCGAAACTTCTTAAAACAAAGGTAGGTCTATATATGTGTATGTAATACCAGGAATTTATCATTACAAGAAATCATAAGCACTGAGTTTTAATTTCTTAAAGGATGACTAAATAAAGTTTACCTCAACAATCATCTACTAAATAGACTAAAATGAAATTGTGTCTGTATTCTTGCTGGCGAACAGAGCAGCACTTTCTTGATTTGATGCATGCATTGGGTGGTGGTGCACAGTCGGCAGAACCATTTTCAAAATCATTAAAATAGCAAGGAAGTTCACAATAATTGCTCTTAGTCCAACATTGTGCTGAGACTCCATGTGTACGACTGATCATTGCGCATGCCTAATTGATGCTGCATGTTGATTATAGGTCTGGGGTGATGCCGCATCACAGGTTTTCTTCTCTCTTGGACAGTCTTGGGGAGTTCTCATCACCTTCGGCAGCTACAACAAGTTCAACCGTCGTTCAGAGAGGTCAGCCTTGTAGTATAAGCTCAATAGTTTCATGTTGCTCTCAGTAATGCCCCTATCACACGGAGACGTAACAGAGGGTTCCTGTTGCGGCGCTTCTTGCTTTTCCAGGAAAGTGGGAGGTTCTTAAGCTACATTCAACAATTCGGCGACGATATTTTCGTCTACGGCGCTTCTTAAACTTCCTCGCCAAAAGTTCCTAGAAGTCACATGACCTTATGGTGAGGCAAGAACTTGCTTCACGAAAGATTCAACCTGTTGAATCTTTACGAAGCAAGAAGCCATGATGCAAAAGACCTGAAAGACCCCCAAAATGATTGGGCGAAGTTAGAGACAGCTTGGGCGAAGTTAGAGGCAGGTTGGGCGAAGTTAGAGGCAGGTTGGGCGAGGCTACTTATCATTGAGTCAATGGAACTTCGGCGAAAAAAGAGAAGAACTCGCCGACACAAACAGGCTGTTGAAACGCCGAAACAGCTACTTGCTTGGCCGTAACAGGTATTTGCTTGGGCGTAATAGAGTATTTGTCAGGTGCTTGGGCGATGCTAGAGCCTGCTTGGGCGATGCTAGAGCTTGCTTGGGCGATGCTACTTTAACATGGAAGCAATGGAACTTCACCGAAGCTCCTGCCAACTCGCCGACACAGTCCTGCTCCTCTTTGGGGGTTGCTACGGCTCCAATTACGAGCGATTCAGCGTAGAAAACGAGTGCCTCGTCGTAATAGGAACCATCAACGACGATTTAGAACCTCTAATTGATTATATAATTGGCCAAAAATGGCTTGAAACGCCGAAAGTTGGCGAATCTGAAGTTCCTGGCACCTCTACAACTTCGCCGTCACTTAACCACTCTCGTGTGATCTAGGCATAACTGAAAGGAGATCTACAACCAAAAACTTCTTACATAGTTTGAACCGCAGTTCCCCCATTGCCTAATTGGTAAGTGCGCTTGTCAACTGGCTTTGACTCCCAGTTGGGGAACCCAAAATTTTCAGTGCACCTTTATGAGCAAAATCCCAGCTGGACGTCGTTCGGATGAGACGTTAAATTGGCGGCCCCTTGTATCAGTGTCTGTGCTGGGCAAGTAAAAGATCCCTCACATGGGGTAAATGTGTAACATGTTGAGGACTCCTGCTCTCTCTCTCATCTCATCAATCAACCCTCGTGAGCGCCCAGAACTGGGCTTAGAGGGCTGCACTTACCATATCTATCTATCTATCTATCTATGAGGGCGTAGGTTCAAATCCAACCCCGGGAACTCACTTTAGTCCGAGCCCATGGGACATTAAATGGAGGCGGGTTGTATCCAGTATTCTATGCTGGGGCAACTGAAAGACCCTGGGCATCCCTGAATTAATAGGGTATGTGCCAGACTCACAGTCTTCTCATCTCATCATCATACGGCGATCGCCTGCCTCGATATAGCCCACTAAGGTGCTGCAGAGGCATAAAACACAAACAAACAAACAAAACATAGTTTGAACCTCAGTTATGTTTGTGTATGTGACATTTTATTACAACTATGAAGGTACCTAAGTAAAAAATTGATTTAATGACTGAAACAAAAATGGCTTTTGGTGTATCATTCTACTTGCAGAGATGCTGTTATAGCAGCCTTCGCATGTTCATTGACCAGTCTCTTCGCTGGCCTTGTTGTCTTCTCCGTGATAGGTTTCCTTTCACATGAGATGGGTCAACCTATTGACAAAGTAATGCACTCAGGTAAAGTCATGTGCCTGTTTAAATTTATATCCGGTTGTACATGGGTTTAAATGGGTGACGAATATGCCATTAAGAAAATAGATGGCCGATGATGTTGTCAGAATTGGTCTGGATGTTATTTTTTTTTTTACTTTTGATGATTTGATTAACCTGTGAGGGTACTTGGGTTGTAATTGGTGCAATTTTTAACCAAACAATCACATAAAATGGTATTAAAGAGAGTAATCTTGTGATAAGGCTCGGACTGTGTAACTGGTCCAAATTACCTGCAGGGAGACAAATTTGACCACTGCCATTGTCACGTCTTCCAAGTGGTATATGTGGCAGATACAAAACCACCAAATTCATTTTACTTCATTCTGGCTCTCGATTTAAGAAACCCGAAGCAAAATTTATAATGATTACTTGGGTTCTATGGCTACAGGACCATCATATACAATTTTAAAACCAAAATAGGCCTAATTGGACCTCAAGTAACATTACCTTCGACCAGAGTAAACAATAAATGCAGTTATAACAAAAAGGTTTAGTTATAATTTAGGAGATAATTTCAATGTTCATTTGAAAAAGCTAATTTTGGTTATCCACTTGGTGCAGCTTGTCTTTGGCTGGTGGTTCAATTGACCTTCAAATAGGGGTACAATAGGTAACCATGGCAGGATATTGAAACATTTTTCATCATTTTTACAAATAGCTATATCTTGAAAACGGTGAAAGATACATCCCCTTTCCTGTAGTTGAAAGCAGGTGACCAGCCTATCATATTTGAATGGTCATGTATTTCTGCCTGCTACGCTTACCAAGTTATAGTAGCATTTCCATAAGTGATCCAATTTACCTGACTTTCCCCTAAGCCATACTTCCGGAAGTTTGACTAATCTGAAAGCAGCATTGCAGTGCGCCTATAAAACACTGCAAGCCACTGCAACACCCAAAATGGAACCACTAAATTTTCATAGATTGAACATTTTGCGAACTGCAGCTCAATAAAGATATTTGTTCTTCCTTTTTCAACAGGTCCTGGGCTTGTGTTTGTAGTTTACCCGGAAGCTGTAGCCAGGATGCCTTTTGCACCCATTTGGTCCATTCTCTTCTTTTTCATGCTATTAACAATTGGAGTCGATTCTGGGGTATGTTTTAACTGATTATGTAATAAAAACAGAATATAAATTTAGTGCTAATTGGTGTTGTCTAACAATCATGCCATGTGAATGTAAACTATTATACACAATAACAAATGAATGTAAACAATGATAAGATACAGAAATACATAAAATATACAATATGATTGACATAAAATAAACATACCACTATGATTGTAATATTTATATGATAATAACCATATCCGATAGGAATGATACAAAATATCCATACTGTATTAAGTGTAATTATTTACAATTATATTTAGAAAATGTGCCATACATCACAATATCTTCTGTAATATATTCTCTACACAATCCTGTATGTCCCGTCTGTGTTACAGTTTACCACACTGGAATGTGTCCTATGCGGCCTGACAGACGAGTTTCCAAAACTTCTCCGGAAGAGGAAATCGCTTTTCAATTTGATTTGCTGCGTCATCTTGTTCTTTTTTGGACTTCCTTTTTGCATGCAGGTGAGAACAAGTAATTAATACTATATTTACAGTGTCAGAGTGTATACTTCACTGTCAATAAATATCGACCCATGTTTTTTTTACTTTTTAGTAATTTACTTCTGCCTATCTTTTTTTTTTTTTTTCAGGGAGGCATGTATGTACTATGCATCTTCGATTGGTATTCAGCAACTTTTCCACCACTTATAGTATCCATGTTTGAAATCATTCTTGTTTCATACATTTAAGGTGGGTACTTTGATTTAACATCCATTCTGAAATATATACTGTGCTGGTTCAATTCAAATATTGTCAGGATAATGCGGGGTGTTTTATGCAAAATGATCTCCTGTAGGTACATGTATGGCAGACAATGGCTCATATTAGAGTAGGGCGGGGCAAGCAGCCCCCCTGAACTTCGAGGTGCTATTTCATCTACTTTTTATGATCGATTATTTGAATGCTAGAATGGTAGGATTATCCCCTGAGAAGGCACTGATGTCCACTGTTTTGTCATGTTTCCTTAAATAAAACTTATTTGATTTTCTGCAGGACTTGATCAGTTTACGAATGATATCTTGTTAATGACGGGTTCAAAACCAAACATACTCTGGAAAATCTGCTGGAAAGCTTTGACGCCTGCTATTGTTCTGGTAATTATTTTTTGAGTACAATAGGTTCGTTTTCATCTGTTTTATAAATTCAAATGCCTTTTCTTATGAATTTGTGTAATAAGAGGGAAACAATTTGCACTTATTTCAAAATGTGAAAAAATATTTTGACTAATTTTAAAAGTTCATATGAAAATCTCTCATGACTTCAAGGAACAGAACTTGTTGAATATTTAAAAGTGTTATGGTCAGACGAAAATATCAATGGGAAGCTGTCCACAAGTGGACCGCTGTGACATTGCCACTTCTTTTTCCAGCCTTGGCAGATCAGAACATATGCTGTCATGTGTTGCCACCTAGTAACTAGTGTGCTATTCCGCGATGGGAAGTCTGCACTGTCCCGGAACTGCATGCTGCTGCCACTTGGCACTAAGCAAATTTGTATGCTGCTCCAAGAAATGTAAAGACATATTTCAAATTACATTTCACATTACAAAGTTTCCGTTCAATATCTTGCCCAGGCCAACCTAAGTCAGACTATGCAATCTTTCTCTCTAAGAAACTCATAGGCGTATGTGTCAGGAGTTTTGCTGTCGCTAATTTGCCCTGAAATTTCAATGTGGCACGGATGTGACCAGGGCAGTTGATCTGCCGTGATTGGTCAGGATTTGCCCTGATATATACCATTTGCTCTGATGCCAGGGAGGGGGGCTGCAGCCCCTCTGACCCCCCATGAAATACGCCTATGAAGAAACTATCAGCATGCTCTGGAATATTTGTGTTAACTCCTCACACCCAGTTTCTGTTAACCGTTCACTGGAGCTCGCCAAATAGCTCACTAGGGGCAGCACATGGTGGCAGCATATAATATGTCCAGCCAATGCATGTCCAGCTCCTTTCAAGCATCTTTAGAAAAGGTATCGTGCAATATTGTATTGACAGAAATTTGAATGATTTAGATATCATGCACATAATTATATAATAGCCAAAGAAATAGCTTGCTTGTGGAATGAGTGTAACAGCTCATTGCTCCCAATTTATAAGAAAATCATTTCAGACGTGCAAAGACATAGACATAGACATATACATATTTAAAATCAAAGACTTCCTAAACATTCATAATTGTTATGACTTTCTCTTCAGGGCATCACCATCTTCCAAATCAAATACTACTCCCCAGTCACCTACGGCGACTATAAATTCCCCTGGTGGGCAGAATTAACAGGATGGCTCCTTTGCACCATGTCTATCATTGCAATTCCTGTCTGGATGGTTATCAAAATTGTACAGACGAGATCATCATGTAATGTAAGTTCTGCTAATACATACTGCTAATACAACCGATAAATATTACCATTTGAAGTAAAGTTATATAAACAGACAAGAACTGATACTGAATAAAGGTGATGCCATGAATTTACTTTTATTATGAAAAAAGTGTTCAGTTTGATTTGTGGCTAAAACTATTTCGAATCTGTTAATTGGCAACTACTCAAACTACGTTTAACATTGATTTCTACAAGTGCTGTGGACCAGTGAAATTTGTAAAAATGCGGCAAGAAGTAATCTTTTTCCGCACCTTTATTTTCTCATTTTCTATGCTTTTCCTATGATTTTCGGCAAAGATTGGGAGGACATCAGACCACTTTACTTCAGGACCAGACTGCCTCATCGCTGGACCGAGCACTGCAGCAGCATCGATTTGGGCTGGAGGGGGATGTTATGCAGCCAAGAATAGACAATTCTGCTTGCACTGTTAATCTATTACCTTTTCATATTCCGAAGACATCAAAGATTGCAATTATTCATCTATATACATATATAAAATTCACCTCCCCATATTCCCTTTGTAACGGGTCTTCTCAGCTATGGCTTGACTGACAGTCATAATATTTTACCCCTGTGTCCTTTTATGTCCAGACTGTGTTCTTAAAGCATCAAATTTATCAAAACTTCTGAATTGTTAATTATACAGAGCTACAACAGATACATCCCCCCCCCCAATACAACAGCAGCCATGCACTCGCAGCCATGGCAGTCGTTTCACTTTTATTATGAACTTTAAATACTCTGAAAGAAAGGAAGGCAGAAAGGAAGTAATAATGGGAGGAAGCAAGTAAAGAAGGAATGAAGGAATGCAGCACTTTAGGAAGGAATTAAGGAAGGAATTGGGGCTGCAATTAAATAAGCCACTCACAATGAGTGTATTGGAGAATCCCCCAAATAAAGAATTAGACACACCATATAGAAAGAACGAAGGAAGGGAAGGAATAAATGAAGCAAGGAATTTAGGTATGGAATGAAGAATTTACAACGCTATAGAAGGAAGGGGGGAGGGAGGCAGGGAGGAAGGAATGAAACAATGGAGGAAGGCGATAAGGGAGGAAGGAATGAATGAATGAGGGAAGAAATGAAGGTATGAAGTTGGCCTAATGCATGAAGGAAAGAATGAAGGAAGGAATAAAGGAAGGCGGCAATTAAAGTAGTAAAAATGGGGAAAAGGAAGATGGGAGGAAGGAAAGCAAGAAGATAGATATAGATCATAAATAGATTGATTGATAGATATACAGATAGATCTCCATCAATGGATCAACACATCCTTATAGATAGACAGACACGACATTGGTAGATGCATTGATTATCTATTTTCAAGTGCCTAACGTGCTTGCACATTATTTTCCAATCCAATTCTATTTCATGACTTCTGCTTATCACTCAAAAATCTATAGATTGTAGTATTGTTTTCAATTCATTTCAGGACCATAAACAGATATTTTTTTTAACATTTCGTAGAACCCACTGCCATGCATATTAGCAAGGTCAAGAAAATAAAGAAGGACAATGATTGTATGAGAGAGGCACAATAGGCCTAATATGGCAATAATAAAGGAT
The DNA here is from genome assembly GCA_026936325.1 of Platynereis dumerilii. Classification (NCBI taxonomy): domain Eukaryota; kingdom Metazoa; phylum Annelida; class Polychaeta; order Phyllodocida; family Nereididae; genus Platynereis; species Platynereis dumerilii. The sequence continues at coordinate 2,754,121 of JAPTHN010000038.1, read as the reverse complement.
CGATTGGGCCTTTGCATCGCATTTATGCACTACATACATTGATAAGAACACGAGAACTTCACCCCAATCAGGCAAAGCAAAATTGAAACTTCTGTCCAGCATAGGCCTATAGGCCCAGGTCCAGATGCATGGGGATTCAGAAGCAATTTTTTTTTTCATTTGCAATAAACACTCATTAGAGAAATCATGTTGACATGTCTCCTGATTGGGTAAAATGAACAATACAATGTCAACTCCCCCTCTGCCCGTCTTTAGACGGGTACACTGCTAGTTTGTTTACATAATTGTCTGACGGCACGTTTTACCTTCGTTTCAGTCTTTGTTGGAAACTATGAGGGAATTACTGAAGCCAGAACCAACATGGGGTCCCCAAGAGAAACTGCCTTCTCACGACATTGACGAAGTCAAAATTTTGAACGAACCATTGCAAATGACTGAAATTGTCAAGTCTTAGTGAATTGTAAATTTGCATGTATAACACTATTTTTGAACATTTTGTACCACTTATTAGTGATGTCAACTAAAATTATCGGTATTGTGACTGAAAGCATCTTTACGAAGACAGTTATAAGTCCAAAATTTTAAGACACCTTGAAAAAGTTTAAAAAACAAAGAAACTTTTCAATAAAGTGAAGAAAAACTCATTGCGAAAGTATTTTGATGAAAACTACGACTCTCCAAAAAATAAGGGAAACCACTTTTGGGATGACTTTAAACCATTTATGACAATGATGTTAATCCAGCAATCAAAATATTACATTATACATATGAGAACAACTGCATAATTAGCGAACCAACAGATGTAAGTTACACCTTCAACAAATTCTTTGTAAGTGTAACAAATGATTTTGGTGAACCAAGTAAAGTGAAGCAAATAACAGCTGATCAGCTCACTGACCACTACAATGATCACCCCAGTGTAAAACTATTCAACAAAATTCTAACATTGAACAACAATTCAATTTCTCTCCAGTTCATTCATCAACAGTTCTAAACAAACTCAAAATTCTACAAGCAAACACAGCAACTGGCTTTGATCAAATTTCACCAAAATTTCTGAGCAAAGGTTGCAAAAATATCAATGTTACTCTCACTCCAATTATTAATAGATGAATTGAAAACAATAAGTTTCCTGTCTATAAAAAAAGGCTGAAGTAACCTATCTACAAAAAATCTGATCAACTGGCTAAAGAAAACTATAGGCCAGTTAGCGAATTTGTTGAATAAATCAAATCAAATTAAAAAAAGCGTCCTCCGTTCCACTGCAAAAATCGTTGAAGGAATCCTATGTGATGAACTGTCAATGTCAAATGATATCTCTCTTAATCGTAAACTTTTCAGCTGTAACAATGTACTTGTAAAATGTATTGAAAGTATGGCTAAGTCCATAGGCTGTAAGGGGTAGGGTGTGGCTGATGCCCCATGAAACTGAAATACAGAGAGAGAGAGAGAGAAAATTTTTATTTATGTGACAAGTGTATACAGTTACAAACAACGTTTAAATAATGTTTCAAATACACACCCAGCCCTGGAATGGGCTTATTTGTCACAATAGCTAAACAACAATCTATAAAGCAACGCCATCACAGATAATTACAAACACACCAAACAAAAATACAAGAACAGCAACATTTCGAGAAAATAACTTAAAAAAGAAAATTTTTCAGATAAAGACCTGCGAAAAAAAGGATAACAAAATAAAAATTGTGAATAAATGAAAGAAATATATTACAGATTATATATCTAGATATACAGTTTTGTTTGCCTTAAATTATAGCACATACTGACATACTCTGATGATAATTTAACAAAATCACCTGACATAAATTTCGAAAATTTGTCGTCACTCGTGAGTAACTCAAATGATTGCAGTATATTTTTAAATTTTCCCCAATACTCTTTTCTAATCTCATCATACAATGAACAGTCAAATAAAAAATGCATTTCATCTTCAATTACATTTTTATCGCAAAATATACAAAGTCTGAACTCCTTCGGAATATTAGTGTATCTACCCGTTTCTACTTTTAATGGTAATATACCACACCTCAGTTGTGCAAAGATAGATCTATGATAACGGTTTTGGATTTTGTAAATGTATGCTTCAGTGCCAAATTCTTCTTTAAATTTTTTATAATTAACTAATTTTGATACTGATTGAATATTATTTAACCATTCATTTTTCTCCTGTTGCACAAGTATTTGCCGTGCTTCCTCAACATCAACGATATCTTGATTTCTATAGTTTTCCAATTTTCCTATTTGGGTAAATAATTTATAAATATCACTATTCCAACTGCCTTTACTTTTCCTGTTTTGCATATCCCAAATGAAAATTTTCTTAGTTACTCTTTCCATATCCATACTAATTAACCTATTCCAGTATCGTATCATCTGTATTCTTCTCCTAGTTGTAGAACTTTCCCAACCTACATCCCCATTTATTGCTAAATTAGGCGCAAATCTATGTATGCCTAGAAAAAAGCGAATAGCTTTATTTTGAACAGAATCCAAATAGCCAAATTTTTGAAAACCCCATATTCCTGAACAATAATCAAGTATAGGCACTACCCCTGTATGATAAAGTTTTGAATAAGTGCTAAACCCTAAACCCTTTAGCTTACTAAACTTGGTGTAAATGGCAGCCAAAGCTCTATTTCCTGAATCAGACAATACTGATGCAGTCACATTATAAAGCGGATGCTCATCAAGCACAATACCTAAATACTTGTACCTATCAGCATATTCAACAGTGTATCCATTCAACTTAAAAACAAAATTACTTCTAGGTCTGGCTTGCGATCGAAAATGGACTATCTTAGTTTTGTTCACATTTACAATCATCCTCCAAGTATAGCACCATTTCTCAAGAATTTCTAACAAAGACTGCATATTTTCCTCGGATTCTGCAATGATAGCTAAATCATCTGCATACATAAGTGCCGCTATATTTAGTTCGTCATTGAGGATTACACCTTTGTTGCTGCAATTTAATACATCAGCTAAATCATCTATATATAGATTAAATAAAGTTGCTGAGAGTGAGTCGCCTTGTTTTACACCGACATTGGAGTTAAACATAGGTGTCAGCAGACCATTTAAATTTAATCTCACATAACAGTTTTTATACAATGAGTAAAGAGTTGATAACATTTTACCACCAAAACCAAGATCGCCCATTTTATGAAATAACAAATTCCTATCCACTCGATCAAATGCCTTCTCAAAGTCGACAAAAATTATAAAGGTGTCTTGTTTATCTCTTTTCCGATTTCTTATAATAGATGTCAATGAATATATATGATCTTCACACGATCGCTTACTACGAAAACCATTTTGAGTATCGTTTAGTATTTCCTCAGCTACATTCTGTATTCTCTTGTTTAATATGGAAGTAAATAACTTGTATACAGTTGACAATAGGCTTATTCCTCTATACTGCAATGGAATATGAGGGTCGTTAAGTGAACTTTTCGGGATTGGCTTCACAATAGAGGTATTCCATATACTTGGTACCAAATTGTTTTCATATACCTTATTAAAAAGGGCAGTTAGCATTCGATAAGAGCTGTTTTCTTTGAAAATTTCATTTGGCAAATTGTCTAATCCAATGGACTTGTTTGTCTTTGCATTTTGAATAACCCTTTTGACCTCTCTTTCAGTAATACATGTATGGTGATTGGTGAATATCAAACTTGACATTTTTTGAGCTGAGGCTAGGTCTAAATAGTCTGGTGCATTTTCAGCCAAATCGAACAATTTGTACCTCATGCACACTTCACATAACCCTGCAAATTGGCTAAACATTATGGGAAGTGCCACATCTCTATTCATCCTACGTTGACATAACAGGTGAAAAACCAATATTTGTGTAGATATTTGAGATAAGCCGTTTTTTCGTGTTGAATTTCAATATTAAGCTGAATTTCACTATTAAGCTGAATTTCACTATTAAGCTGAACTACCCTGCAAGATTTTGCCTTAATTGAAACCGATTATGATATATTTATGGGTTGTCTATGCCTTTAAATAGTTGATACATTGTACATGCATCCATTTATGACTGGTCATACCCACTGGCCACTCAAGAAGCTGGTAAAATTGTTTTTCACTCAAATCTCTGATAGCAGAGCAGAAGTAAGCCTTAAACAACAATAATCATTCACGACAGCATCAAGGTAATGAATTGTAAAAATTTGATGCTTTTGTCGAGAATGTCCAGTTGTCCACATGCATTTGCAAAGTTGCCTGACTATATGTAATCTGGCAAGCCAAGAGAGAGCGGTAAACAGCATGTCCAGACAACGCCAATGGCCCAACGCTGTTGTATTTTTGCCAATTTATGTATGCCCGCTAGGGGCGCCACCATTTGAGAGAGTCCTCCATCTCATTTTTCAGAAATCCCACTTGGATTTTCGTGTGCGGTGTCTTGCTGTACATGCGGGGGTGCAAGTGTACAAGGGTAATGGTGTCACAATGCAAGTCACGCGATCAAAATAAACAATGGCAGATACCACAAATTTTTGAGATGATAGACTATCATGATTTTTCAATACATATGTGACTCAGTCTAGTGAAAATGAGAACTGCATGCTGCAGCCACCTGGCACAAAAGTTGATTTTGTATGCAACAGTATTGCCGTCCAGAGAAATAGTTCCAATTTCATTGCACATTCACATAATTTCTATTCAACATTGATGTATACCTGAGTCAGATTCGGCAATCACATTCTCTAAGGAAGTACACAAGACAATCAGCATACTCAGAAACAGCCCGATTTCTTCCAGACAAAACCGTGTGAGTTCCTCAGACTGAAATGATGTGGACCGCTTGCAGGAGCTCGCAGAATAGTCATTAGGTGGCATCACATGTCACTATAGGTTCTTTCAAGGCTTGAAAAAGTACTGGCAATGAAACAGCGATCAACTTGTAGACAGCATGTGACTATAGTGCGGGAAGGATCGCTAATGCTATATTGTCACGAGAAGGATTTTTGCGCATCGTGGCAGCAAAAGTCCATTTCCAAGGAAACTTGACGTAAAACATGATAAGACATGAACTAGACAGCATTACATAAGTGATAGGTGGCCCTTCTTTGTCGACCATTTTTCCTTCCACAGTGACCATTTTTTTCTCATCAGACATCGTTTCGATGCACGGAGCGGATGTTTAAATGAGCAGGTAAGATGTTTAAATGAGCGGGGAAGATGTTAGCAGATGTGGGGCATATCTGCAGATGCTTCAGAGTGACTGGGAAAGATCGGTTTGAGCAGCGTTGATCTTTTTACTGCATAGCAGGTTACATAGGAAAATGGACAGTGCACTGAGATTTTTCTGCCAAGGGCATAAAAAAGAGAGGCTTCTACATGGCGGCTGCTAAGCAAAGATTCAACAGGTTTAATCTTTTTTTATCTGCAACATGATGCGTCTGATTTCCAGAAACACTACACTTGTCGATTTTTTACCACTTCTCAGCCAAAATAGATGGCGTGAGGGCCCAAATTCCTCCAAATTCCAAGTAAATGACTGAGCGGCATTGAAAATATTGTTTGCCGCATAGTCGTGAGAACAAGACAAATTGCTCTCACTTGTGAATCACTCTAACATTCAATAAAAAATCCAACGAAATAATATCCAACCAAATAGTAAATATCCAAATAGTATCCAAATAGCATGTTGAGGACATGAAATTTTGACTTTTTAAAAATAAAAACACTGTTATATCAAAATAGTACCTAGGGGAGCTATTTGACTTTTAAAAGCACTGCCTACAAAAAGAGACTGACAAACAGACACACGTGATACTTCTTTTCCCCACAGTACCTACTATGAGTTCATGAAAAAGTAATAATAAAATACCGAAAGGGCCTAAATATCTCACTATTTTTGTCCTCAAAATTTAATTGGACTAAAATGTAACACTATTGTAAATGGTAATATATTATGTATTTTTTCTATACTACATGAACTATTCTAGCAATGTTAACGATATATATTCTTATCAAGAAAGAGGAAAGAATACATCCACACTGTGTAGCGTTTGTTCTATGCGAAGTGACCTAGTTAAGTAAAGTAAAGTAAAGTATTTATTGACCATATTTACATATATGTACAATGCTATTTACATTTTCCATCACCAAAATGCAATATATATGGCAGGCTGACGCCAATGCAGGCGTATTTGCCTTTATCAATAAATATATGTAAAGTGAATATCATATTAATCAAGCACAAAATATAACCAGTGAAGCATTATCCAATATTTTTATCACAATATTTACAGAATAAATCAATTTATACAGTAACCAGAAATACATCTAATTTACCAATTGATAGCCAACATTATTGTTAGGTGCTGCCTCTGGTTGCCCCGCATTTGAGGCTGCCAAATCACGTTTTCCACCCCTCAGGGTGGATGGGGAAATCTGACAAGACAGCCCCGCAAAGGCAACCAGAGACAGCTGTGTAGCATCTGTTCTTTCATAATTAGAGACAGACTGACACATTGAGATATTTCTACTTGTGTGTGTTTCACTATCTTAAATCGAAATTATTCATAAGATAATCTTTCAGTCGTTTCTTGTAAGTGTGAATGCTACAATTATTATTTACTAAGGGGTTAATTTTATTCCAATATTTAACTCCTTGAAATTTGATTGATTTTGCATATAAGTGTGTTTTACACTGTGGTACATGGAAACTATTTGACTGACGTGTTTGTCTTGGGACAATGTCAGAATTAAATGCAAACATCTCTTTAAAAATATCAGGTAGTGAACCTTTTAGAAACTTGTATAGGAACATCATAAGGCGCTGGATGTAAATATGTGAAAGTTTTAGGATTTTGAGATCTTTAAATATTGGTTCAGTGTGGGCATAATATTCAGCAGATGATATTATACGTACAGCTTTCTTTTGCAATTTGATCAGATATGATAAATGACATATAGGAGCACTTCCCCAGACCTCGATGCAATACAAAAGATGTGGATATATCATAGAAAAATAAAGTACTTTTAAAGTACTCTTTTTTAATCATAAAATCTTAAATTTTAGACTAGAAACCAATTCAGTTACAATATAACATAGCCAGTATGCTGCATTTATATATTAGACATCCTGATGTGAAATCACAAGCATTAAGTCTTTAGCAATCAAAAGATTTGGTGATTCTAGGAAAAAATGCACTAAAATTTACTAAAACTGCCTAATCTCTGAGAAAACATAGCTGTTTGTTCCCAAACTGTTTATGTGTATTACTTGTACTATAAGACAGCATACTGGCTATATGGCAAAGTTTGTTGTTTGCTATGTATACGAGAACTAGCAAAATGTAAATTTAAAAAATCCTTAATTAGGTCACTTGGTGAGTAGGCCTACACAGTGTCCATGGTCGACTGCATTCTTTGCACAAAGTGTGAAACAATAAAATGTGCACTTACATGAATCTATAGTGCATTTCTAAAAGAAAATCTTTTTAAATTAACTATGTTGAAGGTTATTTTTGTGAACTTAAGTATTTGAATGTTCACTGGAAACTCATTCTCACATTCTTCAGAGTCAGGCTAAACACTGTTCAGGTATGATCCTTTTGTTTTCCCTTTTTGGGTAGTATTATCCTTCCAATAACAATTTGTCTGGTCTCATTGACCGAGAGCATGTCATGCTGAGTCTTATTGTGTATCATCTTTATATTTGACGAATAAAAATCACTAAACCAAACTTTGGTTAACAATGACACAATCCCTCTTACAATGCTTCCTATGACATACAATTATTTAGGCCAGTATCTGTTATTGATTAATGCGGTTTAGTTTCTGAAAGTCCAAACATTTATGAAAACATTTTTTAGGTATTTCCATCGTCTCAGGGTGGCCCAATTGTACATTAGTAATAAATGAATAGGACAAGACCCTCTTACATGGGCCCCCACCATAAAAAACTATTTAGCAAATTAAGAGTACATTTTCTGTTTAGAAATAATGCCGATCGCAGGGGCCTACCAGGGGCCTCAGAGTTATTTTGCCACGGGCCCGAAATGGCGCCAGTGCGCCCCTGACAATATGAAACAGCTGGATTAGGCCGCTTTTAGTCCTAAATGCACATAAACCAAAATCACAACCAGTGAAAATTGGTCCAAAATCGATTTCATGTAAAGTCTCACACGGATCAATATTTGGAGTGTGGAAATAATCAAGGTGAACTTTTTATATGATTTTATGGTTGTTTTTTCAGTCAACTTGGTGTTTTTCACATTAGTTTTTCACTTCATTGTCGACACTTTTGCATCATAAGCATCTGCAATTATCCTGTTTTTGGTCAAAGCTTGACCTGAAACCTTGTCGGACATCTGTTTGACCATTTGAAATCAATAATAAAGTGAGAGCATCTGCACTCTCGTCCCCTGTCCCCCTCTTTCAATTTTGAAAATTCCAAATTTGACATGTCACAAAAGCATGTCTGGTTCTTAGATATACCCATGCATCCTGTTCAAACGTTCACAATCCTTTGTTGGGAAGCTCATGAGCAAATTCGCAAAGTCACATCAAGATCGATTTTGTGCGTCAAAAGCTATGGTACTTTGAAAATGTGTGCATATTTAATGTTGCTGAGTTTACAATACAAAGTAGGCCTATCAGTCTCTTCAGCAGTTCCTAAACACCAATTTGGAAAAGAAGATCCCCAGTGAGACCTGCTGTCGCCTTTGGGTAGAAGCAGACAACTATTTTTTTTGGATAGAAGGGGTTCTTAGGAAAACTGTTAGGGGGGTTGTCATCTTGAAATATGCATAGGCCGCCCGTAATTAGCGTTAATTAACGAGGAAAACGTCTTTTTGCTGATTAACTCAAAAACTATTAGGTTTAGAGCCAATGTTTGTATAAAACATGAATATAAACTTGGGTACTGTGGAGATTTTGACACCATTCCCAACTCTCTATCTCTAATGGTTCTCAAGATATGACATATTAAAAATCTTGAATTTTACGAAAAAATCAATCAATTGCCGAAATGGGTATGTAATTCATCTTTATTTTCAATGTTAGACCTATTATTTCCATTTTACCCCATCAGACCACAAATAGGGTGTTACATCTCCTCTGATGTTTTATTATTATACACTCTTGTGCTAATTTTACCCACTTTTAGTGTATACAAATGTGATGACACACCATTTCTAGTCAAGATGATCCGAGTAGAAATGGGTTCTGATTTGACCAAAATCCGCTTCCAGGAAACTCTGATAAACTTTTGGTGCTGCCTCTGCAAGTTGATTCATGTTGGCTATGAACTCACCACCTCAATGTGTGTAATTTGTATGGTATCATACCTTTACATACTGCAATGTACAGCTTCCAGTCACCACATCTCAAAGCATGTGCAAATGGTAAGAGGATTGTGACAAGCTCCATGTATTGTCTCCAGTGAAAAAAGGATTGGCTTACAACTATGAGCCGGCTGAGCATCAAATGCTTCAAGGAGGTCCTGCATCTCCTCAATGACAAGCAGCAGATCTTTACATGTTCCTTGTGCCTTCTAAATTTTGTCATCCTGGAGATGTTCGCAGGGTCGGACCATCAGCTGTCAGGGTCGTCTTCATTTTCTTCAATCAATTGAAGCAGTTTTGGTCACCACACTCTCCAAAGTCCTTGTAATGCAAGTTTGTGGGCAAGCACTCAAAAGAATTATGATATTTCCACATTCTTCTTAGAGATGCCACTATATCATATTGGCTGTGCAGTTCAACTGTATCAAACCAACTACTGTCTTAAGCTGATCTGATTTTGTCTGCTCTCGAGACTGACTCATTGCTAATGCTGTGCCCTGCCACATGAAGTAGCTGCATCAGGTTTTCAAATCTTGTGGCCTGATGGACACATTGGTTAGTAACTCCAATTCTGAGGTGTCTTGGTGTCAGCCTGATACCCCCAGATGCAAGGTAAGCAATATCTTGAGCAGTGCTAAGGATTTTAGTGTTTAAGGTTTTGTCTTCTTTGTCGTCTACGTCATCACAAATGTATCCCATGCACTGGAGGCGCAAGACCATGTACAGAGACTACAGACTCTGAGGAACTACAGCCTCTGGCCCTCCGCATATTGCTGATCTCTCCCACCAATGATGTTATGGTGTGGAGAGTCTCTGATGTCTGTCTTAATCTTTAACACAACCTAGTAAAGCCAGATAAGTGTCTTTGTTGTCTATGCTGGCAAGATTATGACTATCCTTATTTGTAGCAGCTCCTCCAAAATCATCTTGACATTCATCGTCATTCATGTGTGACATCGATACTTTTCATGTGTTTTTTAAATGCTGTGACGGCGGCACTCATTTCAGGTAATACCAGCATAATACAGTTGGATTAGGTAAATTAACAAATACAGCCTTATCGTCAAGTGCGTTGTTCCGCCTTGTCTTGAGAAGATGACCCCTGTAGACGCCAGCATCCAACTGAAAGTCACAGAGCAGATAACAGTATATTTGCCAATATTTTTTTCAATCAGTATATTTTTCCTCATGCAAAGCCCAAATGCAAGCAAATGTATGTTAGAAATCTACCTTGTCTGAATCCATTGCAGTTTTCTTATACCTTTTTGAGAAATTTCTGAAGCATCTGAGATAGTACTTGCCTTGTGTAGCAATCAGGTCTGATGTTCCTGCAAGGTCTTACGCAGTACTTTGTCAATCTGAGCCAGTTGAAGAATGTTGTCAGAGGTACTCAGGACTGTCAAATTATGAAGTGTTTCTTTGCATTTATCATCTTGACAAAAACATTTCAACCAAGACACTGCACCAGTTGGTGAGTGTAAACTTCTTCTTGAGTTGGAAGCATTGCTGGATCCAGGTTCCGGTGAGTCTTTCGGCAAGGTTGACATTTCCATGTCATTTTCGAAGCGCTTCTTGATACCATCAATAGCAATGACATTTGTGAATGCTGAATAACAAGTCTTGTGTCATTAAACATCTTTAAAAAGCTGACTCGTCAGAAAGCCCTTGAATTCTGTCAAATTCATCAACATACTTCATATAGATCTTTATATTTCAAAGCTCTGATTTTAATGCATTTGAAAAAAAAAGTGCTTCGAGTCAATGGTCAAGTGGGGTTACACTCTTGCATATGAAGAAGGTCTTGCATTTTTTACCTATTTCATAACATATAGGTCACCTGAGGTACCCCCTGTTTGGTAAAACTCCTTGATGTACCCCACACAACTTCTCACCACAACCAATATACAACAGGGTATCAGTGCAATTCTTGTAGGATCATTACTACTCGGATCATCTTGACCAGACACATGTGTGTTTTCATATTTTTATACACAAAAAGTGGGTGATATTAGAACAAGAGTTGATAATATTAAAACATCTGTGGAGATGTAACATCCTATTTGTGGGCTGATTAGGTAAAATGGAAATAATAGGTCTAACATTGAAAATAAAGATGAATTACACACGCATTTCGGCAAATTATTGATTTTTTCATAAAATTCAAGATTTTTAATAGGTCATATCTTGCGAACCATTATGGAGATAGAGAGTTGGGAATGGTGTCAAAATCTCCGCAGTACCCAAGTTTATATACAAACATTGGCTCTAAACCTAATAGTTTTTGAGTTAATCAGCAAAAAGATGTTTTCCTCGTTAATTAACGCTAATTACGGGAGGCCTATGCATATTTCAAGATGACAACCCCCCTAACATTTCTCCTAAGGACCCCTTCTATCCAAAAAAATTAGTTGTCTGCTTCTACCCAGAGGCGACAGCAAAAGTCACATTTTCCAAATTGGCCTCCGGACTATTTCCAGGCCTGCTACAGTCGTTGGTCTGTCTCCCTGACATGGAATTGTTGTCTTTTGCAATTTGCCCTCTTCTATGATTTCCTTCAAGATGTCCAAAAGGGAAGCCTCCTCAAGCAAAGCTACTATGAGTTGGCAAATTGCCATTTAACAGTTCAATTTCGTGTTCAGGCAAGAAAGTATGCAACAATCCAAAAATGTGCAGCACTTGATGAATCTGAAATATGCAGTGATCAATCTGAATCTGTGCAGTGATCAAATTAATCCTTTAAATGATGGTAACTGTATGATCCCCACAACATATTTTCAACCAATCTAATACTTTTGCCTGTCTGATAGAAGTCTTCTGTTTGGAAATTTGTCTTGCTTGATTTTCGTATTAGTCAAACGCCGATTTGGAGTTAGAACCTGACAAAGAAGTGTCTGACTGACTTACACATCATAAGCTTCCTCTATTATACATTTAACTCATAATTTTTGCAAAATAATGAGTAATATGAGTGTTTGTTTGCTGTTGTCAATAGTTTTTTAAAATCCCTAGCAAGGCACTAACATGCAATATGGTTCAGTTAGTTATCGGTTTTTCCAATGGTATAAGTATCTTGTTGATGTCTAACAGATGGGAAGAATCTTTTCATATGCCTAGCTAAATATATGAATCTTGTCACCCAACCTGAGAGCATAGGCATTAAAATTATTCACAATCATTATGTGCTGGACCACAGCCACTCGTGCTCATGACAATTACAGACACACCAAGGTTGGCAAGCGCCTCAGTGAATCTACCATCCTGCTGTAATGCTTTACTAATGGGGTGCACTCAGTGCAGGGTTGTTGATTCAAGGGAGTTACCCAGACTTTCCCACCTCCCTTGTACTGCTTAAGGAGGTAAGCATCATGTGAGTGGCTGAGTACTATAGTGTGCTAACTGACATTTTGCACATTTTCAGGAAATGAAAATGAAGTTTTTGAAGTATCAAAAGAATTCATAGATTATAAAGAAGTGGATTTGTTGTAGTACTATTAAAATGCATGTGGAGAGGAAAGTGACAGGAAAAATGTTGGACAATTGTTTTGACCTTGGTCAGTCATGTCAAGGTCATTTTGTCACTTAGCGCACTATAGCATTAAGTGAAGATTCACAAGACACATTATTGCACTGCACCGGCATGTGATGCTTTAACTGCATAAGAATGATTACACACCTTGAAAAGGCCATTGTTGAATATCTTTGTCACCAGCACCTTATTCCAAAAGGGCACTTGCCACAAGACACACTTCTGAATGCATTACAAATAGATCCAGTCCTCCAAAAGACATGGCGTTGGTAATTTCAGTCCTGCAAGATGGCCTGAACTCCATACTTTTACCAAAAGCTTTACCTGGATGTACTGAGGGTTTTCACTGGCCAAATCCATGCATGAATAAACCAAGTTGTTGGCTTTGTGAAATCAGCTGTTGTTATTGTCACTGGTATTTTTCAAATTTTAAACTGAAACAAATAAAATTATATCAACAACCTTCAATTATTTGTTTCAATTGATGCTGAGGATGCTTTCATACTGATGGTGAGCCTTGCATGGCATTATATCCTGCAGCTGTCAATCTCAGCCTGTGATGTATATCAGCACTAGTTCATATCCTGATCCGTCTAGCGAAGGTCAATGAGTTCATTAAATCTTGTTCTTGTCTGTGACCTTAGGTTCCTCAATGTCTCCTGAGAAGTCAATAAGGTCTGGGATAGAAAGACGGATCTTGGTGCTGCTGTTAATGAATTTCCTAAATTTCATTGGATTTTTCTTTAATTCACAGGTTATTTCCTTCTCAAATTCGTCCTATTTGTCCTGAGATTATTCTTTACCTGATTTCTTATTCTGTTGTACTTGAGAAGCTTGCATTGGTCTCTAGTCTTCAAAATATACCTCTGCCATGGTCTGCGCGTCGTCTTTATTTTCTTGCATAATTCTTGACTGAGAGAGATTCCACATTTCCTCCTTCTGTTCCGAGATATGGGCACATGTTCCCGAACTGCACTGTCAATTTATGAGTTAAGTACATTGTAATTGACAGGAACTAACTGAAGTAAAGTTCTTTGAGTAAAACATGCTCTTATCCTTAATTTTGCCCTCATCTTTTCATAGTTTGCCTTACTCCAATTGTCGCTCAATGTACTCTTTTTCATTGTCCAGTTGATTGAAGTCGATGCAGATTATAAAAAAGCAATGGTCACATTCCAGTCAGTTTCCTTCAGTTTCTTCAGGTTGGACATAATTCGGTTCCTTTTGTAGTCTGGTGCTTGCTTTACTGATATAGGTCTTGGCCGCTTCCCCCTCTCTCCAAGTCTTCTAACTTCCCTTATTTTCTCTGCTGTTGGAGGGTTGTCCATTTTTTTAAAGATATTAGTCCAGAAGCCAAACCCAGAAATGTGACATCCAGTAAACACCCCTGAGCAGATTTAGTTTGACACTTGATGATGTTAGGGTACCCCAGCCTGCATATGGCCAGGGTGGGTTTACTCATCTGCTGTGGTGCATAACCCGGTAATGCGGCCATACGTCCAGTTACGGACAAACTTTATTGAAAATTCCAAATATTGAGTTTTAAGGGCCTAATAGTGACTGGATCAAATTGAAATTGGTTCAGATATGTGCAGAATAATTGGTTGCATGTTACTAAACTGAAAAATGTTACATAGTTTCTTTATTTTGTGATTCATAAGGAATTTGTAGTCATTTTTCATGGAAAATTCACTTCATTTTCCGCCGGGCATAATTACAAATCCCTCCAGAACTTCAGTTCTAATGCAGATATCAAAATGGTGTAAACTGCAAAAACTGTCCGTTATTCTCAGCTTGCCAGTGGTGTCACATTCATGGCCCTGTGATGGATACTTTTTCTGCTATAAGACTTTAAAGTGATAAAAGTTACCCTACCCCCCTTATTTTCGAATTTATCATATATTCATAGATTAGCAGAAAATTTGATCCTCAGGTTCTTTGTAACAAATGAATTGCCTAGGTATGTAAATGCCCTGTTTACAGAGACTACATGTGAACATACTGACCATGTATATATTGTTAATTAATAAGATATCTTGTTTTTATGGCCATTTTTATACCAATTTCCTTCGTTTTACGGATGGTTTTGAATATTATGTCAATGAAATTAATAAAATTCAAGATATAACAGCAATTTCAATATCAGATTGGTCAACAAATGTTAAAAAATCTGTACACACATTTATATGGTATCTGATAGGTATTAAGTTCTACAAATCACAATTAACTTTTGAAAGTTTGCAAACGTCTCATTCAACCAGGTGACAGGGGCACATTTACTTGGACTGAGTTGACTTTCTGAGAGCTTGTCTACACTCTAAACACAGGGTAGTCACTATGACAACTCTAGAGTAGTAATACCCTGGTGCCTAAACCGACAACTCCTTGAGTCAGAATTACTAAAGGATAGTCAATGTGACATTACTTTGGATTAGTAAGATGTAAAACTTAGTAGTCAAGGCTATGAGCTGGTGATCAAATTTACTACCTTGCAGGTGCATGCAATGTCTCTATAGTTGTCATTGCTATTAGGTGTAATTGGTCATAATCACTACCTTATTGATAAAATTTACCTTCACATAGTCATGCCTGACTACTTTTTGAGTCAATCTGACAACACTGTAGTCATGTCACCTGCTAAATTCATCAAGGAACGGACCAAAGGATAGTAATTTTTATTACACCTGATAGTTAGCTTGACTACTTTCTTAGTAAGCATGATGCATGAATTAGTAATCCTGACCTGGCAACTGGTCTTCAGGACCACACAGACTAGTAATTCTAACCGGGTAGCTGGTCTTTAGGACAACACAGGCTAGTAATTTTGACCAGGTAAACTAGTCTTTAGGACAATGTAGCTAGGTAATTTTGACAAGGTGATTTTACTTCAGGATAACACAGACTAGTAATTCTGACCAGGTAACTGGTCTATAGGACAATACAGACTAGTAATTCTAACCAGGCAACTGGTCTTTAGGACAACATAGGCTAGTGATTTTGACCAGGTATCTGGTATTTTGGACCACACAGGCGGTTCAATTTATTGCTTTATATAAAGTTGACCCTGCCCTGCCCTACCCCACCCTTCAGAACCTCAGAACTTCGTATTTCACCAAAGAAAATGTTGCCCACTCTAAAAAGAAGAGAGCCTTGAAACAGAAGTATGCAAAACAAAATTAATAGAAACAGTTTATTTCATCATTCACAACTATTTAATGACATGAAAGTAAATTTTAGCTATATTATAGGTCTCATTTTTTCAATCATACAATCGTAATTTATTAATAAATACTATATAAATTTATTATCAAGCAAATACATATTGTGCATGTCATCTTTCACTAAAAGATGTCAATCATCATAAATACAGAGAATATTAACATAATATAGCAATAAAATACACTAAACTCTGAAATTTTGAACGCAACAGAAGATGTGAGGTTTTTTTTAAATACTTCATTTCACTTGTATTGTATGAAATTACTGTTGAATCATAACTGCGAAAACGTATAAAAATCTACTAAATTTCATAAAGCTAGAAGATAATTTTGTTGAAACAACTTTTCATAGAATTCCATACTGTGGATTATGTGGTATATCAACCCAGATACTTAAAGCTAAGTAAGTAATGAATAAAAGTTGTGTTAAAAAGGAAGTATTTTTTAAAGAAACCTCAATTTCTCTGTACATGCTGTATTAAAACTTTAGGAGGGTAGCATATTCAAACAAACAATCAAATGGCAACCAGTGAACACTTGATATTATGTAAACACAGTTTGCATAAAAGATATCAAACACACAATCAAGTGGAAAATAGCCTACTTGCCAATTAAAAGCATCAAAAAAAATGTAAGGGAAGGCCGTGGGAAAGAATTGCTCCCCACCTTTTACTATCATCCAAGTTGTGGTGAGACACCAAAGCTTCAACACATTTGATGAACATTATATTGCTGCCTTCAGTTCCTCACAGTAGGGCACATCCATTTAAAAGTCATTTTCCTAATGATCGTTGATACTTTATAAATGTTGTCATCATGCTGGGTTAATTTTTAAAGATAGAGGAGATGCCACAGCCATTTAGAATCCAGAAAATCCTGATAATCCTGCATGGTCATTGTCCATTAAGTCGGTTTGACTGGAATTCCCTTGAAAAAAGCTGACATACTCTTGTACATGGGAGTATACTGAGAATTCAATCAGGGATCTGCAATACAACAAGAAGTGACACTGTGATAAAATCATGAAAAAATTGAAATTAACAGACAAAAATGACATTTTTAAGAATTGGATCAAGATACATTATGAAATAAACCATTGATGTCATTAGCTATTTTCACTAAGGCAATTATCAAATCAGTCAAAACACCAATAAATAATTTATATTTCTTTACCTCTTTATGTTTTAATGAAGCTGGCATTCAGTGGCGGATGCATTTGCGGGCTGGACCCACATTATGCCCTTCTTTCTTCCAAACGTTATTTCCATCTCAGTGGTCGGGGGGGGGGCAGGGTTAGGCCCCCCTCTGGATCCACCACTGGTGTTGGTCATGCTTTTTAAGACATATCCGGCATCTGGTACATGTATGCTGGTAATCTGAAAGAGAAAGACAAATTTATGTTGAATGGCTGACTCGTTAAGTTAATAACTCCCAAACTAAACTTGTAAAAATTGGGTTGAAAAATAACAACAAGATACAAGTCATGTATTATAGAATAGAATAAAATAGAATAGAATAGAATAGAATATACTTTTATTTGTCCATTCATTATGACATAAACAGAAGCTTTACACCATATGTGGGATATTTTACTTGTTGGCAGACAGTGTCACCTGATGCCACTTGATGCCTTATACACAGGACAAAGCTGATAGATATATATTTAATCAGTCATTCAGATAAATTGAGGCATAGCCATTTGAAAACAAAAATTCTTTACTTAGCCCAATTATACTTTAGTAATTGATACGCAATGAGATGACAGACCCCCTTCGTGTTCATATGAAAGTAATTGAATAATCATACTTACTTACTGGTATGTACTTCTGTGTTTAAAATGGTAAGTCCTGTTCAATTGCAGAGCAGCAAATTACCACTTCATCAGAAAAGTTAAGTGATCTTGGCCAACTGAAGGAGATTAAGCATTAGTTGTGTTTGTTGTTTAATGCGACAACAACAAACGGCTTTTCATTTCCACCAGCCTGCAATTACTATGCAGTAGTAATACAATGACCAAAGGAATAGTCATTTCTACTAGCTTGTAATACATTCTACAACTTTAGACTAGTAATTACGTTTCTGACTACTTTTAGTACAGTTTCCCCAGCTAATGTATGAACTACATAGTCATTTTGACTATGCCTGGATAGTCAGGCATGGTCAAAATGACTTACCAGGTAGTCAGCAACAAATTTTGCACCCATTACTACCCTAAAGTAGTCATGAACTAGTCACTGTGACAACCCAATGTTTAGAGTGTACATTGCACAAATTTCTTCGACTAATACTTAATTCCGTCCGTAAAATGAAGGAAATTGGTATAAAAATGGCCATAAAAACATGATATCTTATTAATTAACAATATACGTATGGTCACTGTGTTCACCTGTAGTCTCTGTAAACAGGGCATTTACATACCTAGGCAATTTATTTGTTCCAAAGGACCTGAGGATCAAATTTTCTGCTAATCTATGAATATGTGATAAATTCGAAAATAAGGGGGGTAGGGTAACGTTTATCACTTTAAAGTCTAATAGCAGAAAAAGTATCAGTCACAGGGCCATGAATGTGACACCACTGGCCAGCTGAGAATAAGGGACAGTTTTTGCAGTTTACACCATGTTGATATCTGCATTAGAACTGAAGTTCTGGAGAGATTTGTAATTATGCCAGGCGGAAAATGAAGTGAATTTTCCATGAAAAATGACTATAAATTCCTTATAAATCACAAAATAAAGAAACTATGTAACATTTTTCAGTTTAGTAACATGCAAGAAATTATTCTGCACATATCTGAACCAATTTCAGTTTGATCCAGTCACTATTAGGCCCTCAAAACTCAATATTTGGAATTTTCAATAAATTTTGTCCGTAACTGGACGTATGGCCGCATTACCGGGTTATGCACCACAGCAGATGAGTAAACCCACCCTGGCCATATGCAGGCTGGGGTACCCTAACATCATCAAGTGTCAAACTAAATCTGCTCAGGGGTGTTTACTGAAACTTTTTCTAAGCCTCTTTTGAGAATTGGCTTCTGGACTATATCGTGAGTCCTGCATGTATTATTATTTTTCTGTTCTTCTGCTGTTTCTAGGGTACTCTCATCTATTCAATGGATAATAAGATTCTACTTTCTTTTCTCTTCCTTTGATACATCAGCCAATCCAAGAGCAAAAAAGAGTACATTTGAAATGCTCTAATTATTTAATTACCAAATGTACTCCGATTGTTCAGAAAAAATAAGTCTACTTTCTGCGAGGAGGCATATTTGGAGCGTATGGATTTGCATATAGGGAGTATAAATGAAGTGTCATTTAAATAATTGCAATTGTATACCATAGGCTTGTTGAGTACATGTAGTAGGGTGAAAAGTTTGCACAAATGATTTATACGCTATAATGTGTCTTCTGCACAAAACCAAGAAAACACACTATAGCACTGCACATGTCACACTATAGCACCAAACAAATGTGTATTTCTTTAAGAACACATTATGAAACTGGTGCAGAGGTCAGCACCAGTCACACAAATTGACATGAGAGACACCACACAACAAGCAGACTAATCAATTTTATCATTTGGCATTTTTTATGCAGATGACACACTATAGCATTAAACATAATAGTACTCAGCCACTCATGTAGGTCATAGATCACAAGGACTGGCAAATGACTGGAATGCCAGGGCGTGAGAGGCTGAGGAAATTTTCCCTATCTAGACAATTTTATCTGATTCTCGTTCGTTAAGTGCAACGGCTCGGAAACCATTCTCCAAAAAACTATGTGCTTGAGTGCAAATCTTCTAGTTCATCAATCAATAGTTAATCGTGAACTAAATTATTGTTTATTACGGATTTGTACTGATTTGCTGAAGGGCAGTAGCCAGTAGGTATGTCAAGCTTAACAGATTAGAGAGTTCAATACTCTCAAAAATTAAGACCTCTCTAAGTTTCAATACAACTTCATGTGACACAACATAGTAATTCTTTAATGTTTGTTGTAAGTTTGTTTTGTAGTTTTTTTTTCTCGGAAAATTTTGGTCTCAAAAACCACAGCTTGTTACCTGGTGGGCGACAAAATTTGGCCATGTTGACACAGACCTCACAATGCTCACACTGCCCCTAAAAATATTTGATCATTTTAGAATCGCTATTGAAAATCAAACTTCACTAAGACCTTTGGTTGGCAGTAAAAAAATCAAACTTTAGTCTCAACAAAAATTAAGCTTTCTATAGCCTATTTTATCTCACCTGCTCTTCCATGGTGAGACGGCTATTCCGAACAGCATCTTGGATTTTTCACCTGCATGAATATTTCCATTTGGCCCCCTTCTCCCCCCTTAGTTAAATCAGTAGAATCCTATGCCACTCTGCATTTAGTTTTATGCTTTTATTCACTCTGTGAAGGTGTTTTCTCTGCGCCAACTCAGTTTAATGCCGAAAAATTGCGATTTGGGCTAATTTATCAATATTTGGTGTTTTATGTATCTTAAAATTGATCCAATCACTTTGTAATGCCTGTAGTTGAATTCCTTGGCCCAGAAAACCCTAAAAATTATGTTTTGTTTATCTTTCTACTTTAATTACGGTGTGTCACAGAAAGCTACCAGTCGTTTACAACGAGTCCAAAACATGGCTGCGAGGGTAATTACCAAAACGAAACGTACAAGCCACATCACCCCAATTCTGATGGAGTTACATTGGTTGCCAGTAACCTGGAGAATTCAGTACAAGATTCTGATCATGACATTCAAGGCACTCCATGGCCTAGCGCCTTCTTACATCTCAGAGTTGATACATGAACGTCAACAAGCAAGATCACTTCGTTCATCGGGGGAACTATATCTTGCACCACCAAAATCGAGACTACGCTCCTATGGTGATCGAACATTCCAGTTTGCCGCTGCCACTGAGTGGAATGCACTCCCGAAGTTCCTCAGAGACTGTCAAACATTTACTGTTTTTAAAAAACACTTAAAGACTCACCTGTTTAGAATTGCTTTCAGTATTTAATCTATACTACATACTCTTATCTTATATTCTACATTTTACATTTTTATTGTGATCTTAATTTTACATGTGAAGCGCCTTAGAGCAGGATATATTCTGAATAAGGCGCTATAGAAATGCTTGTATAATAATAATAATAATAATTACGGGCTGGGATATGTGCATTTTGGTTTCGGCGGCCATCTTGGGACGCCATCTTGGATTGTGCTAATTGCCCGAAGGTGAGAGTTTCACATCACCCAAGAAATGTTAGCCTGGACCCTATAGAACAATAATCCAAAGTAAAAAAAACTATATCGGGGACTTTTGGGTCACCTCACAGTTCTGCCGGACTACTGAGAAACTTTGTAATTTGTCCTCCAAAAAACAAATAATAGAAATTTAAAAAATGGTTGATTTTGTTGACAAGGGAGCCAGAAGTCTTGAAATGCGGCCCAGGGCACAAAACAGCTTGTGACACAAATGTCTTGTCAAAACATTTTATCATTTTATGTGACTTTTTAACTGGAAACATGTGGAAAACGAGCATCATAATTTCACAACTTCTCTAAGTGATCAATTTGGGTACAATACCGTTTCTTCATTTCACATGTCTTTAGGCCTATGTCTTCAGGTTTAGGACAGCCTGTGGAGTTACGCGTTTTTCCGGTTCTTGGATTCTCTGATATATCTTCTATTCCTTCAAAAATGCCTATGGTTTTACATTGTATTACTTTTACTATCTTCTTGTATGTATATTTAAGAAGGTTATTATTCTCTCTGTCAGATTCTTAGAACAAATTATATGAATTTCATAGACCTATGTCTGTGATCTCACTTAACAATCTCAAAGTTGCTCATCTCACAAGGTCTGGCAGGGGCATAGCCAAGGGGGGTAGGTAATAGGTATAGGGGTCAGAACCTCCCCCCTTCGGCCAAAAGATAAAGACACATTTTCCAGACTTTTAAAAGTAAGTCCTCACAAGTGCCAAAAGTATGTGAATTTGATGCAAGTATACAATTCAAAAATTATATTTTTAAGACAAAACTTTGTTCAAGGGCTTTTCCTCAACGTCAGACCCATATTTACGAGGCAATGAGCACGGGTTTTACAAAAATTTGAAATATTTCTCTGACTAGTTCTTTTTAGATCTAACCTATTTTTAACATAAACTCCATCTGTTACAATTTTAGTGTAATTACTCGTAAGTGTATTTTGCCAGATGAGCCCTGTATAACAACTCTAGTGAGTCAAGAATATAAATCAGAGTAATGTCTGCTGGTCGGCGTTGATGTAAATATATGGAAAATCAAAGACTTGTGGGCCTGAAAATCGTTCTTCTGAAGTGCCACATTAACTTTAAAAAGTTGTCTTTTAAATTGATGGCGATTTCTTCTGAGAGACACTTTTTGCATTCCTCCACTTTAACAAAAGACCAACCATAACAGGTAGCATGTTTGCCAATTGGAGAATGTTGGTCATTTTAAACCCAGAATTTGTGACATAGTTTTAAAGTTAATGGATTTAGATTCCAGAAAATCACTACGTTGCATATTATACATGCCTTCAGAATAGGGACTGATGTGTAATGACGTAAAATTTATGTTATTCATAAAGAAATCTCCAGTAGGGGAACAAGGGGCAAAACGGGCCGTCTAAATTCGAAGGCTCACAGTACGAAGTCGGTGTATCATGTGAATGCCAAATGAGGTCCGATCCATGAAGAAGTACCAATACCACTTGCTAAAAAACAGAAAAGTGCTTTTTTAATAGTTCCAATTCTAATTTTCCCCTATTTCAAAAATGCAACTTCATCCCGTTTTGCCCCATGCTTGCGGCAAAATGGAATTTCATATGGGGCAAAATGAGAAGAAATAAATTTGCAAAATTTCTGCAATAAATCAGCTATTTAATAACAGCCTAACTAAAAAGCATGTAGACAAACAGAAATGCATCAGTTCGTGTCATTGCAATGTAAGAATATTGCAAAATACTAAGAGTAAACATAGCGATAAATTATGGAACCAACATCTCAATATAGGATGCAACTACAGATGGGGAGTGATGACAAACAGAAATGCATCAGTTCATGTCATTGTAATGTAAGAATATTGCAGAATACTAAGAGTAAACATAGCGATAAATTATGGAATCAACATCTCAATATAGGATGCAACTACAGATGGGGAGTGATGACAAACAGAAATGCATCAGTTCATGTCATTGTAATGTAAGAATATTGCAGAATACTAAGAGTAAACATAGCGATAAATTATGGAACCAACATCTCAATATAGGATGCAACTACAGATGGGGAGTGATGACAAACAGAAATGCATCAGTTCATGTCATTGTAATGTAAGAATATTGCAGAATACTAAGAGTAAACATAGCGATAAATTATGGAATCAACATCTCAATATAATATGCAACTACAGATGGGGAGTGATGTTAGTAATTCTACATTCTATGTAATTATTTTACAAAAGAAACAAAATTATGTTGAATTTATGGAAATGTGACATCTTTATGAATATTCACATAACTGTGATTTCCAACTTTTCTTAATAATTTAAAGATTTAAACTGGTATTGGATTTGACTGTACTTTTTGAAAGGTGGTTGCATTCGTTTCAGTTTCAACAGTGCAGGGTTTTACCACTATGCCTAAATCCTCAAGGTATTATTGATGACATGGATTAGCTCCACAAATCTCTTGTGATTTTTTTTCAAATTTTGCCTGTTATATAGCCAGAAAATGTATCAAATGTCTCAAATGTCATGGTTGAATTGACCCAATATCAAGCTTCAACCTTTTCTAGGCTGGGATTGTTTTTTTTTTTTGTGCTTCCCATTTTGCCCCCGCAGGAGGACTCCATCATGCCCCAACTATGCAGGGTAGATTAATAATGACCTACTTACACATGACTAAGCACCAGACTAAATTTTTTTGCTAAATAAGCAAGCTTAATAGTCCTCTTATAACACTGACTATAAATTATTCTGTTGGGAACGTCATTGGAGGTACTACAGCATTTCAGAAAATTATGATTTTTTTAAAGAAAATCGATCAAAAAATTCAAATTAACATAGCTGCATACCTGTGAGGTTCTCATCCATGAAACTTTTCAGGTCATGTATCCTATTTTATTTTCCAACCAAAAAATTAGAAGCAGGTCAAAACGTTCCGAGAAAGCTTAAAAAATCTTTTTGCGCCTACTGTCTCTTATTATGTTAACAACCAAAGGATGAGAGTTTATATTCACAAACTCCCTTGCAACTTGACAAATATTCCAATCTAAGCCAAAGCACAAAACAAAATTTAAAAAAACCATTATTGGAAACTTTTGTCATATCCTGATCATGGCGCAGAGAGTAAGGGGGGATTCTCAAAATAGTTTGTACAATGATAACTTACAGAAAAGTTTTTTAAAAAAACAGCATTTTTAGCCTTTTTTACCAGACGTGCGACGAAGGTGTAATAACCTTATAATTGCTCAGAATTAAAATCCAGCAACACAAAATCCGTTGGCTTTTGGAGGCCTAAAGCGGCCCCCAAACCCCCCGCCGAATAGGCTCCCCCTACGGGCCGCGCCAAGGCCATCTGGAACAAACCCCCCCCTTACCTGGTTTGTGGCTACGCCCCTGAGGTCTGGGACATTTTAATACACTCTCGAAGTACCCCATTAAAGTTCTTCAAAAACCTCATAGCAGGTTATTTAGAACTCACATAGTCTTTTGTTATTTTGAGGTACCAACTGGAGACTGGGGTATCCTATTTGTGACAGGGTGGTATACATTTTCAGGCACTTCGGAGTGCTTTTTGTTCTCAGAGTGGTTTTTTAGCACACTGATGCTGACTTTACCTCACATTGCATGGTTTTATTACAAAAGCATTGAGGGTCCAAGTACAGTGAGAGACACATTTTTGGAATATATCTATGCCACATCGGCGGAGGCCGCAGTGCATACCTAAGCGATGATGTGGTGGTGGAAATGTTTTTTTAAGTTCTACAGAGCGGTGTTATGTGATATTTCGAGGAACCATGTAGAAGCTGTTTCTGATGCACAGCACATGGATTTTTGTGAAGTTGTCAGCCAAAATTCCAAGGAACTGGATCTGCATGGTAGACAAAAAAATACCTGCTGACGCAAGTGCCAACCTCGACCATAGGTACTGTTATTGTTCAAAGCAAATTGAGTTATCATGTATGGGCAACATGAAGTTTTTAAAAATAAGGCTAAATGGTAAAATAAATTGTTGAAGGTCATAAGTGTCAGAACTCATTCAAGGTCTTGCTGCGAAACACGACTCCTGTGAGTTAGGTGGGATGATAATAGTTTAACTAGGTCACAGATATAGGTCAAGTCCACTCATCATAGACGCCATTCAAGGTGTTACTGTGATACGTAATCTCTATTAGTTTGGTGATCCTAGTGTCAATGCAAGAGGAGTTATCTTGTACGCAAGCTTTTAACAAAATTGGCAACCAAGGTCACAGCTAGACGTAGGTCAAGGTCACTCCTGTCAGAAGTCATTCAAGGTCTTGCTATGATACATAATTCCTGCCAATTTCGTGATCCTAGGATCAATACAAATGGGAGTTATCTTGTACACAAGTTTTTCACAAATATGGCCGCCAAGGTCACGGAAGTAGGTCAAGGTCACTCCTGTCAGAACTCATTCAAGGTCTTGCTATGATACACGATCCCTGTCAAATCGTGATCCTAAGATCAACACAAATGGGAGTTATCTTGTACACAAGATTTTCACAAGTATGGCCGCCAAGGTCATGGAAGTAGGTCAAGGTCACTCATGTCAGAACTCATTCGAGGTCTTGCTATGATACACAATCCCTGTCAATTTTCCCTCATGTCAGAACTCATTCAAGGTCGTGCTTTGATACACGATCCCTGTCAATTTTGTGATCCTAGGATCAATATCAATGGAGTTGGCCACCAAGGTCACGGAAGTAGGTCAAGGTCACTCATGTCAAAAGTCATTCAAGGTCTTGCCATCATACACGATCCCTGTCAATTTCGTGATCCTAGGATCAATATCAATGGAGTTATCTTGTACATCAGTTTTTCACAAATATGGCCACCAAGGTCACAGATGTAGGCCAAGGTCACTCATGTCAAAAGTCATTCGAGGTCTTGCTATGATACACAATCCCTGTCAATTTTGTGATCCTACGATCAATATCAATGCAGTTATCTTGTACACAAGATTTTCACAAATATGGCCACCAAGGTCACAGATGTAGGTCAAGGTCACTCATGTCAGAACTCATTTGAGGTCTTGCTATGATAAACAATCACTGTCAATTTCGTGATCCTAGGATCAATACAAATCGAGTTATCTTGTGCACAAGGATGGTGGACAGACAGACAGCTAGACAGCTAGACAGACAGACGGACGCCGCTGGCCTCTGCAATACCCAGGCCTTGTTCATGGTCGAGGGTAAAAACCTTGATACAATACATTGTCATTAAATCGAGGCATTAGTGGGTCTGGGATAATATCATATTAAATGGAAAATTGAGTAGAGCTCTGTATTGAATATTACCGGCCGTAATCAAGACTTTCGCATGGACATTATCAGCATCTATAGCTTTTAAAATAAGTGGTTCAACAAAAATAAGTCCCCCTTTACGAAACTTGAATATCTCAAAAAAACCTTTTCCGATTTCTCTAAAGTTATCATATTTGTAGGCCTGCATATTGACATTATGCCTGTGTAATGTTAGCATGATTGCTTCATTTATCTCTGAGCCAGCCAACCCTGAGTGCACCTACCCCTCTTTTCAAAAATATGAAGTTTTGACTTTTCCAAAAAAAAAATATTCCAAAGTGTGCTCAAACTCCACTCAAATTATTTCTAATGTCACTCAAGGAACCTAAACTGTGAAATGATTACAAAAGAAGTCCTCGAGTGTCAACTAAATATGATTGAGAAACAAAATTTTCACCAGTATCATGATGGAGTATGCCCCTGTAGGTGGCTCCCCCGCTTGGTCAAATTGTTCATATGCATTGGAAAAGCCACAGATTTTTGAAAACAGGGGTAGGCTCACTCGAAGGCTGCTGGCTAAGCCAGGAATAATGCAACAAATCTACAAATACACAAATTTAGGTGCGATATACAGGCCTATATTTCAATCAAACTTTCATAAAAATCAAAGAAGCAATCTTTGAGATATTCAAGTTGATTTAAAGGGGGACTTATTTTTGTTGAACTGTTTATGTTTTATTACAGATATCAATATGTCTCTCATAATTCCCCACTTTATAGTATTTGTACACTTTTTTGGTGAACCGATAAATATATTCACTTGTCTTTGTTAACTTATACTTGTGTTGTGAGATAAAACATTCAAGTTAGTCTTGTCATTCGTTGCATTACTGTTCCCAGTGATGAAAATGGAGGGGAGCCTGGGTGAGCCTCAGCTCCCTTGATTAGAAAACTGGGGGAGCTGTAGCTGGGAAGAGCATCCCTTGTGATCAGTGGTGAAAAACAATATCCAGTTTACATTTTCAGCCATTCGGGTACTACTAGCCATGATTATTCTCTGGTGGCAGGAATTTTTTTCCTTTTTTACCCTCGGCCATGTTCACATGGCCTGGGTATTGCAGAGGGTAGCGGTGTGCGTCTGTCCATCTAGCTGTCCGTCTGTCTGTCCACCATCCTTGTGTACACAACAACTCTTTTTGTTTTGATCTTAGGATGATGAAATTCACAGGGATTTTGTATCACTATGATACCTTGAATGAGGTCTGAAATGAGTGACCTTGACCTACTTCTGTGACCTTGGCGGCCATATTTGTGAAAAGCTTGTGTACAAGATAACTCCACTTACATTGACTCTAGGATCACCAAACTGACATGGATAATGAATTGCCATAAGACCTTGAATGAGTGTTGACATACTTCTGTGACCTTGGTGACCATATTTGTGTCAAAAGCGTGAGTGTGCAATAACTCCACCTGCATTAATCATAGGATCACCAAACTCACAGGGATTATCAATCACCATAAGACATTCAAAGAGTTCTGACATGAGTGACATTGACCTACTTCTGTGACCTTGGTGGCCATATTTCTGAAAAGCCTGTGTACATGATAGCTACATTTGTATTGATCGTAGGATCACCAAACTCACAGGGATTGTGTATCATGGTACAAACCTTAAATGAGTTCTGACATGAATGACCTTGACTTACTTCTGCAACCTTGGCAGCCATGTTTGTGAAAAGCTTGTGTACATTATAACGACACTTGTATTGATCGGAGGATCACCAAACTCACAGGGATTGTGTATCATGGTAGGAACTTGAATGAGATCTGGCATGAGTGACCTTGACTTACTGCTATCTTAAAAAAAAGCACTGTATCTATGGCGGAGGGTAGCACTTGCGTCAGCAGGTATTTTTAGAATTTGGAATAGCGCGCAGCCACACCAGCGAAGAACTACTAGGTGGCAACATATGGCAGTATAATTATGTTCTGTCAAGGCTGGAAAAAAAACAACAGTGCAATGAAAAAGCAGTCAAATTGTAAAGGACAGAACTGTCATGCGAATGGAATGGTGTGCTAAATGTGTATCTGCCTCACGATGCAGATGTGAGGTTTCATAAATTGATCTGGTTTTCCTGTACTTAATCCAGAATACCCTGGCCACCATGACAATTGCAGCATTGGATCACACTCCCGCTGTTTATTTTCAATAAGCCCACATGAAGCCTTGATTAATGATTATCGAATTTAAACACCTTCCAGGTACAGACAGGGTTGATGTGTCTGACATATCAAGCTTACCTCCGGTTGAGTAAAGAAGGGTCGACATTTTTGCATGTGAGTTTTACTAAAGGATCTGATTGATATAGCCAAAAAGGTGAATGTATATCATAAAATAATATGTTATATCGGGCGCTTTCTCGGCAGATGATAGAGGGTCTTTCTCCTTGCATTTATTTGTCCTTGTCTGTGAAATATCAGAAGATTGACTTTGTTCGAACTTCTGTGGTGAGGTGTGCACAGCTGGTCCAGGGCAATTCTCAGTTTCTTCAGACTTTGGTTGAGGCGGTGAAGTTGTTTTCATTAAAACATCTGTAAAGTGGTTCCTGTCCCTATGCTTTCTCTGAGGTGACGAATGTACAGCTGGTCTTAGGTAATCTGCTTCTAGGCAAGGTTTGTCCTGTTCCACAAGACGTCTGGCTTCGGGAAATGATAGTTGTCTTTCAGTTCGTAGTTGTAGAATTTCTTTTTCCTTCTTGAAGACTCTGCATTCGTGGCAGGATGGTTGTCTGAACTATTTACACAATGTGAAAGTTTAGAGCAAGGTTTATTGTGTGTGCGAGTATAATCACGGTCACCACAAATGGCACAAATTGTTGACCTGATGCATGTACGACTAAAATGGCCGTTGGTTTGGTCTCCTGAAGTCCTTGTCTGTGAATTATCAGAAGATTGACTTTGTCTGAGCTTCTGTGGTGAGGTGTTTTCATTCAGACATCTGTGGAGCAGTGCCTGTCCAGTTGAATCCTTCTCTGTGGTGATGAATGAGGAGCTGGTCTAGGGTAATTTGCTGCTGGGCCAAGTTTGTCCATGTCCTGTTCTACAAGGCGTCTGGCTTCGGGAAACGATATTTGTCTTTCAGTTCATAGTTGCAGGACTTCTTTTCCTCTTTGAAAAAAAAAGAAAGGATTGTTCCTTGAACAATTTATACAATGTGAAAGTTTAGAGCATGGTTTGTAGGTTACACAAGTGCAAGTATGATCGAAATTGCCACAATTGCCACAAATTGTTGACCTCCTGCGTTTACGACTAAAAATGGCCATATATTTTGACAATTGAAACAGCGTTTTGGATGGGGAAAGAAAGGAGAAACTCTGCACCGTTCAAAGACTACAGGTATTCTCTTTGGTACATTTTTGCCTTTGAATGTTTTAAACAATAACTCATTACCATTCTTGTAAGGCCGACATTTGTATTGTGGAATCCCATGTTTGTGAAACCAATTGGTAAGTTTAGAGTCTGCAATTGTTTCGTAGCGAGCAACAGATGATATGTCTTCCAGTGATTGTGCGACACCTTTTAAAACATTCAAATTCTCATTCTTTGACAAATGTTGGGGGTGGTATGAAGATGTCCGTTTCCATTGAAATCTTTGCATTCCAGTCACAAACTTTTCGATCTCAGCCTGGTTACCCGCTGAGGGACACGCATCTTGGTTACCCCATTGGTGTACAATCTGGTTTTGAAACATGGTATTTGACATAACCATTGATATTCCCCTGTAAATTAGGGGACACACCGTGCCTGTGCACTGTCTCATGTTGGCCACTAAGGATAGAGGTCTGCACCTTATTGTTACCGCTCTCCACCATGAGGAGGCCTGAGACCTCTGGGGTGCTGATGAGACGCGAAAAACACACACAAAATATTATGTATATTATGGGTAGGTGCAGTATATCCCTAGTATACTCCCCTCGACCCCTTCGGGTCTCGGGAATATACTGCGGTCGAGGGGAGTATACTGGAATGTACTGCACCTACTCATGGTATGACCTTTTTATCCCATGTCTAGGCACATTTTTCTATTTAATTGAAATTAGTACCACTGTGAGATAAACAGTCATCCATCTGTCTTTCAAAATGCCTTGAATCAGCCTGTGACTTATACACATTATATGTAGCAACTCCATAGCCTATATAATATACATTGATAAATCAGCCAATCATCCAGTAATCTATTCTATCTATCTATCTATCTATCTATCTATCTATCTATCTATCTATCTATCTCTATCTATCTATCTATCTATCTATCTATCTTTCTGTCTATCTATCTAGCTGTCCAGCTATACTGTTAGCAACTTAGCATTAATATTCAAAAATAGGATTGGCTGTTTGACAGGTTGAGAAGTTGATTGCTGATTGAATTATGTAAAGCTTCTAATAGTCTTATGATTGAGTATAATGAAAAATAAAGTGCTGCTGAACTGCCCACTATTTTTATCCTGACATTAAAATTGTATTTTAAAAATCAGCCTAATTTTTATTACCGATTCTATGTAAAATTCAGCTTTCAATAAAATATCAGAAATTGATAAATTAAAGTATATTATACACTTCCAAACAATAGAACTGTTTTCAGAATTACTTGCGTTTGAAATTGATTTTATAACTTTTAAATATAATACTGTAAGAGAGCCCTTGTTTCATTTTAAAATTAACTATATCTATACATTTTTTAATTTAAATTGGTGACTCTAGTTGCTTTAATTAAATTATACAATGTTACCACGCTCCAAGAAGTCTAATCCCAACTTTGAAAACACAGTGGTGGAGTGGTGAAGTGGTGGATTATTGATTTTTTTTTTCTGTGCAGCCATGCATGAGCTCTGGCTTGTCTGGCTGAGCTGAGCTGAAAGTGGGTGTGTCACATTGCTGCACTGTGATTGGTTAATGAATCTAAAGTCAGTATACTCCCTGGCAAATACTGGTCAGCTGACCATATACTGGTTTTTCTGCCCGATACTGACTTTTTCCCTGCTGTATTGGCCCAGTAAAAAACACAGTATCAGGGAGAAAATGTGCCTAGACATGAGATAATATTAGAAATATCATTGAACAACTCAAGTCCATAGTTTTCCATTATATCCACTTATTTTTTTTTTAGCATTGCAGTATGTGGGGGAAGTGTTCCTATAGTATGATTATTATTGGGTTGGTCCTGACTCCTGAAATGGAACCCCTGTATACAGTGTATGCATAGATGTAAAGTGCTTTCAAAGCTTTCGCTAAATCATCGTTGGTTGGTCTAGGACTTTCTGATATGATTCAAGATTGTACTCATGGACGCCTCTATAGTCTACAGGTGAGATTAAAGTGGCACTGCAGATCGGCATGTTCCAGTGGTGATTTTGTCCTTTGTTTATTTACACAAAATAGCATCAATTATTGAAAAATTCCACCCTAGATCATTACATGGAGTCCGAGTACCAAGAACAGCCTGGTGTCAGTCAAAAATCATGTCTCTGGTGTCATGGGATATTGCTTTTTCAACTTCGTATCTTCCAAATTAAGAAATTGCCAAAAAATTCTAAGAGGTGTAACTGAGGCCATGAAAGACAGAATGAAATTAGAAGAATCAATGAATATAAGTCTTGGTTGCTCTAAATTTCAGTTAATAGTTTCCAGGTGTTTGTTTTGTAAAAGTCTGGTAATAAATCCCTTGCACACAATGGGGTCAAATACTTCTTTTGGAAGTGCATTGGCATTATTATGCAAATATATTACTCACTCTATAAGTCAACACATGACAAGCAGCTTTCAAATCAGTATTTGAAATAAAATAATATTGAAATTTCACATTTCCCAAACTTTCTGAGATACCCATTAATATATATAAAGTAGAAAAGCTGTCACATAATAATGGATAGTCCATCAGCACCCCAGATTTCTCAGGCCTCCTCATGGTGGAGGGCGGTAACAATAAGGTGCAGACCTCTATCCTTAGTGGCCGAGAACATTATGCATCACCTGTAATTTCAGTCATTGAAGTATATAGTGTACTATTTATCTATTTAACGCCACCTAAGTTGATAGATTTTTATCAGATAAATGGCAAAAATGAAATTATTCCCCTGTATTCCATGTTTGGCGCCCAGAAACTTTCTGTGCCATTTGTGGAAGGTGTATTTTTTAAGTGTCTACTGTATGTGGGTCAAAATTTTAAAACCTTGAAATTTCAGCTGAAAAAATTTTGACAATTTTTTGCTCCAGAAATGCATTTTTAAGTTTGCGTTAGTTCGGTCAAACAATCAGCTATCACTGCACTTTCATGTCCAAGGGTCCCTGAGGTGATAAACACAGCGGTAATGTTTTTGGACCGCCATTAAAATCACACTTATAACTAAAAAAATTCTGACCACTTAGGGCTAAAAAATATATTGTCAATGATTAGCCAAGTTGCTTGCACATTTTGGGCCAAGTTCCAGTTCTCTACTGCCAAGATATTTGAGAAACTGCATTTTGATCAAGTAAAATACCAAATATGTGTATCATTAGCGTCATGCCTATAACTTGAAATCCGTACCACTTAGAGCTGAAGAATGTATTATCAACGAATGGGAAAGTGGCTATTCTGCACACATTGAGCTATATTTCAGGTCTTTATGACCAACAGTTATTGAGATAGAACACATCCTTGAACCAGAAAATTACAAACACAAATAAAAATACTCTTTTCATCAATAGTTTGGTTTGTGAATAATAAAGACGATCTCCACTACCCCCTCCAGTGCCCAATGTCTTTGCTAAACCATATTATCAGATGCTAGACAATGGTGAAATAGTACTGGCACCCCATATTTGATTAGTAGTTTCAGAGAAGCATCGAACCTCATACCAAGCATGTCAGATGCAAGGAAAATGCAAAATTGTTATATAATATTCTGTCGAAACATTTATTGATAATACATATTCAACAGATTTCAACTCCAGTCACCTACAACAAAAGTTTAGTGAGGTAAAGGCAATAAGCCATTTTTGACATGATGCTAATGATAGTGTGATGCTAAAGATAATTAAGGTAAAATTCTTTGAAGGGACCAGTGCAAAACTGGCAGTCTGGGAATATGTGCATGCAAAGACCTTTTGAACTCCAGAAATATGTTCACAGTGATTTTGACCCAGAAATATGCAGTTACAATAGAGTAGCAAGGGCGTTTGCTAATGACAAATTGAGATAGGACAACTGACATGCCGACAGTGATGCTCTAATATTTAGGTTTACATAAATGATACAGAACTACAGATAGTTCAGTTATTTTCTTGGGTTTTCAGACAATGTCAGACACAAAGTTTTCTCACAGAATGTGTCACTTTAATTTTCATTAAGAAACAAATCCGGTGTGATGCTAATGACCCAGTATTGGAGACATTGACACAACAACCTCCTGCTCTTATACAGAATATTATTTCAGGTGTTGGTAACTAGATTTTAGAAGACTGACACGCAAATCTCCGTGTATGGAAGAGTTTCATTGCATCAGGATCCTGTACTAGTTTTTGTGATGTGATCTTTCGTGGGAAATATTGGTGGAGACAGGCCATTTTGAGGGGGGTTGGCCACTTCAATGCTATTTTTGGATGGGATAAAAATATTCTGGCACAAATTTTTTGTGTTATAATTTTGCTAATACCCTTGTCTATGACAAATGACAACAAGAGGTCCTCGATGGCCATCATGAACTATTGTTAAACACTGGAGACAAGAATTTCAGACTTATGAAATTTTGACCCATGTCTCATTTACTTGGATGCGTCACCCAGCTAGGGGATAAGGTGGTATTGTAATTTAAGAACCGGTCCAATACAGAATAGAATATAATATAATATAATATAATAGAATAGAATAGAATAGAATAGAATAGAATAGAATAGAATATACAAACAGTAATACAAACGGAAACTAAATATTGGTAGACTTCTCATATATGACCAAACAAAGATCCAAATAAATGTTCATTTAGACTTGCAGGATGGAACATGAAACTACAGAGAGAGGTCACTGGAGTGGCAAACTGGACGTGCTCCTCTCCTACATTGGATACTGTGTGGGGCTGGGGAACATCTACAGGTTTCCCTATCTCTGCTACAGAAATGGCGGAGGTGAGTGTAGTTTTCTTCTTGGATGGGAAGTCAAGTCAAGTAAAATACTTTTTATCTATGTGACATTCAGTTAACACTGCCTGGCCTCTAAGGTCTAGTCACTACTAGTCAACCAGTTCACATCCTAACTTCAGTTTCCTTTATCATTTAAATATTCTTTTTTAAATTTTTTATTTGGCATAGATTATAACAAAAATTGATTCTTTTTTGTGTTTTTCAGGAGCCTTTCTCATCCCCTACTTCTTGGTGCTCATCTTCACGGGTCTTCCCGTCTACTACATGGAGATCATGTTGGGTCAGTACTCAGCATGCGGCGCCTCCACTGTCTGGAAAGTTGCCCCTTTATTCAAAGGTACAGTACAATTAATAGTTTTGACCAATGCCCTAGGTAGAGGTGTAGGGCAACATGGGGTGTCATGTGGGGCATAGTGAGAAGTATAAAAACTTTCAATGACTCAACTATAAGTTAAAGTTAAGGTTTCAGCACAGCACAACACATTTGTGATAGCCATGAATGGAGATTTGACGTGCCGCATCATATGGTGCCAACAACTTTGATGCGCACACTCACTCTTCCTTCTCTTCAAAGCGCTTCAAGAAAAAACACACGGTTGAATAGTCTCCGAGTGTATGCAGTAATTGGCATAACTTGCTCCGTCAGAATGTCAAGAAGGAACAGCTGCTGTCAATTTTCCACGCTGTGGATTGCAATGTGCTTGCCAATGGCTTGCAAGCAAGACCAGGTGGAATTTTGCTGACCAATCCTGTCAGTGTCAAACTGGATGGAACGTATTCATCCCACAGAGATGATTTGGGACTCAAGATACTATAATCAGCCAGTGTGTGGAAAAATGGCAGTCCGATCATCCAAGACGAGCAAATTTTGGACGTGGTCATGGACAACAAGTGACCCTGACTGCATTTAAAAAGACAAATGGACAAGCTGTGTAAATTGCTGAAAAGTGGGATGTAATTCATGGAGAGAAATTGGACCTTTTCCATTGTCACCTCACTGCACCAGTGCCCCTAGCGTCTACAGCACGGAGTACAGTCAAGGCAACCACCGGCAAATACAGCCAAATCTAGGGCGGCCAGCGGGCAACTAACCAGGGCAGCCAATTAATTTAATAATCAACAAATGAATACTTCCTTATCATTAAAATAAAGCAAATAAACACAAAAGCACAGGCTGCGAACCTGGTGGCCGTCTGAGAAGTTGGCCATCGCAGATAATTAGCTATCATGGATTTCCCAGCAGTTCCTCCAATACTAGATACAATATATCATTCTCAAATGTTTATGTGCAAAACCTCATAAGATGCGTTATAGGTTCATCAAAACTGTGTGCATCTGGAAAAGAAAAGATTAAAAAACGAAAAAGATATCTGATAGTGGGATACTACCTACAGGTTATAAATTAACAGGAAATGTGACTCCTCGATCTGTCGACATAATATACATGCCATTCCAACTCCAGCTGTTTTCGCCCTCCGACTGAAATTCACCTCAGGCAAATACAAGAGTAATTTTGCCATATATCTATTTCAACATCATTCACTTTAGCACTTAAATCTTACATGGCCTCAAATTACAGGGTGTCTACAGAAAAAGAGGACAGTCACTTTTCTTCTTTTTCACACTCATATAATTTCAGAATTTGGTGAACATAAGAATGGATTTGATAGTCAGCCATATTAGGTCTACTGCAAATACGTTTATTTGTGAATTAGATCACTACTAAAGGCAAAATGCAAGCATAATATGCAAAAGTACTTGCATTGCTCTAAGCTGAAAAAGGTCGTCCTGTTTTCCTCATTGTTGATGAGAAATTTTTCACCATTTATGGTGCTTGTGAGAGAAGGAATGATTTATGCGTGAGTAGTGGGACATTTGCTGATGCTCCAGCTGCCGATAATTCAATTCAGGACCTAACACTTGGTCTTCAACATGGCGTCATCTGATGACAAGAAAATCACAAAAATGTCTCAAATAATCATTGAACAGAGAGCCGGAGTCATTGCAAATGTTTATAATAACATTCTGAAATAATTTGGGGTGGCATGGCATCAGACGAGAAACTCTTTGTTGGCAAAATCAAGTTCCTACAAGGTGTAGCACCTGCTCATACTGCAAGGAAGACTCAGAAGTGCCTCAAAACAAGCCTCCTGAGCTAGGTAGACTGCCACCCCTTGTCTCCTGAGCTGGAGCCAGTGGATTATTCAGTATGGACAAATTGGGAGACAGAATCCAGCAAGTTATCCCAACCCTTGCATTAAAGTTAAAGGCCTCCGTCATGTCTGCATGGGGCAAAATGTTCGTGGAGAGCATCAAACATGCTTTTGTATCATTTATGTCTCATTTTCAGAAAGTTACCACAGCAAGGGGTGCGAATAATGGGTAATTTGATTGCTCTGAATATACTGTTCATATACAAATCATGTTTTGTTGAATAATGATGCTTGGCACAAAATAAAATGTAAACAAATCCAATGGTGTTGACTGTCTTTTTTTCTATAGACACTTACATATCAGAAATTTTATCATTTTAAAATTCCAATGATAATAGCCAAAGTATTCCAAGTGTTAAAGGAAGACCAAATTTCACACAACCTTACCAATTTTTGAACGCCAGGACGGGTTTATAGACGGGACAGAGCCACCAATAAAAAAAAGTGATTCAGACATCCCATAATATGATCCTGGCACTTTTTTCTCATCACACGTGACTACATTCTTCTTCTTCTAAAGTTATTTTCCACCTCTTGTTAAAAAAAAAAAATTTGAAAAAAAAAGAAATTCCCCAAAAATAGAATGTATGGAAAAAAAATTTTTTTTTAAAAACAAGATATTTTCGAAAAAAAAAAATTTTTCCCTTCCAAAAAAAAAAAATTCCCTGCAAAAAAAGTTGGAAAAAAATGTTTTTCAAAAAATGTAGTGCTACAAAAATGAATTTCGAGAAACAATTTCGGGTCTTTAAAATTTTTTTTTTGCGTTTAGGCTTTCCCGTCTTCATGCTTTGGCATTTACATATTATTTTGCAAAGCAATTGGCCTGCCGAAGTCAATAATATTATATTTACTGGTCGCGCATAGTTCATTTGGGATCTCTAGTAAGAAATAGGTGCATTCCCAATCACTCTGCTTTGCTGTTCTCCCCCACCTTGAACAGTCAGTTTGAAACTAAGCAAACATTTTTAAGGAGCCTCGGTTGCTACTTTCTAAATCCTTGGTGCTACTTTATAAAGGAGAAGGCATATACTTTACCAACAGGGCTTTATAAAATAGAAACTTTTTAATATGAAATGTATCATTGTTTTATTTTCATGGAATATATCATTGTTTTATGCTGATGGAATTCAATAATCTAACCTTGTAACATATGTTAGAATCATAGATTGATGTGTGTGCACTGATAATGACTTAAAATTTGTATGGCACATGCCAATAACACAGGTCCACTATGAGTTTTTTGGGAAAGCTATGTTTCCTGCAGTCAATTAGTTTTGCATCTATATTCAATATTTTCTCTATTTCGCTGTCTATTTCTCAAAATTCAATTTTTTGTTCAAACTTTGATGCATGTAGATGGATGCACAATAAAATGTATGCGTATAAAATTTATTGACTCAGCGTAAAAAGCAGCTCTGCAACTTTGGTGTCACCATTAATTTGCAATCCCTGCTGTGGCTACACACCCAACTTCGCATGTGCTACCGGACTGACATTGCCTTTCTGTGTGGCTCATAAAATGTCTTCCAAGAGCCCATTGTTTTCTTTATACAGTCCTCGTCATATTTATGTGGAATCTAAAGTCTCTTCTATGCTTTTGAGGTATGACGTCAGAGATGACGCTATTCTCTAGCATTGCAATATATTATAATTAACTAGATCTATAAGATGTGATGACATTTTAGACTGGGTCATGTTCCCCGATTTCTAGCCAATGTGAATCCACCAAAACTGAGTGTCCCGGTTTCAACACAGTGTCAGAGTGAAAAGTGCACCCCACTTTTCCATTTTTCTTCAACACAACGTTTTATGGCTTATGGGCCAATCAGTCAAGCTGAAAATGATACGTGAGAAAACCAGCCAGGAGACTCATACTAAATAAATCTGTAATAATTCTAGTTTATGTCACCGTCAATAGTCCGTATTTTCCCTTTATTGTTGAGCACCTTCAGGTTGGTTCTTTTTCGAACATTGAAAATTGATATGGGACACTGCATAATATTATGATTTTTCTCAACCAAAATTGTCTTTAATGGCCCACTTAACACATTTTCATGCATGTAACACACTGAGATGACACAAAGGCAATCATGACATTTTGTATCTTTAGAAAGCGGCCATTTACTGGCTCACATGCAATACCTAATGCCAACACCTCGCTTCTCGTTTCAGGCATTGGATACACAATGATGATGACGTGCGCTCTGTTCTGTCTTTTCTCAAACGCAATCATGGCATATGTGCTCCACTTTTTCTTCTCATCATTTCGAGCAACTTTACCATGGGCGACTTGTGACAATTCTTGGAACACCCCGTTTTGCAAGTCTATGGACAAATCTACTTTTGGTGGGTGATAAATTGCTTGGACACTTGCATCATCAACTGATCACTGCTGATTATGACCATAATAAACCCAACTTGTTTAATATATCATTTAAGCAATTTTGATTATCATTTTGTATTATTTATATTTTATTCTTTTTTGATTTCTGACAGAAAGAAGATTAAGTAATGGAAATATAATTATTATTATTCCTGGGTGTATAATTTAAAAATCCATACAGCCATGGCCTTGTGTTTATGCTCAGATGCTATGCTTCACTGTGGGGCTATCACTGTGACTAATCATTAAAAAACAAATACTTGCCCAATCTTCACCGAATTGTCAGGAATTATAGCCTGTATAAAGTAGAAGGGGTTCTGATAAAAAATAGTGACTTGAATAAAGTTACATAATAACTGTGAGGCAAAATACTAAATTAAATGAATTTTGAACATATAATCAGTTCTGATGCCATGTCAAATGCATGATAGTTATAGTCACCAAAGCTTCTGGCAGCGTTGGTCACACACCAAGTTAAACATTCATGACAAAATCACAATTAAATATGCAGCTTTAACGTTGGTTCATCGGGGTTTGCTAGCAGTGTTTTTAATTAGAAAAATTGTTTATTTCTCAAGTAAGCAAAAAGTAGTAAAACTTTTTTCTTCTGATGAAATTTAATTTGTTTCATCAAATTCAACATATATGGAGAGCATTTGACACAATTTCCTTTTCAGGTAAGAAGTGCTCTATCTTCCAACACCTACTTACAAATTTGTCATAAAATACTCCCAGTAAAACCTGATGAACCAAAAACTGAAGCATGTATTTGATTGTAATTATGTCATGAATACCTAAGTTGGTGTGTAATACAATACATCCAGACACTTTGGTGACTATTACCATCAGGGAAATAACACATAGCATCAGAAGTGATTTTATGCTTATATTCAAACAAATTCAATATTTTGCCACACAATTACCATGCTATGTCATTTAATGCTACAATTTCTATCAGAACACATGCTACGGTGTACAAGTTATAATTCCTGACAATATGATGAAGATTGAGCAAGTATTTGCTATGGTATGATTGGTCACAATGATAGCCCCATAATGAAGCATAGCAACTGAGCATAAACTGTATATGTATATAATATATAATATATATATATATACAAATTTTCCTCTTCTTTCAGAAAACCAAACATCATTCGAGAATGTGACAGCACCTTCTCTACTTTTATCAATGCAGTCATCTTTGAACACCACTTTAAATATTACAACAGACATGTTTGTTTCTCCTGCAGAAGAATACTGGAGGTATAATTTTTTCAGAATGCTTCAATAGTTAAGAATTATCGTTAGCTTTCTGTTGTGGCTCTTGAATTTGTCAGTACTGGCTTAAATCTGTCATTCACAAAATTTTTCATTCGAGCACTTTTTTTTTCCATGGTGACACAACAGACGACATGTCCTGAATATTTCCAATGGGATTGAAAATATGGGTCGGTTTGAATGGAAACTAGTCTTGCTATTGCTTTTGGCCTGGGCAATCATCTATCTGTGCCTCATAAAAGGAATCCAGTCTACAGGAAAGGTACACTGAAAAAAATGATTGTCTGATAACAGATGGACAATCAATGTCTAATATGTGTCTGATCAAGTGATTGTCTAATCCAGACATTGAATTGAATGAAACAAACAAGTTCTTTGACATTTTGAACAATTCAATTGTCTGGATTAGACAATCACTTGATCAGACACATATTAGACATTGACTGTCGATCTGTTGTCAGAAAATCCTTTTTTTTTTTCGGTGCATGTATTTGCAAACAATTCTGGCAGCATGCATGGGTTCTCATGGGAAGATGGCACTGCCATGAAAGCTCTTGTCTGTAATGAGCGTTTCTCAGTATCTCAATAGGTATCTCACTGGTACCGGTTCCACATCTAGTGCTCACAAGTGTCTCCAAATTGTAATCACTTCTTGTAGGTAACTTTGCTGGAGGGCAAAGAGGCCAAAGTGGTCAAAAGTTTGTAACAGCATCTACACATGCTGTATTTTATCTAGGTTGGTAGGTAGGTATTTATTGTCACACCGACCAAAGTACAAAAACATACATGCAATTAATTATGAAAGGTCAAAAATTCATGTTGATTTGCATGCTTTCCCGAACTTCCCATCATCATCATGTCAATCCTTCTCAAGACATAGTGCTCATAGGATTATCTAAAAATTGTGGGACCCCTTGTTTATTAAGCATATAGATGAATCAAATAGACTACTATTCAAAACCGGAAATAAATGTCTTTAATTATGAAGCATGAATGAATGATGAAAAGAAATAACATGACATTCGGGTTTCAAATGACAATGTGTTTTATACATGTATAGATCAGTAGCCTACACTGCGTTCCCAATTATTATGCAAACATTA
This sequence comes from Platynereis dumerilii, assembly GCA_026936325.1. NCBI lineage: Eukaryota > Metazoa > Annelida > Polychaeta > Phyllodocida > Nereididae > Platynereis > Platynereis dumerilii. Next base: position 2,712,387 of record JAPTHN010000038.1, on the reverse strand, counting down.
TTTTTCATGATATATCGAAAAGAAATGACACTATAAAGATATCCTTTACACAAAATGATGTGTGTCCCATGGAGTAAATATCCTGTAAATTTTGTCCAATTCCGTTTACTCAACGAGGAGTTACACCACATAATAAAGTTTTGAGGTGTTCCCAATTATTATGCAATTTCATGAAAGTGCACCCACTACCACCCCAAATTAATCAAACTGATCCTAAAATACCATGAACGCATACCCCTTGACACTAAATGAAAAATAGAACCATGATTTGAAGCATTGGTGTTTTTACATGTGAGCATGTGAAATTATTCCCCTGAATTGAAATAACATTGAAATGACAATCTTTTTGTAATGAAAGCTCTTTGTCAGCAAGACAAATTACGGAATCACCATGAACCTCATACTCTGCTTTCCTGAGGTCTAGAACTCTCCCCTTGACCAAAGAAAATCCTATTTCTCCAGTCCACTTGGACGATATCTTGAATGAATTCAGGTAATTCCAGTTTACAATGATATGTCAATGGGACAAAAATATGGTTGCATAATAATTGGGAATGCAGTGTATATAAATTTCAGGTCGTCTACTTCTCGGCAACATTTCCATATGTCGTTCTCTTCATTCTTCTCATCCGAGGTGTCACACTGCCTGGTTCAGCTATTGGACTCAAGTACTACCTCATACCAGACTTTTCGAAACTTCTTAAAACGAAGGTAGGTTTATATATGTGTATGTAATACCACGAATTTATCATTACAAGACTAAAATGAAATTGTGTCTGTATTCTTGCCGGGGAAAAGAGCAGCACTTTCTTGATTTGATGCATGCATTGGGTGGTGGTGCACAGACGGCAGAACCATTTTCAAAATCATTAAAATAGCAAGGAAGTTCACAATAATTGCTCTTAGTCCAACATTGTGTTGAGACTCCATGTGTAACACTGATATATGTATATATATATAATCATTGTGCAATGCACATGCCTAATTAATGCTGCGTGTTGATTATCCCTAGGTCTGGGGTGATGCCGCATCACAGGTTTTCTTCTCTCTTGGACAGTCTTGGGGAGTTCTCATCACCTTCGGCAGCTACAACAAGTTCAACCGTCGTTCAGAGAGGTAAGCCTTGTTGTAGTATAAGCTTAATAGTTTCCTGTTACTTTCAGTTCATATTACATACTTTCAAGAGATCTACAACCAAAAACTTCTTACACAGTTTGAACCTGAGTTATGCTTTGTGTGTGTGACATTTTCTGACGACTATGAAGGACTTTGAAGGTACCCAAGTAGCTTAAAGTAATTACCGATGTTTTAAATTATGACTGAAATAAAAATGGCTTTTGGTGAATCATTCTACTTGCAGAGATGCTGTTATAGCAGCCTTCGCATGTTCAGTGACCAGTCTCTTCGCTGGCCTTGTTGTCTTTTCCGTGATAGGTTTCCTTTCACATGAGATGGGTCAACCTATTGACAAAGTAATGCACTCAGGTAAAGTCATGTGCCTGTTTAAATTTATATCCGGTCCTACATGGGTCTAAATGGGTGACGAATGCGCCATTAAGAAGATAGATGGCCGATGTCTGACGACGATGTCAAAATTGGTCGGGGTAAATGCCAGTGTTGGCGGTCTCGAGGCCAGCCTCTGATGTTATTTCTAACTTTTGATGATGGCATAATCCTGTGACGGTACTTGGGTTGTAATTGGTGCAATTTTTAACCAAACAATCACATAAAATGGTATTAAAGAGAGTAATCTTGTGATAAGGCTCGGACTGTGTAACTGGTCCAAATTACCTGCAGGGGACAAATTTGACCACTGCCATTGTCACATCTTCCAAGTGGTATATGTGTCAGATACAAAACCACCAAATTCATTTTACGTCATTCTGGCTCTCGATTTAAGAAACCCGAAGCAAAATTTATAATGATTACTTGGGTTCTATGGCTACAGGACCATCATATACCCTTTAAAACCAAAATAGGCCTAATTGGACCTCAAGCAACATTATCTTCGACCAGAGTAAACAATAAATGCAGTTATAACAAAAAGGTTTAGTTATAATTTAGGAGATAATTTCAATGTTCATTTGAAAAAGCTAATTTTGGTTATCCACTTGGTGCAGCTTGTCTTTGGCTGGTGGTTCAATTGACCTTCAAATAGGGGTACAATAAGTAACCATGGCAGCATATTGAAACATTTTTCATCATTTTTACAAATAGCTATATCTTGAAAACGGTGAAAGATACATCCCCTTTCCTGTAGTTGAAGGCAGGTGACCAGCCTATCATATTTGAATGGTCATGTATTTCTGCCTGCTACGCTTACCAAGTTATAGTAGCAATTCCATAAGTGAACCAATTTACCTTACTTTCGCCTAAGCCATACTTCCGGAAGTTTGACTAATCTGAAAGCAGCATTGCGGCACCAATGTGAGCATCCCTAGTGAGTTTCTGTTGAATCTGTTAAGCAGTTTTTTCACAATGTGTTGACAAATGGATGGTCAGCTGGACAAACAAACGTGAATGAAAGCATAAGACCCATCCTACAGTGCGCCTATAAAACACTGCAAGGCACTGCAACACCCAAAATGGAACCACTAAATTTTCATTGATTGAACATTTTGCGAACTGCCACACAATAAAGATATTTGTTCTTCCTTTTTCAACAGGTCCTGGGCTTGTGTTTGTAGTTTACCCGGAAGCTGTAGCCAGGATGCCTTTTGCGCCCATTTGGTCCATTCTCTTCTTCTTCATGCTATTAACAATTGGAGTCGATTCTGGGGTATGTTTTTACTGATTATGTAATCAAAACAGAATATAAATTCAGTGCTAATTGGTGTTGCTTAACAATCATGCTATGTGAATGTAAACTATTATAAACAATAAAAATGAATGTAAACAATGATAAGATACAGAAATACATATAATATACAATATGATTGACATAAAATAAACATACCGCTATGATTGTAATATTTATATGATAATAACCATATCCGATAGGAATGATACAAAATATCCATACTGTATTAAGTGTATTTATTTACAATTATATTTAAAAAATGTGCCATACATCACAATATCTTCTGTAATATATTCTCTACACAATCCTGTATGTCCCGTCTGTGTTACAGTTCACCACACTGGAATGTGTCCTATGCGGCCTGACAGACGAGTTTCCAAAACTTCTCCGGAAGAGGAAATCGCTTTTCAATTTGATTTGCTGTGTCATCTTGTTCTTTTTTGGACTTCCTTTTTGCATGCAGGTGAGAACAAGTAATTAATACTATATTTGCAGTGTAAGAGTGTATACTACACCGTTAATAAATATTGACCCGTGTTTTTTTTTGCTATTTTTTATAGTTTGCATTTGCCTATCTTTTCTTTTTTTTTCAGGGAGGCATGTATGTACTATGCATCTTCGATTGGTATTCAGCGACTTTCCCACCACTTATAGTATCTATGTTTGAAATCATTCTTGTTTCATACATTTATGGTGAGTAATTTAATTTTAAGTCCAGTCTGAAATATATACTGTACTGTAGGGTGGCCGAAAAAAAAAGCAATTTCTTAATTTCAAATCGCATACCCCTTAATTTTGTGTGGAATGGTAAAATAAACACACTGTTAAAATTCTATAAAATTCCTGCAAGTCTAAGTGGTCCCCAAAGGCCACTAAATTTCAGCCCAAAATATCTGAAAAATGCCCGTTTGCGTAATCGCGGTTCTGTATATCTCGCTTATTATTTGACATACAATGATAATATTAATACCATTGTTCTCAGGAGAAAATTAGCTTCAATTTGAGTATAAGGAAGCTATATTTATGATAACTTTGACATTGGCAGGATTTCAGAAAACTTAAAATTTCATGTTGTCCAGCGAAACCGCTGAAATAAATTGTCTAAATTATCAAATTTTTCCCAAATTTGTAATCCTACTTACGAAATAGTAAAATTCTGGGATATGAAAATTCAAAATTTTATGTGTAACCATGAATGACCAATGCAAGGCACATCTCAAAAAACGTCAGAGCTACAGGGCCAATCTTAGACGTTGTAATTGTTAGCAAACAATTTAGAGAGCTTTTAAAGTTGAATGCCACAGAGTACAGCTGCTCCACCTATTGTACTCCACAGTTCAACAAAAATACACCAGCTGGTGGCTCCCTCGCTTGGTCAAATTGTTCTATGCATTGGAAAAGCCACAGAGTTTTGAAAACAGGGGTAGGCTCACTCGAACGCTGCTGGCTCAGCCAGGAATAATGGCACAAGCCTATAAATGCACGCATTTTGAGTCGATATACGGCCTATAATCCAATCCAACTTTCATAAAAATCGAAGAAGGAGTCTTTGAGATATTCAAGTTTATCTTATGGGGGACTTATTTTTGTTGAACTGTTTTTCATAATTTTCTCATATTGTACACCAAGTAACTCTCCCGTAACCCCCCTTCAAAGACATGTTTTTCAATAAAGTGTATTTTCAGCTATATTCCTTTAATTTTTCTTAAATATCTCATGGATATTGTTCGAGTGATGCTGTTTTTCATTATAAATCCCACACTTTTTAGTATTTCAATGTAAAGACATCAGATTTTGAAAAGATCATAGTTCGAAAATTATGTTGGATAGCCTGCCTATTTTTTTTCGCGTTGGAAAGCTTTCCTTTTGAATAACTTTTCGGCAAGTTTCATGAATATCTCATGGATTTTAGATTTCTTGCCAAGTGTGGGATTCAACTTTAATATGGCACAAGGGAATAACACAGCAAAAGTAGGCTATGTGATGTTTTGAGAGGTGAGGGTGCAATAACACAGGATGTAAAGCCCTGTCACCCAAATCTTTCTTTGACAAGGCTTTACATCCTGTATTATTGCACCAAGCTTATTTGGACAGGAAGGGACTACAGTAACGTGGTAATGTGCACTATTGCATTGAAAATTTTGTCTTTAAATTTCCAGCCAGGGTATATACACACTGATGGTGAACACAGATTTGAAGGAGAGAGACTGAATATATATGAACAATAATCCATATAGGGTGCATAGAACTACAAGCGTGGCTGGATTTCTGCGAAAGAAAACTTTAATTTGAATGCAAACTTGAAGAGTTTCTGGCAAACATGACTGTGCACTGAAATTTTCTTCATGGTGTTCTGAAATCTTTAAATTCAAAGATAACATTTTTGTGTGGCACTGAGAAATCTCAAAAGTGTCAAAATGTTTTTCAGGATCATAAAATACCACGTTGAATGACATTTGGTGTCGTCAGAAAATGGCAAACTTCATAAAAAATGTATTCTTAATTGCCACGTATCATACCTCTCTGCTGCAAAGATATCCTACCATGCGAACCCTTAAACATTCTCACCTTCTACAGCAAATTGTTCCTTATACTTTATTCTCAGTAGAATTTTTAAAATACAGCAAAATCTGACAATTTAGACAAATTATTTCAGCGGTTTGTTCCGACAACTTAAATTTTTAGTTTTCTGAAATCCTGCCAGCTTCAAAGTTATCATAAATATAGCTTCCTTATACTCAAATTGAAGCTAATTTTCCCCTGAGAACAATGGTATTAATATTATCACTGTGTATCAAATAATTAGATAGATATTTAGAACCGCGATTACGCAAACGGGCATTTTTTAGAAGCTTTGGGCTGAAATTGAGTGGCTTTGGGGGACCACTTAGACTCGCAGGAATTTTATAAAATTTTAACATCATGATTATTTTACCATTCCACACAAAATTGAGGGGTATGCGATTTGAAATTAAAAAATTCTTTTTTTTTAGGCCACCCTACTGTACTGGTTCAATTCAATATTAGTTATGATATTGCGGGGTGTTTTCTACAAAATGATCTCCTGTAGGTATGTCAGATAATGGCTAATGATAGAGTAAGGTGGGGCAAGCAGCCCCCCTGAACTTCGAGTTGCTATTTCACCTACTTTTTATGGTCGATTATTTGAATGCTTGTATGGTAGGATTATCCCCTAATAAGGCACTGATGTCCACTGTTTTGTCTGACTTCCTTAAATAAAACTTATTTGATTTTGCAGGTCTTGAACAGTTTACGAATGATATCTTGTTAATGACGGGTTCAAAACCGAACATACTCTGGAAAATATGCTGGAAAGCTGTGACGCCTGCTATTGTTCTGGTAATTAATTTTCCAGTACAATAGGTCCTTTTTTATCTGCTTTATAAATTCAATTGCCTTTTCTTCTCACATTAATTTGTTTAATGAAAGGGAAATAATTTTCACTTATTTCATAATGTGAAAAAGCTATTTTGACTTATTTTAAAAGTTTATGTGAAATCTCCCTTGACTTCAAAGTATAGACATTTTGGATGATATAATAGTGTTATGGTCACACGAAAATATCAATGGGAAGTCTGCACCACAGGCTGATCACAATGGCTTAGCAGTTCTAGAGATAGAGAGGAAGTTGTATGGCTCAAGTGCCGCCTGGTGGAGTGCAAATATAGAAAATTGATTAAAATTGCTCAAGGAGCAGCCTTTCACAACATTCTGTTGGTTCTGTGTGATAATAGTCTCTCAGCTACACTTAGAGATGATTTTCACCCACTACACTACATTTAGACTCACATTAAACCTTGTTTGGCCAATCTTACCTATGTGTGCACCCATATCAGCATACATCACAGGGGAATTCCCTTTGACAGCCAAATATGATCGCACACGACGACTGTCATTTTCCCATAGGGGGAGCTTGAGCAATACACCTTGGTATAATATAACAGAATAAGGGCAAAGCATGTGAATACTGCCTGTGTCTGCACTGTCCTGGAAAAATTAGAACTGCATGCTGCTGCCACCTGGCACTAAGTAAATTTTGCAGTGATCTCTATGAATGGATAGGCTCGATCCCATTGGCCAGCACGTAACGTCACGAGCTGGCCTGGTGCCGCCATGTTACTGGGAATCATTAAACGTCAACAAAGGCACATGGCTTGATTCAGCCTGTTTTCGTGACTGTTTAGGCTTGTAGCTTCCTCCAAATCTCCCCTAATTCAATAAAACAAAGTACAGAGGTATCCCACTCTTAGCTATATCAAAAACTACTTAATCAGACCGAAGCCGCCGCTCATTTCAGCTGCCGCCGGCCGTTTTTGACACTGTAAATCAAGATTACACTGCTGTCAATGCAGTGTCAGTGTGCAGTGACAGCTGCCGACCATTGAAACCTCAATCTCAGGCAATCTTAATGGCAATCAAAGCCAAACCAGCTCAAAATGGAATTGACACTTCACTGCATGAATTATTAAAGTGCAATTCACATCTGTTCACAAAGAACCCTCAAGTGTTGTTTTCCTAATTACAATCAACAGGCTTTTAAGAACCCTACCTGGATGGAATGGGCTTTTTTAATAGGCCCTAATATACAATTGCCCAATATATTAAATATTATTCTTTTTCTTTTTTTCAATCTAACTCAATTGACAATTGTTCCTGTATATAGGAAAAATCATTTTATAGGCCACTACTTGCATAATTTCTACTTTAGGCCACTTTACTTGGTCAGTGGCTCAACTACTATGGGGCAAACCTAGGGCTGTCCTAGGACCCCCCAGCCCACAAGAATTTAAAATAAAAATATAAAATCCTAATCGGGTAAACAGGGGTGCTGGAAGGATATGCGGGCAGCAGGGGCGGTCGGATGAAAAAAGGGCAAATCAAATTCAAATAGAGCGTCAATAATAATTTTAATCTATGCCAAGTGATTTGTGCCTAAAATTAACAAGGCCGTGATAACGTTTTTTTTTTTAAGATCAAAAGGGCACACTTTGCCCGCCCACTGGACAATTAAGGCAGGAGGGGCAAGTGCCCTACCTGTCCCCCTGTTCCGGCACCCGGGGGTGCACCCCTGGGGGTAAGGCATTGGTAGTTGAAGATGGGGGCCCCGTACAGTCCTGATCGTAGGGGCCCTGCCGGTTAAAGTTAAGCCCCTGCACTTGGTCAGCGTGCAGGGCTGTAGCCTGCAGTCGGGTATTGAATTTGGAAAAAAGATCTGAAAAATTTGTGCAGAAAACTCCAATGATGGACCTCCCCCCCCCCCCCTCCTGAAAAAAAGATCGCCTCTTGCTCCTGTAGAGCCTCCCTAAAATTTGGCCAAGAATGGTGCATTACACAAAATTTGAAATTTTCCGGGCTTTTACGGGTTATCACTTATAGGTGACTCTGGACCCTCTTCCAAGGGCTATAATTCATAATCTTTCCATGCACGGAGAAGGAGTAAATAAATTTTACCAGCCCCAACTGAACCAACTGAAGGACCATTTGGCTTTTGTTACTGGGGGTAGGGGGAGAAGGAAGTTGCCAAAAAATTGAAACACAATATAAAACTTCTCCCCTCAGTCATAAATATTGTAAACGGTCCATTACCTCAGTTTTTTTAATCAGCATTTTTTATTAAGTGAACAAATAGGCCTAGACATACGTCCAATATGAATTTGATGAAGCCATGGATTACGGACTTTCAGACTCTGAACTTACACCTTTTTCAAATAGGTGGAGACCCTTTTAGCATGGCTAATTGCCCACCATGACACAAACGCAGATGCCTTCGTCTTGAAATCCTCCCGACATCTATGCGTACTGTGCCCTAACATTTTTGAAGGTGTGAGCGACATTACTCCGAATTCCAAGATCTATATTTGATACCATTTCAAGTGAAATCACCTGGAAACCACAGATTTTCAATAATGTTTAATTAATCATCTGCCCGAATATTTCAGCGTTTTTGCCCTAATCTTAGGCGTTTCCAAAACTTTTGGGGGGGGGGAACTTTCCCACCACAGACCAACACAAGCCTAGTACATTTTTCCTGGAACACTGAGACATCATGAATTATTCCGGACAAATTCAAGACAAGACATCAAGACATAATTGCTTGTAACCATCAAGCTTCAAAATTGCTTATACCGAGACCCATAACAGAACTGCCGTCCATATCACTTGAATTTCAAGGAACTCCTTATTGCTATCTTATTCAAAAGTGATATTTTCCTTCACAGCCCTTAGGGATTTCAAATTACTTGCTAAACAAAAGCAACAGGCAGACATGTATTTATGCTTATGCAAAAGATAAAACACAACATGTCATGGGTTCTTAAAAACTAAAAATGTTTATTATCCAAAACGACACATTGTACAGAACAATCGTAAACAAATCATTGAAAGATTATGTATATTCATGTATATTATACGTCTTAAAATATATGAAATAGTAGCAGTCTTATTTTGTTCATCAGCTTTTCACATTTGGGCCATCATTGCATCTTATGACCAAGTAGTTGTGCATTTTGGTGGTCTTATTCACATGATACTTATACATCTTCCATTTTTTAAAAAAAATTTTTATGACAAACTTTTTTTTCCGTTTGCAAAATAGAATACAAAAACTAATAAAATATGCTCATAATGTGCCTCTGGGGGCTCTTAATGGTCTGAGAAAGATAAGACTATCACGTATCCACAAAAAAGTGAAAAATTAAAGTGAAAATATTGATTTTTTTCCTTTCTTCTCCTTTACTACTTGAATATTTGGAAAATTAGCAAAATTCTGTATATATCACATCATTATGATACATATTCTTATTAAATTGAAAGTGTCAATTTAACCCAGGAGGTCGAAATTGATGAAAAAGAAATATATACAGGATTTTCAAACAATTAGATTTCAGTCATTTTTGGACCTTGACCAATCAAATGTACTTCCAACACGTCTAAATCATACCTTTTCATACCAAAATAGCACTTCTATCAAACTTGCTCCTGTTCGAAATGCTGTAACCAATAATTTTTAGCTGGATGCCGAGGGTATGCTGCCACAAAGCCTATGTTTGCAATTATTAATTAAGATTTTGAGTAAGTATTTCAACAAATAAATTCAACTTTATATTAATTATTTGTAGACTTTCATCATAATTTACTGTCACTTCTATCATATTTGCAATCATCGTTAAATATTACTCTGAAGAAACTTGTGAGCCCAATTATAAGAGTGCTTGAGGCTAAAAACATTTCACACAAATAAAGAATTCTGTCTCTGTCTGTCTCTCTACAGGGCTACACTATCACAATCACTATTGTTACTGAAATTTTAAATTGCTGTGCAGCATGTCGATAATGATTGACACAATTGCTCTTCCTCTTCGCTGTGGTGGCCATCTGCAATAGACCTATTTCACTGAATGGCCTGATCATGGACCCCAAATAACTTTTTTGCAATTCAACAATTCTCAATATGCTTTTCACACACTGGAGATGTATACACTCTTAATCCAAAAAGAAAACTTTCAAAATTTAAACTGAAAGAATGACCAAGTTATAAAGCCTTGAAGTTACGTTAAAATTCATTAAAAATACTCCAACTTGGAGACACATCAGAGGCAAGGGTGGGGAAGCTATTAGCCAATTGGATTTCAGTATTCACCACTTTCCCCTAGTGTTTTGTTAACTGGGAGAACCATCAGTGAAATTGGTCTATTGCCAGTGAATAGATTATTTCCATACATTATATAATTTTCTTCAAACCAACTTCAATTGAAAGTACATGTACAAAGCTCTAATACCTGCTCTAATAATTCACAAGAACCAGTATTTGTATTGAACCTCAAAAGATTTTACAAAACATTGTATAGGCCTATTAGGTATAATTAATAAATAAACAATTTTGTTATGCAAAATAACCAAATTGCATTGCACTTGTCTTCAAACACTATTTCCTCAGACCAATCGTGAAACAACATGTGATAAATATTCTGTGATAACTTGAATATCGCGATATCCTTTATGAATTCACCTATAATTGCATATTAAATGCACAAGTAATAAAACAAGAGATACAATATTGTGATATATTGCCCCAACTCTAATCATCACCATGCACTAAAGGTTACATTTCACTCTGATGACTTAATTCATGTAAAGGAACAATTAAACAAACATATATCCTGACATCATGAATATTTTACCCAAGAGAAAGCACACTTTGGTTGAAAAAAAAATTACAAATAGTCTTGAAATAAACACATTATTAAGAATAATAACTTATTGAGAAGGCAGTCACATTTAGGAAAAGTCTTCATAAGATTTAAGGAGGATATCAATATTTTTCGGCAATTTCTGATAAAACTACCCACACCCAGCCATTCATCAATTCTGATCAGTCCCTAAGTGTATTTTTAGACCTTCTCAGCTTCACTGGTGGTTTTTCTTCATCATTTTATCTCTTAGAAGTACTTGTTGGGGTCAACTTGAGGTGTCAACAAAGACAATGCAGGTTAGAGGTGGAAACTGACAGCCGCCCACGTAGTCTGTATCTGTATGGGTACATCCACAGGATTCAATGCTGATTATTGTCGTGGCTTGATAGTGGCATAGTCATAGTGTGAAATATATCGATGCCTTCATGTTGCCTCAGCTGTCATCCTTCAAAACATCCAGGGCAGGCCTGACTTTGCAGCATTTGGTCATGAAAGCTGAAAGAAGAATTTCAAGAAATGTCAAAGTTGAATGGTGTCAATTCACAAAATTATCAGCAATTGTTTTAACTGGTCACTGATGCTTAAATGTCTGCATGGGCGTAATTTGGTGGGGGACGGGGGGACATGTCCCCCCCACATTTTTTACCCTGGGGGACATATTATGAAATGTCCCCCCCCCCCACTTTTTTGTGTGACAGAAAAGAGTCACTGTTGTGGTAATGGCCCTTGGATTCAATTTAGCAGGGAGCAATGGGATATATCTCACTTTTCCGCTTTGGCAGGTTACCATGCCGGATGTAAGGATGTAACAAAGACTGACCGACTTAATTATTTGCGGATGCGTCGGCCAATTCCGACCGCGTGATCACCGTGTCCCCCCCCCCCCACATTTTCCGTGAAAATTACGCCCCTGAATGTCTGTGGAGCACTGTTCCTGGGGTAACAGGACTCCAAGACTATTGACAATCATTATCAATTGGTACATTCTATAAAGTCAGGCAGCATGATTTTGCCATGCTACAAGTACAAGGTCCGAAGAATGCAGAAATTGACATACCGTCACTGCACATTGGCAGTCTCTCCTCATCACTGAGTCATCAAGGAATCTGAAAGCAAATAATATTTTTGAATTGCTAAAAAATGTGCTATTTATTTTTATCTCATATACACAAGCGGCTATCAACCACAAAGATAGCACATAAGTTACGCCTGTCATTTTAAAATTTTATGAAGGTGGAAATATTTTTTTAAAAATTCAAGAGGCGGACTGACTTATATGGCAGAGGGGTCTTTCGGGGGGCAGCAGTCACACCAACTCACTCGATCGGGAAATTTTGATATTTAAAGATCAAATATGTAATACTCTAATTATATGATCAAGGTATCTGTTTCTCCTTGAAACATAACTGTGTGGACATATAGTACTTAGTGTCGGTCCTGTCGGAAATATATTAAGAATTGCCAAATATCATAAATAATTCCAAGAGAGGGGGGGGGGGGCAAGAGGAGGGTAAGGATCGCCAAGGGGGGGGGGGGTACTTGCCCCCTGCCCCAAATTCGCCTAACAGTACTAACAGGTCATCCTCCACTTCATGACAATTAATTTTCCTGCAGGTAAATAAATAAATACACTTTTATTAAATATTACTACATGTAGGCCTATCCTATCATAGCAATATGTTCTCAACTTCTATGACATGTTGCTATAATCTGATAATTGGCCTGTGCATAGCTGTACATGAGTAAAACCTCAATTGCACTTGAGAATGACACCTATGAAGTTCACATGGTGTGACACTCAATACCAATCAGGAACTATAAGCAATCAGGCAATTGACATCATTCAAGCCCTCAATTGGCTGCTAAATACCACTTATAATCCAGCCATGTCATAATACTGAATTGAGACAGTGCTAAATTAGGCTTAATCTGCAGTGAAACTAACTACACAGTGCAACAGCGCGGCGGTAAATACAGCCAAAAACGGCGATAATTGATGTTTACTTACTTATAAAAAGTGTTTTCACCTTCCCCCAAGGCCTGATATTGTTATGACTCGAAGTTCAAGTCAAAATACTTCATACATCTGCTACATTCAGTGTTTTCAGACACGTTCATCCATGCTTGTTTACATTGCTGGGCCATGCGTTCCCAGTAACATGGGGGACCCACGTCATCTCGCCTCGCTCTGGTATTCAGCCAATCCAGACATAGAGATCACTGAAATTTTGTATGCTGCTCCAAGAAATGTAAAAAGATATTTCAAATATCATTTCACACAACAAAGTTTCAGTTCAATATCTAGCCCAGGTCAACCTAAGTCAGACAATGCAATTTTGGTCTCTAAGAAACTAGGCAAGGCTATCAGCATATTGTGGAATAGTGTCACTAGGGGCAGCACATGGTGGCAGCATATGATATGTCCTGCCAATGCATGTCCAGCCCCTTTCAAGCATCCTTAGAAAAGGTATCATGCAATATTTAAATTCACCCAAATTTGAATGAATTAGATATCATGCATATAAAATTATATAATAGCAAGTATAGTAATGACTTACACCGAAGAAATAGCTTGTTTGTGGAATGAGTGTAACAGCTCATTGCTCCCAATTTATGAGAAAAATCACTTCAGACATGCAAAGACATAAACATAGACATATACATATTTAGAATCAAAGAGTTCCTGAACATTCATAATTATTATGACTTTCTTCAGGGCATCACTGTTTTCCAAATCATATACTACTCGCCTATAACATACGGCGACTATAAGTTCCCCTGGTGGGCAGAATTAACGGGATGGCTCCTTTGCACCATGTCTATCATTGCAATTCCTACCTGGATGGTTATCAAAATTGTACAGAAGAGATCATCATGTAATGTAAGTTCGGCTAATACATACTTTTAAACTTTAAACTGATAAAATATTTTAATGTTGCCATTCGAAGTAAAATGTTACAAACAGACAAGAACTGGTACTGAATCAATGTAATGCCATGATTTTACTTTTATCATAAAATTGATTTCTACAAGTGCTGGGGACCAGACGGTACAGATCATACAGTGAAAATTCATTAAAACGCGAAAAGAAGTCATCTTTTTCCGCATCTTTATTTTCTCATTTTCTAACCTTTTCCTATGATTTTCGGCAAAAATTGGGAGGATATCGGACCACTTTACTTCAGGACCAGACTGCCTCACGTCTGGACCGGGTCCCGGGCGGTTATGGACTGGAGGGAGGACTGTCTGCTTGTTGACAGCTTGCACTGTTACCGTATTACCTTTTCATATTCCAGAAGAGATCAAAGATGGCAATTATTCATTAATTTTGCTAATATAATTGTCTGATTGCCCTTTTTTCCTATGTTTCAGTCCTTGTTGGAAACTATGATCGAATTACTGAAGCCAGAACCGACATGGGGTCCCCAAAAGAAATTGCCATCTCACGACATTGATGAAGTCAACATTTTGAACGAACCATTGCAAATGACTGAAATTGTCGAGTCTTAGTGAATTGTAAATTTAGATGTACATGTATTACACTATTTTTGAACATTTCGTACCACGTAGTAGTGTCGATTAAAATTATCAGTATTGTCACTGAAAGCATCTTTATGAAGACAGTTTCCAAAATCCAAAATATCAAAACACTTGGCAAAAGTTTAAAAAACTAATAAACTTTTTCAATAAAGTAAAGAAAAATTCATTGCACAAGTATTTTTATGAAAACTGAGACTCTCCAAAAAATAAGGGAAACCACTTTTGGGATGACTTTAAACCATTTATGACAATAATGTTGAATCCAGCAATCAAAATATTACATTACACATATGAGAACAACTGCATGATTAGGAAACCAATACGTAGATGTAAGTTACACCTTCAACAAATTCTTTGTAAGTGTAACAAATGATTTTGGTGAACCAAGTGAAGTGAAGCAAATAACAGCTGATCAGGTCATTGACCACTACAATGATCACCCCAGTGTAAAACTATTCAAACAAAATTCTAACATTGAACAACAATTCAATTTCTCTCGAGTTTATTCATCAACAGTTCTAAACTGGCTTTGATCAAAATTAATTTCACCAAAATTTCTGAGCAAAGGTGGCAAAAATATCAGTCTAAATGTCATTTTTCCTTCCACAGTGACAATTTTTTTATCATCAGACATCGTTTCGATGCACGGGGCAGATTAGTTCAGGAAACACAGGTCTGGGCCAGCGCCATCTTTGCTTGGGTGAAATAACAGAATCTTTAGGGCCTGGTTTTGGGGTGATTTGTAGCTTTGAAAAATCTAAAAAAAACACTAGCATGCATCTACCTTTTATCTTTAGAAAACACACGGGATTCTTGAAATATTTTTATGAAGCCGATATTTTGAGAAATGGCAGGAATAAAAACATGTCAACAAAAGTTCGGACATTGACTTCGTGTACTTTGGACGCATTTTTGACATAGAAAGAATGGTCGTACAGAGACGAAACGTAGCTCAAAATGTAGGAAATTAAATTTCCTAAACATTCGTACCAGTTAGAAGGTGCTGCGCCCAGTATTGACATGTATAGGAAAATGGACAGTGCACAGAGATTTTTCTACCAAGGGCATTAAAACAGAGAGGCTTCTACATGGCGGCTGCTAAGCAAAGATTCAACAGGTTTAATCTTTTTTTTATCTGCAACATGATGCACCTGATTTCTAGAAACGCCACACAAGTCGATTTTTGACCACTGCTCAGGCAAAATAGATGGCCTGGGGGCCCAAATTCCTCCAAATTCCAAGTAAATGACTGAGCGGCATTGAAAATATTGTTTGCCGCATAGTTGTGAGAACAAGACAAATTGCTCTCACTTGTAAACCACTCTAAGTTCTAACATTCAATAAAAAATCCAACGAAATAGTATCCTACCAAATAGTAAATATCCAAATAGTATCCAAATAGCATATTGAGGACATTAAATTTTGACTTTTTAAAAATAAAAACACTGTAATATCAAAATAGTACCTAGGGGAGCTATTTGACTTTTAAAAGCACTTCCTACTAAAAGAGACTAACAAACAGACACATGTGATACTTCTTTTCGCCACAGTACCTACTATGAGTTCATGAAAAAGTAATAATAAAATACCGAAAGGGCCTAAATATCTCACTATTTTTGTCCTCAAAATTTAATTGGACTAAAATGTAACACTATTTTTTGACTGAAAAATAAAGTGCAACATCAAATTTTCTAAGGAACTGCATAATTATGTCTGGGTGCAGCTTCATAAATGAAATAAAATCCGTATGTAAATGCAAGTAAATTGGCAATATATTATGTATTTTTCTGTACTACATGAACTATTCTACCAATGTTAATGATATATATTCTTATCATCAAGAAAGAGGAAAGAATACATCCACTCTGTGTAGCGTTTGTTCTTTGCGAAGTGACCTAGTTAATCATAGAATCTTAAATTTTGTACTAGAAACCCATTCAGTTACAATATAACATAGCCAGTATGCTGCATTTATATATTAGCCATCCTGATGTGAAATCACAAGCATTAAGTCTTTAGCAATCAAAAGATTTGGTGATTCTAGGAAAAACTGCACTAAAATTTACTAAAACTGCCTAATCTCTGAGAAAACATAACTGTTTGTTCCCAAAATGTTTATGTGTATTACTTGTACTATAAGACAACATACTGGCTATATGGCAAAGTTTGTTGTTTGCTCTGTAGGGAACATGGGGACCGACGGGCCATGGGGACTGATGGGCCATCCTCTTAACTCCACATCAAAAACGTTTCATAACATCTAATTTGCATTTTAGTATTGCTTATCACATCTATGAATACCATATCGACCACTGCTCAATAAGTGATAGTACAAGCGTGTAGGAGCCAAATGAAATTTTCAACATCTAAAATTTTTTTTTCTGATTCAGAAAAAGTTTAATATCTCAAAAGTGTGTAGACTCGATGCAATATATTTTCAATGATGATTTTTCCTATATATTGGTGAGAATTTACACTTTGAATTTTAGGAACAAGAACCATATTTCACCAAAAAAGAGGGGTTTAACTGTTAAAAAAACTTTTGGGGACCGATGGGCCACCCAACATGGGGACTGATGGGCCACTATTTCTTGAGATTTTCTATAGGTGTCGTATTGGCATGGGGCCGGATATTAAAGACTTTTATGGGAAAAAGCACAATAGAACTTCAGCTTGCATCTTTAAATGATAAGTTTTGACTTAAATGAATGCCCTCGAATTTACAGTGATAGATTTGCCTTAGTGATGGCTTCAAACACGAAATGGTGGAAATTTAAAATATCCATAATCACAAATTTTAAATCTAGGTAGTGTTTGGGATATAATAAACATAAGGACCCCGTTAGACATTGATGCAATATTGAGTGTAACTTAAGTTTCAACCAAAATATAAGTAATGGAGGTTATTGATGAATTTTATTGTTTTGATTCAAGATTTCTCCTGCAGGTGGCATACTAGTACAGTATCATTGGAAAATTTTACCTTTCCCCTAAAAATCTAAATGCTTGACAGAAATGATTCATTGATTGAGAAAAAATTAAAATATTCTCATTTTTTAATATTCATCAACAAATTTGAGGTATTAGACAAGATTTTCATGATCACGGTGGTAGCCAAACTTCTGTATCGACCAAATATCAAATAATTTTTTTTTCTTAATGACCAATGAACCAATTGTTTTGCAATTCTCCAATATAGTTTTTAATGCATCTGTTCATGTACTGCTAAAATATCATCTCAATAGATCGACTATAACTACAAAAAAGTAACTCCTGATATTTGTGAAAATTTAGCTTTTTTTCGAAGTGTAAAATCTGGGCATATCTATATTCTTACGATTTCTTATTGTCCTATACACTCAGATGGATCAACAAAAAAATATTGGAAACAAATTTGAATTCTTTTTCCACCCTTTGGCAAGTTATTAATATGGTCCATCGGACCAATGGGATGGCCCGTCGATCCCCATGGTTGGGGACCGAAGGGCCACCATCTTTCTTGACGGAAAATGTGTTTTCTAATCTTTCTCCTAGGTTGATCTATGTGAATCTTATATCATTTTAAAGAGAATTACACCAGCTAATAGGGTGCACAGTATGAATCCTTTATCTGAAGCAGATTTGCCTCCATGGTCAATAATTTGTCAAGCGGCCCATCGGTCCCCACTCTCCCCTATATGAGAACTAGCAAAATGTAAATTTAAAAAATCCTTAATTAGGTCACTTGGTAGGCCTACACAGTGTCCACGGTCGACTGCATTCTTTGCAAAAAGTGTGAAACAATAAAATGTGCACTTACATGAATCTATAGCGCATTTTTAAAAGAAAATCTTTTTGAATTAACTATGTTGAAGGTTGTTTTTGTGAACTTAAGTATTTGAATGTTCACTGGAAACTCATTCTCATATTCTTCAGAGTCAGGCTAAACACTCTTCAGGTACGATCCTTTTGTTTTCCCTTTTCTGGTATTATTATCAGTCCAATAACTATTTATTTGGCCTCATTGACCGAGAGCATGTCATGCTAAGTCCCATTTTGTGTCATCCTTGTATTTGACAAATGAAAATCACTAAACCAAACTTTGGTTAACAATGACACAACCCATCTTACCATGCTTCGTATGACAAACAATTATTTAGGCCTGTATGTATCTATTATTGATAACTACGGCTTTGTTTCTGAAAGTCCAAACATCTATGAAAACATTTTTGAGATATTTCCATGAAATCTACGCTGATGTCAGTTAACATCTCTTGAAAAAGTTCAGAAAACTTCATAAAGATCTTCAAAACAATATGAAACAGCTGAATTAGGCCGCTTTTAGAGCAAAATGCACATAAACCAAAATCACAACCAGTGAAAATTGGTCCAAAATCGATTTCATTTAAAGTTTTCCCACAGCTCAATATTTGGAGTGTGGATATAATCAAGGTGACACTTTTTATGTGATTTATGAGTTTTTGGTTGATTTTTCTGTCAACTTGGTGTTTTTTCAAATTAGTTTTTCACTTCATTATCGACACTTTTGCATCATAAGCATCTGCAATTATCCTGTTTTTGGTCAAAGTTTGAGCTGAAACCTTGTCGGACATCTGTTTTGACCATTTGAAATCAATAATAAAGTGATAGCATCTGCACTCTCGTCCCGTGCCCACCCCTCTTTCAATTTTGAAAATTCCAAATTTGACATGTCACAAAAGCACGTCTTGTTCTTAGATATACCCATGGATCCTGTTCAAATGTTCACAATCTTTTGTTGAGAAGCTAATAATATAATGAGCAAATTCGCAAAGTTACATCAAGATTGATTTTGTGCGTCAAAAGCTATGATACTTTGAAAATGTGTGCATTTTTAATGAGTTTACAATACAAAGTACGATTCTCTTCAGCAGTTCCTCAACACTCAGATTTCCCGGCTCATAACCTTTTCAGGCCTGCAACAGTTTTTAGTCTGTCTCCCTGACATGGAGTTGTTGTCTTGTGCAATTTGCCCTCTTCTATGATTTCCTTCATGATGTCCAAAAGGGAAAGCTGTATGAGTTGGTAAATTGCCATTTTACAGTTCAATCTCGTGTTCAGGCAAGATCGCAGGATATGAAAAAGTATGCAACAATCCAAAAATGTGCAGCACTTGATGAATCTGAAATAAGCAGTGATCAATCTGAATCTGCGCAGTGATCAAATTAGTCCTTTAAATCATAGTGAACTCTTAAACTGCATGATCCCCACAACATATTTTCAACCAATCTAATACTTTTGCCTGTCTGATAGAAGTCTTCTTTTTGGAAATTTGTCTTGCTTTATTTTACAAAGACAAGCCTGAGGTACTGGTTTGTCATTCCTTAGATTTTCGTATTAGTCAAATCATAAGGTACCTACTGGTTTGTCATTCCTTAGATTTTCGTATTATTCAGACGCCGATTTGGAGTTAGAACCTGACAAACAAGTGTCTGACTGACTTACACATCATAAGCTTCCTCTATTATACATTTAACTCATAATTTTTGCAAAATAAACAATAATATGAGTGTTTGTTTGCTGTTTTCAATAGTTTTAATCCCTAGCAGGGCGCTGACATGCAAGTCTGTCCAGTGGACATTGGTTCCTTAGTTATGGTTGTTCGCCTTAGGGATTAATGTCCCATGGAAAAAAGAAAATAATTTCTATGTCCTTGTTTCAAATGCCCCACCAGAATGTCCAGGATGATATATCCTAGGTATGGAAGTCCTGGACATTTTATCCTAGGTTAAGCAGTCCTGGTAATAATATACCAGGAATAATTGTAAAATGAAGGACTGATATTCCTGGTGTTTGTAGTCCTGGACACATTATCCTTGTTCTGGATATAACAAAAATGTCCTGTGCTGGACAAATATTCCTAGTTTTGCTGGTCCTTGTCACAATATCCTAGCTATGGATGTCCAGGATGCTATATCCTGGTAACACAGGTCCTTCATAGGACTAATATTTCCTGGTTTTACATGTCCCAGACATTACTTTCCAGTTTTACATGTCCTGAGCAAACTATCCTAATAAATTAAGTCATTTACAGAACCTTTTTCCCGGTAACTGGTAGGCCTTGACAATGGCCAGTGGACATTTGTTCCTGAGTTATCATTGTCCACTTTAGGGATTAATGTCCATCGGTTGCCAGTCATTAATTGTCAGTAAGGCCCTCCAAAAAAGTCATTGTATGATTATTGAAAATTTGATGTCCCTACCGTAGGGTTGAGCCATCCAGATCGAGCCAGTTATTCGAAGTGATAAGTATTTTTGCATTCATAGCCACATTTCAACTTTATGAATATCTCACAAATAAATACAACATATTCAATTCATACCTTGTAATTATTAAAGCATGCTCTCCTTATGTTTATTTTTAGATTCAGTGACAACCCTTCAGGATATGTCTTTGTAGACAGATATTGTCTGACATGGAGAAGATCCATTGTTATGTCAAGTCAATAATGACTGGAACTGAGACTCGGACTGAAATCCAAGATTAGCAACCCAAATATTCATTGTAGCATGACCATAATCATTGCTATATCAATTACATAAAAACAGTTGGAGGCAGGACTCGAACCTGCAATGTTCTGAATTGAAGTCTGATCACTAGACCACTATGCTATGGGGGGAGGCTGCCAAGTTGGTGATCCCAAGCTTGGTCTTTTGATTAAAGTACATCAGTTCTATTTATAGCTACGGTCATAAATACAGGGTGGACAGTTTTGAATGTCCAAGGTAGAAATGTCCAGGACAAACAGAGCCGGGATAAGATGTGACGGACAAATGGACCTGGGATGATCTGTCCTTGACAAATGGAACCAGGATAAAATGTCCAGGACGAATACATCCAGGATCAGATGACCAGGACAGCTAGATCTAGGATCAGATGACCTGGGCAATGAATACTAGTTTATAATGTCCACCTGGACATCTGACACCAGGTATAAATGTCCTGGACAATCATTACTGGTCCATGCAAAAAATGTCTAGGACATTGAACCCAGAGAGGATAATATAAACCAAAGAATGTATGTCCACTGGACACTCATTCCTTAGACATAGACATAGACATATTTATTTTCCAACATACTTTGTACATACAATCATACATATAAGGACATTTTCATAAACAGAATAAAATATATATATGTTGGGGGCAGTGCACCCGAGTAAATGAATACTGTACCCAATGGGGGGTGACTGCCCTAGCTAGATTTAACAATTATTTACAAGAGAAAAAAAAAGAAGGAAGAAATCAAAAATAAAATAATAATATCTGAAGTAATTAATAACTATACAAGCAGGACACAGTACATGAACTATAACTGAATACACAGCTCAGTTCGATAAGTAAAACTTAAATTAATACAACATAGACTTAATTGAAAATTAACACATTAGTTTCCACAGCATCGGAACATTCACACCAAATAATATTGGTTAATTTATATAATGAATATATTTCATTCACCAAATATGTGCAATAAATAAGTTTAAACAATCTTTTTTAACAATTTCTAATATGATTCTAGTTTCAAAATGACAACCTGTTTACTAAACGCCTTGATATTGTTTTTATTCTTAACAATATTTGGTAATTCTAACCACAAATTAGGCGCTCTGCCAAGAAAACTTATTGTAAATTTGAATGGTATGTTGTGCAACCCGTGGGCAGTCCCTATTCCTGGTGTGATATCCATGTACATTTTGATCAAATAAATTAACTATTCTTATGGGTAGAGTGTTATTGATATATTTAAAGGAAATCTTCATCAGAGACAGTGAAATTAAATCTTCTATAGTAAGGATATTTGCTTTTTTAAAGTATGGCTTGAGACGAGCTCTTCTATTGATAACAAATAATGCCCGAATGGCCTTATTTTGTTGAACCTGCAATCTCTTTATGTTACTATTCGATGTCATTGGTCCCCATACGCATAAAGAATAACTCAAGTGTGACTGAACATTTGCAAAATACAACATCCGTTTTGATTTTAAAGACAACACATTTTTAGCCATATTCAAACTATAGATACCAGAATTCAACTTCATTGACAAACGTTTTACATGTTCATTCCAATTAAGATTTTCGTCAATGTTAACCCCTAAAAATTTGGTGTATGATACTTGTTTTATTTCTTGGCCCGCAATTTCTAGTTTACCAGAGATATTCGGTTTGTTATTGATTCTCTTGAATAAAATATAGCATGATTTTTCTATATTTAATGATAAAGAATTATAATTAAACCATTTTGTTAAATACTTAAGATCTTCATTAATTTTTCTAAAAAGAAATCTTATATTACTACCTGTGATGTAAATAGTGGTATCGTCTGCAAAGGAAATGGCATTGCAAAATTTTAGACAACTGGACATATCATTTGCTAATATCGAGTACAAGAGTTTAAGTGTCCCAGGACACTGGTTACTGGAGGACAATTATTCCTTTCACACCCCGAATTTACTGTCCCAATGAGCCCCAATATGACTTTTACACCAAAATGCTAATTTCTCAGGCACCAGTGAGTGTGTTTATCACAATGGCTATTCATAACTGTTCGTTACGAAACAACAAATTCATACAAGCACTGAGAAAGCCTCATTCATGGGTAGGTAAGGTGGCACTGCTGTTTCACTTCCTGTTTGATCACAACAATGTCTTGTGAAAAGCACATGTTTGAAAAAAAGCCAAATTACTATGAATCTAATTGTTGTCAGCAACATAACACCATGCAGAACTGTTTATGTAATCATTGTTGGCTATATCTATGAAAAAGTACACCTTCAGACTTCTTTGATACTGAATTAAATAGCTTCAAAGTAGCCAGGTGGCAAAAGTTTTCTTTGTTAACACGGTTTTAGGAGAATTTTGATCTCTTACCTTGCATACTGTCGTCTGCAGGGCAATACATTTATTTTGCCCTCAATGAAGGTTTAGTAAATAGATAATTCAATGTTGATAAACAGACTCAAGAATGTCTCAATTAAGATATCTTTGGCAAAAAGTCCATGGCTCTGCTCTGATACCTTCTGCTTTGACAGTGTTCATGTGGCTCTTTCAAGAAACAGGTGACAAGATTTTAATCTTGTTGTACTGTTTTGCACTGATTGCTGGCTATAATCCCTGTCTTGAGCCTCAGGTCAATAGACTCTGAACTTGACACTAATTTAGATGTGATTAAAACTGGATTCTCATTCAAAGGATTGTGTGACCATGCTCATTGTTCATGGTTTGTCCACAGAATGGTTTGAAGTGAACCCATCCATGTTTACTTTAGTAGTAGGAAAACAAACTTTTCCTCACCATACTTCTGCATATGGCTGTAATTTGTCATCAAAACGATAGAAACGTCAGAATGTGAAATTACAAGATACTGATTATTGTATTCTTTTGTAACCTGAAATTCATGACTCACGAAGTTAACTGCCATGAACCACATCCTTTTATGTTTTATAACATAATATGCATATGTATATCAAAATAATTGTTGGGAAACAAACTAAGCCATTTCAGAAAGGACTGGGCAAAATATGCTTGATAAAAGTGCAAAGTCATTACAAAACAGTTTTTGTGCTGATGCATTTCAATTATCGATTTTTCATGTACCGAAACAAGTCACTTGCAATAATATAATTTTGTCCCTGCGAACTGAACACCACCAGTTGTCATGTCTGCACTTCCATTTATTTTAATTCAAGGCTAATTAAGTGCTCAGGCGAGAGTTTGAATGCTCAGGTGAGAGTTTGAATGCTCCAGGCTGTGAGCATGTAATGTCTGGAGTTAAAGGGCCAAGTAAATGTTTTATCAAATTAATTATCTTATCAGATATGCTTGTTCTGGCAGTGTGCTTCCCCATAAAATCTGCAAAACACTGGTCAAATGGGCTATTGAACAAGATGTATCCATACCAAAATCACACCTTATCGTTTCCAGCACCTCTGGAACAGCAACATTGTCGCTTGGATCCAATGGTACTGGATTAAGTATTTACTAAATCAATCATGTCTCCTTAACAGACCTGATTGAATGCAGGAATTCTGAGTAAGAGCCAACTTCCAAATGGCAGTCTAAATATACCATCATCACTTCTATATGAGTTATTTTTACGAAATGGACAATGTCGAAGCTGTCAAGGCCAGATTATTTGGATTGCCAAGGCCTTGGATGCCCAATACTCGGCCCGAAACCTGCCTCAAGGCCAGGTTTTGATGTTCTTGGCCTCCGTTGCAGAGGCTCATACCTCGGTCTGGGCGGCAGATGTCCCTTCCTCAACTACAACACTGATAGTGGTCTGTCTCTTTTCGGGACTGTCAAGTGGCAGCAGAATGCTGACAGTCCCTGGAAAATCGAATTGGGTCAACAATAATTTGATCTGTTTTGGAAAGATCACCAGATCAGGTCAAACAACAGCTGTCAATATCACTACGCCAAACTACTTTCACAAAGCATGGTTGCTGGCAAATATCCAGTCCACTGCTTTGAATGAAAATGTTTGGAAATCATGAGATAAAAAGAAAGTTTTGAAACTTTTGCATACACTTTGCCTGTGAAAGGGATGATTTTACTCATCAGAAGTTTGATGGTATTCAATCTACTTATGCCATTTAGCGCATGTTAAATTGTGGTCAGAAAAGGGTCCAAAAAGAATGCATTCTCACTTATTCACTTGTCCATACAAAGCCGATGTTTTTGTTTTGTGATATCAAAAATGCTCAATTGCATTTATTCTGTTACTTTGTGGAGATTTATGAACTAGGACAGCAATATAATTCACAATTTCATAACAGCTGTGTTACACTCAGCCAAATTTCTTGTCCATGCCACAAGTGGCCCCGTCTATACTGGCAATATATGTGAGCTACAATGTATACATCCTCCATGATAAAAAATAGTTCCAACTTATTTTGGTATTTACAAGCTGTCTGCTAAAAATTGAAGCCAACAAAAGTCAGATTAGACACTTGCAGAGTTTTTGGAAATAAATTAGACCATCACTAAATGATAGAACTGTCCTGGTTTCTTCCACACTGTCCTGGTTTCTTCCAGGGATCGAAATTCTGTTGACCGCTCACAGGAGCTCGCGTATTTTGCACCCTAGGTGGCAGCAAATAGCGGTCAACTTGTAGACAGGATAGTGGTGGAGAGTTTGTCAAATTTTTCTACCAATCTGGCATGAATAAAACTTCTCCAACAATCACAATAATATTCAATGTAATCAATGCAGGCTTCTGAAAGCTCATTGAAAGGTTAGCAGATAATTATCTGTCCAAACAAAGTTAATAGGATTATAAAGTTAATTATATCATGTTCTGAAACTGTCCTCATGCTTTTACCAGGCCAATGCACTACTTTATTCAAAGTTAATTCCTCTCATTGGAAGATCTTGAGGGTACAGGAAAAAATTGTGCATTGTATTATGATATAATATTATTCATTACAACTCTGCCGAAGTCTACATCCCTGATTGGAGGACAGCTCTGGAACTACTTTTCTCATCTTGATTAACTTTTATGCTTTAGAAGTTGAACCTAACCTCTCATCTTAAGACAGAAGGACCAAGTTCTCCTTTTATGCACTCCCATGCAGCAGCTGACATCACTGGAGAAGGCCACCACTCAACAGCCATTGTCCACATTAAATATTGCTCCGGTTTTTGGCAAAGTCTAATCATGCAAGATTGGTTTAAATATGGGACAAAAGCTACACTTTCAGTCTTGTAGTTGAGGCCGGAACATCTGCTGCCTAAACCGGGACATGAGCCTCTGAGACCGCGCCAAAGGCCATCAAAACGTGGCCTCGAGGCAGGTTTCGAGACTTCCATCACTGGCTAAAGGCATCCGAGACCAAGTCCAAGGCCGAGTATTTGATGCCCATCCAAATATGACCTTGAGGCCGGCCTCGAGGACAAATCCGGTCTCAAAGAGCTTTAACGCTGTCCACTTTGAAAAAAATTATTCAAACAGAAAGTGATGATGGTATATTATGTGATAAACCATGAAGGTATGTGGTTCACGGCAGTTAACCTTGTGAATGTCAGGTTACAGAAGAATACAATAATCAGTGTTATAAGGTATATCTCAGAACAAAAATTAAACCACCAGTCAAGAAATATGGAGTTATTTCATATGGCATTATTTTGTTTGAAGGCCCAAAAATATCCCTGGCAATAACACTGACCAATCAGAGCCCCAAATCATTTTTGACATCATCACTTCACTGCTCATTGTGTACACGACAAGGTCTGATAATTATACATTATTGACGGAAACAAGATTTTCAGTTATGCCAGCTTTGTTGATATGCCTGTTCCATATAAAATATTGGTGTGATGTTTACTTAAATGGCTTCATATCATTCTTTAACCCTCAAAACATGGGGATAGACACCCAAATTATTTTGGTACCACCTGTAGCTTCGGAGATATTGTCAGAAACAAGAATTTCAGTAATGGTGGCCTAAATATGTCAATTCTGCAAAAACTTTTGGTGTGACATGTATGACAATGGCCTAGTTGGATGATTTACCCCTCAAAACATAGGGATAGACACCAAAATAATGTTGATATCATTCATAGTTGCTGAGATACAAGTGATTTTTGGTAATGGCCCCCTTAATTAGCATATTATGCGGATTGCCCAACCATGATAGAGTTGCATCATTCAGATTCTGAAAGAACACATCTCAGAGATATAGAATCAACAAAAAAACATTGTCCAGACTCCAATGCGCGCTTGTAGCTCACCACCGCTGGACTAACCCTTTATTTCCCCCCTTCCCTTTCATACATGTTTTCATGGGTCTTATGCTTCATTACAAAAGCACAGAGGGTCCAGGTACAGTGAGAGACACATTTTTGGAACATGCGACGCATCAGCGGAGGCCACAGTGTATACTAAAGTGATGATGTAGTGCTGGAAATTATTTCAGTTCTACAGACGACAGAGCGATGACATGTGATTTCGAGGAACCACGTAGAAGCTGTTTCTGATGCACAGCATGTGGATTTTTGTGAAGTTCTCAGCCAAAATTGGTGGTGTACAAGCC
This sequence comes from Platynereis dumerilii, assembly GCA_026936325.1. Taxonomy (NCBI): domain Eukaryota; kingdom Metazoa; phylum Annelida; class Polychaeta; order Phyllodocida; family Nereididae; genus Platynereis; species Platynereis dumerilii. The sequence goes on along the minus strand of JAPTHN010000038.1, from coordinate 2,684,780 downwards.
AACTTAATAAAAAAAATACAAGGAAATTGATCTACACGGTAGAAAAAAAACCTTGATAGAATACATTGTCATTAAATCGAGGCATTAGTGTGTCTGGGATTATATTGTATTATATGGAAAATTGATTAGCTGAATGGAATATTACCGGCCATAATCAAGACTTTGGCATGGACATTATCAGCATCTGTAGCTTTTAAAATCTGTTTTATTACAGAACTTTATGTCTCTCATAATCCCCCACTTTATAGTATTTGTACACGTTTTTGGTGAACCGATAAATATTCATTCACTGCATTTACAGTACAACTCAATTTTCATTTTTCTAAGCATACTCGTATGTCCAGGCCTTCAGAAGCATGCAATACCCAACTTTAACCAAGAATTTTAGACAGTGATATACCCTATCAGCATGCCTTGGCGGTCCAACATCGGCCCAAAGTTGGTCCGTTGCTGCTGAGATCGGACTGATGCTGGGCCGACGTTGGACCGCCGACTGATGCTGATAGTGTATTCACTTTTCTTTGTCAACTTACTTGTGTTGTAAGATAGATATTCAAGTTAGGCTTGTCAGTTGCAGCATTGCTGTTCCCAGTGATGAAAATGGAGGGGAGCCTGGGGGAGCCTGAGCGTCCTGGATCAGAAAACTGGGGGAGCTGTTGCTGAGAAGAGCATCCTAGTGATCAGTGGTGAAAATACAATTTCCTGTTTACTTTTTCAGCCCTTCAGTTACTGCTAGCCACAATTATACTCAGGTGGCAGGAATTTTTTCCCTTTCTAGAGTTTGGAATACACTCTAAAAAATGTTGGGACAAAATTGGTTTTTTAGATTCAAAATGGTTTTTTGAAAAACCAAATTTCAATGCAAAAAACCAACATGGATTTTTTTAAAAAGCTGTGTGTTTTGTTTGGTTTTTTGCATTGAAATTTGGTTTTTCAAAAAACAATTTTGAATCTAAAAAACCAATTTTGTCCCAACATTTTTTAGAGTGTAGCGTGCAGCCGCACCAGCCAAGAACTCCTCCCCCGATAAAACTGTTCCGTTTCCATCACTGGCTGTTCCCAGGAAAATGTTCCAATTTCATAGATAATTCACAGATTTCCTCTTCAATATTGAAGTAAACCTAGTCGGTCAGGCAATTATGTTCTCTGAGGAAGTAGACGAGGCCACAAGTCTACTCAGAATACAGCCATAATTTTTTCAAAAAAAATGTTGTGTGAGGTCCTCACATTCAGTTTCTGTTGACCGCTGACTAAAGCTCACGGAATTTCACACTAGCAACTAGGTGGCAACAGATGGCAGTATAATTATGTTCTGCCAATGCTGGAAAAAAACACTGCAATGAAAAAGCAGTCAATTTGTAAAGGAGAGAACTGTCATGCGAATGGAATGGTGTGCAAAATGTGTATGTGTATCTGGGTCATTCTCAAATTTCGGGACAATTTGCGTCATTCTAGCTCCCTGAAATTAATTTGAATGCGATTAATATCTGAAGCATCACTCTGCATCTGTTATTTATATTTCTATTTAGGACCACTGCATTTGGAACAAAAAGTCATTCATTAGACCTTTTTTTTGTGCATTATGTACAGGAATTTGTGCAAAAGCAATGGTTTTTCCCTGTCACTGGACCTGACATGACAAAATCAAGTGTTTATTTTCCTCCTAATGCACCATTATATTCAAAGTTTCTTTGCACAATTCATGAGAATATAACTTTGAATTTATATTTAGTTCACATTCAAATTTTTTTTGGTCTTATTTCATTGATTAAATTGATACAATAAACTTGTCACTAATTTATGTCAATTTTTTTGTCCACTCCGTTACTTGCCATAGCTCGGTTCTTTATTCTTTTTTATGAGCTATTTTCAATGAATATCATCAGACGCATGTGCGCAATAGAACCACTGCCTTGCAGACTTCATAAAACATGTATTCAATAAATGAAGACAAATATTCATAGAAAATGTTTTTGGTCTCACCAAAATGTCCCCTCCGTTTCCTTCATTTCCAAGCTTACCAAATGATAGTTTTAAAGAGGGATTTCATGTATGTATTGCTGAGTGTGACAGCTTTTAATAGTCTGCAATTATTTTATCTTATCTCCAAAATAAAAAGCAGTTATGAGCGAAAAGCAAAAAATTGTTCCCCTCCGTTACTGTCCACTCCGTTACCAGATCAAAATAAGAAATCGACATTTGGACCAAAAAATCTACTGATATGAGATGCAGTACTTCTGAAAATAATAGTAACACCAATATATTTTTTTTTTTCCTTTTTTTGCTGCAGTCAATTTTTTACATCAAAATTCCCTTCCGTTACCACATTGTCCCCTCCGTTAGAGGACATTTTTGCTATACCCTTTGTCCCGAAATTTGAGAATGGCCCATCTGCCTCACGATGAGGTTTCATAAATTGATCTGGTTTTCCTGTACTTAATCCAGAATACCCTGGCCACCATGACAATTGCAGCATTGGATCACACTCCTGCTGTTTATCTTCAAAAAGCCCACAGGAAGCCTTGATTAATGATTATCGAATTTAATCACCTTCCTGGTACAGACAGGGTTGATGTGTCTGACATATCAAGCTTACCTCTGGTTGAGTAAAGAAGGATCGACATTTTTGCATGTGAGTTTTACTAAAGGATCTGATTGATATAGCCAAAAAGGTGAATGTATATCATAAAATAATATGTTATATTGGGAGGTGTGTGTGTGTATTTTAGATTTACATCTAATCAGCACCTGAGTGGGCTATATATAGAGACATACTCAAACTTAAGGAATTTTCACGGTCACAGGTACATTAGCGATCTTTTTCAATTTGCATAATTTCCTGGCGTTAGTTGGGTCAATGACTTGCACCAACAGATTGCCATTATGTTGTCGTTTAAGTGACTTTGGTTTGCCAATCATGTCCATAATTTTCTTGTAGATGACATAGGATGACATACCTTTCATGCTGCAATCTCGTGAAATGATGACAAGTTTGTGAATTGAAGATTGTTTGGTTCTGCTGGCTGTCTTACTCTTGTCACTGGGAGGTAACAAGTGGTCTGTCCAGCATTCTTGTCTTGCTGGATTGGGCGCTTTCTCGGCAGATGATAGAGGGTCTTTTTCCTTGCATTTGGTTGTCCTTGTCTGTGAAATATCAGAAGATTGACTTTGTTGGAACTTCTGTGGTGAGGTGTGCACAGCTGGTCCAGGGAAATTATCAGTTTCTTCAGTCTTTGGTTGAGGCGGTGAAGTTGTTTTCATTAAGACATCTGTAAAGTGGTTCCTGTCCATATTCTTTCTCTGAGGTGACAAATGTACAGCTGGTCTTAGGTAATCTGCTTCTAGGCAAGGTTTGTCCTGTTCCACAAGACGTCTGGCTTCGGGAAATGATAGTTGTCTTTCAGTTTGTAGTTGTAGAATTTCTTTTTCTTTCTTGAAGACTCTGCATTCGTGGCAGGATGGTTGTCTGAACTATTTACACAATGTGAAAGTTTAGAGCAAGGTTTATTGTGTGTGCGAGTATAATCACGGTCACCACAAATGACACAAATTGTTGACCTGATGCATGTACGACTAAAATGGCCGTTGGTTTGGTCTCCTGAAGTCCTTGTCTGTGAATTATCAGAAGATTGACTTTGAGCTTCTGTGGTGAGGTGTTTTCATTCAGACATCTGTGGAGCAGTGCCTGTCCAGTTGAATCCTTCTCTGTGGTGATGAATGAGGAGCTGGTCTAGGGTAATTTGCTGCAGGCCAAGTTTGTCCATGTCCTGTTCTACAAGGCGTCTGGCTTCTGGAAACGATATTTGTCTTTCAGTTCATAGTTGCAGGGCTTCTTTTTCCTCTTTGAAAAAAAAAGAAAGGATTGTTCCTTGAACAATTTATACAATGTGAAAGTTTAGAGCATGGTTTGTAGGTTACACAAGTGCAAGTATGATCGAAATTGCCACAATTGCCACAAATTGTTGACCTCCTGCGTTTACGACTAAAAATGGCCATATATTTTGACAATTGAAACAGCGTTTTGGATGGGGAAAGAAAGGAGAAACTCTGCACCGTTCAAAGACTACAGGTATTCTCTTTGGTACATTCTTGTCTTTGAATGTTTTAAACAATAACTCATTACCATTCTTGTAAGGCCGACATTTGTATTGTGGAATCCCATGTTTGTGAAACCAATTGGTAAGTTCAGAGTCTGCAATTTTTTCGTAGCGAGCAACAGATGATATGTCTTCCAGTGATTGTGCGACACCTTTTAAAACATTCAAATTCTCATTCTTTGACAAATGTGGGGGTGGTATGAAGATGTCCGTTTCCATTGAAATCTTTGCATTCCAGTCACAAACTTTTCGATCTCAGCCTGATTACCCGCTGAGGGACACGCATCTTGGTTACCCCATTGGTGTACAATCTGGTTTTGAAACATGGTATTTGACATAACCATTGATATTCCCCTGTAAATTAGGGGACACACTGTGCATGTGCACTGTCTCATGTTGGCCACTAAGGATAGAGGTCTGCACCTTATTGTTACCGCTCTCCACCATGAGGAGGCCTGAGACCTCTGGGGTGCTGATGAGACGCGAAAAACACACACAAAATATTATGTATATTATGAGGTTATATCATGGGTAGGTGCAGTATATCCCTAGTATACTCCCCTCGACCCCAGTATACTGGGGTCGAAGGGAGTATACTGGAATGTACTGCACCTACCCATGGTATGACCTTTTTATCCCATGTCTAGGCACATTTTTCTATTTAATTGAAATTAGTACCACTGTGAGATAAACAGTCATCCACCTGTCTTTCAAAATGCCTTGAATCAGCCTGTGACTTAAAATACCAAATATGTGTATCATTAGCGTCATGCCTATAACTTGAAATCCGTACCACTTAGAGCTGAAGAATGTATTAATATCAACGTATGGGAAAGTGGCTATTCTGCACACATTGAGCTATATTTCAGGTCTTTATGACCAACAGTTATTGAGATAGAACACATCCTTGAACCAGAAAATTACAAACACAAATAAAAATACTCTTTTCATCAATAGTCTTTGCTAAACCATATTATCAGATGCTAGACAATGGTGAAATGGTACTGGCACCCCATATTTGATTAGTAGTTTCAGAGAAGCATCGAACTTCATACTAAGCATGTCAGATGCAAGGAAAATGCAAAAATGTTATATAATATTCTGTCGAAACATTTATTGATAATACATATTCAACAGATTTCAACTCCAGTCACCTACAACAAAAGTTTAGTGAGGTAAAGGCAATAAGCCATTTTTGACATGATGCTAATGACAGTGTGATGCTAAAGATAATTAAGGTAAAATTCTTTGAAGGGACCAGTGCAAAACTGGCAGTCTGGCAATATGTGCATGCAAAGACCTTTTGAACTCCAGAAATATGTTCACAGTGATTTTGACCCAGAAATATGCAGTTACAATAGAGTAGCAAGGGCGTTTGCTAATGACAAATTGAGATAGGACAACTGACATGCCAACAGTGATGCTCTAATATTTAGGTTTACATAAATGATACAGAACTACAGATAGTTCAGTTATTTTCTTGGGTTTTCAGACAATGTCAGACACAAAGTTTTCTCACAGAATGTGTCCCTTTAATTTTCATTAAGAAACAAATCCGGTGTGATGCTAATGACCCAGTATTGGAGACATTAACACAACAACCTCCTCCTCTTATACAGAATATTATTTCAGGTATTGGTAACTAGATTTTAGAAGACTGACACGCAAATCTCCATGTATGGAAGAGTTTCATTGCATCAGGATCCTGTACTAGTTTTTGTGATGTGATCTTTCGAGGGAAATATTGGTGGAGACAGGCCATTTTGAGGGGGGTTGGCCACTTCAATGCTATTTTTGGATGGGATAAAAATATTCTGGCACAAATGTTTTGTGTTATAATTTTGCTAATACCCTTGTCTATGACAAATGACAACAAGAGGTCCTCGATGACATTCCTGCCATCATGAACTAGTGTTAAACACTGGAGACAAGAATTTCAGACTTATCAAATTTGACCCATGTCTCATTTACTTGGATGCGTCACCCAGCTAGGGGATAAGGTGGTATTTTAATTTAAGAACCGGTCCAATACGGAAGAGAATAGAATAGAATAGAATAGAATAGAATAGAATATACTTTTATTCGTCCATTCACAGTAATACATGTACAAATGGAAAATAAATATTGGTACACTTCTCATATATGACCAAACAAAGATCCAAATAAATGTTCATTTAGACTTGCAGGATGGCACATGAAACTACAGAGAGAGGTCACTGGAGTGGCAAACTGGACGTGCTCCTCTCCTATATTGGATACTGCGTGGGGCTGGGGAACATCTACAGGTTTCCATATCTCTGCTACAGAAATGGCGGAGGTGAGTGTATTTTTCTTCTGGGATGGGACTGAGTGATTAGGTTTTACAAGTTAAGTCAAGTAAAATATGTTTTATCTATATATGACCTGCGGTTAACACTGCCCGGCCTCTACAGCCTACTAGTCACCCAGGTGACTATTTCTTTTGACAATGGCAATATTCCTAACCTGAATTGTGAAAGAAGTGATCTCTCAGAACGGTTAATTACTTTAATGACATAATGTTTCACATTAAATCATTTTTTAATGTAAAATATAGGTTGAAAGTTTTGGAAAATTAGAAAGATTCTGTTTCCATCCATTTTTACAACTTCAAATTCATAGGAAATGCTCAGGCCAAAGAACTGACCCTAACTGCTAACACTGGTCTTTTTAGTATGAGTTCTTCAATTTTGCCACAATCATGGATGAAATTCAGTACACTTCCTAACTTCAGTTTCCTTTAATCATTTAAATATTCTTTTATAAATTTTTTTATTTGGCTTAGATTATAACAGAAATTGATTCTTTTTTGTGTTTTATAGGAGCCTTTCTCCTCCCCTACTTCTTGGTGCTCATCTTCACTGGTCTCCCCGTCTACTACATGGAGATCATGTTGGGTCAGTACTCAGCGTGTGGGGCCTCCACTGTCTGGAAATTCGCCCCTCTATTCAAAGGTACAGTACCAATCTTAAAGCTACCATAAAACTAAAAAAATTGTCATTATTGCCATAAAGGGTCTACCAAAACAGTTTGAGACAAGTCATTATTTTGGTTGAATATTTTGAGCACATGTATTCATTTTTAGGAAATAAGTGTAATTTAAAACCTTTATTATCAATAGCAGTGCTACTCCATGATGCAATGTTGCAATGATTCATAAAAGCAAAGAAAAAAAATTTTCTAGCTTCATAAATTGACAATTCTCTCTTCAAAAAACAAGCTTTCAGGTTATCCTTGTCAATAAGTCTTATTTTTATCACGAGGATTATACATTTTTTAGGGAGTATTTGTTGACCGCACAATGCTTTGAGAAGTTTGGTTAGAGTGTGTCACAACAATGCAACTATGGAAAGAAGTCGTTCGTTCAACAGCCTATTCGAAAACTGCAGAAAGGGAAAGGCTCATGGTCCACCAGAAAGGCCTTACTCTATGTATAACAGCTGCAGTGGTAAAAATCAGTATTGTCTGTGCCATCCTTGTGCTGTTATCACAACCACACATCTATCTCATCAGAAAAGCATGAGGAAGGCACACATGGTACTACCTTGTAAAAAAGACTGTTAGTCTCTAGGTACTACCGTTTGTCCAAGTTTGTGCTAGGTCCTTTTAATAAATGCTAATAAAATCTGTTGCATTTGTACAGGCCGTTCGCGGACCTGTTTCCATAGTTGCATTGTTTTACAGGAATATCATTGTGTGTGACAAACTCATATGACATGACTTTGCAAAAAAACACAAATTTTAACAAGTTTAGTGGCACCAATTGAAATGAATTTGTGGCCTTTTGCATCATTTTCTTCAAGCTTTCACAGAAAATCATTAGATTTGCTCTATGGGGTGCCTGACACCCAAGTCCATTGGTCATACACCAATGTGATAAACTAGGCCGCAGATGTGCAAACAAAGGTCAGAATTGCGTGATTTTATGAAACTGAGTCCTTTGACACCTGGTGATGCATGTGCATAAACTCAACAGCCCATCTGAATCATATATACAGAAACATAAAGCCCTGGCAATAGTTTTGCGTTTTTAATTTGGTTCAGTTAATAATATTTAACCTCTCAAAGGTAACTGATATCTGATTCAGTAAACTGTGAAATTTTGTATATGCATGAATACTAGAATTGTTTTAACAGTTTAATTATTTTTGACAGTGTTAGATTGTAATTGTTGGTTGTCATCAATAAATTCTCTGCAAATGGCTTGAAATATCTCAAGAAGATGTTAAATAATTTGCCTCATGTTTCAGGCATTGGATATGCAATGATGATCATGTGCTCCCTGTTCTGCCTCTTCTACAACATCCTCATTGCGTACATTCTTCACTTTCTCTTCTCATCATTCCGAAGAACGTTGCCATGGGCAACTTGTGACAATTCCTGGAATACCCAATTCTGCAAACCTTTGGACAAATCAATTTCTGGTATAGGCATTTTTCAAACAGATTAACAAATTAATGTAGAATGGATAGATAGATAGATAGATAGATAGATAGATAGATAGATAGATAGATAGATAGATAGATAGATAGATAGATAGATAGATAGATAGATAGATAGATAGATAGATAGATAGATAGACAGACAGACAGATAGACAGATAGATGAAAGATATACCTCCTCGACCTAAAATCAGCATGAACTGTTTTTTTGACACAGTATTAAAGCACTAACAAATCCCCAAGAACATCATTTTGGTAGTAATGAACTGGATTTAATTTGATTCTTGTATTTCAGGAAACCAAACATTATTGGAAAATGCCACAGTTCCTCCTTTGCTTTCATCTTTGAACTCAACTCTAAATATGACATCAGACAAGTTCGTTTCTCCTGCAGAGGAATACTGGAGGTATTTAATTATTTGAAAATATTTATCTAACATTGCCACATTTGTGTTTGGATAAGTTTGTACCATAATAAATTTACATAAACACATGCAGACAATTCAATTTATAGACCATTTTTTTTCTATCAGTATGCATTGCAATAATTATTTTACATAAAACATTTCAGTATAATCAAAGTATTGAAAAAAAAAACAGTAGGCTTTCATCATGGCTGGCGTACCTTGCATTTAGCATTCAAACATCAGTCATATAGTTGCTCAATGCACATGTACATATACATCCATATTATAAGAGCAAGGCATGTGCAAACATTGATAAATGAATAAAAAGTTAACATATAAGGCAGATTTTAAGTTTAAATAATAAAAAATAATAAATTAAAAACTTGCAGCAGGAAGAGACTTTTTTTAACTTGAATAAAATAATAGGCATTTTGCAATATTTATAGACTATATAAGCCGTGCAAGAATGTTACTTAGTTCAACATTCATTTGTTCATATATTTCCTACACTGACTTTACAAATATCAAGACATTAGTGTCATCTGCAAATACTGTAGGTAGCAATCTGGTAGACATATTGACTATGTCATAATTGTCTTATGTGTACAATAGAAATAGCAAAGGTCAAAGAATGGAGCATTGATTTGTTCGCTGGAGTCAACAAAGTTAAAAGAAACATACAGTTTTCTGTTTACCAGGTATCCTTAACCCAGGAATGGGCTATGACTCTAAAACCATATTTGTACTATTACTAGTGAGTGAGTGAGTGAGTTAGTGTTTTACGCCCCATCAGCACCAGTGTGGGCTATTTAGAGGCAATGTACTATTACTAAGTAAGATATCATAGTGCATTGTGTCAGAAGTATATGATCGTAGCGCACACTACCACAAATTTTAATAATACTTCTGAAGTCGCTAAATTCTCAATCAACTGAGGAGTTAATACTCCTGTCGAGAGTGATTTAAACCGATGATTCCTTTTCGAATTTACAGACGACATGTCCTGAAGATATCAGATGGAATTGAAAACATGGGCCAGTTTGAGTGGAAGTTGGTCCTGCTATTACTTGTGGCCTGGGTCATTACCTATCTGTGTCTTATCAAAGGAATCAAATCTGCAGGAAAGGTACAGCTATATTATATAAATTATCAAAGGTTAAATCTAGGAAGGTCCAAATTAAATAAAGGTGAAATTTCACTAAACTTTTTTTCAGAATACATCGCAGTAAAGTCAAACTTAATTTTCAGTTTATAATATTGACTGACTGGACAAATTTTCTGCCTATGAAAAAAAATTGAGCAAACTCACAATTTTTATTGATAGACATAACAATTGGGGTTACGGCCCTGTTTTTGTTCTACCAACTGGCCGGAGAAAAAAGTACATTAGGAGATCCAAGAAGCCAAAGGTCAATTTTGTCTGGTTTCAGTGCAATAGCAAAAAGACAGAAATTAATGCACAGACTTAAGGAATGTTATCACTTAAATCAACTTCCACTGTACTGGTATAATAAATTTTTGAGGAAAACTAGTCTCACATTGTCCCTCAAAGTGATTGGTCAAGGATTTTAGTGGCGCGCATCAAATTTAGACAATTTTGTAAATGAAACTTTTATGTCCTTGAATATAATCAGCAAAGCCAGGAGATTCTACAATTGGAAAAAATAACTAGAGTAAGCCACATGAGTAAACCCAAACAATCAAGAAATGTATTATAAATGATGCGTTAAAACTAAAAATCTGTGTGAAACATGGATGTTGAGGATCAGGCAGTAACCAGCTTGATCTGAAAAGTGATGCACGCTGGCATTGCAAGTTATGTGGGAAGTCCAGTCTTCGGCATACAGTGTGCACAAGCCAAGAAAGTTCAATAACTTACTGATTTTTGACAACGTCATTTTTATTTCCAGGTTGTCTACTTCACAGCAACATTTCCTTACCTCATTCTCTTTGTACTCCTTATCCGAGGCGTCACGTTGCCTGGTTCCGCTATTGGACTGAAATATTACCTTGTACCAGACTTCAGAAAGCTCCTCAACACAAAGGTATAATACTCCATAACTATTAGGTCATTGTGAGACTTATAAATATCAACTGGCTTCATTACAACAAATCTTACATCATTGAAACATATTCTTCTTTAGGTCTGGGGAGACGCTGCTTCCCAAGTGTTTTTCTCTTTCGGACAATCTTGGGGAATTCTCATCACTTATGGCAGCTACAATAAATTCAACCATCGTTCAGAGCGGTATGTATAACTGGAAAGCAAGAATTCATTCTTCCTTTACTTGCACTGCTGCATCCATGTTTACAAATGGCCTATTCTGAATTGAAACGGCAAATTGAAAGCCAATTGCATAATTATATAAACAATGTGCAAGTATCGCAATTAAACAATTAGGTAGATCCAGATCTTATTCATATTTTGTTATACAGTGTACAACCATACTACGAAAGAAAAAATTCTACATTTCAGTACAGTTATAGTTCTGCTTCCGTTTACAGAGATGCCCTGATAGCAGTCTTCGCCTGTGCATTTACAAGTCTCTTCGCTGGCCTCGTTATCTTTTCTATCATTGGATTCCTTTCATACGAACTGGGTCAACCAATTGACAAAGTTATGAATTCAGGTGAAAATATATTTCACCCTCTGAAAATGATTTGCATTGCATTTATCTACAAATAAAACAATATGTGTACATTATATATGCCAATGCATACTAAAACTTACTGAAACATCAGCCATAACTGCCTTGCTTTAGTAACTGTTGCTTTTGCCTTGCCAGACAAGATTTTGATTTGTTGATAAGCAACAACAGTACAACAGCTCTTTAAAAATACAATTTTTCCTGTAAAGTATGTGTTAATAATACAGGGATTTGTTTTTATTCTTATGAATTAACGCCACTGCAAAAGCCTGTGATTACTACAGAAGTTACTATAGGGCATGCGCACAATAATTACATCAAAGATATGCTGTATATCCAAGGAACTGTACCAAAGAGTCCATCATTGAGCCCAGAAGACCACCACACAAGACATCAATGAGAGGCCAACAAACCTGCACGGTTTCCGGCCTATCACCTTCTACAGTTCTACAGTTCATTGATCCAGGAACTGTTTCTGGAGTTTCTGCCAAAAAAAGCCTTCGGAAGGTCACCATTAAAATATAAACTAAAACTGTCCTACTATTAATATTCTAGAAGAAGTCAACTTGAAAAACTATTTTCGTAGTAGTTAAAGAGACTGTGCATGTGCACACATATAGTATCTTGTGTATAGTTTCACATAAAATATTTTTTGCAGGACCTGGTCTGGTGTTTGTGGTCTATCCTGAAGCTGTAGCCAGGATGCCTTTTGCACCCATTTGGTCCATTCTCTTCTTCTTCATGTTATTTATGGTCGGAGTTGATTCTGAGGTAAGTTTAGAAATAAAGTAGCTGCCATAATCTTTTCTCAAAACAAATACATAATTTAGAAGCATGTTTGACAGGTGCGAGTGCAGCCCGACCCATGGACTAAATTAAAACAGCAATATGCTTAGTGGTTGAACCTGCTTGTGGTTCGCTCCAAAAGTCTGCTTTCTCTATCTATATTGACAAGCAATAATACTGGTTCGACTCTCCGTTAGTCGTTGTTCTTGGGGTGATGACTAGTTAGATCTATTTCAGTTCTCAATATTTGAATGTGTGTTGAGCGGCCTGACAGACGAATTTCCAAAACTTCTGCGAAAAAGGAAATCTTTGTTCAATTTGATTTGTTGTATCATCTTGTTCTTCTTGGGTCTTCCTTTTTGCATGCAGGTGAGAATATATATATCATATCTCATGAAAGCATTACATTTTATTCATTGTTATATTTTCTTAATACTTTCTTTTGATCAACTGCTCAATGTTTTTTCAGGGAGGCATGTATTTGCTGAGTATCTTCGACTGGTATGCCATAACTTTGTCTCCACTTATTGTGTCCATGCTAGAAATTATTCTTGTGTCATACATCTATGGTAAGTGCAGTTAGCATGGGTCAAACAAACAGCCACTAGAGAAACAAATTTCAAGTTAGTTTTATGTAATAAGAAGGCTGTTGTGCATGGGCCTTTTCTCTTACAAATGAGAGTTCATCTTTTGCAGGCATCAATCGATTTACAAATGACATTTTGTTGATGACGGGTTCCAAACCAAACATGTTCTGGAAAATCTGTTGGATGGCTGTGACTCCTGTAATTGTTTTGGTAAGTTATTACACACACTTTTATTTCTTATTTTATTTCCTACATTGCTACTTTTCGAATATTAATTTGTTAATGTGCAAGCAAATCTGGGTAACAAGTTGGTTAGTTGTATAATAAATCCAGTGCATCATCAAAACAACATCTGAGGTTCGCTGGACATTTTTAATCATTTAGGAATGATTTCAACAACAGAGCTAGGACCAGGTTAAACCCGCCGACCAGGTTTAAGGTTAAAACTCTTCATAGCTAAAGTATTTTTGCTTACTTGGCAGTTAGAACTGAATTACTGAAATTCATCTTAGTGTTAATTTTGGAACTGCTTAGTCCAGGCCTACGACTTGACTCTGTTGGTGAAATAGGGCCTCATGTTTCATTTGCCTAAACAAGAACTCTAGGGAGCATTTTTTTCTCCTGTTTTATAACCACATGATATTTTTGTGCAATGATGCTGATTATAGGATTTGTGTGTCCGAGTTAGAATGAATTGGAATTCAGGAGGCCCAATGAGTATAAGTCAGAGTTGTTTTTCGAGAAACAAAAAAGTCATTAGTCGGAGTCAGTTCCCTTGAAGACCTTGCTTCGAATCATGATTTGAAAATCCCAATAATTTTCTCGTCAGGGCATCACCATCTTTCAAATCATATACTACTCGCCTGTAACCTACGGCGACTATAAGTTCCCCTGGTGGGCAGAGTTAGTCGGATGGCTCCTTTGCGCCATGTCCATCATTGCAATTCCCATCTGGATGGTCATCAAAGTTGTGCAGAGAAGATCGTCATGTAATGTAAGTGTTCTTAGAGTATAAAAGACAAAAGTGTCCTCAAAAGGTATTCTTTAAAAATGAATCATAATACATTAATATTGTTGGTAACAATAACAAATGTATAGAATGAAAATAACTCCTTGCCACAGTTTTGCAGGAACATTATTATGTCATTCAGATTTTGAACGTATAATTTATTTCAATGCCTTGTTTAAATCAATATTCATCATGAAGCTTCAGAAATATTTAATTGCAAATTGAGATTTGAAAAAATAGTTTTTCTAAGTTGTACTGTACTGTTATTGATAGCCAATCTTTCCCCTTTGTTTCAGTCTTTGTTGGAAACTGTGAAGGAATTACTGAAGCCAGATCCAACATGGGGTCCCCAAGAGATATTGCCACCACATGATATCGATGAGGCCAAATTTTTGAATGAACCATTACCAATGAATGATATAGTTCAGTCTTAGGTGATTGTTAATCGAAAATTCAACACTATTCTTGCACATTTGTGTGGTTGTATTGTTTCTTTGTGGTATTGGTTGCATTGATCAGTGTTGTTGTTGAATAAATCTGTATCACATTTGTATAATATACAATTATACATAAATAAACTCAGAACTTTCAAATACTAAACAAAGATATTTCTCACCAGACACAGTGGGCGGGGAGGGAAGTATCTGCATTAGATCTATTTTTCTTTATCAACCAGCTCATACAGAGTAGAACCCTGATCTGCTCCTCAGTGAGGTATACTGCATTAATTAAGTTGATATGTCAATGTGTACTAAACAAAATGAGAGTCACATCTTGCTACATTGTGGACTTGAGAGTGTAAGCAATGCCAAAGTGTCAAATTTAGTGTTGCAAAAGATGTAAAGCTAATGTTTGGCATGCTATCAACATGTCAATCAATATAAGTAGCTTAGAACTGTAATGCACAAAAAAGATGAGGGAGCAGATTTCAGCTCCCTCTTGCGGATATCCTGGTCTCAGGAATTTACTTCGTAATTATGACCTGGCCGATAGGGTGGTCCACATTCCTATGGGAAAAATCAAATCTCTTAAAACCCCCAATTTGAAAGCAGAAATTGATGACCACATAAGTAAAACAAACACACATAAAATTTCAGCAAAATCGGTTAATATTTAGAGGTGGCACAAAGCCTTTGAAGTTTATCATGTGATTCCCCATTCGCGCAACTGAAAAAATGGTCAATTTCCCAGATCTTTCTCCGAACTGAATATTTTTTTGCGCTTTTTAGTACAAATGATACAGTTTGCACGGCAATGTAATATCTAGGTGTTATTTTTTATTTATTATTCATGGCAAATGAAATATTTGCCTGTTTTTATGAAAAAATGCTTGATAAATGACCCATGTTATATCTATGCTGACCTTCTACGAAACTTTTTAAATCATAGGAATATCAGGACTAGATTGGGCATACTTGACATACTAGAAAATAGGTTATTTGATCAAAATAATTGGTCATAATTGCAAGAATTGCAAATATCGTTGATTTTGAGGTCTGACGCAGGCAGATCGCATGTTAAACTTCAACGGCTTTGTGCCACCTCTAAATATTAATTGATTTGCCTGAAATTTTTACTCAATACCTTCTGTACATATAAGAACACAACGCGAGATTCAAATATGAGAAATTCAGAAGAAATTGTTTTTGGACCACCCTACTGGCCGATCCTTACAGACAACACTGTCAGGAAGTGACCCTGCGCACAGTGTCCTTGAACAAAGTTTAGGGTTTTAAAAAATGTACAAAGAATCTGTCAACGCAGCATCGTAGTATGTGGTCTCAGCTTCGAATTGATGTAACGATCAAAAATATCTGTTTGGAGAATTTTGAGAAAATAGAAATTAAAAATTTTTGTTTTTTCACACCTTTGTTGCATGCAAAATATCTGCTATAGATATATAAAATGGCAGTTCAGTGATACTTAAACATCATAATTTATATAGTTAAACATTAGTTTACTCAATCAGGTAAAAAAAAATCAAAGAAAAGCCTTTTATATTCAATTTTCACATCATTTCCAATAGTTAGGGGTGTTGCAAACTCACCGAATATTATAATGTGTTTAAATCATATATAACCATGACCATTTCGGCTTTATTAATATTATTTCTTGAACTAAGGAAAGGCGGCAACTGAACCACCAGCATGTCAGAAACTGCCTTGTTAACTTATTTTTTGATGTAAAGTGAGATTTTTAGCATTTCACCGGTTGATGTTTTTCAAAAGAGATTCACAAAACATCTGTAAAGTTATCAGACAATGAACAGCGGATACCTGTATTAATACCTACTGCTGGGATCTGACAAATTTGTATTCACCATAGCTTTGCATTTAGGTTGTATTTGATATTTAAGGAAGTTATACATTTTGATAAAATTATTTTCTAAAATCAATGCAAAAAACTATGTAAGTGGGCTAATTAACGTACAAGATGGCCAATTCCAAGTTGTATTACAGTGTCTTTATCCACATTGAAATACAGGTGGCAATTTGTGGTCTTCTGCAGGATTTTAAGTGCTTTGTTTACCTTTTTTTGCCAATTATTATAATCCCCCGCCGCTTGCGGGGGATTATATTGATATTGTTTGTTTTACTATTATCATTCTTATTATTCAGCTCAGGAAAACTGCGATTACTTCAAAACTATTAGAGATACTGGTTTACAAGTCAAGCCTAATAAACGACTCCATTGCGCGCTACTTCTCACGAAATTTCATGATCAAATTTTATGACACTTATGCGTTATGAGCAAAATAAAATAATAATTTCCGGCGCAGGTTTCTCAGAACCTAAGCATAACTGAGACCTGTTGATTTTTTGTAAGATACCTTGACAAAGTTTCCAGTGCGGAAAGGCGTCTCATTGAAATTTCATGAATAGCTTCAGAGATATGAATTTTTGAAAATTGGATGTCATGAAAATTTTCTAACATTTTTCTGGAAAACAAGGAAATAATGCTCCTAGAAAGCTGAAAATGGGTACACTTACAGATGTACCCTAGTGTACAAACTTCACAAAGTTACGGACCGCTCGCACACACAGTCTCGGCGCTACGGACGCCCAAAAACGCAATATTCAAGTGCTCATATCTCGGTCCCTATTTAAGCTACAGCAAAGTATCACATATCACAAGAAAGGTCTGTTTCTTAGCTTTCCAACGACGTATAGAATCGCGTCGGACATTGAAAATTTTATGTCACTTTTTGTCCCTATCAAAACCTTTTTCGCTCAAAAATCAGTGAAGGTTTTCATGGATGACCATGACTAATTTTTTCCTTATAGCCCCTGTTACGCCTTCATACTGTGCTAAAAGGAAATTTGCCAACATCAAATAGTTTTGCCAGAAGAATTTTTATAATTTCCAAATTTGAACTTCTGTTTACTCCACTTCTACTCATTCAAATTTCATGAAATTAACACAAAAAGATGTGTAAAATTATGGCCTTTTCTTTTCCACAAGGGCATACACCTCGCCACATGAAATAAGGGTTAGTCTTCACTCAACTTGCATTGCTTTCAGGCTGGTATGTTGGCCACACAGGTGTGTCTGGATCCCAAGACATTTGACAGGCATATGCTCCAAAAACATTACTACCTTCATACATAGTTTTAAGAATTCATAATGAAGGACATAAACCGGAAGGACGGAGTAGACAGGCCCTTGGAGAGAATAGGGGCCGCGGGGGATTATCCGATGTTGCCATACGGCAATATCAGTTATACTAGTTAAGATTATTCTTGGAATTTAGTAAACTGCTCACACTTAAAAACGCACACTTCCGAAAAGGTTAAAAATAGTACTTCCTCTTAAAGTATCAAGATGAAAGTTTGAGCACTTCTAGAAGTTGCCATCAGGTAGATTCATGAAAATTTACAAATCTCTAAGTGCAGTACTTTTGTGTTAAATTAAATCGTCGTGGTTACTGTCGAAAATGCAAGTCGCAAACTGCACTTCAATACAAAATGCACCAATGGAAATATTGGTTTTGTGGCATACTGGAGAGGATTAATCTTAAGAAATTTTCACATGACAGGCACAGGACATCCAAAAACTACCCCACGGAAGCTTTTGAAAAAAAAATTAATGATAAAGCAGATTTTGAATTGAAAACCCAAAATGTACGACTCAGCATCTGAAAATGAAGCATGTGAATCAAAACTGTTAAATTATGGGGCTTTTTGCTTACCCAGGGTAGAAATACATACATAGACATTCTCCCATATCAATTCTCTCAAAAATCTGAATAAAACATCTTTTTTTGAAGATTTTGACAAAAGTCTCCTGTAGGGGGCGGGTCAGCATTGACACTTAAATTTTATTAATTTCATCCTCTTTAATTTTGGTTTGGTCAAATATCCCTTTTCCCCAACCCATCAAGCAAATAAAAATGCAAACTTTCCTGGCTTATCAAAAAATATTGTGGAAGGAACAGCTTAGTTGTTGAAATTAATGATCAGAGGATATTGAAATTTTTTGACTTTCGTTTTCGACAGTAACCACAACGAATTAATTTGACACAAAAGTACTGCACTTGGAGATTTGACATTTTTTGTGAATATACCTAATGCCAACATACAGAAGTGAACAAACTGTCATCTTGATACTTTAAGTGGAAGTACTTTTTTTAACCTTTTTGGAAGTGTGCGTTTTTAAGTGTGAGCAGTTTAGTTGCAGACTTCCAAGATTCAGTTGTTTAGTAGTATCATGCCTTTGTGCAATCAACATATTATTAAACTATTAGTCAACACATTCACTCTGTAGTCATATAGTTCATATCAGTTTTCTGTAAACTTTCCATACAAAATAAAGAGTTTTCAGCATTTTTAACAAGTTCGCTTCACACCAGAAGTTCTGAAACAAATAAGTATTGACAAAATTAATCGTTTTTCTTTCATGGTTAGATTGACATCACTCAAAAATGTATCTGATACGTATCTTCTTGCCAATCTGTTGCATTAGTGATGCAAAATATATGGAGAAAGTACTAATTTGAGAGTTCTGCACAAATTTATGAAGAAAATCTATAACTCATCTTCTAAAATAAAGTCCCTGAACAAAAATATCATATTTAAGGAATGGACAATTGAGACAATCATATTTCTTCAGATTGGGATGAGAGGTTTTGATATTAATTTGGAGAGATGCACTCTGTAAGTGTTGCGACATATGTCTCGGAATATGGGTATAAAAATGCTATAAAATATCTAAATATGACTTATTATTGACTATATTACTGCAGTGTTTGGCTATTTAACTTAAGTACTCAATGAATTAGTAAACCTATGCAAATTCAGTTGATTAGATGTTTTAAAAATGTGCTCTGAGAATGCGGGATGTAGTCAAGCAAGTTTTTAATACCTTCTGAATATATTCCTTTAAAATCCACATAATCATACGATACGATACGATATATATTTATCATAATTCCGAAATTGTTCAACTGTTAATATAAGAACCATGGTGGTCAAAGAAAGCATTTCTACGTTCCACTCATTCAAATAGATCGTTTTCAAAATATGATAGGATATTTTGCATGGCACAATAGAGAGCTGCTCAGAGACTGGTGTTAAGATCGACATCTTAACATATTAATAAAAAATAATTTTTTTCACTTGCTTGAGAAAAAATCAGTGTCCATGTAAAAGGCCCTTATCCTACATCAGCCTAAATTTGAGAAATTACTGGTCAGCTGAACATGGTGATGTCATAACCACAACAATTATAGCAACGATGGCCATGGTGACATCGCCAAAGCAGTACAGGGCAAGATGGAGGACAGGGAAGATTCGGTGGTGACGCAAAGCGTGAAAAAAGGATAAAAAGCTTTCCCACAAATTAATTTGTGAGTGACAGATGACCACTGCTATTCTAAATCGAATCTTGGGTACTATACTCGTTGTGAACAACAAAACAAGTCCACAGTCCAACACAAAGTAAGTACTTTCAGACCACAACAGTAGAAAATTTGAGATTTTCTGGTAACTTCTGGTGTCCCATAAGGCCTGGAAAAGTGTAAAAAATTGCGAAGTTTGTTTGTCCTGTTCAACAGGAACCGCTTGCAGTACCCTAACAAAATTTTACACAGTTTATGCCCAGGTGTTTTAGGACAAATCAAGATAATTTTGGAATTAAAATACTAATATGTCTTGCCACAGGATGCTGTCAAAGTTGGCATGTTTTTTGCTAAAAATGGTGATTCCCCTTTATATCATATATACTCATATGTTTATTGACCATGCCTTAGAAGCCCCTATGATGAAAAATAACAAAATTGTTGTTCATACATATATACGTATGGTACCACTCGTGGTTTCCGGAATCAAATCCGATGAAGATAAAATATAAAAGACAACAACCCCATCCCATCTGATATTTTTAGCGCTTTTAACAAGATTTATCTTTGAGTGCCAAATAAATACTGGTGTAGAAACTGTAGATATAACAATTAGTCAATCTTTTTTTGGTCCTCTTGATAAATTTTATCATTTAAAAAAAAGTAGATAATCCCAAAATTGGCTTAAGGGCCACATAGGTGTTTAACATTAAAAATAACAAAATTTCTGTTCATATGGTACAATTCTTGGTACCTGTACTGGTGGTATACTAACTCAAATCTGATGAAGATATTATGTGAAATTTAACTGTCCCGTCCGTCATTTTCAGCTCTTTTGACAAGATTTATCACAAAAATTTCTTGGCTAATAAAGCAGACATTTTAAAGAACGAAAATATCTTAAAAAGTTATATATGGTCATTAGCAGATTGAGAATAAAAACAGCTGGCAGTAAAATGAAAAAATTAAGTAATTTGTATAGGTTTAGTCACTCTAAGACACTTTCGTATAATATAAGTGTCAGCTGAAGAGCTGATCAATAGGACACCCTACTCTCCTCCCATTTGCATTTGCCTTCTGTGGTACCTGCATTTAAAGATCTTAGAGACAACCTGGTTAACAGAAGACAACATGTTTTTGCGGCCCCGGGTAATAGTAGCCAACCTCACTCCCAAGGGCCAAATAGTTTGCACTGGTGCCCGAATAAAACCAGTCAATATTTGTTTTAATTTATACACCTCCAATTTTCATGATGGAAAACTTACAATTTTTGTTCCAGGAATGTGCTTTTTTTAGTGTTTAGCAAAGCCCTAATCATGATCTAAAAAGCCTAGGAAAATCATTCAGTGTTGAGTCAAATACTCCCTAAATTTCAAGAGTGTGCTAGTAGTAGTCACAGAGTGTCATGGCTTCAAAGTTGACATGTTCGTGGGGAAAATACTTATTAAACTCAGAAAGTCATGGCATCATCATTTGGCCTGCCTAGCTTGTGACCTCACAATGTGATGTCATGGCAACTGTGACTGTTGAGTTTGCGAACGAAACAAGAAGAGCTGACGAAGTGGTGCAGTTCCCAAAATATTTATTCAACACTCAAGCATGGCTTGCGGTAAATCTAAAAGACAAATAAAACAAAAAGACCAATGAATAACCAGAATCTATGTACAAAAAGAGTTTGACCTAAATGTCTAAAAGTATAAATTTGTCATAAATGACTAAATAAATAAATAAATTTGAATGACATAAATTTGACATGATTTGACATAATAGATTGACATAATACTTACAAGAAACATTTGGGGATTGACATAAGTGACTTGACATTTGATATGACCAAACTGACTACCTCACATTCTGAAACCACAAAAAACCACTTTTGACTAACTTGGCTAAATGACAAATAAATTACAGGAAATAGATATCTAATATTATCTAACACAATAGAACAATAGAAAAAGTACACACCTTGAAATTTATGACAGTGAAGAACTAGATGTTCTGATATTTCATGGCTAAAATCCTTTTACATTTTGAAATTATAAATTAAAATCTTGACATGTTTCCATTTCAATGCATCTTGCTGGAGTGACCAAGATTTGAAGCCAACAGCCTCCAGGAAGTTTATCAGAAACTCACTCTAATTGGCTATTAATCAGGCCAGGGAAATTCACTGAGGCATACTAACATGAGTGACATGCATGAACATGGAATCAACTGAAGCTGTGAACATGTGGCAAGGGGTCACCATGACCCAAAGCACAAATAATACATGATTAACAATGACCCAGCCACCATGAGGAGAGGGTCTGTAAAATTTAATGATTATAAATATATTTTATTACACAATAATTAAGCTAAAGTACAATGAATTATTAACACTACAAAACTAAACTTATTTATATATATTTTTTGTATTTTTATGTATGAACATAACACTCCCCCACCTTGAAGTCCTAAAGGTGACTTCTAAACCAAATAATGAAACCTGAGATAATAGTAACTTGTCGACCTTCACAATAAAAAATGACCATTATGTAATGATTAAAATCAACCATTCTCTAAGCAGCTCAATACATCAATGTAAAAAGATAAACATAAAGATGACATCACAGAAATTTGCAAGCATTTGATACATGTCCAATGCAGAAAAGTAAAATTTTGGATCACAGTCCTGGTCACATGGAGAAAGTGATCAAACTTTGAGCAATCTGTCCAATTTCTCAAATCTTTGAATTTGTAGAATTTCTGAGGCATCAATCACATGAAGCAATCCGTAAACACACAACATCATAATCATCAGTTGGTTCCAAATTTGGCAAAAATTTGAACTGTCAAAACGAGATGAAACATCAGCCGTCACATTTTGAATACAAGGTTTAACATCAAAACACAATGTCTTCATCAAAATATGATTGTTGTCACGAATTTCATCATCAAGTTGAATAGTTGCACTGACATCTCGTGACTCTGACATGACTTCAGTATCAGCAGTAGAAAGATGAGAAGTATCACCGATTTCTTCATCGGTAGTATCAGTGAGTATGAGATGATTCACAACTCTTCCTGTTAAAGGATCAATTGGAGGAGCAGGACCGATAAGACACCATCCAAACACGGTTTTCATGGCACATGGTTGTCCTTCTTGTCCACGCTTGACTTGAAGAGGGATGAGAGCTTCAACGTGATCTTGTCCAATCAAAATCTCAACATTAACATTTCCAGTGACAACTTTCAGACCTTGCAGATGAGGCAAACTGTCCACTTTAACATTTGGAACCTTTGCAGGTATGCTATCAACGACATATACATTTGACAATCTCAAACTTTTGCCACAAGTGGATTTCAAAGTGAAACTGACAACTTCAGACTGAACATTTTTATTGACATTGTTAAGTGTACTGATCGAGCAAATAATTTACAGGTCTACTTTTGACGCCTAATTCTCTAACTAATTTCCTAGTACAAAATCTTTGTGTTGAACCTGTGTCCAACAATGCATGGGTGTTACAAACATCATCTGCCACAACCTCAACTACAGGTTGATACACATTTTTACGAGCTACTGTAGCACCGCTAACATTTGACTGAACCTCATTTTCAACATTCTCAGCTCCAGTAATAATGACTTTTGTCACACAATGTGCACAATTTTCTTTGCAGTTCATCACACGACTCTGCCACTGTGGAGAAAGAAGAAGAGCTTTTGTCATAAGCTGTATCCTGGGGATATTTCTTAACACCATAGACGGGATCATTGGCATTCTCAGCACATAAACACACAAATTCCACAAAATTATCAAATGTGGGACAAGAATTTTTGAGACGTTTGATTTTCATCGCTCTGTCTGTCCATTTCTCTTGGAGAGAAGACTCAAGCAGATTTTTCATGTCAACGATAAACGACTGAGAACAAACTTCTTGCAATTTTTCCATCTTGTTTAATGTAGCGAAAGCAGTACTCAACTGATCAGCAAACTGTAGAAGTTCATCAGCTGTTGTTATCGACTTTTTGGCTCGAAGACTTTCAATCACCTTTTCCGAAATCAAATGATCGTTAACGAATCTCTTACTCAAAATATCTCGTGCTTTCTTGTAGCCCGCAGCACCACCAATTAATGAACAAGCATGAATTGCATCTTTTGCTCTCCCACATGTATACTGAAGCAAACGAGTGAGACGAATCCTTCCTTCTGAGACAACAGAGTGCACATTCTTATCAAAAACGGCAAAAAACGTGTGATATTTTAAGGGATCACCATCAAAAGCTTCAATTTCGATTTTAGGCAAGTTCATGTACCTAATTAGCTCTGCTCGTTCATGCTTATTGTCACGATTGTCTGTAATTTGGCTCTTGGGCTCCAACCAATTATTCACATCATTTAGTGTTGAAATATAGTCATTTTGAACTTTCAGGAAATCTTCAGCATTTTCATCAATGTCTTTTTCCTCATTAAGCAAGGCAGAATAAGCATCATGAGCAGATTCAAAGTTCTTAAAATGAGTTTTCAAATTTTCGATATGGGTCACAACTGCTTCCCGGTTACCTTCTGCGACATGTTGTCTTGCAGTATTCATTTGACGGATGAGGTCATTCTTCTGCTTCTTTCTGGTTGTCTAAGCTTCGTCAGCCATCTTGGATTTGATGTCCCAAATGTTTCTTATTTACTGTTGAGTTTGCCAACGAAACAAGAAGAGCTAACGAAGTGGTGCAGTTCCCAAAATATTTATTCAACACTCAAGCATGGCTTGCGGTAAATCTAAAATACAAATAAAACAAAAAGACCAATGAATAACTAGAATCTATGTACAAAAAGAGTTTGACCTAAATGTCTAAACGTATAAATTTGTCATAAATGACTAAATGAATAAATAAATTTGAATGACATAAACTTGACATGATTTGACATAATAGATTGACATAATACTTACAAGAAACATTTGGGGATTGACATAAGTGACTTGACATTTGACATGACCAAACTGACTACCTCACATTCCGAAACCGTAAAAAACCACTTTTGACTAACTTGGCTAAATGACAAATAAATTACAGGAAATAGATATCTAATAATATGATGATGCCAAAGCATAGAGAGACCACAGGAAGAAGTCATGAAGATACACATTTTTTATCACCTGAGAGTGAATTGTCAGTTTCTTTTTAACATTTATGAAACTATGATTCTATTATTCTTGTGATGATACATATTAATGGCTTTGCTAAATAAAAAGTTTTTAAAAACTGAACGAATTACCTTTCTAGAATATTTATTTGAAATTTATTTCCAAAATAAAGAACTGCAATAAAGTCAATAAATAGCTACCAGGATTGTCAAGATGTGTTATAACTGTCATAATCAAAAAGTAGACAATATATATGAGCAACCTTGTAGAAGTTACCGGTGAGCATCCAAAGAATAATTTAATAGATAGAATTGATAGAAATTCTTCATTAACATTATGAAGTTTTATTTATACCAAACAGGTTTCATTTTTCCAAAAGTAAGGAATTAGGCCAACTGTAAGGCATCATGTATAAGGCTATAGGTAGGCCTATAGGCCTATAATGCAGGGCCTACACAATTTAGGCCTATACACTGCAAACACACTGCTATGCTCTTGGTGTAGTGACCTCATGAAGCAATCTAATTCTGGTTTATTTAGGCCTATAGCTTTGCTATAAGTGACGTCATCTATGGCTAGCTGTGTTATGACGTCATTGCCATTGTGATCTAATGAATGACGTCACATAAACGCCCACACTTTTTTGTTTGGCGCATGCAAAAAAATTGCCTAGTATATCCCTGTGTGAGTAGCTCTGTCTTCTACCATTTGAAGACCTCCAGTCTCCCGGGGCTTCGCCCCGGGAGACCTGCGGTCTCCATTATCTAACACAATAGAACAATAGAAAAAGTACACACCTTGAAATTCATGACAGTGAAGAACTAGATGTTCTGATATTTCATGGCTAAAATCCTTTTACATTTTGAAATTATAAATTAAAATCTTGACATGTTTCCATTTCAATGCATCTTGCTGGAGTGACCAAGATTTGAAGCCAACAGCCTCCAGGAAGTTTATCAGAAACTCACTCTAATTGGCTATTAATCAGGCCAGGGAAATTCACTGAGGCATACTAACATGAGTGACATGCATGAACATGGAATCAACTGAAGCTGTGAACATGTGGCAAGGGGTCACCATGACCCAAAGCACAAATAATACATGATTAACAATGACCCAGCCACCATGAGGAGAGGGTCTGTAAAATTTAATGATTATAAATATATTTTATTACACAATAATTAAGCTAAAGAACAATGAATTATTAACACTACAAAACTAAACTTATTTATATATATTGTTTGTATTTGTATGTATGAACATAACAGTGACATCACCACAAGTTTTAAAAGTCTGCCCTGTCTATAGTTTTGTGGATAATGCCCTGAGGGCACTATCCAGTGGACTATGGACCTGTCAATCCACACAGCGCTTTCTAATCTTAGTCAGGTGACCCAGGTTTAGCCAATTGCAGGGAATGGACGTGTGAAGTGTACTAAAATAAGTTTTTTGATAACTTTGCTGATAGAAAATGCAAATCGCACTACATCAATGGTATTGAATTGAATATAAGCTGTACAGTGCATACCGTAGTTCGTCAGGGATGGTATTTCACATTATTTATGAGCTTTGATTGATATGCATTTTTGTGCATATCTATTTATAAGAATGTCTTTAAAACTTGTATTTTAAACAACTGATACAAAGAAAAAACATTCGATTTAAATTGTATATAACCAATCTTATATTAATCAATGGTGTACAACCGTACATAACCTACATCTCTCTTATCTTGTTTATTTCTTAAACTCATCATCTCCCTTATATGTAAGCACAATTTTATTTTTCAATTTTTTTCCCACTTACCTTGCTGTTATGTGAATTGATACAGAATACTTTGTCTTTGGGGAGGCCCACTAATAGGGCCTAGCGACAAATATTTGTCTTCAGTGGGTCTTCGTTTCGCATCAACTGCCCATATTTTGTTTATAAAATGTACTGCGCGTATACTCACGTTTGTTAAGTTAATGTGACAATAAACTGAATCTGAGTCTCAGTCTTACATGACATTGTGATATGGATTTATCACTAAATGACTCACGTGTGACTGCTACATGTATTGGTAAAGGCGCATACGCCAGACAAGGTGTCATCCTAGCCTATTTTCCCAATACTTTGATCATACTGAAATGTTTTATGTACAATGTTTGCTGATAAAGAAAAAAATTGTCAATAAATTGAATTGAAATGAGAAGCTCATGTATGAGCAATTCCAGCAATGTTCTTTCCAAAGCATCTGTAAAAGCCAGCGAAACCAATAAATTTCTTTAAAAAAATGTCTTTAAAAGAACTAAGCACAGGTCAATCCTTCACAGCTATAACCTTTTCAGGACAAGCCTCAACTCCTCTAGCAGACACACATAGAGTGGTACAATGTCTAGCATACCGGCCTTGTACATGTGGGTTCAAACCCCAATCTGGCCATATCCAGAAGTAATGTCTACAATGTATAATGAATGGTATGATATATAAAATCATACTATATTATTACATGAATATTCTCAATCATCTCGAAGAATGAACATTTACTTGAGCTTCAGTTTAGAATCAGCAAGCTTCTGAAAGACATTCTTGACTTGGTAGGCTAATTCGGAAAGGAGGACATGGCAATGATATGAATAGAAGCTGGCATGAACCACTGTATGTCCTAAGGGCATTCGGTCCTATTCATAAAATCTAAAAGGTCCAAGAGTGAACACTGTCTTGTACTAGTCTTTGGGATGCAGTTACATTAGCCAATATCTGCTTTTAAGATCTAAACAGGAGAAATACTGACATCATGTGCGGCAGTCAAGCGCTTCATCTATATACTCTTGGGAGGCTGCAACCTGGTGATAAACTTTTGAGGTTCAACTTCCTGTAGTCAATGCACATCCTCATTACTCCAGACTTCTTTCTGACAATTAGCACAGGTGAAGAATAGGGGCTATTACTTGGAGAAGTAAACCCCGTGTCCTTCACCATTTGGGGATGCTGTCTCATTCTTCCACCATGGTAGGATGAACTTGGATACACTTCAGCTTAACTTGTGTATCATTTTTCATCTGAAGATGGTGCTGAAAACCCAAAGAGAGACAGCATATCATCCAAACCAGTGTTGTTAACTATGTCCTCAAAATTAGGGCTTACTCAGATGATGGAGCACCAGCAGCAGAAAGCACAGAATTGACCAGGTCTGCCCCTATGATCTTCACCCAAGTAGGGGTGGGTGATAATCATCAATGTCAGAATATCAATGTCCACCATCCTAACTTTGTTATGGTTGAAAATACGAATTCAGTGATGTATGATACAAAACAAGGGTGTACCTTCATTATTGAAGCCTCCCAAGTGACTTTGAAAATTAGACAGAAATCCTGGTCTTTTGCCAATTTACGATGACTCACGGTTCTCTGTAATTCACTTAATATTAGATGTAGGGGAGAGTGCCCCAAAACGCAGCCCCTAAGGGAGATCTTGAATATCAGGATGATGTTCACTTATAAATGAATCAGTTAGCTACTAGATTGTGCAGTAAGACATTTTCTATCAAAATATTATACAGTATTTATCTTTTTACAGGATGAAATAGTTTTGTGATAAAAAGGGCTTTTTAGGAATCCCAATCTTAAAAAATCACACCCCATATTTTACGATAAGTTACTTTGTGCTTGAAAAGCACACCCCTTCATACCTCACATTTAACATGAATTACAGTTTATAATTGATAAAAAATTATATTTTCGCACAAAGAATTAATTTTTGGTCAGTATTTGGAAAAGATTTTTTATTCTGAGGGTTATAACGCAGGATTTAGACTGGGGTGTGCCACTTAGGTTACAGTGCATGTTTCTTTTATTTTGTCGTCTTTCCAAAATAATGGGCATTTTTGGAAATTTTTCTCTGAAATTTGATAGAAAATAAAGCAGAAAAAGACATGTTGTATACTCTGCACCATCACCACCACCACTATTGCCCGTGGAGCGGCTCAAAGTCATGGAAGTGCTATAAGAAATAGAGCCATTTTCACCCAGTCCTTGTTTCTGGGCACCAATGCTTAGCAGTATTTCAAAATTTGATGAAATAATTATATAATCCAAATATTTGACTTATGATATGGTTTGGAACGCCCAAAATAAATTATCAACTGCAAAACACAGGGGTGCACCTCTTAGGAAGCGGTGCTTTTAGGGCACGCTCCCCTACATGAAAGATGATGATTTCTTTAGAAAGTCCTAGTCAAGAGCTTCAAAATGAATACCAACAAGCTATATTTCAATGCATTTTAACTGGTTATATTGCCCAATCAGAAGCAAGCGTCGAGGCTCTTTTACATGACTTTGTTCTTCTCACCTCTTTTGGTATGGTAAGACCTCAAAATTACCTTGAAATTTGACCCAAAAAAAATGTTGCTCTTGAAAAATGATACGATATTATTTTTGATTTTTTTTTTGTCTAATCCAATCAGGACAGCTTTAACAGTGTCAGAATGATCCATCAAGTCATGTTAAAGTGGATTTTCTCAATGAAGGACATTGAAAGTGTACAATATTTAAGAAATAAGAAAAGGCAATAAAAATAACGTGCAAGCACTTTAACAGCTGCTTGTAGATGGACTTAGTATCTATATATCTATCTATCTATCTGTCTATGTATCTACAGGTATATATCCACCCTCCCTCCCTTCCTCCTCCATCCGTTTTTTTCCTTCCCATACTTTCCTTCCTATACTTTCCTTCCTATACTTTCCTTCCTATACTTTTCTTCCTTTTTTCTTCCTTTGTTCCTTCCTTTTTTCCTTCCTTTTTTTATTCCTTCATTCCTTCCTCCATTCTTTCTTTTGAATCTGCAAAGACTGGATCTGGCTGCTGCTGTTGCTGCTGGTTTCACTGCAGCTGATCATTTGAAACTCCCGCCAAAAAACGAACATTTTAATTTTGTAAATAAAAATTTTAATGTCATAAAAAATTACTAAAAATTGATGGAAGCAAGATAAAATTATATTGAGACTGTATGCTAAGTTTCAAGGTGATAGGTGAAATAGTGCGACTTCCTATACTGTATGGTCAGAGGCTTAATGAAAATTCCTCCTGTAATACAGGCTGCAAGCAGCTGTAAAAATTGGAAGGGGAGGGGGGGGTAATAAGTTTCTTCAAAATTGAAATGGACAAAGTATCTAAAGATATTCTTCACATGATGCAACAATTCACAAACCAAAATGTTTGAGCATTGTATAAAGCCAAATTGAGTAAAAATATTAATCTTTAATGTGACTTGGGATTCCATTGACACCAATAAGGTTTACAGAAGTAACATAAATATTATAGGCCTACAAATATTGGATAGCATGGAGTGCAATATACACTGTAATTGAGCAATGGAAGCCTCTTGGTGTCAGGAAGGTTTTACTTAGCATTAGTAACAGTAAAATTAGGCACACACAATTAATGACACAAAAAATGACAAGACTCTTGCATTTTTTGCTGTTCACCAAGATGACTGTATATGTTAACTAGTCTAAATGCAGGGTAAATGGAGGGTATTATGGTACAAAATAATCATACAATCAGAGAACGCGAAAAAAGCCGGTTTGCCGGTCAAAACCGGCAAAATTAGTGTCTGACCGACAGAAAGATAGTGGTTACCTGCCCAAATGTCCAATGGTTAAGCTGGAGAGTAATTCTACGCAGAAATTATTGAGAAAGATGGCGAAATGAAATCACTGTTGTACCAAAAATACGTTTTTAATAGTATTTTTAAAACGAGCTATAACGAAGAAAAGTTTGTAATTAATATTCAAAATAGGAGAAAGTGTGCCCTTTTATCACAATTTAGGTATGGTATTCTACCATTAAGAATAGAAACTGGACGTTTTCAGGACACTCCAATAGAATAAAGATATTGTCTTTTTTGTAACTTCAACAACACTGAATCTGAAATGCACTTTATCTTTCATTGTCCCTTTAGTAATTATATTACATTTGAGTTCTTCAACAGGATAAGACAAATTAATTTCTATTTTGACTTATTAAATGATGAAAAATTAAATTCCTGATGAAAGATGATTGTAATAAAGAAACAGCTAATTATGTAACACTTTTGAAAAAAAACAAAGTGCTTTATATTTGGCATTCTGTATATTAATATTTAAAAGTGTTATTTTAAAAATTTGTCGACATACTGATTTCTTCACAAATTAATTTTGATTTCTTTACTCCAATTTTTGCATATTGACTTATCCCATAAAAATATTTTCTTAACTATTGTATCATTCTCAAAGTTCAATAATCTGTTCCATAATCGTAACATTTCTAACTTATGACGTGTAATACAAGAAATCCATCCCATGTCCCCATTAATAGCTAAATTTGATGCAAATCTGTGAATCTTATGGCTCTGTTCTGGACAATTTCACTTCTTTTAGAAACATTTAA
Organism: Platynereis dumerilii; assembly: GCA_026936325.1. Lineage (NCBI taxonomy): Eukaryota > Metazoa > Annelida > Polychaeta > Phyllodocida > Nereididae > Platynereis > Platynereis dumerilii. The sequence continues at coordinate 2,653,413 of JAPTHN010000038.1, read as the reverse complement.
ACCCCAAACTCCAGCTGCATAATCTAAAATTGGAACAATTCCTGAATCAGATAATTTAGTATAAGTCTTATATCCAAAACCATTGTTTGCTTTGAATTTTGTACATAAACTTCCTAGTGCTCTGTTAGCTGAATTTGCCAGTGAATCATCTGTTATTTCGAAGTTTAAATTGGTATCTCAAATTGTGCCTAAATGCTTGTATTTTTCCACGTAACAAACTTCATCATCACCATAAACAAATTTGTAGTCTGATCTAGTTTGAGTCTTATTTCTGAAATGCATTATTTTTGATTTTTCGATGTTAACTTTCATTTTCCACTTGCAACAGCAGTTTTCAAGTTTACATATCACATTCTGTAAATCAGTCTCAGTCTCACTTATTAAAACTATATCATCAGCGTTCTCAAAAACATTCCAAACGAAGAATGGAGTGCGTCAAGGAGGAGTTGTGTCCCCTGTACTATTCTGTGTTTTCATGGATTGTCTTTTGAAGAAATTGGAGCAGGCAGGAGATGGGTGTTGGCTTGGAAACCGGTACTTTGGCGCAATCGGATAAGCTGATGATCTAATGCTTCTTTCACCAACAGCAAGTGGTTTGAAGAGAATGTTGAACATTTGTGAGAGATTTGGAGAAATGCATGGAGTGCAGTATAATGCGAAGAAAACTGTATGTCTTCTTTTTTCTCGGCAAAAGGACACCGTTAAGCCTGTCATCAAGTTGTGTGGAAGTGAAGTACAGTGGGTCGACAGTGTTAAACATCTGGGCAGCATGCTATCATGTAATCTAAGTGAATCCATCGATGTCAAGCAGAAGAAAGGAGACTTGATTCAACGAGTGAATACAGTGCTGGCTACACTTGAAGGGAGCAACGATCAGATCTTGAGAAAAGTGTTTAACTCCCAATGCGCTCACCTGTACGGAACGGCCACTTGGAATTTCCATGACAGAAGTGTGAAGGACTTTACAACGGCCTGGAATCGCTGTGTGAGACGGTTGCTGCGACTACCACACATGACTCACACCAGGTATCTTCCGCACTTGATTGGCACTCCAGGTGTAACAGATATTATATACTGTAGATTTCTGAAAATGTGTTCCTCCATGATGATGTCCTCTAACCATAGAGTGAATTTCCTGTTTAAAGTGAGTGTTAGCAATCCAAAGTCGATTATTAGAGGTAATCTGAGACTGATAGAAAAGAGATTGGATATGAACTTGTCAGACGTTATACATAATGGGGCAGGACTCCTGAAAAGAGTGTATAAAATGGAAGCTAGCGATTCTGATATTGTTGCCCTTGAGTTTATCAAACAACTCAGGTCTGTGATACATTTTAATGATTGTGTACCCGGTTTTCATAATTGTGAATTAATTGATATTTTACACTTTGTGTGTCAGGACAGTCTGATATTGTGACTTTTATTATTCAATTTTACATATTTATATTTATACAACTGTTTTTAATTTTATGACATGTATGTGCTCTTAAACCTTTTACATTGTAAAAGTGTTTGAATAAATATTTATAATAATAATAAACATTTTAAATTTGTATCTCCAATTTTAACACCAATGCAATCATTGAACTCGTCCACAATATCATTTATGAATAAACCGAACAGATTTGCTGACAAAGAATCACCTTGTCTTACTCCTTGATGAACTTCAAACCAATTGCTGATATATCCATTGATATATCCATTAACACAAGCACCTGCATTTGCATCAGTACTAGTTATATCCCGCGTTTGAGGGAATATGTGATATATACCGAGGCGTAAGCCGAGGTGTATATCACATATTCACGAAAACAAGGGATATAACTAACTTATACCCAAACACAACAAAACATAAACAAAGAGATTAAAAAAATAAAATAAAACAGGAAGGATTCGACTGAAATAGAAAACAGCAACAAACAATTTGCCAAGTGGGATTAATTAAATAACATGAAAGTATCAGTTGAAGAAAAAAATCCTACAGGCAACAGGTTGACATATATTTTTAATTTTATTCCAAACTATTCAATCAATTGATTCTGATTTCCAAAATGCTGATTTGTTTGATAAATTTATTTGTATTTGTAGTAATTTTCAAGTGCTGCTAGGTAAATTTCTTTTGAAAGCTTTAGCTTTAAGAACTGAACTATTATTTGCTTCGTCTCACTAGACTGTTGGTAACTTGTTTGTATCTAATCTACAATTTTCATTATGTTAAGTGTGTTTCGTACCGAGCTTCCTATTTTCAACAGATTTAAAATTGACTTATAAGCCTGTAAGGCTGGGTGACAATAATACAGTTTATATTTGTATGAGAACCATGTCATGTCACAAGTCAATAAAGAATATCTAATCTAATCAAATCTATATGAAATGAAACTCTTACTTATTCTGAGAATTTTCTGGGATATACAACTCCAATGCATGTGAAAGGTATTGTAAATTATCAATCAAATTTATATGAAAAAAGCTTAAGAGATTTCCCATATATATATATTTTTTAGAATCTGATTATAGAAGCAATTGTGATTTCAATACTTAGCATAGGCATATAAGCGTCGCAATTTCCCACTTTAATACGTATATGCTCAGATAATATAATAAGGTTATAAGTAGCTAGTGGCAAAATTATTAGAAAAAAAAATTTGGAACAAAATTTTAAAAAGTGGAGAATAAAACCTCTTGAATATTGAACAAATATTTGAGGAAAAAAATTACCTGGAAAAAAAATTGAAAAGAAAAATTTAGAAAAACTTTGAGGGTGAATAAATCCGGGGGAAAAAATTAGTGAAAAAAAGAAATTTTGGGTGAAAAAATTTTTTTTTTAAATTGATACAAGAAATTTTGGGTGAAAAAAAAAATTAATTAGAATCAGGTGGAAAAAAATATGAAGGGAAATAGACAAAAGAAAAACAAAAGAGTTAAGTACATATATATGCATTTGGATTGTTAAGGGCGAGCATCAGTATAAAGGGGGAGAGAGACTTGGAGTTTTAAATTCATGGTAACAGTAAAACGACCTATTTATTTCGAGTGTGTTTTTATCAAACAATACCATGTTATGAAATATCCCCACAACCAGTAATTATTTATTTTAACATTGCTCAAAAGTAATTTATTTATTTACCAAAACTTGAAAATAATTTTCTATTTAAAATAAACTGCAAGCCTTCTCCCCCTCCCGGATACCTAATATTGTTGAACCCTTACTCTTAAGTAGTCATGGTATTTGCATTAAAAATCCAGATTGGGCTGAAATTAAAGGATTTATGGATTTGTCAAAAGCTTTACATTTTATAATACTTTTGTTTATTTTTATTTTGTTATTGACAATTCTCTGTTTGGTGCAGTTTTGCTGTTTTTGTTGTGAGATTTGTTAAACAGTGAGGCTTTATATACTCCCATGGGCGTATAAGTGAACAACAAAGAATATAGGATATATACCAGCCAAATACAGGCTTCTGATTGGCTGATGGGTCACAGGTATGGTATAAGTATAAATACATTTCAATACATCAAAATATTTACCAGCTAAACCATAATTCATCAATTTGTGAAATAGCAAATTTCTAGTAACTCTGTCAAAAGCTTTTTCAAAATCAACAAAACAAACAAACGTAGACAATTTTTAAATTTTCCTATTCCTAATAATGGATGTAATACTGAAAATATGTTCAAAACATGATCATTTCCTTCTGAAACCATTTTGTTCATCTTTATACACATTTTCATTCTCAGCAACATTTAAAAGGTTCAATGGTGACTTTGGCATTGGCTATCTCACGGATGCCAGTCAATTTAACTTTTTGGTCTGAGGTTGCAGGTTTCAGGAGTAATGTGTTTGGCATCTCAGGCTATTTGCAACTGTCTCGTTGCAAAGGTCTGTAATTGTTTCGTATAGAGCAACAGATGATAGGTCTTCCAGGGATTGTGTGACACCTTTTATAACAAGCAAATTATAATTCTTTGACAGCTGCGGGGGATGGTCGGGGTCAGTCAAGTCATTTAAAGATGTCCTTGTGCATAGAAATCTTGGTATTCCAGTCGCAAACTTTTCGATCTCAGCCTGGTTACCCGCTGAGAAATGCGCACATTGTTTACCCGGTTGACGTAGGATCCGGTTTTGAAACGTCATATTTGACATAATCATTGATAATCACCTGTATGGTAAGGGACACACTGTGCATGCGCACTGTCTCATGTTGACCACTAAGGATAGAGGTCTTCACCTTAGTGTTACCACGAGGAGGCCCGAGACCTGCGGGGGCTCTGATGGAGTAAGAGCTTTCCAAAAAGCAAATCAATTTGTCAATCAATCAGAGTTGAAACAGGATTAGAACCTAAAGCATTAAGTGCATTAAATCCCCTCCCACGGACAGACTGACGTATAGCCTGGATGCCTGTATCTTACATAAGAGCAAGATTGCTGTTTTTAAGTATTCACAGCATCATATCGCAACTGGGCGCATGTTACATTGATAGATTTGTTCAAAGCACCATTGAAAACAGGTAAATTTGATATTTGATTAATATTTATACAAATTACACCACCTTGACCAGGATTAGAGACAGCAACAGCACTGCGTGACTGATCAGTCTCATTCTTTTAGCTGCACAGAAACTTCAATAAACGCTGACAATTCTTTCAACTGTTCAGGATTTAGTTGATTAACCCAGTACCTAAAGTCACCTTTATCACCTTCAGCTGGTATTAGTTCAACATTAAAAGTTTTGAATGACGTGATGAGCATCAGTGTACAAATTATACACTCAAAATTTGGAAAAACTTAAGATAACTAAAGCAGTCACTCTAAAAACTAAAGTTCTAATAAGATACCAATATTGGTATTTAAGCTTGTCCCGTATTTTGAACACCTTTTGATTAATTAAAAAACCATCAACAATTGATATTTTCAAAAACCAGTTGCATTTGTACAAGAAAAAATCAGTATTGGTTTTTTGTTTAATTTGCAGGGTGTCAGTAGTGAATATCAATGTTTCAAATTGCAGATACTGTTGTTCCATCATAGAAATCCATTTATACTTAATGCATACAATAGAAAACGCAATGGGTTTTTCATTCCTTGAAATTTGAAATCTTTGGGATTTATCATTAATTGATTATTAAACCATTTCCTGCACTTACGACGACCAGTATATCACTAAAAATATCAAAATTGATTCTCCAATTATGCATCAGTGGGCATTTTATAAGACCTTTTTAAAAATGTTGTAGTATGGAAAATACCAAATTTTATCTATTATGATCCGAATGCAGGTTTACCAGTATTTCAGTATTAGTATCAATAAATCTTTTTTTTACGTTTCTCTTAAAATATTATGTAGTTAAAAAGTAAATAAAAATAATAATGATTCCATGGATTGGATTTCAATGTTTATTTTTACATATACACATTCACACAAATTCATAATAATTGCAAATATTGACATTACTAGATTAAAGTTTATTGAAAAAACAATATTGACAATAGGCGTATCGGAGGGGGGGGCAGGGGGGGCGATCGCCCCTCCAAAAGCTTGGGAAACAGTATTATTCGAGCAAAAAGGCCTAAAAATTTGGGTAGATGATTAAGTAATCACTATGAAAATTTATGATTTCCAGGCAATTTCATTTGAAATGGTATTAAATCTAGATCTTGAAATTCGGGCAAATGTCGCTCGCCCCCCCCCCAAAATCGCGCGCGCCGTACGCCTATGATTGACACTCATTTATCACAGTTTGGCCTTGGAAATAAAAACATCAGAGCAGTCATTGGTAATCAAATACACGAAATGAAAACATCACAGCTTTCATTGGTAATCAAAACACAGGAAAGCAGAGGTTAACAAAAAAGTATGAATTGGTTGAAATAAAGACACATTACATGTAGAAAATGTTATATGGTTAATGGCTTGGGTTACATTTCCAAAAGTGGCAAGCCAGGGTGACAATGCCAATTGAAATGTCAGTATCACTAGTTTGTATCAAAAGTCTTCAGTAGCCAATCTTGAGGATGGATGGATGGATGATTGGGGCTTTATGTCCTGTATTAGTGCACTTGGTAGCCTCACCAGTACAGTAGGGGGACAAAGTAATGAGTCCGGCTAGTGCTGGATTCGAACCCCGGACTCAGCGATTGGTTGTCCAGCACACTATCATAAGACCAACCCTCTCTGTAGCCAAGAGGATATTTTTTGTCATTATTAATGCACAGTATCGGGACGGTATGATTGGTGGTTGAAGTTTTCCTTCTCGTATCACTATTTATACGTTTTTAGGTCAATTCGGTTGGATGAAAGGTGAACGACTGTTCTTGAATCGAACCTTGCAGTGTACATCATTGGGATCCTGAAAGTGTAAAGTGGATAAGCATTGGTATCCAAATATCACATTTATGCAAAAAAAGAAAAGAAAATCACTCCGTCAAGGTTGTCATTATATACAAATCTAACACTTTATCTGCAAAACCTTCAATTGAACTTTTGGTGTTAAAACTCCACATTTCATTACTGACTAACATTTACAAAAATTTCACTATTTTGTATTTTCCCTATACACTGGCAAAATATGAATTCTGCATTCTTGTCTTCTCACTGTGCGCTTAACCAATAAAAGATCTCATACTGTTTGCACTCACCTCAATATTGCAAAAAGGAAGTAGACATTTTCCTTCGGTACTCTAGGCGGGGCAAGGTAACCATTTCCTGGTGAGATCTGAAATAGCAGGTAGATGCATCCATGAGGAGGATAATTCAAAAAATATATCAAATAACTTTATTCAATTAAATCAATGCCTTGGTTGTGCAACGTCCCCTGTTCAGGCATTATTTGACTGAGGTTTGGTCGAAACAAGTTAATCTTAACACAAGAGTATATCAGAACTCAGAACTCAGAACTCAGAACTTGTTTATTTACATGCCAATAAGTATTTATCAATTGGAAAAGATATGGAAGAGCTGTTATTCAACTTACGTACATTGAGAAGCATTGTCTATATTTTTCCCAACTTGCTTTATGACGCAAACTTCTTCCAAAGGTAGTTTTTACCTTCAGCGAACGAAGTTCGAAGAAGGTATTGTTATCACTTTTGGTAAAATGTTGTCCGTCTGCCGGGCGGGCGTCCGGGCGGTCGGGCGTCCGGGCGGCGGGTGGATAGATAGTTTCCGGGCCAGAACTCGGGCCCTACTGCATGTACATAGATGAAATTTGGTACACATATAGCCCATATGGTCTAGTTGTGCCTTTTGATGGTCTGATTGATGGATAATCCATACTTTTTGAAATATTGAACGAAAAGATAAAAAATTATTTTTTTCGTTTCCGGATCAAGACTCGGTCACTATTGCATGTACATGGATGAAATTTGGTACACATATAGCCTATATGGTCCAATTGTGCCTTTTGGTTGTCTGATTGATGGGTATTCTACAGTTTTTGAAATATTGAGAAAAAATAATAAAAACAATTTTTTTTCATTTCTGGCCCAAAACTTGCCCAGTATTGCATATACATGGATGACATTTCATACACATATCACCTATATGATGCTGATGTGCCTTTTGATGGTGTGATTCATGGTCATTCTATACTTTTTGAAATATTGACAAAATATATTCCAAATTATAATTTTTTGTTTCTGGCCCTAAACTTAGCCTCTCTTGCATGTACCTGGATAAAAATTCATCCACATATTGCCTATAAAGATCTTTCACTGGTCTCATTGATAGGTAGTTTTAACACTTTTTAAATATTTAGAAAAAAATTGAAAAATATAAATTAATATAATTCTTGGTTTTCGACCCACAGCTCATAACCTATTCCTTGTACATGCATGAAACTGCACCATAATATGTGTAAATTTGTCTAGTTCAGCCTTTCCATGGTTTTACATACCCTGGCAGGCAGGCGGGCAGATGGTAGGGCAGCGGGTATATAGATAATTTCAGGCCAAGATTTGGCCACGATTGCATTATACCAATTTTGTCAACATCGCTTTTATGACTTTTAAAGATGTCTTTTGCTGAAGGTTTGCTGCTGCGCAGCCTATGTTTTGTATTAACTGCCTCAGTAGGAACATGCCGTTCTTCGTCTGAAACAGAAACTAAAAAACTATCTTTCAAAATGTCAAAGATTTTAAAAATATCAGCAAAAGTACCGTAAAACGGGGTAAAGTTGGTAACCCGGGGTATAGTTGGTAACCCGGGGTAAAGTTGGCAAGCTATTTTGACCCACTTAATGGCATCCTCACTGACATGAATGGCAACTTTGCCACAGATGCCTGTGTCAGGGAGAACAGTTGGCATTTGTGCCATTAACTCGGTAAAAATAGCTTGCAAACTTTACCCCGGATTGCCGACTTTACCCCTTTTTACGGCATGTAATTTTGTATAATTCACAGGCATATGTAACACATTTCACCTCAAGAATAGTAAAGCACATCAGAAACACTATACCACTTAACACAATGGGGGTAAAAATTTGAGGGTGACTGTACCTTTGTCAGAAAAATGCAAATATCAGATATGAAAATAATGATAACGTTATTATCATAATTAATGTAGTATAGCTGTCAGCACAATTAGACCATTAGCAGGTAAGTTGTGCCACATAATGGGGCAAGTTGTATAGCTCAGTGACTGGTGAGACCTCAAATCTTACCAATTTTGTCAAGGATAAAATATGTGTCATGTGTAGGACATAATTATGGCTGATGCTCTGAGGCTCCGATACATACACTGAAAGTTATCACAGAACATTGATGTCCCACATAAACAAAAACTTTAAAAGTATATATGCTTTTTGAAACATGTTTGTAATAATAAATTCTTCTTAGCCATAATTTCTTCACCACATTTACAGGGTTGTGCATGAAAGAAGCAAAAATGTTTCAAAAGAGAATTAAAATCCCATATCATACCATGGGCACAGCTTACCAATGCACAACTTACCCAAAATACCTCTTTTTTTGTGGAAATCTGCCACTCCATTAAATGCCAAATTACACAATTGAAGAACATTAATACTGGTCCTCAGAGTACATTCAACCAAAAATACTAAATTTATGATGGACACTTTTCACATTATAATATTTGGAATTTTTTTTCCATAATTTTGAAGGTTTTCCAATTCAACCCTGCAATTGGTAGCACAATACCCCGGTCTCCCCTACTGTAACAGCAGACTGGTGAAAATTATGGAACTGGGTATTCCATATGCCAAACCACAATTTCATGCCTTAAATTATCATGAATCATTTTACAGGCAGAATGCAATGTTCACAGTATATCAGAACAATTAGTGGCTCAACACTGTCCACCTATTTGATGTGTGTATAATCACTATAATGTCATATATATGTGACCTGCTCCACCAAAATGGGTTCAAAGTCGGCCACCTATCATATTTAGTTATGAAAATGACTTTATTCTACTGGAATTGAGCTTTAAAATGATGTTTAGTATGTTTTGATATCTCCATCCAATCCAAAGATACGGCACCTCAAACATTGATGATAAGAAACATCGAACTCTCAGAAAATGGAATTTAAAATTCCCGCCATTGCAATGAAAGAACTAAGAAAATCAAGAAGGATGCCCAATTTAGATCATTTAAAATCAGTTTTTGGTTAAGATGGTCTTAAATTATCAAAGCAAATTACTTTTGCTAAAACATGGTACCAACAGCTATAAATCATCAAAATGAGACCTTTTGACACATTTTGCTCATTTCTGAGAAATATAGAATGCCTACTTTGAACTCATTTTGGTGGAGCAGGTCACATATATGAACAAGACATTGTGTAAGGGAGAGCGGGGCACCATGAGCCGCTTTTCCGAAATTGAGCTCCTGAGCCTAAAGTTTCAATGGTAAATAGCTGGTTGTTTTATATAATCATAGCAAGACCTCTTGGCTACAATATCCAGTGTTGTTACATTATATTCTTAATTCTTAAATAGCCCAAATATCGTCTTTAAAAAGTGTCGTCAAGCGGCTCATCGTGCCCCGACCCTGGGGCACCATGAGCCATGGCATGGGGGGCTGTTTACATACATGCATTATCCTTCTCATTCAACTGTAAAGAACTGATACCTCATAAACCAGATGTTTTACTTGAAATTTTCCCTTGGCATACACCACAATATGGATCAGATGGATTTTACATATTTTTCGATAAAACAGCACAAATGTGTCCTAAACAGCCGCTGATGTCTTGCACTATAGTTCTGGACTTACAACAGTAGAGTTGTTGCTACAATTGAACTTTAATTGTACATTAAAACTTTATCTCCAAGTGGCTCATGGTGCCCCATTTGCAAATTTCATTTATTAGTGCATATCACCATTTTCCAGTTTATCATAGTATCAATGTTATGACATCATCCTAGCACATGGCTTACCTTCTCTAAGAAGACTAAGTTTTATGACGATGCCGGAAATAGTTAAAGTACCAGAAGTAAAAGTTCAACCGCCCAATATGTTTACTTTTCACTCAAATTCACGGGTAAAAATTATTTTTTTTAATTCTTGGTCCTACATTGAAAAGAAAGATTATGATTGCTACCCTAGCCAGTTCTACACTAATAAAGGAACATACGGTCTTCCCATCAAGCAGTTCTATCTTGCCGTTTTTTTTGTAGGGGCAATGGTTCATGGTGCCCCTTGGCTCATGGTGCCCCCTCTCCACTACATGTGCACCTTACCCAAATAAACACAATTGCATTCATAATTTCTTAGGAGTTTAATTAAGGAATTAAAAAGAAAAACAACTTACCAAGTTCTTCTCAATCTTCTGCACACTAACATGCACACTCTTCTACTGCTATGTTCAGACTAACAAACTCTGCCTTAAACCTTCTTAAGTCTTGATTGATAAACAAACAGCTTTTCTTGTCAGGCGAGATGTTAACAGTTTAGTGTTTGTAGATGAGGTCAACCGATGAGTGAGTCCTGAGGGATTAGTAAAATACCTATTTGGATATTCCAGTAGCCATGACTGATATACAGCATAGTCAGTCCTCTCTCTTAAAATTCTAAATAAAGTGACATGCATGAATTTTAAAAACATGAACCAAAACATTAACATTTTAAACACCTCTAATCATTGTTCCACAAGTATATTAAAAATGGATCATAATAAAGGTGCTTTTCCAGAAGTTTGGTTTTTATAAATACCATAATTCCCCATGACCAAAACCAATTTTCAAGAGAAATACCATTTGCTCTGAAGAATACCAAATATAGTTGAAAAATACCAAACTGGTTTTTTATTGTACACACTGGTTTTGCACAATACCACTAATATCCAAAATTTTTTTTTGAGTGTACACAATACGAACAGATGCACATGCTTAGTAATTGGCTGTAAGACATATATTTTTCATGGATATTCGTTTGAAAAAGAGATACATGTAAAAAGGGAGCAGGACCCTGCTCCCTTTTTATACCTACCTATGCCAATTGTCACGATGACATTTTCACTTGATGAGGTTATAGCTTTCACAAAACTCTACTTTATGATGTGTGTAATGTGACATAAGAAAACCTACTTGCCTAGTTTTTATGGCAATCTGATAAATATACATCACAGTGCATTGATATTCAATAAGCTGATGAGATGCCTCTCTTTTTTTTTTTTTTGCTTTCAAACACGTTTCAGACACAGGCAGTACATAGTCAGTTATCCTGTCATTGAATCAACAAGTGCCAACTTTTTTCCACGCGAGCTCCACTGAAAGATCTGATAGGCTATATACACAGCCGACAAGGTGAATACAGAATACTGGTGTTAACATGTCATTCATGTCATTCAAACAATCATTGAACACAGCATTGCACCTGCATGGTGTAAAAATCTCAATTAAATCTTTAACTTGCAGCATGGTGCATGACATCACAGAAAGAGGACAATGGGGCAACAAACTTGATGTTCTCCTCTCCTACATTGGATATTGCGTGGGGCTGGGGAACATCTACAGGTTTCCCTATCTCTGCTACAGAAATGGGGGAGGTGAGTGAATTGTTTTGTTTCTCTTTTGGGAAAAACGGTCATTTGTACCTGGTTCAGATTAGTCGGCTGAAACCCTTTCTTGTGTAATTGGCACATTAGTAGTGTTATCTATAGGTTCAACTCCTGTGACGTTGCCATTTATGGGAAATTCACAATTTCTCATATTCTCCAGGTGTATGAGTAACAATTTATTTGAAAGTGGGATGTTTCACCCAACAAGTAAGGAAAATAACAAAATTTAATATCCAAATACTTTCAGAGACACCACAGAAAATGGCTCAGACTAATAACTTGGCACTCAATGTTGAACAGACAATTATATAATGTATCGGATAAATATAATGGGTCCATCAGATTAGACAAAATGAAAGAAATTAGATAAAACGGCAAGAGAAATATTTTCAGATTGTTCTAGCAAAATTGTACTTTTTATGGCTGATCTCTGATAGGCTTGAGACACATATTCTAAGCCTTAGAGTAGCGCCGGGCATGCAACCCCCCTTAACTTCGATGTGCTATTTGACCTGATTTTATTGTCGATTATTTGAATGCTTATGCAGTCAGGAAAGGATCAATTGACTCTACTTATAACTAGTGAAACAAATGTCTACCAATCTGAATGTTGGAGTTGCGGTAATTTTTATAATAAATTTGCTAATGGTGTTCTTACCCCATCCATCGGGTAAAAAGCCCCCCTACTATAATCCTATGGCAATTTTTTTTTTGGCAAGATTCAGCTTGAAAATTATGTCTTGGAATTCTACTATCCTTTTTAAGGCTTTCTATATACATTGTATAGATTTACTTTTTCAGAATTTCAGATTTTTCTTTTATGCTATTTTTTGCAGTCTCAATCCTGGTGTACATGTTTTCTATTTTAATTAGCTATTCCATCAAGATAAAAGCAATTATACCTCATTCAATAGTGCCTGAAACAGCTTTGAGGCCCTAGTGAAGGAGGTCTTATATTCCCATGGCATGCAGAGCCCCCCCCCCCCCCACCCCAGGAGCATTTTCTTTTTGATAGAATTGAACCTGATTAATTCTTTGAAGGGGTTGTCAGAAATTTTGTAAAGTGAACTATGATGGATTTAGGCATTGCTGCACTTTATGGCCATCAATGAATATGATTATGTTTTTATACTTTTGCATTTTTGTTCAAAATAATGAGTTATAATTGAGATGTGTGTGTTGGGCTAGGGGGTCTCTCACCTAACCTGGGCTCTTGCCCCAACCCACTCTAAGTTCCGAGACTATCCAGGACCAATACATTGATATCACAGAATGAGCAATTTCATACATATCCATCTTATGATTGAAAAAAAAACTGCTGTAGGAAAAAAGAAAAAGTAAAGCATACTCTTCAGTTTCCTTTTAAAATTATTATAAAGTTTTTATTGTAAAAATGATGTCTATATTTTTGTGTATTTCAGGAGCCTTTCTCCTGCCCTACTTCTTGGTGCTCATCTTCACCGGTCTCCCCGTCTACTACATGGAGATCATGTTGGGTCAGTACTCAGCGTGCGGGGCCTCCACTGTCTGGAAATTTGCCCCTCTATTCAAAGGTACAGTTCTGACAAATGTTTCTGAAAACATATTCAGCCCTGACATATCATTCCATCAAGTTTCTTTTTACAAATCCTTCGCACCATTTATAAATGGTGAGCATGACTTATAAGTTGTGAGCAAGATTTTTAAGTCCTGCATACATCCAAAAAGGAGGCATTGACCATGTTAAGTTGTGCTAAATTGTATAACAAATAATGCCTGTACCTTCATTTGTATTGATCAATTGAACTGGTATTACCTAAACAATATATTATACTTTCTTCATCCTTATATCGCAAATAATCATCAAAATATAACTAAAACTTGTTTTGCTTAGCAGGCTTACTGGCTTAGAAATACTTAGTGACTAGCACTACACTTAACCACATGAATAAGAATCAAATATGTGCGTTTATTGGATAATACGGTGATTTGACCGGCAGATGTCAATAACATCCACGAAATCCTGAAAAATAATGGTACATTTGGACAATTTTAATCAGTAAGCCTGGACTTAACATTCTGATAAAAAATTTCAAAAAAGTATTTTCATAGCAATCTGATTATATACACTACCCTCCAAAAGTTTCAAAAATACCTCATCTTCAACACTTTTGTTTTATACTTACATCAAACAATATGGAAATTCACATTCAGGCCATAAGGTGCCAATATTTCATGGTTTTAGATCATTTTGGTATAAATTTTTATAAATAAATCAATATCCCATTTTTTCATTTGAATGAAAAGCTATAAAAGCACTGTTCTTTTCCATATTTATGACATTTAAGGTGGCTCGATACTCGTGAACTTTCTAAGATAGGATTTCTCAAAAATAGTTTACAATGATCCAAAATATAGTTTATAGCAAAAATATGTAAAAAAAAGTGGTCGCAACCAGCCTTTTTTTCAAAATATATGAGGTTATGTACAAGAAAGTCAGTCCAAGCAAACCTGAAAAACTCAATTTTTTTCTTATCTTTCTTTCTGTGAAGTTTGTCCTGCCATTCAGTGGTCATGCATCCCATATTATGAAATGAAGCATGAAATTGAAGAAAAAACTTCAATGGAACTGCTGATTACTATTTCAAAGAGATATATTTAGTTTAAATGACTTTCCAAGGGGCTCGGAATAAAAGTTTTGATTTTGACAATTTAAATTTTTTTTATAAACCATGGCGCTAAAAAAAATTGACGGGAGAGGATTTCTCATTTTTTTGTCATTAATTTCCAAATATTGTTAGGAACAATAAAATGTATAAGAGAAGGTTTGCTACCACGATAGAAATTGAGATAAAAATTTATTTATATCTCAAAGTCAATTTTTAGAAATTAGACCTGCTTGCCGAAAGTCGCATGTAAAAAGTTTCTATTCGGACCATATAGCTGAATCTCTGGCATGTTATTGTGCTGTTCATAGCACATCTAATGCTTCAAACCAGAAGTTTCTAACCCTAATAGAAGTGACGCAAATGACAAACGAAGCGGCAGTCGCACGGAATTATAAAAAACCAAAAAAGCAGTCCACAGAGCTCAGCAGGCTGCTGTTGCTATGGTGACGCCGCCATTGCTGCACCATGAGTAGCGAGCCACCTCAATCGTTTTTTCACACATTTCCACTGGTTTGTGATGATTTTACAAGTAGTTTGGGACCAGAAAATAGCCTTTGAAAATTGGACAAAAATACTGATTTTGGCTATTTTTGGGTCCAAACAATGCTGAAACGGCTTAAATAAAATAATTTTCATTAGAGAAAATACATTCTATGATTATACATCATGGTGACCCGGAATTGTCTAAATTTTGTATTTTTGAGTGGTCAATGTCCAATTTTTTGGGTTTAAAATAACTGTTACAATCATGTTACACATCTGGAAACACTTAAATATGATTAAATTTCATAAGCCTTAGAAGATAACTCAGCTGTGACAATTTTTTATAAAATACCAAAATTTGGTATATCGAGAAGGGCCATAAATTTCAACCAAAATGACAAAATAAAGACAACTTCTGACTTCAATGAGACATCTTTTATTGTTTGATGTAAATATTAAGCAAAAATTCCATTCAAAATCAAGTGACGTCTTTTATTGTTTGATGTAAATATTAAGCAGAAATTCCATTCAGAATCAAGTATTTTTAAAAGAAACCTCACTTATCCAGGTGTATTCAAACTTTTGGAGGGTAGTGCATAGGGCTGATTGGCCTGAATGTACACTGTACAGAGTGCATAGGGACACTACATGCATCATGTGGGGCCTCCACTGTCTGGAAATTCGCCCCTCTATTCAAAGGTACAGTTCAATTAAAAGTTCTGACTTATAGGAGCCTTTCTCCTCCCCTACTTCTTGGTGCTCATCTTCACTGGTCTCCCCGTCTACTACATGGAGATCATGTTGGGTCAGTACTCAGCGTGTGGGGCCTCCACTGTCTGGAAATTCGCCCCTCTAATCAAAGGTACAGTACAATTAAATGTTCTGACTTATTGGAGCCTTTCTCCTCCCCTACTTCTTGGTGCTCATCTTCACTGGTCTCCCAGTCTACTACATGGAGATCATGTTGGGTCAGTACTCGGCATGCGGGGCCTCCACTGTCTGGAAATTCGCCCCTCTAATCAAAGGTACAGTACAATTAATAGTTCTGAATTATAGGAGCCTTTCTCCTGCCCTAATTCTTGGTGCTAATCTTCATTGGTCTCCCCGTCTACTACATGGAGATCATGTTGGGTCAGTACTCAGCATGTGGCGCATCCACTGTCTTGAAATTCGCCCCTTTTTTTAAAGGTACAGTATATACCATGCTAGAAGCTGCAGAATGAAAGTGATTGCTGAAAGGCTCCTTGCGATGTAATATCTCTATACACAGTATACAGTGCCATCTGTAAGTAAGTGAAACCACAGGCGCTTGCCTTCCATAGTCATTGTTTGTGTTTGCAGCAGTAGATTAAAAAAACTCATTGTTCTTAGTGACTTCTCAGAAGCCCAAGGTCACCTTTTACCCTGAGGGCCCGAATTGTCTACACTGCAAAAGAGATATCTATATAGGCCTGTAGTGAAAACTGTGATGTTTTGCCATTTGGTCAATGCTACATAACAGATCCTCCACCAAACTGCTTGTGGAAATATGGATTTTCATCCGATGAGATGAAAACATATCACATATAGATTAAATTATTGATACCGGTATATCCAAATATACCCTGGTTGATATACTTGTTTTGACAAAGAGGATTGGAATGACTATCCCGGAACGTTTGTGAAACCAATGATCTAACAATCACCTCTCCACCACAGCATATGGTAAAGTTCGTTACCCTACTCGTAGAGGAAAAGCCTAAAATGTTTTTCTAACCTGTTATTACTGCAGTACTAGTGTTCAATAGCTGCATTGAGTCTCACCCCTATCAGCGTGCCTCGGTGGCCCAACGTCGGCCCAAAGCCGTTCCGACGCTGCTGACATCGGACTGACGCAGGGCCGACGCCGGACCGCCGAGGCACGCTGACAGGGACTGAATACGTCAATCTATCATGAACATGATGCCTCCTCTTCAAAATAAGTGACTGAATTTGAACAAAGAGAATGGCAACTTGACTGTCATGTTACCGCCTCACGAAAATTATGTTACCGTTCTCCCAATTAATTAAAATTTACGAAGTAATTTTAGAAAAAATCATTAGTTAACGGTGGAGCAGAGGCAATGTAACATGAATTAAGATGGTTCAGTTGTGGACAAAAATATTCATACAGCCAAGTATTCTGCCCATAACCGGTATTTACTCTTGATTAAGGGATGCGAGGAGAAAAATTTCACTTTTATGTAATTGCTCTATTCAATTGTCATTTTCAAGCCTGCAAACTAAAGCATATCCCTGTTTTCAAACTCAGGGGGCACACAAACGTAAAATTTCAGCATGACAAAAGTATTCATACAGCGAGAACACGCTGGGTGTAAAGTGCATCAAAAGCTTGAATTTCTGTTCAAATAATTTGTAACTTTCTGTGGCTTCTTTGAATAACCTCTGCAGCATTTCTAAGTCCTTTTTTGGGTGTTTTTACCTGTATTGTGCCACCCATACCACCCAGTATTGCTAGCATCATTTTACCATTAAATGTATAGGCCTATATGACATTTCTCAAAAGATCGCAATAAGTCCATGACGAATAAGGGCATCTCTTCAAATATGCAATAGGTAGTGTCTGACGTAAACTACAAGAAGTTGCATTTGGTTTTACAAGATTTTGACGTGGGTACCAAATGTCTTGTGAAGTCTTGAATGTTTTGCCCATTGAAATTAGTTAAATAGCATTGGGCCTTGGCCAATTTTATCCTAGGTCTTTTGCGTCATGTGCAAATCATCACCTGCATGCATAAGTTAAGTCTAGTCCAAATGAGAGTTGGCCTAATGATTATAGCAAGCCATGAAACCAAATTTTACTGTGTGTGAGCATTCTGCTTGGCTTAGTGAGCATCTTTGCATCAGTTTCATATACATCAAAGGTAAAATGATACCAGTGATATATGGTGGTATGGGTAACACAACACAGATAAAAACACCCAACAAAGGACAAGGAACTTCTATGGAGGTTATCCACTGGAGCCCAAGAAAGTTATAAAGTATTGGAACAGAAATTCAAGCTTTTGATTCAATTTATACCCAGCGTGTTCTTGCTGTATGAATACTTTTTATCATGCTGAAATGTTATGTCTGTGTGCTCCCTGAGCTTGAAAACAGAGATATCTTGGGTTTTCAGGTTTGACAATGACAATTGATTAGAGCAATGACTTAAGAGTGACATTTTTTTTGCACTCTTGCATCAAGAGTAATACCAGTTAGGTGCAGAATACTTAGCTGTATGAATACTTTTGTCCGCAACTGTAGGTGGACGTAACTTACATGTAAGTGCATGTAAGTGCATGTAAGTGCACTGACAATGACTCTAATTTAATTGACAAATGTCAATAACATAGTCCCCGGGAAAGTTTAAGCTGAAATATGATATATTTGGCCTTTCAATACATTGATGATCAGTCACACTCATTCTAAAGTCAATATTGTTTGTATTTTGAAATCAATAATATCTTCAGGACATACTGTCTGCTGTATGGCAAAAAAAAAACCAGTCATAATGCTACATGTATATCTAGGTCACCTTTTTGCCTAATACTGGTGCTTTTCCCTAAGAAATGGAAAAAATCACAGAAGATGTCATCATCATTGTGTAGCCAATGCCTGAAAACAAGCAAAAAGGATGGAAGAAATAGAGTTCATTAGGAAAATATGGAATTTAGAAGAAAAATTTGGAATTAAAGTTGAATCCCACACTTAGCAAGAAATCTAAAATCCATGAGATATTCATGAAACTTTACCAAAAAGTTCTTCAAAAAGAAAGCTTTCCAACGTAAAAAAAATAGGCGGGCTATCCAACATAATTTTTTAACTATGATCTTTTCAAAATCTTATGTCATTACATTAAGACATACAGTGAAATACTAAAAAAGTGTGGGATTTATAACGAAAAGCAGCGTCACTCGAACAATATCCAAGAGATATTTATGAAAGATTAAAGGTGTATAGCTGAAAATACACTTTATTGAAAAACAAGTTTTGAAGGGGTGTAACCAATATGAGAAAATTATGAAAAACAGTTCAACAAAAATAGGTCCCCCTTAAAATAAACTTGCATATCTCAAAGATTTCTTCTCCAATTTTTATGAAAGTTGGATTAGATTATAAGCCTGTATATCGACCCAAAATGTGTGTATTTATAGTTTAGTGCCATTATTCCTGGCTGAGCCAGTACCCTTCGAGTGAGCCTACCCCTGTTTTCAAAAATCTGTGGCTTTTCCAATGCATGTGAACAATTTGACCAAGCAGGGGAGCCACCAGCTGGGGTATTTTTGTTGAACCGTTTAGTTACGTGGAGTACAGTAGGTGGAGCAGCTGTATTCTGTGGGATTCAACTTTAAGAGGGAAAATATGCAATTTAGAGGGAAAATATATGAGAGGTGCCGTGGCCTAGTGCATAAGGTGCTCGCCAGGTAACTGAGATGTTACAGGTTCGTCTCCGAACCATGGCATGGAGGAACTGAGCAGATCCTCCATAACTCTTTGCTTCACTTCACCCAGGTGTAAATGGGTATTTGGCTATAGGCAGTGATGGCGATTGTAGAGTGACTTAGCAGTATGTGTGCTGGAAATGGCTGCCTGACCGCGTACTCCCCGGGGAGTTTGAGAAAGGTTCATGCTTGAACAGGCCTGCCAAGGGTGTAATGACCACAAGAGGGAAATATATACATATTTGTAGAAGGAAAATACGGCCTGGGATTTAAAGATTATCCAATGGCTTGGGGAGTATTTCCTCAATAATGTCACACGCTACCAGTATTTTCTTTCGACCCTAATATCTCAGGTGATTAAGATACTGAGTTTTTTGTGATAATATCAGGGAAGTACCTTGTGTGCAGTTCATGGCAACCCGTGGGGGTGAATTTATGACCAAAGCGATGAACCCAAAGAGGTGGTTCAAATCCCTTTTCATTCTTAGAATGTGTAATGTGTATCTGTAAAATTCTTTCTTCTTATTTCAGGCATTGGCTACACAATGATGATGACATGTGCCCTGTTTTGTCTCTACTACAACATCCTCATAGCGTACATCCTTCACTTTCTCTTCTCATCATTTCAAAGAACGTTGCCATGGTCAACTTGCGACAATTCCTGGAACACCCCATTTTGCAAGTCTATGGACAAATCAACCATTGGTATGTATTGTGAAGCAATTCAAAAAGTTAAATCCACCTCAGAAAATATTAATAATAAAATCAATTGAGAAAAATTTGGGGGTGTGAATATAAAATTATGTCATTTACATTGTATTATATTAGCAAATTAATATTCAGAGTACACAACAGGTAATTCTTTTAAGCTTCACCTTCAAACCAGTTTGACATTTTGTTTTTAGTTGTGAGTAAACAGCATCTTAAGTAAGAAGACAGGTGCTGTGATATAATGAGACCTCTAAAGGTAACTTGTACTATTTAAAAGTTTAGTCGAAGATACACATTCCTTGATAATGTAGACCACAAAAAGAACACAATATAATGCCAGTATTTTAAAATTGTAATCAGACATGCAGGCAAAGAATTTAGCACATCCTTACCCTAATTGAAGGTAACTAAATCTTTGTAATTCATTTTTATATATTGAGGGAAAATTTCATATTCTGGAGATTTTGCAAAGCCTTTGAAACATGCAGAGAATGCAAATTGTATAAATATTTCTTGAAGGTAAATTCATACCTATTGTCTGAGATCGAAAATCTACATTTAAAAATCTTTTCTTGTCCTTTTTTTTCCAGAAAACCAAACGTTATCAGCAAATGCCACAGCTCCTCCTCTGCTTTCGTCAATGCAGTTCTCTTTGAACTCAACCTTAAATATTACATCAGGCATGTTTGTGTCTCCTGCACAGGAATACTGGAGGTTTGTCAATTTTTTTTAAATATCTACAAGCATCACCTGAAGCATGTATACAAATTAAACATCATTTTATCATTTATATTTCCAATGGCAATAATGAATATTCTAACACCTCAGAGATAGTTTTTTCATTTCCTTATCGAATTACAGACGTCATGTCCTGAAGATATCGGACGGCATAGAAAACATGGGCCAGTTTGAGTGGAAATTAGTCCTGCTATTACTCCTGGCCTGGGTGTTCACCTACCTGTGTCTTATCAAAGGAATCCAGTCTGCAGGAAAGGTACACATCCACTCTGAAATAATTAAGATGAAAGATATGTAGATGTATTTAATGAACTTTCAAATTTGTAAAATTGGATCATTTTCCCATTAGCGGCAAAACATATTGCTTTTGGCAGAAGCACTATTTTTTTTCCAATTGGCTGCCAATCTGTTCATTCAGCATTCCAGCCCAGTCACACATTTCAGAGTCATAGCTCCCACTGATGGCTTGGACATCATTATCATAGCCATAATTTTGAAAAATTCATGACAAGTCACATAAAAAGTTTCCATATGTGGGTTTGTCAAGTCCCAAGTTTGACAATTGACATCCATAAAATGCTTGACACGGACCAAGGTTTACAAATGTGGGTGGACAGCATCCTCGGTACCCTCTGACTGACAAGTCAGTCAGCTGTTTTAAAGCAGGCGAGCTTGCGAGGCATTTAGACTGATAAAATTCATGTCGATTTGGGTGTCGAATTGGCTTGTATGTCAGTGGAACAGCTACCCTTCAGGTCCGCACTCATCAGAACTCTGAAGAACTGAGCTGGAGATTCTCAAAAATGCATGTAAGCCATGATGTTAATACAGCAACCCCAGTGAATTATTGTAGCTTGCCGTACCCTATAAACCATGTTCATCATTTATTAACAGTGTGTGATTAAGGTTGTTATTAATAGTTCTTTAGAGCTACTGAAAAAAATTCTGTTTTTGTTCTCAACATCTGCTTCGATTGATGGACTCCTACAACAGGTTCTGTGAAGCCGAAACAAGTCTATCACTTAGCCTCGTTTAAATTTGTTATATTTTGCCAAGAATGTATATGCAGTTCTCACCGCATACAGACTATTTTCCAGAAGGCCATAGCAAAAACTAGCGTAGGTATTGAATTTGTAGACTATAGTGCACATAGTAGAAATTGATTTTGTTTCTGCTTTGATTTGAAATTTTGACTTTTGACATATATAGACATTATCTTTTTTTATGAGCACTGAGCTTGTCTAATAAAAGTTCACATATATCTATTTTAAGGGGGAAAAATTGAATGTTAAAAAAATCCATTTGAGATCACGTGCATGTGCCGTGGCTGTGTCAACATTCATTGAACCTGCATGTAAAATTTTCAGAAGCTAAGGCAGATAAGGATTTTTCGTTACATGTGCAGGTGGTAAGCGATTCTGTAAAAAATATAATTGCAGAGAACATTAAGGCCAATTTTTCGAAGTTCTAGAATTTGTCCGAAATGTGAATACATTTTCCTAGTAGGGTTTTTGTGGGCTTAAAGTGATGTTTTCATGAAAATAAGCACATTTTCAACACACCTCTTCAAAGTATAAAAAAATTTGATTTTTGGCATATTTTCCCCAAAAATGGCTTTTTTTTTTCACGCGAAATAGCCCTCTAGAGCAAAAATTTGTGTGGTTACCCCACTTTCTTGTTTCATAAATTTATCAAGCTACGTGCAAACTTCATTTTGCAGATTTTTGGGGAAAGTTGATGGAGCATATTTTTCTCCAGTATAAAGATGTGTTTTTTTTGGCCATTTTTATTCATTTCTTTTTATTTCTTTGCTAACTCATAGACACTTTGCAGTCTCTGGTGAAAAAAGTAGCAGGGAAGCATAACTTCTTTTCTTAAGGTTTGGTTGACTGCTGACACAAACAAAAAGTTTAAAAGTACAAAAAATCTGATGGAGGATTTTTTCTTATGATTACCTGTAGCCCTGTTGAAAAGCTCTTATAATACTAGATTGTCTTTTTCATTCTATTCTTAGGTTGTCTACCTCACAGCAACATTCCCATACATCATTCTCCTCACTCTCCTCATCCGAGGTGTCACGCTGCCTGGTTCAATTATCGGACTCAAGTACTACCTCATACCTGATTTTAAGAAGCTTCTTAATACAAAGGTATCTATAATGACACTTCATTATCAATTTTATAATGTTTGCTAATTGCTAACCAGCTTCTTTATAACCAGTACTAATTGAAATGATCCCCTTCTTCAGGTCTGGGGAGACGCCGCATCCCAAGTGTTTTTCTCTTTTGGACAATCTTGGGGAATTCTCATCAATTATGGTAGCTACAACAAATTCCACCATCGTTCAGAGCGGTATGTACTTTATTCACTGCAAAGCAAGGATTCGTTCTTTCCTATTTTTGTGCTCAAATTAGATGTTCTGCAATGTCATGGATAATATATACCACTATAATAATGTCTAACTATGTAAAATATACACTCTGTTGAGTCAGTGCAAAGTCATTAGGCCTAATTTATCATAATAATTTATACTGACTCAACAAATTCTCCGTCATGGCGCAGTTATAATTCTGCTTCTGTTTACAGAGATGCCCTGATAGCAGTCTTCGCCTGTGCATTAACAAGTGTCTTCGCTGGCCTCGTTATCTTTTCTATCATTGGATTCCTTTCATACGAACTGGGTCAACCAATTGACAAAGTCATGAACTCAGGTAAAAATATGAGACGCCCTTTTCTCTTTGAAACAGATCTGTTAACGAGTTGACTTGCAACACTTGTAATGGTATTCAAGCTATTGAAATATACCTCAGTAAAAATGCCATTGGTATTCTTGACATATTTATGATCTTGCTGTTTCAGCCCTGGCTGAAAATTTCTTGCTTTGTCCGTGTCAAGATTTTAATTGTTGATAAGTTACGTACATCATCTATTATAGATAGATACTATGCATAAGAAAAATAATTCACATAAACAAATACAAATCTGGTGAGCATGACTTGACACAAGTAAATTGGACTCAGAAAAGATCGATCTCTGAATATTATTTTTCTGTTAAAGTAGAATCACAAGTTCTTTCTATGCTGTTGAAGTGTGATGTCAACGATGACTCTATTCTCAGCATCGCAACATATGTCAAATAACTTCAAGCTCTCATGTCATTCTAAACTGACTGTCTACCAGTTGACCGCTATTTGCTGCCACCTAGGGTGCAAAATTCACGAGCTCCTGTGAGCGGTCAACAGAATTTCGATCTCTGGAAGAAACCAGGACAGTGTGGAAGAAACCAGGACAGTTCAATCATTTATTGATGGTCTAGTTTATTTCCAAAAACTCTGCAAGTGTCTAATCTGACTTTGGTTGGCTTCAATTTTAAGCAGACAGCTTGTAAATATCAAAAGAAGTTGTAACTATTTTTTATCATGGAGGATGTATACATTGTAGCACACATATATTGCCAGTATAGAGGGGGGCACTTGTGGCATGGACAAGACATTTTGCTGAGTGTAGCACAGCTTTTATGAAATTCTGAATTATATTGTTGTCCTAGTTCATAAATCTCCATAAAGTAACAGAATAAATACAATCGAGCACTTTTGATATCACGAAGCAAAAACATCGGCTTTGTATGGACATGTGAATAAATGAGAATGCATTCTTTTTGGACCCTTTTCTGACCACAATTTAACATGCACTAAATGGCATAAGTAGATTGAATTCCATCAAACTTCTGATGAGTAAAATCATCCCTTTCACAGGCAAAGTATGCTAAAGTTTCAAAACTTTCTTTTTGTCTCACGATTTCCTAACATTTTCATTCAAAGCAGTGGACTGGATATTTGCCAGCAACCATGCTTTGCGAATGTAGTTTGGCGTAGTAATATGGACAGTTGTTGTTCAACCTGATCTGGTGATCTGTCGAAACCAGATCAAATTATTGTTGTCCCAATTCGATTTTACAGGGACTGTCAGCATTCTGCTGCCACTTGACAGTCCCGAACAGAGACAGCTAAACTGAGGTCAGATTCCCCGGTCAGCTCAATGTCAGAGTAAGCATTTTA
Organism: Platynereis dumerilii; assembly: GCA_026936325.1. Lineage (NCBI taxonomy): Eukaryota > Metazoa > Annelida > Polychaeta > Phyllodocida > Nereididae > Platynereis > Platynereis dumerilii. The sequence goes on along the minus strand of JAPTHN010000038.1, from coordinate 2,628,292 downwards.
TCATAGCCGCTCCACCTGCATCATCACAGCTTAAAAGCCAATGGGCTGACAGTAAATATAAGCATCACAGATTCAACATTCGTATATTGAAGCAAGTGCTCATTGCTTGTGACAATGTCTCTACTGCCATTGTGTCTAATATCAAAAAGTGCTTTTCAAAAGACTTTGGATATTCCAAATAGCACTATGAGGATATTTGAAAAGGTCAAATATCCCCCAAGATGCAATTTGGATATTTCATCAAACCCTATTTCATCAGATGATATTCCATCTTAAGCTTTGGCTGACTGTATGGAGCTTTGGCAGACCGCATGGAGCTTTGGCAGCTGCCAATTATTCTCCGGGTCCTATTTTTGGTTCCAAAATATCTAGCAGAGGGGGCTTAAACTTCAGAGGCCCTGGATACATGCTGCACTTAATTTACATTGAAGTGCCCTCTTGTGTTGTAGAAGAGATGGCAGTGCATTACAGCCCAAAGTTCTAATATAACAAATAGTGTCCAAATAGTTCCTAACCATGAGACACTATTTGGTCACTATTTGATGTAGAAGAGATGGCTGTCAATATACTATGACATAGTTTCTAACATAGCACATTAGAACTTTTGGAAAAGTTCAGTAGAAAATGTGGCTTGGTTGCACTTTTTGGATATTTCGTGAGGGATATTGGCAAAGCATGATGAGGGGAGTAGATATTGTGACAAAGACCTATTTTAGTGTCTGGCATGCAAAAAGCAGCCCGATTTGCAAATTGGGCATGTAGATCTTTCGGCTGTAACACTCATTACATTTTATTCTATGATCACAACATAACTGTTGACGTGATCCCAATGATCTATCATCGGCAATCACCATTCTAATCTTACTAATTGGCAACTTCCAACCCATTCACGGAAGACAACTGTTATAATCCCAACAGAGACGTTTGATTAATCTGCAAACTTGTGACTTTACAAGTTCAACCTCCAATGTACCTTGCTATAAACAATAGGCTTTGACAATTTTTGTGAACACATGGATAATGGAATGTATATTTGTTCTGACAGCTCATTGGCCGACAGGCTTTGATGTTGAAGTCGCCTGCATAGGTTTTTTCAACCCAATTTTCACTCTGACAGTGAGTGGAAACTTTGATGCTCAGTTTTGGGGAATTCACGTTGGCTAGAAGCTGGGGAATCCGACCCAGTTTAAAATGACATCAGAGCTTGAAGTTACTTTACATATATTGCAATGCTAGAGAATAGAGTCATCTCTGACATCACACTTCAACAGCATAGAAAGAACTTGACATTCCACGTAAATATGAGGAGGACTGTAAGTGCAGCATCAGTCCATCAGATTAAATATCGATGTAACATAAAGAAACTGTGTATGCCCATACATATCTGGAGCACTTCTATGTGAAACAAAATTATATATTTTCATCAGTCACATAATCTAACTTAACAATTGTTACACACTTGTGATTGGCCACAATAATCTTTTTTGCAGGCCCAGACCTTGTGTTTGTTGTTTACCCTGAGGCAGTAGCCAGGATGCCTTTTGCACCCATTTGGTCCATTCTCTTCTTCTTCATGCTGTTTATGGTTGGACTTGATTCTGAGGTAGGTTCAGAAATTGACTGAGCAATAATATATCCCAAGATGGTAGCACTAGCAGTCTATAGAGCACACACTACACAGTCCTGGGGCAAGGAAGAGGGAACGAGAAATCAAATACTAAGATAAGAAGAGACAGTGTCGTCAAGCAGCTAAAATGTTTGGCCATGCAGACAGCTTGGACTATTAGTATATCATTTATATTCTGCATCCATGTGTCTAGGCCAAACACGTTGCAGGATATCAGTCACATGACAGGCCAATAAATAACAATATTGGTGTCTTGAAAGTGTGATTGGGGTGACAATGGCGTGTAGAGAGTGATATTGGCATGTCTTGGAATGTCAATCTATAATTTTATAAATATGCCCATTGTATATAACAGGAAAAATTAAGTACCTTTCATATAAAACAAGTAAGTATCTTAAATCATTATTTTGAAAACATGTAGAAGTCAGAAAATTGTGGTGCAAAATATAACAAATAGTGGATGTTGAGTCAATCAGAATTCACTCACTCACCTAAATGTAGGTCATCATGCTGTTCAAAACTGTTCAAATATTTCTTGTATCTCTTTCAGTTCTCCACATTAGAATGTGTGCTGAGTGGCCTTACAGATGAATTTCCAAAACTTCTCCGAAAGAGGAAGCCTTTGTTCAACTTACTTTGGTGCATAATATTGTTTTTCTTTGGTCTGCCTTTTTGCATGCAGGTGAGAATTTATCAAAGGGACACATTCACTCTGGCATTAATTTTTGTACCATCTTAGCCTGATAACATTCAGGAAGAATCAATTATCATTTAAGTGGAAGGTCAAAGCATAGGCATACGGCGCGCGCAATTTTTAGGGGGGCGAGCGACATTTGCCCGAATTTCAAGATCTAAATTTAATACCAATTCCAATGAAATTGCCGTAGTACATGTATTTATTTAATCATCTGCCCAAATTTTTTAGCCTTTTTGCCCGAATCTTACTGTTTCCCAAACTTTTGGGGGGGGGGGCGATCGCCCCCCCTCCCCCCCCCTCCGATACGCCTATGGGTCCTAGCCACAAACGGTGGCTGGCGGATGCATGGTGATTAACTCTCATGCAATTGGTATAGAAGGAAAATAACTCAAAAATAAAATTGCATGCTTCATTTGTTTCAGGGAGGCATGTATGTGTTAAGTATCTTCGACTGGTACTCAGCAACTTTTCCACCACTTATCGTTTCTATGTTTGAAATTATTATTGTGTCGTATGTCTATGGTAAGTACTTGAAGGTCTGTAAAAGAGAAGTAGAGGGGAACGTATTTTGAATTAAGTTTTCATTTCATTGATGCCTCTTGCAGATGGATTTTTCTCTATTAAAAAATCTTTTGCAGGTATCAGTCGATTCACTAGTGACATTTTGTTGATGACTGGTGCCAAACCAAACATTTTCTGGAAAATATGCTGGATGGCTGTCACTCCTGGAATTGTTCTGGTAAGTCATATGATAGTGATGATCTTCTTGCTCTTCTGGAATCATGGAGTACCAAAGTACTATATATACAAGACTTATTAGTCAGTCAGCTATAATTAATCGCAAGAAGGGTTAAATCAGAGGGGCTGTATGTGTTATGTAATTTAACCTGATCACACCGAGTAACTTTTGGCAGAAATTGTTCTTTCTCCATTTGCTGTTTTAAGATTGTGTAAAGATGGCCAAACAAGCTTGATACTGCTTGCAGTCAGCTTGATTCAGGATTACCGTCATAATTTTAGAAAGACATGTAAACTTCACAGTTCAACAAAAATAAGTCCTCCCTTTGAATAAACTTGAATACCTAAAAGATTCAATCGCCGATTTTTATGGCAGTTGGTTGAATTATAGCCCTGCATATCGACCTTACATGTGTATTTATAGCTCAGTGGCATTATACCTGGCTGAACCATCAGAGTTCGAGTGATTCTACCCCTGTTTTCAAAAATCAATGGCTTTTCCAATGGATATGAACAATTTAACCATGTGAGGGAGCCACCATCTGGATAAACTTCTACATGTGTCTGGAGAAAATGTTTCTCAATCATATTTAGGAGATTTAACTAAGGGCTTCTTTTGTATCAGTTTTACACTATTTACAGTTTATAGCTTCCTTGGATGCAATAACAATTAATTTGAGTGGAGCTTAAACACCTTTCATTAAAATTATTTTTAGAAAAGGCAAAACCTCAAATTTTTGAAAATAGGGGTATGTGCACTTGGGGTCTGCTGGCTCAGACAAAAATTTAGCAATAAACCTACACATACACACATACACTGTCAATATGCAGTCATATTGATTGACCGCGAGCTATTAATGTACAAGTTACTCGTTAAAAATATAGATGGTAAGGTTTACAAAAGTATAAGAAACCTTTATACAAATAATAAGTGTTGTGTTAATGTCAACAATGTTCATACAGGGTGGTTCCCCATCTCAAGTGGTGTACGCCAAGGGGACAGCCTCTCAACTACTTTGTTTAATGTTTATATCAATGATCTAGCCCAAGAAATTAAATCCCTAGGATGTGGAGTAAGCTGTGGAAATTTTCAAGTTAGCATTCTCTTATACGCAGATGATATTGTGTTCATTGCTGATAATGAAACAGATCTACAAATAATGCTCAATCAGTGTAGTAGAGTAGGTCGGGGCATGCAGCCCCTCTTAACTTTGAGGTGCGATTTGACCTACTTTTTATGGGCGATTATTTAAATGCTTATGCTGTCAGGAAGGGATCACTTGACTCTACTAATAACTAGTGAAACAAATGTCTACCAATTTTAATAAAGGAGTTACAGCCATTTTTGTAAAAAATTTAAAATGGCCTTCTTACCCCACCCATCGTGCTAGAACCCCCCCCTATTATAATCCTATGGCAATTTTTTTTGCGAGCGCATTCAGCCTAAAAGTTATTTCTTAGGGTTCTTCTATCATATTTAAGGCATTCTATTAACTTTTTCTGAATTTCAGAATTTTCCTGTTCATACTTTTATTTTTTGATATTTTTTGCTCTGTTTCAATTTCTGGGCCAAATTTTTCTATTTTAATTAGCTATTCTATCAAGATTTAAGGTAAAGTACACATTATTAAATGGTTCCTGAAGCAGCTTCGACCGCCAGTGAAGGGGGCCTCATGCCCCATATCATCTGGGGCCTCTCGCCCCAAACCCACATATTTTAATTTGACCTCTATATTTTGAAGTAAAATGCAAAGAACATGATCCAAATCACATTTATGTGATGGTCATAAAGCGAAGCAATGCAGATATCCATTATACTTTTAAAAATTTCCAAAGTTATTTCTGACAACCCTTTTCAAAGAATTAGTCAAAGTTACAAAAACCATGCACACTTTTTTGTTTCTTTAATTTCTACTATGGTCTGGTGCTGTTTGCCCTGAAAATTTGTGACGTCGCCTAAAACGCATCTAGCTTCAATCCTATCAACAATAAAATGCACCAAAAATGTAAGTTTAGATATAAACCTGGGGGGGCCTCTCATCTAACCCGGGCTTCTTGCCCCGACCTACTCTATACGGACAAACAAATGGAGACTTACTGTAAACACAGAAAAAACCAAAATTATGCACATCAGGAACAAACAAACACCCATTACAAATTACAATTTTAGGCTCGAAGATGTAACACTTGAAAAGGTAAAAGAGTATAAATATTTAGGCTTAGTGATTAATGAACATTTTAATATGACTAAGACTGTTGAATTTTTATCATCATCCGCTGGACGAGCATTGGGGGCAGTAATAGCCAAATTTAAACAACTAAAAGATGTTGGATATAATACATTTACTAAGCTTTATGAGTCATGTGTAATGCCAATCTTGGAATACGGCTCAGAAATTTGGGGAAATAAAGAATACAAATCATGTAAACAAGTCCGGCTGAGAGCCATTAGATGTTTTCTTGGGGTCCATAGATTTGCGCCCATTGCTGGTTTAATAGGTGATATGGGATGGAAATATCTCGCGATTAGAAATAAGTTAAATATGTTAAAATATTGGAATCGTTTACTAACCCTTGATGACTGTAGACTAACAAAGCAAGTATTTCTTTGGGACTATGAGCAAACAAATAACAATTGGTCCAGAGATATCCAAAAGATCTTTGAAAGCATCAATGCTTCTGATCTATTTCACTCCAAATCATTTGTTACCATTCAAGAAAGTGAAGCGATATTAAAAGACAAATTCATTCAAGAGTGGAAGGAAGAAATAATGTCCAAACCGAAATTACGAACATATGTGAAATTTAAGACAGAATTCAAACGAGAAGATTATGTATTTTTACCTAGATATGAAAGATATCTTTTGGCACAAATAAGACTTGGTATCCTTCCACTCAAGATTGAAACTGGTAGATTTATAAATATAGCTCTTGAAAATAGAATTTGTACTCTGTGTAATTTAGATACCATTGAAGATGAAGTTCATTTTGTTACCAGATGTCCATTATATGACACTCCCAGAGAACAACTATTTCTAATTGTTAAACAACTCCTGTCAAATTTTGAAAGTCTAGATGACGTTGATAAATTGGTATTCCTTTTAAGTAATGCTCCAAAACCACTTTCTAAATTTCTTAAATTTGCTTGGAACCTGAGGCAATGTGAACTCTATAACCTGTAGTGATTATTACAAGCGGTAAACTTATCTGCCTATTTCTTTAAAAAGTGACTGATAAACCCCTATGGGTTGGGCACGCATTTGTATACTCTTGTTGTACCTGTAATTGTGTTTTGAGTGCTATGTCACTATAATAAAGAATATACATACATACATATAAACTGGCCAATTGTCACAAAAATCGGACAGGCGGTCTTTGAGATATTCACGTTTTCATGAAGGGCAACTTATTTTTGCTGAACTGTTTAGAAGTTTTCCTCAAATCACCACTTTACTTCCTGCTAATGTTCTTTTCTTTTGAAAACACCCAATGATATGAAGCATTTTAACATTTTCAGCATGTCTGCAACCACATTTTTATGCCATCTACGGGGAATCATTTATAGAGTAAAAAAAACCCAGTTTTATTGGCCAAAATTTCTAATCAAAACTTGACATCCTCTGACATTTCTCTTCAGGGTATCACGGTCTTTCAAATCATATACTACTCCCCTGTAACCTACGGCGACTATAAGTTCCCCTGGTGGGCAGAATTAGTCGGATGGCTCCTTTGCGCCATGTCTATCATTGCAATTCCCATCTGGATGGTCATCAAAATTGTACAGAAGAGATCATCATGTAATGTAAGTGTTTTTATGAAATGTAAAGCTCCTGCGTTTCAACTTTTCTTTGGAAAATTGAATAATAGATATTTTGGAATGTCAATAACACCGATAATGGCTATACAATGATGAAAAAAAAAAAAAAAAATTGAATGCTGTTGTTGAGCTGGAACGCAAATTTGGCTTTATTGGCATGAAGATCATAACACAGGGGAAGGGAAATGTACGATTTACTTAATTAATTGGTAAAAAAAAATTAAGATCAAAACATAGGGAAAGAGAAATTGACTAACCTAATTATTCAAACTATATGAGAAACTTCACTTTGTTGGATGGTTTTATACCCAGATGGTGCCAAATGAGGTCATGGCAAATGTATCGACTAACCATACTTGTAAAAAAGGGATTACCTGTTGCACACAAATTTCCTCTGAACAATGATATTTCCTTCTTTTTCATTTTTTTTTTCAAGATCTTGAATCTGGTTCGACATCGACCTATACATGTAGTTGAAATTTTTTTTATACTGCTTCTCACGAACCCTTTCTTAAATGATCATTCGGCCATCAGAAGGTTGGCCATATCAGCTAACCTTGCATATCAATAAAACTAAGCTGCCTTTCCCTCTATTTACTTAATGAACTGTATTATTTCCTGTTCATTGAACTTTTCTAAATATGGTATGGTAAAATGAATAATTTACATGAAGTTTTAGAAATCCGTTTAATGAAAATTAAGCCAATATCTCCAAATTTAAGCCAAACTCTCTTTTGTTTCAGTGTTTATTGGAAACTATAAAGGAATTACTGAAGCCAGAACCAACATGGGGTCCTCAAGAAAAATTGCCATCCCACGATATCAATGAAGACAAATTTTCTAACGAACCATTACCGATGACTGAGATTGTCAAGTCTTAGTCGCTGATTAATTGACCATTCATAATGGTATTTTGGACATTAATTTTTGTAAATTTGTTGGAGAAAGAATTTGGTGTTGTTGTTGAATAAACTACATCATTATTTTGTTCAAAAGTGATTGCAGTTCCATGTATAATATTGCAGATTTGACAAGGAATCTCCAGTAAGAGTGAAGTACCTCATATAAACAGAGTTTTGGAGAGAGACTGAAATCATATACACTCTTGCTCATAAATATGGAATATAGGCATATGTCAAAAACTGAGTAGAAATTTGGTAACACCATTTTGTTATGGGAGCTTGAAACAGACTAGAAACAATTTTTCTAGATAAATATGGGTCCATTCAACATCACAAAGTGGAAATTTTATGAAATTGGAGAAAATCTTGAAAACGGGGGTCAGTAATGGAAATACTGAAAAAACAACAAATATTCCAGATTTTTGAAGGGTTGAAATCACATCAAATATTGTTGACACATGAAAATAATTGTTACCAAAAGAATAATTTAGGTCAAAATGAGTTAGTAACACAATTTATCGTGGGAATAATACCCTTTAGGGGTAATCAGGACTAGGATCTGAATGGCACACCCCATTTTGTCATAATTTGAGAATTTCTTTCTTTCCAATGGGACTTAAGTTCTGAAATTTTGAGGGATAGAAGGTAGAGGATGCATATCTTGGATGTACAAATTCATTTGGCGCCAATGATGCTCGATTTTGATGCAATAAGGAAAAAATATGATTCAAGAATTTTGACAATTTCTTGAAATTTGAAAATTTTTGGACTATGTAAACATCACAACCAGTTTTATTTACTGAAAAGTATACCCACGAAGAGTTCTTCCAAATGGTACCATGGTATCCACTGACAAAATTTTTGATCGCTCGCTATTGACTGTTTGTCACATCACAATAGTGTCAATTTAGTACTCCAATTGACGGCAGCCAAAAAATTATAAATCACTGAATGGATTCATAGAAATATTGCAAAAGGTCATCCTTACAAGTATATCACAAATAGGCCTGGCTTAAAGAGACTTTGTATATGTTAGGTGTGTGATCCGCTATCATGGCAAACAAGACATTGCTGTGTTGTGATAAACAGGTAATAACGAATGATGTAATCAATTTCCAGCAAGAACGATGGTGCCATTTGGAGAATATCTTCTTTGGTGTACTTTCCAGTGCATCAAAAGTGGTTTCTAATAATCATACATTCCAAAAATTTCAAAATTTAAAGAAATTGTCAAAATTCCCAGATTGTGATATTTCCTGACTACGTCCAAATCAATGATCGACATTGATCGTTGAGACAAATGAAATTGTGCACCCAACATATGTGTGGTCTGCCTTCTACCCCTTAAAATTTAAGAGCTAAAGCTCTTTTAGAGAGAAAAATATTCTCAAATCCATTCAAGTCGAAGTCTAGATTACCTCTAGTGGGTATTTCCCCAATATGGACTATGTTACTAACTAATTTTGACCTAAATTATTCTTTTGCTGGCATTTATTTTCATGTATCTACAATATTTCATGTGATATCAACCCTTCAAAAATCTGGAATATTTGTTGTTTTTTCAGTATTTCCATTATTGACCCCAGTTTTCAAGATTTTCTCCATATTCATAAAATTTCCACTTTGTGATGTTGAATGGACCCACATTTATCTAGAAAATTTGTTGGAAGTCTGTTTGCAGTTCCCATAATAAAATGGTGTTACCCAATTTCTACTCACATTTTGACATATGCCTATATTCCATATTTATGAGCAAGAGTGTACATTACAAAAGGAGATTGAAAAGCTTTACCATTATTGGTAAATATTTCAAAATTTATTCTCTAAAAAAATTGTAAAATAATTTCAACCTTTCAAAAATGTTTAATTTTACTGTCTTCACTTAAATTATCTAATCAAAAATGCAATTGTGTAAATTTTATCAAAGAAAGAACACTGTAACTGATTATAAAAATGACAATATAATAACAAATCAACTTCTTATTCAATCAAATCATCCCTACTACATAACAAGCTTAAATGATCTGCAATATGTTAATCATTAAACCTAAAATGTTAATATAAAAGAGTAAATACACTAAAAAATAACATGAAACAGCAAATATGTATATACATTTCAATTAACATTATATAAACCTGATCACACTTAAAAACGCACACCTCTTAATTAAGAGACAGAACTTGTAAACTAATCAGGAAAATTCTTTGCAACCTTCCACGGATGTTTACAGTGTTGGAGTCGAGGCCAGGACATCCGAGACCAAGACCGAGACCGAGGCATGAGCATCCGAGACCGAGACCGAGACCGAGGCATTCCCCTCCGAGACCGAGACCGAGACCACGGCATGAGCATCCGAGACCAAGACCGAGACCGAGGCCGGCTCGACAAAAAGACAGTTGACTGCCAAACTATTTTAGCTTGGTATATTATCGGCATTGAGCCATCGCTTACGATAAGGCTATAACAGTGCAATTAAAGATTCACTCAATGACTCAAGTAAAACTCTGAAATGAAGACAAAAAGGGGGCAACCATTACATTTTTAAAGAACAGGGCATGGAACTCATCTCACCGCAATTTTTTTTTACGGAAACAGCGACAGATTAGATTTGTTTTGAGTGTCTGACAAACTCAATTATGTTTAATTATCTACTCCTAAATCAAACATTTTAGACTGAGATAGCCATCCACCAGAAATTCATTTCAAGGCTTTTCGGAGAGAATTAATTAACCTTTCACCATGACTTGGAAAAAATGCGTTAGTTTTTAAAAACATTCTGAGGCAGCTTATCACTTTCCTTTCGGGCTTTACTATAGCTGCTTTAAAAATTACACTTTCTAGATATATGTAGATAGATATTCTGCTTTGCTGGATTCCAATTTATTAGGCAGTGGCATATTTGTGTTATATCAAAGTTATTTGGAATATTGTTTGAGGCATGGATGAGATTCTTTTTTTTTTTTTTTTAGTTGTGTTTTAAGCCAGACACTCTGGTGTGTGAAGTTAATGATCAGGTACTAACGCGTCTTGCATCACATGTAAACAAAATCTTCAAAACTTCAAATGGATAAATGGTCGAAATTCACAAGAAATAATGTTCAACTCAATTAATGAAGGAAAATGAAAATTCTAAAATATTCAAATACTGTTGGTCAATTTATAATTTCATATCTATCACAAAAAATAGCATCGCTTATAATTTGGCACTCAGCATAAGATAGGCCTAGATATAGACAGTCTTAAAAGACAAGCAGAAAATGATTCTATCAGATTCTAATATATTGGATAATAGGTTCATCATATCAAATAAACTGACAGATAATTATACTTAGCCGACAGGAAAATTTTGTTTGACTGTTAAATCAAAATTGTACTTTATTAATTTTGCTGGCCTCGGACGTGCCTCGGACAAATATCCGAGGCCAGAGGGCCCGAGACCGAGTCCAAGGCCAAGGATTGGTCATTCGAGACCGAGACTGAGGCCGAGGCCATCAAAAGTGGCGCCGAGGCCGGCCTCGAGGACGAGGCCGGCCTCGAGGACTCCAACACTGGATGTTTATTATCTGCTTGGTCAAAGATTTAACGAAAATCCATTGGTCTTTCAAAGGGCCAGACACAAATTTGTAAGGTTGTCTCAAAACTTGGACAAGCAAAGTCGAATAAGGCTGTAATGCAAAGAATATTCATTGCATCCACATGCTAATGATTTCAAATTGTCAACAAAGAAGTCGAACAAGATTGCATTGAAAAAAAAGTCACATTGGGGTAATTTTCCAAGCTTATGACACAACTCTTTTGAAGATGATGTGACAAACAAAATGTGAAAAACACCAAATGTGGCTAAAATTCACACAAAACCAACAAAATGCAGTAAAAATGCTTGAAGGGGTCAAGGGAACCACTTTCATTATCCTTGAACTCCAAAACTTGGACGTTGATGGACTTAATGCAAAAATGTTTTCTGGCTTGATTTGCAGTGGTTTTGATTTTGGTTTTTGAAGAAGTCTTCTAAATGCGGCCTGATGCAGCTGATTCTCAATTTTTTTCAGCTAAACTTTTCAGACCTAGATATTCAGTCAGATCAGTGCAAAATTTCTTGGCCGTACCCCAATTAGAAGTTAGTTTTTCACTATTTCAGCCATGTTAAAAGGTGTGCGTTTTCAAGTGTGAGCAGTTTACATTACAAAAGGAGAAATAATATATTTACACTTTTTCATAAATATAGCTCTGTTGTGTGCAATTTCAGCTATATCAATGCCTACATTATTATTCACCAATATAATGTCCAAAATGTCCTGGATGGATTGAGGTGCCAACAATTTTCTGGACGGATTTCAGTTAAAATTATTTGAATACTTTAATTTTTTAGCAGGTAAGGCTAGACGGGAGGTATACCTCTTCAAATGAGCAAAATTTGTATAGTTGTATCTATATTCCCATCTTCTCGGAAATACAGTTTTAGCCAAAAGCTGATGGATTTACCACCCTTGATACATATTTTGCAGTCATAAAAAATATTTCCTCGATTATTGCTTAACATACGAAATGAATTTGGGTGTCTAAAGTTGCATATCTACCAGAAGAAGGATCAAAGGCAAATTTTATCAGATTAAACTATTTATTTTCTTCAAAATGTTGGTTTTTGACAACATTTTGATTTTACGAGGTCAAAAGCCTATACTACAAAGTTTGATCATCTACCTTAGTAGTACATCAATTGCAGATTACAAAAATGTTGAAAAAATGATCTTGGGTGAAATAGCAGCCGACAGCCTGGTCTGAATCCTAGGGGGGCAGAGTCTAATCCAGAGGCATGCATACCCCAGAAAACCGCAGCAAATTTTTGTATGTTAAAACAAATTTCTGCCAAATTCTAGGGGGGCTGCTGCCCCCCCTCACCCCAATGTAGGCCACGTCCCGCGCCAATTCATAATATGACAAAAAATATGTTTTTAACTTGCATCACTACAGGTTTTGTAAAATATTTAAAATTTTAAAAACATTTTTCGCTTCCGGTGCACAACTTGGATTGAGTTATACCTACGGACATGAAAAACTGGCATAGTATTGTGTTAAATAGGGTAAGGTTCCTTGAGTCGGAGACTTAAATTCTATACATTTTTAAAAAGTTATATCTTGCTTGGCCTATGGTTTATTGATTGTCAACCAGGGCCTCAAATTAAACGTTTTTACTAAATCCAACAGGAAATTGACAATTTGCACAACTCAAGAACTAAATTAGTGGCTAAATTTCTGTAATAAAAAATGACATAGGGCATATTTGAGTAGGACGGCTGTGTTCTAAAAACATGACATCAAAGATACAGGTGCTTTAGAGTCTTCCTTTCAATTCAAAAAGCCCATATTAGAGCACAGAATAGGTCAAACTTATTCCTAACTGAATGACAAAGAAACTGAATTCAAATCAATACCATAGGCCAGCAAAAGATATCTAAAACATGGCAAAATTCTACTAAAATTCACAAATTTCTAACACAAATTAAAGAAAAAAACGGGTTTTTTACCCCAATTATAGGGCCATGAAAAAACCCACTTTATTTATTAGTATCATGCTGATTCTTTCTGAACAGATAAAGGAAGTCGTAAGCTATAATTTGATACCAAATATATAGGTATACAATAATTATACATGCTCTCAAATAGCCAATTGAGCCCAATAAAAAGTGTCTGACTCAAGGTGTCACCTTCTAAGTGTCCAACTCAAAGAACATTACCCTACCCTAGATGCGCCTTTTGGGGTCCAAATCCTCTTACAAGAATTGATCCTCTTAAAAAATTGATAATGTTCAGCTATTTCTGCAAAATGTGAAAATATCTGATTTTTTCAATGCTCCGTGATTCCATCAATTTGGGAGTTAAGATATCTGAAATTTTGCAATTATGAATTATAACTCTTAAATTGACTAAACTCATTTGGAGGGCAAAAACTGAAGATTTTTTTTATAAAACCAAAAAATGAAAACAATTCCTCATTTTTGAAATATTTCTGGGTATTGTGCATGGTAATGAATAAATTGGTAAACTTCAACCAATTTTATAGTAAGCATGTCAAGAAGCAACTTTTATGGCCAGTACATATATATTTTAAAATGCTAATTTTTAGGCTTACATAGCAAGTTAAAAATGCACAAAAATGTGAAAATTCCCATTTTCTCACCATGTTCCCATCTTACGTTATGCTATGCTATTAAATGTGAACGAAGATACCATGGAGAGTATATTACATGATTTCCATGCATATGTTTGCCATATAACCATGTTCAAATTGAGATGCGCGGGGAAATTACTTGTTCACAAAACACACAGATTCACCCGGTGTAAGATAGCTGCTGAAAGCAGAGGGTATGCTGCCGCGCAGCCTATGTTTGACAGGCCGTACATTCAAAGCATTCCTCTCATTGAATCAGCAAGTGCCGACATCTCGCATGTGATTTGAACCGAAGAATCTGACAGATACAGCTGACAAAATCTATCATTAAACAGCAGACATATTATTTTGCAGTAACTTATATTGTGGAACTATTGTATGCAAAGAAAAACTCTATAAAGTCTTCAACTTGCAACATGGTGCAGGACACCATAGAAAGAGGACAATGGCACTGTGCACTAACGAGGGGGGTACCCTCACCATCAGGGTGGCCATTACAACTGTCGATTCGTGATTTCAAAGTGAAATTGCAGAACATTTAGGGGCAGTGAGGCCTTGAAATTTTGAAGGTAGTTTTAATGGCTTGTGGAACAACTCAATATTAAGTTCCAATCTCAAACTTGCAAGATGAAGTGAGTCATTCATGAAATTAGAAATCACTCGAGGTGAGGGTACCACAAAAAACGGAAAATGGTAGGGCGAGGGTACCAGCATTTTGGCGAGGGTACCAACGTAAAATGAGGAGGGTACCAACGTAAATGGCGAGGGTACCAACCCGGAAGTGGCGAGGGTACTGTAAGATTTGGGCGAGGGTCACTTCCGGTTGGCGAGGGTAACCTCCAAAGCAAATGGCGAGGGTAATGCAGGATATATTGCCGAAGCAAGCCAGGCAAATAGTCAAGGTAGAAAGGGCAATGAAGCAGCTTGATCAATCTGCTCTTTCTTGGAATAGATAACAACATGTGCTGAAGCATTGATTGCACTTCTATTTAAAGTAATTACCAATCAGAAACCCAATCATGAACACAATTGCAATAAAGAAAAATTCTAAATTAAATTCACTCCTAATGAGAACACAGCTGCACAATAAGAGGCCTACCCATTCTACCCCACTGCAGAAGTTCGTACAAACAATCAATTGAATGAAACAAACAACTTCTTTGACATTTTGAACAATTCAATTGTCGGATTAGACCATCGCTTGATCGGACACATATTAGACAATTATTGTCTGTTATCAGACAATCCTTTTTTCAGTGTGAGAGAGAGAGAGACGGAAAAATATTAAACCATTATTCATGGTGCCATTCCGTGATGCTCGACATCTAGATAAATTTATCAAAATGAAAAATAAGATGTATGATATGAGCAGAAATATATATTGTAAAGACACCCAAGAATATTTTTAATAGAGACAGGTTGCAGAGATCATAAAATTAAAGTAACCAAATGTGAAATTAATGTGTGTCTCAGGAAAAAGTTGGTTTCCCAGTGACACCAATTTAGCAATGACTGGGAGACCAAATCTACTCACTGGGAGACCGTTTGGTCTCCCACTGACTATGACCTATTCAAGCTTTTGAACCAATGCTGTTTTACTTGAATCAGACCTTTTCACTTCGGCTGTATAATTATAATTAGTATTCCGTTGTAGTCTCTTCAACTGTATTATCATTATCTCATACTATTAATTTACGGACCCCTAACACTACTCCAACCAAACTACTGATTGCCCAGTTATAAAACCTGCAAGCAACTTTTCAGCACTTTACAACATTCTTAGCCTTTCATATTTCTAATTACAGCCACAGAAATTTAAACGATGTTTTGTCAACATCTATCTAACCTGGTCTTAACTCCCCACATTTCCCCGTCCCCTCACAAGTCTTCACAGCCGCAAGTACAGTATGTAGTCATCATTTTTGTCTTATCCGATCTGTATATGAACAGCAGAACACCACCCAACATGGTAGGGAAGGAACCTCATAGTCAATGCTGAATGAACGGAATGGTGTGGTTATTAAAACTGCACAATCTTGGCACAGGATGAAACATCTGTCTTACATGGGTACTTGAGACCTTACTGGTTCATGAATGGTTTTAGTGTATAGCTATTGGCTTTTTTTCATATGTCATATAGGCCTACAAGAAGATAAACAAGTACCAATCAATCCACCTGACTGTATCGTGATAAATATAATATTCTAAGGTATGATCTGCTAAATCAAGTAAGAGAAAGATATAATTTAATAGATATTCTTGAACCAGAGGCTAAACTTAAAATTTTAGTGTCAGAAGAGTTCATAAAAATTACTTCAAGGTTTATATATGATTCATTTAATATTCGAAAATGCTTAACTTATGTTTAACTTTCTATATATGTAGGTTTTGAAAATTTTGTCTATAATCTATGAAGTTAATTGTTAATTGCTACCTGTCCAGAAATGATGTTAATTTGAAAGTGATTGTAAGCCCAGTAGGGCTGGGCAATATAATTGCATTCACTCAAATAAAAGAATAGAAATTGAAATTGATTGACTTAAAAATATTGTGTTGGTATACTCGGGATCATCTGTGTTGCTCAACCTCCATCTTTGTGGAAGCAACAGCACATTTATTTTTTGAGGATGCCACAAAAAAGAACCATTTCCATTACAGTGATTTTGGGTGGTACCCTCACCATGACAATAATTGAAAATGGTGTTACCCTGGAGAGGCTTGTGTGGTTACCCTCACCTTGACGATATATTTCAAATGGAAAATCTGAAAAATCTGTGACTGATCACCCACGGAAGGCAAGACCTGGGGTTAGTTTAACATTTGAACTATGTGCTTGACCAAAATAGTCATTGGATATGGTGTAATAAGCTCAGGATCATAGAAAACAAATTAGAATCGAGATTTGTAATGGCTACCCTGATGGCGAGGGTACCCCCCTCGTTAGTGCACAGTGAATGGGGCAACAAACTTGACGTTCTCCTCTCTTACATTGGATACACTGTGGGACTTGGGAATATCTACAGGTTTCCCTATCTCTGCTACAGAAATGGGGGAGGTGAGTTCAGTGGTGTAGCCAGACATCTGCCACAGGTGGGGCAGTGGGTGGGGCAGGACTTCTTGAGGGGGGGCAAGACCTTTATCGACATTTTTTGGATAAAATTCACATGACTCCCACAATGGTCATTATCATCATCATTAAACAAGTTAAATTGACCATGAAGTGCAAGAAATTTAATTATATGTTGTATTTACATATAATTTTTTAAGGCATTAGATATTTTGCTGCTAAATGTTAAGTTATTATTATATCTTGCATAAATTCGCTTGAATGAATGCCACTAAATATTGAATCTAGATGATTTGATCCATAGATGAAGAAAACACCATAGAAAAACATCAGAAAAGTGACATTTTTATCAAAACAAGAATTCTGGTATCAATGAAAATATTCTTTCATTCTTGAACAAGAAAGAGAAAAGTTATAATGCTCGTCACATAGCAATCATCATCTTGGCAATGTCGTCACACTAGAACAGAAAAATTGCATGATTTTTCATCAGACTAGGCCTATAAATTATTGATAAATATATTATAGGAATGTAATGAGTGTCATATAGAATAATGAAAAACTATCTCTATGCTTAATTAGAACAGAGCAGTGTAATAACAATAGCAGGCGTCCTAGCAGGCCTCCAGAAAAAAAGGAGTTTGGCCAAAAAAATTAGGATCATTAATTGTTATCATGTAGGAGCCTGTTTTAGACACATTTTGCCAAAAAACAAGACAAAGGGACAAGTTATTGTCTTCATTTTTGACACCTTCATTGAAAGTACACAATTTTTTCCTTCAAGATAAGTCCCAAACCTTGTCGAAAGAATGTACAATGAGCCTTAAGATTTTTTTCAGTCGAATATCTGACATTTCTGACTCAAAGCTTGAAATTTGTCCTATGAAGAGACAAGATTTGCCACTTCACTAAATTTACCATTTCTGAATTTCAAAAAAGTAGGACTGGCCAAAACGGAAAAGTAGGATGATTTCTAAAAAAGGTAGGAAAAGTAGGACTTCTAGGAGGCCTGCAATAGAGACACTAAATTTCAATGTAGCAACATCAGTCTCTGAGTTAAGAAGCATGATCCTGTTTGAAAATATCTCTACAAACTCATCCAAATCAAAAGAATTTGACCTTTGTCATTCAATATGGATGACTCTTAGGTTTGAGAGCCTCTCATCTGCCATTGAATTTTCACAAAGGTTTTTGTCCTCTTCATGACAGAGAAGCTTATGCTCACAAGAAGCACTGGACGCTGGGATTGTCATTGCAATTTTACAGAGCCTCACTGTATGGTTCAATAAATTTGACAAATTCGTGAGAGTTCATTTGGTTTGTCGAGGCCCTGCATTTTTCGGCTCCTCCAGTCGCTTGGCCCGCTAAATAATTAGGTCAGCGTTTGAAACACTAAGAGGCCATCCTAAGCAGAATAGTAAAACCAGGTCATGCACTGGACATTTCAGGCTAATTTTATTTTATTTTACTCCAAAGCCAGAGGGGGGGCAAGAGGGGGGCAAGAGCAGCCACAGGGGGGGAAATTGCCCCACCTTGCCCCCCCCTGGCTACGCCACTGGGTGAGTTAGTTTTTTTTCTTTTTTAGGGGGGTGGGTGATTACTAATTGGGCTTCCCATCCTGTACTTAGCCCTGGACCCCTGTGGGACAGGGGTCATGAATCGTCCCATTGAGAAATCGTGAGATTTGAAAGAAAGGGTTCGGGAGAATTCAATTTTCTCTGTTAGTTTTATACTTGGCCAAAATCAAAAACACACACTGAAAATAGACAAAATATGCTACTGACGGCACCTGTTTTCATGAACACAATCTTCCTGACCTTTGTTTAATCATCCTTTGAACTCAGAAGATTATATTTCTTCCTTGAACATTGTGGAAATACGCATCTCTGATTGGCCAAAATGAATGATGTCACAAGTATCTTTGGTGACGTCATTATAGAGCTACTGTGACGTCACTGAGAAGCCACCTTTGTTCACAAAAGGGCTGATGTCTGAAAGTGCCGTTTTTTGAGAATTTCTCTGCATTTTGTAGTGATTTATTCACATTGAACAATAAGAAAATACCTTAAAAATAGTGCCGTCAGTAGAATGGTATGTCAGGTGAATAAAAGTCTAATTTTTATGAAGCTTACTGCTGTAGTATTGATGCCGTCTTACTTCTCCTGATGAGGTGTCAAAATCTCAAGATTTTGCATGGAATGACCCTACGCATGGGTCCCAGGGCTATCCTGTACTATACATTGGTTGAGCAATACAGCATCCAGGGATCAAGGCAGTGAGATCCTAGAGATTCTATAGAAGCCCCCCTGAAAAGATTTTGGGGACATTTTTGCAGATATATTGCCCAAAATAGGGAAAAAAATGGGGAAATGGTAAGAAAAATGGGGAAATGGTAGGAAAATGGGGAAATGGTAAGCAAAATGGGGAAATTACCAGAAATTGGGGAAAATGGTATAGAATAATGAGGAAATTAATAAAAAAGAAATTGATAGAAAAGGGGATTTATACAAATAATTATATCAGATATGCCCCTTTTTTCTTCACAATATCCCCATTTTTTCGTCACAATAGAGTAGGTCGGGGCAAAAAGCCCGGGTTAGGTGAGAGGCCCCCCCAGGCTCATATCAAAACTTACATTTTTGGCTGAATGCGCTTGCAAAAAAAATTGCCATAGGATTATAATAGGGGGGGCTTCTTGCCCGATGGGTGGGGTAAGAAGGCCATTTAAATTTTTTTACAAAAATGGCCGTAACTCCTTTATTAAAATTGTTAGACATTTGTTTCACTTGTTATTAGAGGAGTCAAGTGGTCCCTTCCAGACAGCATAAGCATTCAAATAATCGCCCATAAAAAGTAGGTCAAATCGCACCTCGAAGTTAAGGGGGGCCGCCTGCCCCGACCCACTCTATCCCTTATTTGCCTGCCCCGAATGATATGCATCCGCAAAGAATTTCAGAAATGTATCCAACACATATGGGACAGTTTTTGAATGTGTGATCATTGGAAATTGTGCTGGCCAAAGGTATTTTCAAATATTTTTTATCAAAATATGTATCGAACAAAATTTACAAGGTTTTTCGAACTTCTTATTTGAAATTTTGCTAATTTGCACCTTGTTTCCCTTAAATAAAAAATAAAAAATACCAAAATGTTATTTCAAATTTCCCCATAATTAAAGTAAAACCTCAACAAAAAGGTTCTCTGAAACGAAATTTTCTCCACAATTTTTGCAGTGATGTTTCTTTGAAAAGAAAAATTTCTGAAGAGCTTTCATTTATCATGTTTATATCGCAACAGAATGCATGGAATTCTGCAACATCAGTTATTCTGAGTTCTTCCCCCCACAGATTCATGGTGCCAGATTTTCCTAATTTTGTAAAGAAATACTTAATATTTTTTGTCAAAAGGAGAACACATAAACTTCCTCTGCTTCATTTTTTTAGACATTTCACAATTGCAGCATTTATTTCACTGGATTTTAGATCCTAGATGTTCCTATTTTTGCAAAGAAATGCTTAATTTTTTCAGTTATATATTCCGTAAATTTCTCTGAATTGTTTTCAAAGAAAGAATTTCCTTAGCTATTTCAAACATTTCCCATATTATTCAGACATTTCATCACATTATTCAGACATTTGCACCATATTATTCAGACATATTACTAAATATTGTTAATAATTTAGGGAGACCAACAAAGGAATAAGATTGTGAAAGAATTTTTTAAGAGTGTGTTACAATTTGGGCGCACGAAAAGCTGTTGGTAGCGATATAAATTTTGGGGAAATGTCTGGATGGTTCCCCCCCCCCCCTGGAAAAAACCACTGGAAGACCTTATAAATAGCAATGCACTGAATACCAATTGACTGCTGTACAAATTTGAAAATACACAGATGATCTTAGAAACTTTAAAAAATTAATCAAAACATTATTTAAGCATTTAAATAATGTACCTAATCGAAGTAGCTAACAAAACACACTTATTCAAAAAGGTGTTTTTTTTTACAATAAGAGCCCTTACTAAGAGTTAAAGGGATAAAAATCATGATAATCATAAAGTCTGATAGATAGATAGATAGATAGATAGATAGATAGATAGATAGATAGATAGATAGATAGATAGATAGATAGATAGATAGATAGATAGATAGATAGATAGATAGATAGATAGATAGATAGATAGATAGACAGATAGATAGATAGACAGATAATAGATGGCTAGATAGCTTGATAGATAGCTTGATAGATAGCTTGATAAATAGCTAGACTGCTGGATAGATTGCTACATAAAAATTTTCAGTCTGCTTGTTTTTGAAATTGAAAAAAAGCCTTTTCTCTACAGATTATGCATTTCTAGTCGCAGTTGGAGAGCCAAATATTTCAGATTAGAAAAAAAAAGTTATATCACAACCATATTACATAAATGTCAATCAAAATTTGCCAAACAGCTTTTTATTAGTGATGGTTTAAGAATCTCAAATTTAACAGCCAACTCTTTTATTTACAAAACATGTTTACTGTAAGAAATTTTGGTGCAGAATAACAAATAGTGGATATTGAGTCGACCAATATTGAGTTTTATTGGTCTCCTCAACATCCACTATCTATATAATACGTGTAGAGAGAGTGCGAATACACAAGAAAATGGTGGCGCAAAATTGGTCGGAGCTGCGCTGCAATAGAGACAATTTTAATAAATATATCAATATTTGATAACAAAAAACACAGTTGTCGTAATCTACTATGTCATAAAAGTGAGATGATGATAAAAAGTGAACTATTTACTGTCATTTGTTAGTATTTATGTCAAGATAATGTTCATAAACTACCTAGGGACCATTATGACTGCATAGAATGACTGGTGTGACCATCAATTGAGAAAATTAGGATAAATATTGGAGATAAACATTATGTCCAGCTCATCACATTTTCATGCACTCTTTAAACTCAAACATGCCTTGTATTGATTCAAATTGCTTTAGTTAACCTTAGAATTGTATTCTTAAAACTTTGAGTCACAATATGCAGCATTGGAGGCCGCATACTAAGTTCATCGGCTTTTGTATTTATTCGTCCAATTTTACCAAAACAAAAACATGTTAATGTGGCACCAAAAAAAAATTTTTGGAAAGCAAGGTTCATTATCTATTTCAAGCTATATTCCATGCAAGGTCAGAACAGCAACTCAATGGGGCACTTTTAACTTCATTTGGGAAGGGGGCAAAAATGTGGTTCTTCAGCCTCAATGCTATTCCAATGGAAATTGCTCCATGAAAGCATACTATAGTTGTAGTATGGCACACCACTTGTAAACAACTGGCTTAGATGGGCGGTCCTGTATATGCAATAGAGTGAACAACCTTCGGAAGGCCATGCAACTTTATCTAAGTGATTTGATGGATTGCAGTGGGTCAATGGGCAAGGATTCAGAGAGCGGTTGGAGCCAAAAACAAAACGAAAATACCAAAGTGCATACAATTTTTCAAGTACCGTAGAACGGGGTGACTTTGAACAGTTTTCACCTCAATTCCCTTATCTTCAAAAATATATAAGATCTATGTGGTATTTCATGGGATAAAATGTTGGCCACTGGCATGTAGTTAAACTGTGCATCAGCATTTTGAGATAGATATCATGTATATGCCTGTGTCAGTGGATAAATGGTGGGGTGACTTTGAACAGAGTGAGTTTCAATGAAAGAAAACCATCAATTCTCAGAAAACAAATGTTTATCTGTATTTATGAATTTTGCAGGGCTTGATTGCCTTTACCTAAAATTGTTTCACTTGTTTTTTTAATCTTTTGTGACTTTTTTATTCTTGATCTACTTTCGTGCCTTTGGAGCTAAATGATTGCCTTATATAGTGAAATATGCGTTCAGACATTGAATTATATGCATTGTATTATGAAATATGATATATCTGTGATTATAGTTTACGGGAAAATGTGATGGTCTCTGCGCTCACCATCACAATGTGGTGTTCAAAGTCACCCCGAAGTATGTTACAACTCAACATCATCCACTTATATTATTTGTTGTCTGTCTTTCTGAATAGCCTCCAGCAAGTTTTTGGTGGATTTTGGATGTATTTGAGTGACATTGTAATAAGGCAAGTATTTATAAGGCCAGGGTCATTCAGTTCTGTTGTGGGCACAGAAGTTCACAGGCTATGGTATCTTGCTAAAATAAGTATGCTTAGTTTATTCCTCAAAATCATGAAAAAAAATTCCAGTCACAATGAATTTTTGTAGAAAGAAAATAGGCTTTAGTAGAATATAATCAGAAGTGAAATACTTCCAGTATCTCATTTAGCTTAGCATTCATAGAGGATCAATCTTTTTCAGAAAAGTGTTCAAAGTCACCCCTGCTGTTCAAAGTCACCCCGTTCTAGGTAATCCTGTATTTCAATTTTACTTATATAGAACACTTAACAATTGTCACTTTATGATATTCTGAAATATTTCCAATTGATATCTGACAGATTTCAGCCCATTAGTCAAGAAAATATGATAAACTGAATCAGATGTTTATCTCACATATTCATCCACATTTTCTTAACTGATGATCACACCTGTCATCCAATGTGGCCACAATGATCCCATGGTAGTTTATTAGCAAAGTTTGGAATAAATATTGGTAAATAGTTCACTTTCTACTACTTTGTAAAAATGTCTGAATAATTTCTGATTCCTGAAATCGACAAATTAGCTATTTTCATCCGATTTTGAATCAGTTTGCAAAAAATTTGTATTGGACAGGTTACAATTAGTACCAAAGATGATTTTGACTGCATGTTTCATAGCTTACTTTGTAATTCCTTCAAAATACTAACAAAACTGCAAGTGTCAAAATAATTCTTGGTCTGACTGTAAGAAATTTTGGTGCAGAATAACAAATAGTGGATATTTAGTCAACCAATAATGAGTTTTATTGGTCTCCTCAACATCCACTATCTATATAATACGTGTAGAGAGAGTGCGAATACATAAGAAAATGGTGGCGCAAAATTGGTCGGAGCTGCGCTGCAATAGAGACAATTTTAATAAATATATTAATATTTTATTTTTTTTAAAAACAGTTGTCATAATCTATTATGTCATAAAAGTGAGATGATGATAAAATGAACCCTTGGAATGGCCTGGTTTGGCAAGTAGCCCCCTGAATTACACCGATTCGAGATCATTTCATTATCGCCTATATGCATAGCATGTGCAGTAATTACCTAGGAGTAATTATGCCCTGCTAGAGGGCATATAGCGGTGATCTGGCCCTGAAATGTGAGTCAGTTCGAAAAACATCTCACCACAACTTACATCCTGCTTATTTCCAGTTTAATTTCATAAATTAATCATAAACAACAGCATGAAATGTTAAAATCCCTAGTATCTTACCTATTTCATAGTATATCAATATCTGCTTGCAAATGCGCACTGTAAAAAATGCATGTGCACTGCTGCAAACAGAGTGCACTGTAGAACTTGTACTGTCTAAATTATTTTAGTTGCTGATTCGTGGGTCTTTTGGCCAGGTTTACAGTCAGGATTTTTTGGAAGAGGGTCTGGGGCATGATCAGTTTCATAAACTCAAAATATGGCTTGCCACTCACTGCCTCTAATCAATTTTGATGATATTTCTCCATGAAAGCTTAGTTCAATTTTGTGAAGATTATGGATAAAATTAAGTAACTTGCTCCACTCTTAACTTTTGTTTCCTCTAATTATTAGAAAAACTTTATGATATTTGCAGAGCGACGGGTGGCTTCGCTGCCGATCGCGTCAGCGAACTTACCTTAACAAAGCTCATAGAGAGGTTTTGCTACACGTTAACGTGTGACGTATATGTGTACAAGTGCTATCTCATTACATTGTTGTCATGGCAACCCCCACGTACACGTCACAAGGAAACGTGTAGCAAAACCTCTCTAATAGGGCGGTAAGCGAGAGCCAATTTCACACTAGTCATGTACATACTGAAAAAGTGTGGATATGAAGCTTTCAATAATAGGGCTGATCGCCACCTTGTTTTTTGACACTGTAAATTTCTGACATTACTTTCTCAGCCTTGTTTTTGTAAAAACGGAAAGTGATAATAACAATACAAAATATTCATTGAACAAACTTAAATATAAATGAAAACATAGGCTGCGTAGCAGCAGACCTTCAGCGAAAAAACCGCATTAAATGACACAATTACACCACAAAAGTGATGTGAACCAAATTGCATG
Source organism: Platynereis dumerilii (assembly GCA_026936325.1). Taxonomy (NCBI): domain Eukaryota; kingdom Metazoa; phylum Annelida; class Polychaeta; order Phyllodocida; family Nereididae; genus Platynereis; species Platynereis dumerilii. The sequence continues at coordinate 2,603,052 of JAPTHN010000038.1, read as the reverse complement.
TAAGTATTTGCAATAGTGGCCCGATCTTGGCCTGAAATTATCTTATATATGCCTTGCCGTATGCCTGCCTGTCTGCAAGGTTATGCTGAACCAAGGAGACCAATTCACAAATATTATGGACCAGTTTCATGCCTAAACAAGGAATAGGTTGTGAGCCACGGGTCAGAAACCAAAAAATATATTAGTGTATTTTTCTCAGTTTTACTGGATATTTCAAAAAGCATTAAAATAACATCAAGCAGACCATCAAAAGGGCATTTAAAATTATATAGCTTATGTATATCAAATTTCGTCTATGGACATGCAATGATGGCCAAGTTCTGCCCTGGAAACAAAAAATAATAATTTAAATATTTTTTTTCAATATTTCAAAATTTATAGAATATCCATGAATCACTCCCACAAAAGGCACAACTTTATCATAAAGGTGACACGTGTAACAAATTTCATCCATGTACATGCAACAGTGGTCAAGTTTTGGGCCAGAAATGAAAAAAATAATTTTTATACATGTTTCTCAATATTTGAATAGGTATAGAATATCTATCAATCAGGCCATGAAAAGGCACATAACACCATATGGACTACATACGTTAAAAAAATTTCATCCATGTACATGTAAAAGATGCTGAGTCCTAGCCCGGAAACGAAAAAAATTATTTATCTCAATATTTCAAGAAGTAGAGTAGGTCGGGGCAAAAAGCCCGGGTTAGGTGAGAGGCCCCCCCAGGCTTATATCAAAACTTACATTTTTGGTGCATTTATCTATTGATAGGATTGAAGCTAGAGGCATTTTAGGTGAACATCACAAATTTTCAGGACAAACAGCACCAAACCATAGAAGAAATTAAAGAAACAAAAAATGTGCATGGTTTTTACAGCTGCTTGCAGCCTGTATTGCAGGAGGAATTTTCGGTAAACTTCTGACCATATTGGAGGTCGCACTATTTCACCTATCACTTTGAAACTTGGTATACAGTCTGAATATAATTTTATCTTGCTTCCATCAACTTTTGGTGAACTTATGTGACATTAAACTTTTTATTTACGAAGCTAAAATGTTAGTTTTTGGCGGGAATTTCAAATGACCAGTTGTAGTGAAACCAGCACAAACAGCAGCAGTCACATCCAGTGTGCAGATTCACCAGAAAGAATGAAGGAAGGAAGGTATGAAGGAAGGAAGGAGTGAATGAATGCATGAATGAAGGAAAAAAGGAAGAAAAAGGAAGGGAAGTAGGAAGGAAAAAAGGGAGGGTAGGAAGGGAGGGAGGGAGGATATACATGTACATGTAGATAGATAGATAGATAGATAGATTTAGTAATAGTTAGTATCTATCTATCTATCTATCTATCTATCTATCTATCTATCTATCTATCTACCTATCTACCTATCTACCTATCTATCTATCTATCTATCTATCTACAACTATTACAAGCAGCTGTTAAAGTGCTTGCACGTTATTTTTGTAATTTAGACTTATTCTTTGAAAGGGGCTGTCAGAAATAACTTTGGAAATTTTTCAAAGTATAATGGATATCTGCATTGCTTCACTTTATGACCATCACATAAATATGATTTGGATCATTTTTTGCATTTTAGTTCAAAATATAGAGGTCAAATTAAAATATGTGGGTTTGGGGCGAGAGGCCCCACATGATATGGGGCATGAGGCCCCCTTCACTGGGGGGTCGAAGCTGCTTCAGGAACCATTTAATAATGTTTACTTTACCTTAAATCTTCATAGAATAGCTTATTAAAATAGAAAAAATTCGGTTCAAAATTGAAACAGGACAAAAAATATTAAAAAATAAAAGTATGAACGGAAAAATTCTGAAATTCAGAAAAAGTTAATAGAATGCCTTAAAAATGATAGAAGAACCCTAATAAATAACTTTTAGGCTGAATGCGCTTGCAAAAAAAATTGCCATAGGATTATAATAGGGGGGCTTCTTGCCCGATGGGTGGGGTAAGAAGGCCATTTAAATTTTTTACAAAAATGGCCGTAACTCCTTTATTAAAATTGTTAGACATTTGTTTCACTCGTTATTAGAGGAGTCAAGTGGTCCCTTCCAGACAGCATAAGCATTCAAATAATCGCCCATAAAAAGTAGGTCAAATCGCACCTCGAAGTTAAGGGGGGCCGCATGCCCCGACCCACTCTATACAGAATATTCATCAGTCAGACCATCAGAGGGCACAACTAGACCATACAGGCTATATGTGGACCAAATTTTATCCATGTGAATACAATAGGGACTGAGTCCTAGCCCGGAAAAGAAAATAATAATTGTTATATATTTTTCTCAATATTTCAAAAATACTAAATTCCATCAATCAGACCATCAAAAGGCACAACTAGATCATACAGTCTACACGTAGGGGAGGGCGGGGCATGATGGGCCCCCGGGGCATGATAAGTTTGGGCTTTATCTCCAAAGTTTAACATTGGAAGAAGCTGATATTTGTTGTTTAGAATACCTTTTGCGAGCCATTAGTAATGTTCCGTGACTTGGACACTCGTGAAAAGTAACCTTGACTCGGACACTTTTAACTGCATTGAACTGGCTAGTTAACTGGCCACCTGGGCCAATAAATTAGCACAGGTGTTCAGTTAAGTCCCAATTGAACTGTAAAGCTATATTAAATATTTTTGTGGTGTATATTAAGGGAGGTATTTGACATGAAAAAAGGCTAATTTCACAGTTGTGCCAATTCAGTATTTGTGACGTTTTGGACATAACTTGATAACACCAGAATAGGCATTCAAAAGTGATCAATCTTCATAAAAATGTGTGTACATAGGCCTATGTGTATTAGGCTATCATATATGTCTGTCAAGTTTATTTAATTGCATTTAATCTCAGCTCTGCATAAACAATGTTTTAAAATATTCAGCAAGAGCTCTTTGAGTCGGACGCTTGACTTTTTCACTTTATGGGATCTACCATTACGCAACAATCTTCCCGCCAAATTTGTGACGTCATTAATTTGGTGTCAAGATCCAAAGAAAAGTACTGAGAGTTACTGTAGGCCTATAACTCGCCCCAAAGATGATAAATTGGGTGTAAACAGATGAATTCAGGGCCTGTGAAGTGTTCCCTAGTCCCTACTACAGCCAGCGAGACCATGCTCTGCAAGATTGCCGATGTGGCTTGTGCTGGCCAATCAAGCAAATCCAGGTAATTTTGCATGCCTAATTGGATCAAATCATAAATGCTCTGATTTTAGTGATTTAACTTGTAGGCTTATGTAAATTTCTAGGATATTCAGATTATCATATATAACTCGTGTGTTAAAAACATGTTATATTTTTCCGAGAATTACTTTCTAAGTCTTTGCTGAAAAAAAAAAGTTTGCTGCAAAAATATAAGAGCGAAAATGGAAAAAGGAAACATACAGTATACACTGCACTTTTGTGACAAATTCACTCAATTTTCAACACAAATTTTAAAAATCATAGACTGATATCAAGGGCCTTTTAAAAAAAGGCTTTTTTAGTTCAAATGTGCAACTGTATAGTTTGATTTCAGCTGCCTGCCTGAGGTACCTAATTGAATTAAGTTAATTCTATTTTATTGTCTTTTTATAAAATATTTAAGAGGTCCGAAATTTAAATGACTGCTTATTGCATTACTTGAACATTCCATTAGAATGAAATTCTGAATTTACCCACATTTTCAGCCCCAATAAAATATGAGGTCACCCACAGACAGCACTGGGGCATCAAAGGGGCAGTTAGGTAATTAGTGCAGTCATTCACTCTCGCTGGACTCCCTCACCAGCAGTTGCCCTGTATACAATGTATTTCTGTAAATATTGATATATATTCGCATAACTTTTTTTAAATGATGTTATATGAAAGTTATTTATTTCATACTCTGACTGTGTGCTGCTGTATCAAATGTATGCGGCCCTCAACGTTTGACCATGTCAAAATAGTACTATTTTAAGCGTTTAGAAAGGACCTATTAATTATACCCAGTACTGCACTATAATATCATATTATATAAAACATGTATTCATCTTCTGCAGTAACAACAAGTATCATGTTTTGTATGCAATACTAATTCCAACAGTGAAAACTAATCCATTATCACATTATCAGATCATACGGGGGAGGGAGGGGAACTGGGGAAGGGCAGTTGACCACTGACCTTGCTTGCAAGATCAGACCCGGTGCCCTGACTGTCCCTGAAGAAGTGCCCTGGGTGAAGTATGGGTGGGGGGGAGGTCTGTAGAAATGCCTTGAAGCTAGTACTGGCCCTTCTTAAAGGGGGACATCGACGTATAAAGGGACCCAGTTGAACAGAACAGAATAGAATAGAATAGAATAGAATAAAATATAACTTTATTGAATCCCACCAGGGGTGATTTAAAAGTGGTCTTCTGATTCTGGCACTCAAACAATCAACATCTCCCAATTTCCAGAGTTAAAATCATCAATAACAATAATAATGCTCCATGAAACAACTGTAGTCACTGCTACTGTGTAGGAGGTTTAGTCCCTCCTCCAGCGTGATCTAGTTCTAGATCACGCCAATAGATGTCAGTCTAGTGTGGTGCAATCTCACCTGCCACAGCGCTCCTGAAGAAACATTTGGGTTAAAAAAATGAGCCCAGAACGGGACCTGTACCATCTGAAACTACACGATTATACGAATATTTAAAGACAAAAACGAAAAAAATCTGTTGGGAATTTTTTGAGAAATTCAAGTTTTAAGAAATCTGGTTTATCACACCACTCGAACACAAGTGTATTGGCATATAAAACTATTAACAAGCTTGAAAATGTGATGAAACCTGTTGGCTAAGCTCAGTAATGCATGTCAAATAAGTTTCAATGATGAATTTAAAATATTTTCTGACTTTATTGAAATAAATGTGACAAATTCTTTATCGCATGCTGTAAAAATGCAAAAATGCTAAAAGTAACCAATTTCTCCAGATTTTCAGTCTTCGATTGTTGAAATCTGAAGCATTATCCTTAGCAAGGATATGTGAAGCTTCATAAAGCTTTCGAAAAGTTAAAGCATACCTAAAATGGATACAAATGTTACTAGTAAGCTGACACTCATAAGAAAGATCAATCATAATTCAGCACTGATTCCTAATTAGCCTGTTTAGTTCATGGTATATGTACATGCAAGAATTCAAATATAGAGCAAGGTGGCAGCACAGAATGATACATGTTGATAAGAATGGTGACATATCAGGTCATGCCAACCAAGCCATGAGCAAACTTCTTCATAGATTTGTGCAGGCAGCAACCATTTCCCTCATACATAATATACATTAAAACCTAAATAAGCATATTTATGGTTCAAATTAAGTACAATTTAAAAGTTTGGCTGAATTTCTTCAAATCATCAGCTGTTGGACAGCCTGTCAAAGTAGGCATCGCAGTTATCAACAACCTGTGTGGAAAACTGAGCAAGATATTTGCTAAACTTTTCCAGGAGTACCTTGTACCTGTCTTATCAAAATGAGTGCCATGGTGGTTTTTGAAATATTCTATGGCATGAGCAAATTTTCTGGATATAACAATTTCTTTGATTGGGAAGAATTAAGGGAGTTATCAAAGCATGTGTGTATGACATCCTGGAATGCAATAAAAAATCTGTCCTAAGGCTCCAATAAAAAGACCTTAACCAGTTATCTGTTGACACAACAAAAGCTAACACATTTTTGTAAATCCGGTTTAATAACACAGAAGTTCACTAACACAGGCTAGAGTTAACCCCACTCGTAGATACAATCCACTTGCGGTTCCGGCCATGATGGCGGCAGCATTTTTTTCGCTCGTGTTATTTCTCAATATTATCGTGAGAATTAACCCTAAAACATTTTTAATTTAGGTAGTTGTGAATTTTGTACAGGAGAGATTACAATGCATTACATGCTATGAGAGTTGATCGCTTGCCACTCTTTCCAAGCCTATGAAAATACATTTGAGGCGTTCTTTCACTTCAAAAGCCACATTATGCTTCCCACATCCTGGTTAAGGGTAATCTTAAAAGTTCTTACCAATCAACCACAGGAAAGTTCTCGAATTTGGTTCACTTCTAGCATTTTTCCATTTTTGCAGTGTGTGAAAAACAATGTGTCACACTTTTTTGACATAAGTCAGTAAATATTTTTAATTCATCATCAAAACTTGTTTGAAATGCATTACAGAGCTTAGCCAACATGTCTTATCAGATTTTCAAGCTTGTTAATTGTGTAAGATGCCATTACACATGTATTCTATTGGTGGGATAAACCAGATTTTTTAAAACTTGAATTTCTCAAAAAATTCCCAACAGATTTTTTTCGTTTTTGTCTTGAAATGTTCGTATGACCTTGTAGTTTCAGGTGGTATAGGTCCCGTTCCGGGCTCATTTTTTTAACCCCAATGTTTCTTCTGGAGCGCTGTGCTGCAGGCTGAATTCTGTTGTGGGAAGAAATTTACTGTTTATTTTTGCAAATTTTGGATGTAATTACGAATTTGTGTGCAGCATGAATCATGTCTGATACTGAGGTCCATCAACTGCAGCAGGAAATATCAAAGTTAATGCTTGACAATGAAAAATATTTGGATTTCATTGGAAAGTTGAGTGAGGAAAACACTGCAGTAAAAACAGGAGCACGTGGATTCAGCCAAACCAGACAACAGCCAAAGACAATTTGCAACAAGACTTTAGTAAAGTAAGCAATGACTCTGTTTTGCCTAGTAAACCTGCTGCCAGTACTGGTGCTGCTAAACTTTATGATGATGTAAACAATGGACAAGTACCTGGAGTACCAAATTTCGCTATTGATGCCACAAGCACGGCTGCGTATGCCCCATTAAACCCTGCATTTTCTACTGTCCAAGAAATTCCATGCCATCCAAGTGAGGATGCACGCTACTATGCGATACTTGCATCAGCAGATGTTCAGGGTCAGTTTGACAGTATTAAAAGAAAGTATCAAGGACACAGCGCTCCAGAAGAAACATTGGGGTTAAAAAAATGAGCCCGGAACGGGACCTATACCACCTGAAACTACAAGGTCATACGAACATTTCAAGACAAAAACGAAAAAAATCTGTTGGGAATTTTTTGAGAAATTCAAGTTTTAAAAAATCTGGTTTATCCCACCAATAGAATACATGTGTAATGGCATCTTACACAATTAACAAGCTTGAAAATCTGATAAGACATGTTGGCTAAGCTCTGTAATGCATTTCAAACAAGTTTTGATGATGAATTAAAAATATTTACTGACTTATGTCAAAAAAGTGTGACACATTGTTTTTCACACACTGCAAAAATGGAAAAATGCTAGAAGTGAACCAAATTCGAGAACTTTCCTGTGGTTGATTGGTAAGAACTTTTAAGATTACCCTTAACCAGGATGTGGGAAGCATAATGTGGCTTTTGAAGTGAAAGAACGCCTCAAATGTATTTTCATAGGCTTGGAAAGAGTGGCAAGCGATCAACTCTCATAGCATGTAATGCATTGTAATCTCTCCTGTACAAAATTCACAACTACCTAAATTAAAAATGTTTTAGGGTTAATTCTCACGATAATATTGAGAAATAACACGAGCGAAAAAAATGCTGCCGCCATCATGGCCGGAACCGCAAGTGGATTGTATCTACGAGTGGGGTTAACTCTAGCCTGTGTTAGTGAACTTCTGTGTTATTAAACCGGATTTACAAAAATGTGTTAGCTTTTGTTGTGTCAACAGATAACTGGTTAAGGTCTTTTTATTGGAGCCTTAGGACAGATTTTTTATTGCATTCCAGGATGTCATACACACATGCTTTGATAACTCCCTTAATTCTTTCCAATCAAAGAAATTGTTATATCCAGAAAATTTGCTCATGCCATAGAATATTTCAAAAACCACCATGGCACTCATTTTGATAAGACAGGTACAAGGTACTCCTGGAAAAGTTTAGCAAATGTCTTGCTCAGTTTTCCACACAGGTTGTTGATAACTGCGATGCCTACTTTGACAGGCTGTCCAACAGCTGATGATTTGAAGAAATTCAGCCAAACTTTTAAATTGTACTTAATTTGAACCATAAATATGCTTATTTAGGTTTTAATGTATATTATGTATGAGGGAAATGGTTGCTGCCTGCACAAATCTATGAAGAAGTTTGCTCATGGCTTGGTTGGCATGACCTGATATGTCACCATTCTTATCAACATGTATCATTCTGTGCTGCCACCTTGCTCTATATTTGAATTCTTGCATGTACATATACCATGAACTAAACAGGCTAATTAGGAATCAGTGCTGAATTATGATTGATCTTTCTTATGAGTGTCAGCTTAATAGTAACATTTGTATCCATTTTAGGTATGCTTTAACTTTTCGAAAGCTTTATGAAGCTTCACATATCCTTGCTAAGGATAATGCTTCAGATTTCAACAATCGAAGACTGAAAATCTGGAGAAATTGGTTACTTTTAGCATTTTTGCATTTTTACAGCATGCGATAAAGAATTTGTCACATTTATTTCAATAAAGTCAGAAAATATTTTAAATTCATCATTGAAACTTATTTGACATGCATTACTGAGCTTAGCCAACAGGTTTCATCACATTTTCAAGCTTGTTAATAGTTTTATATGCCAATACACTTGTGTTCGAGTGGTGTGATAAACCAGATTTCTTAAAACTTGAATTTCTCAAAAAATTCCCAACAGATTTTTTTCGTTTTTGTCTTTAAATATTCGTATAATCGTGTAGTTTCAGATGGTACAGGTCCCGTTCTGGGCTCATTTTTTTAACCCAAATGTTTCTTCAGGAGCGCTGTGAGGAATCAAGCTACGTTCAGATTTGTTACTGCAAGAGTCACGTCAAGGGGTTAAGCGACGTGATCAGCAATATTTTAATACCCTCCAGAAAGGTGGCCGTTATGTTGCTGAGAATCATGGCTGCAACTGAAAGGTATTGTGGCATCAATATCAAAGTAGCAAATAAGCTGTTTAATATTTTGGAAGTTCCATCACTGACACAGGTGGCTAATTTACATCAAGAAGTCTACCTGTGTCAGTGAGCAATGGTCATGCCAAGAGAATTTTCAGAGTTAAAAAAACTTCCTTCACCTCTTGTGTCATTCTCATTGAAGGATTGAATCAGGAGACAGGAGAGGAGACTGCCTTCAAGATTTTACAGACTATTGAGCCTTTGAATGCCGAGGTTGCCATTTCCCTTGAAGAACTGTTCAGTGTGTTGGTCGCCCACATTCGCTATCTTCAGGATGAGTTGAGTGCTGTGTTTCTGGACATTTCGACCCTGAAACGGCTAGTCTGTTTCGTACTTTTCGCAGGAACACATCTGCCTTTGGGGACTGTGTTGATGACTTGCGGAATGCAGTCCAGATTCGTCGGTACATGCAACCGAAACAGCGACGACCTTTTCAGCATCGTGGATATTCCAATCGTTTTCAAGGATTTAATCGTTTCCAAGGATTTAATCGTGGACGTCAACGTGGACTTCGCTCATCTGGTCGTGGCCAGTATGGTAATTGGCTTAATCAGGGATTTCCAAACGCTCCTATGTCAAGGCAGGACGATCATACTTATGATGAGTGATGTGATTCAGTATTGTGGTTATTACTATGACAATTCCGCTATTTAAGGCGGGTGATCTTGCTTCCCATGTGGATGATTGGCAGGCCATTTGGGCGCCGCAACATGTTATTGATTGGATTTTACATGGAGTGCCGTTAAATGCTGACAATGCTGTACGTCACAATCCACGATTGTTTTAAATTCCATTAAATTTGGACCACAATCTGTATTTGTTAAAAATGAGCTAATTTACCTGGTGAAATGTGGAGCACTTTGTCAAGTGCCATATGTGCCTACTGTTGTTTCTACTTTAAAAACTGTGCCCAAAAAAGGTGAACAGAAATACAGACTTATAACTAATTTGCGTTACTTTAACCAATTTTGTGAAGTACCCAAATTTTCAAATGAAGATATTCGAACTGTGTTTGACATTATTCAACCAGGTGATTATATGGTTACTTTAGACCTTAAGTCAGCTTTTCAACATATTCCTGTGAAAAAGGATGATCAAACGTTGCTTGGAGTGAAGTTCAAGGACAAGTATTATGTTTGGCAAGTGTTGCCTTTTGGTGCCAAAGTTAGTCCTTATTATTGTCACAAGGTGTTACTACCAGTGGTTTCATATTTACGACGCCAAGGACTGCGTTTAGTATCATACGTTGATGATTTAATTTTGTGTTCTACTTCGGAGGAGATTTCGCAGCAAACAGACTTGTTATTGCAAACGTTATCAAATTTGTGACTTTTCGTCAATTTCCAGAAATCACATTTGGTGCCCAGTCAAGATGTGAATTTTATTGGCTATCAAATCCTAACATCTGGTGAGGATCCTTATATTAAAATACCGCCAAATAAAATTAGGAGACTGAAGAAAGACATTCGGCGATGCTTGAACTCATCCGTTATTAGTGCTCGTAAATTAGCTCGTATACTTGGACAATGTGTCGCAATGACCCGGGCCGTTTTACCAGGAAAATTGTTGTTGAGGAATGCTTTTCGATTGTTAAGTACAAAGATCAATTGGGATGCAGATTTGTTCCTTGATAAACACACGCTTAAGGACTTAAACTTGTGGTTTGAAAGCCTTGACAATTGGAATGGTTGTCCAATAGTTAAAACTCCAATTGACTGTCAATTAGTGACCGATGCATCGTCCCATGGTTGGGGTGCCCATTTGCACGTAAAGGAGGCTTTTGGCATTTGGGACACTTATGTGAGATATCGGCCTTCTAATACCCGGGAAATGTTTGCTGTGTTAGCAGCATTGAAATCATTTAAAAGTCTGATACGTTCGAAACATGTTGAAGTTCTGAGTGATAATATCAGTACCGTGGCTTATCTCAACAATCTTAGTGGTCCAAGTACAGAACTGTCACACATAGCAGAAACAATATGGTTGACGTGTCATCAAAACAACGTCAAGCTGACTGTCAGACATCTTTCTGGGAAGCAAAATGTTTGGGCGGACCGCCTATCAAGACGACATTCTCCACACGATCGGTATCTACCCCAGCGATTTTCAAATTCCTCGACCGTATTTGGGGCAGACATACCATAGACCGGTTTGCGTCTATGACCAATTACCAAGTGACCAATTTCAACAGCCTGGGTTTCGATCCACGGGCTTCTGGAATCAACGCACTAGCTCAAACGGATTGGGCAGACTACAACAATTTCGTAAATGCCCCATTTCGGTTACTGCCTCGAATTCTCGACATTGTGGTGCAACAACAAGCCATTGCTACCATCATAGCCCCGTGGTGGCGTGCTCAAACATGGTTTCATCGGTTACAGGAACTAGCAATCGCCCCCCCTCTAGCTCTTGGCCACCCTTACGACATTGTCGTCCCTTTGACTGCGACGCTGCCAGAGCCAATGAAAAACCCCGAATGGAAACTGTATGCTTGGAGAGTTTGTGGAGATCCCGCCTATGGGACCAAGGTTGGTCCAATCGTGCTGCTTCCCAATTCCCCTTGAGTTGGGCACCCTCTACCCTCAAGCTCTACAATAGCATTTTGACTAAATTTAAAAATTGGTGTGAATCTCGTAAGTTTCTTTTTCCGCCCAGAGACACTGCAATTTTGGCGGAATTCCTATGCGCTTTAAGTGACACTTCGAACCGACCTGCTTCTTTGCTAAAATGTGCTACTGCGGCCATCTCGGCCTTGTACGATGCCCTTGGTATGGATTCGCCAAGTCGCACAACTGAAATACAGCGTCTGATTTCTGCACTGGTGAAATCTGGTACTACCATGGACATGAACCGGTCGTCTGTCATGCCCATTCAGCCTTTTACGGAGTTGTTTCTTGCATGGCCAGACACCCAGACTTTATCTCTGAAAGATTTGCGTGCCCAATGTATCACATTGTTAGCTTTGACTCTGATGTTGAGACCCTCTGACATTGCTCCGAAAAATGTTCAGTATGATAGTGACAATAACATTAGTATGAGGCTTGTTTTCCAGGAAAGCCAGGTTACATTTTGTGATGATGGTGTTAAAATTGTATTCTTGGGTACTAAAAATGACACCAGTCGTTCAGGTTTCGAAGTATTTCTGCCTAGGGTTTCAGTGCCGCAACTTGATCCTGTATCAGCGCTTCAGGTGTACATGGATCGTTCACGTACTATGCGCGCCACTGCCAATGGAGCCGTCTTTCTGACTTTGACTAAACCATATTTAGGCGTATCAGCTCGTGTGGTTAGCCAGATATTGTCATCCATGATTGTACTTGTGGGATTAGCTGGTCGTGGTTTTACAGTGAAATCTTCTCGTCCAACTGGTGCAAGTGTTGCCGTCGCACATGGCTTCGATCCGGATAAAGTGCGTCGTTTGGGTCACTGGAAAACTCCTTCAGTCTTTTTGGAACATTATGTCCATAATAAAATTGATAACTCATATGTGGATGCATTGTTACGTTAATGTGTAATTACACATAATTGAACATTCTCTTTTGGACTCGTTAATAATTCATATAATCATATGTTCTTATTGATACATATCACACTAGAATTAGACCAAGTTCTATTTTGTATTTCAGACGCGTTCTATTTTGTATTTCAGACATCACAATGTCTTTACATATAATTTGTATACTCAAGTTCTATTTTGTATTTTTTTGCCAATTTAATGATTCATGTTCTTATAGGTGGTCTATATTAGGTAGTATACATTGTATATATCATGCTATTCTATCTCCAGTTCTCTTTTTGATATTGCCTGTTCAAGGTATTATTTGGCTTTATAAATCTCTACATTAAGGCATATGTTTAATAAATCTATCCAAACAAAGTGGAGTGACGTAAGTTTTCCTTAAACTGTAGTCACTGCTACTGTGTAGGAGGTTTGGTCCCTCCTCCAGTGTGATCTAGTTCTAGATCACGCCAATAGATGTCAGTCTAGTGTGGTGCAAATTTTTATGTTTGCTGGATTATGTCTATTCTGTTTGGTATTATTGTGTATAATGTGGGTGAGATTGCATTGTACTGGATAAGGCATACGTTTAAGAAATCTATCCAAACAAAGTGGAGTGACGTAAGTTTTCTTTAAACTCCATTTTTCAACAACAAGATATTTCGTACCTGCAGTTTTTGCCAAATCAGGGCATTTTTTTCCCCCACTGAGCACATAAGGCTGCATTTCAACAGACATGCTCAAAACGCAGTGGATACGCAGGGGGTTATGCAATGCAATGCAGAGCAAGGCAATGTCTATTTTGCGGAATAAAATACTTCATATGCAGTCATATTATGAGGTTATACCATGGGTGCAGGCAGTATATCCCTGGTATAGTCACACAAGATCCAGTATATCCCGAGACCCGAAGGGTCGAGGGATATACGGGGTCGAGGGTGACTATACCAGGGATATACTGCCGCAACCCATGGTATAACCTTTTTATCCCATGCCTTTTTTTTTAATACTTTTATTTTATATCAATGTAAAACAGTTTGAAGCACTCAATGTGAATGCAGCTGTGCTACAAAAAAATCAATACTCTTAATTGGCAGCACTTAATTGCCTTAAATCACAACAATCAGCAAATATGCTGGTATCTACATGCTAATAAGCATGATATATAGGGGCACTGTTGTCTTTTGATTGGTCAGTTCCAGTATATCCCTGTTGATCTCATTATCTTTCAGTATATCCCTGCTGGTTAATTAGCCAAAGGAATTTGATTGGTTGAACTAAATATATCCCTATTTCTTTTTGTTGTATTTCCCTCTCTCAATCTGTATTGACCAGGGAAAAGCTCAGTATGAGGGACAAAAGTTGGCTAGACATGGGATAAGTATCAGTATGCAGCCCATTTGCAGTGTTATTGCAGGCATAATTAAGATTTAACCCAAAACTTACACAAAAGATGGACTAAGTTCTATTTGTCATAGGATCCTGTTTTCAATGTTGGGAATCCCATCTCATTCTTCACAAAAGTACATAGACAAATATCACGCAGAATGAGCATTGGTTTTACTCTGAAATCCAGTATAATATAAAAGGGGTGGAGCATAGTGAGAGATGGAGCATAGTGAGAGGGCGAGCAAAGTGAGAGGTGGATCGTAGTGAGAGATGGAGCATAGTGAGAGATGGAGTAAAGTGAATGGTGGAGCATAGTGAGAGGTGGAGCAAAGTGAGAGGTGGAGCATAGTGAGAGGTGGAGCATAGTGAGAGATGGAGCTTAGTGAAAGGTGGAGCATAGTGAGAGGTAGAGCATAGTGAGAGGTGGAGCATAGTGAGAGGTAGAGCATAGTGAGAGGTAGAGCATAGTGAGAGTTGGAGCATAGTGAGAGATGGAGCATAGTGAGAGGTGGAGCAAAGTGAGAGGTGGAGCAAAGTGAGAGGTGGATCATAGTGAGAGGTGGAGCATAGTGAGAGGTGGAGCATAGTGAGAGGTAGAGCATAGTAAGAGGTGGAGCATAGTGAGAGGTGGAGCATAGTGAAAGACGGAGCTTAGTGAGAGGTGGAGCATGGTGAGAGGTAGAGCATGGTGAGAGGTAGAGCATATTGAGAGGTGGAGCATAGTGATAGGTGAAGCATAGTCAGAGGTGGAGCATAGTGAGAGGTGGAGCATATTGAGAGGTGGAGCATAGTGAGAGGTGGAGCATAATGATAGATGGAGCATAGTGAGAGGTGGAGTAAAGTGAGAGGTGGAGCAAAGTGAGAGGTGGAGCATAGTGAGAGGTGGAGCATAGTCAGAGGTGGAGCATAGTGAGAGGTGGAGCATAGTGAGAGGTCGAGCATAGTGAGAGGTGAAGCATAGTCAGAAGTGGAGCATAGTGAGAGGTAGAACATAGTGAGAGGTGGAGCTTAGTGAGAGGTGGAGCATAGTAAGAGGTAGAGCATAGTGAGAGTTGGTGCTTAGTGAGAGGTAGAGCATAGTGAGAGGTGGAGCATAGTGAGAGTTGGAGCATAGTGAGAGATGGAGCATAGTGAGAGGTGGAGAAAAGTGAGAGGTGGAGCAAAGTGAGAGGTGGAGCATAGTGAGAGGTGGAGCATAGTGAGAGGTGGAGCATAGTGAGAGGTGGAGCATAGTGAGAGGTGGAGCATAGTGAGAGGTGAAGCATAGTGAGAGGTGGAGCATAGTGAGAGATGGAGCTTAGTGAGAGGTGGAGCATAGTGAGAGGTATAGCATAGTGAGAGGTGGAGCATAGTGAGAGGTGAAGCATAGTCAGAGGTGGAGCATAGTGAGAGGTAGAGCATATTGAGAGGTGGAGCATAGTGAGAGGTGGAGCATAGTGAGAGATGGAGCATAGTGAGAGGTGGAACAAAGTGAGAGGTGGAGCACAGTGAGAGGTGGAGCATAGTCAGAGGTGGAGCATAGTCAGAGGTGGAGCATAGTGAGAGGTAGAGCATAGTGAGAGGTGGAGCATAGTCAGAGGTGAAGCATAGTGAGAGGTGGGGCATAGTGAGAGGTAGAGCATAGTGAGAGGTGGAGCTTAGTGAGAGGTGGAGCATAGTCAGAGGTGGAGCATAGTGAGAGGTGAAGCATAGTGAGAGGTGGAGCATAGTGAAAGGTGGAGCATAGTGAGAGATGGAGCATAGCGAGAGGTGGAGACTGCTTTCAGAGCTTTTGCTAAGTCATTGTTGGTTAGTCTAGGACTTTCTAAAATGGTTCTTGCATTCATGGACACCAGTGTAGGTGAGATTGGCGTGGCACTGCAGACCAGCATGTTCCAGTGCTTATTTTTTCCTTTGTTTACTTGCACACAATGGCATCAATTACTGATATGCTGACTCCTAGATCATTACATAGGGTCTGTGTACCAAGACCAGACTGGTGACAGTCAAAAATCAAGTCTCTTGTGTCTTGGGATTTTTTTTTCGACTCTGCATCTTCAAAATGAAGAAAGTGCAAAAAAAAAATTACGAGGTGCAATTCAGGGCATTAAAAGCTAAATGAAATTGGGGAAAACAATTGAAATAGGTTTTGATTGCAATAAATTTCAGTTATAATATTTTTCCAAGTATTCATTTTGTAAAAGTCTGGTGATAAATCCTTTGCAAACAAAGGGGTCAAATACTTATTTCCGAAGACTATTGGGATTCTTATGCAAATATATCACATAATGCTTCTTTCACTTAATTTTTATGCATTACCTGTCTTCTAATATAAGACCAGATCTACCTGAGAAATTTCAGATTTTTAGAGCAAGCGCAAGTGCCCAAACCAGAAAATATGGTAGGGGGTCAAATACTTATTTTCCTCACTATATTGAGGATCTGTCAAAGTAAATTAGGAAAGATAGAGGGCCCAGTATAGAGCCTTGTGGTACTCCTGTTTTAATAGGTAGCATGTTCGAGTTAGTTTCATTAAAGTTAACATGCTGCTTCCTATTTGTCAGATAACTTTTACACAGACTGTAGGCTACATTTCGTACACCATAGTAATTTAATTTACTCAAAAGAATGTCATGGTTGAGAGTATCAAAGGCTTTTGACAGATCCAGGAATATGTTCAAGGGGCATTTCTTTTCATCTAGAAGTTGAGTTACTCTATCTATGTTTTCTATGATAGCAAGTTCTGTTGAATGGTTTTATCCTAAAGCCATATTGACTGCAAAAAAATAAATTTTGATCTACAAAGTGACTGGTAATTTGCTTAGAAATCACTTTTTCAAATATTTTGGACAATACTGGTAAAACTGAAATTGGCCGATAATTCTCGATGATGTCAGCTTCATTGTTTTTATGCACTGGTATTATCTTTGCTATCTTTAATCTGTCGGGAAATATTCCTTTTTTTAGGGTCTGGTTCACTATCTTTGTCAGAGGTGAAACAATAACATTTCTAATTGCTCTTATCAGTTTCAAGGGTAAGTTATCATATCCACGAATAGATTTATTTGGTAGGTTCTTTATGATTGTATCGATATCACCTTCTGTGATTTCTTTGAATTGAAAATCAGTTTCCACAGACCTTCTCAGATAATCACTGAATACATGGTTCTGAGGGGGGGGGTGGAAATTTTGGAGGCAAGCTTTGGCCCAATTGAATTGAAGTAAAGTATGCAAAAGGTCGTAAATCACCGAAATTCTTCATCTTTCAGCCTCAGTTGTCAATTTTCGCACAATTTTTTCCATTTGAGCTAATTTATTAAGTCTGACATTATCTGTTTGTCAGAAATATTAATGTCTGTTTCTGAAATTATTCCAAGGACACTTATCAGAGGTTAATATATGGCAGAAAAATACAAAAAGGAAGCTTACAAACGGTAAAATCTTGCCAAATTGGATGTAAAGTAGGAATTAAATTGTTGAGCAATCAATTGGCCCCATATCTTGAGGAAAGCTTCTCAAAGAGCGAACTTTTGATAATTCAAGATTGAAACATACACCAACTCCTGAAATATTGTGTTGATTATCACTACCAATGATATTAGAATGATTGCTTCACACTATAAAAGAAAACAATGAAAATATTATCAAATGGCGTTACGCTTGCGACAAAGCCCCATGTTGAAAATCTTTGTATTTTACCACCAGAAACCAGCTGCTGACCTGGATTACTTGATTGTTTCTCAAAACATCGCAGATTTTGCAAAATTTCAAGCCAAACCAAATTAAAAACGGAGCTTTTATAGTTCTGTGGCACCACAAAGTAGGCCTATTCTAGGCGTTACGCTTGCAATGGAATCACCTACCCTGCTATTCATTGGAATTTTTCAATGAAACAGATTTTTCACAACCATAAAAAGCTCCAAAACAGGCAGGCAGATATAATACTAGGTCTCAAGGGCAAAAAGATTCAACTGAGACATATCAAACGGAAGCTAGAGCATCCCAGATCAGTAAGCTTAAAATTTGACGTAATTTTTCGAAACCAACCTTTGAATGCAAATAACTCAATAATGTCAACACATCTAAATAAAAACACTTGGTTTGATGAATTTATGTGGAGATTCCAAAAAGTGTTGGGAAATAGCATTAGAACATGTCAAAAATTTATAAAACTGAACGAATTCAAGTTGTAATATATTTTATGTCACGTTTAATAGGTGAAAAAATGCGTGTTTTTAGCTGCGTCGAGCTGCTCTTACCCCAAGTATTTTGGCTGATCTTGTTAGCACTGTCACGATCGCCCTCTCTCACCAATCTCACTCAAACTTGAAATACAGTCTCAATGGATTTTTTCCTAAAGCCCAGTCGATTTTGGTGGCCCACTGTGATAAAAAAATTAATAAAGAAAATAAATGGACTGTTGCTTTGGGGGTCAAGGGTCAAACTATCAGAGATGCGCGCGATCTTCTTCTTCTTCTTCCAGCTGTCACATCCACTCTTTCATGGGTGCGCCCTCAAATGAACCATATAAATTGAAATATAGGCTACGCCTAATTGAAGTTTATACAGGGGATGTTCTATAGCAATTCTGTTTCAGGGATCAGTTGAGGCAGCCAGAATTACATCTTATCAATTACTGAAGGGTAATTCACTAATTGCACTTCAGAATCGCACTTGATAGTTCAATACCAATCAAGAGCCAAGTGACTATAATAGTCATATAATCCTTAATTGTCACACATATCCATTGACTTTGATTATAAATAGATAGACTGACACTACAATTAACTGAGAGACACACAAATAAATGCATAAATACATATCTATACATCAACAGATAATTAACCAGGTCCGTATCTAGAAGTGGCCTGAGGGGGGGGGGCATATAATGGAGGGAGGGTCTTTGACGCAGCTTAAAGTGCTTGCACGTTATTTTTCAAATTAATTCAACCTTATCTCAATAACTATGATAGATAATGTCATGAAATTTTCAAGAATTTGGCACAAGCAGCCATTCTCAAGCCATGTTGGAACTCTGAGAAATGAATCTTTTAGAGAAAGTTACAGGTGCTTAAATACGCATGCGTTTTTGTGTGTGTCATTTTTAGGTACAGGCTGTGTATAATTAAGGTGTTGTGTGATATAAAACTTAACTAGTGGCTAAACAATTTGTCAATTAATTATTATTGTGAAGAGTGGAGCAATCGCTTTAATCCAAGTAATTTTGCCACTGTGTTAAACCATACTCAAGGGGCCAGCGGCTGTGTCTAGGGGCAATGCTAGGTATCAATAGTCCTAGCCTAGCTAGGACTCTTTTAATTATCATTGCTCAGTCAGTATCACCTTTGATAATACTGTATTGAACAGTTGCTCTTCTCACTGCCTAACTTTGCATGGATGTGTATCCCTACCAGGGTCTCAATTGTACCTGTAGATGTAGGCAGGTTTCTACATTACCTCACATACTTACTTATGTACTTGTCACATACTTACTTATGTACTTGTTGGTTAATAGGATGTGTCAATTTTTTTTTTTTTGCGATTTTAAAAAGCACTAGTGCCTAAATGTGAATTTTGACCTAGAGAATCCAAATCTGTTCTCGAAAGTGGCGACACGGCAATTCTTACCTACTTCAATTTTGGTTCAAAGTTTCAATGTTTTTTTTGTTTTCGACCATTTCCGCCAATCCGCGGTTCTCTATAACTTTGTCAATAGTTGTCATACAGCATTCTAACTGCCATGGTTGGAAAGCTCTCAAACATATGCAAAGTTCTCATTTGGCGGTTAAAGTACTGCCCTTGATAGTGTTATATCTAATGGGGTTGGGATTGATATCATGTGGATATTGGTTGCCATGGTTACCTACCATCCAAGGATGCTATGCGGTAAAATGTCCCATTCACATTTGCTTAAAATGGACCTTTTAGGTCACATCTTAACTTAGAAATGGAATTTTTGCTGGTATTATGGGTCATATGAAAGGTAACATTGTCATCTTTCAGATGGAAAGCAGAAATTGTGTCTATCTTTCACTGGTCATGATATGATAAGTGATATACATATGCAGTTGGGTCATTTTTTGCTTATGGGCTTGATATTGCATGTAAAAGTTTCATATACATTTTCCAACACAACATCATCGATACATTAAAGATAAAGGTCCCTGTGCAAAATTGTTCCCTGGTAAGCAGGACAGTGAGATGTCTTTCATTGTTTCTATATCTTTTATGGCACATTTTGTTATCTGGAAGAGTGTTGAAAATATGATTTTTGATGCAACTTGTAGTGTATGTGCTCTACACTAGAGGGATTAAAGTCTGGTCGATAATTGTCATGCGCCCTCTGGTACATTTGTGTTGTACCGACGCCATGTTGAATGCATATTTGGAATAAAAGATTGTTCAAGTTCAGAAGCTCCTGGCTATGGAAGTTGATACTTGGGCAGCAGCTTCAGTGATGTGTAAGACGGATTATGATAAACACTTGAAACATGTACCATTGCAACCTGAGAACGGGTATTTCAGAGCGTACGGTGGAGAGGCTTTACCGATGGTTGGAACTGCAAACGTGGATGTAACGTACGGAGATCAGAAGAGAACGTTGCCGCTGCATGTAGTCGACCTGAAAAGTTATGCAGCACCGTTACTGGGACGAGAGTGGTTGGAACATGTGGTGCTTGATTGGACTCAGTTATATGGGAGGTCGGTTAACCAAGTGTCTTCATTGAATGTACCAACGTTATTGTCAAAGTATGAAAGCATTTTTGCGCCAGGACTGGGAAGAGTGGACTCTAAAAAAGCATCCTTGCATTTGAAGGAGGATGCAAAGCCGGTATTCCTACGACACAGACAAGTGCCGTTTGCCTTGAGGACGGCTGTGGAAACAGAATTACAACGCATGCAGGATGAAGGTATTATCTATCCTGTGGAATACTCAGATTGGGCGACTCCGATTGTGTGTGTTCCGAAGGCGGATGGCTCAGTATGTATATGTGGAGACTATAAGGTGACTGTCAATAAGGTATTGCATACTGAACGGTTCCCAATTCCAACGCCAGATGAAGTCTTCAGCGTTATCGGGACGGAAGGAAAGTTCTCCAAACTGGATCTTAAGTGTGCCTACCAACAGTTGGTTTTGGATGATGACTCGCAAGAAATGGTTACAATTGCAACTCACAAAGGCTTATTTCGTTACACAAGATTGCCGTACGGAATTTCTTCAAGTCCAGCTATTTGGCAAAGATTTGTAGAGAAGGTGCTGGTGGGATTGCCGTTTACTTGTGTGATCATGGATGACGTTATTGTGTCGGGCGTTGATGACGAAGATCATTTGCGTAATTTGGAGGCTGTGTTAGAGAGATTTGCCAAGTACGGTCTCAAGGTGAACAGTAAGAAATGCAGTTTCCTTCAGGACAAGGTGGTCTACATGGGAAGACAAATTTCGGCTGAGGGTCTCCAACCGACGAGTGAAAAGGTGGAAGCCATTCGCGATGCACCAAAACCAACAAATGTCACTGAACTGCGGAGTTGGCTGGGCATGGTTAATTTCCAAGCGAAATTCATTCCGCATTTGGCAACGTTGGCTTATCCATTGAATGAGTTGTTGGGAAATAGGAAATGGAATTGGACACCCGCATGCTCGAAGGCCTTTGAAAAGATCAAAGAAGTGATTTCGGTGGAGACATTGTTGCGGAATTATGATCCAAAGGAGGACGTTACAATGGTAACAGATGCTTCACCATACGGACTGGCGGCAGTGATCATGCAGAAGGATAGCGCAGGAAAGATGCGACCAGTGGCATATGCTTCTCGGAGCTTGAATGTGCATGAGAAAGGATATGCGCAGCTTGACAGAGAGGGATTAGCGATTATGTTTGGTCTCCAGAAGTTCATTATGTACCTTTATGGCAGGCACTTCACCATACAGACAGACAATAAACCATTGGAAAGAATTTTTGGTCCAAGAACAGCCATTCCCACATTGGCGGCTCAACGTCTGCAGCGGTGGGCAGTTATTCTTTCTGCTTACGACTATGAACTTAAGCACATTTCGTCAAAAGAGAATGTGTTAGCAGATGCCTTGTCAAGATTACCCTTGCCAGAATGTCCGGAACAGCAAGGAAAGGAGGGCAGCGACATGGAGTCTTTGGACCGGGTGGAGATCGCAAGACTGGAAAGGTTACGAGCAAAGACATCGAGAAAGCGACCGCTTTGGACCCAGTTCTTCTTCAAGTGCTGAAGATGACTCGTGATGGTTGGCCGAATTATGTGGAGGATCTGAGGTTGAAGCCTTATTTCGATAGGAGATATGAATTGTCTCTTGAGCAGAATTGCATCTTATGGGGCCTCCGAGTGGTAGTTCCGGAGAAATATAGGAAATATATTATGGAGGAGTTGCATGTGGCCCACTCGGGAATGGTCCGAATGAAAGAAGTTGCAAGGAGTTTCGTTTGGTGGCCGGGTATTGACCAAGAGATCGAGACTGTGGTTCGCAATTGTGTTGATTGCCAGCAGGTGAGGAGTGCACCAGCAGTAGCACCCTTGACACCTTGGATGTGGCCGGGTGCTCCCTGGTCAAGAGTGCATGTGGATTATGCGGATTATGACGGGAAAGATTATCTAGTGGTCACAGATGCTTATTCAAAATGGCCGGAGGTCATGCAAATGTCGTCTACGACAAGTTCAGCGACTATTAAGGCCTTACGTTCACTGTTTGCCAGTTATGGATTACCACGTCAAATAGTCAGTGACAACGGTCCCCAGTTCCGTAGTGAAGAATTTGCGGAATTCCTTAGACAGAATGGGGTCAAACAAGTGAGAGTTGCACCATATCATGCTGCAAGCAATGGAGCTGCAGAAAGACTGGTTCAGAGTTTCAAGCGTAGCTTGAAAGCGAGTCGGAATGATAATCGGTCATTGGATCAACGATTGGCTAACTTCCTGTTAAGTTACAGGAGTACCAAGAATGCCACGACAGGTCGCACTCCAGCCGATTTGTTCCTGGGGCGAGAACTGGGAACTCGCTTCACCCTGTTAAGACCGGATGTGGAGGGACATGTGCTAGACAAGCAAGCGGATCAGAAGGCGGCACACGATGTTAAGTGCCAAGAGCGAGAATATTATGTGGGGGACGCTGTATATGTACGAGATGTTGTGAAAGCCAAGTGGTGGCTGGGTACCATTACTCAGCGTACAGGTCCGAAATCGTATGTTATTGCGTTAACTGATGGCAGAGTGTGGAAAAGACATGTGGAACACTTGCGACGAGCATCGCAAGATAGTGTGAGAGGAGATGACGGAAAAGGAAGTGTGACGCTGGCACCGACACCAGATGTACCTGGAGTACTGGGTCAACCAGCACAGCCGACACTAATCACATTGGAGGAGCGGGGAAGTAGTGATGATCTGGGGCTAGAAATGCCAGTGGAGATGCAAGAGACTATATCAGAGACTGGGAGAAAGACACCGGAAGATTCGCGTGTTGTGGTGGAGAAGACTAGGCCAGTGAGAGAAAAGCGGAAACCGCAAAGACTCATTGAGGATATGTGAATTGTGTTATTGTGATTGGATTTGGACTTTTTGAGATTGAAGTACCTGTGCTTAAAATTTAAGGACATCATATTACTTAGTTTTGAGTAAATTAGTAGTAAGCAAAAGTTCCTTTTAGGCCTAAGGGCTTGGTTAATACAGTTGTGTTCATTTCGATGTTGGATAATTTCCTATCCTGTTCCAGTTAAAATATTACGGTAATATCTAAGCTAAGTGAAGAGGAGTTGTAGTGTATGTGCTCTACACTAGAGGGATTAAAGTCTGGTCGATAATTGTCATGCGCCCTCTGGTGCATTTGTGTTGTACCGACGCCATGTTGAATGCATATTTGGAATAAAAGATTGTTCAAGTTCAGAAGCTCCTGGCTCTTTAATACACGACACAACTGTTTTTCTTTCATCATCGCCAACATTTCGCTCATTGCCCAGCAAGTTACAAAATAGTCACAAAACTTGACTCAAATTTGTGAAATAGAAGTTGATTCCATTTCAAAATTTAACCATTTGTGTTATTTCTATGCTCTGATTGTCCCGCAAAAGATAAAGAGATCTTTCAGAATAAACAAAGGTGTTGAGAAGTCAACCCGAAAAGATGAAGAGTTCTCACAAAATGACCAAGGAAAACTGTCCATATGTAAACAGGGCTCATTTCACAGCCTCTACAGACGTCTAGAGGGTCTACCGATGGCCTGTTTAGGGTCCTCTGAGACGTCTGTAAGGGCTCCTTTTATGGGTATCTAGACTGTCTACAGGTGTTCAGTTTAGGCCCTGAGACCCTGCGTGTAGCGCAGGGGTCATGAATCACTACATAGTAAAAACTTGAGATTTCAGCATACCCTTCAGGAGGATCAGAATGGTGTCATTGTTGTGGCTCTATTGATCATTGTGATTATCTCACAATAATCTCCATGTATTTCTCTGCTGATAGCACATCATTTCAGCCCAGAACGTCCTCACATACACTGTAGACAACAGTTTTAAATTTTCTAAGCCCCATAAAAACTGTCTCCTCAAGAAAATAAAATGGCTGCTCAACAGTGATTGGGTAGGCATGCCCTCAAAATGTACACTCAATTCCATTGACAACCAATTAATCCTTTAATCATCGGGGCCTTTTGCATGTTTTCCTATATATCAATCTGCATGCCAATTACTCCTTTACATACAATATTCACAACTACTTTCACAACTTCACAAGCTTTCACAGCTCCCCTCAACTGACACCTTCTTTATACATTTTTGCCCAATTTGCATCTTAATCCTCAATTCTCAATTGAGAGATGTCTGCATTTTATGATTTTCAGTGATTTGTCTCGATGCCTCTGGCATTATGTCTGCAAATGTTCTAATATAGCATAACATAGACTGTCCACCAATTTTGACGGTTCCCAACATCTGTTATATACATCTACATGATAAAGTTGCGCCTTTGGTGGGTGTGAAAACAAATTTTGGCCTTAAGGCCCCCTACTAATATGTTACTCTGCATGGGAGACATAATCCTGAAAGTGTGGGCAGCCGTGTTAAATTGAAATTGTAAAATCATAACCAAAATTGCAAGATTTAGAACAAGTTCACATAGTCTACGTATAGAAACAGGTCGCCATCAAAGGCAAAAAATTCCAGTAGCTGACAGAATCTGTGAGAAATGCAGCTTAAATGTGACTGAAGATGAAAGAAACTGCCGTATTATTCGCCCAAGCTATCAAACCTATCAGAATGAACTCTTTCAGTCAGCAGAAAATTTGATAATAATTCTAGATCACTTGATGACATGTATATAATATTAAAAAAATTGATATACAATTTTCATATTTTCATATATTATATGCATATATCTGTAAATATGTTTTAATGAAATTTAGCGATTGTATGTTTACAAGCTTGTCATAAAAAATATAATGATAATAATTAAATAATTTAATTTGGCATTTTATGGCCATCATATACCTTATACGAAAAATTCGACATCCAGTCTGAAAAGTCGACAACATGTACCTGAAACTGAAGATTTAACATCAAGTCTGAAAAGTCAACAATTCTGTTATTTGGTAAACTTTTATCTTTTGTAAAATGTGTTCAGTGAGATTAAACAGTTTGCATCACGTACATAGGAGCATGATAATTAATAGATGTTATATGATAGCAATACGAATAATCTTTTTCTGGATGTTCTGTTGTCTAGTCTGAAAATTGGTTGATTTAAAATGTTGTGCTTCCTTTCTTTATAATGCTCCTGTAACTGGATGTAAATGTTATGTATAATATCCACTAACACGATAAAATTCGTGAAAAGTAACTGGTGGCTGGAACCTACACTGTGAAATTGGAGGCACTGATTCAGCTCAATTGATTGACTGAGATGGTTGCACAAGTTGATTGAGCTAACATAGATTAATGTTTTGAGCTGAGATAGCTCAAAATACTGATCTCATGAGCGATGATGACTAAGCATTCAAGCTGAGAAAACTTAAAACACTGAGCTCTGTTGACTTGTACAATGCATTTTGCAAGACAGCTCAAAATATTGAGTTTTGTTGAATTATTGATTCATGCTGTAACGACGCAAAATATTGAGCTGTTTTGATTTATTTTAAGCTGCCTTTAATTTATATCTGTGTGATCATGTCGTATATAGGTATGAACGTGGGTTATAATCCCAAAATATTGCTATGATCTTCTCAATACTCAGGGGGCCAGGGCCCAATATTTTGATCCACTAAACACGGACTGCTGTAAAAGGTTGTGAGATATGGTTGGATCCCTAAGACCCTCAGCTATCATCTCCAGGTTCACAACCTCGCCACCGGCTTCTCAATCCCGGCAATTCAAGATGGCGCCCAAGATGGCCGCCGTTCTTTGAAATCTCGCTATCTCGGTGAATAAAGATCTGATGTGAGAGTATGATAGGTCTATTCTGGGGTTTTTGGGGTCACAGAATTCATCGATATGAATTTTAGCACTGTCCAGGCCACCTAACATCATGTATCAGGCATATTGGGCATTTTATTGAGATGATTATCGGAACACTTGAAGACAATGTTTTAATTGCATATGATTTGTCGAGCTAGACAATAAAAGGTATGAAATATTGGCTTAGTTCAAGAACAGTTTAAGAACTAATTTCTTGAGGATGATCATTTGCAACAATGACATCCTGTGATCTTATGTAATTTTTTAATAAGTGTTTTTTTTTTCCTGAACTAACATACTCAGATTACCTGAGACAAGTGCTGCACACTGCTGACTAGAAGTTTAGTGATATCAAGACGTTTTAGTGTTGGTCTAGTTAATTTACAGGTGGATGGGATAAGCGCTTCTGGGCAGTCTACTGGAAGTGGCTTATGAAAAAACCTTGAACTCTGATATCTATGCTTTGCAAAGCCACACCAAACAACACTTTTCAGACATGAAAGAACACACAAATTGCTGCAGTAGTTCACTTGAAGAGTAAAGTGAATACAGAGTGATTATCAAAGAATGTTTTTAAATGGAAGGCACAATGATCAGAATCTTCAGTTCAATGAAAAGTATTTTTTACTTATATGAAATGTTGATAAGCTAATTCTACATCTGCGACTAGACCACCAGCATCGAGCATACAGGTTTGGCAAAAAGTAGGCCTAGTGGTAAATTGTAAGGCACAACCTCTGCTAGAAGGCCATTGCACCAATAAATTTTGTCTTTTTGCTGATTATTATATCTGTTGAAGTATCGAGAATGAGTTGAAATGGTCTCATAATAATGAAATTTACCTCAGTAATTTAATTATCAGTAGAAACAATACACATGAAACCGAAGTGCAGCAAAATATACTAATTTCAGGATTATGTATAATCTTCACTATATCACGAAAAATCAATTTTAGGAATGAAATTGTCCTTTAAAGCAGTTTACGACACAAAAGTTCCCCAAAACTTGGTACCTTTAATTTCCTGATATGATAAGACCCCATAAACTTGGCAACAGCCTGAATCCTTGATGGATTGAATCCAAGTCAAGTCCCCTACCAGGAAGATTAGCGACTGATCTGCATCATAACAAGGAATACTGTGACACATTTACAAAGATATGGTACTTTGGAGAAAGACTCAATCATTAAGTTGTTACAGAAATTGGTCCAGAGGTAATGATAAATCTTGTCAAGCAACTGAAATAAATGTAGAATTGCTTAATGCAAGTCGATTTTGCAGATAATGATGTGTTTGTTACCACACAGTCCCCATGTATGAATGATTTCAAAGCTGATATGACCCAAGCCAGCAAAATAAGTGACCAATTCTATATGATTCAGCATATTAACTGCCATTCCAACAATTAGACACAAACCTGTTTGTTGAAAATCAGGTTCTCATTGCAGGATTAATAGAGGATTTTATACAGATGAGGTGAGGCAATTAAAGCCATAAAACTATTCATCTGGCATGGTGGAGGGGCAGTTTGCAATACATTATGGCAAGTTTGTGTTACGTTGGTTGCAGTGTGCATCTAACACAGCTCTTAATCTGCACCTGGTACATTGAGAAACTGAACATTGACAGAAATCAGACTAAGGCAGTATCCTAGAGCATGGCAACACAATTACAAAGACTGACAAATGAAAGAAATCTTTGTAGAAAGTCACACATTTGCAAAACTCGTATCTGTTGGTGTAAATAATAGCGCACAGTGGCCAAAAAAGTGTGAGCACACTACTTACAAGTTTCTAAATGCTTCATATTTTTGTTACTCAACACCTTTCCAGGAAATGGCATAAATATATTAAATTTTGTTTTGTCTGTAAGGAGGTAATTCACAAATGGCTGTCTGGCCTCACTAAGCATGGAATAGCCTGCCTGTTACTCAAAACAATTTGGGCATTTCTTGGCATATATTACACAATGTTATGAAAGGTTCAGGAACTGTTCATCAAAGATGCTTCATGTTATGTGTAATGTTGTAGACCCAGATGGAGAAATGACTTACCAATGCTGCGCATAAACCACGCAACTTCCTTATACACTCTATTTTAGAGTTTCTCACAAAGACCATGATATGTTTTTAATCTTGGTTTGTCTTCCATATCATTCCTATCAGGGTTCATGGAAATACCAAAATGTTTAGTAACACATGGAATGAAAAATCAAATGTTTATGAAGAAAAAACATGGCTGTGGAAATACCATTTGGTATTTATAAAAACAAACTTTGTTTAAAATGTTTTAGAGTGATACAGTGCAGTTCCACGCATTATTCTCGGTCAATGTCTGCCTACCTCTATAAAATAAAGAGGTTGTGAACCTGTAGGTGATAGCTGAGGGTCTGAGGAATCCAACCATACCCCACAACCTTTTACAGCAGCCCGTGTCTGGTGGACCTCACTGGCCCCCTGGGTACAAGGGGATCCATCTGATCCAGTGTTCTTCATTTTAGCACGACACAGTAGGCCCAAGATGCATTCAACGCAGGCCATTACATCACAAATTTAGAAATTTATTTCTTGTGAGGAAATCCCAATGGCCTAAGGCTCATCAGAGTTCGTATGGTATGGTATATTAGTCCATCACATGAATCTCAAAAAGGGCCTAAAAACACATTTTCGTTCGCCCCCCCCCTGTTTAGCTCACTTTCTTGGTACCAAATTGTTGCAAATATTGTCAAGATTCCATTTCTGCTTGTTTCCGGGCTGGCAAATGCCCTGAAACATGTTCTATTTGAGTTTGAATGAAGGAAGGTCAGGCATCACACAATGTCCAAAGTTGCCATTGCTTTTCACTAGTTTTACTCATATCTTTGCCTGTAATTGGGCTAGAGAGTTAATTTTAGTGTTGAAACATATGTTTTCAGACCCCAGGAGTCTGAATATGAATGTATTATGTTGCTAAATAGCATATTTATGCTATAAATTACATCAAATTCCACTCGCGAATGGTACAATTTTGAGCGAAATTATCAATTTTTAGAGATTTAACCTGTGATTGCCAACCTATCTGTTAGAATTATTTGCAGTAACATGTATGGGTTATACTCAGGGTCTGCTTTAAATTTCCTTTTTTATCCAGGTAAATTCATGGTCATCAGCATATTTTTCTGACACAGAAAAAGATAAAAATTGCAATATATTTCAAGAATTCAACTTATTTCAGCATATGACTCTGAAAAGATGTATGAAAACACAATTTACTGCCCTCTCCCCTGTGTTTAGCTCACTTGTTTGGTACCAAAATGTTGCAAATATGATCTAGATTCCATTTCTCCTTGTTTCCAGGCCAGAAAATGCCCTGAAACATGTTCTGTGGAGTTACAATGAATGGAAGTCAGGCTTCAGACAATGGGCAAAATCACCATTGTTTTTGACTGGTATTACCTATATCTCTGGCTGTAATTGAGCCAGAGAAATTATTTTAATATTGAATCATTATAAATAAGTTTTTAGACCCAAAGAGTCCGAGTATGGGAGTTTAAACTTGCTAAACAGCATATTTACACTCAAAATTATTTCCAATTCCAGTCAAAAATCGCAACCGTTTGAGTGAAATTATTAATTCTAGAAATATAATTTGTGATTGCCATCCAATTTGTTAGAACTAGTTATTGTACGTCTTAATTCCTCTGTACATGTAATAAACAGTGAATCTGTTTAAAATCACTCCCTGTTTTCTGTTTAATAGGGCCTATATAGAAGTGCAATGGCCTAGCTAGTGGATAAGGTGCTCGCTTTGCAACTGAAATGTTGAAGTTTGATTCCGAACCATGGCACAGAGGAACTAATAGTGGACTAGCGAAATTCCAAAAAAGCCCCTAGAAAATTTTTTTCTGGCATTTCTTGTTAATACTTGGTAACCATGGTAGAAGTGGGCTATGGGGGAAGGGATTAAAGGTAGGGGTCGATGTCGGCGTCAATTTTTTATTTTAAGGTCAATTAGGGGTCGTTAAAGGTCATTAAGGCAAAATTACTGAAAATTCATGTTTTTTCTCTTTCAACAGTGTTTAGTGTAGCCCATGGTACACAGAATAGCTTAAAAAGGGTCAGAGGGGTTGGACTTTCACACTTGTGACCATATCAGTACCCTTTAAATTATTAATTAGGCAATGATTACTGTTTTGCAATTAGCAAAGGTCGTCAATCAGTCCATGTATCAAGAGGAAGAAAAAATCATTGAAATTTAATCAGTTACTTGGTTTAGGCACTACAATGTATTTATATGTCATCTTATATGTTTTTGACATAGTTTTTTATGAAAAAAATCAAGATGTATGTGTACTATAATACATATATGTGTTCCCCATGCGTACATGCTAAGAAGACGGTCAGCAATTGCAAAAGCCTGGAAAATGATATGGCTGTCAAACTATGTTCACAGTCTAAATGATCCATGGTTCAATGGGACTGTTATACACATTTGTCTGATATGGAATTGCACCATGTTAATTTTGATATCATTATTCTTAACAATTCAAATTTATTGTCCTACCAGCATCATTAATATTACATTAAGAAGATGGAAAAATCAATTTTTTCTCATCTAGCCAATCTAGAGATCAGTTGACAATCACAAGATAACTCATTCCTAACCAACCAAAACATATGTGGATGAATAGCCATTTAAGTCAGCTTTCATCTGACTTTTTAGTTTCCTTGTTACTACAAGTTACAACCCTCTAAAAGCTAAATAAATGTTGTTGTCAGTGTCAAAAATCTCCTCGGAAACACCAAATTCCCCCATGTATTTTCAATGCCCTCTGTCCTAATCACCATATAACTCATTCCTAACCCAACAAAACAAATGCGGATGGGTAGCCCTTGATGTAAACCTTCATCTGGCACCTTGGTTTCTTGTTATTACAACTATCAACCCTCTAAAAGCTAAATAAATGATGCAGTCGGTGTCAAAAATCTCCTTAAAAACACAAAATTTTCCCATATATTTTTCAATTCCGCAAGTCCTAATCTCCATATTACTCCTTTCTAACCAACCAAAATGGATATGAATAAATCGCCCTTGATGTAAGCTTTCATTTGGCACCTTAGTTCCTTGTTACTACAACTGTCAACCCTCCAAAAGCCAAATAAATATTGCGGGCGGTGTCAAAAATCTCCTTGGAAACACAAAATTCTCCTATGTATTTTCAATTCCACCTGTCCTAATCACCATACAACTCATTCCTAACCCATCAAAATGGATGTGGATAAATAGCCCTTGATGAACGCTTTCATTTGGCACATTGGTTTTCTTGTTATTACAACTGTCAACCCTCTAAAAGCTAAATAAATATTGTTGTCAGTGTCAAAATTCTCCTCGGAAACACAAATTTCTCCCATGTATTTTGAAATCCACCTGTCCTAATCACCATACTACTAATTCCTAACCCACCAAAACAAATGTGGATGGATAGCCCTTGATGTAAGCCTTCATTTGGCACCTTGGCTCCTTGTTACCAAAGTTGTCAACCCTCCAAAAAGCTAAATAAATGTTGCAGTCAGTGTCAAAAATCTCCTCGGAAAAACAAAATTCTCTTATGTATTTTCAATTCTGCCTGTCCTTATTACCATATAAGTCGTTTTAACCTATCAAAATGGATGTGGTAATTAGCCCTTGATGACAGCTTTCATTTGGCACCTTGGTTTCCTTGTTACTACAGTTGTCAACCCTCTAAAAGCTAAATAAATGTTGTGGTCAGTGTCAAAATTCTCCTCGGAAACACATAATTCTCCCATGTATTTTAAATTACACCTATCCTAATCACCACATAAATCATCCCTAACCCAACAAAACAAATGTGGATGGATAGCCCTTGATGTAAGCCCTCATTTGGCACCTTGGTTCCTTGTTACTACAACTGTCAAAAGCTAAATAAATGGTGCGGTCAGTGTCAAAAATCTCCTCGAAAACACAAAATTCTCCCATGTATTTTCAATTCCGCCTGTCCTAATCACCATATAAGTCCTTTCTAACCCATCAATATGGAAGTGGATAAATAGCCCTTGATGAAGGCTTTCATTTGGCACCTTGGTTTCTTTGTTACTCTTATTGTCAACTCTCCAAAAGCTAAATATATGTTGTGGTCAGTGTCAAAAATCTGTTCTGAAACACAAAAATCTATCATGTTTTTTCAATTCCACCTTTCTTGATAACTGGATAACTCATTCTCAACCTGCCATTATTAGGGTACCAAAATAACTTGGTCCCATTAACTATTCACATGAGTGCTGAGGGACCTCTCTGATTTTCCCAACTAATTTTTGGCTAAGATTAAAGAAGTCCGCCTACAAATCCATGTTTTGGGAAAACTGTTCTTTCTAGGTTTAAACCTTTTACCTGCAACTGCAACATTAATTGATATTGAATGAAAAAAACTATAATTAACCAGTTCTGTCATGAGTACATGTAGGTATATTGGAACTAACGAGAATTACTTTGGCCTGTTAGTCAGAGAGCATCCAAGTTAAGTTTGCCATAAGTTAATTAATTAATGATTATAGTACTTACTAATTGGTATAGATAGCTTTACTCTACTCTAGGAAAATGCAGATGTACAATATTTATTAAGCCGACATTTAGCAAGAATATTTTCTCGAGATATTTGAACTGGGAAAAAAGGATGCTTTTTGGAGTACGCCAATCATTACGTGTCCTGCTAAAATACATCGTTAAGGGTGAAGTGCATTAATTAAGTATCAAAATAGTAAAGTTCATTACATTGAGGCATAGTTCTGGCCTAAACTTGAGCTATTTAGTCTCTTTAGGTCTTATGATTAATTTTATTTTCAATTTTTCCTGAAAAATCACCACTTTCTTGGTTTTTACCTTAACGACCTGTAATTAACCTTAAAATTCAAATCCGGAAGTGGCATCCACCCTAGTCCTTTTCTCTAACCTTTTACCTATCAAACTGGCATAGATTCCTTCCATTAACAAGAAATGCCTCTAACAGTACACACAGAATCATGTATTGGCTGGTCCACTAATATGCAGTATACCAGTCAAAAACAATAGTTATTTCGCCCGTTGTCTGAAGCCTGACTTCCATTCATTGTAACTCCACAGAACATGTTTCAGGGCATTTTCTGGCCTGGAAACACGGAGAAATGGAATCTAGATCATATTTGCAACATTTTGGTACCAAACAAGTGAGCTAAACACAGGGGAGAGGGCAATAAATTGTGTTTTCATGTATCTTTTCAGAGTCATATGCTGAAATAAGTTGAATTCTTGAAATATATTGCAATTTTTATCTTTTTCTGTGTCAGAAAAATATGCTGATGACCATGAATTTACCTGTACAAAAAAACGGAAATTTAAAGCAGATCCTGAGTATAACACATAGATGTTACTGCAAATAATTCTAACAGATAGGTTGGCAATCACAAGTTAAATTTCTAAAATTGATAATTTCGCTCAACATCGTACCATTCGCGAGTGGAATTTGATGTAATTTATAGCATAAATATGCTATTTAGCAACATAGTACATTCATATTCAGACTCCTGGGGTCTGAAAACATATGTTTCAACACTAAAATTAACTCTCTAGCCCAATTACAGGCAAAGATATGAGTAAAACTAGTGAAAAGCAATGGCGATTTTGGACATTGTCCGACGCCTGACCTTCCTTCATTCAAACTCAAATAGAACATGTTTCAGGGCATTTTCCAGCCCGGAAACAAGCAGAAATGGAATCTAGACAATATTTGCAACAATTTGGTACCAAGAAAGTGAGCTAAACAGGGGGGGGCGAACGGAATCCTGATTTTGGAGAGTCATGTGATGGACTATATGCCTATATTTGAAAATACTCTGACTTGGAAATGTTGGTTGACTTGTGTGAAAGCATGTATCTAACTACTCCCAGAAATTACTGTATGATAGATGAAAATGAAAAAATGGTCACCTGAGCGGTGCAATACTCAATTTTCTTAGGGATAGAGCAATATAAATGTTCTATTTTCTTTTAAGTAAATAATTATTTATAACTTAATGCAGCACTGTGAGACATGCTTGTTATATATGGCGCTGAATGTGGCTGAGATCATGTCAAGCTATCTGTAACAACTGAAGCTTTCACGTTTTCACAGCTTGATATTATGATTCGTTTGGACAACTTAAAGTTGAATCCCACACTTGGCAGGAAATCTAAAATCCATGAGATATTCATGAAACTTTGCCAAAAATTTCTTCAAAAAGAAAGCTTTCCAACGTTGAAAAAAAAAAGACGGGCTATCCAACATAATTTTCGAACTATGATCTTTTCAAAATCGTATGTCATTACATTAAAACATACAGTAAAATACTAAAAACGTGTGGGATTTATAACGAAAAGCAACATCACTCAAACAATATCCATGAGATATTTATGAAAAATTAAAGGAATATAGCTGAACATACACTTTATTGAAAAACAAGTGTTTGAAGGGGGGGTTACCAATGTTTTTTGAGAGTTACGTGGAGTACAATATGAGAAATTTATGAAAAACAGTTCAACAAAAATAAGCCCTCCTTAAAATAAACTTGAATATCTCAAAGATTCCTTCTCCGATTTTTATGAAAGTTAGATTGGATTATAGGCCTATATATTGACCCAAAATGTGTGCATTTATAGTTTAGTGCCATTATTTCTGGCTGAGCCAGCAGCCTTCGAGTGAGCATACCTCTGTCTTCAAAAATCTGTGGCTTTTCCAATGCATATGAACAATTTGACCAAGCGGGGGAGCCACCAGCTGGGTATTTTTGTTGAACTGTGGAGTACAATAGGTGGAGTAGCTGTATTCTGTGGGATTCAACTTTAAAGCATTGAGCCATCACAGCTGAAAATTGTAAACATTCTGAGACAGCTCAAAATATTGCTTCAACACAGTTTTCAAATTTTACAGTGTAAGGTAACATAACTTACATATCAAATCAAATTTAATATATTTACTCAATCTCTGACTTTCTATG
The DNA here is from genome assembly GCA_026936325.1 of Platynereis dumerilii. Classification (NCBI taxonomy): domain Eukaryota; kingdom Metazoa; phylum Annelida; class Polychaeta; order Phyllodocida; family Nereididae; genus Platynereis; species Platynereis dumerilii. The sequence continues at coordinate 2,567,756 of JAPTHN010000038.1, read as the reverse complement.
TATTTATAAAAAACGGTATCACATTTACTAACCCTTGTTATCTTGCAAAGATTACACTGACAAATGTATCATTTCTGTTATCTTTATGTCAATAAAATCGTTATTATAATAGGCCTATAATGTCCAAAAATGTCCTGGACGGATTTAGGTGCCCTAGCCTTCAATTTTTGTTGCCATGGTTTCAGCAAAAACTATTTAAATATTTTACTTTTTTCGCAGCTAAGGATAGATGGAAGGAATCCCTAAAAATAAGCAACATTTTCATAGTTGTACATATTCTATTTTCTTGGAAATACAGTTTTAGCCAAAAGCGGATGGATTTACCACCCTTGATGCACATTTTGCAGTCATAAAAAATATTTTCTCTATTATGGCTTCACATACGAAATGAATTCTGGTGTATAAAGTTGCATGACTACCAGAAGATGGATCAATGGCATATATATTCTAATTTGTTTTCTTCAAAATGTTGGTTTTTGACCAATTTTTGACGACATTGTGATGTTACGAGGTATAAAGCCTACTACAAAGTTTGAACATCTACCTTGGTAGTACATCAACTGCAGATTCCAAAAATGATGAAAAACCAATCTTGGGTGCAACAGCAGCCGATTTATAATATGACCAAAAAAAATGTTTGTAAACTTGCAATCACTACAGGTTTAGTAAAATATTTAAAATTAAAAAAAAAAAAAATTCGCTTCCAGTGCACAACTCGGTATGAGTTGTACCTATGGACATGAAAAACTGCCATAGTACCTCCGTGTTAAATACCCTAGATAAGCCTTTGGGGGGTCCAAATCCTCTTACAAAAATTGATAATACCTATTTCAGCAAAAATGTGAAAATATTTCATTTTTTCAGTGCTCCGTGATTCCATCAATTTTTTTAGTTAGATATCTGAAATTCCACACTTATGAATTATAACTCTTACAATTACTTAACTCATTTGGAGAGCTAATCTGAACAATTTTTATAAAAACAAAACAATTTTTAAATGCCTCATTTCTGAAATTTTTCAGTGTATTGTGGTTTATTCAAATATTAATGGTCATGAATAAATTGGTTAACTTCAACCAATAATTTTTATAGTAAACATGTCAAGAAGTAACTTTTATGGCCAATACATATATATTTAATGCTAATTTTATGTTTATATAGCAACTTTAAAATGCATACAGATGTGAAAATATCCATTTCCCACCATGTTCCTATCTAAAGTTATGCTATGAATGTGAACGAAAATACCATGGAGAGTGTATTACATGATTTCCATGCATATGTTTGCCATATAACCATGTTCAAATTGAGATGCACGAGGAAATTACTTGTTCCCAAAACACACAGATTCAGCCGGTGTAAGATTGCTGCTGAGAGCAGAGGGAATGCTGCCGCGCAGCCTATGTTTGACTTTACAACACGTGTCCAATACAGGCTGTGCATTCAAAGCATTCCTCTCATTGAATCAACAAGTGCTGATATCACACATGTGATTTGAACCGAAGAATCTGACGGATACAGCTGACAAAATCTATCATTAAACAGCAGACATATTGTTTTGCAGTAACTTATATTGTCGAACTAGTAACTTATATTAAGGAACTAATTATTGCATTCAAAGAAAAACTCTATGAAATCTTCAACTTGCAACATGGTGCAGGACACCATAGAAAGAGGACAATGGGGCAACAAACTTGACGTTCTCCTCTCTTACATTGGATACACTGTGGGACTTGGGAACATCTACAGGTTTCCCTATCTCTGCTACAGAAATGGGGGAGGTGAGTTAGTTTTTTTTTTCTTTTTTAGGAGGGTGGGTGATTACTGATTGGCCTACATTTGCCAATTACACAGGAACCAAGCAAGGTACAGATATAAATTGGAACCACAGTGTGCAGAATATTTTAAAAATCTTTGTATCAACTATCCATGTGTATGGGTGGACTGAAACTGATAATTTGTGAGCTATTAGCTAAAATAGCCTAAAATTCAATGTCAAACCCCCATCTATCTTTGGGCTCTTGAGCAACATCTAAAACACCTTCAAATGAGCTGCAATTTAAGCGGGAGTAGAGAGGGGCTATAGAACCCATTTACTGGTTAGCCCCAACAAATTTCCAACTTACATTTTTTTAGACACCATAATCTTGATGTTTATAGCATGTAATACTGACAACAGGAGCAATCCTGACTTATGTAATATAACTGGACGTTAAGCCCTCCATCAATCAGAAATCTTCTTAAAACCAAAACACATCACATGAGCTCCACCGAGGCTGAGTGTTCTGTGCATAGAACTGAACATACATGTAGATTAATGGTCTCAGTAATTTGCTTCAGATGAGGTTTGCAATGTCGTATCTGATTGGACCATCCCATCCTGATGCCTAGTTCTCACGACAGTGGTTAAGTGACGGCGAAGCTGTCTAGGTGCCAGGAAGCCACATTTCGGCGTTTCAAATCATTTTCGGACAATTATATAATCAATTAGAGGTCATACATCGTCGTAGATGGTTCCTAGGACGATGAGGCACTCGTTTTCTACGGCGAATCGCTCGTAATTGGAGCCGTAGCAACCCCCAAAGAGGAGCAGGACTGTGTCGGCGAGTTGGCAGGAGCTTCGGTGAAGTACCATTGCTTCAATGTTAAACTAGCCTCGCCCAAGGAGCCTCTTGCTTCGCCCAAGCACCCTCTTGCCTCGCCCAAATATTCAATTACGCCCAAGCAAATACCTGTTACGGTGAGGCAAATAGCTGTTTCGGCGACCAAAAACTAAGCAAAACCTGTTGTCCTGTCGATGCGCATTTTTTAAACCAGCACATTTTTGAGCCGGCACATTTCAACAGACGCATGACCCCCCCCCCCCAAAAAAGTATTTTTTATGAAAGTTGGACTGGTTATCATAATTATAGCAGACCCTGAGTGTGAATACATCTTATTTTCTCTTGTCCCAAACAAATTCGAAATAGGTCTTCATTTGGCACTCAAAACATTGATTTTCTTTATAATTCAACTGAACAATGCTAAAACTGTACGCGAAGAACAACAGTGTTTGGTTTGATGCTTATAATGGACAATTATAATTGATAATTTTTTTCCATGGTCAATTTGCTGCAAGGACAACATTAACCGTAATGAGACTTATCATATTTGGCCACAAACTTGTTTACAGATAGCAATGAATGCTTCTTTTTATGGCTCAAGAATGACAGCCAGCTAAAGACAATTTGAGATTTCTTGGCCTTATATTTCCTTTGAGCAATTGGTTTTTTGAGTTGAAAGGGACCAGTACTTAAAAGTAGCTCCGGGACCTGTACCAGAGGTCAGGCGCTAAGAAAATAGTTCAAGAGCAAGAACTATGATCGGGCTCAAACCCCGCAATTGGATGTCATGTTGACACATGGCTGTACCTTTTAAGATAGAAGAGATATCTCGAGATTAGAGCAGATATTCCAAATTATTTATTTTAAGGTCTAAACTGTACCACACAGTCCCTTTCATTGGTTTGCAGTGGCGAATACAATGTGACCCAGCGGTAGACCTAGAAGTCAGTTGAAAATCAAATCATGACTGATTTAATAGGAATTGAACTGATTATTTCAACTAGTATGCAGAATTGAACTCCAACTAGTTGAATAATTTACAACCGACTAATTCCAACTTTTCAAATTAAAGAAATACGAAAAAAAAAAAACTGTGAAAGGCAGGATTGACCATCCCTTGGATTCTCATTTTCAAAATTACAATTATCTAAAAAATTTGATTTAAAAAAATCAATAAAGACAACAGATCAAACTCTTATCATCCCCTAGATAGACCTCGGAATCAGTCAAAAAGGTCAGTTGATTTTCAATTTTCAACTCTGTCAGTCACATCTTGGGTGTTTTGCAAAAGTCAGTTAGAATTTTTCAATTAATCTGACTGAGAAAGCATATCCATGAATGAAAACCATTTTGATTTGATCATTTCGGAGTGAGTCCGGGCCCCTCCTAGACCACTGATTTTAAAGGGGAATTTTGAAGAAAATATGCCGCGACACGGGCCTTCAAATGCCGGAAAATACTCAGGACCCCAGTAGACAATCCGGTCTGGGTCAACCACATGTTCGCTTTCGCGACATGCGTATTAATTATACCATAATTTATAGAGACTTTGTTTTTCTATATAAAAATATTGGTCAAAAGTTGGGGGGGCTAAGGCTGGGCTTCAGACATTTTTGGGGGGCTTCAGCCACTCCTTGCCCCCCCTATGGAGCCGCAACTGAACGTGATATCATTAATGAAATACAGTTGCTATAAAAACCTGGTTTTGGACCAAAATATAGTAAGTGTTGGTCTGGTATTGGCTTTATTTTTAATGAAAACGCATCTACTAGGCGGCCATCTTGGAAAATGGCCGCCATATTGGATTAAAGTTTGGCTAGCGGCCTACTAGTCTTAAAGGGGTCACCCTCAATAGAGAATTGAAAATAAATATGTCTGAGTCTATGTCTGTCTCAGTCTGAGTCTAGCGAGCTTTTTGGTAGAATATAGGCCTTATAGAGCATGTGTGCCAAATTTCATGCTTGCATACCAATTTGAAATATCTTTATGGTTATTTGCATTTATCTGCTGCACTATAAATGTCTATTCAGTTGCTGATTTGCGGGTCCTTTGGCCAGGAGTACAGTCAGCATTTTTTGGAAGAGGGTGTGGGGCAGAATGTTTTTCATAAACTCTTGTTACAAAAATATGGCTTGCAACTCACTGCCTCTAATCAATTTTGATGATATTTTGTGATTTGTTAAATTTTGTGAAGATTATAGATAAAATTAATGAAAATTGCTCCACTCATAACTTTAGTTTCCTCTATTTATTATAAAATCTTTATTATAAAAGTTATGTTTTGGTGTATTTCAGGAGCCTTTCTCCTCCCCTACTTCTTGGTGCTCATCTTCACTGGTCTCCCCGTCTACTACATGGAGATCATGTTGGGTCAGTACTCAGCTTGTGGGGCCTCAACTGTCTGGAAATTTGCCCCTCTATTCAAAGGTACAGTACAACCAAGTTTACAGCTGCGGAATGAATGTGATTGCTAAAAGGCTTCTTGTTGTGTAATGTCCATATGCATGTATAGTGATGCCTGTAAGTAAGTATAAAGTGGGTGATGCTTTTGCCATTGGGTCAATGCTAAAGATCCTCGACCAAACTGCTCGTGGAAGCATGGATTTTTGTCCAAGGAGGTGAAAACATATACGATATAAAAGATATATAAATCCAAGAAAGTCCTGGTTAATAAATCTTTTTTTGATAAGGAGGATTAGAATGGGGTGATTCTTCAGTAATTTGACCCCTTGGCCTTTTCCTGCCACCCTATTTTCGGGGGCCAGAAAGGATGTCTCAGATCACTTATTTGTTTGAACTAAGTGTCACACCACCAAGTGAATCACCCAGAGAGATAGTAGAGATAGTTTCATTAATATCTGATCAGATTATAAGTTGTACTCATAAAAGATGCCTCTGACTATATGAATCATGTTTCTTTTTTAGTTTTAATTGCATTCTTTTAAAATTATGCAGGTTTTAAATTTTAGTCTGTTCTCTTGTGTAATTCCGTGGGACTTGCATGTTAAAATTGGCAAACATGCATTTTCTTGTAGATTTGGGTGCATAGAACACATTTTCGAATGATTGCATTTTTTTCGGACAGAACTTCCTGTAAAATCCAAAATGGCCGCCAAGATGGCTGCCGAGAAGCATTTTTCACCTATTTCGGTCAATATTTAACATAGATTAACAAGTGACAGGTCATCTTCTGTATTTTTAGGGCCAAGGAATTCATTTTTGTAGGTTTCAAAGCCATTAAAGTAATATTTGATGCATTTTGTTCCATGATAGTAACTAAAATAGCAGCGCAATCATCAGTTACTCTTGTTCCAGACAACTATGAGTGTGTCTCAAGATCCTCAGGAAAGTGACAGCACAACTTGAACCCTGGAAATTCACAGGGACATTCTCTGGGGTCAATAGAAGTTACTTGCCTGATGTCTAACAACATTTATACGTTGGGTAATTAAAGGCCTAATTAAGGATTTACATCACCAAGGGCGTGATTCTGAAATTGAAAAGAGAATAGAAATTGTCACAGACAATTTTGTGTGCCTTTGAAAGCGACCGCCAAGTTCAACACAAATCCAAGATGCAAGTAATGAAATTGTTGATTTCCTTTATGGTATTTGTCAGTTGGTCAGATGGCTGGTGCTCACATTCCTCCAATGATTATTCAAGGTAAATTTATGTATTTTGCAATTGATAATGTTGACTTAAGGGAGGGCAGCCCAGATGGCAAGAGAACATTGCATAGGTCTGCTGCAGCAATATTCCAAAGAAAACCTTCAAAAGGTATTGCTATGCCTAGTAACCATAGATGCATAATTGAAGAGATGGATGACAAAGTTCTTCAGTCTCATCCTCTGCTGAATATTGTAACTTGCAACATTGACAGCCGCAGAAAACCAGAGTCACAAGTGTATGAAGATTACAAACTTCACAAGTACTGCAACCCTTGGCCCTCAAAGACCTGGCCTGGATACTTTCTCTAACTGTGCTTCAAATCTCTGATGGTGATCCATCTCCAAAAGATATTCCCTTTTGGGCTGCTTACAATTCACTGACAGGCTTTGAAAAAAAGCCAACCACAATTGTGGATGGGCCGCCCTTGATTCCTGAGCCCCCACAAGACTGGCAGTAAACCATTTTAAAGCAAGCTCAGAACATCAGTACAGCAATAGTGGATCAAAACAATGAAACAGTTATTACTTCAGACCCGCAGCTGTGTGAAAAGACCAAACAAATGCACATGTCATCTCCAGAATACGCAGACAAATATATTCTTCACGCTGGTGAGCTGCACTTGAACTTGAACTTGAACTTGTAGTTGTAATTTCCTCCTCTGTGGCAGGAGAACCCTCATTGGATGAGGTAATATTTTAAAAGTCTCCGTGATAAAATTGAGTTAAAAAGTCCGGGTATGAAGTAAATTGAAGGGTTATTAAAATCCGATTTAAAGCGTTATTAAAATCCGAATTAAAACGTTATTAAAATCCAGGTTAAAACGTTTTGGTTTAAAGGTTTGTGAAGTTAGAAATGATATGTCACAAGTTTAAGAATTTTAAAAAGACGTCAGCGGCACACGGCTAGTTGCCTCCTCTGCAGTCTCCTTCTAGCAGCCGTATTCGCGGAGCCCGTTCCAAATAGAATGGACCTGTGATTGTGTAGGGTGTAGCATAATCTTCGCGTCATATACTCGGCAGCTTCCAGTTCATTTTCTTCTGCACAGTGATGCGACGGGTCCAGAATGAACTTCACTTTCCCAGCGGCTGTGCGGATATTGTAGGCTTGGAAGTAGGGACTCAGCTTTCCCAGATGTGATGACCTCCACTCTTCGAGGGCTCTGCAGCCAAGTATGAAGTGTGTCTCAGTCTCCGGCTCTTCATTACAGAGAGGACACATGTCTCTTTGGTTTCTGCCAGAGCATCTTGCTGCCGTGAGGGGGTAGCGCCCAAGGGCAAGCATCGCCTTGGTCTGCGCCATCACCACCTGCATAGGGTCATTTCCACACCACCATATATGGTGAACGCTCCCCAGTCTGCATGCACTGATGTTTAAGTTCCGTAGGGACTTCATTTGGCTGGCTTGGGATTTCAACTTGTCGTCCCAGTAGCTGTACACCTGTTTTCTGACAATTTTCTTCCACTGTTCTTTCGGCGGGGGCCTATTCATCAACATCAGAGGGGATGGCAGCTCGTACTGGTACATCAAGCATTTCAGCTCCACCGTCCAGCTGTTTGAGGCAGTGGACTTCAGTGTCAGTTGCCTGTGCAGCAGGTCACATTCTGGTGTACCTTGTCTTTGACTAATGCTGTTGAATAGTGATAGCATTTTCATGTGGAGTAGCGCTTGAAGGGGTAGCTCACCCAGTAGCAGGTAGATCCCTGGTACAGCAGTAGATTCAGGCAGGCATTGAATTTGGCGAAGTAGGACACGCTGGAATCTGTCAAGGTCTTCATAGTCCTTTGTCTTCAGTCTCATTGCTTCAAGGCCGTAGAGTACAGCAGGTGCGACGTATGTCGCTACAAGCTTTAAGGAGACTTCAGGCGAGACACCATTGTAGCCATGTAGCCCAGCTCCCATAAGGGAGTAGGCCGTTCTCCTGCCCACCTGTATTCTGTTAACCACAGCCTCAGAGGCCAATCCGTCAGAGGTTCGGACGAGGCCCAGATGAGTTTCCCTGTCTGTATAATCGATGGTGCTCTTGTTAAATTTTAATGATGGTTTTTCTTTGTCGATCTCACCTTTCTTTTCCATCCTCATGACTTTTGTCTTGGTTGCACTAAACTGATATCTGACGTTGGCTGCGTTGTCCTGTGCCATTAAGAGTAGGGTCTGGGCATTCTGGAAACTGTCGGAGATGATGCAGTTGTCGTCTGCTACTGTCGGGATCCCAAGAGTTATTGCTCCGATCCTGTAAGATGATGGGTGTTTTCTTATTCTCCGTAAGAATGGGTTTTCCTTGGCTTTGAAGGCTTCCGTGGAGGTCTCGCCGCCCTGCCGGATCCCCCGCCCCTCAGTGATGCTCCTTGATAGACGTCCCTGTAATCGCACCTTTGAAGTCACTTTTGCGTACATATCCTTGTATAACAACCATAGATTTGCATCCATGTCGAGATCATATAGGGAATTTAGCATAATTGTGTGGTCCACCATGTCAAAAGCCTTTGAGCTGTCCATGAATGTCACATAGATGGTATGGCCATTGTCCGCAGCTTCTGCTATCGCTTCTGTCACAAGAAAAGCACAGATTGATGGCGATACTCCATTGGTGAAGCCGTACTGCATGGGGTCCTGTCTGGCTTTGGCAACTGCTTTGGTTTTGTCCATCATATTCCGCTCCACTATTTTCCCCAGGGTTGACGCCATAGTTATTCTCCTGTAACTATCTGGGCTTTTCGCTGGCTTTCCTTTTTTGTGGACTGGCACAATTGCTCCGATCTTGAATTTATCCGGTAGTTTGCACTCCTTGAAGATCTTTTTTGACAGCAGGCTCAACACGTCTAGTATTTCTTGTGAAGCATATTTGAGATGCTCAGCCGTGAGGCCGAAAACATCAGCAGCTTTCCCATTCTTAAGGGAGCGTATATAGGCAGCCACTTTTTGCGGTGCAATTGGTTCAGGTGTTGCAGCACGTTGCTCCCAGCTACTGCAGGAGTTGAGGTAGAGCATCAGTTTCATATCGTTGTAGTAGGGCTCGTTGAAATGGTCCATCTCCTTTACAGAGGCAAGATCTTCATAATAGTCTGCCCATCCATTTAACTGGCCCTGGTTGCTGTCGCCGAAGTCTATGGTGCTGCACACGAGGTGGGCTGTCTTTCTCTGCCTGCCAACCAATTTAAAGAATAAGTTTCTGTCGCCCGTGCTGGCCACGCTTATTTCTTCCATTTGTGAACGTCTGTGCATTGCTGCCAGCTGTCGTTGCATAGACCTTAGGTCCTTTTTACTTCGCTTGACTTCTGCCTTGAGTGGGTGGTCAGGGTTTTTCCCCTCCAGCTTCCATTGCCTGTGTAGTGTTTTCACCTCCTGGATGGCTGGTTTTAGATCTGCGGCCCACGGGTAGGTGCTATTCCTCTTCTTTTTCTTGCCTCCTGGAGGGCTGGCCAAGTCAGCGCTATTTAGGAGGATCTGGTAGATTCTGTCAACGACACAGTCTGTCGGTAGTTCTCCGCCTCCTTCCTCAAGGAACACACTTAGTTTAGACTGGGTGTAGTGCCTATACTTCTCTGTGTCTATCTTCCTCCAGTTTGGTTTCTTCTTGGCTTCCTCATGGGCTCCCTCGTCCCTCTCTTTGTGCATAGATAACTTGACTTTGGCTATAATGGCGTCATGGCTGCCGGTATTTAGTGGGTGCCTGCTCTCGACATTTGCCAAGGATTTGGCTTCCTCCGAATTTTCCATGGCCATGATGTGGTCGATTGTCGAAGTGATGCCTCCAACAAAGTGGTGATATGTGGGGATGTCGTCTGGCACGATCGTCACAAGGTTCATCTCAGCAGCAAACAGTTTCAATTTCTTATCGTTACTGGACGGCTTTTGTCGTTTCATGGCAGCATTCAAGTCTCCAAGCCAGATTACTCTTCCCTCTTTTGTAAACTTCTGGTACAACTCGTATACTTCATCGAGTACACTGTCGTAGCAGTCCTTACTACCTGATGTTGGCATGTAGGTGTTGATTAGGAACAGCGGGTGTCTGCCAATACCTAGCTGGGTCACAACTATCCGGTTTGAGCCGTCAGGTAGGGGAGTGACTACATGACCTACTTCCTTTCGCCATAGGGTGGCCAAACCTCCTGTGCCTTTCTGTCTGGTAGCCTGGCTGGCTGGGTTGCCATCGTCGCTGCACTTGATTTGGTAACCCACTCCAGGTACCAGTGACTCAACCTCAACTGCTTCGTAACTATATAGCCAGTGTTCCTGTAGGCAGATCACATTGCAGGTATCCAACATGTGGTGTAAGTATGGGAGGTTTGTCCTAATGTTTTCGATGTTTAGTGACGCAATAGTTACATAGTTTGAAGCCGCGGTCTCGTTTTGGTTGTATGGCTCAGAGCTAAAAAAGACCCCTCATTTCCTCTGCGCTGGGGGTTGGCTTCACTGGTCCTGGGCTGGGTTTCCGTGGTGGTGGTGTCTTTTGGCGGTTCCTCTGTTATGTCAATGACTTCGCAGGCTCTGTTGGTGCACGATGTCTCACTGTAAGCCGCTGTTGGTAATTCTAGGGTAGCTAGAGATTTTCTCCATTTGCTTGGCGGTGGTCCTTTTGGGCCTTCAGTGGGGGTATCATTCACCGCTCTGCTTTCCGGAAGATGACTTCTTCCCAGGTTGGTTCTGCCTGTCGTCCTTTTCGGGTCGTGACATGTTGCGTCTGTTTTGGTCCATGCATTCCCGGTAGCATACCTTTGTGGTGCCGGGTGCGCTGCTGCCCTCGGACTGGAGAGGCCATGGTCTTGGTTGGACGGTCTCGGGTGGCCGGTTTCATTCCTTTGTGGTGCCTGGTGCGCTGCTGCCCTCGGTCTGGAGAGGCCATGGTCTTGGTTGGACGGTCTGGGGTGGCCATGGCCATAATCGTAGACTTGCGGACGTTGGCCATATTCGTAGACTTGCGGACGTTTGGTCCCATAACTGTAATCGTAAGCCTGTCGGCCTTGAGTGTAGTGCCCGTAATATGGCTGCCTATATCCTTGCCAGGCATAGGTGGGCATATACCCGTCCAAATGCATTCTCTCCTTGGCTGTTTGTTGCCATTGGCATGACTCCACCTTACGATCCAGCTTCTCCAAGCAACCATTCAGTTTAATAATTACAGTGCAGAGCAGTTGTACAAGGGTATCGTCTTGCTTTGGTCTCTCATCGACCAACCGCTGCTGGACAAGTAATTGTAGTAGTGTCACAATGGTATTATTCGCGTTATTATTGTTACTGCAGGGTTCAGATGAGCAGTTACAGTTTCTACTGGGACCAGGCAAGTATGAACGATCACATTCTCGCCGGCCGGTGGAATTTTCCTTTTCTGGCTGGGCTTGGTTTCGCGGGGCATTGCTTTGGGATAGCAGTTGTGTCTCCAGGCGGTGGATTAGCTGGTCCTGAACTCGGACTTTCTCCTCCAGTCTGCTTATCAAGGCCTTCATCGATGCATTCTGGAATGATTCCTCTGTTTGGTCAACTTTCTGCCTCATGAGCTGTTGCTCTAGCTTGTTTAGCTGTCTTTCTTTGTTCTTCAGCACCTTCTCTCTCTCGCTCAGCCTAGCCTCTTCATCTTTGCTCGGGCTGTCTGTTGAGGTTGGTGTACATGTGGTCTGCATCCCATCATGCATTGAGAGCAGTGGGTTATGTGGAAGACAGTGGCATTGATGAGGCTTGGATTGTGTCTGGCCTTTATGGCCCACAAACGACCAAACAGATCCTGGACGGAGATCATATAAAGTGAGTTTTAATGGAAAACCAAACCACCCTACAACGTACAAGCACTGTTTGAATTATACTGGGCAGAATTTGTCAGATTGCATCCAAGCACCATCAAATGCCTAGACTTTACCATTGAGACTGCACATGCTTGCCAAGAGTCTTCCTTGGAGAATATCAAAATGGCAACTGATCAATTAGTAGCCGCCCTGGAAGCAAAAAAATATCTGGAATGCCTACATGAATTTGACAAAGATAAGGAGTCTCCATCAAGCCTATTCAAGTTCATTCGTAAGTATATGCTCCAAGTCCATGCCATCCTCCAGTTTGTGAGAGCAACTTGTGAATGTGACTGGAAACTCCACATTGAGTCACTGGATCAGTTGTGTGAATATTTTTTTGTGCACACAACCAACAGAAGTATGCCAAAATGGTGCCACTGCATCTGGCAGAAATTAATTCTTTGGAAACATCAAGTTTGCAGATGGAAGTTTCATTGTTGACAAAAATCCATGTAGACACGGTATAGAGCATCTGAATAAATGGGTGAAAGGTCATGGAGGTTTGGTGGGGATTAGCCTTTGCTCAATGACAATGCTTGTGACAGATTTTTCCTCGCAGCTCCTGAGATGGCTAGACTATCCGAGGAAGCTCATGGCATGTTTGGATTGCAGAGTGCTCAGAGTGGTAAGCATCATGAACTTACACCAGCTGTGCAAAGGCGTTTTGATGCAAATGACAAAACTTGGCTTGAAGAATCCACCAAGAAAGAAGTGAAAGTTTCGCTTGCAAATGAAGTCATCACATAAAGATGAAAGGTTACTCTTTTCACGGTTACTAATTGCAGCTTGGTCAAGACCAGAAATCAACTTGCAAGATGCAATTGGATCTCATGAGCTCACTGCCATACCACAATCTCTTTCTGCCAGATGGATCTCTTGTTATGTGTACTGACAAGAGCAAGCTAATGTCTTGTCTAGAACAAACACTAAATGAGGATAGAGTGTCTTAGGCCTTACCAGAATGTCCTATGAAAGCTGCTGTACTAAATGGAATGAAGGTAGTTCAAACCCTTGGAAAGCCCAAAAATGCCCGGACGTGTGTCGATTTTTCCGGAACTATTGTTCAGGTCGTCAAGGCTAAAAACCGAGGGTACCAAGAAGGGCATCTTGTATTCGACAACAGTATCAATGAGCACTCTTTGACAGATTCCACCTGAAAAAAGGAGTTCGGACAGTGCAGCAAATTAACTTTCATGTCGATGGCAGAACATCTATTGCCAATGTTAGCATGAGGCTATTCCTGTCAAGTTCTAATCAGAAGACAAAATCACTTGTTACCTAGCAAAGAAGTGCTTCAGTTACTATCAGAATAAGATAAATGCATTCATAGTAAAATCAAGGGAAAAAGTAATTTCAACTGGCCAAAATCAACATCTTGAATGCACACACGAGCAGGCGAATGGTCGTTTAATCATGTATGGCGCAGATGCAGCTAAAATTGGTGCTGATGTTGTGGACATCCTTTCTCAAGACACAGATGTTCTTGTTATGGCGGTTAGATTCATTCCACAGCTTGACAAAGAAACAAATTTCGTAACAGGTACTGGAGCAAAACGGAGAGCCATTTCGGTGAACCAGATACATGAAACGCCGGGGGAAAAAAAGGCTGGCAGTGCTACCAGGTTTTCATGCTTTCTCAGGTGCAGACATAACTGGACATGCAACAAAAGGCAAACTTGCATGTTGGAAGCTCTTCTGTAAGGCTGATGATGATGTGGTACAATCTTACCAGGTTCTTGGTAAGCACTACGGACCCGAAGAATCCATCCAAGCAGGACTTGAAAAGTATGATTGCCAATTTTATGATCCACAAACAAACCTCAAAGAAGCTGCAAAGATCCGCTGGAAGTGCTTCAAGAAAAATCAATCCCAAGGACAAAAACTACCTACAACAAAAGGAGCTCTTCAATAAGCTATTCTAAGATCCCAGTACCGAAAAATAGTTTGGCAAAACGACATTGTGCCAAAGCCAGCCGTATTGGATCCCTGTGAATTTGGCTGGACATTTAAAAATTGAAAGTACCTTCCTGTTACAACTTTACTGCCTCCTGCTCCTGATGCTATTGTTCAGTTGGTTAAATGTGGATGCAAAAACAATTGTGCCAGTAGGACCTGGTGTTCATGCCGCCAAAATGATCTAATGCATACTGACCTCTGTCTTTGTGGAGCCGATGAAGAGGTGTGCACCTACACTGACACTGTATTTCATGATGACACTCCATCTGATGATGATGATACTTCTTAAGATTGGTTTATTATATCAGTTCTGATAATTATTGTTGCGGTATTTCCTTATGAGAAGTCCTGCACAGAACACGGTTAGCTTGATGATTCAGTTGTAATTGTGTACGTAATAATTGTCATGCAATTACATCAAAGAAGATTGTTCGGATGATTTAATCATTTGTTCTGTTTATATGGACCATTTCTAAAATATGTTGGACTATATGACACTGTATTGTGTAAATGTGTAGTAAACTTCAGATTATAGTCAAATGGTTCATGATGACAGCTTTCGCTTGTGACAAAGTATATTACTGTTTCGACACTTTATTGATTGCCATTGTATCGTATGTATTGATAAGATTATTCTTTTTGGCAAAAAAATTATCATTACTATCCCTAAATTTAGGTGGTTAGTTCATTTCTTGACATAAAGCCATGGAAAATACATAAAATCAATCCAGAGATTGCAATGAAGCACAGATTTGATTAAGAATATGACTTTTTGCAGCGTTGGCGGCCATCTTGTCTGCCATCTTGAATTTGAGTGGGAAGATGTTATCAGAAAAAATGCAATCATTGATTTTTGAATTCTACACAAAATTCTGGTCTAGAAACACCAGGATTGCAAATTTTAACATGACATTTTCACGGCAGCCAGTTTAGCTACACAAGAGAACAGACTATTTCATGTTGCGGACGTTACTCATTCCGTCAAAAAGTTCAGGATATTCAGATGATCAATACTTCACGTTTTCTTTGTATTTTATTAATTATAACTTGAGATATGGATTCTAAATATCTTCTAGTATATATGTTTGAATGCATGAAAGAAACAACCTAAAATAACACTGGTTTTTTAAATATATTCTTGAGCAATGTTGAATTCCGTCAAAAAGTGACGTCCGCAACATTTGGCTATAACTCATTGAATTTTCATTGATTTTTAAGTGGATCATATTTCATGATACACTTTACAACCTGGAACTTTCAAACTTTGCAGTAGAGCAATCAGATCACAAGAGAAGGCCAAGGAGGTAAATTTAGTTCATCCATCAAGAATTCATGGCCTGTAACGTCCGCGACAGCATTTTGAAAATCTTCCCACATCGCTTAATTGCCAAAGGTTATGCTATGTATTTCCTTTTGTACATGATCAGAATTATAATATTTAATAAGTTTTGGCAGTAAAAGCATCATTCTTATTTGAATAGTGCATAAATTATGGAATTAGTGTTGCGGACGTTATGTTTGGACAAGTGCCTGGTTGTGCGGATGTTACTCTTGACCATAATGCTCCTTGTGACGGATGTTACTTTTTGACAAATATTATGAATGTCCACTTATTAAGCCATTCTGCTTTTAATTTCAAACTGGAAACTGTGTAACAATGTGACAACTTACAATCAGATTCAAATAAAATCATGTCACTGCATGCACAGTGAAGAGAAAGACATTTTTAAGGAGGATGTATGTTACTACAGATTTATTTAGTATGAGTTTCTCTGGCTGGTATTCTCACTGCCTACGTAGTATTTTCAGCTTGCCTGATTGGCTCACAAGCAATAAAAAGTCCTCCAAATCTCTTAGTTGAACGTAGTAACTGGTAGGCAATGACAAATATAATATTCTACTTCCGTGAACAGCATAGTTTGGAAAGTAGATAAGATTAGCATGGAAACATCAACAGAAACTGCCACCACGTACACGTCAGTGGCTTTGCCAAACGTTTTTCAAATATTCAAATTAGATTCCTGCCATATAATTCAGACTCTCAACCAGTCCAATCAGATTGACTACATTTGCTACGTTTTCCTGCCCTGCTACAGAAACTCATACTTGTCGAAATTGCAGTAAGCTGATCAAAGCTTACAATGCAAGCTGCCACAATAGTCATTGAACTCAGAATGAGGCACAAGTAGTTGGTTCAATAACTACCATTTATCATGTAATGCAAGTTTTTTTTATTAAGAATATTGGAATTATTTCAGTTTTACAACTATAATACCGGAAGTATTGACCAACATTTGAAGCTGCCCATCATGCCCAAACAAGGTGCCCATCATGCCCCACCGTTGAGGGGCATGATGGGCACCTGTAGAAAAATTAAAAGTGCTTATTTATAACTCAAACACTATTTCATTGAGAGAAACAAGATTTTCCATGCTTAAAGTACAACCTAATGCAAAACCAGTCAGCAACAAATAGTGTTTTTTGTTGGCATAGTAACGAAATGGTGGACCTTCAAAGTTAAGGTGCCCATCATGCCCCGTTCTCCCGTTGTTAGCTCCTCATCTTGGCTCCTCCCCCTAGCAACTCCTTGGTTACCTTGGTCATGGTAAAGAGGTTGATGTTTTCCCCTTTTTTCTTACATTTGCACTCCAATATATTAAAATTATGTATTTCTGCAGAATTGATTGTTGCTTGAAAAATAAAATAGAGGAACGAGGGGCAAAACGGGCCGCCTAACTTCGAAGGCTCGCTGCACGAAGGTAGTATGTGAATGCCAGATAAGGTCTGATCCATGAAGAAGTACCAATACCACTTGCTCAAACACAGAAAAGCGCTTTTTTAATAGTTCCAATTCCCTATTTTCCTATTTTCAAAAATGCTACTTTATCCTGTTTTGCCCCATGCTTGGGGCAAAATGGAATTTCATAGGGGGCAAAATGGGAAGAAATAAAGTTGCAGAAGTTCTGCAATAAATCAGCTGTTTTGATAATAAATAGCCTAACTAAAAAGCGTGTTGACAAACAAAAATGCATTAATTCATGTCACAGTTAGAAATGCGATTTATTAAATTTATTAAAACTTGTCTAACCTCAGAAAATAGTGTTCTTAAAAGTGTAGCTGCTCTGTGTACTGGCAACCCTATGTCAACTACAGGGAATAATTTTAAAGATGTTATATAGGAATGGTGATGTCATGAATGATATAAAATATTATAAGCTCGAGACACAAGATGTCATAATATTATTGTGATGAAAATCTGATCTTTACCATCAGAGAATTAATTAATATACGTGATGGTAATTTTGTCTGTGATACTCTATCCTGTGATGATGTGAATGATATTTTAAAATGCCTATGTACAAACTGATCATGGTGCTAAAACTATGGTGCAGAGGCTGTTTGTATTTTTAAACCTGTAGATTGTTTCAATCTGAATAAAGATATTATATATTGCAATGTGAGAATATTGCAGAATACTAAGAGTAAACATAGCAATAAATTATGAAATCAACATCTCAATACAGGATGCAATTATACTTGGGAAGTGATGCCAGTAATTCTCCATTCTATGTAAATATTTGACAAATTATTTAACCATAACCATTAGGTTACAAAAGGAACAAAATTAGTTAAATTTTGTGGAAATTTAACATTTTTATGAATATTCACATAACTCTGATTTCCGAGTTTTCTTAATAATTTAACAATTTAAACTGGTATTGCATTTGACTAGGCTTCTTGAAAGGCAGATACATTTGTTTCAGTTTCAACAATACAGGGTTTAATCACTAAGCCTAAATCCTCAAGATATTACTGATGACATGGATTAGATCCACAAATCTCTTGTGATTTTTTCAAATTCTGCCTGTTATATGACCAGAAAGTGTATCAAATGTCTCAAATGTCATGGTTGAATTGACCCAATAGCAAGCTTCAACCTTTTCTAGCCTGGGATTGCTTTTTAGTGCTTCCCATTTTGCCTCGCAGGAGGACTCCATCTTGCCCCAACCATGCAGGGTAGATTAATAATGACCTACTCACACATGACTAAGCACCAGACTACATTTTTTTGCTTAATACGCAAGCTTAGTAGCCCTCTAATAACACTGACTATGAATTATTTGGCTGGGAACGTCATTGGAGGTATTACACCATTTCCAAAAATTATGATTTTTTTACGATCAAAAACTTCAAATTAACATAGCTGCATACCTGTAACGTTCTCATCAATGAAACTCTCAGAAAAAAGTTGGTCATGTATCCTATTTTATTTTCCAACCAAAAAATTAGAAGGCAGGTCAAAACGTCCTGAGAAAATGCAAAAAACCATTTTGCCCCGCCGGTCCGTTTTGCCCACCTTATAAAAAAAGACCTTATCACATTTGTTGAGACTGGCCCTGCCCTAGACCAATCAGATGCAAGTTAGTTGGTGAGTATGGTAATTAGAAATCAAAAGAGGCTGGTCTTTGAGAGTCTGTGACTGCCCAATTGCCTCCCCTAAGCAAATAGGTTCTTTTGTTCAGAGATAACTCCTCCCGTGGGAATGTCTCAAAAGTGACTGATTACTGGCCATCCAATCAAAATGTTTTGATTTCAAATTTTCCCATGGATTATGAAAATATGTTATTCTTTACAGTTTGGCCTGAGTCTATTTCCCTGAGTGGTTTTGCCCCTCGTTCCCCTAATTGTATTGCATTAGTTTTCATCGTTTATTGTTGCTCCGCTGGAGGCAGTGTATTGTGAGGGTGCCCATATTCTGGGAGATCTTCATGTGGGTTTGTGTGTTTATTAATCGACTCCTGCAAATACTACATTTCATATCTAGCTGTCCTTTGGCAGAATCTCTTTTTTCCTCTCCCAGCATACCTGATTAAATTCTGGTAGCTATTCATGCCTGCTTTACTGAGAAATGACAACTTTGTCAATTACATCCTCTAGAGTGCAGTCTATCCACAGAACATTGACGTATGTGACATTTTTACACCAGATGTCCTCACTAGTTTCACTGAAGGTGTCACCACTAGGACTGTTGTGAAAAACACAGATGGCACTAGGAGCAATTAATGGAAGCTACAAACTCAATCACAGAGGATCCAAGAGGTTTCGTGCCCATGAAATGTCTTGTTTGTTGCCACTGTCAAAGACTGAGAGATATATAGTTTAAATCTTCCATTGGAAAATCCATGTAAGTGTTTTGCTCAAGTGAGCTATGTGCCATGCATTCGAACTTGTTTTTCATGCAGAAACATCAAAACATTATCATGTCATTCGCCTGACGGCATGACACAGTTCATTCATTTGTGACTACATTGGTTGTAAAGTGTTATATGTTGACCAACAACTCAAGGGTTTCGACCTAAACCCTGTCAACACATGACCATAATATGCTTCCTTTATAAAGTCTGTGTTTTTTCTAGGTCTTTTCCCATCAGTTGTGACATTTAGTCCAGGGCATTTACTGCATTCAATTTCTTCTAACAATGATAAGTAACATTTAAGCCTTAACAAACTGCTTCAAATGGTGCAACATTTTACAGTAATGGAAGTTTTGAAACTGCAAATTTAAGTGGACAGCGGAGCATGTGCTCTCCGGGCGCCCATTCTAGTTATTTTTACAGTCAAGCCAATTTTTGTATGCACAAGTAGAATCAATTATTACAAAAATATATGCAAAATAAGAATCAATTACTAAGCAAAAAATGCAAAATAAGAATTGACTTTTCTCTTCCGTTTATTTCTTTTTCATATAGGCCTATACGAGAATAACGACACCTTATAAACTAACTCTCTTCCGACGAGAAAAATATATATGCACCACAGAGAATGCATTTTGAGAAGAAAAAAAGAAGTATTTGTAGGACTGCCACCAAAACTGTTGTCTCGCCTATAGTATAGATTTTAATTAAAAATATCATACAACCTGTCAGAAGCTTACTTGACGTCTAGTGTAACCTTCATTTTAAAATTCATTGCAAGTGGCTAGAAAAGGCAATAAATGTGCGACTTTTGTTTAATTGCGCATATTTTGTCTTATTTTTTCAATTATTTTTCATAATTTTTGTAAATTATACTGAAATATATGTTGAAAATTGTTGAAACAATAAATACATTGCACACTGTACGAGGGGTTTTCCAAAAGTTCTGTCCAACTGCTCATAACTTTCGCTATATTTGATGTAGAAACATGATATTTGGATCAGATGATATTGACGTAATTTGCAAATAACTCCCCTAAAATCAGATCATATAAATAACAGTAAATGCTTATTCTGTTGCCACGGTAACCAGAAGTCATGAAATGCGGTCCAGACTTCCACTTAAAATTAATTGAACATCTGCTTGCATTATCTGTATCTTGACTTATTGAATTAAAGTATATTCTTAATTGTTTTCATGAAATACAATCAGTTAATTGTAAAATCATTAATAACAATGGAAACTGGTATCATTGCCACATCTCAGTTACTTCACTATCACTCATGTGGTTTTTTACGCGATGAGCAATTTTTTTGGATATTGATGACATCATATATTCTTGCTACATTTCTTCATTTTAATTGGATAAAAACTAGCAGAGAGTGTAAGAACCTTATATCATACATACAAGGAAGACAATACGAGTGACATAACCAAATGAAGATGGTACAAACGTTTTCTGATTGAAGAGAACACACATTGGAAACCAACAAAAATGACTGCGCAATGCAAAAACTGACCCTAAGATGAAGACTGTGGTATCTTATTGAGACATGGATAGAAAGTATGAGATTGATTGACTGATCGATTGATTATTTATTTCCACGATTTTTGAAATATATACAAGATATATAAGATGCGGAGGAGATTCCCCAAGACCAGAATTGATCGCTTGTGGGAAACCACCTTGTACAATGATTTTTAACATATATATATATAGATATGTTGTAAAAATATACATATGGATGTTTATCAGCTTGAAACAACAATATACAGAGAAAAATACAAAATGGAAAATTTGGAAATTTGTGAGCACATGGTTTTTATAATATGAGTGTGAATACACTAAAAATATCGTTATTTTATTATTATTTTCATTTATTCATTATTATTTACTGATTAATTAATTATTTTTATTTTTATTTTATTATTATGTTTTGTTTTTTTTTGTTGTTTTTTTTTTAAATGATGAATTACGTACATAGCAGTTTTGAATTTTTATTATGAATTACGTACATAGCAGTTTTGAATTAGACAATCTTCTTTATAGCCACTTAATAATTTATCTTTGGCATAATTGGTGAAGCCTCTTTTGCTGTGGGTGTAATTTTTTTCTGTTATACAGGCTGGACTGTTGTTAAAAATGATTGGTAATTTGTATTGGATAGCATTTTTAGCATATTCATGTTTAATTATTGGAATTTGAAAGTTGTTTTGGTGTCTTGTGCGAATATCATGGCTGTCTGAGTGGTGTCTGCACAAAGAGATAAAATATGCTGGCAGCAAATTGTTTTCATAAAGATATGCAAACTTTAGTCCATACAATGTGCTCAGATCTGCAACTTTTAAAATTTTTAAATGTTTAAAAAATGGCTCAGTGTGGGAGTTATATTTCGCATTAATGATGATTCTAATTGCTTTTTTCTGTAGTTTAGCTAATTTGTTAGCTTTTGTTCCCCAAAGGAAAATGCCATAGGTTAGATGTGGTAATATCAAGGAGTTATATAATGTGACTAATGTGTTTCTTGGGATATAGTATTTTAGTTTATTTAACATACCAATTTTTTTTGCTAATTTTGTTGAGATTTTCCTTATATGTTGATTCCAGGTAAGATTCTTGTCTATTTCAACACCTAAGAAATTAAAATGCTCTACAAATTCTATTTGTGTATTATTTATTCGTACAGAAGGGGTTTCTGGTTTCTTGTGTGTGGAGTGGAATATCATGCCTTTTGTTTTCTTTAGATTGAGTGAGAGCTTATTTAGTTCCAACCAACAATACACTTTTCTTAGCTCGATGTTTATATTAGCACATAAATCATCACTGTTGTTATTTTTAAATGTGTTTAATGTGGCCGAAAGAGTTGTATCGTCTGCATATACTATTGGATAAAAATGAGTGCTTGAGTAGATAATATCATTTATATAAATCAAAAATAGTAATGGACCAAGTATAGACCCTTGGGGTACACCCATACGTACTGTCAAGCATTTAGAATAATTGCCATTGTAATCTACATATTGTTTTCTGTCTTCTAAATAGTTTTCCATCAAGGATAATGCTCTTTCATTGAATCCATAATAACCAAGTTAATGCAGCAGGATTTTATGGTCCAAGGTGTCGAATGCCTTACTCAGGTCTAGGTATATATTTATTGGGATTTCACCTTTGTCCATTTTACTTATCACTCTGTCTATCAATTCTATGCCTGCTAATATGTTTACACAGTCCCAGTCATTAGTTTAGGAAGTTGTGAAACGGCTAAAATGGCTATGAATGTTTTGAATATATTCTGTTCTATATCTCTAGTAATAATTACGTATTTTGACAAAATATATCGAGTATATGTCTCTTAACAAGATTTTGGCCGCATTCATGACTTTTGGTTTCCATGGCAACAGATCAACAATTTATTTTTACTTCTATGATCTGATTTTCTGGGAATCCTTTGCAAATTACCTCAATATCAACTGACTTAAATATCATCTTTCTGTAGAAAATCTAGCAAAAGTTATGGCAAGTTGGACAAATCAATCATAAAGTACAAAAATCTGCGAAACACAAAAAGTGATCTGAATATGAGGACTTTGAGGCATTGGTTTTTTAAGGGATATAAAGTTAGAGGAAATGTACCCAGTGTCATGTTCATTAATTTAAGAATTTGTGAAATGTTAGGGATTATTTTTAAAAGGTTTCTTGTTCTGTATCCCTGGTAAAAATTTAATTTTTGACAAAATATAATGAATCTGTGTGTCTAAAAGTACCCTGGGCCGCATTTCATGACTTTTGGTTTCCATGGTAACAAATTAACCTTTCTTTCTTCCATCTTCTTTTTAAGATTCCTGATTTCCTTCAATTCTTCCTTTCCCAATCTTCATTGTCTCTCTTTTCTCCTTCCTTTTCTAAAATTCCTATTTTTCTAGAATTTTCTTCCTTGCTTTCATTCCTTTCATTCATTCATCGCTCCATCCAGCTATCGGATCTTTTTTGTTTAAATAAACGGTGTTATTGACCATCAATAAAAATCGCCATTAAAAAGAAAAGGAGCCCGTTACATGATGCAGGTTGGTCTATAAAATACACATGCTAATTTTGGCTTTTATACATCAAAAGCCGACTCCGTGAGAGCAAGTGAACATTTTTTTTGCGACTACCCCCCCCCCTCGGGCCTCAACGACATAATGCATTAGTTTCGTTGCCAATTCACTTCGCCTGATGCAGTGTCAAAATCTCAAGATTTTGCATGGGATGACCCATGACCCAAGCTATCGCATGGGTCCCAGGGCTACTGTTGGCCTAGCAACCACTTAACGACGTCACCAGTGTGCCGAGGTAACCGATCCCCTCACTGACATTGCTTTGCTATGATGTAAATAACAGGACTATGCTTCAAAGGACATACTTTACAATAGACACATTCATTTAAAGATCCAAAATCCTTTCATACAATGTATTTTTTTGTCATGTAAATGATTACGAACATTACGATCCCTAAGTACATGATTGTTCATAAACCTTCTGCTTAGACAACGAAATTTAAGCTTTTTAACATTCTTATAAACCTCAAAAACTGAACCTTGTCTGGCCCTGCCAGCATCAACCCAGAGCATGTATATATTTTTCATTATTTGGCATGTTCACGAATTCGTGGAGGTGTAAAAACGAGCATGTACGAATTCGTGGACATGAAAAAACGAGCATAGGTGCTCGTGTACATGTAATAACTAGCACTCGTGAATGTGCTTTATTATTCATTCGTGTATCTGCTAACACTAACATTCGTGGAAGTGCTATATCATTAGGGTTTAGTGTTAAAATTAGGGTTAGAGTAGTTTTTAGCCAATTTTCTGATTGCAGTGTTCATAATCACACATACACAAATTCGTGAATTGCAATATTTCACACTTACACGAATTCCAAATTCGTGTATATGTTCGTTTTTGCAGGAAATTCAAATTCGTGTACATGCCAAATAGTGAAAAATATATACCTCCCCAGAGTGACCACCAGAAACGCTTTTTGTAGAATTCTTATTGTACTCAGTTCTGGGCAACAGTATTTTTTAGGTTTAAAAACTTTCTTAGGCACACAACCAGCCTCCTTTGAGGCACTGTGAATAGCGTTAACAATTGTACATATCTTATTATTTACAGCACATTTAATATCACAGGCATTTCAATCATTTGCCAACACAGCTCTATGGCCTGCATGATACTGGTCTCTTTAAACAGTACAAGGAGTGAGTGAGTGAGTGAGTGAGTTGGTTTTTAACGTCTCATCAGCACCTGAGTTGGCTATTTAGAGACATACTTGGTTTGTGTCAAGGTTCTTGATTTGCTAAGTCTTAAACAGTACAAGGAAGATGGGAAAGTCTGGGCAATTCCCTTGAATCAGCCACCCTGCACCCCATTGGCATAACATCACTGCAGGGTGGTCGATTCAGGGGACTTTCCCACCTTGGTGCATCTGTACCACTGGTAGTGATCTAGTGCACAACTGTTGAGAACAATTGTGATGCCTGTGTTTAATATAATCTTCATGATTTGACAATAATTCTAAATGCTGCAACTTTTTTGCTAAGATTTCACAGTAACTTCTATTGTTAACATGGTTACTCCAATTAGGCTGGGCGTAAGCATTAAAATCATTTTTTGGACACAAGGGATTAACAAGTGCAGTAAAATCTATATGTAAAGGTAAATGATCACTCACATTAAAAGCCTCTGGCTCAACAATAAAACAAGTTTTAACATTGCTAACATCAACCTCAGAGCAACAAGTTTTTGTTTAAATAATAAATCTGCTGCTAACATACTGTTAGATACTAAGAAGTCATACAACAATGCAGAGTGAACATTGAAACCACCTTTTCTGAACCAATTTTTTAAAAGTTTACCAGACATAGGGAGTTGTGCATTAAAATCATCTACAATTTTTATAGGAGTCTGAGCTGAGCATTCATCTACAATGGTTTGCAGCTCATCTATTACTTCAGCATACTCTGCCGTATTACCACTATTGGATCCATCATAAAATGGTGTATACACACAAACAATAACATGAAATAAATTACAACTATTATCATGTAAACCAACCACAACAAGTATATCACTATGTACACTGATATTGCGAGCGGTATAGCAATTGTTCTTATTACAAATAATGGCAACCCCAACAAAGGGCCTACCTGAGTGACTAGAAACGACATCACACATGCTAGACATTTTTTTTGGGGGGAATTTTTTTTCTTCAAACATTTTTTGTAGTCACGAAGTAGTCACGTTGCTTTGTGACGAGAAATAAATGCCAGGATCATATTATGGGATGTCTGAATCACTTTTTTTGATTGAACCATCTGGTTCACTCCTCGCATGTTTGCCATAAGGGACAAGTCACCTTGCTCCGCTCGGTAAGCCGCTGGCTTTGAAATACTTATATGTGCATCATTAACAAGAAAAGTACCCTTAAAAAAGGGTACTGTATCGATCTTATCATTTACCTGAGGGTGTGTGGCAAGTAATAAAAGATTTCAATATCTTAAAGTAGGCATTTCTATGAAATAATTACCCTTAGAAAAATTCAAAGCCCCTCCCCTTGTTTAATGAAAATATTATAAAACCAAGGATGTGTAAAAAAAAACTTCTGTTATGAAAAACCATCAGTTTGGATATTAGCATGTTAATTGCTACATGCACAGTGTACATGTTTTTCCTGTACTATTCAGTGTGTGATTTCAGGGCAGAAAAATAGCCCCCCCCCCCTTCAAAAAAAAAAAAAGAATCTGCCACTGGTTTGCTGTGGTCACTGGAACTTTGCATCATTTCAGCGTTATGCGGCGAAAGGCTTTTTGCGACGTTAATATTGCAAATAGAGCAAAATTCACAAGTGCATTGAATTCGGAGCGGCTTACTTGATATATCTTGAAAGGTTTTTAAATTTTGAAAATCGGGTGTTTATTAAGGTTTTTAGACCAAGTTTTGTATTGGAAATGATGTACACACTCTTTGATGACGTTTTACACGCTAAAAATATCGCCAGAATGATTTCCTAACCTTGATGAATCGATTTACTGTTAAGTATACTTACATATGAGTTTTTTTACAGGTTAAGACATCGATACAAAAAGCAACTTCCTCACAGTCCAAGGTATTTGCAAATGACTTTCTTCTTATTTCAGGCCTTGGCTACACAATGATGATGACATGTGCCTTGTGTTGTCTCTACTACAACATCCTCATAGCATACATCCTTTACTTTTTCTTCTCATCATTCCGAAGAACATTGCCATGGGCAACTTGTGACAACTCCTGGAACACCCCATTTTGCAAGTCTTTGGATAAAATAACCTTTGGTATGCATACATATATGTTAAACTGTTCACAAAGTTAAGTCCACCTCAGAAAATATCATTTATAATATTTGAGAGCAATTTGGGGGTATGCAAATTCAAGCAAAAATTACATTCAGAGTAAAACATGTAATTCTTTTCAGCTTCACCTTCAAACTATGGTCTGATATTTTGTTTCTAGTTGTGAGTAAACAGCATCCTGAAATGTATATAAGAAGACAGGTGCTATGATATAATGAGATCTTTAAAGGTAACTTGTACTTTTGAAAGTTAGTTTGAGGAGAATATTCATTCCATGATATTGTAGACCATAAAAAGAACACAAAGCAGAATGATTCCATTATTTTTAGAAAAGATCCAAGCAAAGAATTTGTCATACCCTTTTTTGCTAATGCCGGTTACAGATGATTTCATATTTGTAGACCAAAGGACGAAATGTGATTTTTTTTCTAGGACATGGTATCCTACGGGGAAAAGTGATTTCATAAGTTTTCAATTTTCCCTATAGAATACATGTCCCAGAAAAAAAAATCAAATTCAGTCCTTATGGCTACAAATACGAAATCATCTGTAACTAAATCTATGTTATTCAATTTTTGATACTGAAGAATTAACCTTCTGAGATTGGATTTATTCTTGTCAAATATTTCAATGATTTAGCATTGTCTTCGTGACATGAAAACAAATCAGAATTATCTAAATATTTTCTGAAGGTAGATAAAATTTACAACAATCACTGATCTGCAGATCAAGAATCTACATTCAAAATTCAATTTTTCTTTTTTTTTCAGAAAACCAAACATTATTAGCAAATGCCACAGTTCCTCCTTTGCTTTCATCTTTGAACTCAACTCTAAACATGACATCAGACATGTTCGTTTCTCCTGCAGAAGAATACTGGAGGTGTGTCATTAAAAAAATATACATTATAGGGTGCGTCGTCTGCCCCTATATTTTCGAAACATCATGCACTTTTGCATGATTGTACCCTTGTATCATAAAAGAAGCCCTGCGACAGGCTACAGCAGCCTGCTGTAGTTGCGAAAGTGAGTGAGCAGGCCACAACATTTCACTGGTGGTGTTCTATTTCACGTCCTCGCTTACATGAAATTCTGAAGCAACTTAGCTCAGTCCTGCTGTGTTCTGCTGGGCGCGGACCTGACAGGCAGCAGCGCGGACTTTAGGGGCAGCATTTCTAATGACCTAGAGGCCAATTTGATATCCATTTCGATCTGAATTTCGTCAGTCTGCAGCCTCGCTTGCTCGCCTGCTTCAACAGCAGACTGTATTCAGTCAGGCCCTGCAAAATTTTAGGAAAAAATTATAATGCCAAAGGGTGGCACAACAGTCTTGAAATTTCAGTATTAGGTCATATTTTAGCGATTCGCGGTTATAAATAATATTGTCAATATTAAATGAAATTATTTTTGAATGGCACAGTTAGATTCCTTAGAAAGGGAGCTTTAATTTGAATACCAACATTAATGGTTTCAAGTCAGTAGAAGTCAAAATTGAGTGGAGATATTTTCTTTTTTATTGGGTAAAATGTGATAAATCAAAAAAAGGATGTTAATATGACTTTGCGAAGTCAAAGAAGTCTACAAAGTGGAAATATGGTCTACTACATTATCTGATAAAACCTTGATTGCATTATGATGTAGTCAGAAGAAAAGGATATGCAGAATGGTGTCTCAATGAACTGTTGTATTTCTCATGTTTACATGTAATTTATGAACATTTGCACATTTGAATTTGATGTATAACTATCTAGAAAATTTTTTTCAATTTCCTACTTTCTTCAGCAAAGTGTTCTTTATGTTTTATTCTAACGATGACGTCAAAGTTGGGCAGAAGTTGAGCTTTTCAGTTGATTTTTCCAAACATTTTGTCATAATAGTCAGAAACTTTCGGCTTTCCAAAAAAGTTAGGCATGAGAAATTTTTTGAAGTATAGCTTTCTACCATTCAAATTAAAGACAATTTTCTTCTGAGAATAATGGTATATGAAATTAAATCATACAGCCAACCATAAGCTAGATATTTCTAACCGCGACTTTTCAAAGCATAATTTTTTTACAATTTTGGACTCAACTTTGACACAAAAGTGCCACCCTAAAGCCACATCGGATCTTATTGAAATTTTGCAGAATGTGTTTCTACCGGCAAAGCTACAATATGGCAAAAGTGCAAATGAATATTTCAATTTTTTTTTCATTTTTAGGGGGCAGACGATGCACCCTAAACAAGCATTTACAAATAACATACCTTTTATTTGTCATTGTAACTACGAAACACTTGAATTACAGGCGACATGTCCTGAAGATATCAGACGGAATTGAAAACATGGGCCAGTTTGAGTGGAAATTAGTCCTGCTATTACTGCTGGCCTGGGCGTTCACCTATCTGTGTCTTATCAAAGGAATCCAGTCTGCAGGAAAGGTATATACATTCTATTATAATGTTTGTCCGAAAAACCGGTGCAGTAAAATAGCAAAAATGATGAAAAATGGTAACATTGCCTTGCTAGCCACAGCATATTTTAAATAAAAAGAGAATTCAATTCAATTCAATTCAATTCAATTCAATTTTATTCCAGATGCAAACAGGATACATGTATGTATTGAAACAATAAAAATAACAGTTACATCTGGGGGCAGATGTCGGGTGGACATATTTTGCCCAATTACAATACATAAATTGAGTAATACAAGTAAGGAGAACATGAACAGCATGAACAAAAACAAGTTCTTTTTTTCAAAAGAAAACAAAAAGACTAGGGCTAAAAATAAAAACAAATTGTAGGATTAATATTATTTGATATACATACATTAAGTTTAATAATCAGTGACAACATATTCAGAAAGTGTACCGGTGATAAAAACAAAACAGGAAATAGTTTACAGAAAATCGGGTAGGTTATTAATATTTAAATATTGTTTGGTCTTTTTTTTAAATGAGTTTAAAACAAGGCAATTACTGATCAAAGAAATGAAATAATTCCATATTTTAACACCCATAAATTTGAAAGATTTCTGACACGTAGTTAAGCGCATGCTTGGAGTGTGGAAGTTGTTAAATGATCTAGTATTGTGCCTATGTATAGATGTATTATAGGAAAACATATTAAAGAATAATGGCGGGAGTAATATATGAACTGAACTTGGTTGAGATGATCAATACTCAACAGCGGCCTCAGCCAATCAGAGCAGAGATAGCAGCCCAACTGATGATGTCACAATGTTGTGACATCACCATGGCCATCACGTCACAATGGTAAACAATGCAATGACATCATCAACAATGATCAAACCATTGAGTATACAGCAAAAACATTGAGTATACTATGAGGTTATACCATGGGTAGGTGCAGTACATCCCCGGTATACTCCCCGAGACCCCAGTATATTCCTGAGACCAGTACTGCACCAACTCATGGTATTATCAGTTACACCCTGCTCGTTTCGAGGGTACGGGAATATACACCACGAAGGACTCCATACACTACGAAGCCGAAGGCTGAGTGGTGTATGGAGGCCTGAGTGGTGTATATTCCCGTACCCTCGAAAAACGAGCAGGGTGTAACGGTTTTATCCTCAGACTTCTTGTTTTATTGATGCCCATAGATTATCTTGCAAACTGAGCCTGAAGTGTCTTTCAGTAACAAAGCAACAGCATTGTGACGTCATCACCAGAGCTGTCACCTTGATGATGTCACAATGGCTCAAACAATGGCATTGTGACATCATGACTATTGTTGCTACAAGGATGACGTCATAACAATCCTATGGTTGCAATTGTGACATCATTGTTTATCTCATACACCCTGTCTGGTGATGACAGACAGGGTGTACGGTGTCATACACCGCGGCTCTCAGCCAATCAGAATCAAGGATTCACTCTGGACTGAGGATAAAACCTCATATTATCCCATGTCTAGCCAACTTTTTGAGATATAAAGTAAAACAGCCATGGAACTAAATTAAAAAACGTCAATTCAAATCTATGATTTTACGGTTAAACTGAAAATTCTTGTTTCAGTTGTGATTTTTTTGTGGCAAGAGTTTTTGAGATATCGCCTTGAAATTTTGGATTTGTAATCTATACTATATGTACAACAGTACTGGAGAATGTAATAGGTCTGGTGCTTTCAGGTCCTGAGATATAGAATAAAACGGCCATGGAACTAAAAAAAAGTTGACTCAAATCAGTGATTTTACGCTTGAAGTGAAAATTCTTGTTTCACTTATGATTTTTTTGTGGCAAGAGTTTTTGAGATATCGCCTTAAAATTTTGGATTTGTAATCTATACTATATGTACAACAGTACTGAAGAATCTAATAGGGCTGGTGCTTTCAGGTCCTGAGATATAAAATAAAACGGCCATGGAACTAAAAAAAAAGTTGACTCAAATCAGTGATTTTCCGCTTGAAGTGAAAATTCTTGTTTCAGTTATGATTTTTTTGTGGCCAGAATTTTTGAGATATCATCTTGAAAATTTCGATTTGTAATCTATACTATATGTTCAACCTACTGTGTGAATCTGATGTATCTACATTGATTAGATCCAGAAAAATAAAATAAAACGGCAGTGCAAGGCAGAAAAACGTTTCTGAAATCAAAGATCCATAGGGCTGAAACAATACTTATCACCTGCTTGGCTGTGAATATCACTGTTTACAGTCAAAATATCAGGGCCTATGATATTGTAAAAAATACCGACCTTCAAGGGCGATATTTTTTAATAATGGTTATGACCAAAGAAAATATAACACAAGAAGGGACGCCACCATAGGCCCAATGGTAAGCCGAAAATCGTGACGCTACCTGTTGGTGGGCCCCAGAAATAAACTGACGTTGTCTATTTCACAGTGGCAACACCAGCAAGGCAGAGAGCGTTAACCAGAGAGTGCAGGTTACATTTTGTCTCCTGCTACGCTTAATAATCGTCCTATTTCGGAAATTTAAAGTTCTCCAGATACAATGGAGTGAGTACTGTCATTGCCAGGGATCAAATCAAGTCTGGCAAGCTTTATTTTTTCCGTACGTCGCATTTTCGGACGGTCGTTCTGCTCGCAAAATTTTTCAATCAGTGAATAGTAGCACTTTCAATTTTGACAGATAGGGGTTATGTTTAATTAAAATTTGGTTTGAGTCTTTACAATCATGCAATAGTTCACATTCCAGGTGAAGTGTTGTTGTGTGAATCGGAATCAGCCTGTCATGCCATGACAGTTCACCACTGTCACTGAGGTGCTAGGTGTGAATGTGGATTGGCAGGGCCTGGCCTATTGTGTTGACACTTGGTGTTGAATAAATTGAAATTGGAAAATGTTCCTTCGGCATGACATGTGAATTTCATAATGCAAATGTGGTGTTTGGTAAAATGAAATTAGAAAATGTTCCTTCGGTATAACATGTGAATTTCATAGTATTGCGAAATTGGTGTTTCATAAATTGAAATTAGAGAATGTTGCTTTGCATGAAATGTGAATTTCATAATACAAATTTGGTGTTTGGTAAAATGAAATTAGAAAATGTTCCTTCGGCATAACATGAGAATTACATCATAATGTGGATTTGGTATTTAATAAATTGAAATTACAGGATGTTTCTTCAGCATTCATTTGCATTTAATTTTAATGTTAATTTGCTGTTTCATAAATTTAAATAACAATAATTATGTACCTTCGGCATAACGTGCATTTCATCCTAATGCAAATTTGGTAAAATGAAATTACAAAATGTTCCTTCGGCATAACATGTGAATTACATCAAATTGTGAACTTGGTGTTCTGGAAATTGAAATAAGAAAATTTCTGAATAACTAAACTATTCCTTTTGTAGATGTACTTGTGAAGAGAGATTTAAATAGCCTGACTTTGCTCTTTGAATTGTCACTTGTCTGTTCAACCCAAATTCTGCAGAACTCAGATTTTTGGAAAAGATTAATGAAAGCCCTGTCTTACGGGCTTCGAATTTCATTACAATATTCCATTCCCATCATGCTAAGTGTCTCTCCTTTTTTGTGATCGTGACCAAGGAGAAAGGCTCTTGATTACTTTGTTGTAGTCATATACTTTTGTTGCAACCTTGATAATTTCTGTACACCTATGAACTACATTGTCGAGCCAATTTATTACTTGACTTACAACTTAGTCTTATGTTGCACAATGCAGAGCAATTTCATAGCTGCCTTCTTTGTAAAATCCCTTTTTTGCACTCAGTACCAGTTGCATACCCTCAATGCCGCTACAAGTCTCTTTTCTAAAGAGACTTTCTTGTTATACTAAAAATGGTTAAATAAATTGAGAGAAATGTGATAACAGAAAACAAACAATATTTTACATTTGAATATTTATTTTCAACAGTTGTCACAAGTATCATAACAATAACAAGATATAACAGTTTTACAGTTTATGCCAAACAGCAATAATATTTGTGAAAAGTCACAGTATATATATATAACAATAATAAATACCAGTTTATCACAGCAGGTAAACATTTATTGTGTATGCCATAGAGGCTAGGATAACATGTATGTTTTCCTATAATAAGTTAATAAAATATAGGCCTAATAATTTAAAATTTTATTAAAATTGGTTATCAAAGAATGATAACTTTGCACAACACAGCACCATAGCAAAGATGTCAGCAGCATAAGCTCATTAATGAAATTAATGTTTTTAAATCTTATTGGTAAAATATTAAAGCAATCTTGAGCAGTGTTTGGACACATGTCTGTTTGTTAGTAAAAGCGATGTAATAATAATAATAATTTAGCACAACACAGCACCAAAGCAAAAATGTCAGCTACATCAATTAGTTATAGATATGGGTAAAATTCACGCAATGTACAGAAATTTTGTTATAATTTACACACCAGCTCTAAGCACTATACACTATATGTTATTGAATGTTCAAGATGATATTGCTTATATGAAGAAGAGGAGGCTCACAGAGCTGCCTCAGTCTAGACTTAACATTAACATGCTTTGCAGCATTTTACAATATTATTATGCAATTCAGGTTCCTAAATTCATTAACAAACATTCTTTATTAATTCTTCACTAATGTTTCCTTGTATTCATCGAGGATAGAAAAATGCTAATTTACTTTATTTTGTAAGTTTATTATGTAAGCAATTTGAAAGCTTGAATTCAGATTATAATAATGAGACACATATATAGTTATTTGAATTAGTGTTTGGCTGATCAAGAGTAAAGGGGGCGCACATGGGTAAAAACTGGTTCTTTTTTAGGGCTGCACGATAATAGGCTGAGATGCGATATATGCGATAACTATGTTTCATATCGCGATGTTGACAAATTGTGTGATAAATTCACAAGCAAGAGGTTTACCCGTAATCTCGCTAACTGTAAAAAGTTAGAATTTTGTGAGAATAAATTCCCATTTTTGGGCAAAAATACAGGAAAATATTAAAATTTATTTATCGCTTCCTTGTGCGATAACATTGTCGCCATACTTGATATCGCGATAACGATAAATTTGTGATTAATCGTGCAGCCCTCTTCTTTTTCATGGACACTAACCAGCTGCTAACAGGATCCATTTGTGACAAATAAAACTGCGAGTATATATAAAATTCATGCTCATGAAAAACAACATTTCACTTCAGGAGTCCATTTTACATGTAACATTTGACACACTGCCAGTTTTCAGGACCCATGTACGCCCCCTTGAAACGATGCATGCGGAACAGTATATTAATTATAATTTTGCAAAATTAGCAGTATGTCGACATATGAGAAACTACTGTGTCTACGACATACATCATCTATGTATTCAATATAGATGTATGTCAATGCCATGTTTAACTAGTCATCTTAAGTCACAATAGTAATTCATGAAAGGCTTTCACATTCTTTTGTTAAATTCTATGCAAGTTGAGATGAAGGCTACATGCACACTGGCTTGTAAATTTATAGATGTTTTTCTTTTAAATTTTCAGAATTCTGAGATAATTGAATCATGCAATTTATCTATAAAAGATAAAAGTCTGATATGCAGACCTGTGTGATTGAGTGACTCCAAAACAGGCTGTGCATTGTGATCACCCAAAATATAGCAATATTACTATAATGACGGATAAATTTTGAAAGGAAGTTTCCCTGAAGATAATTAAATTGAATTCCGTTTTTCATTTGGTTATAGATGAGAAACTTTTAACAGCTTTTTATTTTTACGGAATTTTGGAAGTTTAAGTGCTTGGTTTACCTGTTTCACGGCAAAATGAATTTTGATTTTAATTAATAATTTTGTTATTGTTTTTAAAGTGTTGATACAGAGGTCTTGACCACAAGTGAGATGGTAATGATTGGAAACTAAAGAAAGACATAATTTATTAATTTTGTTTGAGACAGCGTAAGGAGAAAATATGTTTAGATTGGTGGAAATTATTTCAATTAATGATTTAGTTAAAGCTAGAAATTCTACGGAAGGTGCAGTCAGTCCTTGATTATCACTTAGATTTTGATACTGCTTTTGCCTAATGAATTCATAATTATTGTTATGTATTTGATTGTTAATTGGAGATGACAAAAGGTTTTTACAAGTTTGACAGTTGTTTCGAGCTTTGAATTTGTTGATTAGATAACCTGCTACATAAGCGACTGCATTTGATTCTAAAGAATTTAAGGTTACATCAGAATGATCTCTCTCTGTACTATTTGTGCTATTGTTATTGTTGCTTGGCAATGAATATGAGTGATCATCTGTTATTAGTTCTATTGATTGAGTTATTTTATTATAGTAATCATTTGGTTTAAGAAGAAAGTGGTCACTATCTATTTCACAGTTAGAATTTTGGCTTAAATTAAAGACTGATTCAAAAGAAATAGATTTAAAAGCTGTCTCAAACCTCCATGAATCTGGTCTATCGTCATTATAATTTTTAGCACGAATTATAGAGAAAAAATTTTCGAGAGCATCCTGATTTAGACGATTAGTGTAAATGAATTTAAGACCTAACATCTGATTTGTTGAAAGGCGCTGCCACAGGTCTTTTAAGCTATTGATATTTATTTGCCACGCTTGAACACAAGGAAGTTGTTGAATACGTGGAGAATTAGTGCGTTTTAATTTAGGAAGCCATTTCATGCAATTATCCAAAAATTCAAAATTTAGATTATTATTAGAGATAGGATTAGAAAATGGTTTTGATTCACAGAAAGATTTACTATTGAAGATGTCAAACAGATTATTGAAATTTTCCACAAATTCAGCAGTTTTAGAGGCAATTTTAAGTTTATCCCCTTCCCATACATTTAGTTTAATTAGAGTGTTTATTGCTGAGGCTACAGAATGACTTAAAATTTGTGTGGCTAATCTGACTCTCATATTTATTCCAAAACCTTGCAAAGAAATATGTTTATCAGTTAATTTTGGGAGCATTCTACAATTTAATTTTTTATCATAATTATAAGCTTCTTCTATGATTGACCAGGAGATTGGGGTTTCATCTAAAATAAAGTCATTTGATTTAAGATTATTCCTAATGTTTTTAAGGGCATGTGGCGGATCATAGAATACATTTATTTGATTTTGGTCTACGGAAAAGTAAGGTTGATTAATGGTTACCCCTAATTGTTTAATTACAGATTGATTATTGGCCCCCTGATCACAAATTAAACTAACACAATTTAGACCTGTGGCAGTGATTTTCCTGATAGCTTCTAAAACTAAGGTGTGTAATTTATTAGATTTGATTGTACTATTGGAAAAAAAATAACCTATTGGCTGTTTCCACTTTGTGGTAAGACCTCTGATCATGAAAACAGTCACGTGGTTGGCTATGCCAGGGCCACGGACTTTGCCGTAATCCTCCAAACCAAGCACTTTGTCTAGATTGTGATCATAATGCACAGCCTCTTTCAGAGACATCTCATCCATCAGTAGTACACAGAGTTTCTCATGATTAGACATACTGCTAACTTTGGATTGAAGTGCGTTAAGGGAAAACTGGTGGAAACCCGGGCCGAAATTGCAATTTTTTAGTAGTCTTTTCAGTGTTTGAACGCTAGGGATATTAATAATTTTTCTAAGTAATTTGTAACATTTTGGACTTGCTGAAAGTAGACTAAGAAATAATGATTTTTCACTTATTGAATATCTAAAATGGTATTTACTTGTGTTTGATAGCCGAATTTGAGTCGAAAGGAAATTAAATGATTTTTCGTCAGTAATTACATCCCTCAACGCACTAAGACATTTTGATTTTAGATCTTTTTTTGATTTTTTGCCAGAAGAGCCTAAAGATTTAATTTTTTGTTTTAACTTACAAATTTTCATTCTCATGTTCCGCATGCATCGTTTGTTCTCTTCTAGTTTCCTACTTTGTAGCTGACATCTCTGCTCTAGTGCAATGTTGTGCTCAGTTAATTTTGACAGCTTCTTTATGTTCAGGCTGGTCATCGTCTGGCACGACATGGATTCTGTTCGCAGGGATGCAGGACTTTTGTTTTCTTCCATAACCATGATTTCACTGTCAACGTCGTCATTTGCCTTATCCCCTCCTTCTCTTTCGTCCATATGTTCTACATGTTCTACTACCGCCACACTCAGTCGAGGTTTTGCATTTCTGGTCAAGTGAGATTTCCTGAAATGTCAAAATTTCTTTACTTAGTAAAACAGTACCAGTGCAAACAATGGTTATAAATATTAAAATGATGATTTTACCAGGGAGTTGGGCTACTGGTGAAATAACACCCATTTCATTTATTTACTATTATAGTAAATTTTAAAAATATTTTGAAAAATTGTATCTTTAACTTTCTTGCTTGAACTATGGATTATAGATTGTCTCAAATTTTAAAAATGTCCACACGGTCTCCAGCAGATAATTGCCAACCGACATGGCAAAAAAGTTGACAAAAAATGGAGTATCAGGTTGGTTTTTTTAAAAATAACAGATACTCCCTGCTGGGTAAAACTGAGCTATCATCAAGATGTCTAAGGTTTTGTGATAGTTGATTGCTTTACAGGCCTGCTTTTTGGGCCCGGTCAACCTCGTATCGCACAATTGAGAAACATTTCAAATGCAAAAAAATGTTAAAAGTCTGGTTTTATAAAGATTAAATTCAACTTTTAAAATCAGGCAGGGCGGCAGAATAGTCAAAAGCACACATATATATGTACGCCAGTTTTGCTACATCACCTTCTCAGACTTAGTTTATAATTTTTTTCTTGGTAAATAGTTGAAAAATAGCATTTTTAGCCCCCCATGCCTTTTACTTAATTTTTGGGGGCGCTTTGAAGTATGGGGCCAAAATTCCGATCAGGTGAAAGTCTTGATTTCATATTTCATTACCTCATAGCCCTCTTTGTCTTCCTCTGTGAGATTTTAATGCAAAATATATTGGCCAAAAGGTTTCATTTGTTATCCAATCATGATGATTGACTCGGAGTGCCAGGCCATTTTTTTAGTATAAAAATGGTAAGGATTTGGCCCACCAGCCCCTGCAAAATCCCCACCACTGGCAGAGATTTGCCCCACCAGGAAGTGCCCTTTGATTATAAATTTCACACCAAAATTGCTAAAAATTATCTTTCTATCTATCAAAAATGGTGCGATTCACTGTACATTTGGAGGCAAATGAAATTTCATTAAATTATTTATTTTTTAGAATAGTTAACATTGAAATCTCTTCACCACGCTTGTCACGTTTCTATGACCTAATAGTAAAATGCCCTCTTCAGCCAAAATCCCCGCCGCTGAAATTTGCTTAAAAAATGCCCTGCGGAGTGCAGACAACAGGGGGCGCTCTAAGTTACTAGTTTAGTGAATTATAAGCTGAATTGATGGGGCCAATGTGTTTTATGTATGCATATGAAGGAGAGCACTTGGCACCTATCCTATAAGTTTACATAACAATTAGAATGGTACACTCAGGGCGTATATCCGCAGGCGGCGCTGTTGCCCGGAAAAAAGTGAAGTAGACCCATTTTCAGGGCTCTGTATCTCATTGCGCCCAGGGTCAAAAGCAATGTGAGCATGCCGGCAATGTGCTTGGTGTTTCCAACGAGTCTCGCTGTGACTCTCGAGAATGGTCATGCATAGGCGTATAGCAAGCGCAATTTTTGGGGGGGGGGAGCAACATTTGCCCGAATTTCAAGATTTCAATTTAATACCGTTTCAAAACGAAATTGCCTCGAAATCATTCATTTTCAGTGGTTTTTATTTAAATCATCTGGCCAAATTTTTTAGCCTTTTCGTCCAAATCTTGCCAATCTGCCCCTGTGCCAACCTAGCCCTGGGACCCACGTGTGCTAGCACGTGGGTCATGGGTCGCTACATTGGAAAAACTTGAGATTTTCAACAAGGGTTTAGGGGAATGGCTGTAGCTCAGTTTTCAAAGAATTACTGATATTGTGTGTTGGTATATTAAAAATAGACAATTTTTGCTGCTGATAGCACATATTTTCAATTTTGTGAGAACACTGATACCTACAATACAAAGGCATTGAAGTTGAGCTTAATGATTTTTTCTTATACATTGTAGTGAAACTGCGCTCTGATTGGCTAAGAGAGAGTGACAGCAGCATGGTGATGTCACAACATGATTGTTTACACAATCGCTATGACATCACCAGAGATTGTGACGTCACCAGTGTTTATGACATCATAACAGTGCTGCTGCTCTGTTTAGACCAATCACTGTTGAGCAGCCATTTTATTTTCTTGAGGAGACAGTTTTTATGGGGCTTAGAAAATTTAAAACCGTTGTCTACAGTGTATGTGAGGACGTTCTGGGCTGAAATGATGTGCTATCAGCAGCGAAATACATGGAGATTATTGTGAGATAATCACAATGATCAATAGAGCCACAACAATGACACCATTCTGATCCTCCTGAAGGGTATGCTGAAATCTCAAGTTTTTACTATGTAGTGATTCATGACCCCTGCGCTACACGCAGGGTCTCAGGGCTAGTGCCAACCAGCTCCCCCGTCCCCTACATGTGCTATAACACCTCTACTTTACTGTGGTGAATCACAAGGACACCGTCAATATGAATGCAAGAAGTTAAAAAGTTATGTCTCAATATTTTTTTGTTGTAGGCCTATAGGAGTACCTCAGAGATTATTA
Source organism: Platynereis dumerilii (assembly GCA_026936325.1). Lineage (NCBI taxonomy): Eukaryota > Metazoa > Annelida > Polychaeta > Phyllodocida > Nereididae > Platynereis > Platynereis dumerilii. Next base: position 2,528,099 of record JAPTHN010000038.1, on the reverse strand, counting down.
CACCACAGAGGTGTCATAGTATATGAATGGCATGCTCACATTGCTGCTGACCCTTGGCGCAATGAGATACAGAGCCCCGAAAATGGGTCTATTTCACTTTTTTAAAAGAAACAGCCACCCTGTGGAGATGCATTCTGAGTATACCATTATAATTTTGAAGTAAACTTAATAATATCAGTCCTCTCCTTCATATATATGCATGCAAAAACATTGAGGTACTTCCAAGGTGCTAGCCACATTGGCCCCATCAATTTAGCTTATAATTCACTAAATCAGTAACTTTGAACGCCCTCTGTTGTTTGCTCTCTGAATCAATCATCATTGATGCGACACCAAATGAAACCTTTGGGCCAAGTTATTTTGCAGTTAAAATATAACAGAGGTAGACAAAGAAGGTTATGACATAGTGGAATTAGAAACCCAGACTTTCACATGATCCAAATTTAGGCTCCATATATTTCGATGAGTCCCCAAAAACTACTCAGGGCCGTAGCCTGCAGGGGGGCAGGTGGCCTGCCCCGGGCAGGGGGGGGGGGCAGCTGCTCCCCTAGAATTTTACAAAGTAAGGTGTTTAACACCTGAAAAGTTCAAATATTCTGAGTACTTCTGGGGACGTAATCGTCGGTACCGGTCACTATATCCCTCCTCCCTACGGTCCTGATTACCTAAACGGTATTAAGGGCTAAAAAAGCACTTTTTCCAACTATTTACCAAGGAAAAAATTATGAATCAATCAGAGTCGGTTGTGTATCACCCCAATGATGAAGGGCCTGAATCTTAGCAGCTAAGAAAAACTGCCTCTTAAAAATTAGTAGCTGTCCTCATCATCCACTCTGTATGTTCAAGCATAGATCTGTCCTCTCCCTGGTTCAAGCTAGAGAAAAACTTAGCTGTGTGAGAGATTTTCAATATTTGCTTGCCGAAAATATATGGCTTTTTGATAATTAAATCTTTTAAAAAAATCACTTGCTCGGATTTGAAAACTTTTCAAAATTAAACTTAAAAATGTAGTTTTTAATTCCATATCGCTTGCTCCATTTTTTCTCCAAAAAAAATTTATTTTGTATGGACCACTTAACATGCTTAAGGGACCTTTCAAAATTTATGCCCAGGGGTGGTTGGAGTTTTTTATGGAGTGTCCATAATATCCTGAAAAATTCGCATAAGCCCTAAGAGGGGTATATATTTTTGACGAGAAGTTCCAAAAAACTCCAAATTCCCACTCCCGTCCCCCTGTCATAAATTCCCAATTGTTCCTTAGGCCACACCAAATAAATTTTATGGATGACAGATTTTTTTGAAGAAAAAAATGGAGCAAGCGAGCGAAATTTTATTATATTTTTTTTCAAGATTAATTTTTGACAGGTTTTAAAATGCAAGCGAGCGAATATTTTTTTAAATTTTAAATTGTATTTGAAGAAAAGTGTAAATTTTGAGCGAGCGAAAAATTCAAAAGCTTTCTATGAAGTGGTATCTGTATATTATGACTTAAAACGTTTAAAAATTACTTTTTTAGCAGTCTTTTAAACCATCCAAAGCCATTCATACAACTACTAATCTGCTATGAGCAAACTCAGCATCATCTGCGATTTCTAAAATTGGATCTGCCATTTTTGTAGATCCAGTATTTGCGTTTTTTCGGTCATTTGAGCTGGAAAAATTAATTTTTTTCTTGGCTCAGAATCCATACAGGCGCAAAATAAATTTATAAATTTAAATTAATTTTAAGTTCACAATTTTAGCAGCGTGCGAATCCGTCATCCATAAAATAATTTTGGTGAGGCCTTATTTCTATTTTTTTTTATTCTTCCTTCCTTCAAGCCTAGTTCATCTTGAAACTTACGGATTGGAAGACTCCATCCGATCATTTTCTCCAAAATGCCTGCTGCATAGCCTTTTGTTTTCGAGGTTCGGCTCATTTCTTGGAAGGCCCAGGGCATCTAACCATGCATTCCGTCTGAAAAAGAAAAAACAATATTTGAACATTTAAAAACATAGAAATTTAGAAGAGCAGGTTTTGAATTTATTCCTGGAAATTAGACATCAATTGATAGGTACCACTCTCTAGGGCCTAATTTAAAGTAATTTTAAGGTTAAAATTAATTAGGTTATGAAATTAAGGCCATTCTTCAATTGTGGATAGGCCTATATGATAATTTTTGGAGAACCGGTTTCCCGCTGTAGCTGCCCAAATCTTTACATAAATTTAGAAATGGCCTGTGGGATAGGGGTCATAACTTGCAAAACGCACAGCAATGCGCTGCGATCTGTGCTTCCCCAGCTGTAATTAACCCACTAAATATTTGACCCTAGCTATAAATATAGTAACTAATAGTATATGCTGCTGTACTAATTGGGTGTTTTGACCAAGTAATAATTTTGTTATTCATAGACTTACAAGGGGGGAAGGGGCCTTCATAGGAATGCCACTATAGTGTGGCCAGGGGTCTTTTTTTGACTAGAATATTGCAATTCACTTTTGTTTTACCGAACGATTACAGGTTCAACTACAATTAATTTTAAAATGGCATCTGAATCAGCAGTCACTTTATAAATTTGTACAGTTAAACAATAAAAGAATGCAGGTGGGGGTCCAGAAAATTGCCATCTATCGGGCTGCGCGCTGATAAAATTAACATGTAAAAATATGTAAATTTTGCCCCCCCCCCACATCCGTCCCTGAAAGAATGGTCATCCAGGAACAGATCCATCTTTGGGGCGCAGCTGAGCATCTCGCACCCACACCCAGTAAGGGAGTTCTGTGAATCCAAAAGACCTTTAATACATTTTCTGTAGTTTCATTGTTGCCTCTAAATAGCCCACACTGGTGCTGATGGGGCGTAAAACACAAACTCACTCACTCACTCACTGTAGTTTCATTGAAATATTATTTAAAATTAATTATTACAATTGTTTCTATTTTATTTGTTAGCCTGTGTTGTACTTGATTGCACTTGTGCCAGACAGATGTATGAATGTTGAATAAAATTTATATTTATATGTCCTTTTGAAAATAATTTCAGTACAACTTTTTTAATGCCAAAAATATTGGACCTGCTCTAGGAATTTTCAGACCCCATTTTAGGACCCTTACGCGAGACATAATTGATCTTTAGCTTCTCGTATTTTCTCGAGGCACTTTTTCTAGGGTCAGTGGGTAGAACAAAAAAAAGGGTGAAATCTCAATTTTTTTATTGTGTCAATTTGATTTTTTTTTGTCTGTAGACGGAAAATCTGTTATGTCGGTTGATCCGAGAAGCTAAAAATTAACAAAGTTGGGCTCTTCAAGGGGGTAATTTTCCCCAGCTAATGCCGACTTTCAGCTAAGTGTCCAGGACCAGAGGAGAACCTGTAGATTTCATTGTAATAATTGATATTACTATAAAAGCATTATTATTGATATTTTTGCCAATAAATTTAGAATATATATAAATATAATTTTCATTTGTGAACCCCCCCCCCCCATTCAACATTTTCTTGAGCCACACATGTATTCAGTCTGATAGACCTAGTGAGAAATGGCCCACAGGCAGTGGTGCCACCAGGCGGGGAGGGGGCCAGTGCCCCCCCTCCCTGAAATTCACTTAGCCCCCTCAGCCCCCTCTGCCCCCCCCCCCGCTAATTTTCAGCTCAAACCTATTGTTCCATAGTCATTACCAGTCACATGGCCCCCCGGTTGAACGGTCTGGCCCCCCTTTGCCCCCCCCCTCCCCCGCCAAAATAAATCCTGGTGACGCCACTGCCCACAGGAGACCCATAATATATTTGAGGGTGGGGCCGTAACTTTTCTAATAAATAACGAGTCAAAAGTGACAATCCCTCCTTAAAATTACCCCCTATAGAATTTTTAACTGGGGTGCCTGTCCTCTTAAAAAATTGCTTTAATGCTTTATTTTGGCAAATTCTTTGTAAAATAGCCCCCCCCCCCCTTTGATAAAATAATATCAATTAATACCGCCCATCCCCTTCCAATGGGCCCCAGCAAAATTCCAAAAATAAGGCCTGTAATAAAACTTAGCTATAATTAAATAAAAAGTGAAACATACACAGGGGAAGAAATTAAGATAAATTTTTTTTAATGAACATTGGCATAATTAATTTTTTTAACAGTTGGGTTTTAGGAAAGGATAGCTATGTAGAAAGAGATTTCTTAAAAATAAGTTTGGAGTTTTACCTTTCTTCATCTTTTGGAAAAGGATGGCGGCCAGCTGCATCCTTGCAGATGATACATTTTCTTGGCATCTCTTGGGATTGTTTTTCTTTTTTCTCAACAAATTCCTTCAGCCTTGTCACTTGTCTTTTTTTCTTTCTCTTTTTCTTATCTCTTTTTTCCTTTTTTTTTTCCTTTCTTTTTTTCCTAAGTTTGACCAGCCAGGTGCTTCCTTGATCTTTTCCCTTTGATCTGGATTGGCAGTTGCTGACACAATCGTTGTCAGGGGTGATAAAAATGCCAACTCCATTTGGGGATTTTTTCTTGTTTTAATCATTAGAAAAATAAAATAAAACATTGACAGGGCTTATAATGAGAGAGAGATAGGAATTCATTCAGCTCTGAGGCAGTTTATTTGAAAATCTTGAAACCGTCAACACCTGACAACAGGAGGCAGCAGTGGTCGCCATCTTTAGTTTCGGGGTTGTCCCACAGATGTCAGGTGCGTACCGAAAAAGAAGAAAAGCCAACGAACGCACATGAAAACATCACATTATTTATTCCAGTTGTGAATGATCAACAAACAAACAAGGTACAGAAGTCGGAAAAAGGTATTTAAAAAAAGTTATTAGCCCCCTCGGACGGTACGCCCCAGAACTAAAACAATAACATTTCCCAAAAACACGCTTGGTGATTCATCTTCCCCTATACGATATTTGGTTATGACATCACCAGCATTTCAGCTGTCTGATGATGTCACAAACCAAACAAGGGCCAGAATAATGGGATTGTGACGTCATGTCCATTGTTGCTCCTTGGTGACGTCACATTTTTGTAATGGCAGAAAATAGTCCCTTTTTAATAACTGAAAATTTGAGGTAAATCCAGGTGATAAAAACAAAACAACCACGCGTCAGGGCACTTCGTACAATATCACTCGCTGTTGTGTGAATTAATATCACTCTCGCCCTGCGGGCTTGAGTGATATTAATTCACACAACAGCTCGTGATATTGTTACTCAGTGACCCTGACTTGGGTTGTTTTGTTATATAGTCAACAGAATTTAACATTATTACTTTGTCATATGTTGTGAAATAATGTCTAAAACAATAAAACAAAATAAAAAGCGGTCCTCATCCCGATGGAAATTCATATAAATCAGTATTTTTACAACTAAGTCACTTTGAAAAAAGTAAACTAATTTACCAAAAATCACATTGGAAAATTATCTATAACAGATGGAAAGTCAAAACTATTACAGCCCACACCAGCTTTTTTCTGTGCTTCTAATGCTTTAATCCATTTGTCTGTAACCCCAATAGATCCTTCTAAAATTGAAAAAGACTGATCATTTTTGTGTGTTGTCAAAATTGCAAGAAAAGATGTCGAGCAGCAGCAGAGATTGTGACACTATAACAAAACAACCCAAGTCAGGGTCACTGAGTAACAATATCACGAGCTGTTGTGTGAATTAATATCACTTGAGCCCGCAGGGCGAGAGTGATATTAATTCACACAACAGCGAGTGATATTGTACGAAGTGCCCTGACGCGTGGTTGTTTTGTTTTTATCACCTGGTTTTACCTCAAGTTTTCAGTTATAAAGAGGAACTATTTTCTGCCATTACAAAAATATGACGTCACCATGGAGCAACAATAGAGAGGTTTTGCTACACGTTCACGTGTGACGTATACGTGTGACAGTGCTATCTTATTACATTGTTGTCATGACAACCCCCACGTACACGTCACACGGAAACGTGCAGCAAAACCTCTCTAATAGACATGACGTCACAATTATTCTGGCCCTTGTTTGGTTTGTGACATCATCAGGCAGCTGAAATGCTGGTGATGTCATAACCATTGTTAAAAAATATCGCCCTTGAAGGGTGGTATTTTTAAGCCGAAGCTATTACATAGCTTCTGGCTTATTACAATCCTGTGTTTCCATGCCGGCAGGCAGTTTCTGGTCTGACAACCTATCACCAATGATTTCTCTGTTAATCTGACAAATGAACCTACCAAACTCCTACTGTACCTTTATTTACCCGTACACACGAGACAGGGTTGTATTCGGACTGTGTTGAGTGCCTAAATTTGCTAATACAGGCCATTTTCACAGAGTGCTGGCCATGAGTGACTTTCTCCGTCCACCATTCCTCAACTTCTGATGACACTTGGCTAATTTTGTTGCTATGACGTCACAATCACCCATGACGTCACCATCAAGTGTCAGAGATTCCAGGAGGTGGCAGCACTGGTAGGCAAGTGCTGTTATAACAAAACAACCCAAGTCAGGGTCACTGAGTAACAATATCACGAGCTGTTGTGTGAATTAATATCACTCGAGCCCGCAGGGCGAGAGTGATATTAATTCACACAACAGCGAGTGATATTGTACGAAGTGACCCTGACGCGTGGTTGTTTTGTTTTCATCACCTGGTTTTACCTCAAATTTTCAATTATAAAGAGGGACTATTTTCTGCCATTACAAAAATGTTACGTCACCATGGAGCAACAATGGAGGTGACGTCACAATCCTATTGTTTTGGCCATTGCTTGGTTTGTGACATCATCGGCATCTGAAATGCTGGTGATGTCATAACCATTGTTAAAAAATATCGCCCTTGAATGGTGATATTTTTTACAATATCATAGGCCCTGATATTTTGACTGTAAACAGTGATATTCACAGCCAACCAGGTGATAAAGTTCAGTACCTTCACACTAGGGCTCCAGGCAGACAAAACTGAATTGACCTGGCAATCAATGATCAATGACAATCAATTAGACCTGTCAATGGCAATCAATGTCAATAGTCAATGAAATCAGTGCACAGTGTATTGTCACATATTGCGGAGATTTGATTGCCATTGAACACTGATCAGAAGCCAAAGCTATGTTGATCTAAGTTACTTATATCCTCTTCCATTGGAGTTAATTAACTTAAATTTGATAACTACCTAGATAAATCTATACATTAGGCCACACATAATTGATGATTCTTAGCTTTGCGGACCCGCTGACACAATAGATTTACTGCCGATGGAAAAAAAAAATTGAAAAAAAAAAAAAAAAAATTTTTTTGACATTATAAATTTTTTTTTTTCGCCTTTTTTTTTTGTCCTACCGACCGACCCTAGAAAAATGGCCTTGAGAGGAATCCGAGAAGCTAAAGATCAATTATGTGTGGCCTTAGTAAATGTATTACTTTTCAGTGGATAGTGATAACATCTTATTTTATACACCATATTATTCAAATTTTAAGCAATGTTTATTTCTCTAGCTGAGGCTTTACAAGCTTTGCATGGTATTTTTTATGCTGGCTTCTTGAACTTTAGGACAAGATTTGTTATAGTACAGTATTGGCTCTGCAGTTAGCATACTATACTGGTTGCCCCATACGGAAAAGTGTCAACTGGTTTGGTCCCCACCATTTAGTTATATCAGCTAGAGAATTACAAAATATCTTATGATCACAAATACTTAATATTGTTGCATTGATGTTAAAGTACACCTGCCACTCATTAATCGACCAATTGGTGTAGATACAATTGTTGCAGGACCTGAAATAATTGGGGGTGAGTTGTAACAATTGGGGGTGAATAGTAATGAGAGCAGTTTGTTCTATTTATAGGTCCAATTTCTGGGTGGCACATCCTTGGGGTGATTAACAGACTTAGTGACTTACAGTTAGTGAGTAACTGGCAGTTAAAGACTAACAAACAGTAAGTGAATCAACAACCATTAGTGCTTACTAACAGTAAGTGACTAACAACAGTGACTTACTAACAGTAGTGACCAACTGATGAACAACAGTAAGGGACAAAATGACTAACAGTCAGGGACTAGCAGTTAGTAACTTACTAACAGTTACTTCCTAACAGTTAAGGACTAGCTGACTTACATGACTAACTAACAGTTAGTGACTGACTAACAGTTAGTGACTGACTAACAGTTAGTGACCGACTAACAGTTAGTGACCAACTAACAGTTAGTGATTGGGGACTAACAGTTGGTGACTGACCAACAGTTGATGACTGACTAACAGTTAGTGACAATTAGTGACTAATTAACAGTTTTTGACTAACTAACAGTTTTTGACTAACTGACAGGTTTTGACTCTCAGTTTTTGACTACTAACAGTTTTGACTACAAATAGTGTTTGACTAATTAACAGTTTTTGACTAACTAACAGTTTTTGACTAACTAACTGGTTTTGACTTTCAGTTTTTGACTACTAACAGTTTTGACTACAAATAGTTTATGACTAACAGTTTTGACAACTAATAGTTTTGACTACTAACAGTTTTGACTAACTAACCATTTTGACTTACAGTTTTTGACTACCAACACTTTCTGACTACAAATAGTTTGACTAACTAACAGTTTTTGACTAACTAACAGTTTTTGACTAACTAACAGTTTTTGACTAACTAACAGTTTTTGAATGAAAACAGTTTTTGACTAACAAACAGTTTTGACTACTAACAGTTTTTTTTACTACTAACAGTTTTTTTTACTACTAACAGTTTTTTTTACTACTAACAGTTTTTGACTAACTAACTTTTTTGACCAACTAACAGTTTTTGACTAACTAACAGTTTTTGACTAAAAACAGTTTTTGACTTACAAAACAGTTTTGACTACTAACAGTTTTTTTTACTACAAACAGTTTTGACTAACTAACAGTTTTTGACTGACTAGCAGTTTTTGACTGACTAACAGTTTTTTTTACTAATTAACAGTTTTGACTGACTTACAGTTTTTACTACTAACAGTTTTGACTAAGTAACACCATTTCACTAACTAACAATTTTTGACTAACTAACAGTTTAGACTAACAGTTTCTCACTGACTAACAATTTTGACAAACTAACAGTTTGTGACTAAATAACATAGTTAGTGACTAACAAATAGTAACTACCAAAACAACGGACTTAATGACTAACAGGTAGTGACTAACTGATGAGCAGCAGTAAGGGATGCCTTATGAACAGTTAGGGATTGACAGTTATATAGTGACTTACTAATTAATTTAGTGAGTCATATTGAACCTATGCTCCCCGATATGAACTTGCCAAATTCCAGCTAAACTGTCATAGGAATAAAAATAACAGTCAATACAATACACAAGTCAGTGTAGATCAGCAGAGCAGGTATAAGAAGCTATAAGAGGATTTATAGATGAACCCATGATATATGTGTGTTCCAGACCTAGTTAGTCAGAGATATAGAAAAAGTATAGTTGGTGTCTCCGGAGTATCGCATGCCCCCCTTGGGATGAAGGGATAGAGAGGTTGAGAGATAGACAGATAGATAGATAGATCTATCATGGGTTCATCTATAATTCCTCTTATAGCTTCTTATACCATATCATGGGTTCATCTGCAGTTATACCATATTTTAAAATTCTTTTGGCAAAACATACTCTTATTGTAAATTTTGAAATCGTAATCACTACAGCCAGCATATATCTTTTTTTTTTAAAAAGATTTTCTTGTTACAATATCATAGGCCCCAGGTGATATTTTGACTGTAAACAGTGATATTCACAACCAACCAGGTGATAATATACCAGATTTGTGGGGGTGTGTCTGAATACTGCTCTCTGATTGGTGGTTGTCAGTATATTGCCTGTAATTACAGGGAAAAAACGTGGTATACAGGTCAGGTGACCATATACTGCTTTTTCTCCCCTATACTGACTTTTTCCCTGCCGTATTGCCCAGGGAAAAACACAGTATCAGGGAGAAAATGTGCCTTGACATGGGATAAGGTGTCATATACCTCAGCTCTCAGCCAATCAGATTCGAGGATAAACACTGGACTGACGATAAAACGCAATACCACATGGGATATATCCACTGCTTTTTCATGTGGTATTGTAAACATTATGGGGTATTACAGTGCACCAAAAAAGTTATGGGAAAATTGGAATGGGTCTGTTTTTACCCCTAATTTCTCAATAATCAATTTCCGAAGGTAATTATTACACTTTTCCCCTTTCAATAGACATCTCATGAACAGATCTACCTGGTTACTTTTTTGTTTTAATCTGCAAAGCGGGTATGCCAGGTGATTCTTGGTTGCAACTCCAATTTTCGACCTCAAAAAAGTTATGGGAAAAATTTGATTTCTTCAGAAAATTTAATAACAACTTAAAGATATATAGTAGTTATACCATGGGCATATGTGGTATACGGAGATATATACAGCCGAGGTGGTAAATATAACCCGAGGGCGTAGCCCGAGGGTTATATTTACCACCGAGGCTGTATATATCCCGTATACCACAAATATGCCTTTGGTATAACTGATTTATACCATTATTCGCTGTTTCAGAGGATTATTTTGTTATCATGTGTTTGGAGATAAAGACCAATTTACTAAAAATGTCTTTATTTTATTACCAGAGATACCAAAATGGTCATAAAATTTTTCTTTATTTAACAAAATTAACAACTTATTTTTTAAATCAATATTCCAGTATCAATAACTTAAATTATGTTCAAGCTACAAAAGCTCTTGTAAACTCCAGAGTGAGGCTCAATGCCATCTGTCATGACGTCATGATTCAAATGCTGGCTTCTGATTGGCTGATTCAGTGTTTGTGCATTGTGACATCACCACTTGTCACGTGACCACTAAATATATGTGATATATGGCGATATATATCATGGTAAATATTGAAGGATTTATCAGCGAGTATGGTATAAAGTTTCTTATACAGATGACGTCAGTAATATCATGATATGATATTAGATATATTGGTCAAATTGAACATTGTCTAAACTTGAAAGATGTTAATAGCAAATAGCAATGATTTCTAGTCATTTTTAACCGATATTAATTATTTTGAAATGAAATACCATTTAAAATAAGTATGTTCTTAAAAATTTATCCAGCAGCCTACTGAATGCTCTGGTATTGCTGAAATATGTTACCCAAATGATTATTGAGCATGTGTGAGTTGTGTCTTTAAAGTGAAGATGAGCAGTCCCCTGAATGATGAACATCTTGAGGCAAGATCTTCATTTACCTTATTTTATTTGGTATAGCATCTTAATTTGTTGTCATCACGTCTCAGGGCCTTTAGAAAATTTTCAAAAGTTTCCAAAAGGATGAGGTAGTACAAATGAATGATTGAGGTATTGTGGAATATGGGACAAACAATCAACATGATATAAAAGCCAAAGTTGATTTTTCTGTATCATTCCAATTGATACAATTTGATGGATGGTGAGTGAAATTCATCTTTGAACCTTGTGAACTTGTGATTTGTGCATGATATGACCATGGATATGGAAAAACGCAATGGAAGCATTTGACCACTATTGCAGTAGGCCTACGCCTGAGTACGGGAGTGTGAATAATTCAGACAGTGTATAAAGTGGAAGCCTGGAAGGTGCTGTGATTTTTGTCATTCAAACTACCTGGACAACCTTTTCACTTGCAAAAGTAACATTTTAGTGCAGTTTCACCACAAATAATACCAAATTGTTGACATAAACTGCAAATTAACTTCTGTCCTGGTTTTTTTTTTTAAAAGATGCATTTTTCTAAATGAAAACAGAAGGCCCTACCAATAAATTTTTTTAACAAATGCTGTGTCAACAGATTTCCATGATTAAATTGGCATTTCGATGGGTAACATATCAATATGAGAATTATTTGTAATAACATGCTTTATATCATTAAAAATACATATTTCTTGACAATGTAACCCCAAGATCTCCATCAAAATGGGCCCACTGTCAATTTCCTACTTCTAGAAACTAACATGACAACCACAAAGCAATAATTCATGCTTATATTTCAGTATTTGACTGCTTCATGAAAAATTCCAATAACTTTTTTGAAGGCAAAAATTGGTGCACCCACCAAGATTCACTGGCATATCCATATCATAGCATAAAACCATGAAACTGCTATCCAGACCTGTTCAGGAGAAGTGTATTGAAGGGATAGAACGTCAATAATTATCACTGGAAATGCCATTCTTCAAAATTAGAGGCAAAAAGGGGGGCCACTGACTTTTTCCCATAACTATTTTGGTGCACTGTATTTAATACCCCATATTGTAATTCAAAGTTTAGCTGAACTTCACTGAGAAGATCAATACTCAACAGTTGCATCAGCCAATCAGAGCACAGATAGCAGCTCAACTGATGATGTCACAATGTTGTGACGTCACCATGGCCATCAAGTCACAATGGTAAACAATGAAATGACATCATCAACAATGATCAAACCATTGAGTATACACCAAACCATTGAGTAGCCCTATGCAACGCAATACCACATGGGATATATTCACTGCTTTTTCATGTGGTATTGTAAACATTATGGGGGTATATAACTCTACTATTATGTGCAAATTGCCATTAAGGCGTGATTGGCTTAATTGCATTTCAGGTGTCAAATAAAACATTGTACAATGTACACAGTTCACACAAATGAATCCAACTTGAACTGAACAAAGCAGCAATTGAACCAAGGGAGGGCGTTCTGATTGCAATAAAAGATTATTGATTTTTTTTTCAGCTTGGCCAAACAGCCATCCTCTGGCGTCGACGGCCCATGTGACAAATCCCTGCTCTGCGATTGGTTTATTTTAATTAATGAATATTAATGAGATCGTATTTCCCTCTAAATTCTGTATCTCCCGCAAAATGTAGTATCCTCCCGCACTTTGTCCATATCCTCCCCCGTATCTTTCAGACTTCTAGAATATTAACCAGGGTTGGGTTCAAATACAAATATATTTGTATTTGTATTTGTAAATACTGTATTTGTATTTGTATTTAAATACTTTTTTGGAAATTTGAAAGTATTCGTATTTGTATTTAAATACTTTGCAAAGTATTTGTATTTGTATTTAAATACTTTTGGCTGATTTCAAAAGTATTTGTATTTGTATTTGTATTTGGATCAAAGTATTTGGTATTTACAAATACTTTTTTCAAATACAAGGTCAATAAATGGACAAAAAATCATGAATTTCTTAACTTCAAAGATGGATATAACTGATGTGTCTATCTTTATACAATCATTTTGAAATTTTGGATTACTATAATATATTTAGTTTAAATATTACTTAATGATAATCATCTTAGCTTCCTCTGAAGTGCTTATTTTGTGGTCTATACACAAACATATTGTGTATAGAGATCATCACTGTCTGTGTTGTTAGGTTTGAAGAAGTTAACAATAGCTCAAGAATCCAATGTACTGCACAAGTGAAATACAACTCAGCTTCTGTCCTATCCCATCTTCCAATTTTAAGTATTTGTAGAACACAAGATGCAAGTGAAATAGGCCTATACCCTGTATGAAAAATCATGAATTATAATTGTTTGCATATTAAGTTTTAAAAAATGATAGATTTTCTTTAATTAGTTTAATACACATTTACCTGTGGTAGTAATTGTGTATACATCTCACTTACCTATATACTAAATATATTTTCTTTGACAAAAAATATTACATTTATCTAATAGTTACAAGTAAATATCCATTTTTTATGGTCTAATAGTATGAAAGACATAACTATCACACATTTTGAATGTTAACTGCTATTCTGACACTGGCTATTGTCTTAATTGCTATTTAAACACAGACACAGGCCATGCATTGTCTATTGTGAGCAATGGTGCATTGCAATTATATACACTGTATAGGGGTACTATTGTGTGGACATTAATCACACAAATCTAGCAGTTATATAAAGTTCATATTATTTTGCATTTATAATGACATTAATGATTACATCATTATTTATAATTAGAAGTAAAATTGCAAGAAAAAGAAAACTTAAAAAAAAATTTTTTCCAGATGTTTATGTGTATTATTCATTATCATAGCCTCACTATCAAGGAACAACCTCTAAATTACAATTCCTTCCTGTTGAATACAAAAAATTCAGGTTTTATTTATGTATGTTTTATAATTGAGACTGTCAACAGAGGAGTAGAAATTAACTGAAGCCACAATATCTATTATAAATAATTGAATTTCTTTAATTTGACATAAAATCATCGTCCAAGCAGTTAATATTATTAACCAGGGAAATTGTACAGTATATCAGGGAAGAAATGTACCTAGACATGGGATAAGGAAATATATACTGTGACTAATCAGCCAATCAGAGCGCAGGATTTTTGCTAGTCACAGGATATATAATTTTATTGACATACAAAAAGCATCAAACAGATCATATGTCATCCAAAAATAAAAATAAAAAATTAAAATAATAATATATGAATGTGTAATAACATAAAAATCGAAAAACTACAAACTACTGGGATATACAAGCACAAGCAAAAATAATATGTACAATTCATTTAAGTAATAGGTATTCGTCAAAAATAAAATACAGACACAGTCAGCAGTCATTCAGGTCATATAGCACATCATGTAAGCCTACATATGTAATCAGAAGCAGAGTTCAATGTTATGATATATTGATTTGTAGACTCGTGTAGATGTTGATTTTGCTTTATTTCGCAACTCAGATTTTTGAACATGTATCTCTTTTATATTGAGCTTTGTCTAATAAAGCTCATACCGTAATATGGAGTGAATTGGGACAGAATTGGCCGTTTTTCTTTCACAACATGGACAAAAATCAATCTAGAAATCAAAATTTGGTGTCAAATTGTGTCTGAACACAAGGTCTAGGAACCCCTTGGAGCTTGATATGATATCTTAAATTCCCAATGCTCAAGGCCTAGAAAACCACTGTCCCAATTCACCCCATACTTTGGGGTGAATCAGGACACTCCATTATTTCCACCATCAATACTCCCTACCTTCTTTGATTCACTGCTTCTTGTGAATAATCATTAAAAACATGTTAAACATGACAAAAATTAATTTTGAGGATTATGTGAAATCAATTTCATTGATTATATGCAAATTTTAAAAAATGTGATAAATGAGAAAAAACCATAAAAAATTGTACTTTTCTTCTAATTTTTCTAGTTATTGATAATTCTGGCCTAATCCACTGTAAATTATGCAAAGTTCAATAATATTCATCTAAAAGCTATGCCAGTACACCCAAATGAAAATGTGTAGGGTTTATTTGGTTTAATCCCAAAATTTTGCCATTGACCTGGATCTGAACATGGGACAAAACATACACAATCTCATATCCAATGATTTTAAAGTTTGCTGCAAGTTTGTTGCTTGTAGTATTTATACTTTATATGATACAAGCAAAGTTTTTACCAGCTTGTAAAATGTCATTTCTGCAGTGCCGAGTTCAAGGTGCTGCAGCTCCTCACTGCCTGCAGTAAGAAGTACCAAATTATATCACAATATGCTCTGGTATGTATACTATATAAAATGTACCAAATCAAATACCTGAGGCTAGTAGAAATAGTTGTTTTTTGAGCAAACAAAACATTTCCCTGTTCTGTCCCGATTCACCCCAGTGTCCTTATTCACCCAATATTACGGTATGTCTATTTTCACAGTAAAAAAACCAAATGTTCCACAAAAACATTCCATTCCTCATCACTTGCATGTATCAACATTAAAATGACCTGTTGGTTATGACAAAATCTCTCAGCAATTTTAAGGGGGGGAGGGTTGGTCTAGTGGTTGCGTGTCGGACTGCCATGCTGGGTCCAGGGTTCAAACCAGCTCTTGACTGGTCACTTGGGCCTATGTTGGATGGCTATTTCAATCATCCTTCTTCTCATTGCCCTGTCCTCCTCCTGTCCTAATTAGCCTACCAAGTGCATAAATACAGGACGTAAAACCCCAAACATCCATCCATCCATCCTTCTCAGCAATTTTAAGAAGTTATATCAGAAAAATAATTTTCTACACATGCACAATTGTACATTGTACAGGTGCTAAGCGATGATATAAACAAGAAAAGTACCCTTAAAAAGGGGTACTGTATCGATCTTATGATGAACCTGAGGGTATGTGGCATGTAATAAAAAGCTCTAATATTATAAAGTAGGCATATCTATTATAGAAAAATTCCAAAGCCCCTCCCCTTGTTTCATGAGAATATTACATAACCAAGGATGTGTAAAAAATGTTTTTTCCTACTATTTAACAGTGTGTGATGTCAGGCCTAAAAAATACTCCCCCCCCCTACAAAAGAAAATCATGAATCTGCCCCTGGTCTGTTATGGTCTGGGATTTTGCAACTTTGCATTATTGCAGCGTAATGCGCCAAAAAGCTTTTTGCGAAGTTAATATCGCAAATGGAGCAAAATGGATAAGTGCATTGAATTCAGAGGAGTTTACTTGATACGTATGCAGGTTTTTAAATTTTGAAAATCGGATGTTTATTAAGGTTTTTCGACCAAGTTTTGCATTGAAAATGATGTACACAATCTTTGATGACGTTTCACACGCAAATAATTTCGCCAAAGACATTTCCTAACCTTGATGAATCGATGTACCGTAATATGGGGTGAATCGGGACAGAATTGGCCGTTTTTCTGTCATAGCATGGTCACAAATCAACTCAGATATCAAAATATCATGTCAAAATGTGTCTGAGCATAATATCTCGGTATCCCTAGGAGCTTGAAATGATATCTTAAATTGCTGAGGCTCAGGGCCAAAAAAACCACTGTCCCAATTCACCCCATACTTTGGGGTGAATCGGGACAGTCCATTATTTCCACAATCAATACTTCCTACCTTCTCCTAAGTGATTGCATCTTGTGAGTAAACATCAGAAAACATGTTCCGAATGCCAAAAATATATTTTGAGAAAAATCTGAAATCAATTTCATTAATATTATGCAAATTTAAGAAAATGTGATAAATGATAGAAAAATATGGAAAACTACTGTTTTCTGCTCATTTCGCAGGTGATTGTGAATGCTGGACTAAATCCACTATGAATGATACTAAGTTCAATAATATTCATTGAAAGACCATGCTAGTACATTCAAATGAAAATTAATATGGTATACTTTTTATTATTCCTTAAACTTTGCCATTGACCTGGATCTGAACCCATGACCAAACCTATATAATCCCTTATCTGGTCTAGCATTCTGGTCCCCTGACCCTACTTTAAATTGAAAAATGGTTCCTGTGGGTTATTTTGGCTCTGGTATTGAGACTTTTCATGGTACAAGCAAAGTTTTGACCACTTTATGAAAGTGCTAATTCTGCGGGCGCAAATTAAAAGTACTCCAGCGCCGTTGCGCCTTCAGGTAGAAGTATGAAAATTCATCACAATTTTAACTGGAATGTATTCTAATAGTGTGCCAAAAATCAAATCTCTAAGGCAAATAGAAGTTGGTGTTTTTTGAAGGAATATAATGCTGGTCTGTTCTGTCCCGATTCACCCCAGTGTCCCGATTGACCCCATATTACGGTACTGTTAAGTATACTTACATGTAAGTTTTTTTACAGTTTAAGACATCGATACAAAAAACATTAGCTGAGAATATCAGTAAGCTGGTGAACAGCTTTTGAAATATATTTAAAACTGGCTTTTCACTCTATTCTCAGGTTGTCTACCTCACAGCAACATTCCCATACATCATTCTCCTCACTCTCCTCATCCGAGGTGTCACGCTGCCTGGTTCAATCAACGGACTCAAGTACTACCTCATACCAGATTTTAAGAAGCTTCTTAACACAAAGGTACATGTATCTATAATGATACTCCATTACTAAATAAATGTATCTATTTTGACACTATGTTACCATAAAATAAAAATGATATCCTTAGGGTAATGTTCTTTAAGTTGGACACTTAGAAGGTGACACCTTGAGTCAGACACTTTTTGTTGGGCTCAATTGGCTATTTGAGAGCATGTGTATCTATATATTTGGTACCAATGTGTAGCTTACGACTTCCTTTATCTACTCAAAAAGTATCAACATGATATTAGAAACTTCATGTTTTTCATGGTTATAAAATGGGGTAAAAAGTGGGTTTTTCTGCTGATGTTTTGTCAAAAATTTGTGAATTTAGTAGAATATTGGCCTGTTTCAATTGTCTGTATCTGGCCTATGATATTGAACTGACTTCAGTTTCTTTGTCATTCAGTTAGGAGTAAGATTAAAATATTCTGAGCTGTAATATGGGGTTTTTTAAGTGAAAGGAAGACACAAAAGCACCTGTGTCTTTGATGTCATGTTTTTAGAACACAACTGTCCGACTCAAAGATACCCTATGCCATTTTCTATTTTAGAAATTTTGCATTGATTTAGTTCTTGTGTTGTGCAAATTGTCAATTTTCCGTTACATTTAGTAAAAAGTTTTAATTTGAGGCCCTGGTTGACCATCAATAACCCTCAGGCGAAGCAAGTTATCCCTCTTTTAAAATGTACAGAATATAAGTGTCCGACTCAAAGAACCTTACCCTATTCAGGTCTGGGGGGATGCTGCTTCCCAAGTTTTCTTCTCTCTTGGACAATCTTGGGGAATTCTCATCAATTATGGCAGCTACAATAAATTCCACCATCGTTCAGAGCGGTATGTACTTTATTCACTGCAAAGCAAGTTATTCTTTCATAATTTTGCGCATAAATTTGCTGGACTGCATGCAGAGTCATAGCAAAATGCAAACGACTGTAAAAAATATCTGACAATTTCAAATATGCAATTCAATCTATGATATTTTGTTATAATAATTTAGCATTAACTTTACAAATTCGCCATAATGGTACAGAACTTTACAGTTCTGCTTCTGTTCACAGAGATGCCCTGATAGCAGTCTTTACATGTGCATTAACAAGTGTCTTCGCTGGCCTCGTCATCTTTTCTATCATCGGATTCCTTTCATATGAGCTGGGTCAACCTATCGATAAAGTTATGAACTCAGGTAAAAATATGAGACGCCCTTACTGATCAGGTTGACTTGACATACTTAAATAATGGTATTGAAGCTGTTGAAATATCCCACAGTAAAAAAGTGTCAATGTATGATATGTTGAAATTATTGTTCACTGAGACTTACTTTTTGTTGACATTATAACGTTTCAACCTCTCTGCTAGAGGTCTTGTTCATGTATGGATATACCTGGGACCAAGAAAAACTTATTCTCAATTGTCAATGGTATCTTCACATATTTATGACAACAGTAACAGCACTATAGCTTAAAATTAAAATTTCTTTCCGTGTCCGAGTCAAGAATTTGTTTGTCGGTAAGTTACACCATAAATAAACGATATCTGTTGATATGACACAAGGAAATTGCTTTTCGAAAAGATGGATCTCTGATTATTATTTCTCCATTATTTTGTGATTCTATCAACTTAATGAAATGCAGCTGCTGCATGTAGTCTAAGCCATCACGACAGTTCAGCAAAGGCATTTTAGTACTTAAAAGCCGGCTTTGTGCTCTGGGAAGGTAGTGTGATTTAAATTTAAATATAATATAAAATAGTAATTGTACAGAGACAGAAATCTGATACCATAGGGAATTTTAAGAATTCAGTAAATGAAAGAAGTTTTTTAATTTTTAAAGAAACTGTATACCAACACATGTCTGTAGCATTGTGATGTAAAACAAATGTATTTTCATAGGTCACATCATCTTACCTAAAAATTGCAACACACTAGTGATTGGCCGCATTTCTTTTTTTTTTTGCAGGTCCTGGGCTAGTGTTTGTCGTTTACCCAGAAGCTGTAGCCAGGATGCCTTTTGCACCCATTTGGTCCATCCTCTTCTTCTTCATGCTACTTATGGTTGGACTTGATTCAGAGGTAGGTTCAGAAATTGAGAGGCTCATCAGGAAGGGGGAACAAGAAAAACATGGGGAGAGATTATGTCACAATTTAGAGCTTGGTGCACTCATGCTTGACCTACAGAAGGCCAGCACAATAGAGGGTACAAAATAGACATGCTGTACCTCACTATAATGCTGCATACATGTATTTTGCTTGGATCTTCATCAACAACATACTACCAAGTTTCATAAGAAAGGGTGCAGCGGTTTATGTATGCTGTGGTTTGCTAACCGACAGTTGGATCGACAGACAAATGGGAAAAAGAAATATTATGTCTCCAGAGGAATGTTCGATACTTGTGTCATAACTCTTAGATCTGGCAGTGGGCGCTGCGGCATGCCACCTCCTGCCCGGGGCCATATACAAGAGTGGTAGATTTCACATATTGATGAGTGCCTATGCTTACTTTTGCATGCTCACAGATTTGTGAATGCTCATTTTTACACCTGCACAAATTTGTGTACATGCTATATATTGAAAAATATAATTATTATACCGTACATGAATAGTGGCACGACTATCGATCCGCAATACATATATATTTATTCATACATATTCTCAGTACATGAGGTATATCATCTGTAGTAATAAATAATACAGTTAATTATAAGTGCGTGAGAAATATGAAAGTCATTGTGGACAAATTAAATTGATAAGTTCACATTGCTCTACTGCACTGAGTAGAAAAATCAAGGTGCAACAACGTGGCAGCACTTACACGAGTGTTATGACTTCCTGTTTAATCAAACATTGGTTGAAGAAAGCACATGTTTCAGAAAAAGTCAATCATATATCAAATTGCTTCAACAATAGAAAACCACTAGGAACTGTCCATGCAGCCACTGTGGACCACATCTTTGCAAAATATGACCTTGATATTAGATTAACTGCCTCCACAGTTTCAATGTGAGTTGGCAAAAACTTCTGTGTTGACATGGCCATAGGATAGTTTGTCTTACATTGTTTTGTTAATTGGTGTTCTCCAAGTGGTCCTGTTAGTAATTCCATTTAAGAGGTATCCCAAGCAATATAGTCATAGTCCTACACAATTCCGTGTGCATAAATGGATGCTCAAATGTTTCAATTATTATTTCTTAGGCAATAAGTCCCTGGCTCTGACCCCGTGGCTCTGACAAATATTCTTAAGTTCTGACAGTTTGTTGTCAGGTGTTGTGTTCCCGCCATGATCTGCTTCTTCCTGTTCCTCTTTTGTGCTTATTCTAGTTGAGCGTTCTTCAGGAGGAATTGTCGTGCTGGCTGTTGTGTTTGGTTGTTCAAGGTCCGCCCGGGTCCCGGGATGTAGGCCGTTGTGTGGTGGTTTTTGGATTAGCTCTGCCTGAGTGTCCGTTATTATCCTCTGCGTTCTCTGAGTGCTGTTGTTATAATGTTTTGATGCTGTTTTCTTCCAGTTGCATAGCATAGAGTGCTAGTCCATGATCCTCCTCGCCTCCGGGAAACATATCGATAAATCGCTTGGGTATTTCATACCATTTATATATCATATCAAAGATTTAGTTATTGCTATAGTTCGTTTATGATTTGTTCATGTTTCATTGTGTACATAATATTATATATTACGCGTACTTTAGTAACTTCATATACGATTAGAAGCATGATAAGTAAAGGTTATTCACCAAGGGAGAGGGAATATGTGATATATCACCCGAGGCCTTTAGGCCGAGGTGTGATAAACACATATTCCTGATCCCATGGTGAACAACCGGCTTATACCATGAGACAAACACTCAAACAGTCAAACATGAGAGGATAACTGGACAACAAAGAATATGGCAATTATTCCCCTGAAATACTGTAATGTGATTGGCAGAGGTGTCGAATGGTATAAATATAATGTATCATTTTGCTATTGGGCACAGGAGGTTGTTAATTAAAAACCCACTAAATGTTGTGATGTGTAGATATAACATGTTATAAAAGTTATAAAGAAGTCTTTGAGATATTTAAGTTTTCACAAAGGGGGACTTATTTTTGTTGAAATGTTTAATATACTTTGTTCGGGTATGATAGCAGATTTTTCCAGCTTGATGTGTCAGAAAGTTCAAACAAACTTTATTTAATGTTGTTCTACACAAAAGGATTATTGCAGGTCACATTTCCCCCCTTAAATCCGGTCCCTCCCATTGTGTCGTTGATTGGATATGGATAATAGAGAGAAGAGAGAGAAAATCTTTTATTCGTGAATGGGCTCATAGCTTTCGCTTAGCCCCCAGCCCTCTTGGGCTTACAATCACTCTTACATGTTATGCTTCATTCTCACGGCAGCTCCCGGAGAACTTTTTGAAACGGGGGCGAAGTATTTTCAGGAGAGACGGAAAAATATTTCCTCTTTTTACGTATCGCGCAGGGGCATTTTAGCTTCCCGCCGGACATCTTTTGGTTGCACGCCGTCGAGAATCCTGCTTCTTACCGTCACTTCAAATCGCGACGGAGCAGAAAAAAAGTTTCAACCAGTACAAATTTTATTAAAATCGACGGGGGAGCAGACCAGATAAATTGTTCGACGCCGCGATCAGAAAAGTAAGACTGCGTCGAAGTTTTCGCGCCACTGAGGGGCAAAAAGTTTCCCGCCGTTTAGGAAAACAAGCGGGATTCTCTGCGTGGCGCCAAAAAGGTCGACCCCGCGGTTCTTCTGCACTCCGCCGTCAAGGAAAATGCTCCGGGACGTGTGCAAAACCTTCGCGCCGTCGTCTGGACCCCCTCCCGGAGCAGACAGAGTGGCGCGAGAGGGGCTATTTTTAGCAAAATCCTTTGTCCGCGGGGTACTGAAACCATCACGGCGTCGACCTTTTGTGCCACGGCGGGAAAGGGGGGTCAGCCATGGAGACGCACTGGCGCGCGCCTCGCATATAAATAGAAGAGCAGCCACTAGAGCACCATAACCACTCTGAACTTCAAGACGAACGCATCTATACTCCATGACACTCTGCTTCACAGCCTACTGAATTGCTGCTTCATTGCTGAATCCCTGCTTCATTGCTGATTGATCCTGCTTCATTGCTGATTCATCCTGCTTCATTTCTGATTGATCCTGCTTCAAGATGGGACCCAGAGGAAGAGGGAAGAAGACCTTGAGGGCACCAAGCAAGGGCATCAATCCAGCCAACACTCCACTGACCACTCCATCTTCAACTCCAGTTGGTTCACCAGCTCCTTTCATAGACTACACAGCTGTTACATTGTCTCCAAGCATGTTCAGCTTGCAAGACAGCATCGTGGCAGTGACCACTGCTACATCAACAGTGACCAGTGAGACCATCTTCGAGGGCGCCCCACCACCCAAAGTGCTGCAACTACCTGATGAGGAGGATGAAGATGATGATGAAGAAGCTGAAGATCAAGTCCTGGCCAAGCTTGCTGCTGCTGTCAAGTCTCCAACCAAGCGTGGCAGGCCTGCCACTGCTGCTGCAGCCAAGAAGAAGCGTCCCAAGTCTGCTGATGCTGATGTCAAGTCTCCAACCAAGCGTGGCAGGCCTGCTGATGCTGCTGCTTCTGTCAAGTCTCCCACCAAGCGCACCCAGTCGGCTGATGCTGCTGTCTTCAAGACTCCCACCAAGACTGCTCCAAGGGGAAGGCCTCGCACTCCTGGCAAGTCTCCTTCAGTCAAGCGTCACACCACCTCCAAGTCTCCAGCCAAGTCTCCAGTCAAGCCTCCAGCCAAGTCTCCAGTCAAGCCTCCAGTCAAGCCTCCAGTCAAGCCTGTCACTCCAGCCCAGACCCGAGCCAAGACTGCAGTCCAGCCTCCACCTCCACCTCCAGATGATACTCCTGCTGATGATGAAGATGATGACTGTGTTCTGACAGCTGCAATGATCCACCAGCAGACCCTGGACTCCAACTACGATGCCACCACAGAGGAAGATACTCCCAAGAAGAAGGGTGCCAAGTCCAAGGGCAGCAAGGGGAAGAACCAGCCAAAGGAAGATTCTGACAACACTGGATCTGAGGTTGAGCTGATCCAGGAGGCCGATGGCCAGTTTGTCCACAAGGAGAAGAAGAAGGGCTACAGGAAGGCAAACTCCAGGGACCTACTGGGCATCACAGAAGAGCAGGAGGATGACCTGATCGACTGGTACCGGGAAAACAAGCAACTGTACACCAAGGGCTCAACCACCTTCAAGAGTGGACAGAAGGACAGACTGGATGCAGAGAAAGCAGCAGAACTGACATTGCTAGTGGGGAAGGAGATCACAGCAGCTAAAGTCTTCAAATGGAGGAACAACATCAGGACTACCTTCTCAAAGTGCATCAGACCTCAACCTTCTGGAGCTGGCAGAAAGAAGATGTCCGAGCGAGACAAGTACATCCTGGCGAAGTGTGAATTCTTGAGGTCCTCCATCATTCCGAAGGGTGCCGTGGAAGTCTCCAGCTTCACTGGACCAGGAGGAAGTAACCGCCTGTCGTCCGATTCTGATGCCCCCATGGACTACAATCCTATGCCCGACCTTGATGACAGCCTCCCAGCCAGCCAGCAGCAGTCCTCCCAGGAGATGTCCCAGCAGTCCCTCCAGCCATCCCAGCAGCAGTCCCAGGTCTTCCCAGGACGAAAGCCATCCAAGAAGAGGAAGGACACAGACCAGGAGATGGCCTCTGCCCTGACTTCAATTGCTGGTCACTACACTTCAGACAGGCCCAGGAAAGCAGCACCACCTCAGCCGGCAGGACCATTCTGTGACATGTGCCCACAAACTGCTCACAGGCTGGATCCAGAAGTACACCAGTTGCAGAACATGTGCAGGAGTATCTTCACATCTGGGAAGAACATGAACCGTGCCCTGAGACTTCGCCTCCTGCACTCCTTGAGCCAGACGGACAACTACTTCGTACAGGCGGCCGTCCAAGATAAAATCCTGATGATGCAGCAAGAGAATGTGGAGATGATCCTAGGGCAGCAGCAGCACCAATACATCCCTCCTCCTGGTCCAGCTCCATCCTTTGTCAACGAGGACTTGCAGCAGCCTCCAACAACTCAGCATCAGCCCCAGCAGCCCCAGCAGCCAAGTCTTCAGATGCAGTCCCAGCCTCCACGCCAGCAGTTGCAGTCCCAGCCAAGCAGCAGCAGCCAGTTCCAGTCCCTGCAGCCAATTCGAAGCCAGACTCCAGCCCTGCAGCAGTCATCTTTAAGCTTCAGCCAGCTGATGCTTGACAGCCCCCAGAAGCTTGGCTTCCCCGGACCCTCTTTTGGGCAGCAGCAGCAGCCAGTACAGCAGCAGCCACTATAGCAGCAGCAGCACCAGCCTCTACAGCAGCATCAGCCACAACAGCAGCAGCAGTCTCTACAGCAGCAGCAGCCACCACTACAGCAGCAGCAGCCACCACTACAGCAGCAGCAGCCACCACTACAGCAGCAGCAGCCACCACTACAGCAGCAGCAGCAGTCTCTACAGCAGCAGCAGCAGTCTCTACAGCAGCAGCAGCAGTCTCTACAGCAGCAGCAGCAGCCGACAGTTGTCCACCAGCGGCAAACTCCATTGTCGTTCCAGTGGAGCCAAGTCAACATGCCCTCTCCAAGGAAGTGATGCCTGTTCAAGTCGTCTGAAAAAAAAAAAAAACCCTGGCCCTTTTAAGGGCCACCAAATCCTCCAAAAAGAGCTGGCCACGTACACATCTTATGTTGACTAAAAAAACTCTTGCGATGACAAACAAGAGCAAAAATGAAAAGAGCCCCAAAAAAAAAAAGTTGACAAATTCCCCCAAAAAAAAAATCCGGTCCTGGCCCTTGTAAATTTTAAACACCTTCATAAAAGCAAGGTGCTATTTCCCTTCTTTTTTTTTTGGCCCATTTTCACTTTCTGCTTAACCAGTACAGGTGGCATTTCTGCTTTCTTAATTAAAGTTTTTTCACCACTTTAATTAATATAGATAGATAGATAGATAGATAGATAGATAGATAGATAGATAGATAGATAGATAGATAGATAGATAGATAGTCAGACAGATAGGCAGATAGATAGATAGATAGATAGATAGATAGATAGGCAGATAGATAGACAGATAGATAGGCAGATAGATAGGCAGATAGATAGCTATATAGAAGAAAATATTTGGACGTCGCATATACACTGCAGCAAAGAAAAACGAGTGATCGTCATTTTGCAGTGATGACACTTGGATAGATAGATAGATAGATAGATAGATAGATAGATAGGCACATAGATAGATAGACAGATAGGCACATAGACAGACAGATAGACAGATAGACAGATAGATAGATAGATAGATAGATAGATAGATAGATAGATGGAACACAATGCTCGTTACATATATACACTGCAGAAAACAAAAGCAGTTATCGTCACTTTGCAGGGATTGCACTTGCATAGATAGATAGATAGACAGATAGATAGATAGATAGATAGATAGATAGATAGATAGATAGATAGATAGATAGATAGATAGATAGGCAGATAGATAGACAGATAGATAGATAGATAGATGGAACACAATGCTCGTTACATATATACACTGCAGAAAACAAAAGCAGTTATCGTCACTTTGCAGGGATTGCACTTGGATAGATAGATAGACAGATAGATAGATAGATAGATAGATAGATAGATAGATAGATAGATAGATAGATAGATAGATAGATAGGCAGATAGATAGACAGATAGATAGATAGATAGATGGAACACAATGCTCGTTACATAGATAGATAGATAGATAGATAGATAGATAGATAGATAGATAGATAGGCAGATAGATAGACAGATAGATAGCCAGATATATAGCTAGATAGATAGGCAGATAGAGAGGAAGTGAAAGTGATTTAAATGGGTTGTACAGATAGATACAAAGCTAAAAATTTACCATTTTATGTACGTCACAAAATATGTAGTTGTTGCAGGGAGGGCTTTTTTTTTGGGGGGGGGGGTTTGTCAACATAAAGATGTGTACAAGGCCTGCTCTTTCTGGAGGAAGTGGTAAGCCCTTACAAGGGCTGGGTTAATTTGTGGTTTTTTAAGGGGGGCATTGAATTGCTGTTGCTGCTGCTGCTGCTGCTGCTCTGCTTCATCTTCAAATTCTGTCCATCTGCCAGGGGACACTTCCTGCTGGGCTGTTCACGTAGTCTCGTAGGTAGTCTCGGTACTGTTTGGCTTGTCTTGTGGCATTTCCATATGCTGGAGCGAATCCAAGGTCATGCAAGGGGTCTCCTCTCCACAGTCCTTCAGTGACTTCATGGGTTGCAGGATCTTCTCTGTCCATTACGTCGTTGTCCATGGCTCGATGAATTCCTATTCTGTCTCGCAGAAGATTGTGTAGAGTGCAGGCTGCCAGAGTGATGGCTGCCACTCTGCCGGGTTTCTGGGGCATCGTAGTTAGGAAGCATCTGAACCTGTGGGACAGGATACCGAAGGCATTCTCCACCACTCTCCTGGCTCTTGAAATTCTGTAGTTGTAGACTCTGGAGGGGATGTCAAGGTTTCTTCTTGGAACAGGCTTCAGCAACCAGCTCTTCAGGGGGAAGGCCTCATCTCCAACGATGAAGTATGGAAAAGGATTCCCAACTGTGCCAGGTAGAGGTTCAGCAGGGGGTAGCCCAAGTCGTTCTTCTTCCAGCAGGTCCCTCAGCCTTGTGTCCAGGAAGACTCCTCCATCCGATGAGCTTCCTTGGCATCCAGCCTGCACGTACAGGAACTTGTAGTCAGAATCCACCAAAGCCATAAGCACAATGGAATGGAAGCCCTTGTAGTTGAAGTAGATTGACCCAGCTTTCCGAGGACATCTGATGCCAACATGCTTCCCATCCAGTGCTCCGATGCAATGGGGCATGTTCCACCTCTTCTCGAAGCCCTTGGCAACTTCCTTCCAGGATGCTGGATCCATTGGCAGGGCCAGCAGATGTTCGTAAGCTCGCATGATGGCAATGCAGACACTGGGGATAAAATTGCAGATGGTGTTGGGAGCCACTCTGAAACCGTAGGCCAAGGACTTGTAGCTCTCTCCTGTCGCCATGTACCGTAGGGTGACTGCCAACTTCAATCCAGGTTCCAGAGCCCTCCTCATGTTGGTGTCTTGTTTTGTAATTGCAGGAGCCACAGCAGCCAGGATTTCAGCAAAAATGTCAGGAGGCATTCTGCAGAAGTTGTAGTAGCCAGAGACATCATTGTTGGCCAATTCAGGCAGCAGCTGGTAGAAATGGCCATGTTGTTCCCTCTGCAGCAGCCAATTCCGAATCCACCATCTCTTCATCTTCCTCCTTCTCCGTATTCTTCTTAGATAATAAGCACCAGCAACAGCAGCAACAACAGCAACGTCAAGGTCTTCCCCAGCATCTTCATCAGCCATCATGTCTGTCCAGCATCCAGGAGTGTCCCCTTCAAAGGTCAAGCAGCAAGTGAAGCAAGGCGGCCCTCTGCGGCCCTTTTTATTGGCTTTCGCAGCGCCCTCCTCCGCCGCGGTGCCCTTGACAACGGCGTCATGCTTTTCATTCCCGGCGATGTGCCCTCGGGCCTACAGACATCCCCGTGGAGAACAAAACCATTCCCGCAGTCGTAAAAGCAATCCCCGGCGTTGTGAAAATATAGTCCGCCGCGGTGAAATAGGTTCACTGAGGGGCAGTTATAGGTTCCCTGCGGGGTACTTTTTATATCACGGGGCGATATAAAAGTATCCCGCAGGAGGAGGAAATTTCTTTCCCCCCGGCGAACTTTTGATGACGGCGTACAACTTTTCTTCCCCGCAGGGAACAAAAAGAACCCCGCCGTGGCTTTCGCTGCATGGTTATCGATTAGCCTTAATTGATTACATAATTGCCCTTCGCGCCGTCCTAACTGAAAATCTTGCAAGAATTCGTCTGGCTCTGCGCCGCCGTTGATAAAAAGCTTACCGTCATCTCCCGTGAGAATGGGGCATAAGTTAGAACAGTGAACAAAAAATACAGAAATTTGATATATGTAAATATGTTCAGCTAAAATTCCACACCTGTGGCCCTCAAGGGGGGCACAGGAGGCATCTACCCCACCATATTTTTCTTGTACCATGCCCCCCCCCCCCGGTGCACTCTTAAGATCGTTGTGGACAGTGAAAATACAATTTGGTAGAGTGGGTATCCTACCGAATTGCGGTGACGGATCCAGCCCAGGTAGCCTGGAGTGAAAGCGTGTGTAATTTTTCTCATGAGCGGGTGTAATTTTTCTCATGAGCAGATATTTATTTACAATAAATCATATGATCAAAAACACAGTTAATTTGTTGGATTTGGTCCATCAATTGAGCTGCACTAGGTTCACTGAGTCTGTAGAAGGAAAAATAGCGAAATACTGAAATGGATCCAGAAAAGACCCGAATCCGGCAGGATGGTGGAACACTCAAAGGGAAACTAGGGACAAGATACTGAACACAACAAGACATCATACCAACATGATAGCCCCTCATTATCAACTGTTCGACCCCTTGGATATTAAAATACACCAGATGGGGTATAAGTATAATTGTGCAGTGCTGAGAAAACCAGGCCACACCTTTTCAGTATTTGGGTTTCTTCAGAACTGCTCTTAGGCTCACCCTACATACAGAAAGATGAGGTAGTTTTAAGCCCGAGTTCCTTTTGCTTGGCCACTTTGAAAAATGTCTATCGCCAGATGGCTCCAGACTCCATGAGTCCCTCTGGTATTTTTTGCTGATGACACAAATTATATTGTTTGAATTCTCCAAAAATGCTAACAGCTTGCATGGTTATGTAACTTGTCATAAACATTGCTTTTTGTTTATGTCCATAACTCGGTGATTAATGGTCAAAACTTGTTATGTCACAAGAAGACATCATACCAACACAGGGAGGAAAAGAATAATAAAGAACAGCAAGACGAAGACGAAATTCACTTGGACAACAAAATAAACCCCAATCCAGGAAAAAGGGCACAGTACATGGAGCAATGCACCAGAGGCCAGCCTGATCTTCGAAGCACGAACTAGAATGCTAAAGGTCAAAGGCAACTACAGGAACATGTACCAGGATACAATCTGCAGACCGTAAAGGGAGGAAGAAAACCAGGAACACATTCTGGAAATGACGACAGGAAGAAAATTGGCAACGTGACCACATAGGAGATATTCGAGGAGGAACCAGACAACTGAAGATAACTGCAATGAAAATAGGAAAAATAATGGACATATTAGGGTGCAGCTCCCCTAACAGGGTATCTAGAGCGACCCGGCAGAACCGGGCACGCGCACTGAACTGAACTAAAATCATCACCAAATATTTGACTACACAAAATTTCAATTTCAATTTCAATTTATTGACCACTAAAAGCACAGAAATACATCATCATGGTACATAAAAACATTGTGGTAGGCTGACATCTCTTAGAGATGTATGTGCCATTACCAATGAAAGATCGCGATAAATTGAAGAATTCGTTATGTGGTAATACATGTGTAAAAAAGGAAATAATGATAATAATAATAATTATAAATTAAAAGCTTATAAATAACAAAATCTACATAATGTCTATTTACAACACTACTTTACATCATCCCATTCCAAGCACACACCAAATTCTAGATAAGTTACAGTAATAATATATACAGACATCACGAAACACATATTATTAACTAATTGACAGTAAAAAATTAATGTTAAGGTACTGCCTCTGGTTGCCCTGCATTTGAGGCTGCCAAATCACGTTTACCACCCCTTAGTTGGCCCTTGAAATCTTACAGACTTTTTACATATTTCAAGCTTGCAAAGTGGTATGTGTAGCTTATTGGAGTTTCTTGTCGTTCTTGTTGCAACATCAGAGTTGCGCTTGAACAAGTCGTGAAACATGGTTGGAAGCATACCTTTGACAAATTTGAACATTAGCACTGCAATAGAATGTTGATAAATTTCCGATATTTTCAGGAGTCTCAATTGCATAAAGAGCAGGTCAGACTCTTCATAAGGCTTTGATGATGTTACTATTCTCACAATTTTCTTCTGTAGCTTGAACAAGGATGACAAATATAATTGAGCGGCATTCCCCCATACCTCAATGCAGTAAGTTATATAAGGATAGACCATGCTATGGTAGAGCGAGACAAGAGTTTCTCGATTCAAAACCTTCCTTGCCTTACAAATTATACCAATTCCTCTTCCAATTTTGCCTTTAATCATCTGAATGTGATGATCCCATTTTAAACCTGTATCAAGTATCACTCCGATGAATAATTTAGTTCTTGACACTAAATCGATATTTGCTCCATTTACATATAGTGGCTCAATATTGGGTAGGCTTTTGTTTTTTGACTTAAATACCATGTAGTGAGTCTTACTTACATTCAAGGAAAGCCTATTTGAGTTAAGCCAATCGACCATAATACTGAGTTCATTATTCAAAATACA
This sequence comes from Platynereis dumerilii, assembly GCA_026936325.1. Lineage (NCBI taxonomy): Eukaryota > Metazoa > Annelida > Polychaeta > Phyllodocida > Nereididae > Platynereis > Platynereis dumerilii. The sequence continues at coordinate 2,496,871 of JAPTHN010000038.1, read as the reverse complement.
ATAATTTGCAAAGGTTGCAGCATGCTGAAACCTTACACAAAAAAAGCCTGAGGTCATTGTTGCCCAGCAAGCACTCTATGTTAAAACAACCTTTTAAAAATGTTATTTTTCGTTCCGAACGTCTTTAATGGTAATTCAAACGTTTTTTTAACATGTCAAAATGGAGGTCTTTTTAAGTGTCACAAAGGAATATTTAGAAAAAATTTTAATTTGATCAGATTCATCCTCGCTTGTTTGTCAATGTGATATTGACACTGTTGAAATACTAAATTTTTCACATTTTTTATGGTTAGCACTAGTATGTTTAAGGAACATTCAATTTTGGTTGGTTGGTGGAATATATTTGATAGAATGAAATTTAATCATTCTTTTTAAAGTCTGAAACTGAATGTTCAGCTTAACTTCCAGAAATGAATGTAATAAAAACCTTGTATTTTTTAGGCTTTTACAGTCAACATTCAAAACCAACTTTAAACACTCCCTAAAGCAAGAACACATTGGCCCGTTTTCACCAACATGGTATTAAGAGTTAAGCCTGGTGTTAACTCCTTTAAACCTGGTATAACTAAGTCCATTTCACCAAGAGTGTGCTAAGCATGTAAACCTGTCAAGGTTCAGTGAATCATACACATTGTCACCAAACTCAAGGATCAGCCGTCTCAAACTTATTTGGTGTCAAAAAGTGATTAGGCCAATGAAAACAGAACATATGTTTCTTATGAGATGGCATGACAAATCAGTATTATAGGCCTTTGTCTATTATATTCGCATGTTTCTCTAATTTAACAGTCACCAACGATTTTTTACAGAAAGATATGTCACATCATGAGGTATAAAGTTTGCAAACCAAGAACACACACTTACCTAGTAAATATATTTGTTGAAGTAACTGTTGCAAATATACTAGCCATACAGCATTAAGCACACAATTTAAAAGTATTTCATGTATGAAACTATGTTTTTATAGCATTTGCCTATGATAGTCATGACACCAAATAGAGGCAATTCTTCTGTGCTGAGTTGTACAAAACCTCTGCACTTGTTGTTGGTCTTAGCACAGGGGTACTTTCGAAGGGCAGGAAATTCGGACATGGGTGCCATCTATGCATCCTATAACCCCCCCCCCCCCCAAAATCGGGCGATTTCGGAAAATTCAAATTTAGCCTCCCGTGTGTCCGGTCCACTGGGCATACGTACATATTTGGGTTTTAATCAAGCGATTACATGACTAACACGCTTCACAATCCTTGAAACTGAGGCGACACTAATACCACTCAAGTCACCAACGACTTGTTGGTAACTGCCGGTAGCAAAAAATCGCAGGCACGTCAGCCATTCTGGGTACATCAGATTTTGAGGACCCTTAGCATTAGATATTCAAAGGGATTCAACCATTATTTGGCATTATTGTAGTTTCATTGTGCAAAAATGCATGACCAGCTGATTTGTATTAATTTATTGTTTGAGGGGAGAGGGCTAAAGAAAAATGCATTTCTGTCACCATAACTGGACAGACAACTAATTAATTTTCTTTTTTATAAATTTCCAAGCCCACCCCTCTTTTTCTCTTACCTTGTCATGTGGTCATGTTTGGGAACTTCAGAGACTAATTGTGTTTGTAGCAGTTGAGTTGTTTAAATACTATGTGCAGACTTTCAATCAGTAAATGTTCCTTGATCCTGCTCCGCTTGAGTGATTGGCTTAGCCAGACCAGGTCTCAGCTAAGACCTGGCATAACTCTTAATACCATGTTGGTGAAAACGGGCCATTGAGTTTTATTATGGTTCAATATCAACACTGAAATAATGTCAAAATCTGATTCATAAAAAAAAAAGTTGATTTATTATTGAAATATAAAGGTAATTTAAACATTTATCTTGAATGTACTTCTGCCTGACATAGCAATGCTTTTCGGCATTAACTATGCATGAAGAAAAAAACAAAATTTATTTCGGATTTAACATGTATTTAGTCTGAAGTATGAAGTTTTCAGTGACTCCATAATATGTAGGTAATGAATTGTTCTTTAAATTGATTGAGCACATCTGAAAGTATCATGCATCATCCGTATAATAGAACAGGGCCAGGCACCAGCATGGGTGGCCTTGCAGGAAAGCATGTGGGATTGGCTGCCTAACTTGAGGAGCATATTTTCAGATATAAAATAAGGTTCAGAACCTTCCTGATGACTTTTTCTAAAAACCAATTTTTAAATTTCATTTAAGGTGGCTCGCTACTCATGATAAACGGTCAGTCACGCACATTGACGCGCAGCCAGGCAGGCCCTATCTGTCGTGACGTCACCACAGCAGCAGAGCTCTCTGACACTGTTTGAATGGTCTTTTTTTAATTTTGAGAATTCCTTGCGTCGGCCGCTTCTTTTGCCATTTGCGCCACTTCTGTTGGGGTTACAGACTTCTCGTTTAGAGCATAAGATGCGCCATGAAGATGACCATAACCTGCCCGACTTTCAGCTCTCTACTCCCAGTAGAACATTTTTGTAGGCGATTTTCGGCAAGCATGTCTAGTTTCTCAAAAATGACTCTGTAACACAAATAAATGTTTATATCAATTTCCAGGCCCATAGGGTCGTATGTCTGTGTTCTCCACATTGGAATGTGTGATGAGTGGTCTGACGGATGAATTTCCAAAACTTCTCCGAAAGAAGAAACCTCTGTTTAACTTGATTTGTTGTATCATCTTGTTCTTCTTGGGCCTTCCTCTTTGCATGCAGGTGAGAAGTCTGAGACACTGTAATTCACTGTACAATGTGTACGTTAGCCTGATAATATTCGCGCAGCGAAATGGCCGAAGGCCGTTGAGCGAAGCGAATTGAGTGCAAGAGAAGACTCAGAAATCTGTGCAGTGATGGTCTCAACATCAACAGTCCACAGCTGGGAATTAGGTCAAGTGGGTCCAGCTTCTTATCAATGATTTAGTTTCTTATTTAACAAAAATATAACATATTCATATCCAAAAGTGTCTTAAAAATTCAATTTTCTCTAGTAATATATCCTGTACCAATAATTTTTATGGAATAGTTAATTATAAGCGTGGACAAGCTAAATCAAATTATTAACATGTGATTCATTTAATTTCAATCAGACAACAAGAAAACATAACAAAATTAAAGTTACATAATCTAAACTGATGATTATGTAACAGTGAACAGTTAATCTACATGTGATGTTATTGTTTTTGTATTACGATATATTTATACTATTATGTAATATCAACAATCTAACATAGACTTGACTTTGGCAGCTTTCAGTGCTGTCTGCCTTTTTACCATTTAGCTGATTATCTATCAATCTTATTTATCTATTTAATATATATCTGTCTATCAATTTATCTATCTATCTGTCAATATATCTATCTGTCTATCTATTTATCTATCTATTTATCTATTATATTTTTTGTCTAGTTTATCTTGCTATTCTACATTTTTCTCAGTCTTTCCATGTATCTGTCTTTCTAATTTTCGGAAACAGTTACATAACTGCCTTTCATACATTGAATATCAAATAAACATGAAAGTTACATATATGGTAACACTATAAGTCCCACAAAAACTGTTTGAAGTGCTGCGCGAATTTCATGGCAGTGCCATTTACATATTATTTTGGATGAATCAAATATCATAAGGTGGTCCACCATAAAAATGGTGGCTGGAGGATGCATGGTAAGTTGGTGACTGCCCCTTAAGAAAAATAAAATTGCATGCTCCATCTTTTCCAGGGAGGCATATACGTGTCAAGCATCTTCGACTGGTACTCAGCAACTTTTTCACCGCTTATCGTGTCTATGTTTGAAATTATTATTGTGTCGTATGTCTATGGTAAGTATTTTAAGGTCTGACGAAGAGAACTAGAGGGAGACATATTTTTATTCCATTAATGCCTCTTGCAGATGGATTTATTTCTAGAAAAATACTTATTCATCTTTGCAGGAATCAACAGATTTACCAATGACATTTTGTTAATGACCGGTTCCAAACCAAACATTTTCTGGAAAATATGCTGGATGGCTGTAACTCCTGCAATTGTTCTGGTAAGTTATATGATAGTTATGAACTCTTCGCTTTTCTGGAATCATGGAGTACCAAAGTACTATAATATTATTTACAACACTTCTTAGTCAGTCAACAATACTTAATTGGTACAATGGTTAAAACAGAGGGCCTGTAGTATAATAATATGTAGATGGCAATGCCATAGATTCGCGGAGCTCAAATTAACTGTTCTTATTTTGAAACCGTATTACAGTATACAAATATTGACTGATTTCGAGGGCATTAGTCAAATCTATTTCCCTCGAGGGTGTGTAAGTGAAAACTATTTCACGAGGCCGAAGGCCGAGGGAAATAGTTTTCCTTTCACACAGGAGAGTAGATAAGCAGACGCATAGCCTACATTGCACTATTATTACTAGTTTTAATGAGTTTTTTTTGGTCTTTACTAATTAATGCCCTAATTTTATTATTTTCCTGCACTATTGCAAATGGAAAATTGGAAAAAAAAAAATTTGTAAAAAAAAAATCTGGAAAAAAAAAATTTTCGGGGAAAAAATTTTTTCGGAAAAAAAAAATTTCGGAAAAAAAAAAAAATTCTGAAAATTTTTTTTTTTTTGGAAAACAAATTTTGGAGGGCAATAGTCCTGGTCAATATACTAAAATAATGACTGAAATGTGACCAGCTCTCATCCAATGACAGCTCTGCTTTCATGGTCGAGGTATAATAATGATAAACAAGAACACCATCAGTTGAGCCTAAATTAATTGATGCTATTTAAGTACAGTAATAGCAATCAGCTTTTAAAATTCACACCTCAAATAAACTTCACACATCACTGCTCACAAGCAGGCTGCTGATAGTTCAGTCATTTTCCCTGGGTGTGGCACTGCAAGCATGATGCTACACCGGTGGCGACACCTGTTAGCAAAATAAGCTTTTTTCATGCAGACGACATAAATGAGCATAAAAATGAAATTTTCAAAACAGAATAGGATAGTTAAGAACCAAATGGAATTTTTCAGACACTACTGCAGTATTGCAAGAGAAATTCAGGGATGTTTACTTTTACCGAAACTAACTGTTTAATTAGAGACCAACTCCATGGCAGGTACAGGCAGTCCTTCATTCTCACTCCACTGACAGATTCAAAATTTACTATGAGCTGTTGTTAAGCTAAGTTCGCTGACGCAAATATTAATATTTAGGCCTGCATCTCGACATTGTATCTTTTTACTTGTAGCTCGATTGCTTCATTATTGTCTGAGCCAGCAGACCCTCAATGCATGTACCCCTCTTTTCAAAAATTTGGATTTTTTGTTGAAGGTGCTTAAACTCCACTCAAATTATTTGTGGTATCACCCAAAGAATATCAACTGTAAACATAATACAAAAGAATTCCTCAGCTGTCGACCGAATATGATCGAGAAACAAATTTTACCAAGTTATTTTAGGAAACATGCCCCAGCTGGTGGCTCCTCAGCTTGGTCATATCTATTAGAAAAGCTACCGATTTTTTAAAACAGGGGCAGCCTCATTCAAAGGCTGCTGGCTCAGCCTAGAACAATGCCATGTATTAAGCTACAAATACACACATTTAGGGTCGATATATACAGGCCAATAATTCAGGCAACTGTCATAAAAATTAGATGAGTAATCTTTGCGGTATTCAAGTTTTTTTAAAGAGGGACTTATTTTTGTTGAACCGTTTACATGTTTGTTTTCTTCTACTTCACCACTTTACTCCTTGTAAATGTTTTTTTATTTTGAAACCCCTAATGATATGAAGCATTTTAAGATCTTCAGTATGTCTGCAACCACATTTTAATGTACAGAAAAAAACCAGAGTAATTGGTAAAATTTTTCATTAAAAACTTGACATCCTACAACATTTCTCTTCAGGGTATCACCGTCTTCCAAATCATTTACTACTCCCCTGTAACCTACGGGGACTATAAATTCCCCTGGTGGGCAGAATTAATAGGATGGCTGCTTGGCACCATGTCTATCATTGCAATTCCCATCGGGATGGTCATCAAAATTGTACAGAAGAGATCATCATGTTATGTAAGTGTTTTATAAAATGCGAAGATCTTCCGTTTCAACATTTCTTTGAAAATCGAATAATCAAATATTTTGGAATGTCAATAACATTGAAAATGGCTATACAATGTTGAAAAAACAAAACTAATTGAATGCTGTTGTTGATCTGGAATGCAAATTAGGCTTTATTACCATAAAGGTCATGACCTAGGGGAAGAAAAATGTATCGACTTACCTAATTAATTAGCCAAAAAATGAAGATCAAAACATAGGGGAAGGGAAATTGACTAACCTATTTATATTAGCACAACTCTTAAGATCATAACATAGGGGAGGTGAAAGTCAGTTGATACCAATTTTCAGAAAAGTTTATAAGGAAATAACCTGTTCAAATATAAGAGGAACTTCGCTTTGTCGGTTGGAAGGTTTTATCCCCCAATGGTTTCAAATGTGGTCATGGCAAATGTATCGATTAACCATACCTGTAAAAAAGGGATTACCTTGCGCACAAATTTCCTCTGAACAATGATATTACCTTCTTTTTTTAAAACCTTTTTTCAAAATCTTGAATCTGATTCGACATCGACCTAAAGTTGAAACTTTTTCTTATACTGCTTCTCACGAACGATTTAGTTACTGAACTGTATTATTTCATTGAGCTTTTCTAAATATCGTAGGGTAAATTGAATAATCAATATGAAATTTTAGAAAAATGTTTAATGCAAATTAAGCCAATATCTCCAAATTTAAGCCAATCTCTCTTTTGTTTCAGTCTTTGTTGGAAACTATCAAGGAATTGCTGAAGCCAGAACCAACATGGGGTCCCCATGAGAAATTGCCATCCCACGATATTGATGAAGACAATTTTTTTAATGAACCATTACCGATGACTGAGATTGTCAAGTCTTAGTTGCTTATTAATTGACAAGTCATAATGGTATTTTTGGACATTAATCTTTGTAATACATATATTGGTCTTAATTTGTTAGAGAAAGTTATTGGTGTTGTTGTTGAATAAACTATATTTTATTTTGTTCCAAGGTGATTGAAGTTCTACGTATAATATTGCAGAGTTGACAAGGAATCTCCAGTAAGAGAGTTTTTGAGAGAGACTGAAATCGTTTATTGCGCTTAGCCTCTTGGGATTACAATCACTCTGATTCAAAAACATCCATTAACAAAAACACAAAAATTGCTAAAACCACAACATGGAACAGCAAATACAGTTACCCTAACAAAAGTTCACACTTCGTTGAGAGGACATTAATCAATTTTTAGAGATGATAGCTTGCTTGCAAGCGTCATCTCTATTGTGGGAGGAAGGCTCTGAAACTTATGACAACTGCCTTGGTCATGCTGTTTCATCTCTGTTATCAAAACTTTGCATACAGCCTCAATAGAATTTTATGTTGCGTTGATAAACTTCTGGTGTCTTTCTGAGATGAAGAAATTAATAAAGAAAACAAACAGGCTGAGTTTATGCAGGTCAAAGGTCAATCACCAAAAGTAGGTCACAGGCCAGATACCCTCCAGCAGGTCTTAGTGACAAATACCCTTGTGCAGGTCTCACATGCCAGATACCCTTGTGCTGTCAACAAGCAAAGGGGTAGATAATATCATGGGCAGTCTGTCTACAAGCATCTCTTAAAGTACTTGCACGTTATTTTTTCCACATGACTTTGATTTATGGTTCATTTTGTTGGTTGTCATTAACATATCGTGTTTGAAAGACAAAAACGACGAACATAATAATATTATGTGCATAGTTTTACTGCCATAACAAAGTGTGAGTTTTTCCTGATTTTTGGTGTCCCGGGTTGAAGAAGTTGCATGCATGGATAAGGCTGATGAAAATGTCAACACGAATGGTCTGAGATATAAACAAGAACCCAGGGGTTCAAAATAGAGGTGGCGGAATTTGTTAAGAATAGACAATTTCTGGACCAATCAGAGCCAAGTAGGTTGGCCTGTCGGGTAATTAGAGAAATGCAGGGGAAGGACAAACAAGGGGAAGGACAATCATCTACTAATATTTTGCACTCAGCCAATAATTCTTTAGTCTTTGCATGAAAGTAACTCCCTATATTGCTAAGACCTGCTTAGTTCCCTACTATCATGTATTCACACCTCCATTAAAAACTGATTGAAATTTGTTGACTGGTATCTAAAGAAGCTTCAAACAAATTGTGGTCCTGCAAACATCAGAACCATTTACAATAATGCCAAATTGCCAGTGTTGGCAATGCCATAATGCGCCTGGAGCAGATGATTATTTCAGATAAGCAGGAAATATTTAAAAAGTTAAGTCAGAACCTTTTGGTCTTTAAAAAATACAGTATGGAGGCCTATCACATGCCTTGTTGCTTTTCAATTACTTGCTTCATGTCTAACTCTAGGATTATGTTTTTTGATTTTTCATCGGCGTTCAATACGATCCAGCCATATATCTTGGGGAGGAAAATTTTGGATATGAGAGTGGGCAATGACTTAATAACATGGATAACAAACTATCCTACCAACAAAAGCAATTTGTCTTTTTTAAATCTGCTGACTGTAGATCAGGAATTTTAAGATCGAACACAGGTGCCCCCCAAGGAACTGTACTTCCTCCTTTTTTGTTTACAGTTTACACCTCGGACGTTAGAAGTACGACCAATGAGTGCTCTCCGGTGAAGTTTGCAGATGACACGGCACTTATTGGCATCATAAACAGAGATGACACTACAAATTACAGAGAAAGTATTGTCACATTTGTAGCTTATTGTAAGGATAACCACCTGGTGTTAAATGTGTCAAAAACCAAGGAGCTCATTGTAGACTTTAGGAGAAAGGACAGGAACCATCAGCCTGTCAAAATAGATGGATCTGATGTTGACCAAGCAAGTAGCTACAAATATCTCGGTCTGTTGATAGACGACCGCTTGCAGTGGCAGGACCATGCAGACTTTTTGTGCAAAAAGCTCAATTCAAGACTCTTTTGCCTCAGAAAAATGCACAAATTCAAGATCTCAGCTAAAATACTTGAGCTCTTTTATAACTCAGTGGTTGCAAGTGTATGGAGGTATGGCCTTTGTGCTTGGGGAGGGAACATAATAATAAATAATAATAATAATAAAAATCTTTATTTTATGTCACAGGGTAGGCAATACAAACATTAGCTCAGAGGCTATTATGTGACAAAACAAATAAAACAATAAAAACAATAACAATAACAATCAATAAAATAATACTATAAATTATAGTACTTAAATATCACAGATTACATATATTGCATGAACACGTGGGCCCTTCCCAAGTATGCAGTAAATTTCTAAAACCATCCAAGTCAATACATTGTTTCATGTCATTCGGTAGCAAGTTCCAAAGATGGGCGCCATAATAAGTAAATGTCTTTTTGCCATATCTTATCGTATTAAATCTTGGAACAAATAGAATAGATGGATCTCTTAGATTCCGCACATTTTCTTTTACATGAAACATTGCATTTAAGAAGGAAGGGTTCAGTTTATAGATACATTTGAAAACTTCAATAGCTATTTTCTTTAATCTATTCAAATGTAGTGTCTTGAGTCCACTCTTTTTCAGTAATTCGGGATAAGTGCTTCTAGAGTCCATAAGTAGAAATCTTAGTGCACGTTCTTGAATTCTTTCAATGTTACTGCGTGATGTTTTATTGCAAAAATTCCAAACCACAGGACAGAAATTAAAGTTTGACAGTATAAATGTTTTAAACAATATTTCTTTTTCTTCAGGACCAAGTAAACATTTAAATCTCATTAAAATTTTTAGTTGTCGTGCTGCTTTTTTACATAGATTTGATACATGTGAATCTAAATTTAATTTGTTATCTATTCTGACACCAAGCAATGTCACATCATTATCAGTGTCTATGGTGGCATCATCTAGCTTCAAATAGGTTGGTGTAGGGATAGGGGAGTGACTCGGTTTTAGAAACATTAACTGAAATTTATTTGGATTTGCTTGCATAAAATTTTCTGTAAACCATTTTATTGCATTCTGTGAATCTTGGATAAGTACATTCATGACTATATCAAAAGAGTTTCCGCTTGTGCTGAGCGTATTGTCATCTGCATAGTTAAATAATTCTGCCTTTTTTATACTAAGAAACAGGTCATTAATAAAGATATTGAATAGTAATGGACCTAAACATGATCCCTGAGGAATTCCTCTAGTCACTGTTTTCCAGGAGCTTCTTCTATCCTTAATTTTCACTCTTTGAGTCCTGTCTGTCAGGTAGCTCAACATAAAATTACATGCATCAACTGAGAAGCCATAAGCATGAAGCTTCGCAATCAACAAATCATGGGGAATAGCATCAAATGCTTTAGACAGATCCATTAGGATCATCCCTACTACATGGTTTTCATCCAGTGCTTTCTTCCAGTTATCAATTGCTGCTGTGAGTACTTGGCTGCAACCATGTCCCTTTCTATATGCACCAAGGTGCTTGTTAAACATGGGATTCATAAAATTTTCTATTTGCTTAGCTATAACAGCCTCAAAGATTTTTGGAAATATACCTATAATATTAATTGGTCTATAATTATCCTTCATCATGAAGTCTTTCTTTTTGAATATTGGAGAGACTTCACTCCTTTTCATATCTTTTGGGTATTGGCAATTATTAAAGGAGTTGTTTATCAAGGTTGTCACAGAGTGAGCTAACTCATTGTGGCAAATTTGCACAGTTTTTGGTGGCATGCAATCAAAACCAGCTGGTTTGTTTCTGTTAATACCTTTGAGTTGTATACAGATGTCTTTTATAGTTACTGGATTAAAACTAAACTGATTGATTGCTATGTTTTCTGATAAAGCGGATGAAGATGTCAAGCGTATGAAGATGTCAAGCGTATGACATCAAGCGGATGAAGATGTCAAGCGTATGACATCAAGCGGATGAAGATGTCAAGCGTATGACATCAAGCATAAAGCAGGCTGGTCGCCTAATTGGAAGCACCCAGAAGTCCTTTGACTTGGTATACCATGAAGTTATTCAAAGTAAACTGAAGCAGGTGATGAGTGATCCCTCCCATCCTCTACGCAGCGGGTTTGAAAATGCTGTCAGTGAACGAAGTGGAAGGATGAGGCTCCCTCTGATAAGGACTAACAGATATAAACTTTCATTTGTGTCACGAGCAATGAGGCACCACAATAACATATTTCAATGATGATCTTAATCTTTTTGTAATTTATGAGCATGTACATGTATGGCAACCTAATTACCCTCAGGAAATAATAAAGTTGACTTGACTTGAACTCTAAAATTATGACAACTGATAAATGGGCTGATATAGAGGTGTGAGGACTTGGTGGGTCACCAATCTCTCCTTGTATAGATAATTACTGAGAATGCTTTAATCCAAGTATTGTCATGATATTGACAGGAAATGTACAGTACAAAAGGTGTTCAACTTAGTTTGACAAAAAGTTCAACACTACACAAAAACTGCCAAATGCTACTTTTTTCCTGTCTGATGACAGAAACGGTTAACTATAGGTCTTGTCAATATAAGACATGAGTTTGAAATATTTTGGAACAGTTTGCACAATTTTATTAAACTTTTCCTGAGATAGGCCTCTCATCAGTTTTGAGAGCAATATTTCGGCCAGTGATAGTGGTTAGAAGTGTATTTGCAGATCCTTTCCAATTGTACCTATTTTGCTAGAATATATCAGACATCATCAGATCGTCTTTGGTGTCCTCTCAACCAAGTTATAGGAATATTGCTTGCATTTCTTTATATATATTAAATGCTATTTTGGGCGCCATGGCCCCAAACAGTCTTCTAATGAATGCTATCTATTTTCTCTCTGTTGAAATACCTTAGGAAGGGTCTTTCTGAAGCAGATCTTACATTTAAGCTTACCAGGTATTGGGCTATCCTATTCGAATCTCTAGAGGTGAAAATGTGACTCTTTCTGTGTTTAATCACTGAACAATTTACGCATGAATTTTCGTACTGGATTGCTAAACTTTTCAATCTTCTGACCTTAAAGCACTCTGTAAATTTCTTTTATGCTGGGAACCACTTACTTATTGGTGCAGACTTGTAGATGAAGCTTCGCTTTATTCGGTGTATACCTTTTACGGTTCTATGTTTAAAGATTTCAATTGGAGCAAGGATATAAGATTCCTTGTTTTTCGACACATTTTTTCAAAATTGTATTAATTACGGCTTTATTTTTGTAAGTTACACTTTCAGAAATCAAGTAAAAACTTGTTTCCACCTCCTGCATTGTTACTGGAATGCTGTGCCATCTTTGTATGCATACGCTGATAACAGAACTTTGTCACCGATCTCATTTTGTTTATCACCCTTGATTTGGCCATGAACCGAGACTAGGGAAATTGAATTTTGAAACCCCTTACGAGGATGACACCCAATTGTATCTTTGTGCAGTGGTTCACAGTGAATATTAGCTCAAATAAATACCATAATCATCCTCCATGACACAAGATAGTATGCTTGAGGCAGTGAAAGCACCCCTCAAAAGGTGTTTTATCACTCCTTCCAAAGAAAATGCAATAAACTACTGTTGCTATATTTCTGAGACATCTAGGTGATATGACATGCAAGATGAGCATCATATGGATCACTCACAGCAATTTTGGCTCAACCAAGCAAAAATTCTCAATTTAGTGACAGTTTTAAATTCAGTAAAAATAAGTTGAACACCTCTTGTAGTTGACATACCACAAAAAAACCAAAAGTGTTGTTTCACGACCATGTGTATAATATAAATGGGATTTGAGCAATGATTACCCTGCTGGTTGATCGACAGCCATATATTTTTCATTATACGTAAAGGAGCTGATGAAATATATGGACAATCTGGATGAATTATACATCAAGTCATAGCTAAAGGTGCACTAACTATGTTCTGAACATAAATATACACTCCAGAAAGTTCAAACAAATGTACAGGATCTAAAAAGTGGTCAGTCAAAATATTGATAAATTTCGATCTGAAGAAATCTCACCCCACCAAGCCCTGACTATTTGCAAAATGACTAAATCACAATGGCAAATATAGATGGTGCTACCTTCAAGACATTTAACCTATCAACGGACTTCTATGAATATATAAATATTTTTATGCAAGAAACAGGCAAAAACTTCAAAGGACATCAATTTAAAGGGTGCAGATTATATTAAGCGTCACTGTGAGGCTTTATTTGCAATTAGGGAAAATTAACTTCATGCAGTTTTGTCAGTATGTACAGTGGGTTGCAGAAGTATACACCCCCCTGGAGTGATCTTTCATTTCCAGACATATCTTTTTTCTGAAAAGAATCATCATTCCCATATTGCTACATGGTGATAATGACCTCTCTTACAACCTATATACACCATAAAATGCTGGATGGAAAGTCATGGTAAAGTAGAAAAAATTGAATCAGTAAAAATGGGTGTTGCAAAAGTATACACCCCCCTTGTAAGTTGTGATGTTCTTTATTGATAACCGAGTTGTTTTGACCTGAAGAAGTGAAATTATGGTATAAAACATTGATCTCTGATTGGTTTTTAACATTTTGGATTGTTTTACCTTATTTGTGTAACTTTTGTGGATGGAAATTATCAAATAATCCACCTACTGCAATAATTATTATGAAAATTCAAATGAAAATGAATCAATTACGCAATGATGTTGATAAGCTGCATTTGAGTAGTTTAGAACTTGCATAGGTAAACAAAAATATTTTTGAGCCCTAATTACACATCAGCATGCCTCATAGTGGTGTCAGAATGAACTGACATTGTGACCTGACAGAAGGTGTTGGGATTCTATTTCCTTGAGAAGCCCCTAAAAAGCAAGAAATTAGCTGGACAGGCAGGGACGGACCCTGATTCAAACTAGAAAAAGTTTTGGTTCAATATATGCAATAGAAGTGGAAAATACATGCGGTCAAATTATTGGATAATTTTCATATTTTGTCACGTCATTGGACGACTACTAAAAATATCACTGAAACTCCACTTAGCATTGTCAAATTGTACCAACTTGATATTCATAACTGCTAGAACCATGTGCAATGAATGGTTGTATTGAAAACAGAAACTTTTAAGACACAAGACATCAAATGGGAGAATGCCAAAACTAAGTATTATTACCAATTTATGTGACCATACGTATTTTCACGTCTGTTGCAGATATTGACCCAAAACTTTTTCTAGGTTGTATCAGGATGTGTCCCTGCCTGTTCACCTAATTTCTTGCTGTTTGGGGGCTTCTCGAGGAAATGGCATCCCAACACTTTCTGTCAGGCAACAATGTCAGTTCATTCTTACATTGCAATTGGGGATGATGGTGTGTAATTAGGGCTCAAAAATGTTTTTGTTTCCCCATGCAAATTCTAAACCTCTCAAATGCAGCTTATCAACATCATTAAATACTTGATTTATTTTATTATTAAATTTATTATAATTTTTATTACAGTATGCGGATTTTGTGATATTTTCCATCCACCATAATTTTACTTCTTCAAGTAAGTAAGTAAGTAAGTAAAATTTTATTTAAAGTCGGAGGTGATAATATAAAACAACAACATAAGCCACCAGGGCTTTTAGCCGACAATGATAAAACAATTGAATGATGATTATGTACAGATGAAAGATGACATTTTGCGTATCACATTTGATTGTAAACTTACAGGTTATCTTTCAGGCATATAATACAGGATCCACATTGACATTCCATAAGGTTTAAATTCTTACGAACAATTTGCTTGAATAATTTCAAAGATTTACAATGTTTCACATCACAAGGGATATCATTCCATAAAACAACACCCTGATAAGCTATTGATCTGAGTCCATATGTAATGGAATTGAACTTTGGTAGCACTAATTTAAAATCATCACGAAAGGAGTATGGGGCACTTTGTCTTTCATAAAAATCGGGTTGTACAGGCAAAGCTAGGTTATTAAGAATTTTATACACATGTTAAACTAAATAAAATTTCCTGTAAACATGGAGCATCTGCTTCTTGGTGGTTTTTAGAAGTTCACTGTAGTTTGACATGTAGTCGTTGCAGACAAGTCTGAGTGCCCTTTTATTCAGTTTTTCAATTTTCTTATCGTTTCTCATTGCAAAGGCATCATATACTACAGAACAGTAAACAAAATTAGACATAATGAAAGAGTCATAAATTTTTAACTTACATTGATAGTTTAAATTTTTGTTTAAGCGAAATAGGACGTTCATTTGTCTGGCTGCTTTTTTACATATTGTTACTTACTTACTTACTTACTTACTTACCTAGTGCAGCTCAATTGACGGACCAAATCCAACAAATTAACTGTGTCAAAACAACTCGGTCATCAATAAAGAACATCATAACTTACAAGGGGGGTGTATACTTTTGCAACACCCATTTTCACTGATTTAATTTTTTCTACTTTACCATGACTTTCCATCCAGCATTTCATGGTGTACATAGGTTGTAAGAGAGGTCATTATCACCATGTAGCAATATGGGAATGATGATTCTTTTCAGAGGAAAGATATGTCAGGAAATGAAAGACCACTCCAGGGGGTGTATACTTCTGCAACCCATTGTAGGTACATCACTGTGCCACTGTGGGTATTTTCACGAAGATTCTGTGCTTTTCAGCTGTTATATTCGTTGCTAAAGTCACATTTACACAAGTGTGAACTTTTTTTTGGATCACCCTGTATATACCTTTATATACAATAAAATACTTTACAAAAGCAGATTAAAAAGACTTACCATTATTGGTAAATACAGCTCTGTTGTATCTCAAAAGCTGCAAAAATTTATTCACCAATACATTTACTGTACATCTACACTTAAAATGTAAAAAATAAAAATGCAATTGTTTGAATGTTTTTAAAAGAAATTATACCTTGTAGGCACATGAATTGACAAAGAGAATACTCGCCGAAGCAGCGTGCCCGTTCAAACGCATTTGCCACTTCAATTTAACAGGGAGCAGGAACACAGCCCTAGCACGGATTGAAACAGTGTACATATACCTTTCCATGAAGAGTAGTCTGGAAATGCTATGTGACCTTTATTCTCGGCAGAATGGACAATGGTCCCAGGAAATGCCTAAGAAACAAAAGAGCGAAAGTTGCTAAAACCGTCAACAGAAACGATGTCGGAAATTGTTGACACATCACAGACTGATTGCTGAATTGTGGTATCATGGCTTGCTTGTTTACCAAATTTCATAATGGCAGCTGTTGCAAGGGTTGGTGACCAAAGAGAAAATTAGTTGTAATTCAAAGTATATAATTACACGAGGGCAGGATTAGGAATCTGAGGGAGGGCGAGTTTCAACATTAGGGGCCAAACAGATGATCTTTGATGTTGGGGGGGGGGGAGGGGCTATGGATTTTTGGTTAAAAGAAAGTTTGTTTCTCACTTGACACTGAAAAAAAGTTTGTTCAGCACATGAAAAAAAAAGTTAGTTTCCACCTGTAGCTAGGGTATCGTTATGTTAAAAATGTGATTACAAAGTTAGTCCGCATGTGAAAAGAAAAATTTGTCCGATGAGGTAAAATCCATAGCCCCTCATTATCAACTGTTCGGCCCCTGGGATATCAAAATACACCAGATGGGATATAAGTATAATTGTACAGTGCTGAGAAAACCAGGCCACACCTTCTGAGTATTTGGGTTTCTTCAGGACTGCTCTTAGGCTCAGCCTACAATGCCGTACATACAGAAAGATGAGGTAGGAGAAGAAAAAGTTGAAAAGGCCATTCAGAATGCGGAATGTATTGCTGTTCTTTCAGATGGATGGTCAAAAATTCGTGGGGAAGGCCTCATCAATTACATTTTGATGACTCCAATACCAATTTTCTACAAAAGCACCAACACGAAGGACAAGCACCACACTGGAGCTTACTATGCTGAAGAGATGCTCGATATTATTCGAAAAGCACATTCATCTAAAGTCTACGCTGTCGTCACTGATAATGCAGCATACATGAAAGCCGCTTGGGACATCATAAAGGAAACCTATTCACACATCACACCAATTGGGTGTGCAGCCCATGGGCTCAATCTCCTTCTTGGTGATATCATGGCGCTACCAACAATGAAAAGCATTGAATCTTTAGCCAAATAAATCGTCAAATATGTGAAACATAGCACTGTTGTTGGCGCAGTGTTTACCAAAAAACAAAAGACCAAGCAGAGAAACACATCAGTCAAGTTGCCAGATCCGGTTATATTTGCAAAACGTCTCAAGTATTCTAATAAATTTTCCGAAAAATTCCCTAAATTTCCGAATATTCTCATAAATTCCCGTAAATTCCCAAATATTCTCATAAATTCCCATAAATTCTTAAACTTCCTTGTGGTTTCTCACATGGCCAGTTCCTGCAGACTCAGATAGCTCCCTGTCAGTATCTAAATTTACAACATGAGCATTGCCATGCAGTTGAATCAAACCGTGGACCTCAAAATTACAAGGATAATGTCGAACCACTCAGCCAAGACACATGGCTTTGCATTGGGAAAAAAATCTTCACACCAATGTGAATCATAACATTGTGTAATCGTTGATTTAGATTAAAGAGCAGGCCAGCAATTGGAGGCATATGATGACTTGTTTATGCACATTTAAGAACATCAGAAGGTGGAATGTCCTCTTGAGGCCTCCATTTCCTGCCTTGCTTGATATCAGTCTTTTAACAAAGTGACAAATCAGAGACTTGCATCATGACAAGTAAAATGTTGATATCAGTTGCAGGCCAGCACAGAAATCCAACAGAACGCTGACTTGCTGCTCAAATCTGTATTTTTCCTGCAAATTTTTCCGGAAGGTGGCGCAAAGGCCAGATCAAATAAACCATTTTTTTTGCTAAAGATACTTTTCTGTGTGCCCCAAATATCCTCCAGTACAATGGGTGTTTGCGTTTCAGTCGAAGATTTTTTCAAAAGCAGGCATGCTGATAAACTGATCACAGCATACACTGTAGCTTACAAACCTACCGCTCTTAATATTATGGGTTTTATGCGAATTTCATCTAAGAGATTCTTCCCATTTGTTAGGCAGGTTAATTTACCAGGTGCATCACATGCAGTATATGAATAAAGTGACATGTCAGTTCAGTTAAGGCGGGTGCATGTGATTGTGTTTTATGCCTCTGCAGCACCGTAATGGGCGATATCGAGGCAGGCTAGAATTTTATGTCGTTGTCATTTTTCTTTATTTTTTTAATGTCTGTGTTTGATGCAAGAATGTAATTATGTTTTCTGGTTCGTTTGTAAGAAATTGGAGTAGATTTGTAGGGAGTAGTGTGTCTCTTTGTTGTCGTAAGGCTCTGTGAAAAGGGCTAAATGAGACCTTTATTAAAAAAATAAATAATAAAATAATAATAATAAAAGGCATGATTTGGCAGGGTGGCCGGAAAATTCAAACTCTTTTTTACTATTCATTTGAGGGCCACCCTAATCACTGTGGCAAAACTGGACGAGGGTAACTGAGTTACCCTCGTCTCAATTTCTCAAAATTAATTGAAAAAACTAGGTCATCCCATTGGATCCCATGTTAAAGAAGGACGAGGGTAACTGCTTTTCTCAAAAATTGAATGACTAAAGTAACTGTGATTGGTGACGAGGGTAACTGCTAGTAAATTGTGCCTTAAACCAATATGGATACATAAAGAAGGACAGCTTTGTGGTTTGTTTTGTAAAAATATTATATTCATACCACATTCAAATTAAGCCAAATATAATTATCATAATAAGCCAAAAATTTAGAGTTATAATCTGGTTAATACTTGGAATGTACAGAATACATTTGTATTACTGTGAATGAATTGGATAGCTCAACAATTCCATGTGTAATTGGAAGACACGATGTTGCAAAAGGAGATGCTCATACACAAGTTTTAAAAGTACATGTAGTATGAGTTGACACTGTCTATATTCAGGGAGTCACCTGAACTATCGTATTAGAACTTCGAAGTGAAGGCTGTTGTTGAAGTAATTGAACACAGACACATACAAATAAGTATGGTACTCAGGAATTAATTAATAGATTTCTACATAGTTTTTCATGTAAGATGAAAAGCTAGAGTTGCTCCATATGAGCATTATATATATGGAGAATTAGTGATGACATATGTATCCTTTGTAATTTCTCAATTTGTGTTTGTAATGAGAACCTCATAGTCATGATCAATTTCATATAGTAAAGTGACACATTACAAATGAGCAAGAATGGTTTTAAATACAGACTATAAAACACTCGAGTCTCAAGTGCTGAATTTTCAAATAGTAATGTAAAAGGTTTATCTAACAAAAGGTGAGAGGAGATGCTCATTTTGAATTTTTTTTTCTGATCCCTACAGTTTAAAAAAACGTGCATGCACTTAAAGAGGTGCTTGTAGATAGATTATCTGTCTATCTTCCTATCTGCCTGTCAATCTATCTATACGGATCTTTAAGCAACACCTTCAATTTTTCTACCAGGCTATAACCAATCAACACTTCATTGTAATTCAGACTGCATATAATTTTCTTGATTTTTGTCTACATTTTTTTAGGCATACCTCAGCCCATTGATGATATAGGCTTAGTAACACTATTTGATATGAAACGCCTCTCTACGATGCACAGAGGTCTCTCAACAGAGGGCCAGAGGCCAGAACTGGGAAATACATTGTATGCTTGCAGTGATTCGTCAGCAGAATGGGGGGCTTGGCGCCGTAGTAAAATATCGGAGGTAATAAAAAGATTGATGGGGTGAAATTGTGGAACAAGCTGAAATTAATTTAACAATTGCCTATTTTTGTTTGTATAATTTTCTTATATTTCAAGGAATTTTCGTTTTTCTGGGGTCGTTTAGGTAAGACTTAAAAAAACAAAACACATTATCCATGTAATAATTTTCCAATGGGGGGGAGGGGTTATATATTGTTAACTTCCTAACCTTTTCTCCCCTAAGCAATTACATTGTATTAATCACACTGAGCATCATTAAAAACGAAATATCATTAAACAACACAATTTTCTGAGTTCCAATCGTGCAATAATTATCAAATCTAACACAGACCTCACATCTATGGTCTTAAAAGTCATACTTGTAACTTTCATGAAAAAAGATTCACTTTTGGCTACACAGCGTACATTTAGTGAGTTCTATTTGAAACTTCAGTTCACAGACTGCACTTCAATGGAAAACATACCAATGGAAATATCAGTTTTGTGGCATATTGATTGGAATTAATCTTATGAAATGTTCACGAACTTCACATAACAAGTACAGGACTTCCTACAGCTGCCCCAAGAACATTTTTGAAAAAAATAATCAGGAAAAAAAACTGATTTTGAACGAAAGATCAAAATTTAGGAATTACTAACTGGAAATGAAGCATGTGAACCCTAAGTGTTTTTATGCATGCCCAGAATAGAAACATTAACAAACATTCCTTATCACTACTCTCTAAAAAATCTGAATATTTTTTTTCAAAGATTTTAACAAAAAGCTCCTGCAGGGGGCTGAGCAGCATTGACACTTAAATTTCATTAAATTGATCATTTTTTATTGTGGTTGAGTCACATATGCCTTTTTCTCATCCAATCAAGCAAGTAAAATGGTAAAACTTACTGACTTATCAAATAATATTGTCGAAAGTACAGCAAGTTATTGAAATTAATGATCATGGGATCTTGAAATTTTGTGACTTGCAATTTCGACAGTAGTCCAGACGATCAATTGATTTTTGACACAACGGTATTGCACTTAGAGATGTGAAAACTGTCATGAATATACCTGATGACAACTACTAGATGTGTGCAAACTTTCATTTTGATATTTTAACAGGAGGAAGTGCCATTTTAAGTCATATTGCTATGTTGCGTTTTTAATGATGCTCAGTGTGTGTTCTGATCAATCAAATCAAATAAAAATCTATCCACTAATTATCTATCTATTCTATCTGTCTATCTACCTATCTATCCAATCAATGACTGTAGGAAAGTTTTAATATATGTAATAGACAGCTGGAGCATTAAAAGGAGGTACTCCAGGACGAGAGAATTGTTTGCAAACTTTTGAATCGACAGTAAACGTGGTGGACGTTTTGACAGTGTACCTGCAGTTATGTTGACTTCAAGTTGGGTGCAGTGACATTGTCATAACAATTAGGGATAGTTGAGGCTTCCCTGTCCTGTGCGTTAATCTGATGCATCAAATGGCCTCTTGAAAATGGACTTACGTATCTCACTAGCCATAGCCCTGGGACCCATGCATAGCATGGGTCATGGGTCGTCCCATTCAAAATCTTGAGATATTGACATGGTATCGGGAGAGGTGGTCTAGATTAAACAATTCTTATCAGAATTTTATGAAATTTTGGATTTGAGCAGCCTACATATATTACTACTGACGGCACTAGTTTTGGTGACATTTTTCACAAAGATTGGCATAGTAAAAATTACTTTTAAATTAGAGAAATGTCAAAAATAACTGATAGACAGCCATCAGCCTCACTTTGGAGTGTGATGTCACCATTGTGACATCACTGAAATAACCTATGACATCATAAACGTTTGTTATGACATCACTCTCTCTCACCCAATGGGAAGACGCCATTTGTTCAATGTATTAAGAAAAAAATCATTTCTTAAACTTCACAGGGTCAGTGTTCAGTTATTTTTACATGTAGAGATGTAGAAATATGTGCCATCAGTAGGAAATTTTATATACTTTTAGGTGGTAAAATTGAAATGAGCATGTTTTATATATATTTTTAGATATCTTGATTCTCCCAAACCCTGTCTTTCAAATCTCACGATTTTCCAATGGGAGGATCCATGACCCCTGTCCCCAGGGGTCCAGGGCTACACTAGCCGATGCACAGTGTACAAGTGATGGCGTACATGGGTGTGTCTGAACATTCCTGCAGTCTATCCACTTGAAGTTTATGGATATTAACTTTGAGTGACAGTGGGCAATTACCCTCGTCATAGCACAAAGCATGGTTACAGTTACCCTCGTCTCGAGAGGCAGTTACCCTCGTCATTTCGGACGTGCTTTAAGCCATTTCTAGAGTCACACAGCCTGAATCGGCACTTGCTCTTTCTTTTAATGTTATTCTGAATGCCTGATCTCTCTCTCTCTCTCGTGTGCGTTTCCGGGTTGCCGGATTGCTCGACCTATTTTTTTTTTTTTTTTTTAGGGAGCAGCACTTTTCAGTATGTCCATTATTTTTGAGATGCTTCTTGCTACATCCCTCAGTTTTCTCGGTTCCTCGTTGAAAATGTCTCTGTTTTTCACTTTTCCTATTTCTGTTTAGTCCACTTTCTCGCATTCTTCCATGACATGTTTCTGGGTCTCTTCTCCTTGCTTGCACATTCTGCATGTCATGTCTGTGTATTTGTTCTTGTAGTTATTTTTTATGTCCAGCATCCTGGTCCTTGCTGCGAATATGGTACTGGCCTCTCTTCTGCTTAGTTGGTCCATGTACGGCGCTCTTTTTCCCACTTGAATCTTTTCCTTGTTGTCCAGGTAGTATTTTGTCTTCGATTTATTTTCTCCATTTTCCGGATTTTCATCAGCATTTTCTCCTTGACTGCGTTCTTTATTGCCTGTTTCTTTCCATCTTCGGTTTTTGGAGGGCTCCATGATGGTCCCATGGTTTCTTCCTTCTCCTTTCTTGCTTTGTATCCCCATCCTTCTTTATCTTCTCCATTCAGTATCGACTTTAGAATCCTGTTGCTTCCTTGTATTATTTTCTCCGTGTATGATATCTTATTCATGGTGATGGTGCTGTCTGTGTCCATAATTCCCGTTTCCAGGTACAGCGGTTCCCATGGGGTGGATCTCGGGGTCATCACAATTCTTTTTAGCAGATTGTCCAAGATTTGTTTCAGAGTTGTTTTCTCCTTTTTGGTTAGATTGCTGGCCTCCGTTCCATATGTCAGAATTGGTATTACACATGCCTCTAGTGTTGTCCAAATGGTCTTCAGTTCAATGTTCTTCAGATCAGTGCTCCCTGCTATTGCCAGTATTGTGTTGAACGCTGCTTCCACTTTGCCCTTTGTTGCTATTAGGTGTTCTTCGTGGTTCTTCTTTTCTGATAGTAGTACACCGAGGTATTTGTATTTCTTGCATTGTTCTAATGCCATTTCTCCGAGGCAGAATTCATGGGGGATTTTCTGCGCTATACTTCCAATTTTCATTATTTTGCTCTTTTCTTTCCCAAATTTTATCCTGTACTTGGCTCCAATATTATTCACGATGTCGAGCATTTCTTGTAGTTCTTCGTGATTTTTCGATACTAGTGCCACGTCGTCCATCCACAGGAGGCACCCAATTTTTTCTCCATTTTCCAGCTCCACTCCCATGTTTCTTCTTTTTACCTCCTTTGCTATTTCATCCATGAGTACAGCATACATGATTACCGATAGGACTCCTCCTTGTCTGATGTTATCCCTCATTTTTATCTCCCTTGTGTTTCCGTACTTTGTTTCTGCCGTGGCTGTCAGTCCTTCATTCAGCCTTCTTACGATGGTCCAGGTTTTGTCTTTGACTCCTTGTTTAGCCATCACATACATTATTCCTTCTGCCCAGGCCTTATCATAGGCTTTTGTTACATCTAGGAATGCAATGTATGTCTCCTGACCTTTTCTTTGTAATTCCTGGAGTATGAGCAGGTGGTCTGCTGTGTTTGATCCCTTCTTCCCGCCTCCCTGCATGTCACTTATTTCCAGCTTTTCTTTGGCTCTTTCATTGATGATTCTTTCGTATAGTTTTCCCACGTTACTGCTCACTGTTATTCCTCTTTCACTGGAGCACTTCCCTTTTGTCCCTTTTCCTTTGTATAATCGTACGATTCTTCCTTTTTTCCATGCTTCCGGAATTTCTTCTTCTCTTGATATGTTGTTGAAGCCCCTTCTAACGTGTTCTGTTACTGTCTTGCTCGCATTGATGAGAACTTCATTTGGGATGTCGTCTGGTCCACAGCTTTTCTTTTTTCTCAGCCTTTTTTGAGCTTTTTTCATTTCTGTAGCCGATATCTGTACAAACGTTGTCCTTTTTGCATTTTCTTCTGTTTTCCGGTTTTCTGCTTTTATTACTTCTGTCCATATTCTGCCTCCGTCTTCTTCCTCTCTGGCCTGGTATAGGTTTTCGTAGTACTGTGCTATATGTGCTTTTGCCTCCTCAGGGTCCTCAATGCACCTTCCTTCCTCTGTGATTGTGTCGAAGTCATCATTGCTTCTTCCGCTCAGTCTTTTCCTGACTTTCCATATCTCGTTTTTGTCTTTGCTTGTGGCAATGCTATCCAGGATGCTTTTTATTCTTCTTTTTTCATTTCTTTCCACTGCTTCTTTGAGCCTGGTTTGCGCTTTGTAGTATTCCTCCAGTTTCTCCCCCTTCTCTCTTCGGTCTGCCGTTTCGAATTCTTTTCTTTTCTCGTTCTTCTTGTAACGGAGTTCTTTTACTTCTGGTGTTTCCTTCGATCTTGCATCCTCCTTTATTGTTATTGTCTTTTTTCCAACTTTTTCTTGAAGAGCTTTTTTCATAGCTTCCTCTATGGCAGGGTATCCTTTGTTACAATTTTTTCGCAGGTGATGTTCCATGTACTCGTTGACCTCTTCCCAGTCAGTGTCATCGTTTATGTTCCATTTAGAGATCTTTTTCTTTTCTCTCTGTCGGGGCATCTCCAGTTTCAAGGTGATGGTGTTATGGTCACTTTCCTTCTCCTTCCCTTTCAGTCTTTTCGTCCCTGTCTCATCCACCTCCATTTCACTTATTCGTTGCAGGTTGTTCTCATGGATAATGATGTAGTCAATGATCGATTTTTCTGCTGTGTTGTTTCTGTTTACTCTTGTCCATTTCCCTGTTTCTGACTTAAAGTTGGCTGATATCATGTTTGTCTCCTTCAGCATGCTTTCTAGGATTTTCCCATTCCTTGATGTTTCTTGGTGGTGGTCGACTGAGTTTTCCTTGATTTTTGCATTGAAATCTCCGGATAGGAGGACCATTCCTTTCTTGTTGAGCATTTCAATCTGTGATGTTAGGTGGTCGTACTGTGCTCTGACAGATTCTGTTCGTGCAGTCTCTTGTGGTCCGTAGAAGCATCCCATGAAGATTTTCTTTCTATGTGGGACTTCGATGCTTGTCCATAGGATTTCTTGATCTGGGTCTTCATTTGGTTCCACTGTCCTTGTGAATTTGGCTATACTGTTGATTGCTGCTATTGCAATTCCACCGCCTTTACCATTTTTCCTCGGTTTGTAGAACCATTTGTAGCCTTGTATTTTCGGAGGTGCGCCTTTTGTTTCTGTCAGCATTATGATGTCTGTCTTTTCCATTTTTGTGACTTCGGAGAGGCTGTCAATTTTCCCTTTTACTCCATTTATGTTGCAATATAGGATATTGATGTTTTTTTTGTTTTTTTTTCTATTTGCTGCTTTCTTCTGGTTTTCCGTCTTCCTCCTTGTTTTTCATAGTGATGTGTGGTCGTAAGGTGTTCATCTTCTGCAAAATGAACCCTTCTTCTGGCTAAAACCTATACCTGTGTGTCTCTCCTGGGCCTAATTGATAATGGTTATACACCACTTGAATAACTTGTACAATCACCTATAAGCTCATATTCATCATTACATAATATTTAAGGCTATTTTAGAGACGAGGGTAACTCAGTTACCCTCGTCCAGTTTTGCCACAGTTCTAATGTAATGTTATTTGGGGAAAAAAAGACCATGTCATTCTCAAGGAGTACTATTTGGCCTATGGCTGTAAAGTAATTGACCATACAGATCACAAACCACTTGAAATGATTTTTGGGAATCCTTCAGCTAATTTGAATAATCTATACTTGCACTCATAATCTTTCAAACTGCAAACTGTTTTTTGTAAACATCATTGACAGCTTCCTGCTTATTTTACTGATCCTCTTATCGCATGGATAACATGAACAGTTTTTTTTGTTGACACCAATGTTGTTTTATGTGCCATGCACTGAATAAGTAATAGATAACGCCCTCGTTTGTGACCATATGCAATATATCCGAGGGCTTTAGCCCGAGGATTATTGCATATCGTCAAAAACAAGGGTGTTATCTAACTTATACCACTAAGTACAAAACAAATTAATTTAAACCCCTTCGTCTGCCTTCAATCCTTCTTGTTTGACAACATTTCATTGTATTTGTTGCACATTCATCTTCCTCAGTTCATTTGAAGGTTGGCAGCCCTGAAGGCAACAGGTCAGAATTCTTTGTTCTCAGGAAATAGTACAATACATTAATTTTGTGGATAGAAAGATAGATGGAAAGATAGATAGAAAGATCGATAGTTAGATAGAAATAACACAATACATTAATTTCAAAGATTAATTTTATAGATAGATAGATAGACAGATAGGTAGACAGATAGATTGATAGACGGATAGATAGATAGGTAGGTCGATAGTGCAGCCGGCTCAGTCAAGGTCTCTTTGGTGAGGCTGATTATTACAGTCGCTGAGCATGTTTCATTTTGAAGTAACGAAATACATTTGAAAAAGTAATAGAAAGCTAGAAATCAAAGAGCACGGGTTCGGGGGCAGTAGCCCCCGAAATAAGAAGAAACAGGGGTTCCGGGGCGGCAGCCCCCGAATTAAGAAGAAAAAATAATTCTTTGACTTTGCCAAATGGGGCCAAAATTGTTGGTCTGCTGCTCCGCTTTTTTTTTTTTTGCAGCTTGCCTATCCAAAATGAACTATTTTATCAAGTGACCTTAAATTTGATCATTATTTCAGATATTGGTATAAAAAAGAGTGAATACAGCCTTTTTATTGAGACCAGCTACACTTAAAGTTGAATCCACACTTTGCAAGGAATCTAAAATCCATGAGATATTCATGAAACTTTGCCAAAAAGTTCTTCAAAAAGAAAGCTTTTTGACATAAAAAAAAATAGGTGGGCTATCCAACTTAATTTTCGAACTATGATCTTTTCAAAATCTTATTTCATTACATTAAAACATACAGTAAAACACTAAAAAGTGTGGGATTTATAACAAAAAGCAGCGTCACTCAAAAAATATCCAAGAGATAATTATAAAAAATTAAAGGAATTTAACTGAAAATACATTTTATTGAAAAACAAGTCTTTGAAGGGGGGTCACCAATGTTTTTTGAGACTTGCCTGGTGTACAATATGAAAAAATTAAGAAAAAAGGTTCAACCAAAATAAGTCCCCCTTAAAATCAACTTGAATATCTCAAAGATTCCTTCTCCGATTTTTATGAAAGTTGGATTGGATTATAGACCTGTATGTCGACCCAAAATGTGTGTATTTGGGTCAAAATTTGAAAACCTTGAAATTTCAGCTGAAAAAATTTCGAAAATTTTTCGCTCCAGAAATGCCTTTTAAAGTTTGCATTGGGTAGGTCAAACAATCAGCTATCACTGTGCTTTAATGTTCAAGGGTCCCAATGCCCTGCTGATCTGTACTGAGGTGATAAACATAGCTGTAATGTTTTTCGACTGTCATTAAAATCACACTTCTAACTAAAAAATCATGACCATTTGGGGCTAAACAATCTATTGCCAATGATAAGGCAAGTGGCTGGCACATTTTTGGCAAGTTCCAGGTCTCTAATGGCAATTATTTTTGAGAAACTGCATCTTGATCAATTAAAATACCAAATATGTGTGTCATTAGCATCATGCCTATAACTTGAAATCTGTACCATTTAGAGCTGAATAATGTATTACCAACAAATAGGAAAGTGGCTATTCTGCACACAATGAGCTATATTTCAGGTCTCTATGACCAATAGTTATTGAGATAAAACAAATCTTTGAACCAGAAATTTACAAAAACAAACAAAAATACTCTTTTCATCAATAGTTTAGATTCTGAATAATAAAGATGCCCAATGTCTTTGCTAAACCATATTTCAGACGCTAGACAATGGTAAAATGTTGCTGGCACCCCATATTTGGTTAGTAGTTTCAGAGAAGAATCAAACTTCATACTAAGCATGTCAGATGCAAGGAAAATGTAAAAATGTTATGTAATAGTCTGTTGAAACATGTATTGATAATATATATTCAACTGATTTCAATTCCAGTCACCTACAACAAAATTTTAGTGAGATAAAGGCAATAAACCATTTTTGACATGATGCTAATGACAGCGTGATGCTAATGATAATTACAGCAAAAATCTTTGTAGGGACCAATGCAAAACTGGCAGTCTGGCAATATGAGCATGCGATGACCTTATGAACACCAGAAACATGTTCACAGTGATTTTGGTTCAGAAATATGCAGTCAAAATAGAGTAGCAAGGCATTTGCTAATGACAAATTGAGATAGGACAACTGACATGCCGACAGAAATACTCTAATATTTTGGTTTACATAAATGATACAAAGCTACAGATAGTTCAGTTATTTTCTTGGGTTCTCAGACAACATCAGACTCAAGGTTTTCTCACAGAATGTGTGTCCCTTTATTTTTTATTAAGAAACAAATCCGGCGTGATGCTAATGACGCAATATTGGAGACATTGACACAACCACCTCCTGCTCTTATACAGAATATTATTTCAGCTATTGGTGACCAGATTTTAGAAGACTGACAGTCAAGTCTCCATGTATGGAAGAGTTTAATTGTATCAGAATCCTGTACTAGTTTTTGTGATGCGATCTTTCAAAGAAAGTGTTGGTGGAGACAGGCCATTTTCAGGGGGGTTGGCCACTTCAATGCTATTTTTGGATGGGATAAAAATATTCTGTTACATACTTTTTGTGTTAGAAGTTTTGCTAATATCCTTGTCTATGACAAATGACAACAAGAGGTCCTCTATTGGTCATCCTGCCATCATGAATTATCGTTAAACACTGGAGACAAGAATTTCAGACTTATCAAATTTTGACCCATTTATAGTTAGTGCCATTATTCCTAGCTGAGCCAGCAGCCTTCGAGTGAGCCTACCCCTGTTTTCGAAAATCTGTGGCTTTTCCAATGCATGTGAACAATTTGACCAAGCGGGGGAGCCACCAGCTGGGGTATTTTGTTGAACCATTTAGTTACATGGAGTACAATAGGTGGAGCAGCTGCATTCTGTGGGATTCAACTTTAATACAATCTTCCTCCTTGTTTTCTGTCTGTAGCCAAGCATGCAATATCATAGTCAGGTGTATGAGCTGTGATATGCATTATATCAGAGCAAAATCCTGCCTTCTGATTGGCCAGAAAAAGCAAACAGTGGTATAACAAATGATTAATTCATCTTTAAGGACAATCTTGGGGGCAGGTACCTGGTTGCCATTTATAAAATCTCAATATGAATTTCACACAAGCAGGGCTTCTAGAAGCTGGGGCTTACACACCTCATCATTACACCCCCCTAGTCACATTTAGAATGTGAACTCAATATAATATTCATGAAGCGAATTGAGCACAAGTGAGGTTTAAAAACTCTGTGCAGTGATGTTTTCAACATCAATGGTTGACAGCAGGAAATGAGGTCAAGTGGGTCCAGCTTCTTATCAATGATTTATTTTAAAATTTACCAAAACGTGACATATTCGTATTCAAAAGTGTTTTAAAAATTCAATTTTCTCCAGTAATATTCCCTGTATCTACAATTCTTATGGAATAGTTAATTATAAGCCTTGACAAGCTAAATTAGATCATCAACAAATGATTCGTTTCAATTCAAAAGAGACAACAAGAAAACATAAAAAAATGAAAGTTACATAATCTTTGTCAACTGATTATTATGTAACAGTGAGCAATTAATCTACAGATCATGCTATTGTTTTTTTACCACTATAATGTATTATCAATAATCTAGCATAGAACAAACAAACAAAATTCGGAAATTTTTTTAAATTATTTTATGTCATATGACCTCACTTCAGCCAAGCAGAGAAGAGCTTACATCAGTGAGGTGTTATAAACTAAAATAATGACTGACATTTGACCAGCTCTCAGCCAATCATAGCTCTGTGTTCATGGTTGAGGTATAATAAAAATTGTTAAAAGTTACATTCTATCTATCTATCTGTCTATCTATCTGTCCATCTATCTATCTATCTATCTATCTATCTATCTATCTGTCCATCTATCCATCTGTCTTTCTATCTGTCTAGCTGTCTGTCTATCTTTAGTAATTGGCTGGAGCATAAATCTAAGGTTGTGGTGCAGTCCACTACGTCTCAGGGCGGAGGGGCCAAAGGGAAGAAGAAGAACATGCTTCTCAGAAATCCTCTGCTCAGCAAAGAGGAATTTGGCAATTAAAGTTTACTATTTAGAGCACTGGAACATAAGATTAAAGCCAGGGCATCTTTGGCAGCAGTGTACACACTGTAGTCCATCACATGACTCTCCAAAATCAGGATTCCGTTCGCCCCCCCTGTTTAGCTCACTTTCTTGGTACCAAATTGTTGCATATATTGTCTAGATTCCATTTCTGCTTGTTTCCGGGCTGGCAAATGCCCTGAAACTTGTTCTATTTGAGTTTGAATGAAGGAAGGTCAGGTGTCGGACAATGTCCAAAATCGCCATTGCTTTTCACTAGTTTTACTCATATCTTTGCCTGTAATTGGAGCTAGAGAGTTAATTTTAGTGTTGAAACATATGTTTTCAGACCCCAGGAGTCTGAATATGAATGTACTATGTTGCTAAATAGCATATTTATGCCATAAATTACATCAAATTCCACTCGCGAATGGTACGATGTTGAGCGAAATTATCAATTTTAGAAATTTAACTTGTGATTGCCAACCTATCTGTTAGAATTATTTGCAGTAACATCTATGTGTTATACTCAGGATCTGCTTTAAATTTCCTTTTTTTTGTACAGGTAAATTCATGGTCATCAGCATATTTTTCTGACACAGAAAAAGATAAAAATTGCAATATATTTCAAGAATTCAACTTATTTCAGCATATGACTCTGAAAAGATACATGAAAACAAAATTTATTGCCCTCTCCCCTGTGTTTAGCTCACTTGTTTGGTACCAAAATGTTGCAAATATGATCTAGATTCCATTTCTCCGTGTTTCCAGGCCAGAAAATGCCCTGAAACATGTTCTGTGGAGTTACAATGAATGGAAGTCAGGCTTCAGACAACGGGCGAAATAACTATTGTTTTTGACTGGTATACTGCATATTAGTGGACCAGCCAATACATGATTCTGTGTGTACTGTTAGAGGCATTTCTTGTTAATGGAAGGAATCTATGCCAGTTTGATAGGTAAAAGGTTAGAGAAAAGGACTAGGGTGGATGCCACTTCCGGATTTGAATTTTAAGGTTAATTACAGGTCGTTAAGGTAAAAACCAAGAAAGTGGTGATTTTTCAGGAAAAATTGAAAATAAAATTAATCATAAGACCTAAAGAGACTAAATAGCTCAAGTTTAGGCCAGAACTATGCCTCAATGTAATGAACTTTACTATTTTGATACTTAATTAATGCACTTCACCCTTAACAATGTATTTTAGCAGGACACGTAATGATTGGCGTACTCCAAAAAGCATCCTTTTTTCCCAGTTCAAATATCTCGAGAAAATATTCTTGCTAAATGTCGGCTTAATAAATATTGTACATCTGCATTTTCCTAGAGTAAAGCTATCTATACCAATTAGTAAGTACTATAATCATTAATTAATTAACTTATGGCAAACTTAACTTGGATGCTCTCTGACCAACAGGCCAAAGTAATTCTCGTTAGTTCCAATATACCTACATGTACTCATGACAGAACTGGTTAATTATAGTTTTTTTCATTCAATATCAATTAATGTTGCAGTTGCAGGTAAAAGGTTTAAACCTAGAAAGAACAGTTTTCCCAAAACATGGATTTGTAGGCGGACTTCTTTAATCTTAGCCAAAAATTAGTTGGGAAAATCAGAGAGGTCCCTCAGCACTCATGTGAATAGTTAATGGGACCAAGTTATTTTGGTACCCTAATAATGGCAGGTTGAGAATGAGTTATCCAGTTATCAAGAAAGGTGGAATTGAAAAAACATGATAGATTTTTGTGTTTCAGAACAGATTTTTGACACTGACCACAACATACAGTACAAATTTCTAAAAGTGGCTCGTCATTTAAAATCTAGCCTTAGCTATCTATCCATAGCCATTCCAAGTTAAACTAAGCTACACTTATCCATAGCTAGCCATAGCTATCCACAATTACTATTGTTTAAACAAGGGGTAAAGAGATTCCAGTGTATACAAATGAATAGAAATGGATAGTTATGGATAGCTATGGATAAGACTAGTAATGAATAGCTACAGACAGCTAAGTTGAGCCACATTTAGAAATTTGTACTGTATATTTAGCTTTTGGAGAGTTGACAATAAGAGTAACAAAGAAACCAAGGTGCCAAATGAAAGCCTTCATCAAGGGCTATTTATCCACTTCCATATTGATGGGTTAGAAAGGACTTATATGGTGATTAGGACAGGCGGAATTGAAAATACATGGGAGAATTTTGTGTTTTCGAGGAGATTTTTGACACTGACCGCACCATTTATTTAGCTTTTGGAGGGTTGACAGTTGTAGTAACAAGGAACCAAGGTGCCAAATGAGGGCTTACATCAAGGGCTATCCATCCACATTTGTTTTGTTGGGTTAGGGATGATTTATGTGGTGATTAGGATAGGTGTAATTTAAAATACATGGGAGAATTATGTGTTTCCGAGGAGAATTTTGACACTGACCACAACATTTATTTAGCTTTTAGAGGGTTGACAACTGTAGTAACAAGGAAACCAAGGTGCCAAATGAAAGCTGTCATCAAGGGCTAATTACCACATCCATTTTGATAGGTTAAAACGACTTATATGGTAATAAGGACAGGCAGAATTGAAAATACATAGGAGAATTTTGTTTTTCCGAGGAGATTTTTGACACTGACTGCAACATTTATTTAGCTTTTTGGAGGGTTGACAACTGTGGTAACAAGGAGCCAAGGTGCCAAATGAAGGCTTACATCAAGGGCTAACCATCCACATTTTTTTTGGTGGGTTAGGAATTAGTAGTATGGTGTTTAGGACAGGTGGATTTGAAAATACATGGGAGAAGTTTGTGTTTCCGAGGAGAATTTTGACACTGACAACAATATTTATTTAGCTTTTAGAGGGTTGACAGTTGTAATAACAAGAAAACCAATGTGCCAAATGAAAGCCTTCATCAAGGGCTATTTATCCACATCCATTTTGATGGGTTAGGAATGAGTTGTATGGTGATTAGGACAGGTGGAATTGAAAATACATAGGAGAATTTTGTGTTTCCAAGGAGATTTTTGACACCGCCCGCAATATTTATTTGGCTTTTGGAGGGTTGACAGTTGTAGTAACAAGGAACTAAGGTGCCAAATGAAAGCTTACATCAAGGGCGATTTATTCATATCCATTTTGATTGGTTAGAAAGGAGTAATATGGAGATTAGGACTTGCGGAATTGAAAAATATATGGGAAAATTTTGTGTTTTTAAGGAGATTTTTGTCACCGACTGCAACATTTATTTAGCTTTTAGAGGGTTGATAGTTGTAATAACAAGAAACCAAGGTGCCAGATGAAGGTTTACATCAAGGGCTATCCATCCACATTTGTTTTGTTGGGTTAGGAATGAGTTATATGGTGATTAGGACAGAGGGCATTGAAAATACATGGGGGAATTTGTTGTTTCCGAGGAGATTTTTGACACTGACAACAACATTTATTTAGCTTTTAGGGGTTGTAACTTGTAGTAACAAGGAAACTAAAAAGTCAGATGAAAGCTGACTTAAATGGCTATTCATCCACATATGTTTTGGTTGGTTAGGAATGAGTTATCTTGTGATTGTCAACTGATCTCTAGATTGGCTAGATGAGAAAAAATTGATTTTTCCATCTTCTTAATGTAATATTAATGATGCTGGTAGGACAATAAATTTGAATAGTTAAGAATAATGATATAAAATTAACATGGTGCAATTCCATATCAGACAAATGTGTATAACAGTCCCATTGAACCATGGATCATTTAGACTGTGAACATAGTTTGACAGCCATATTTTTCCAACACGCCTGACGGAACGTCATGGTACTCTTATTGATAACGTTTTTGTTAAGATCGCAAATTATTTCTCTGAAACAACATCGGGTATTTTGGTAAAAAACATTTCAGACCACCTCCCATATTTCATCACTTTGGATTACTTGAACTGCCATAAGGCCTCTATAAAATATGTTAAAGTTATGTCTCATTCAAATGCTAACTTTAAAAGTTACCTGGAAAACTCAAATGTGATGCAACAACTCAACTCTGAAATATCTGCTGACCCGAACCTAAATTATGAGAAATTGAAGAATATTCTTATGATTGGTATGGATAAATACTTTCCCATTAAAACGTATCGTTTTGATAAATATAAACACAAAAAATGCAGTTGGATAACTAAAGGTATTCTCATCTCAATTAGATACCGTGATAAATTATATAGTTCACTAAAATCATTACCTTCTCACCACCCTCTGTTTCCAACGAAAAAATTAAATTTACAGACATATAATCGAATACTACGAAAAAGTATTAGAAACGCGAAGAAAATGTATTATTTCAAATGTTTTGAAAAATTTCGAAATGACATGAAGAAAACATGGTGTACTATAAAAGAAGTTATCAATAAGTCTAATAATAAAAAAGAATTCCCTAAGTATTTCCTTATTGATGAAGTTAACATAACAGATCCTTTGATAATTGCAAATAAATTTAATGAGTTTTTTGTGAATATTGGCCCCGAATTGGCAAACAAAATTACTTCACCAGATAGTACTAATTTTCAAGACTACAGGGTGACCCACCTCAACTTGTGCATTGATGTTGTAACCAAAACAGTGTTTACCGAGAAAGTTTGGGATTTCCGATGCAAAAACCAAAATGGATTTTCAGTGATAAGAGCCGAGAGAAGAGTATCATGCAAGTTTGGTTCACTTTTGGTTAAAATTGGACTCAGAAAAAGAGTTCAAATTTTCGCATAGCTTTTTTTCAGATTTTTTACAATTTAGCTCTGTCAACCTTTGAAAAAAAAATTCGGCTCAAATGTAATGCATGTACTGTATTACAGAAGCTATAACAAAGCAGTGCCAGGGCTTTTCTTTGAAGATTGTTTGGGTTTATGGAGTCAGGAAGCCCAAATACTGTCCTGATGCAGTGCACCATTTTCATACCGGTTATTTCCAGGGGTCTATTACCTATGATGGGTGGGCAAAAATTGTTGTCACCACTCATAATAAGAATTAGAACAGCTTAATCTTACATGGAAATATCATTAATCACTTTCAATTTGAGTATTGATGTGTGTATCCACCACTTCATTAATTGTTCCAATGATGCATATAAATTGTCATCAATGAATCTTATATCGCCAAGAAAACTTACTTGGCTTGGATTTCTTGGCCAAATGACATGGTGAATTTGTTGAGGGGAATCTTCTGCACTTGGTAGTATTAAAGAACCATGTTTTTCCATCTCAAATGTTGGTCAAAATAAAACTAGGTTTTGAGGGATGGAAATTTGTGACTTTCTAGATGACACCAAAAATGGATTTTGGTAAAAGCGTTGCTATACTTTTTCTCTTTGCTTTTCAACCCTGAGTGTCATGTTTTATGTTTCTATTGACTCTGACAATCATAATACCTTACCATTTTGTGTTAGAAATCATTTGACTGTTGGTTATGCTAATTGTTTTAGCATATTATGACTTGTTTGTCTCCGACAGGTTGTCATTCTTAATTTTCTGACTAGGTAACATACACTGGACTCTAAATCTCACAAACACCATCAATTCCCTTCCCTAAGAACCTGCTTTTGCATATCAAAGTCATTTCAGGCAGTTTTGGAGAACTTTGTAGATGCTGGTGCACTTTGAATTCCTCTCGGCTGATTTTTTGGCACAAAATAAAACAGCGACACATTTTCACTTGACTGTCATTTTTGATAGAATTACTGCAGAGGCTTATAACTCACTTTATTTAACAGCCATTACTACCAATTCTACAAATATGTTTTCAAAAATTGCCTGTCTCATTTTTGTTCTCTTCAGTGAAATGTTAAAGTCATGCACAAGTTGAGGTGGGTCACCCTGTACTTAACCAGAGAAGTGCGTTCTTCATTTAAATTTTTCTGTGTCACTCGTGCAGACATTATAAAAGTTATTGACAGTCTAAAACCAAAAACTAGTTTTGGGGAGGATCGAATATCTAATAAGCTTCTTAAGTTTATTAAAAGTGATATAGCAGATGCACTAACTGTAATCTTTAATCAATGTGTGACAAATAATATTT
The DNA here is from genome assembly GCA_026936325.1 of Platynereis dumerilii. Classification (NCBI taxonomy): domain Eukaryota; kingdom Metazoa; phylum Annelida; class Polychaeta; order Phyllodocida; family Nereididae; genus Platynereis; species Platynereis dumerilii. The sequence continues at coordinate 2,460,526 of JAPTHN010000038.1, read as the reverse complement.
TTCCTCATTCTTTGAAAATAGCTAAGGTAATTCCCTTGTATAAAAAAGGTATTGACTATATATTTGATAATTATCGGCCTATATCTTTGTTACCAAGTATATCTAAAGTTTTTGAAAAATTAATGCATCAACAGATATACAGTTATTTTATGGAAAACAACCTTTTTTATCAAAGTCAGTATGGTTTTCGAAATATGCATTCGACTGAATTAGCAGCAATTGAATTAGTTGACAAAATTTTAATGGATTTAGATGATGGAAATATACCAATTAGTATCTTTTTAGATTTATCAAAGGCTTTTGATACCATCGATTATGAAATTTTGATTTATAAATTGCGATATTACGGTTTTGACAATAATGCTGTACAATTAGTTAAAAGTTATCTATATGATCGAGTACAATTTGTTGAATTCAATGACTGCAATTCTGGTTATCTAAAACTTAAAACAGGTGTCCCCCAGGGCTCTGTTTTAGGCCCTTTGTTATTTATTATTTATGTCAATGATCTTTGCAAGGCCAGTGACCTGTTTCATCCCACTGTGTATGCTGATGACACAACCCTTAGTGCCACATTGAATACTTTTCAATGTCAGGACATGTGTGCAGATACTGCTATAAATGAGGAGTTAGCAAAGGTGTCAGATTGGATGAAATCTAACAAATTGTCTATAAATTGTAACAAATCTAAAGCTATGTTATTTCGAATGCCGCAAAAATCTGTTAACTTTCCATGTATATCAATAAATGGGGTAAAATTAGATTTTGTAAAAGAGTTTAATTTCTTAGGTATTATGATTGATGAAAACTTAAGCTGGAAAAGTCATGAGCAGCTTATATCAAAAAAGATATCTAAAACAATAGGCATATTAAATAGGTTGAAATTATTCTTACCTACAAGGATACTTTTGAATATTTACAATTCCTTAATTCATCCCTATCTCACCTATGGAGCTATACTTTGGGAAAATCGGGCAAACAGGTTGCTGGCCTTGCAAAAAAAAGCAATTAGAGCAATTACAGTAAGTAAATATAATGCTCACAGTGAGCCTCTCTTTAAGAAGTTGAGGGTTCTAAAATGTACTGATCTATGTGCACTGCAGTGTTACAAGTTCTGCTTCAAACTTGAGAATGGGTTGTTACCGGCATATTTCATAGAAAATAATTTATTTAGAAAAACATCCACAGTTCATAATTATTCTACTAATAGAGGAAATAATTTCTATGTCCCTAGGGTGAAACATAACTTTGCCATGTCAGCTATTAGATACAAAATTCCAATTTTTTATAATGCATTAAGTGATTTCTTTAGAATAAGAATTTATTCTCATTGTATGGAAAGCTTCAAGTATTCAGTTAAGGAAATGATGATTAATTCTTACAGTAGTGAATGCTCAAATGTCAATTGTTATGTCTGCCAAAATTAATTTTTTATCTTATAGCTCTCACTCACCTGTGTTCTATGTGTGTGCTTGATGTCTCCTCCAGGTGCCTCAAAGGTGGCCCACCATTAGCGGCATTTTCTTGCCTTAGGGGGGTCTCCTGCCTTTTTTTTTTTTATTACTATTATTTTTTTTCTTCTTTATTTTCTAAAAAGTATTAATTTATTTATTTTTTTTGGCAAATAAAAGTTTATTGACTTCTGACTTCTGACTTCTATCATTTTCCAGGCTTTTGCAATTGCTGACCGTCTTCTTAGCATGTACGCATGGGGAACACATATATGTATTATAGTACACATACATCTTGATTTTTTCATAAAAAACTATGTCAAAAACATATAAGATGACATATAAATACATTGTAGTGCCTAAACCAAGTAACTGATTAAATTTCAATGATTTTTTCTTCCTCTTGATACATGGACTGATTGACGACCTTTGCTAATTGCAAAACAGTAATTATTGCCTAATTAATAATTTAAAGGGTACTGATATGGTCACAAGTGTGAAAGTCCAACCCCTCTGACCCTTTTTAAGCTATTCTGTGTACCATGGGCTACACTAAACACTAGGGTCTATCTGATCCCCCTCAAAATGCAAAATTTTGTCACATCCCTTCTGACTTTTTTTTGGTGGTGAGGTTCATAGAAAGGAGTAATTCTGCCAAATTTCATCCATTTTGAAGGTTGCCTAGGGGTGGCTGATTTCATTTGAAGATTGCAAACTCTAAAAAGCTAAGAAAACGCCGAAAATCATTATATTTTTTGAACAAGTAGAGGGATTATTATCATTGGAATTTGTGGGGACCCTCTTAAAGTATGCTCATTGTCTCCAGAAACAAGGAAAATATTACCAAACCAAATTTCGAAGCTTATTCCTGCTGCCACTGGCTTAAATGTCAAACCGCGTCTATTCAGATGTCAAAAATCGTATTTTCCATCAAAACATGAAAACTATTGACTTTTGGTCATAAAATGTATTGACATTGAATACAAAAATGGATATTCTGAACATTTTAGCATCAATTTCAATTTTGTATGTTCAATGGTTATTGAGATAAGGCCTTTTGGGTGATATTCATTGAAAAATCACAAAATAAACTCATATCTTCAGACTGAGATTTGAAAGAATTTGATATTATGAGAGACAATAATCTGGGACAGTCTTGAAAATACATATGCATCACTTTAAAGGAAGTGGAAAGATGTTCTATTGATTTGTAAGTCAGTCCCACTTCATTCAGCAACTGGTACGTTTAAAGACTGCAAGGGCTGAGGGCTTGGACTTTGGCAAGTTGGAGCAAATACAAGGGTGAAGACATTGTCGATCAGAGAGAAGAAGATAGTGCTATTCTGGACTGGAGGTTGCATATGGATACGACTGTCAGTGTCCCTACAAATTTTTGTTTTGCTGTTAGAAGTAAAAATTGAAATCTTTGGTGAAGGCTGCGAGTCAATGGCAGTTAAATTGGCATTATCTGGGATTAGACCCCCCAGGGGGTTAATATATTTAGTCCATTAGTACTGTATGGTTACTGAATGACTAGGCAAAAAACTACACACAAACTAAACAATCAGTTCGATTGTCACAGGTTATATAAACAGAAACTGTTGTTTGATTTGACAGCTTCTCACACTTTCCTTAATGCTTATAGTTGTTGGCAACATGATGATTTGGTAACTTGTTGGCAATGAGGTTTATTCACGATTGACCATATGGCCAGACACCTTTTTGAGTTGTGTCACAGTTATTGCAATTTTATTGTATTTGACCACTGTTTGAAAACTCTCTTTTATTTTTGACCACTAGCAGTTTGGTGAACAGTCATGCCTGGTTACTTTAAAGATATAACCAAGAGACAGCATGAATAACAGCCAAGATTTGTGTGATTGCCAAACCTCAAGGATTAGAACTTGCTTTTATTCAACATTTAGGAGGCACATTTCATACCAAGGGTGGGGGGGGCTTGGGAGTTGTTTTTTTTTAATAAACAATTTCTGTTCAGTTTTTGTGTCCTGTCTGGACAACCAATGATCGATCTATAAAAGTTCCATCGGTACCAAGAGTGGTACATAACATCTTACTACTGTTTACTGCACCCTGCTGGTCCACTAAAATCAAGTAGTACCGGATGTCAAGGCCTATCAGTCTATCACCCATCCTATCCCAACCCCTCTCAACAGCCCTCCTGGCAGGATACACCCTCGTGCAGACATTGTCTAACAGGGTAACCACTGTGATGATGGGGTAACCAACAGTCGTTGAGGGATATAGAGGGTGAAGCTGGGGGTAGATGAGTTGAGCTGAGTTTAGCTGAGTGAGGGGCTAGTTGATGGTATTTGAGGCCAGGTGAGGGAATTTAAGGTAAGATGAGGGAATTTGAGGCTACATGAGGATAAGAGGGGTTTAGGTTAAGGAATTTGTGGATTGGTGAGTGTGTGGCGGTGTAGGCCTATCCTACCATGAGGTCTCTTACTTGTTTCTAACATACAGGGCATAATATGAGAAAATTTAATTTTAATCATTGCTCATTTTGCCTCACATGTCACATGAATATGAGTAATTTTTGGCAAGTCCACAGGCATAAACAATGTGATTCTGATTCGTGCATGCTTCGACCAAGTCAGTCCACTTTACTAGTATCTATTACAAGGTATGACAGCTGAACCATGATTGCAGACGACATTGCACTGAGTCAGCAGGATAATGCCTTTAAATTCATACTTAAGACAAAGAAGACATCCAAATAACGGTTTAATTACTTTCTTTGGTATATTATCTTAATATCAAACATGAGTTGTAGTGTTGACACCTGTTTTAAATAGCAAAGTCAAGCATAAAATATATTGAAAATCCCAATTCCACATTGAACTAGCACGGAAGTTAAGTGCTGTGGCAGCCACACCAACAATAATAAAAACATGTCTATCTAATTTTTGCATCTTAAATACTAATTTTACCCACAAAAGTTGCCTAACAAAAAGTTTATTGTGGTGTACAAGTTTAAGCCTAAATAAATGAATGTTGAATTGTATAGACAAGATATAAAAATCGAAGTGAGGGCATTCATGCATGTCAACATGAATGAAAAATCTACAGATATCTATAAAATTCAGTTCAGACGGACCAAAGAATAAGCTGAGAAGTCAGCAAATTGATTGTGTTTATTGTGATAAAGCTAAAAAAACTAAGCAGAAGACAACTGAAACTGTGAAAAAGATTGAAATATTGACAATAAAAAGGTGTGTCTTGACTTCAATCACTCAACCATGTACATAAAATCTAATTGGCTGTTCCTCTACAGGTTACAAATGAACAGTGACTGACTTGGACCACATTTGACAAGCTCAGATCGCATTTATACATAATTGAATTTGCAGGCCTGCAAGTCCAATGTAATATAAATGTGAAGGGAACAGCCGTTCAAGTATAAATAGAGATAGATAGATAGAAGACAGATGAAATAGTAAAGAGAGTTAAAGAGTAAAGTGATGAGAAAGATGGATAGATAGATTGCAGATTTCTCGTAGATAGATAGTTAGATAGATAGATAGACAGCTAGACAGACAGACAGACAGACAGACAGATAGATAGATAGATAGATAGATAGATAGAAAGATAGATAGATAGATATATAGATATATATATATATAGATAGATAGATGGATGGAGAGATAGATAGATAGATAGATAGATGGATAGATGGATAGATAGATAGATAGATAGATAGATAGATAGATAGATAGATAGATGGATAGATGGATAGATAGATAGATTTAAAACTCAGATAGATTTAAAACTCTGATAACCTCAAACGAAACAAACTTTTAATGTGATTCTCTTTCTCTGTGATTGCTGGGAACAGTATTGAGAGGGAGGGGCTTTGAATTAATATGAGAATTTATCTTTTAATTTGCAGCATTGTTGTCAGTTCATAGCTGGGCTCACAGCATTATGATTTAGGATTTCTTAATATGTTACAGTTTATCACAGTCATGTTACTTGGACAAAAAAACAGTACATGCTGTCTCAAACTGTGAATTTAAAAGGATGAGAGGGGGAAGTTCACCTGTACGGTCCGCTCTCACAATCTTTTAATTGGATTTTACAGTCACCTCTGTCGTCTGCTGCAGTGACAACGTACCAGTTCAGTCTGGAAAGTTGGACCATTGCCAAGCAAGCTGTCATACCTTTTCTAATAGTGATAGGAATCAGAGAAGTGGCAATGGAATGCAATGCATCACCCATGAAATAGATTGTTTTTGCCTTTGGCAAGTCCCAGCATTCATGCAGGTTGCTACTGAATGAAAATATATTATGATCTGTGATTATGAAAAGAGAGAATCAGTTCATATGATTTTTTTTTTGTGTGACGAGCTCTGGTTTGGATTTTTTTTTTAAATAAAAAAAGAATAAACTCTTTCTGGGCAGTCTTAAAATAAATATTTCTTGTGGGGTTTTTATTAACGGGGTGTTGTTTGATTTAGAAATGAAAATTTTGGGATATGGGATGCTTGAAAAATAGATAATTAATGTCGCTGTTACCACGAAATAAAATATAATTTCCCATTGAGGAAAAATTCCAAGGCCCTCCCCCCTGAAAATCTGGATGTTCAGCTCAATTCCAATCAATGCACACCTTCCCATTGTAAGAAATTTGTTGTTTGTCATTGTTCTGTGACTGAAACAAAACTGAGCCAGAAGTGGTCAAGTACAAAAGAAGAATTGAAGCTGTGAAGAGAACTGGCAGTTGATAACACCTGAAGCTGTGAATCTGTGTCTTGACCATATGGTCAATCGTGAATAAACCTCAATGGTAATTATGGTTAGCTGTTGGTGTTGAAGAGATTATGCCTGTGGTTTCTTTGTGTTTTATATTGTACTGGTTTAGCCCCCTTTTCCTATACCTTATACATTGCAAAGGGGCCTAATCCAGTACAATATAATATTGTACTGGATTAGGCCCCTTTTCCTATACCTTATACATTGCAGACGGGCCTAAACCAGTACAATATTATATTGTACTGGATTAGGCCCCTTTTCCTATACCTTGTACATTGCAGACGGGGCTAAAGCAGTACAATATAAGACAGAGTAATAAGACCATTTATGTATATAAATCCAACGTACAGTAAAAATTTAAATAATATTTTTATATTTTTTTAATATATATTTTTGAATAATAATACTCCCCCCTACGATCTAAAGAGGGCGATATATTTGATGGGGTTAGAGAAAAAAATGGGGTATAGTTTTTTTTGGGGGAAAGAGTTACAATATTTGCCTTTTTTAGATATTCGCATACCCTTCGGCATATTATTTCCTAACTCTCAGTAAATATTCGATCTGAATCTGCACCAGACCATCTTTCCTCAACAACAGCTTGCTAATATAGACATGCCATTGGTGAGAAACTGCTGTGGTAAAGCCATGTTCAGCCACAAGTGGTCAATGCAATCAGGCATAGGTAAGTGCAAAAAATTGATTATAATGATGATAACGATGTGCCTGATTCATAATAATACATTTATGAAGAGTCGAAGACACTATGGAATTCAATGAAAGGGAGATGGAAACAAAAGCTGCTGGTCCCATAATTACACATGCTACTGATTCCGCAACCAGAAAATATGTTGGACTGCATATTGACAAGGATGAATTTCTCCCCTTAGCTGTGTCACCATAAACCACAGGAAATATTTCAGTCATGGTAGCATTTGACTTTAAATTGTTGGATGCTGAACATTTCAGGCTTTAGTGTTGGAGAAGAATACGAAGCTGTTGAGGCTCACATGAATGAATCTGCTACTCACAATAAGAGAATGGCAACTGTAGGTGTACTAGCTGATGAAGTTAACAGAGAAGATGCTGTTAGGAACTTTTTTGTGTCATCGACACAAGACTTGATTTTGATTTGGGTATGGCAAGTTGCCACTATATTGAAATGCTATTGAGGATAAAATAGACATGCAGAATACATTTTTTATGATGTATGTGGATATTTAATCGGAGAAAATATTCACATCTGTCACATGAACATTGTCCTTGTTTGAAAGTTTTTAATAGCTATGGAATTATTTCTAGACCTTCCGAGTGTTCCAGCTGTGGCACGTCGTGTCAAACCTGTTAATCCTTTCTGGCAGAAGGATATACAATCTAGGCTAGTATTACCAAATAATGCTCTGTCATCTATTATCACTGGGATGACTTCAATGACTTTTTGAATTCCAAATATATTACCAAAGGACACATTTAGCCTGCATGCAAAGTGAGATGTGCAATGGAATTTCTTAGTGTTTCTTGTTGCGGCATTAGGATTAGGACTTCACATTACTTCCCAGAGTTCCTGGAACCAGTTTTCATAGTATAACAACAGAGATGGTACCTAGAAGGTAAAAGGGCACATGGACACACCAAATATGATCATTCTGCACATTTTGAGTGTATTTGCAGCTCTCTTTGTGGAAAGGTTGTTGAGATACAGCCTGAAAATCCCAAAAAATCACCACTCTTCAATGTAAAATCGAAAGTAAGGGGTGAACCGGCGTAAGGACATCTTCAATTGACCTGAAATTTCACAGGAAGTCTTCTGGACTCCATCCACAACATTTGGGAAGGTTGGGCTCTGATCGGTTAAATTTGTCGCAATTTGGTATGGCCTAGCATAGAGTCATTAGAAAAAGCCCCATTTCTTGTTTGAAAACGATGACTACCACTGCTTAAAATTTTGAAGCTCTTGATCAGGGCTTTCTAGAGAAATCATAATCTTTGATGTATCTCTAATAATGACCAAGTTTCAGTGAACCGCGGATTATTTTAATGATCCAAAAACATAAATATTGCATAATTTTCAATTGCAATCAGCCACCCCTAGACCTTAATGGATTTCAATGAAATTTTAGGGTTTTATTCAGGACACCAAACCTCACCCCCAAAAAAAGTCAGTGGTGATCCAAGGATGTAAGGGGGTTAGATGCACCCTACTAAACACTGATGAAAGAGAAAAAACATGAATTTTCAGTAATTTTGCCTTAATGACCTTTAACGACCCCTAATTGACCTTAAAATAAAAAATTGACGCCGGCATCGACCCCTACCTTTAATCCCTTCCCCCATAGCCCACTTCTACCATGGTTACCAAGTATTAACAAGAAATGCCAGAAAAAAATTTTCTAGGGGCTTTTTTGGAATTTCGCTAGTCCACTATTAGTTCCTCTGTGCCATGGTTCGGAATCAAACTTCAACATTTCAGTTGCAAAGCGAGCACCTTATCCACTAGCTAGGCCATTGCACTTCTATATAGGCCCTATTAAACAGAAAACAGGGAGTGATTTTAAACAGATTCACTGTTTATTACATGTACAGAGGAATTAAGACATACAATAACTAGTTCTAACAAATTGGATGGCAATCACAAATTATATTTCTAGAATTAATAATTTCACTCAAACGGTTGCGATTTTTGACTGGAATTGGAAATAAGTTTGAGTGTAAATATGCTGTTTAGCAAGTTTAAACTCCCATACTCGGACTCTTTGGGTCTAAAAACTTATTTATAATGATTCAATATTAAAATAATTTCTCTGGCTCAATTACAGCCAGAGATATAGGTAATACCAGTCAAAAACAATGGTGATTTTGCCCATTGTCTGAAGCCTGACTTCCATTCATTGTAACTCCACAGAACATGTTTCAGGGCATTTTCTGGCCTGGAAACACGGAGAAATGGAATCTAGATCATATTTGCAACATTTTGGTACAAAACAAGTGAGTTAAACACAGGGGAGAGGGCAGTAAATTGTGTTTTCATACATCTTTTCAGAGTCATATGCTGAAATAAGTTGAATTCTTGAAATATATTGCAATTTTTATCTTTTTCTGTGTCAGAAAAATATGCTGATGACCATGAATTTACCTGGATAAAAAAGGAAATTTAAAGCAGACCCTGAGTATAACCCATACATGTTACTGCAAATAATTCTAACAGATAGGTTGGCAATCACAGGTTAAATCTCTAAAAATTGATAATTTCGCTCAAAATTGTACCATTCGCGAGTGGAATTTGATGTAATTTATAGCATAAATATGCTATTTAGCAACATAATACATTCATATTCAGACTCCTGGGGTCTGAAAACATATGTTTCAACACTAAAATTAACTCTCTAGCCCAATTACAGGCAAAGATATGAGTAAAACTAGTGAAAAGCAATGGCGACTTTGGACATTGTGTGATGCCTGACCTTCCTTCATTCAAACTCAAATAGAACATGTTTTAGGGCATTTGCCAGCCCGGAAACAAGCAGAAATGGAATCTAGACAATATTTGCAACAATTTGGTACCAAGAAAGTGAGCTAAACAGGGGGGCGAACGAAAATGTGTTTTTAGGCCCTTTTTGAGATTCATGTGATGGACTATACTGAGCATCATAACTTCGGGTTGTTCTTGCATCTGTGAAATGCTTTTCCATCCACACCAACTTTGACATGACAATGCCATTGATGACGACAAAGGGCCCGAGGCCCTGCTCTCGGACACAAAAAACGGTTGTGGATTGTGATTTATATGTAATATTGACAAGCTCATTTCATATTTCAGTACATTATCATTCTTTATTGAGTCACTATTCTCCCTTGCAAATAAACAATCTACATCATTGACGTCCGTGATTTTAATACCTTCCTGGAAATACAAGCCGAAAAGAAAAGCCTGACAACACGCACCTGACTGATACAGCTGACCAGGTGAGTGCCAAACCTTAATTTTCATCCTGAGAAATATTTCATGAAATATTTAAGAGACCACCAGATGATACGAGGGGCATTTACAAAGTTTGCTTTTTTTTGTGGACCCTTATTTTCAATCTATAGAACAATGAACTTTTTTACAGGATACCGGTATAGTAGGCATTAAGAAAATCAAAGATGGCCACCAAAATCCAAGACAGCGGCCAAAAATGTGTTTCCTTCACTACATCAGAACTTGTGATGAAGCAAGGATTCACTGATACAAACGAGAGACCTAAATGGACACTTTCCCTTACTTTAGTTCATGCATGGGAGCTATAGTTTCAGGAACCGGAGGAGAAGGGCTTTTGGTGAAGGAAATGCTTTTACAGAACTTTGTTGGGAGAATTCAACGAACATTTTCTTCAATGGGTCAGGTGTATGAATTAATGCTTTTGGTGTGCTTGGGAGTATCTTTAAAAGCTTTTTTTTTTCCTGTCTCAAATATTGTCAATCTCACTAACACAGGTGATAGAGAGAAGTCTGTCACAGTCACAATTTATTGGCTTCCTTGGTCTTGGTCTTACCTGTCCCACCTAGCTGAACATTCTGTTTCCATGGCAAACACAGAAGACTTTGAAGGGTCCAAATTGTCCAAAATCTTGGAAATCCATTCCCAAAACTGCTGAATTTTTTTTTGAAAAATCCATAGTTCTACATTGAAAATTTGTGTTCATATTAAAAAAAAAAGGCTCAAACTTTCTGAAAGTGTTCATATTTTAAAAAAGCCTCAAACTTTCTGAATGCCCCTCGTACTTCGGTGGGGGCTATGGTTTTTACTACCGAAAATTTTTTTCCAATGTGAAGCAAGGACAAACCATTCTTTCTTGCTTGATTTTCTTAGTTACAGGATGGTTACAGAACGAGGACAATGGGGCAACAAATTGGAAGTGCTCCTCTCTTACATTGGATACTGCGTGGGGCTGGGGAACATCTACAGGTTTCCCTATCTCTGCTACAGAAATGGCGGAGGTGAGCAGATATCTATATTTTTCTCTCTCTTTCTCTTTGCTGTCCTCAGTAGATATTACATTCAAGCTAACTGGATTTAGCATACAACCCCAAGAAGCTGAGCATTATATTGTGGGAACAAAATAATATAATATATATCTGTGACGCATGACATTTTTGTTTGTGTTTTTCAGGAGCGTTTCTCATCCCCTACTTCTTGGTGCTCATCTTCACTGGTCTCCCCGTCTACTACATGGAGATCATGTTGGGTCAGTACTCAGCGTGTGGGGCCTCTACTGTCTGGAAATTTGCCCCTTTATTCAAAGGTACGGTTCTGCCAAATGTTTCTGAAAACATATTCAGCCCTGACACATCATTCCAAATAATTTTCTTTTTACAAATCCTGCTCACCAGTTATAAATGGTGCAGATTTGAAATCTGTACAGTTGTCTTACAAAATACACCCTTTTGATAACTTTTTTTGTATACACTGTCCACATTGCCAGAGAAAGACAGCTTATCATCAATCAATGTACCAAGATATTTGTACACTTCTACATTTTCTACAAGTGCATCTTCAATATATGATGTATTGTCTACTACTGGCGATTTTCTGAAGTCCACAATCATCTGTTTAGTCTTAGATACATTCAACTCATAGTTGGTGGGTTAGGTCAACAAAATAGGTGGTTGACTTCACTTTCTGATGCAAAGGTCCCCTTTGGCACAGATGTACCATGGGGTCATAGGAAAAGATTTATCCAAAGACACAAGTGTGATCACCCCCTGGATTGGAAATACAGCCATTTTCCAAAATGGCCGCCGCAAGTGCAAAGAGTCCAATATCTCTGCTTCTATTTCAGCTAGAGAGACAAAATTAGGGTCAAAATATATGTTTTTGGGGTCAGAGAATCCATTGAAATAGTTCCTGAGTATGAAAAACCAATATTTACACATTTTATTGTAGCACCTGCTTTAAAAATGGCCGCCAAGCACTGTTGACGGCACCAAGGCCACTGTTAGTGAACATTTTGTGTTACTTTGATACCATTAGGTTGCATAATCTGCAAACATTGTTGGAGAATATCTCTACTCAAAATCAACATACTCTAACACAATTGAAAATAAGATATTCTCAATATCAGCTCTATTGAACAATATTTATGTGGTCTTCAAAGCCTCGATTGATGGCATTTTATCATATGCATTTCATGATGATTTTGCCAAATCATAATCTACATTGAGGATATTTACATTCTTGTTATCAGCAGAACAAACAGCTTTTAAATAGACAGCAGTAAGCTGCATTCTATTTACCTTTAATTTCGGTTATCTCTGATCTCACATAGTGTCAATTACTAATTTTTTCATCATCGCCAAGCTTTCATTTTAATAGTCCAGCAATTTAAGCATGGTATGTTTGTTCAGTAAGTGAAAAATATGTCAAATTAATTTTGCTGTACATTTCAGATTATAGTGTTATTTAAGGCTGTTGTCCAGTCACTCCTGTAGGTTCAATCACAAGACACACTCCACAGCATCTTCTCATATATGCTTAGCTGTCAAAGTCACCAAGAAAGCGCCCCACCAAGCCCAGACTCAGGAGTTTCTGCTGCACAGTGTGAAAATATGTTTTGGGTAACAAAATTTTGGTTAGGCGTTTGTGCATGATTCAAGAAATGAATTGACTGGGGCAGAACATTCATGGTGTGCCATGCCACAGTTAGACATTTTGAACACTCAGTGAATGGAGGTAGCATGTATGACTTGGCTGAGGGATATGAACTTTGCTTTGCTAAGAAATATCAGCAATTTATCCTGCCCAGTGCCCAGGATATCCAGTTACCACTTTCATGTCTTTGTTGTCTACTCTTTCCAGCCAGTCATTTATAACCATTTTGATGACCAATGTTACTAGGCATAAAGCTTGTAGGGATGGTACATAGCTTTTTAGAGATGTCATAAACTTTTAACTTGCCTTTATTCACCTCAACTGTATCAAGCATGTCAGTTTTTACTTCTAGTGGTTTGGTTACTTGTCTAGAAGAGCTGTTTGATGCAATGCCTGTTGCATGGATAAGAGAAGTACACATAGCTGCAGAGAATAAGTGGTTGTGTTCAATATTTTTGTATTGTAAACAACTTCGATAAGTACTCCATGAGCTGCTTCAGGTGGTACCATAACTCCGAATTTTTCTGAGGGGCTGATCATTGAATCAACCACATCTGGCCTTATAGTTTTCAATCTGTCATATATAGGCCTATATGACACACAAAGCCCTCGTCTATGGATGGTTTTTACGACTAATGCACATCTAGATATAATATTGAAGATACAGCTGCATTGCCACGTAAAACAAGCTTTTTGCCTCCTCTTTGATATGGAATACTGCTATGATGGTTGAATCTGCATTAAAGTTTTGTTGAGATTTGAATAATCTGTTGACCAGAGGAGACTGATCAATACCTAACCCTTTGACAGTTAGGGAGACTATAGTCACATGAGGACTATTGCAATTCTAGTTAAGTCCTGGTCCTGACAGGATGATTGAGTTTGTGGGGTTGATCAGGCTGGTGTCAGAAAAAAGTCTGATCTCTGTGCAGTTATCCTCACCCCCCACCAGCATGTCAGTAGCTGGACTAACTCTACCCATTTCATCGAGTCATCAGCCTGTCATGACTGTACACTTGTTTTCTCTGAGTCTGAATCTGAGTCTCTGGAACTAATGAGTTCTTTTCCTGGTTATGAAATGGAGTGGGCTGGCAAAATTAGTTGAGACCCTGATAAATCTCCATGCTAACTTAGGCAGTGATAGCAGCTACATGCATGTATCTTCAAGTAGCTTGTCAATGATGATGCTGTACACTGAAAGAGTCCTGGTCATGGCGTAGGAAAGACAGTGCTGGGATGAGACTCCCGTGGTGCTGATGGCATAGTAGTCCTCAGTATATGGTATTCTTCAAGACTTTTCAAGCAGCATCTGGAGGAATGAATCAGCCTCACATTAAGATGCAAGGGAACTGGTGAATGACTGCTCCATCAGAAGATACTCATGCTGTAAGATTTTGGCTCCCTTTGAATGATTGCATCTGTCCTCCAATGCACATTTTAATTAATTCCTTACAGTCCCTCACTTTGATGAAAAAAGAGAGGACCAGTTCACTGTGAAAAATGCTCTTTGTGACTCATGACAGCTGATGAAGTGTCGTCTTCTGTACTTTCAACATGGGAAACATAGAGGCTGTTTGATTAGTCATGATCAAGAGAAGGCCATTTGACTTGTCATAACTGATTTTAGAGTGACAATCAGATGCAAAATCATTTCGTTTGGCTGTCACCAACAAGTGGGATAAGTCTCCTTAAATCAAATTAACATTGAAAGTGTTGGGTATGATCATGACAAATCATCAGCATGATGACACACAAAGTGCCATTTTCACAATGTGACAGTCCTCTTTGTTTCTATATCAAAGTTACAGAACTGTATACCAAAAAAAAGTAAATTTTTCTATTTTTTTATGCCCAGTAATATTGGTCTTCAAAGATGGTTATGACTGGCAGAAAAGGGCCAGAAATCTTCAAAATAAACACATGAAAGTGATCACTAGATATCCTGGGCAGGGGCAGCATACTGTGCAAGTCCGTATCCCTCAGCTCAGCTAAGTCAAGCATGCCACATCTGTTCACAAGTCATATTGCAAAGCACATTGTAAATGTTCTCCACCAGTCTACAAATTTTCTAGAATACTGATTAAACCCATGCCAAACTTCTTTTTTATCCCAAAATGTCTGACACTCATTTTGTCACTCTGATTGACAAAAACTGCAGTGGAAACTTCCTTAGTCCTTAGACATTTGGGCTTGGCTGGGTTATTTCTTGGTGACTATTGTAGCCATGCATATAAGAAAATACTGCCAAATATCACGGCACAGTGTATATTAAAAAATTAATTTGAAACATTTTTTCATTTACTGAACATACCATGATTAAATTACTGGACAATTACAATGAAAGCTAAGTGATGACGAAAAAATTAGTAAATTGACAGAATGTTTACAAGGTCAGGTTATGACGAGACAAATTAAATTAAATGGAACCACAGCTTGAATAATTAGGGTGTCCCAGAAAAAAATAATGTCCTAATTTTTGATGGGGCACCCCCTCATTTTGTGATATAACCTATAAAAAGGACCTATGCAAAATATTAAAGCATTTCAACATGACTAACTGGTGCCTCAAGAGCCTTGAAGTTTAGTCGTTTTTGCTAATTTTAGACGATTTTCGCAATACGCGGTTCTCTATAATTTTGTCAATTTTTATCATACAACATTCTAAGTGCCATGGTTGGAAAAGGCTCAAAAAGACCTTCAATTTGCATACCCACATCAATGGTCTACAATAATTACATGACTCCTATCAGCTCTCCAGCTGACACTCGCATTATATGAAAGTGTGTTAAGAGTCATTAAACCTAAAAAAAAAAATTAATTATTTCATTTCACTGCCAGCTGTTGTTATTCTCAATCTACAAATGGCAGGATGACCATATATATATATATGTCTGCTTTATTAGCCATACATTTTTTTATCATAAATCATGTCAAAAGAGCTGAAAATGTCGGACGGGACAGTTAAATTTCATGTTACATCTTCATCAGATTTGATTCAGCATACCATCAGTATACCAAGAATTGTACCATATAAACTGAAATTTTGTTATTTTGAATGTTTTGTTACTTATGTGGTCCTTAAGCCCATTTTGGGTTGATATATTTTTTTTTTTAATGATAAAACTTGTCAAAGAGCTGAAAATTGATGGACGTGTTATTTGTTATATCTTCACCGTATTGATTCGGCACTCAAAGAAAAAACATTCTCTTCCGCCAGTTGCTGTGATTCTCAATATAAAAATGGCAGGTTGACAGTATCTATAATTCCTAAAACAAGTTTGCTTGCTTTATGAGCCATGTAGTTTTTATGGTACAACTTGTTAAAAGTGCTAAAAATATCAGATGGGGCTGTTATATTTCATATTTTATCTTCAACAGATTTGATTTAGGAAACCAAGAGTGGTACCATATAAATGTATGAACAACAATTTTTTTTTTTCATGTGTTATCATGTAAGTTGTCCTGAAGTCAATTCTGAAATGATATAAATATTTTTTCAGTGATAAATCTAGTCAAAAGAGCTGAAGATATCAGATTGACGTGTATATTTTGTGTTATATCTTCATAGGATCACAATTTATTCAGTATACCAAGAAAAAAATGTATTTCACTGCCAGCTGATGTGATTTTCAATCTACAAATGGCAGGAAGACCAAATATATAATTTGTAATACAAGCACCATTTATACAAATGAAAGGTGACATATGTGTGAAAGAGTTGAAAATAATATCAGATGGGGCTGTTGTATTTCATGTCATATTTTCTCAGAATTGACTTTAGGAAAACATAAATAATGCCACCTGAAAATAACAAAGTTGTCATTCATATGGTACCACTCTTGGTACGCTGCATCAATTCTGATGAAAAAACAACGTGAAATATAACCATTTCATCATATATATTCAGCTCTTTTCACAAGATTTTTCTTTAAAAAACCCATGGCTGATAAAGCAGGCATTTAAATCAGCAAAGTTGTTACAAAAGGTATATATGTCCATCTAGCCATTTGTAGATTGAGAATAAAAAAAAATTAGGAGTGAAATTAAATAATTTTTTTAGGTTAAATCGCTCTGAAACACTTTCGTTCATATTAGTGTCAGACTGTCAGTTGAAGGGCTGGTAGGAATTACATAATTATTGTAGACCATTGATGTGGGTATGCAAATTGAAGGTCTTTTTGAGACTTTTCCAACCATGGCACTTAGAATGTTGTATGATAAAAATTGACAAAATTATAGAGAACCGCGTATTGCGAAAATCGTCTAAAATTAGCAAAAACGACTAAACTTCAAGGCTCTTGAGGCACCAGTTAATCATGTTGAAATGCTTTAATATTTTGCATAGGTCCTTTTCATAGGTTATATCACAAAATGAGGGGGCGCCCCATCAAAAATTAGGACATTATTTTTTTCTGGGACACCCTAAGCTTGATGCTGTTTATGTAAAAGTTGTTGATACAGATATCAGGAATGCAAATATCCTCACTGTAGATTATGATTTGGCAAAATTATCATGAATAGCATATTCAAAAATGTGATCGAAGAGGCTTTGAAGACCACATAAATATTGTTCAATGCAGCTGATATTGAGTATACATGTCTAATTTTCAATTGTGTTAGAGTATGTTATTTTGAGCATAGATTGATTTTCCAAAATTTTTGGCAGATGATGCCACCTAATGGTATCAAAGTAACACAAAATGTTCACTCACAGTGGCCTTGGTGCCGTCAACAGTGCTTGGCGGCCATTTTTGAAGCTGGTGCTAAAAAGAAGTGTAAATATTGGTTTTTCATACTCAGGAACTATTTCAATGGATTCTCTGACCCCAAAAACATATATTTTGACCCTATTTTTGTCTCTCTAGCTGAAATGGAAGCGTAGATATTGGACTTTTTGCCCTTGCGGTGGCCATTTTGGAAAATGGCTGTATTTCCAATCCAGGGGGTGATCTCACTTGTGTCTTTGGATAAATCTTTTCCTATGACCCTAAGATACATCTGTGCCAAAGGGGACCTTTGCATCAGAAAGTGAAGTCAGCTTTGACCTAACCCACCAACTATCAAGATAGTTGTCTTTACACCATTTAAGTTGTGATAAATTGCACAACAAATAATGTCTGCACCTTCATTTTGTATTGACCAATTGAACTGGTATTACCAAAACGACATTATACCTTATTCATATTTATATCGCAAATAATCATCAAAATATAAATAAAAATTGTTTTGCTTAGCAGACTTACTGGCTTAGAAATACTTAGCGACTAGCACTACACTTAACCACATAAATAAGAATCAAAGATGTGCGTCTATCTGATAATACTGTGATTTGACCAGCAGATGTCAATACCATCCATGAAATCCTGAAAAATAATGATACATTGGGATAGTTTTAGTCAGTAAGCCTGGACTTAACATTCTGATGAAAAATCTCAACAAAGTATTTTCCTAGCAATCTGATTATATATAGGGCTGATTGGCCTGAATGTACACTGGACAGAGTGAATAGGGACACTATATGCAATCCTGAAAACGATGGCATTCAGAAATGAAAATGGCTATGTGAAACAGAATTCTTGTTTTCCCCCAGAACTTTTTAGTCAGAGAGTCACAGAGGGGAGGTGTGACATAGGGTATGATTACAGTTTTATTGCATATTATGATGGATGGGGCACCCCAGAACAAGAATCAGGCGGGTGCCGCTCCGGCACCCTTGGGCATTCCATTCTAGCGGTCATTTTCCAAAATGGCCGCCAGAACCCTATTTTTCGCCATATATCCTCATATAATTGTCATAGGACCATGATTTTTGGGTCTAAACCTAGGTTTTCTGGTATAAGGAATTCAATGAAAGTGGTTTTGATAATGCCAGTTCAATATTCTGGCAGCCATTTTGGAAAATGGCCGCCAAAACCATATTTTTTGCCATATCTTCTGATATAATTGTCATACGATCATGATATTTGGGTCTAAACCTAGGTTTTCTGGAATGGGGAATTCAATGAAAGTTGTTTTGATGACATCAATGCAACAGTTTGTCCTTTAACCCTCTCCTTAATGCAAGATGGCTGCCATCGGAACTCAAATGTGGCATTACTTCTCACAACATTCTCCGCTATCTTGTCGATTTCAGTCACCTTCGTTTCTTTTAGTGGACCAGCCAATATATCATTCTTTACTGTCAGAGGCATTTCTGTTAAGGGAAGGAACCTAATGCCTATTAGATTTTTTTTAAACAACAGCCAATATTAACAGGAGTATAAATGTCCGATGGGGTTTTTATGGTGGGCCATTTTAAATTGAAGTTGACAGCAGAAAAACAATTTCTAGAAATTACTAGTTTAGTTCAGTTTAGTTATCTCAAGAAATATCAACAAATAATTAAGGTGCTAAATGAAGGCTGACACCAAGAGCTAGATGTCAGCTTTTATTTAGCTTCTTGGTTTCCTTTTAACTACAAGTTATCAACCCTCCAAAAGCTAAATTAATGTTGCCGGCACTATCGAAAATGTCCTTGGACACTCAAAATCCTGCCATGTATTTTCAGTTCCACTTATTCTTATCACTAGATAACTCACTTCTAACCAATCAAAATGGATGTTGATGGATAGCCCTTCATGTCAGCTTTCATTTGGCATCTTAGTTTGCTTGTTACTACAAGTGTTAATCTTCCAAAAGCTAAATTAATGTTGCTGTCATTACTGAAAAACATCCTCAGAAATACAAAATTCTCCAATGTATTTTCAATTTCACCTGTCCTTATCACCAAAAAATCATTCCTAACGAACCAATATGGATGTGGTTGGACAGACCTTGATATCAGCTTTCATTTGGCACCTTGGTTTCCTTGTTACTACCACTGTTAATCTTCCAAAAGCTAAATGAATGTTTCTGTCATTATTGAAAATATCCTCGGAAACGCGAAATCCTCCCATGTATTTTTAATTCCACCTATCCTTATCATTAGATAAATAATTCCTCACCAACCAAAATTGATGTGGTTGGATAGCCCTTTATGTCAGCTTTCATTTGACACCTTCGTTTCCTTGTTACTATAACTGTTGATCTTGCAAGAGCTAAATAAATGTAGCTGTCAATGTCAAAAATCTCCTCGGAAACACAAAATCCTCTCCTGTATTTACAATCTGTATTACCAAATAAATCATTCCTAACCCTTAAAAATGAACGTGGATGGATAGCCCTTGATATCAGCTTTCATTTGGCACCGTGGTTTTCTTGTTACTACAACTTTCAACCCTCCAAAAGAAAAATAAATGTTGCTGTCAGTGGCGAAAATCCCCTCGGAAACACAAAATCATCCCATGTAATGCAATATGCACCCCATTTATATAGCTCTTGGAAGATTGACAGTTGTAATAGCAAGAGAAACCAAGGTGCCAAGTGAAAGCTGCCATTAAGGGCAATCCATCCACATGGATTCTGATTGGTTAGGTGTGAGTTATCTAGTGATAAGGACAGGTCGAACTGAAAATACATGGGAGAATTTTGCGTTTCCGAGGATAATTTTGATAATGACAGCAACATTTATTTTGCTTTTGGAGGGTTGACAGTGGTCATAACAAGGAAAACTGGGTGCCAAATGAAGGCTGACACCAAGGGTTATCCCTCCACATCCATTTTGGTTCGTTAGGAATGATTTATCTAATGATAAGGATGGGTGGAATTAAAAATACACGGGAGGATTTTGTGTTTCTGAGGATATTTTCAATAAGGACAGGAACATTCACTAGCTTTAGGAAGATTAACAGTTGCAGTAACAAGGAAACCAAGGTGCAAAATAAAAGCTTATATCAAGGGCTATCCAATGATTTATTTGGTGATATGGATAAGTGGAATTGAAAATATAGGGGAGAATTTTGTGTTTCCGAGAAGATTTTTGACACTGACAGCAATATTTATTTAGATCTTGCAAAATTGACAGTTGAAGTAACAAGGAAACGAAGGTGTCAAATGAAAGCTGACATAAAGGACTATTCAACCACATCCATTTTGGTTGGTTAGGAATGACTTAAATAGTGATAACGATAGGTGGAATTAAAAATACATTGGAGAATTTTGTATTTCTGAGGATATTTTTCAGTAATGACAGCAACATTAATTTAACTTTTGGAAGATTAACACTTGTAGTAGCAAGGAAACCAAGGTGCCAAATGAAAGCTGATATCAAGGGATATCCATCCACATCCATTTTGAATTGTTAGGAAAGATTTATTCAGTGATACGGATTGGTGCAATTGTAAATACAGGAGAGGATTTTGTGTTTCCGAGGAGATTTTTGTCATTGACAGCAACATTTATGTATCTCTTGCACGATTGACAGTTCTAGTAACAAGGAAACGAAGGTGTCAAATGAAAGCTGACATAAAGGGCTATCCAACCACATCAATTTTGTTTGGTTAGAAATAATTTATCAGTGATAAGGATAAGTGGAACTGAAAATACATGGCAGGATTTTGAGTTTCTAAGGAAATTTTCAATAGTGATGGCAACATTTCTTTAGCTTTTGGAAGGTTTACAAGTTGTAGTGAAAAGGAAACCTGGAAGCTAAATAAAAGCTGACATCTAGCTCTTGGTGTCAGCCTTCATTTAGAACCTTAAATATTTGTTGATATTTCTTCAGATAACTAAACTGAACCAAGCTGGTAATTTCTAGGAATTGTTTTTCTGCTATTAACTTCAATTTAAAATGGCCCGCTGTAGAAAACCCATCGGACATTTATACTCCTGTTAATATTGGATTTTTGTTAAAAAAACCTTCTAATAGGCATAGGGGAAAGTGGGGCATAACCACCCCCCCCTAAGACAAAATGTCTCACAGGATGATAGTGACCAATACAATTAAGAACTCCAATCGGCAATATGACACACTCTTAGAGTACTTTCATATCCCCTACCTGCAGCATCAAATGACTCTCCCTTATAGCACAGGGATATGAAATAGTTTTTGGTACAAGGTGGGTGGTTATGCCCCATGCTCGGGGCATAACCACCCACCCCATGGGGCATAACCCCTCCCCCAAGGTACCAGCAGCAAAAATAACTGGAGGATTTCCATATCTGGTGGAAGGATACTATGGCCCTTTCTGATGAAAATGCAGGTGCTTTTGACTTGGAAAGTATCAAACCATATCATATGTCCTAACTTTTGCTATGGTAATGACTTCTTAGATATTTCTCTCTGGGACGCTCCCGCCAATACCAACCTTTTGGTTTTTCAAGACAGCCCACATGACATAATCTATGCTAAACCTTCCCAAGTTTCTCACACATTTACAGTACATTTTTGAAAACCCCCCTCCTGTTTCTGTCACCCTCCTACTGTATTTTTTCCAGGGGCGGGTGGTTATGCCCCATATTGGGGTAAAACAGCCACTACCCCTATTATCACTCATGACATGATTTAATGACAGTTAAATCCATTTTAAAAATTAGTTAGAATATGAACCAACACAATGCCTATCACCAATACCTTACAACTCCTTTATGTAGATTGCCATTACAGATACCGTCACATGTAAAAATAAGATGAAGCGGCTTAAAAAAGCTAAAAAACTAAACAAACTGAGCTGGTCAGTTTGGTTCTGCCTTTTGCTTGTACCCCCTTCTTTTAAAAAGTTGTCTTTCACAAGTAAAATCACCTGCACTAACAATATTTTCACTATGTGGAACCAATCACCTCGAACCACTGGGTTGGTGGTTATGCCCCTAGGGGTGGTTATGCCCCACTCTCCCCTAGGCAGGGCCGTATTAACCATTGGGCAAACGGGGCACTCGCCCCGGGCCCATGACCTCAGGGGGGCCCATGATGAAGCTGAAAAGAGTTGCGACAGTAAAGAAAGTGCATCGAGTAACTGACGCAAAAGCATACTTTAACGATTTAGAGAGCTTTGGGACGTGAGGGGGGCCCAGGGTTGGACTGGCCTTATGGGCATGAGGGCAATGGTCTCGGGCTCATCAGTTGAGAGGGCCCACCAGCAACTTTTTAAAAAATAAGTAGAATTATCAAAATAATGTAAAAGAGGTCAAAATTGAATGTCATGCCTTTTAAGAACATCAAACAATCATCAGTTGGAGCTTGACAAGCTAGTAAAAAACTTAGTAAGGGGCCCCTCGCCCAGTCACATTTCCAGTTTGGTTGACTGGGAAGGGCCCAGATGTGTTTTGAAACTCGTGGGCCCTCATCAGTACTTAAATTTTGCTTCAAAATGTCAGTTTTCGTTTCAGGATCTAAAAGGGCATGGGCCCCCTGTGGCCTACACCCTCTCCTGAGTCCACAATATCTTTTCTCTCAATTAACTGTATCAAGCAGAAATGACTTTTCACATTTTTTGCATAGATTGTCAATTTTCAAATTAATGATATCAGAAAAGCAAAAGGCCAAGAGACCCCCTCCTGATGTTATATTATTCATGATTTCATATAATATCATGCAAATAAAAAAAATCTGTTTTTTGATGCTGGTATAAATTAATTTGAAACACTAGTTTGAGGACGGCAGGATGCCGCTATTGCGATAATAGGAGTGACCAATGATTTTGCACAAGGACCCACTGTGGGGCCAGTCCACAGTGGCGTATTTAGGGGGGCCATTGGACCATGGCCTCCCCCCTCAGGCCCAAAATTAACCTAGAAGAGATAGGAAAAGCCGCGGAGCGCCCTGTATTTACCCCATGAAATGGCCCCCCCCCCTAGATACGCCCCTGCCAGTCCGCCCCTGGGGGGCCCATTAGAAACAGTTTGCCCCGGGCCCAAAAATGTGCTGATACGGCCCTGCCCCTAGGTACCTTCCATTAACAAGAAATGCCTCTAACAGTGAAGAATGATATATTGGCTGGTCAACTAAAAGTAACGAAAGTGACCGAATTTGACTAGATCGCGGACAATGTTACAAGAAGTAATGCCACATTTGAGTTTTGACGGCAGCCATCTTGCATTAAGGAGAGGGTTAAAGGACAAACTATTGCATTGATGTCATCAAAACAACTTTCATTGAATTCCCTATTCCAGAAAACCTAGGTTTAGATCCAAATATCATGGTCCTATGACAATTATATCAGGAGATGTGGCCAAAAATATGGTTTTGGCGGCCATTTTCCAAAATGGCTGCCAGAATATTGAACTGGCATAATCAAAACCACTTTCATTGAATTCCTTATACCAGAAAACCTAGGTTTAGACCCAAAAATCATGGTCCTATGACAATTATATGAGGAAATATGGCCAAAAATAGGGTTTTGGCGGCCATTTTGGAAAATGGCCGCCACAATGGAATGCCCAAGGGTGCCGGAGCGGCACCCACCTGATTCTTAATCTGAGGCGCCCCATGTATCATTCTATGCAAAAAAACTGTAATCGTACCCTATGTCACACCTTATGTACAGGATCAATAGGGCTGACTCCCTGACTATTTTTAAAAGCAATACTAGTTGCACTGTACATCAGCAATTCAGCATTTTCAGATACTCTTTATTTAAAAGCAGAAATTAGATTGACAAGTATAGGTGTTAAAAGCAGGGGTACAAAAACATCTTATTTAAATTTTTTTTAAATTTGATTTATTCGATTTAAATCAGATTTTTGAAAATTTACATCGATTTAAATCAACCTCTTATAATTTTTCAAATATAATGGTTTTTGTAAAATCTGAAGTCATGATAAATTATTAACTGTATTTAATTGTGTCTTCGGCGACGAGAAAAATAAAATATCACTCCTCGAAAGTTATATAAGTAAGTTGAAATTCATTGCTTCTCAGCCTGCAGATCACTCACAATTTTTTTTCTTTTCCCAGCTGCAAGAAATTCCTTCAGAATATAGTGATAAGTTTCTTTTAATGTTTCAATGAGCCAATATAATTTTCTAGAATACGAGCAGTAATCAGATGAGGAAAGATCAGACATGAATTTATCAAGAATGGAAAGATCAGAAGAGAAATAATCAGACAAAAACTGATTGATGGATTATTTCTTGTCTGCGCTTTCCTTGCATGTCTTATCATGGCTTGTCTGATCTTTCATTACGAGATTAGTGCTTGCCTGACCTTTCCTTGTCTGATTAGAGCACATATGATTATTCCTTGTCTGGTTTTTGCTTGCCTGATCTGAAAATGTTATGTGCTCACTTTATGTGGATAACTTTCACGTAGTTCTTAAATCCAAACAAATATCTACTATAGAGAGACAATTACAACAAAGTCTAAACAAACTTTATAACTGGCCTCAAGAAATTGGTTTTAAATGTTTAAAGGTAAAAACGGTCTGTATGCATTTTTGCCATCTTTGAGCTCTCCATCAGGAGCCATCACTTACAATTGACAATTGAGGGATCAAAGTGGATTATTCTACTAAGTTCATAGGAGTCACATTTGACTCAAACCTTGCGTTCATTCCCCATATCACAACATTGAAGGCAAGATGCCTGAAATCTCTTAACATACTGAAGGTGGTGAGCAGACTGAACTTGGGAGGTGACACCACTGTGCTTCTCCGGTTTTTTCGATCAATTACCAGAATATTTGCATGATGGTCTTCCTTCCTTCCAGGCATAGGATACACAATGATGGGAACCTGTGCCATTTTCTCCTTCTTCTATAACATTATTGTGGCATACGTCCTTCACTTTTTCTTCTCGTCATTTCGATCAACGTTGCCATGGGCAACCTGTGACAATCCATGGAACACCCCGCTTTGCAAGTCTGTGGACAGATTAACTTTTGGTAAGTACTTTTGTCCAATTAGGTGATCTTTCGATTTGAAGTAAAGCCAGTTCATGTTATACCAAGACAACATTCTTCATTTTGATGCAATAAGCATCATAAGGTATATTATAATAAGACTAAATGGGTATGGTGGTATTTTGAGATGTACCTGTCAAGTTGAAGAGATCCGGATTCCTCTGTACCCACAAGTGTGTTACAGTGCGCGCGATAATGGTCAGCCACGTCAGACATTACTGGCACTTTTTGCAAATGTCTGACCATTCTCAAATTCAGGTCAGACAAATTTACTGGCAGAAAATCTCTACAGGAAATAGGCATATTAAGCACTAGTCCTCTCTGATGTTGAATTGTATTGTAAGTCCTCGAGAAACTTAATTGCAATGTCGCAAAACCACCTTTTAAAATCAAAGAACAATATTCCATTAAAACGTGTTTCAACCATTTGAAAAATTATAGTTTAAATTTATTATGTGGTCTGACAAAACATTATTTTGTCTGACGGGAACTCTCTCTCCGTCAGACAAAATGTCTGACCAAAGCCAATATGCTTTCGCGTGCACTGGTGTGTTAGATATATTGCGAAGTGCAATCAGCTTTGACACCTGTCAGATTGACTTCAAGTGCTGTTTCTCAATGGCAATTTGGTAAACTGAGGGTGAAAAAACGCTTTAGAACTTGCAGAATTGCAATTAGCATTGTTAGACTGCTTCTGAGAATATATGCACTGAAAAAAGCAATTGCAAATGCATTATAGGCCTTCCTTGAATCGCATGGGCGATCGTCATGTGGGCGACATTATAATGCAAAGTCAGCTCAAACGATCTATTACAAAACAAACTACTAAAAAAAAATTGTTTTAATTTAAATTTTTTTTTTCAAATTAAAAAAAAAAAACAAATAACAAAAAACACAGCAAACCATCCCCAATTCCAAAACACATTTTAGTTCACCTCTATATGAACACAAAATGGCCCACTTGACCCCATCCACACCTGTATTAAGGCTGGGAAAACTTTTTTCCAAAAATCTCTCAGGCTGGTTTTTAAATAAAATTACCCTGGGGGAACCCAGGGTAAAAATAAGTAAATTAAGGTCAGCAAATTAGCACTCTAGTAGCCTCTCTAACTGTCGAGCCAACAAGAATTCCTGATATATTTTGTGATGTTATTTTATGAATTATCTGTTCGTGTGCAATTCTGACTTTATGGACTTTTTAGGAAAGATTGTACGGCTATTGAGCGGTTCCTGCTGGCCTGTGCCTACATGCTCTCACAAATGACACCTCACCAAACACGAAAAAGTTGCATTTGATTTCGACTAGACTTTTCTACTTGATTTTATGAACATTTAATACTTATAATTTATGCATTTAGTGATTCTTAAAACTGATTAACAACCAGGACTGGGACCAAAATTTTAACAGTAGTTGTCGATTTTCTGTTGTTTACTTAAATTATGTACTTAAATATATTACTTTTTGTATTAGCTGTCTGTACATGTAGAGTAGTTGTCGATTTTCTGTTGTTTACTGACAAATGTTTCTGTTTGATATGTAAATTGTCAATAAAACCATATACAGTAGTCAACTTTCGAAGTGGATCAAAATTTTTCATATAATATATATTAACACAAAAAAATATGAGTGAATAATCTTAGAACAGTATGTTGGTGTGATGTCTTGGCAATGTTTTGGCCGACAAAACTTCATGCTTCACTAATTTTTTCCCTTCAAAACGATGGTTGTTTGTCACAAGGTGCAAAATGGTCTGTAACACTAATAAGCAATGGCGACCTTAATTGAAAACAGGTTATCATTTCTTTTGTAACTGTGCAATAAACCAGGCATTGTTTGGCAACTCAAGTGAGCTCAACTTTTGATTTAATTCCACATTCACTGTTTTCAAAAATCTGTGGCTGTTCCAATGGATATGAACAATTTCACCCAAGCGGGGGAGCCACCGGCTGGGGCATACTTCATCAAGCTCGTTCAAGCGCATTACTAAGATATCAAAGTTAACATTTCACGCAAAACTATGCATCAACAACAACTGATGTCAGAATTGCTACGAAGTAAATTCTTGATCCACTTCGAAAGTTGACTACTGTATATATTATATATACACTTTACAAAGAACATTGCTATCCACATAGTAACAATTGCCCAGTGGCTACAGACAATGAAAACCTCAGAATGAAGTCTCCCAAAAAACATCAAATGCATGGGAGACATTGGGAGTGGAAGTAATGAATACATGCTTTTAATGATGGCTCAATATTTAAATATTGTTCTTCTTTCAGCAAACCAAACTTTATTAAACGAAACCACAGCTCCTGTACACTTATCGATGCAGTCATCTTTGAATTCAACTCTAAATATAACGTCAGACATGTTCGCCTCACCTGCAGATGAATATTGGAGGTAGGGGATATATTTCCTGAATAATTTCAACACAAATATAGATAACTTTTAAACATTAAGCACATACGCTTTTGTTCCAGCCCCGGGGGGGGGGGGTTTGACTTACCCGACTTTAGCAAAAGGATGCGCCATGGCAATTTTGAAAACCAGAACCATTTTAATCCGGAAATCCGGAAACCAACGCCAAAACCACAAACCATTTTAACCCTTCAGCAAAAATGTTTGCAACCAACTTCATCTGTATGCTTTGTAAACTATCATAATCGTTATTGCCGTTATAATTGCAAAAACCGGATCCAAATTAATTGGAATATTAAAAAAACCAAAACCTCTTTAATCCCGGGTTTTAATCTAAGAAGACCAAAAAACCTAAACCATCCAGTGGCGCCTCCATGTACAGCCTTTCATAGTAAGTACCCCCTCTCCCGGTGTTCCAGCTCTGTCTATGCAAATGTCAGCCCAATATTCTTATCACACAAAATGACCAATGTCAAACAATGATGTTTATTACATTATTTTCAAACAACAGGCGTTATGTCCTAAACATATCAGATGGGATCGAGAACATGGGCCAGTTTGAGTGGAAATTGGTGATGCTATTACTTTTGGTCTGGGTGATTAACTATCTGTGCCTCATCAAGGGAATCCAATCTACAGGAAAGGTATGTTTTGCTCACATAATCTTATACATTTCTGACAAAAGCAGTTTTTATTAGGGCATTCCGCCCTATTGTTACTGGTCTTCTCTGGAATATTGTGGACAAATTTGGAGACAAAAGTATTGCGCCACTTTCATTCAAACTTTGCACACAGGCAAAACACCACTGGATGCTTCATCAATGTATTGCTACTTTTGTATGCCCTGTTATGTAGTAGCAACAGTTAAACGAGATAACCAGAACTTCAGCAGATCAGTAGTTAGATGATGTGCAGAATGCCCCTTAAAGTGCCTTGTGCACGTTATTTTTAAAAATATCAAGTGGCTTTCTATTTATTTAGTACCGTAATATGGGGTGAATGGGGACAGAATTGGTCATTCTTCTGTCATAGCATGGACAAAAATCAGTCTAGAAATCAAAAGTTGGTGTCTAATTGTGTCTGGGCACAAGGTCTAAGTACCCTCAGAAGTTTGAAATGATATCTCAAATTGCCAATGCTCAAGGTCCGGAAAACCACTGTCCCAATTCACCCCTTACTTTGGGGTGAATCGGGACAGTCCATTATTTCCACTATCAATACTCCCTACCTACTTTGAGTGATTGCTACTTGTGAAGAAATATTAGAAAACATGTTCAACATGCCAGAAAAAAAATTTGAGAAAAATCTGAAATCAATAATATGCAGATTTTAAAAAATGTGATAAATGACAGAAAACTGTTATAAATTGCAGTTTTCTTCTAATTTTTCTAGTAATTGATAATTCTGGACTAACTTTATTGCAAATGATGCCACATTCAATAGTATTCATCAAAAAGCTACGCCACTACACTTGAATGAAAATTAGTATGGTTATTTTGGTTAATCCGGAAAATTTGCCATTGACCTGGATTTGCACCCAGGACTGAACATACACCATCCCATATCCAGTCTTTATTAATGGTCTCCTAAACACACATTAGACAGATTTTAAAGTGCCTTTTGTTCCCCCCCCCCCCAATGTTTTAAATGTGAAAATATGAGGAAAAGATAAAGAAATCCTGAGAAAAACACATTTAATCTGGTTAACATTTATAAGACAACAAGCCCAAGAACCAATCGGGGCTTTTCTATGACTTTTATTTTTTTAAATTCACCATAATAATCAATAGTTCTCAATAGACAACCATGTAAAAAATACCAAGAACTGGTGAAATTTCTGTTCCTTTCCAGGTGGTATACTTCACTGCAACATTTCCATACCTCATTCTCTTCGTTCTCCTAATACGAGGCATTACGCTGCCCGGATCAGCTAATGGGCTAAAGTATTACCTCATACCAGACTTCAAAAAGCTCCTCAATACAAAGGTACTTCTATCAATGTATTTCTTTTCCGAATGTAGTATTAAATCAGTTGGGCCGGTTGATCCGAGGAGCTAAACCTTAAATACGCATGTCTGTGACTTGCATTAAGTTCTATCTGGCATTTTCATATTCAATAGTACTTTGAATAGCCATCCAAATTAATTAATTAATCTCCTCAGGTCTGGGGGGATGCTGCTTCCCAAGTTTTCTGCTCTCTTGGACAATCTTGGGGAATTCTCATTACTTATGCAAGCTACAACAAATTCAACCATCGGTCAGAGAGGTATGTTGAACGACAGATTCATTTAGTAGAATGCAAGTTTATTCACCGAAGCAAGAATCAAATAATACGTGAAATGATGTTGGTTTGGCAGTTCTACAGACAAAACACAAAGTTTACACTAAATGACCAAAATGAACTACAACGATATCTGGGCCAAAATTATATTTCAAAATCAGATCTTTTATTCGAAGCTCAGACATTCATACATTTTATTTGTGTAGTATCTACAGTTTTCACATGACAATGGGATACTTAAACTCCTCAAAGAAATTATAGTGCCACTAGCTGTAGCTTATCCCATTTTGAATCAGGATTACCCTAATCTAAAACTTTAAAATCGTGACACAAATTGACCACAATGGCACTAATATCATGCAGCCACTTGTATTTTCAGAGATGCTGTGATGGCAGTCTTCGCTTGCTCCTTAACCAGTCTCTTTGCAGGCCTTGTAATTTTTTCGATGATTGGATTTCTATCTCATGAAATGGGGCAACCCATTGAAAAAGTTATGAACTCAGGTGAGGTGTCATTTGCACTTTGCAATGTGCCCCTTAATTAGCAAGTTGCAGATTTTCGAACTGAAGGCCAAAAACTAAATTTGTGTTATTACAGAGCAAGATTCCCTATCAGTGTGCCTCGGCGGCCCAACGTCGGCGCAAAGCTGGTCCAATGCTGCTGACATCGGACCGACTCCGGGCCGACGCCGGACCGCCGAGGCACGCTTACAGTGATTGGGATAATAAGGAGATTCTGGTTAATCTCAGTTGGCACATCAAGTATCATGTAAACTGTAGAGTTCTCACCAGGAAGCTTGGCGTGGCGCTGTTCTACTGTGTGTCTATAAATAGCTCACTACCCTACACACTCCCCCTCTGATCCCAGCTGTGTGAAGCACCCTAACACCTTGGCCCTTGGTTAAAGAATGCAGTCTTTAACAGAGTCGTCTAAGGTGTTTGCTGTTATTTGAACAAGTGACACAAGTTGAACTTGGTTACAGACAGAGCAAATTAAGAAATAACTAAAATTGAACTAAAAAAAATTGATAACTTTTTTGTTCAGGTGGGTATACATTTCCATTGTTCTTTCTTGCAAGTAACCATATATGAAAGCAAGAAAAGTTTCACAACAATTTTTTAAGACCCCATAATACTATATCAGCAATTCGGGTGCTCCTCGCTTTTAAAATAGGCAACGAAGCCCTCACAAGAGTCAGCTGTCTGAAATCACCATTGTAAGACTATATGGAGTCAAAGTCTTCCTGCATGTTTTCTTTGCAGGTCCTGGGCTGGTGTTTGTTGTTTACCCTGAGGCAGTAGCCAGGATGCCTTTTGCACCCATTTGGTCCATTCTCTTCTTCTTCATGCTGTTTATGGTCGGAGTTGATTCCGGGGTGGGTAATTGAACTGCTGAGCCGTCATCATATCATTTTTTGAAGCAAAAAAATCTGTAAACTAATCCCAATATTTCTTTAATGTAAATATTACAAAAAAATGTTCGGAAGCTCATTTTGTTTTTCCGTAGGCAGAAAAATAGTATGGTCGGTCGATCTCAGAAGCCAAAAAAAAATATGTCTGGCCTGGAGTAGATTTAAGGTGTTGAGAAAAGCCAACTTGCCTCAAAGCATTAATTTCCATAATAATATACTTTTATGCCGCACTTGTCATCTCAAACGAAAGTTATGCTTACATGGTACATAAATTTAATATCAAGCCTGATCAAATAATAACACATAACCATGAAGTAAGCCTGCAGCCTGCAAGACCAACTATTTTCTTATATATATTTCAGTTCACAACACTGGAATGTGTGCTAAGTGGTTTGACAGACGAGTTTCCAAAACTTCTCCGAAAGAGGAAACCTTTGTTCAACTTGATTTGTTGCGTCATCTTGTTCTTTTTTGGACTTCCTTTTTGTATGCAGGTGAGAATTAGACTTCAGATTTTTTTAAATCATAATTTGTTACAACTTATATCTTGATTCAGCACTGCATGGCCATTAAGATGGCAGGACACATAACTTTATTTCTTAAATGTCAAAAAGACATTTTGCTATAGTCCCCTCGTAAAATATTACTTTCTCTTTTATTTAGGGAGGAATGTACGTTTTGAGCGTCTTCGATTGGTATTCCTCAACTTTCCCACCATTAATTGTCTCCCTTTTTGAAATCCTGATTGTGTCATACGTTTATGGTAAGTGCAAATATAAGCAAAAACTATAATTTAAATTTCTTATCTCTCTTCGGTGAATCATTTCGACAGTTCAACAACTGTAAGTCCTCTTTCAGGAAAACTTGAATATCTCAAAGACAGCTTTTGAGATTTCTATCGAAGTTGACCAATATGTAGGCCTGCATCTTGACATCATACCTTTGCACTTGTAGTTCGATAGCTTCATTTTTGTCTGAGCCAGCAGACCCTTCTTCTTCTTCTTCTTCTTCTTCTTTTGAAATCCTGCCTCTTTTAGGCAAACCTCCTTCTGGGAGTAAGTATTAAAAGTCCAATAAAAACGTCAGGAATAAAAGCAGATTAAAATCATGGGTTAAAAACATGATTAAAAACTGTCACTAGCTAAAAGCACTACATCTAGTCCTAATTAGGGAATCGCTATAGCCCTCCGACAGTCCAGTTTCCAGCAGTAGGTAGAGCAGATACGATTTCCCTGTGCCGTAGCTGAAAGAGAGATCGTCCCTTGATCTCGGCGGTAACTGCCCACATTCAGAAGGGCCCAACACCATTGCTCAGGATTCTCTGGGCTCCGTAGGTCTTCTTTCCGATATAGCTTCACCAATTGCTCGATTGCTTCCTCTCGGATGTCCTTTGTCGAAGCAATCGAGCAATTGGTGTATTTGTAGCATGTACCTCTCTTTTTAAAAAATTGGAGTTTTGACTTGTCCAAAAAAATCTTTTTTTAAACGTGCTCGAACTCCACTCAAATTATTTGTAATGTCGCCCAAGGAACCTAAACTGTAAACATAATACAAAAGAAGTCCTCAGTTGTTCAATGAATATGATTGCAAAACAAAATTTTCCCCAGTCACTTTAGGAAACATGCCCCAGCTGGTTGCTCCCCCACTTGGTCATATCTGTTGGAAAAGCTACAGATTTTTGAAAACAGGGGTAGGCTCACTCGAAGGCTGGCTCAGCATAGAATAATGCTACAAATACACACATTTAGGGTTGATACACAGGCCTTTAATTCAACCATGCAAACTCTCATAAAAATCGGACAAGGAATCTTTGAGGTATTCAAGCTTTTTAAAGGGGGACTTATTTTTGTTGAACTGTTTATATAGACAGATCTACAAATTCTACATGTATTATATATATATATATGAATTTCGATTGTTACTTCAATGTCTCCCTTACAAAAAGACTGTTTGTAAAAACAACTTGTTCATCTTCTAAAGGACTCAACCGATTCACTAATGACATCTTGTTAATGACGGGCTCCAAACCAAACTTGTTTTGGAAAATCTGCTGGAAGGGCGTTACACCGGGTATAGTGCTGGTATGGTATTGTTTCTTGTTTTATAAATACGTATGCATAAATCTATTCAAATGGTAAAATCACACTTTCTTGAAACACCCAGGTTGGTATAGTCAGTTATTTATAACTTGTTTAGAATTTTTAGCAAAATGAAGAGGTGGTAAAATTTGCTTCAGTGCCAAATGGACTAAAAAAATCCCTGACAAAGTCAGAGTGACCTCACAAACGGAATAAAATATCAATAAGGCAGTCAAAGATGTGGAAAGGAATAAAAGGGAAGTCTGGGATTTTGTGGAGAGAATTAAGAGAGGAATGGAGCATTCCCGGAGTCACTGACAACAAAACTGACAAGGTACCTGCAACCTCCATGAGAGAGGTGGTTGAAGAGCTTCAGGTGGACCTCAAGGCTGCCAGAGTGGCTATTTTGGCCTTTAATCATATGTCAGGACCCCAAAGACACCATTCAGCCTATTCCATGCATGAAGGCCAGAAGATAGAAATGGTGAAAAAATGATGGGCTACATTTGGAAGCATGGCTCAATATTCAATTTTTTTTTCAAACTATACATTTTTGGTTGCGGATTCTATTGTCAACAAAAGAAATGGCAAATTCTATATAAAATAAATAGAAGATGTCCATGGGACATTCAGGGCAAAGTATCAAGCTCAGGCAATGGTTTCAGGACTCATGACTTCCGATAGGAAAATTATGCTTTATTCTTTTTCATTCGAGTAAAGGGGGACGGACTTGATGCATTAGGGTAGTCCTATGGGAAAAATCAAATCTTCAAAAACCCCCAATTTGAAAGAAGAAATTGATGACCACATAAGTAAAACAAACACACGCAAAATTTCAGCCAAATTGGTTGATATTTAGAGGTGGCGCAAAGCCCTCGCAGTGATAATGTAATTCCTCATTCGCACAACCGAAAAATTGATCAATTTCCCAGATCTTTCTCCGAAATAAATATTTTTTTGCGGTTTTTTAGTATATGATAAAGTTGGCAAGGCAAAGTAATATCTGGGGGTTATTTTGGATTAATTATTCATAGTAGGTGAAATATTTGCCTCTTGTAAAGAAAAAATGCTTGAAAATTTACCCATGTGTTATGTATGCCGACCTTCCATAAAACATAGAACATCAGGACTAGATTGGGCATCCTGGACATACTAAAAAAAGGTTATTTGATCAAAATAATTGGCCATTCTTGCAAGATTTGCAAATACTGATGATTTTGAGGTCTGCTGTAGGGCAATCACATGTTAAACTTCAACGGCTTTGTGCCACCTCTTAATATTAATTGATTCTGCTGAAATTTTTACTCAATACCTTCTATCGATATCAGATCACAATGCAAGATTCAAATCAGAGAAATTTAGAAGAAAGTCTTTTTGGACCACCCTATGATGCATACTACAAGGTCCAGTGATGTCATGTTTTGCCATGGCTGGATGTGAATTACCCCAATGGCAACTATAGGCAGACTCAGGATGGTTCCCCATGCCTTATGGCCAAGAAAGTTCAGCATTTCCACTTAAAGAAATTTCGGAGACTTCTAGGCTGCCAATTCTGGCCCTTCTCCAGCTCGGACCTTAATTCCCCTTACTTTTCTGTGTGGGGCATCTTAGAATAGTTGGTCAACAAGACCTGTCACCACGATGTTGTTGTCTTCCTTACTGTCTTCATGGCTCACAGCCTCAAATTATGAAGGCGCTTTTTTTCAAAGCATCACCACGTTTAGACGGCCAAATTGAATTTTGTATTGGAGATAATACAAGTCAAACTTCTCAAAAAGGATCCTTTTTGTCTTGTTTCTAAGGCCTGAAAATGTGAATTTGTTATGACTTAGCAAAACCTTTCATTTCGACTGAAGTTTGAAATATTCCAAATTTTGAAAAATTTGCTTCCTCACCCTGTATTTGCATTACGCGTTTCTCTCCAGGGCATCACCATCTTCCAAATCATATACTTTTCTCCTGTGACTTACAACGACTACAAATTTCCCTGGTGGGCAGAATTAGTCGGATGGGGCCTGTGTGCTGCGTCCATCATTGCAATTCCTATCTGGATGGTCATCAAAATTGTACAGAAGAGATCGTCGTGTAATGTAAGTGCTCCTAATGAGATTGAGATCTTTTTTTTTTTCTTCATTTCACACACAGAGAAAAAGTATTAGAAAATTTGAATTGTCAGAAAGTCTAACCTTTTCTTTGTTTCAGTCTTTGCTGGAAACTGTGAAGGAACTATTGAAGCCAGAACCAACATGGGGTCCCCAGGAGAAATTACCATCCCATGATATCGTTGAAGACAAACTCTTAAATCAACCAATGACTGAAATTGTCAAGTTTTAATTTAAATCTGTATAGCATGCATGTAATCCAGAAAAAAACGGATCATCATACTATTAGACAACCCCTGAGAGGCAGTAGGTCTTCGTTCATCTGCAGAACTTTCCAAGATTTTATGCAAACAACCGGAATTTTGTCGTCTCCTCATCATTCGTACTAATAATGTTCTATATTTTCATGAAGTACACTTCATTTAACCATTAAACATAACAAAACAAGAAGCCAAAGTAGCTTTTCTGGGAAAATATGTTCAAGACAATTTCGCCACATATATACAATGTCTCTAGCAAAAAAATCATTTACTTGATCTAGCCTTGCGTGCCACCTTTTGGAAAAATTTGCAAACAAAATAGGATTTGAGCCTCAGGACAGCATTCTGTGGGATTTCTATGCTGGCCTGCAACTGATATCAATATTTTACTTGTCATGATGCACATCTCTGATTCGCCACTTTGTTAAGCGACCGATATCATACAAGACAGAAAATGGAGGCCTCAAGAGAACATTCCCTTTATTCCACCTTCTTCTACTGTTCTTCAATGTGCATAAACAAGTTACATTGTATGCCTCCAATTCCTGCCCTGCTCTTAAACCTCCATTACAGGGGGACTTCATGAAAGCCTGTTATTGTAATGCCTAAATCAGTGCAAGCTCCAGGTTGCACATCTTTTGTGACCCTACATCCATAATCGTATGTAGCTTAAAATATGTTACGTTACCAGCTGGGTTGCCAGCCTGCCCAAGTATCATTCAGTGCCTCCCATGCAGCCAGCTGGTACAGACTCCTTTTGATAAAATTTATGTGGGCATAGGGCAATCTGTCAAAACCATGTTATTCACCATTAAAAATGATATGACATAGCCAGCAGGAGTTGCCTTAGTAGGACAATGTCATTTCAGACCTTTTCCAAACTAGCTTTGTCTTTGTAAAGTCAGCCATCAACTAGAATTTGTGTCGCAAGCGGAACACATGCGAGTTCACTATGCGTATGTTGTAGATTCTTGGGGAAAATGGTGTAGAATTTGGGGCCTAGATTTTCATACATGATCAGAGAAATAGAACAGACAATAAACTTAGCAGTGGTATCACCAGGAGGGGGGGGGCAGTGCAGTAAAAAAGAAAGTACAAGCGGCTTACAACGAATTATAATGTCAATAGCAGGAAGGCCAGATCTAAAAGGTATTGAGATCAGTAGCATAGCCATTATGGGGGGGGGGTGAGAGGGCGGGGGGGGGGGACAACTTGCCCCCTGAACAGATTTTGGGGAAATTTCTGCAGATGTATTAGCAAAATTAGAAACGAAAATGGGGAAATGGTAAGAAAAATGGAGAAATTATGAGCAAAATGGGTAAATGGTAAACAAAATGTGGAAATTATAAGTAAAATGGGGAAAAGGTAAGAAAAATGGGAGAAATGGCCAGAAATTGGGGAAATGGCAAAAAAGAAGTGGGAAATTAACAGAAAAAAGAAACTGAAAGAAAAGGGGATTTATACGAAGAGTTTAAACAGATTTCCCAATTTTTTCTGCACAATTTCCCCATTTTTCTTCACTATTTCCCATTTTTCTGCCCCTGAATGATATAAATTTGTAAAAAACACCACAAAAATTTCCAAAAAGGTAACCAGCACCAGTGGCGTATCCAGGATTTTTTTCAGGGGGGGCGAACCACCAAGATATTTCCCCAAATTGTTTTTCGCGACCAACAGCTCTGTCATCATGTGTCGCACATTGTACAATGTTCAAAAATTCTTTCAGACAACATTTTCAGTGCACCTTCATGAGGAAAAATCCCAGCTGGATGTCATTCGGATGAGACGTTAAATTGGCGGACTATTGTATCAGTGTCTATGCTGGGCAAGTAAAAGATCCCTCAGATGGGGTAAATGTGTAACATGTTGAGGACTCCCGCTCTCTCTCCCATCTCATCAATCGACCCTTGTGAGTGCCCAGAACTGGGCTTAGAGGGCTGCACTTACCATATCTATCTATCTATCTATGTGTGTTTAAAGAAGGAAGAGATAGAGCTTTAAAAGCTGACAAAATAAACTTGAGACAAACTGAAACTGTGGTAAATTTTACAAATGCTTGTGATAAGTTCTAGGGAGTAGCCAACTTAAAATTATATATTCTAGTGTGCTCTGATTGGCTGGTTCTCATGACTTTATTTGACATTGGTTAATTTGCTCCATACTTGCGAAGTCCAGAACGCATCTTTTGATGGCAGTGAGCCAGTAACTGATATTTTAGAAAGACAGATTTAATTGTTTAGATGGACAAATAATTATGTGTTTCTGTTGTAAGCTCCATGGGAGATGTTGGGGATTGCTTGATAGCAATATGTATAGCAAGATAGATAGATAGATAGATAGATAGATCAGATATCTAGATAGTAAGCTAGATAGCTAGAATGGTCAGATAGCTAGATAGATACATAGATAGATAGACAGCTAGCAAGATGGATAGATAGCTAGCAAGATAGATAGATTGATAGACAGATCGAACGATAGAAAGATAGATAAATAGATAGACATAGATAAATGTGAGCTGTAGTCGGAGGGGGGATGTTTGTGATAGCTATTCATTATTATTATCGGTTTAAGTATTTACTGACTGACTAATTAAAACAACTGTGTCATCCAATTCAAGTTTGAACTTCACACCTTTTCCAAACAATAGACCAGCATCAACACCAGGGTTTCTGTTGGGGTGCTCAAAAAGTGAGTCCTGGGGACTCAGTGAGGTCTGAAAAAGTGGGTCCCCAGCCAAATTTCTGGGTCCTAGTTTTTTTCATATCATGGCCAAGCGGCCATCACCCAATTACAATTCTTGAATATAAGGGAGGGGGCTAGCCCGGCTGGTAGAGCCTTGGGCTCCCATTTGTTGGGACCCAGGTTCGGAAGCTCTCCACAAAATAGTTTTTGCTTTGCTGAAACAATTCTTTGTCGCATCCCTCAATCTTCAGATATATATCAAAGTAGGAACTCCTAGTACAGGGTGAATTTCCTATAAATCTAAAATGGTAAGTTTAAAAATGTATTTAGGAGTCGTCTGTAGGACTATATTTCTTTATGCATCTTCAAAAATGCCACAGTCTTGTGAAGCAATATTGGCAATAATTTAGTTACTCGATTGATTAAAACTGTAGAAGGCTCCAAATGATCCATTATTGACCTATTGAATATGCAATGACATCACAGTAACACAAGCAGTTTGAAGTAATCACTTGCACTTCCCTGACTGTAACTACTCAAAGGGTGTGACCTGGGTGTCTGCCAGTCCTTGAAAAGCCTTGAAAAAATTGCATTTACCACAAAAGGCCTGGAATCTGCTTCATACTAATAAAAAAAAGAAACACAGCTGAATATTTTGCGATTTCTTGTGACAGTCAGGTCGCAGATACATTTTTACTATCAGAAAAAAATAATCTGCATTCTCTGGAAGATTGGCCTTGATTTTGGGAAAATTTTGGCCAAGAAAAGCCTAGAAAATCCTGGAATTTGGTTCCAAAAATGCTGCAGACATCCTGCACTCAACACAAAGAGACTGCAATGCAAGGGCAATAATGTTCTTCTAAAATTTGAGTTATAAAATACAAGAACTTTTCTGCTGACTTGACTTGTGTTGTGCTGGTATACCCCGGCTGACTTGACTTGTGTTGTGCAGTTGATGTTGATAGGCTAGTAACTGTTACTGTATCCACATATTCATAACATTTTGTCAAGGACCAACCACTGGTATTTTCATTTTATGCACAATATTTCATTAACGTCTCTCTACTCAATCACCCTTAAATTAACAAAATATGAATGCACTATTGCAATGCGCTGAGTGAAGTCTCCCTTATTTGGCTGTCCTATCAAGATGTGTGTGCAGA
This sequence comes from Platynereis dumerilii, assembly GCA_026936325.1. Taxonomy (NCBI): domain Eukaryota; kingdom Metazoa; phylum Annelida; class Polychaeta; order Phyllodocida; family Nereididae; genus Platynereis; species Platynereis dumerilii. The sequence continues at coordinate 2,420,520 of JAPTHN010000038.1, read as the reverse complement.
AGAAAATTTTGAAATGCTAATCTAGTGCATTAATAAAGCACATAGAAGCTTGAAAATGATCTTATAAAATGCCTTGTATTGTTAGCTGTCAACCCCTTCCACAATTTTCCCGAGTTTTTCTTTGTAAATAGCTAAAAAGTGAGTTACAAAGACAAAAGTGAGACACCAGTTGGTAAACATATATCAAGATGCCTGGGGTTATTTCTAATATAATTTTCCGTTCAGATAAATGTCCCTGCAATAATTCCTTTCATTTAACATTATAATATCAAAGCCACTATATGTACATTGTTATTTTTATTCTTTTAAAATATGTTCACTGCCATATTTGCCTGATAACTGGTTCAAGTTAAATTTTAATTGAGTGGATTGCCTCCCCCAAAGATGGCATTGATTGCTATGAGAAAGTTCACTTTTACAATGGCCTTCATGATGTGGGACTTCTTAGAAGGTGTTAATTGAAATATATACTAACTCAAGGTGTGAATGTAATGGCGAATTGGCTAATTGGTGAAGTCTTGATTGCTATTCTGAATTGCCTGACATGGCAAAGGGACAAATATATAGGCCTATGCATTTTCAACGAATTCTCAGCAATTAATTGAGATATCTTCATGAAAAAACGAAATCATAAAGATTAAGGCACCAGGCTTCAAAAGAGCCTAAAATATTAATTCTAGTCCAAATAGAGGTGTCCGAAAACTATCGGGAAGACATCGAACCTGTTTCGGCCAATCAGAGGGCAGTAAAACAATAACAAAAATATTTCTATTTCCTGTTTTGCCGTGATTTGGTTGAAACTAAAAACTTAAATTGTGAATAAACTATGCACAAGCGGCACCAAAGGTTTGAGGGCGCCTCAAGTTAGCCAATTCTTCATTCATTTCACGAAAAAGCAACTCTAAAAAGTGCTCCCTTGTCTCTCACAAACGATCCAAAAATTCTAACACTCCCAGACCGATCCCATATGCGAGGTGAACTCGCAAATAAAGGCACATAACCCATATACGCCAAAAACAGCCTACATCCTGTCGTAGATATGGGAAGTGTGGCGCTCTAAGCCCAGTTCTGAGTGCTCAAAAGGGTAGATTCATGAAGTGGGAGCAAGAATAGGAGACGACGGTTCTTAATATATGACACAATTATCCAATGTGTGGGATCGTTTAATTACCCAGCAGCGACTGATGCAATGGACCACCAATTAACATCTCATACAGACATCTAGACGTAAATTTGCTCTGGACGGTACGTCCTGAAGACTTCAATTGCAGGAGAAGGACGTATCAATGGAAGAGTGGGCATCTTTAACAATTCATCTTTTTTTTAAACACAGGCAACTGAACTGATAACATTTACATCCAACATTCTCAAGAATATATATTCCAATCAATTAGGCCAATCGTACCTCATCCACAAGTCATTTATAATGGTGTATGACTGTATGTTCGGATGCTTAACCAGAAACACCCCCGATGAAATTCAAATGTCACATAAGAGATCAGACATTTTCTGTTGTTCAGCCTGATGACAAGTGCTTGCTTGAACTGACGCTCCTGTGGTTATACCACTGTGCGATCAGCTTGACCTTGTTTAGGCATTGCAGTTTACATAGAAATTACCTGCAAAATTGTGGCTCATTCTATAAATATTTATCTTTGCCTGAACGCCCTTGAAGTTTATAATGTAATTGCCAATTGGCAAAGTCGCAAATCCTCAAAATACTCCAAAAATCCTTATTTTTTTCTCAATCCATAGTTCCTGAATAAGTTTGGAAGGGCAATTTAAATCTGGCACTGCCATATGACAGCAGGTCTTCCTAATGACCTAATAAGCATTGAATTTCCTAAAATTTCTCTTTTTAAGCAGATTTTCACATATTTGACAGCCTCTGGCACCTTGAAAAGTGGAGTGACACAAAAAATATTTTGCTTTCCAAAAACTTAACGAGAAACAATGGATTAAAAATAAAATTGATTCCTTCATTAATTTTTGGAATATTTTGAGGATTTGCAAGTGCCACTATTAACTTTTCAAGTGCATTCTAGTAAAGGTAAATATTAATAGAATGAGCCGCAATGTTACAGGTGACTTCCTCTTGGTAAACTGCAATGCCAACACAAGGTCAAGCTGGACCGGAAAATATCGGGGGTTCCTGAAACACCCTAATGCCCACACAAACAATCCAAACATCAAACGGAATCCAAAACACATTGTCCACAAAACACAGGATATGGCTGAGCCTCAAATCCAAGGCCCACCAGTAACCTTCACACCCAACTTTATCAATAGCAAGAGTTGCAATTATTATGGAAAATCACTGTGTGATTAAAAGTAAATTATTCCCAAAGATATAGATAGCCCATTCAGTAGACCTGTTTTAAAAGGTTCTTTTGTGGAAAACAGCAATTAATCAATTTGATGAGAATCACAGAGTTATCTTGCAACTCGTTTAATATTTTCACCAAACCATGAAAGTCACAGAATCGGAGCGTAACAGCATAAGTATTACAAAAATTCTTTCGTCATAACAAACAGGATAGAAAAACAATATTTCTCAATGGCAAAAACGAACAATATAATTAACCACAAAATACAACAATTTTTGTTTACATTTGTCTTTTAATGTCACATTTAAATAATGATAATATCACGTTCAACCAACAATAGTTCTTTTTTTAGTTTTTGCATCACGCAACAACCTAAGATGCGTTATTCATTCCTGATCCCACTTCTCCGTGGCGTCTCTCCCAGATCATGCGATGCTTCTGCTTCATGAACGCATCCACCACGTTATTTTTCGCTCTCAATTCTCCATCTGCAATACAAAAACAGTTGGCAGTTTGAATCTCCAGTAAAAATTATTTGGAAAGAATAAATGTATCACACAAACAAGTTACATTGGAAGGTACACAATATTTCTATTCGTTAATTTCTTTTCAGGCGACTTGATACTTGCCAACATCTGTTGATAGAATTTCTTCATATTATTCTTAATGATCTAAAATGTCGTATCAAGCAAGGATAAGCAAAATAACTTGGGGGTCACCATGCTTTTTTTCAATATTATTTGAGGCTATTATGTACAGGAAAGTTAGGCCATCTGTATGATATAAATTGAAATTTGAAGGATTAGTAAATTATTTGGGAGGATGATTATAACTCTAAAGTGAGACTTGTCCGTCAGACTAGTAAGACTTCTGGCTTTTATTTGACCCTGATAACAATAATTGTAGGTGGCTTTAAACCATACTGCAGACGTCTTTCATTTCAGTTTTCGTTTGCAATCATTTGAAAAAAAAATATTCAAGATTGAGAGACAATTCCAACAACCAACTTTGACCAATAAATATTCACATACAAAGGCAGAGAAATGATCAATGACTCAATGAGAAAATTTTTGAGGAATTGTAACATTGTAACATGAACTTATTAAGTTAATCAACGATTTTCTATCCACCAGTCCATGTACGATACGATACAATATACTTTATTCAATCAAAAAGTGAATTTACATGGTTATGAGTTTTGTGTTGCAAGACAGTGCAAAAAATGATAAATTTCTAGATTAGGCCACACATAATTGATTCTTAGCTTCGCGGACCCGCCGACACAATAGATTTACTCCCGACAGAAAAAAAATTTTTATTTTTTTTTGACATTACAGTGCAGCCTCCCTATATCGCGCTTCTCTATATCGCGAACCTCCCTTAATCGCGGCACCCCCATGTCCCCCACATAAAATGCATTGAATTCAAAGGCCTCCAATTACGTCACTGCATGCGGGTGACGGTCGCGCTTGGATGCACATTGCCAATCTTGTCTCTTTGAGTACAAAGAGAGGACCAGATACCATGCAGTGTTCATTGCAGGTAGTCAATTGATATTAGACCTATAATTGTAATCAAGCTTCACAGAGTTGATTGGGTTTGTCTTCTTACCATTGAGTAATGCAACAGTCCAATTAGGCAATTAGGGGGGTAGTTGACATTCCAATAGCAATCAGCAGATCAGTGCTGGCCAACTTGGTGAGAAAAATATATGAAGTCTATTCTTTCAACAGTGACACACATGGAGAGAATTGTATCTTTATTTTCTCATTTTTCTGGCAGAGAAGACAGGATAGAATTGGTTAATTGAACACGCTACACGGAGCTGTTTGTTAACCTACTAACTGCACGAGGCCTTGCTGCTGGGCCTGTCATCCATTATTCATTATCATCGAACATCGTACCTTACACATCACTACGCTGAAGGAGTTGTATCCTGTGCTTTTACACATTGTCTGGAGTCGTCGTGGTTTCCTGGCAGTCCGGCCGCGTCTGGGCCCCTGCTCTGTGAATTTTTGAAGACACGTGGCGTGCACGTGGAGCGTACCCGCTCTTGGACATTCCTGGTCGTCTGAAGCGTGTGTGAATCTAAGCAGTGTGCAGTGGTTGGTGGCCTAAAGTCTGGGCTGCCTCCAATTTTGAGCGACTACTCCTCGCCTGATTGTCAACTCCGTGTAGACAGGCGAGTTTTCTACTGGTATCATGGGAAACAAGAATCGCAAGTGCTCGAGGTGTGGAAAGCCGTGCAGAGGCCACGTGGGCCCGACCGGCCAAGGTTGTGGGACTCTGAACGCTGCTCATTTTAAGAAGAGCCAGACGAATACTCCTCCTCGCTATACCATTACGAGCGAAGTTGGACAGACGTCCCCTACAAATTTCTCCGAGGAATTTCTGTTCCCGCCAAATCCTGCACGTGCGCCAGCACACCTGATGTCAGCCCAAGATACGCCCGCAGGCCGTCCGCAGCATGAGCCTCTTGGCAATCCTTCAGTCCATTTTGCTACCCAGGATGTTTCTCATGGAAGTCAAGCTTCGGCGAATTATTGGGAGAATACGTCGTATCACCCTCGATCGACCCCCCGTCGTGACCCTGGCCGCGCCCCTGTGTACGAATCACGAGGCCATGGATTCCCCCACCCATCGTGGCCAGCTAGTGACTCCCCGGGCCTCGAGGCGCCCCGAGTCCCGTATCCCCCCACCACCCGTCGACCCGTGGACTACTTCGCGAACAACCCTTCTTATCCTCAGGGCAGTGGGTATCCTTCGGTGAACCCATTTGGTCCCACGAACGACACAGGATACGATGCTCGTCAGTACCAGCAGAACTTTGGCTACGCACAGCCGCATTTCCAAGGACCGAGTGCACCCATGCACAATACTGACTTTGGAGCCTCGAGTGCTCAGCCTCGTCAAGCCTTCAATGGCCAAAATATGAACTCTATGCCACTTGTGGTTGGCACGGAATTCCTTTCTCAGGAGTCAGTTGATAGCGCCTTGGGCGGTGAGTGTGTTTCTCTCGAAAATTTTCTAGACAGCACTGTTGATTCAGACGAGATTAGGTCATATGTTGATGCCACCGGCAATGTAAATGTTAGATCAGTTAGGGGTAAAAGAAACATCGTGTCATTTTATAAATGGCTCGAGGCCTGGATCACGTACATGATATTGATGACTAGGGTTCATGGCTTTAATGTATTCTACCAAATGGCAAGGTATCTCGCATTTATGTTAAATGTGGTCCAAAAATTTAGAATTGCTAACGTGCTAGCTTACGATGCTAGACACCGTCAGCGCCTGGCCCAGACTAGGGATTTGGAGTTTGCTAGACTCGACCATGAATTGTATGTTATGACTTTTGATCACAGCGCAGCTAAGAGTAACAATAACAAATGTCAGAAGTGTGGTAGCATGGATCACGTGTCCCATGAGTGCACTCGCAAGAGCGGAGCCAGAAGTAATTTTCGGGGTCAAGGCTCAGGAGCCAATAAGCCAGTCGTCAATCAAGACGAAGTCTGTTATATGTACCAGTTCCAGAAATGCAAGTGGGCTGACAAATGCAGAAGGAAGCACGAGTGTGCAACCTGCGGGGGTCCCAACCCCCAGTCAGCATGCCCCAACTCTAAGTGTAAATCCGCCCCACTTAGCTCGTTGGTCCCCAGTACTTATAGTCCCATTCTGGGAGCACTATCTCCCCCTCGTACACAATTCCTCAGAGGCTGCTATTATCCTTGATAGTATAGTGACAGGTGTTAGGGTGGGTCGCTCCCCTGCAAATTCCGTGATAGTCAATCACAACTGGCCATCTGCCATGGAATTTTCCACTCAGGTTACGACCATCATAAATACCGATCTCGAAGCTGGGAAGCTTTTAGGTCCTTTTATTAACCCGCCCTATGACAATTACATTGTATCCCCACTAGGGGCATTTCAGAAGCGTAATTCTCAGAAAATTAGGCTTATTCATGATTTGTCGTACCCCACAGAAGGGTCCGTCAATTCTTTGATAGACCGAGCCGAGTTTACCCTGTCCTATGCATCAATAGATGATGCAGTACGCCTCATATCTAAGTTAGACTCTCCTGCTATTTATTTATCCAAAATGGATCTTAAAGACGCATACAAATCGATCTTTGTGTCTCACCTAGATTGGCATTTGCTAGGATTCACATGGCATGACACTGCGGGCAAATGTCAGTTCTACTTTTCAAAAGTTTTGAATTTTGGCTTAAGATCAGCGCCCTATTTGTTCGATTCTATTGCAGGCCCCCTCACAAAAATCATGCTTTACAAGGGAGTTCGTGACACATTGATTCGTTATGTCGATGACTTTTTGTTAATCGCCCCCTCTCAAGAGGAGTGCGCACGCCATCTGGCGCTTATGCTTGAGACTGCTCGTGAAGCAGGCTTTGAGATCCAGGACTCAAAAGTCACAGCCCCAGCCAGAGTGATAGAGTTCCTGGGTATAATAATTGACACAGTTAGGGGGGAACTTAGAATTTCTAGTGAGCGTTTGCATGACCTCAAAGAGGAGGCCACGCATTGGTTACAGTTGGGAACTGTTTCCAAACGCAAACTATTAAGTGTACTTGGGAAGTGCTCCTTTGCTGCACGTGTTATAAGGAGCGGTCGCCCTTTTTTGGCAAGGCTGTTTTACGCTGCCAACTCTGTACGCCCACTGCACTACAAAATTAGACTTTCTCAAGAGGCCCGCGCCGACCTTAGGTGGTGGGTCACGTGCATCGAATCCCACAATGGGGTGTCTATTTATAGACCTGATTGGATCACTAATGTTAGACACATCTGGACTGACGCTTCGTCAGTCGGGTTTGGGGGCTTTAACGGACATGACTGGTTCTCCCGATCTTATACAGGGACCATTGAGTGGATGCAGAGCCAGTCAATAAATTGGCGCGAAATGCATGCTGCAGTGTCAGCACTCTACACTTGGGGGCCAGTATTCCAAAACCTTAGTATAATCTTTCATATCGACAATACTACAGCCTGTGCTATATTTAACAAAGCGTACTCGCCAGTACCTCGCCTCATGTTCTTTGCCCGCCATTGGTTCATGGCTATAGAAAAATTCAACCTAAATGTGACCCCTGTGTATATATCAACTCACGATAACACAGACGCGGACGACCTTAGCCGTCTGCGAGTAGTGGAATTTCTGGAGCGAAATCCTAATTCGTCCCCCACTCCCACATGGCCACATGAATCTTTCATCAATGTTGAGTTTTAAAACTTCTTGATTTCCAGCCTTGGACTCAAAGGCAGCTGCTTTGATCGCGGCAGGCTGGGCTCCCAGGACTCGGGCGGCTTATACCACGGCTGTTTCTCGTTATTGTCGATTTGTGAGTTTGTTTAATTTAAACCCCTTTCCCTTAGAGGAACAAATTATACTTAGATTCGTAGCCCACCTTGCCTCCCAAAACTTAGCTAGTTCGACTATATCCAACTACTTAGCAGGGATCAGGGCATGGGCCTTAGCGCTAGGGGGCGCTGAACCAGATATCTGGTCACCTAGGGTCCGTCTGGCGGTGAAGGCAGTCTCAAGGGGAGACGGTCAGCCAAGACAGGTAGAGCCTATCACTTACCCCCTCTTACTTAAACTTATTTCTCTTTTGGACTTTAGTCAAAATAATCTTATGCTGGCCTCGGCCATTTCAATTCACTATTTTGCTTGCCTCCGGGCTTCGGAGCTACGCATAGACCCTGTCACAGGACGGGCCCCTCTCAGATCCTCTATAGCTTTCGCCCCCCAGGGTAGGATGACTTACCTGGTAGCCTCATCTAAGAATGCGCCCAAGGGATTTCTAGTCCATCTGGGCTGCTCGGGCACCCCTGTCTGCCCCATGCATAACCAGATATTATTTGTCATCCTTTCCCGCGCAGTCTTCTGCTTACTTGTTTATCACACAAGCAGGCGCCCCATTGGATTATGTAGTCTATAATAATTCAATTAAAAACCTCATACGAAGACTGGGTCTTGACCAAACCCGCTACTCCACACATTCCCTTAGAGCGGGGGCTGCAACCCAGGCAGCTCAAAGTGGTATGTCGTCTAACGACATCCAGAGGTTAGGCAGGTGGCGCTCAGACGCCTACAAATTATACCTTCGCCCTCCACCCTCATCCTTCGCCTCTTTCGCCCCTCGCCTCGTCACTCACAACTAAGGTCTAGCAGCACGGTCTCACTTCACCTCTGCACATCTAACACAGCATGCTCTTGGGTAAAATTTTACACTTCTGGGTGACCCTGAGCATTGCTTATCTATGTTACATGTAACTGTCCGTGTGTCAGCTTCTTCTTCTTAATGTGGTGTGTTCTCTCGTCCTGTTTGGTTCTGTATGTCCTTGTGTGTCCTTCCTGCTGTTTAATGTTTAATAAACGCACTGCGGCCATTCCTAATATATGTCATATGAGTTTGTCCTTTATTTGCTCAACTATAATTGTAATCAAGCTTCACAGAGTTGATTGGGTTTGTCTTCTTACCATTGAGTAATGCAACAGTCCAATTAGGCAATTAGGGGGGTAGTTGACATTCCAATAGCAATCAGCAGATCAGTGCTGGCCAACTTGGTGAGAAAAATATATGAAGTCTATTCTTTCAACAGTGACACACATGGAGAGAAGTGTATCTTTATTTTCTCATTTTTCTGGCAGAGAAGACAGGATAGAATTTTTAAATTGGAAAAGCTTAAACAGTTTTAAGTCATGTATTGGTTAGAGACAAATACTGAGTAGCCTGAGCTTCTGCAGTCCAGCCAGGATGAATAGCACTTCATGGTGATCTACTTAGCCCACCTGTTGACAGCACATCTTTAATTGCAATATAAACTTGATAGTAATTGATACTAATTCATTTTCACTGGACATGCAATGTACAAGGCATTGTGAACACTCAAGCCTTTGAAGTGCAATGGAAGGCTCAAGCCAGCAGAGCAGCTGCTATTGCACAAGTGTCTGAGCTGGCAATGTCGGCCGTCGTTACGGTTGACTGCACATCGCCGTAATTCACTCTTGTGGCCAGTAGAGGGCACTGCAGTCAACCGCGAAGTAGAGAGGACCTCTGATACATCGCGGTCAGCAAAGTATGTCTCCCAAGCACCGCGAAATAGAGAGGTTGCACTGTATAAAAAAATTTTTTTTTACCTTTTTTTTTTGTCCTACCGACCGACCCTAGAAAAAGTGTCTTGAGAGGATCCGAGAAGCTAAAGATCAATTATGTGTGGCCTTAAATAGACGTTATACTTACATTTGATGAAATAATTAGTTGAAGCCTCCTCGTAATTTCTGACATGCTCCTCGCATCGTCGTGGGGCATCAGGGCCGTAGTAAATTTCACATTCCAATCTCCGTTGCCGGAGAATTTTGATTATTTCACCATCAACGTCCCTACAAAAAAATAATAATATTTCAGAAAATGTAGGCCTACATTTAAAACAGATATAACATGATAATCAGCAAAAATTTTTTACTTTAACAAACTTTGAAATTGTCACACAAACCAACTATATCAGGTATAATTCAATCTATGAATAGACCTACACTAGGAAATTAATGCATCACCCAAAAATAAGTTAATTGTATATACGACAACTTGTAATGCCCATCAAAGATTTCACTCTTCCGTTAAATATAATATTAACCGTTACAAGTTTAAAATTACAAAGGTTATCCTGGAGAAAAGTTTCCCCAATAAATACACACTATCACCTCTATCTATTGTCAAGTTATTGATCAATGCATCGGGCATGACAAAACTTGAAGTCAGATGTGAATCCACAAAACTAACAAGAATCCGAGGATTCAAACCCTGGGTTCTGTTGGGAATTAGCAATTAAGCATAAGATCCATGGATACAAGATCAAAGTAGCACTGCACTGTGGAATGCAATCAGCTTTGACACCTGTCAGATTGACTTCAAGTGCTTTCTCAATGGCAATTTGGTAAACTGAGGGTGAAGAAAAGGCTTTAGAACTTGCAGGTTTGCAATTTGCATTGTTAGACTGCTTCTGAGAATAGATGCACTGCAAAAAGCTATTGCATTATTGGCCTTCTTTTAAACGCATGGATGATCGTCGTGTGGGCGATATTATGCAAGGTCAGCTTGAAAACAACCCCTCAAGAACTCAAATGATCCACGACACAAACAAACTATTAAAAAAAATATATTTAAAAAATCCACAACGCATTTTAGCTCAGTTCTATATGAACACAAAATGGCCCACTTGACCACATCCACACCTGTATTAAGGCCGGGAAAACTTTTTTCCAAAAATCTCTCCGACTGGTTTTTTAGATAAAATTAACCATAATTACCTAAGAATGACTGGATACATAACATAGTGGTAAACTGGCAGATCAACTTACTTGTCTCTAAGATATTGGTCATTAGCTTCGTAACGACAACATAAATCGTCCGTGTGACATTCGTCAATTGTAGGGACTCGGCGAAAACGGCGATGATAGTAAACTCCCTTTCTGCTCGACTGGATGGGGTCGACAAACTTTTCTGAAACAATAGAAAGATGACTTATCAGACAAGCTATAGCAGTACCATTTCGCAACAGTTTACAACCTGACAAAGCAGTCAAATCCTGTATTAAATTTGAAGGTTTTGCCCTCACCTCATTTCTTTATACACATCGCCAATTCTCCATGGATTTGGCCATCTATACATCAATCTTCATGTTTTCAAAAGCTGTTGCTATTTTTTTCTACAGTTTTACATGATACAAATACATGTCACCCCGCCACTACAATTGCCCTCATTTCCCATTTGCTCTGAAATATATGTGTCTAATGGGAAGTTCTAGTAGTTACATATTTCTGTGTTTAAAAATGTACAATTCTTCTGAAAGTAGGAATGAGATGCTGTGTTGATATTAATGTTCAATAGAGGGCAGCAACGTCATATGTTACCAATGGTAACGTAATATGACCATAACAGTTAAATACAAGATGTCAATATAACATGACGTTGTCTGTCGTACTTATAATCTTAACAGATGCAGATACAAAAGTTGGACAGAGATCAGGGCTTCGGAGTCTGGTTCTATGTGAACTAACGTCAACTACATGCAACCTCACTGGTGAGTGGTATGACTCATTTCGTGTTGTGCCAGTTTCCGAAATCTCAAAGCTGAGTACCACGATTTAATCCTCATTACGGGGTGCTCCGCATACAGAAAGAAATTTGGTGTGCAGGACGGGCTATTATAGTTTTGACAATGTCAGAACGACGATGATTAGATATCCAAAACGTGATTGCCGGTCAACTAGGCGACAGACAACTAGGCTACAACACTACCAACTAAGCGACAACCAACTAGGTGACATACCTCTACCAACTAGGCTACTTGTCAAGTGCTTGTTACCTAGTTTGCACTGGTATGAAATTTCCAAATTTCTTGTCACCTAGTTGGTACTGATGGGTGTCTCCTAGTTGGTTTGTCGCCTAGTTGACCGTACACCCCAAAACGGCTATAGCCTACACCAGAATGGCTATATACCAAGGTACCAAAACGGCTATACGTTAGTTTTACCCTTAATTCGGAATAATTCCCCTAATTGGCATTAAAGAACAACAAAGCCCTTTGAAGGGGTAAAGTGTTTTAAAATGTGAGGCGTCAAAGCTGATTGCATAAGCACTATAAGTTAACAAACAACCCACTCCCAACCTCCCAGGTTCTATTTATAACTTGTGTAGGCCTATTGATGACAATTAAAGAATAGGACTATACATGTAGCATACCGCCAGCCTTCGAAGTTGCAGTATTGCAGTATTCATACAGTTGTATAATTATAAACCAGTTGAGTTTACTTATTACAACCGCCGTTTTGGTTAAGCATGATCACGGTTCTGGTAAAGTCAAATATCCATCTGACAATGGAATGCATTTTCAATATTTGCAATAGCAACTTTGGTCAAGCTGAGAAAAATCCTCGCCATGTCAGATTATCGCCGTTTGGACTGGTAATCGGAAATTCCAGTAAGAAGAAAAAGGGTTCAATTTTGGTCCATTCAGAGTCACATAGACCATTTTCCAGGCTTTTTATATTCATAGGCAGAAATTATTTATTTCAAGCCTGCCCAAAAGAATTATTCCAGCAACCCCCCCCCCCCCGGACATTAAATGGGCATCCCCTCACTGCAGTGCCTGTATCATCATGTGTAGGTCTGTAATTTCCAAATTTCTTGTCACCTATTTGGAAGTGACCGGAGTCACCTGGGCTAGTCGACCGCACATATCTTTCAGATTCAAAATTGTGTCTTGTTCTCGTAAATCTTGACCAGGACAAAATGTCAACAAATTCTGACTCAGTCTTGCCTCTTGGCCAGTCTTGAGTTGAGAAAAGTCAGTAAGGGCACCTATTCCAAAACAGAGAAATTCTCCAAATTGGGAGAATTCTCCCAATCGGGGGAAAAAAAATCTCCTAATTGGGAGAAATTATGAGAAACATGCAAAGGGGAAGAGCACGTTAATTGGCACAAATTTTTGGCACCAGGGGGCGATTCCTTGCAAAATTTTAGCCCTAGTTTACTACCATATTTGCACGAAAATTCACCGTATATTTATGCAAGATCCTGGTGCAAAACACAACAATACAGTTGATTAAGTGACTGAAAATGCCGAAACGTTAATCTATTAAGCATTTTAGTCAGCTATGAAATATTCCAGCACTGATGGTCAAGCTCAATAGCCTGTATCCTGGCCTATAACACCTCATATTTTGTAGTTGTTCTCTGTCCCGAGTGTGATGAGAGCATCTCCATATTGGGAGAAATTCTCCTTTCAGGGAGATGTGCATTTCTCAGAATTCGGGAGTTACTAAAGTGTGTCACACTTGTGGAAGTGGCGGCCTTTGTAAAAATGCCGAAAAAAAACAGCACCACAACATGGCAGGAATGTGACAAATAAATGACAAAATAGTTCTTGTAATTGTGAATATGTGTACTCGTGCTGTGAGGGCCGCAAATGACGAAGAGCAGTGTCGATGTTGTGGGGGGAGAAACTATCCTAATTGGCTTAGCCTAATGCTGATTGCAAGACTCAAGGCTTCCAGCCTCGGTAAAAAGCAGGCTGGAAGAAAGCGGGTAGCTGGTAGTTTCTAATACAACACAGAAACTACTTGGTACAACTCCATCCGCTACTCCTCGATCGTAGCTTCTTCTGCTACCTTTCCCAGCTCTCTCTCTTCATTAGTTGACAACCATTCCATGTACAGGAATGGCAGACCCCATTTTGGAAATCTCAGTAGATAATCTATCAATTTGGATGTTTAAAATTATACCAATCACAGTCTTTTCCCCCTTTAAAATATGACTTTATTCACTAAGTTACTTTAAAATCTTTTTTTTAAGTGGAAAAGACATGACAACTTAGACATCATGAACAAACATAACTGCATCTCTTTCTTTTAATTAACAGCAATAGGTTGAAAGAGCTGAGGAAACGTGAAAGCCTCAAAGCCATGTTTTTTTTTTGTAGCTATGTTAAAAAACACTACAAACACTACATGATGCATTTGGGCCTACTAATTTGTACAAGACCTTTTCTGTCCTAAATTGATTTTGAAGTTGATGGCAATTGAAGTCAACCACAAAGCAGATAGACTCACATCAATTAGCAGTATAAGTGCAATCCGCTAGCAAAAGCCTGTCTTTTATAAATTAGCAAAAGTGCTGAAGCAAATTGCTTGATTATCAGCTGATTGCAAGTAGCGGAGGTAGAGGGGTAAAATAGGAGCGGGCAGACAGGTATGTTGTAAAGGCCTACTAGTAGTACTACTGTCAATTGAATAGCCCTCCGTTTGCTCAGGTTGCTTCCTATTGTTCCCTGTGCTTATTATGCATACACCCGCTACCCGCTTTTTTGATCCCGATCTGGAGAATCTCCCCCGATTTGGAGAACTCCGTTTTTGGACAGGTGCCCCAAAGTAGCAATGCTAGAACCCGCTAGGTGCGCTGTTGTAGTTTTTCTCTCAGCCTGGCCAAAAGTTGATCCTGCAATCTTGGAAAAACTGAAGTCAAATCACGTCTTTTTTTTCACAGAAAAACCTCATAATTTGTCCAGGAAAGATATGGAATGGATAGCTGAGGTTGTTAGGCCGTGGTATAGCACACTTTAGTCACGGTAGACATTTATTTTGTTTGTTAAAGATCGATTTGAATGTTTCGTTTTACGTATTTTGGCCCAAAACCGCTCTATACCACCTTCTTTGTAGCACGTGGATTTAGAGAATATTCTTGGGAACATTTTGCCGTTTAGTTTGTGAAGATAGGTGGTGGTAGAGAGGAGAAAATCCACTTTTAGTGAGTGAACGTTGGTGCATGTTGCCATTGGATCAATGCATTTACACCCCCGACCCCCCATAATAAAATATGCCACTGACCTTGCAGTATACTAAATCATGGAAATGGGACACTCAAGGGTCTAAACATGCTAAATGGGTCTAAGTATCATGATTGGATGCTTTTGAAAGTGAATTGTAATTCCTGCTGTGAATTTTGTCAATTTTCAACTTCAATTTCTGAACTTTAAAATTTTATATCTCGACTTATATTATCATAATAGACTAAAAAACGACTGGGTTTGATTGCAAACTACTGGGAGAAAATTCCTATACCTTTATTTCAGTGATATGTCTCATATTAAGGCAGTACAGAGCTGGATCACTTTTTGTCCATTTTTGGCCAAATTGGGACTCCAGCTTTTTGGTAGAGATCCCAATATGGAGACAAGCCTGCACAAGAAAGGTCACTTTTGCCATTTGTTTTGTCAATGAGGGACCTGAAGGAAGATATCTACGCAAAGAAAAATTAATTTATAATCTTTATTCAAAAAGTGCTATCATTGCTACCCAAAGTGTTGTTGTTGGATCATGACAACATTACTTTGTTGGCAGTCATTGAGTCAACAGTGTGATTTGGGAACCTTTTGAAATGCAATATGCACTGTCCACATGTCATATACCTTTAAATTTCGTCACTGGGGCATCGACAATTCCCGTTACGAAGTTGAAAAACGTCTCGAAAGCCGGTCGACCCTCATCACCGGGCATTTTGAAGGATTCTCGACCTTCCTTTATTATCGCTCAACCAGGAATAGTCTCCAGACGGCGCTGCAATCAAGTGTAAAATTAACGTCAGGGGGCACTTACTTTTCTCTTCCTTTTCCGTTTTTGGCAGACAAGATGGTGAGACGTGTTTTCAAGTTTCTCTCTGAATCTGTTAACATCCGTGTTTCCAATTAACTAAATTATATTTTGATGGCTTGGCAAGTTAGACATATATGCTAGGTTGAAACGAATTCGTTTATTGGTTAAATTTCCATCGGATTCATGGTGAGTTTTAACTTCGAAAAAATGGTCATGTGTTTATTCAGAAATTTGATAGAAAATGACGTCGACTTCACTATCAGCGCTATATTACATTGCTCAGAGTTCCTTCTACTGACTGTTGATGCAACTGTGGCATGTTTGCATAGAAAAGTTGTGGTTGTGTTTGAGAGCAACTGTTTTAAGTTACCCCAACAGTTTGACAGCCAGTACAGGCGTCTTGCTATTCTGACAGCTGTCAAAACATTGAGTGAGATCTGTCAAAAGTCAGTACACGTGTGAATGAAATTCGGTGAGCTGCGTGCTGCAGGATTGCTAGGAATTTAGGCCACCATTGTAATGCTCATACTAGTCGAATACATTTAGCTTCTTTTTTTTTTTATTGTTTAATGGTGGCTTGTCGGCTTCTATTATCTTGAGGTAATTTATTTATTTTTTCCATCACACAGATGCAAAACAGGATTTAACCCATTTGTGATTGTTTTCAGTCTCATCGTAAATTCTCTGCCCCACGCCACGGCTCTTTGGGCTTCCTTCCCAAGAAGAGAGCTCGCCGCCATCGTGGTAAAGTAAAGGCTTTCCCCAAGGACGACCAGAACAAGCCATGCCATTTGACTGCCTTCCTGGGCTACAAGGCTGGAATGACCCACGTTGTGCGTGAGGTCGACAGACCTGGCTCAAGTAAGTTTTCATTTATTTTCAAGTTGTCCCGTTGTAGTTAATTTATAAATTTGACTTTTCTGTTTGTAAAGGAGCTTCTTCTGATGCAGTGAATGTCTTTTTCAGAGACCAACAAGAAGGAGATCGTAGAAGCTGTGACAATCGTGGAGACTCCTCCCATGATTATTGTTGGAGTTGTTGGCTACATTGATACTCCCCGCGGCCTTCGTACCTTCAAGACCATCTTCGCTGAGCATTTGAGCGAGGAATGCAAACGTCGATTCTACAAGAACTGGTGTGTATTTGTCCCAAAGTAACACGATTGGTTATGTCAACATGTCGGGTCTTTTAAAGAGATGGCATGCTTTTGGCAGGATGTTGTGCCAAAACACTTTAATTAAATGCTTGTCAAAAGTAAGGTACTATTAATATGGATAAATTAGCATTAAAATTAGTAAGGCTTAATGCCATATATAATAATAAATACATTTGTAGATTCATAAAGACAGGACTGAAGTAACTTGTTCGAAAATTTCAAAATTGAGGTTAAGAAATATTAAGTTAGATCAATAACTGTATAAATGTGCTTAATTTGTCTGAGATCTACTTCTGTAGTGGGCTTGGACGCTCTGTGTGAGCCTACGTACTCTGCAGTTCCCCTCTCCACTCCAGTGATTGGTTGTGCGATGGGTCTGCGCTCTAGGGTGCGGGTACTCCGCTCAGAGTAGCTTCTCTGATGAGTACCACCGCTCCTTGTTAACAGGTACCGCTCAAAGAAGAAGGCCTTCACCAAGTACGCCAAGAAGTGGTCGGACGACCAGGGCAAGAAGGAGATCAACAAGGACTTCGCCAAGATGAAGAAGTACTGCTCCGTCATAAGGGTCATTGGCCACACCCAGGTTGGTAGCATTTGGGATGTTCTGCTAAGATTAAGATTTCATTGGAAGGCTTGCTAAAGTTTCCCAAAATGAAACGACCACATGTGCAAACTATTTCGTCTACTTGGAGGCTTTTGATCCAAGGAATAGTCTGAAAATCATCTGCACAATTTCTCTTAAAATTAATTTTGTGGATGTCTACATCGTAAAAATTTTGGATAAGATAATGTCATATATAGCCTTTATAGGAGCATTGCAAATTTAACTTAAATGCTCTATTTTGCTTGATTTGCTCAGATGAAACTGTTGAAGAAGAGGCAAAAGAAGGCCCACGTTATGGAAATCCAGGTGAACGGAGGAACCATCCCCCAGAAGGTTGACTGGGCTCGTGAACAGCTGGAGAAGCAGGTCCCTGTGACCCAGATCTTCGCCCAGGACGAGACTATTGATATCATTGGAGTCACCAAGGGCAAGGGATACAAGGGTGCGTATTGCTTTACACCTTGCTGTCAAGCCTGTCACGTTTCTGTTTGAGGAAGAGATAGATATTGTTTACTTCACGCACTATTTGAAAAGGATTATCCCTTAATTTCCAATATCATGGCAGAATTTAACAGTTCCATTGTGCCGTTGTGTAATGCCGGTTCCTTCCACCAGAGGTCCAATTAAGAAACCTTTTCCTCATTTATGAAAGCTCCTTGTGAGGCATAATCAATATTTAAGAGTGTAACCTTGAGAGTTGACTTGGTTTTAAAAATGATTGTCCATTTTCTCCCAACAGGTGTCACCAGCCGTTGGCACACAAAGAAGCTGCCCCGTAAGACTCACAAGGGTCTGCGTAAGGTCGCTTGTATCGGAGCTTGGCATCCTGCCCGTGTTGGTTTCTCAGTGGCCAGAGGTGGTCAGAAGGGATACCATCACAGAACCGAGATTAACAAGAAGATCTACCGTATTGGAGCCGGCATCCACACTAAAGACGGCAAAGTCATCAAGAACAACGCTTCAACTGAATTCGATTTGACCGAGAAGACCATCACCCCCTTGGGAGGATTCCCCCACTACGGAGAGGTCAACAACGATTACATTATGCTCTACGGGTGCACCATCGGACCCAAGAAGAGGGTATTGACTCTCAGAAAGGTATGTATATCTGAAGTAATGGACTAAGGGGGGCAATAATATGTTAACTTGAGCCATAAAATGACACTAAACTAAAGTTGTCTTTGATAACTGGTATTGTTCTAAGCTGCTTAGAGGATGACTTCTTTGATGACCTGGAAAGGATAACTGGATGTTCACAATTAATTTGAATGTTATTTTCTCGGTGGAAATTATGACGCATACATGTATACAATTCGAAGCGTTTCATCGCAATCAATCAAAATATCCTATATAGAAATAACAGCACTTAAGGACGCTGCCGAGTTTATACATACTATAATTATTGCTGGCCCCTTAATTTGAATTAAATGAAAAAAATAGCATGCAATGCATGCATCGGGTCCTTGGTCTATTTCAACAAGTTGGGCCTCTTCAATTTTCTACCAACAATCTATCAAGTTAGGTATAAGAAAGCAGTAAATTGTGACTATGCACAAGAGGGCAGCACAGTCCAGCTTTTGGTGTGTATACAGAAACCAGTTTTTGTGTGAAGTGCTGACAGCTCAGAAGACATATGTTGAATAGAAGAAAATTTGAGCACTGATAAGCACAATATTGTAGCCAGGGGTGCATAAGCACCATCTTGATCACAAGGGCATATCTGTTGGGGTTGTCATTTTGTCTGTGAAATGTTTTAGTGAGTACACCAACTTTGCCTGTTCACAGGAAATGAAGCTGACGACAATGGTCTTGGAATGAATTCCAAGGACCCAAAAAAGTGTATATATATTTATACCATTCGACACCTCTGTCAGCCAATCGTGAGCCAGTATTTCACTGCAATAAAAACCCACATTCTTTGTTGTCCAGTTATTCTCCCATGGGAGAATAATAAGTGAAGCTGTGAAAAACCCAAAGCAACAAATGACAAGTTTCAGTTTTGTCTTATGGTATAAGCCGGTTATTCACCGCGGGATCGGCAATATGTGTTTATCACAGCTCGGGCTAACGCCCTCGCTGGATAAATCACATATTGCCTCTCCCTAGGTGAATAACCTATACTAATTAGCTTTAGAAATAACAGATTTTATCTTGGGTCTTTCAGTCTCTCCTTGTGCACACCAGCAGAAAGGCCATGGAGAAGATCAACTTGAAGTTCATCGACACCAGCAGCAAGTTCGGACACGGTCGCTTCCAGACCCACCAGGAAAAGACGGCCTTCATGGTAAGATAGTCCTCAAACCTTTGTTCTGGGCATTTTTGATTTTCGAAATAGACTATGGCGCATTCTAACTATGGACTTTCGAAGTCGCCGATTTAGGAGTGATTGTGGAGTTAATGCTCATCCACATAAGTGTAAATGAAATTTAAACTTGCAGTATACACTTGATAAGAGGATTAGTAAAACTCAAGACAATAAATTGGCTGAGTATATATTGTCAATACTATGGCAAACACATTTTGCTTGTTGTGAATTATTCTTCTGCCAAGGACTGCCTATTTGCAAGGCTCTCTAAATTATGAATTACATGTGCAATAGTTGGATATGAAGCTTGTTCTCAACATGACTGATGTCTATAAATGTACAGTTGCCATGTAATGGAGATCATTACATTTATTGCTGGTCAATTTATATTGCTCATCTTGTTGGCTTTTAAGAATATTTCACTATTAAAAATGTTTTTCTTTTCCAGGGTCCCCTCAAGAAGGACAACACCAAGGAAGAGCTGGCTGCCTAAAGAGAAGTGGCGCTGGAGCAGTCATGAATTTATTTGCAATGTCACCTGCAGTGCAACAAATAAAAAAAAGTCTATACAAATTGAGGTCTTCTTGTTATGGCCAGTTTTGTAATACAGACTGGTGAAGATTGACTGCTGATGATGGTTGGAATAATCGTGAAGTCCTGGAATTTCCAGGCAATGTTGTGGCTCCATGGTTAGGGCTCCTGCTGAAGTGGCAATTGGTTTCTATTTCCCTGTCAGGCGTTTGGTTTCTTGGCAATCGCATTCTATGTTTATGCTGAACTTCTGTGGTCTAAATGGTTGGTTCGGGTGGCTCTTGTGGACAAGCAATCCAGAATATCTCTGGAGATGGGTTGCTTATAGTCTCCTAGGGCAGTCAGGTGAAAATAAGAATTGCATGCTGCTGCCACCTTGCACAAAAGTTGATTTTCTATGATACAGCATTGCAGTCCCAAGAAATAGTTTCAATTTCATTGCACATTCACAAAATTTCTATTCAACATCGATGTATACCAGAGGCCGACTCGGCAATCACATTCTCTAAGTAGAAGACGAGGCCATCAACACACTCAGAAACCGCCCCGGTGTCTTCCAGACAAAATTGTGTGTTCCTCTGGTTGAAAGTTGGTGGACGCTCGCAGGAGCTCGCGGAATAGCACACTAGTCACTAGGTGGCAACACAAGACAGCATGTGTTCTGATCTGTGGCAATGCAAGAGCAGTCCACTTGTAGACAGCTCCTAGGGGCTACTAATCTGGCAGTCCACTTGTAGGCAGCTCCTAGCGGCTACTAATCTGATCTGTCCCATTGCAGTGGGGCCCCTGTCTGGAAATGGACCAGCATGCCAGCAAAGGGGGGGGGGGGGGTTGAGTGGGGCTGTGCTGGTCTGGTAAATGCCCGAGTGGTTTCGTTTTTCTCCGTGAATTGCGCTAAAGCTTCTAGTAAACTTCAGTTAAAAGATCAGATATCAAACTAGTTACACAGAGAAAGACATTTCTTAAAGTTGAATCCCACACTTGGCAAGAAATCTAAAATCCGTGAGATATTCATGAAACTTTGCCAAGAAGTTCTTCAAAAAGAAAGCTTTCCAATGTAAAAAAAATTGGCGGGCTATCCAACATAATTTTCGAACTATGATCTTTTCAAAATCGTATGTCATTACATTAAAACATACAGTAAAATACTAAAAAAGTGTGGGATTTATAACGAAAAGCAGCGTCACTCGAACAGTATCCATGAGATATTTATGAAAAATTAAAGGAATATAGCTGAAAATACACTTGATTGAAAAACAAGTCTTTGAAGGGGGTTACCGTTATTTTTTGAGAGTTACATGGTGTACAATATGAGAAAATTATGAAAATTAACTAATTTCAAATCCCCTAAATTTAGGTTGGAAAGATGTATATGTCTATCTATAAACTCAGCAACATGAAAAACGCACATATTTTGGAACAGCTTAAAAAGTAACTTATGTAGATATTTCTATGAAACTTAACACTGATGTCAGTTGACATCTCTTATGAGAGTCCAGAAAATTTCACAAAGAAATGATGTGAAACGGCTGGCTTAGGCCACTTTTAGTGCAACATGTCCAAAAACCAATATCACAACCAATGCAAATTGGTCCAAAATCGATTTCATGGGAAGTCTGTCACAGCTCAATACAATATTTGGAGTCTGGAAATATTCAAGGTTGTCACTCAAAGCTTTTTATAGGATTTTGTGAGTTTTTACTTGCTTTTTCTGCCAAGTTAGTGTTTTTCACATTTGGTTGTCACATCTGTGGTGGCCGCCATTCCCGCTTGGTGCCGCTGGACTTCATCTCGGGTCCTCTTGCGGAGTCGCGGTCTGGCGAGATCTGGCGAGGTTTCTGCAAAACCTAAATTGAAGCCTCATGAAAGTGCGAAAGTCTGATAACTTGTTTTTAGGCCTATCACAACTAGGGGAGAGCGGGGCACAGTGAGACACTTTTTTTATTTTCAAGTGTTCCAAAATGTTGACAGCAACGAGTTAAATGAGATCAGGTCCACATTATAGATAATGACGTTGGGTATATTGTCCAGTAGTTTCAGGTTCCTACCTTTTACAGGTTTGGAGAAATTTTGAGTTATGTCCATGCTCGTTAAGTGTCTCACTGTGCCCGTGGGCGGGGCACAGTGAGACAGCAGGCGGGGCACAATGAGACAGGGCATCTGCTGCCATAACCGCCGATCCTCAGGACCTGCGGAATTGTTCTATCAATTGTTGCTAAACAGACTACTGTACTCTAATAAAAGAAGCTGGCTAGGTGATTTTTTAGGTCCTTTTTCGAGCATGTTTCGAAACTTCATCGCACAGGACACATGCACGACTTATTTAAGCTGCCGCAAAAAATAAACTGAAACTGCTGGTCACGTGACAGCGCTGGTCATGTGACAGCCTCGATGTTTGTTGTGGACAAACCTTCGTTTAGGTAAAACCAAAACTGACAATTTATGCACAACAAACACAAAATTTTAAGTTTGAAATTTTTTATTAAAAACTTAATTAAAAAATTTGCAAGTGAACGGGGCTACTCACTCTATCAAAAAGGCTGGGAGAATCCGAGCCTGCTAAAACCTAAGCTAACTAACAAAGCTCGGAGGGCGAGATAAAACGACCAGGAGGTTGAACACATGAGGATCAGGTGAACAAGCTCCACTAATAAACTAAATAGGAGGTTGGACACATGAGATTCAGGTGAACAAGCTCCAGTTAAGAAAATAAATGGAAACTAGCTAGAACGTGGGGTAAAGAAGATACCCAAACGAACGAGGAAGGAGTGAGAGCCCCAAGTGAGTTAAGATGACATTTGTTGTTGGGCTGAGGCGATTGAATGGGACTTAGTACGAATATACCTAGTATAGCATGAAGAATTCCGTCTCCCAAGGACTTTGAGGAGGTGGTCTTGGACGCCTGATGCCGCACCGGAGGTGCATGCACCTATCCTAAAAGAGTGACCACTATAATGGCTGTCGGAGTAGCCGGCCGAGATGAGAGTTTTCTTGAGGTAGGAAATGAAGGTGCTACGAGTTAGTGGTGAAGAGGAGTACTTGGACTCCACGAACAGTGGGGAGAGAGGAGACGCTCCCAGGCTGCGCCGTAAATTTAGATAATTTGACATTAAAGTGACTGGCTTTAAGGGGTCGGTATTGAAGATAGGCACTGGAACACCCTGAGAGAAGGGGTCTGTTTTAGAAGTTCTCAACAGCAAAATGAACCTAGACAAGTCAGAATCTACCGTAACATCTGAAATTAACAAGTGAGTGGCGGCAAGGGAAGTTACAGTGAACTCGCCGCAACGTAGAAAACCATAAAATGCAGTACAAAATACAGCTTGCAACATAATATCCACAAAGTTGGAGAACAGCCTCCTAGACAGACATGCACATAAATGATTCAACACAGTAAAAGTGATGGGCAAACGCAGGCCCTTGTTGAGATTAAATTGAGTCTTTTTGATCGCACGCAAAATATATGATAATTGAAGAGTCTGATTCAAAATGTCAACATTATTACACTTAATGTAATGAAATCGAATGCCAGCCAAATATAGTTTCACAGTGTCAAATCTTAAATTTTAGCTGGACTGACAAAAAGTCACAAATGCAGTCAGGATGCGCTCATCAACAGGAGGTAAGAATCCATTAGGTAGGCGTGCCAATCCGAAGGACATGGCCAGGAAGCGCAGGAAAGTGGCCAAAGCAGAGTCATAAGTGGCCCGAGTCGACTTGCTGAGGGCATGGGCCCACAGCCGAGAGGTCTGGTCCGTTAAGACATCAGGAGGTCCTTCCAGGGGATGCAGGGAGTTTGGTTGGGGTCCGCTTGAGGGGCCAAGCAGAAGAACTTGTTCATCTGGAAACGGGAAAGAGAATCAGCAATGTCATTATCTACACCCGGAATGTGCTTGGCATGGATGGTGTAATTGAACAAAGAAGAATGGTAAGTCAGTTTGCGAATCAATTTCATGATGCTAGGGACCCTTTTGTATAATTTACACCGTTCCCAGATTGTCACAGTAAAAAAGAATCCGTTTCTTTGCCCAACTTTTGCCCCACAACACACAAGCCATGACAATTGGGTAGAGTTCACACAAGGCCATAGATTGTTTCTCAAAGTAAAAGTCTGGAGGAAAGATTCCCTGAAACCAGTGGGTTTGGTAGAACCCTCCGAAGGAATTAGGGGTAGCGTCAGTGTATAAGGTAGGCCTAATATCCGCCGCCAAGGTAATGTTATCGTCCAGGAAGAAACTGGCCCCATTCCATTTCCGAAGGAAGGTGGCCCACATGTTTAAATCTGATCTGACATCAGGAGTCAGAGTCACATGGTGATGTAACTCCTTCACTGAAGTGGATAGCGAAATGAGGTGGGACACGAAGGATCGGCCCGGGCGGACCACCTTGCTGGCGAAACTCATGTGTCCCAAAAAAGATAACAGTTCCTTCTTTGTGCAGGATCGCCGGGAAGCGAAAGTGTCCAATAGATCCAGAATCCTGAGAGTTTTTTGAGGAGGAAGCCTGGCTTCCATCTTTTCAGAGTCCAAAATAATTCCAAGATATTCAAGGGAAGTCGCAGGGCCCTCCGTTTTGTGGGGGGCTATGGGAACTCTTAGGGAGTGGAAAATGTTAAGGAACTTCTCCTTGATAGAGTCAGCCTCAGAGTTTGGAGGAACGACAACCAAGAAATCGTCAAGTAAATGCAACACATCAGGAATTGCATAATTGTTCTGAGTAATCCAGCATATGGCCACCGACAAATTGTCAAATATTTTAGGACTCGAGCGGCTCCCGAATACCAATCGTGAGAAGAAATAAAATTTCCCTTCCCAAGAAATGCCATGAAAAGGCCACAGATCAGGTCGAATTGGCAAAAGCTTGAATGCATCAGAAATGTCAGTTTTAATGAGTAAAGATCCTACGCCCAGTTTTTTGATCACTTGAATGGCATCATCTATTCGTACATACTGCAAGGAGTGTGTCTCCTTGTCCATGAGACTGTTCAAGCTTGGGTGATCAGCATTATTGTGAGGGGCTGACATATCGACGATAAGGCGTTTCTTTTTAGTGTACTTGTGTTCCGCCACGCCAATGGGATTAATCCGGAAATCCGAGTACGGAATAGAGTCAAAAGGGCCCTGCAAGAAACCCTTAGAAATTTCTTTTTTAAAGAGAGTCCGCACAGCAATAGGATCCTTGAGGCTGGACTGCAGGTTTTTACAAATTAAAGACTCCTTAGGCAAAGAAGAGAATCCAGAGGCGCTGGCACTTTGGGGCACGGAAGCCGTAGGACGAGTTGAAGTTATTGCAAACTTCCTTGGACTGGTGAAAGGTGCGGGTCCTGCCATGGGCGTCGACAGTGCTGTCCTTGTTACCATCAGAATTGGCCCCAGTGTTGGCCCTGTTCCGGTCGTTGTGCCTTGGCCAGTCATTGTGTCTGTCATTAGAGCGAAAGTTCATTCTGGGTTGTTCAAGCTCTTGCGGACAGAAACCTGGACCGTGGGTCGAACTGCCGCAGATAGGGCAAGAGTGAACATGGCGCCCAGAGAAAATGTTGTTGAACAGCATCTCATCTCGAATCGACCAGTCGACCGCGATATTATCGTGGCGAAGAACTGCAGCAGCAGTTTGAGCGAATTTGCAATGGTCGTAAAATCCATTACCGGGAAATCTGGAGGCCATGTTCACAATGCTACGTTCGTAGATGTCCAGCTCCGGACGACGGTGAGGGTAGGCTGCACACATGATGGCCTTGTAGATTGAGAAGGCCTCAATAAATTGGGAAATTGTCAATGGCTTGTTGGGGGCCTTATATTCCCTTGACAAGTCGAGTCTTTCGGTATTGTCCCCCGAACCCCGAAAGTAAGGAATAAGCAGAGCAGCAAGGTTGATGTCCTTACCTTGGACTATTGCCTGTCGCAAGGCAGGAGAGACGGTGACAGCTTCTGGCAAGCTCTGAACTGCATAACCATAACGGGTGCGAACTACTCCTGTCAGTGGTCTGGGGCAGGGCCCAGCAATCTGGTCTGGACTTCCAGCTGCTGCACTTGGGGTGTGTAGGCTTCCAACTGGAGCACTTTGAGTCTGCAGGCCGATTTGAGCATAAGCGGATGTAAGGTCAAACTCACGTGGCTGAGCAGGCCAATGTTGTGGCTGGTACATCTGGTTTGACAGCTGACTTTGGTTTGACAGCTGCTGGAGAGGTCGTTGACCCTGAGCCCACTCAACTGACAGCTGGGGTTGTTCCAAGCTGAGGGGCTGCTGCACTCGTAGTTCCGGGGCTGGCGTTGGTCGTGTAACACTGTCTGGGGCTGTAGGGGCTGCTGGTGTACGTCTTTCAGACTCCAGGGCCGTCAGACGCTCCTTTACTGACTCCAAATTGTCCAAGATGCCAGTCAAAATATCATCCATCTCGTTCCCGCCATTTTCCGAGCGAGCGAGCGGTGCATTCTGGGAAGGCATCACCTCGCCTCATGGTGCGCCCATAGCCTCCTTGATCAAGTTTATCAAGATCCGCCGTTTTGAGTTGGACTGGAACGGTATGTTCAGCCTCTGGCACTCCTCCTTTAGCTTAGAAAGTGTCCAATTGTCAATTAAATCCGGATGGTAGGGTAGATCGTAAGGAGCGGACCTCGTGGCGGCAGAGCGAGCCCCTCGATGAGATCGACCGGCGCCTCTCATTTTTACAAATTTTCCCTTGGCTGATCGCGCTATAAGCACGCTTCTGCGGCCACTACGGGCTTGACACAGTCTACAAATGTTCCAGAACAGTCTGAGAATAGTTTGTGTAAAATCCAGCCACAGGCAGGCACGAAATCTTGTGAATATAAGCCAGAATTTGAGAGCGAATAGAAGCGTCCGGTCGTAACAAAAATAAACTGAAACTGCTGGTCATGTGACAGCGCTGGTCATGTGACAGCCTCGATGTGGGGTTTGTTTTTGTTGCGCACAAACCATCGTTTAGGTAAAACCAAAACTGACAATAAAAGGTTCTTACACTCTCTGCTAGTTTTATCAAATCAAAATGAAAAAATGTAACAGGTACATATGATGTCATCCATATCCAAAAAATAGCTCATCTCGTAAAAAACTGAGAAACTGCATGAATGATGGTAAAGTAACTGAGATTTAACAAAAATACCAGTTTCCATTGTTATTAATGATTTTACAATTAACTGATTATATTTCATGAAAAAAATTATGAATATACTTCAATTCAATATGTAAAAACATAGGCTGCGCAGCAGCAAACCTTCAGCGAATAACACATTTAGAAGATTACAATTACATCATAAAATTGGTGTGTTTACCAAATTCCGTATATTATAGTTATGCAACAGTGGTCGAGTAATGGCATTCTAATATCTGTTATTTACCTGCTGCCCTGCGATCTACCTGTGTGCTTGCCAGGGTTTGTAAAAGCAGGGAAAGGCCTTATTATACTAATTTACTTACATTATGGTACGGTTTTATGCATGCACCAATTTTTTTCCGAT
Organism: Platynereis dumerilii; assembly: GCA_026936325.1. Classification (NCBI taxonomy): domain Eukaryota; kingdom Metazoa; phylum Annelida; class Polychaeta; order Phyllodocida; family Nereididae; genus Platynereis; species Platynereis dumerilii. The sequence continues at coordinate 2,392,951 of JAPTHN010000038.1, read as the reverse complement.
CATTCAAAAAGTGTTAAATACAAGTCAAAAAGCACTGCTACATTTTATAGGTGATACGTGTAGGAAATGGCATTGCTGTATATGCAATAGTGGCCACATTTTGGCTCCTATAAGAAAATAAGTATTTTTAATATTTGTTCTCAATATTACAAAAAGTATAGAATATGTATCAGTCAGACCATGAAAAGGCACAACTAAACCATATAAGTCATAAGTGTACCAAACTTTATCCATGTACATGCAATAGTGACCAAGTCTTGGACCAGAAACAAAAAATATATTTTTTCTCTTTTTTTTCAATATTTCAAATAGCATTTAATATTTTCCACCAGACCTTTCAAAGGGCACAACTAGACCTTATAGGCCATGTGTGTACCAAACCTTATCCATTTACATGCAGTAGTGACCGAGTCTCAGCCCAAAAACTAAAAAAATACATATTTTTCTATTTTCCAAATTTTTGCAAAAAGTATAGAATATCCATCAATGAGACCATCAAAAGGCACAACTTGACCATATAGGCCACATCTGTACCAAATTTCATAAGTGCACATGCCATAGTGACTGAGATTTGGCCCGGAAACGAACAAAAATAATTTTTATATTTTCTCAATTATTTCAAAAGGTATTGAATATCTATCAATTAGACCATCAAAAGGCACAACTAGACCATACAGGCTATATGTGTACCAAATTTCATCCATGTACACTCAATAGAGGCCGAGTGCTAGCCCGGAAACGATCTATCCGCCCGCCGCCCGCCCGCCCGCCGCCCGCCCGCCCGCCCACCCGCCCGCCCGCCCGCCCGCCCGGCGGACGGACAACATTTTTACCCAAGTGATTACAATACCTTCTTCGAACTTCGTTCGCTGAAGGTAAAAACAGATGATGCACGCAGGTCGCAGGTGTTCAGTTCGTTTTAAGTGAGCACTACAAAGTCTGGGCCGCGTTTCATGACTTCTGGTTTCCATGGCAACAGATTAAGCATTTATTTTTAATTTAATGATCTGATTTTTTGGGAGTTATTTGAAAATTACGTCAATGTTATCTGACCCAAATATCATGTTTCTACATCAAATCTAGCAAAAGTTATGACTAGTTGGACAGAACTTATGGAAAACCCCTCGTACACAATATATGAACTAAGGCAATCAAATGAGGAACAAAGTAAATGCTGCCTAATGCCAAATAATTTAATCCAATTTGATTTCAAGGCTTATCAATAATGGTATAGAAACTATAGATCTCCAATTCTTTGTGAATCTTAACTCTTCAATGAAGGCTTAGTTTTAACTAAGAGCGATTGAGTTAAACATTCATGGCCGCAGGGGCCTCTTTGGCATATAACCTTTATGTGCCTCTTGGTGTGTCTCTATCCTGTTTTCCACTGTTGGGCTTTCACAACTCCTTTAAACCCTTCTCTATAAAATCACACGTCGCTGCTTCACAGCGTCGCTTTGTTAAACGAACTCTTGCACGTAGCACATCGCTTGGAGTACACCTGCACTACATCTGCACTCAACGAGGCCATGCTGCTGGCTATGTCATCTGTCATCTCATAACTTCATCTATTCTCCATTATTACGTCCGTATATCACCGATTCTTCGTCCGTGTCAGCTGAAGCTTTCTACTGGAGTATTTGCCACCCGCGGTTTGGTCATCCCGGCTAACTGCGCACTTGGGTAGCACGGCCAAGCTCTGGGCCCCTACCCTCGTGATAACGTCGTGCTAGTTGCACTGCCATCGTTACGATAGTGTCACCTGTGGCTTAAAGTTTACGGTTGTGAGAGGAGAATCCTGGCAGCTGGATTGGAGTTATCAACTTTTCGAGGGTACTCGCTACGTTGTGCTTGAACTTTTCTAGAATTTCACCTGTGTTGCGAGAAAGTCAATTCGTTTTTGGGCGACTACTGCGCTTCGGTTGTCAATTTTCCGTGAGAGCGCTATCTGGCTAAGTCTCCGGCACCTAAGTCCGTGGGAGCATAGAGCCAGCAGAATGGGGAAGAATAAGGTCCACTGTTGTTCTACATGCCGTCAGCCCGTGAAGGGGCACGAGGGAGCGACCGGCAAGGGCTGCAAATACTATCAAGGGCCGCCGGCTCAGGACCAGCCGAATTTGTCAAGGCAGCAGCGGAGACAGCCCCCCCCAGATTTCCCTGAGTTCGATTCGCTGGGCGACACGAGTCCGGACCGGACTGTCTACAGGCATCAGCAGCCTCCTTCTGCGGTCAGATTCGCCCCGAACGTCGATGCCCGGGGCAACTATGTTCGATCTCCTTCATCCCTGGGGTCCCCACCCCATCGTTCGTCGTCTCCAGGGCGTTACGACGACCCCCGTTCTCACGAGGGCTTCACCTACGGTCGCCATATAGACCATGGAAACTTCGCCCCACCCCCACCCCCACACGTAGACTATGGGAGTCACAGCCTGCCGCCACCTCTCTGGCGCAGAGAGCCCCCCCCCAAGAACAGTTACGTGATCACAGTGATGGCCGTGCGGGCTGGGGTGGCCACCGGCGGGAAAATGTCTGGGAATTACCACGTAATATACATCCCGCTCGTACGTCTTCGTCCCATTACCTGGGAGCCGTGGATTCGGGTCCTGCTGGAGCAGGTGCCCCCCACGCTTTCGCAGAGCAGCAGCCAGCTGCCACCCATACGAACATTGCTAACCCCCATACGAACAATGCTGGATTTCCATTGGAGGTCGGGATGGAATTTCTTACCCCCGGACCGTGAACACTGCGTTGAATGGTGAGTTTGCCTCTTTGGATGAGTTTCTCGATTGCAATGCTGATACTGATGAGATTAAGTCTTTTGTTGACCCAAATGGCATGGTTCAGGTTAGGTCAGTTAGAGCCAAGAGGTCAATCGTATCCTTATATAAATGGTTAGAGGCCTGGCTCATCTACATGATGCTAATGGCCAAGGCTCAGGGATTTGCTACCTTTTACCAGATGGCTAGGTATATGGGCTTTATTCTCAACATAGCCCAGAAGTTCAAAATTGCTAGTGTTCTCTCTTACGATGTGAGACATCGCCAGCGCTTAGCCCAGACTGGCAGTGTGGAGTTCAGTAGACTTGATCATGAGTTATTTGTTACTACGTTTGATGTCAATGCTGCTAAGAGCAATAAATGCCTTAAATGTGGTGCTAGTGATCACGCCTCAGCCGACTGTGTTCGTAGGACAGCTTCTGGGAATGGTGGCCTTAACAATAGAGGTGCTTCATCTGGTTCTAACGCAGGGGGATCTAATTTTCGTGGCCCACAGAAACCATTTGTTGACAGGTCCACCGAGATATGCTTCATGTTTCAATTCAGAAAGTGTACATGGGCGGACAAGTGCCAGAGACGCCACGTGTGCGCCACTTGTCAGGGCCCTGAGCCCCAGTGCGCGTGTCCCAACGCCAAGTGTAAGGCAGCCACCTTCAGCTCTATGGTCACCGGCACTTAATGTTCACTTCTGGGAGGTCAACGTCCCTACCGTGTTTTCTAGGGAGCGTTCACAGTCCATTCTCAATTCTATCGTCTCTGGTGTTAGGATTGGTAGACCCCCCCTGACACTGTTATTGTTAACCCTAATTGGCCTTCAGCCATTGAATTCAGGAGTCAGGTTACATCCATTATTCAGGCCGATCTGGAGGCCGGGCGACTCCATGGCCCCTTTTACGACCCCCCCTTCGACAGTTTCATAGTTTCCCCGCTGGGGGCGTTCCCCAAGAAAAATTCAACGAAGGTCAGGGTCATACATGATTTATCCTTCCCGTCTGTGGGTTCAGTCAATTCGCTCATTCCTGCTGAGGATTTCACTTTGAAATATGCTTCAATTGATGACGCAGTTGCGTTTATTACTTCAATGGAGAGTGAGTCGGTCTTCATGGCGAAGATGGATCTCCAAGATGCGTTCAAATTCATATTTATAGACCCTGTTGATTGGCCCCTCATGGGGTTTTCCTGGATGGACGGTGCGGGTCGCACCCAGTATTTCTTCAGTAAAGTCTTGAATTTTGGATTAAGGTCCGCTCCCTACCTTTTCGATAGCATAGCTGGTCCGTTATTAGACATCATGTTTAGCAGGGGTCTTAGACAGTCCACGGTCAGATACGTCGACGATTTTTTGATAATATCTCCGTCAGCTGTTGAGTGTACGGCTGATCTCAACCTCATGTTGTCTATTGCTAGGGACTCAGGGTTTGTCATTCAGCAGTCGAAAGTGTCAGCCCCTTCCAAGGTTATCGAATTTCTAGGAATAGTGATCGATACGCAGCGCGGTGAGCTGCGCATTTCTAAGGAGAGACTTGACGATTTGAAGGCCGAGGTGATTCACTGGTTGGATGTTGGTGTGGTGACCAAGAGGAAACTTCTCAGTATTATAGGCAAGTGTGCTTTTGCCGCGAAGGTTATTAGGGCGGGTAAGCCCTTCCTCTCTAGACTGTTTGCTGCTGCCAGGTCTGTTCCGTTTCTGCATCACAAGATCAAGTTGTCAGCTGAGGCCAGGTTGGATCTCGAGTGGTGGGCAAAATGTATCGCTGCACACAACGGGGTCACACTTTACAAGCCAGACTGGCTGGGTGCAGTCAGGCATGTCCATACTGATGCCTCGTCACGGGGGCTGGGCGCGTGCCTGGATTTCTCGGAATGGTTTTCATTGTCTTATACTGGGTCGCGCGCCTGGATGTTGAACCACTCAATCAACTGGCGCGAGATGCATGTTGCTGTCTTAGCGCTCCACACATGGGCCCCTTCTCTTCGAGGTGCGAGCGTTATCTTTCATATTGACAACATGGTCACCTGTAATGTTCTCAATTCAGCCTACTCCCAGGTCGCGGAGTTCATGTTCTTTGTGAGACACTGGTTCATGATCCTTGAGTGTCATAATATTAACATTGCACCGGTCTACATCAATACGTTAGATAATATTGATGCTGACGACTTAAGCCGTCTCCGCGTTGATCAATTTCTCACTCGTAATCCAACGGCTTCTCGGGCCATGACGTGGCCCAATGAGGACTTTATGACTTTTGACTATTAGGTCATTCTTTTGATCTTTCAGGTCTTGACGCCAGGGTGTCCGCTCTCATTGCATCGGGTTGGGCCCCGCGCACCAGGTCAGCTTATTCTGCGGCCATCTCACGTTACTGTAAGTTCGCAGACTCCTTCTCCATCCGTCCTCTACCACTTTCGGAGAATAACTTGCTTAGATATGTTGCCTTTCTTGCTTCACAGGGATTAACTAGTTCAACTATTTCTAATTACTTGTCAGGCCTACGTGCCTGGGTCATTGCCCTGGGGGGCAATGAACCCACTATCTGGACGCCAAGGCTACGCCTGGCTGTGAAGGCAGTGTCACGTACTGACGCGCCACCTAGGCAGGTTAGGCCCATTACCTTTCAACTCTTGTCCCAAATTATCTTATCACTTTCTCATAGTCAGGATAGTTTAATGATAGCTTCCGCCATACTTCTACACTACTTTGCCTGTCTCAGGTCTTCTGAGTTGTGTTTGGACCCAAATACTGGTATAGCCCCCCTTCGTTCCTCGGTCACCTTCCCTCGGTTAGTAGAATGGTCTTGTCTGTAGCTTCCTCGAAGACAGCCCATAGGGGTTTCCAGGTTCACGTAGGTTGTTCGGGCCATTCCATTTGTGCGCCTTGCACCCTCAGGTATTACTTATCCTGTTTCCCCGCCCCATCCACCTCCTATCTGTTCACTACTTCCGCTGGTCTCCCTCTCGATTATCAAATTTATAACGCCTCTTTAAAATCTCTTATTACTAGAGTGGGTCATGACCCCACATTTTACTCCACTCATTCATTGAGGGCCGGGTCTGCCACTCAGGCAGCCCGAGCTGGCTTACCTGAAACCCAGATTCAGAGACTGGGCAGGTGGCGGTCCGACGCTTATAAACTTTATTTAAGGCCGGACCCATCATCTTATTCACAACTCGCCCCTCACCTAGTTCATCAGTAATTTCACCTCTTCACCCCTCTTAGCCTGCAGCATGGCCTCATAAGCCCATGCACTTGCACCTCACAGCAATGCTCTTGGGTGTTTGCTCCTCAAACGTTTGGGCAACCCAGAGCATATCACATTCACTTATCTATGTCAACCTATCTGTGTGTCTACTCTCTCCTGTTATGTGTCATGTTCTATGTGTGTCTGAGTGTGTTTGATTTGTGTGTCTTACTTGCCTGTATTTAATAAAAGGGCACTGCGACCATTCTTAACCTACTACTCTTGTTTGTGTTTACTCAATGAAGGCTTAGTTTTAACTAAGAGCGATTGAGTTAAACATTCATGGCCGCAGGGGCCTCTTTGGCATATAACCTTTATGTGCCTCTTGGTGTGTCTCTATCCTGTTTTCCACTGTTGGGCTTTCACAACTCCTTTAAACCCTTCTCTATAAAATCACACGTCGCTGCTTCACAGCGTCGCTTTGTTAAACGAACCCGCCCACCCGCTCCTGTTTTTAGGTTCTGTAGGATTTTAAAAAGTGTTATTCCAAAATTAAATAGGAGCGGATTTACTCAAGTAAACCATTTTAAACCTACTCGTAAATTAAAAAACACTAGCCTACTGGTATTAGGATCACATCATTGAGCCTCAAAATTTCAAAATTTTCAAAATATTTAAAAATCTCATCTGTGTCAGTATGTTGTCGTTTTATTTGTCTGATGGAGTGCAAACTCTGAATTTATGCAATAAAATATATTGTATTTTCTATATGTACTCATGTATACTTCTACGTCACGGATGGCTTGACGGGTCTTAACCCAAAGTTAAGCACTACTGTATGAATTTCAATGAATTTCAAATGAACATTTCTATATTCCCGAAAGGGACGGAACATTGGGGCAACCCAGAGCATATCACATTCACTTATCTATGTCAACCTATCTGTGTGTCTACTCTCTCCTGTTATGTGTCATGTTCTATGTGTGTCTGAGTGTGTTTGATTTGTGTGTCTTACTTGCCTGTATTTAATAAAAGGGCACTGCGACCATTCTTAACCTACTACTCTTGTTTGTGTTTACTCAATGAATATCGAGATGATCTTAGAATTTTGAATCAGATAATCTAACTATCAAAAGTATGACTTTTCTAGAATAAGAGGTAACATTGTTAACTTCTTTCAGGAAATACGAAATTTAATAAAACAAAATGACATGATGTCAGTCTTCCTAAAGTGTAAGTTATTACAAAAAAACAAATATATAAACACCCGAGCAACACTCATGACTTGTCGAGAGTTAACAAATCCATGTTTAAACAAGGAATTTTTAGAATTTTCAGCCTGAAATAATGAATTTCAAGCCCAGCTCTGTATCACTGTGGACCGCAACCATATTTTTAAGAACTGACAGGAGATAAAAGCAAGAGCCTGAGCAGCTCTTCAATATTTGGAAAAATCTTCCTCACTATAATAATTCTTGCCGCATAGAAACAACTTATAATATTGTTAATAAATAAGGGCATAAACATAGCAACATCGTAATACTGTGATGAATCACAAGACAAGTCAAATTTAATTAAAATATTGGAATCCTTGTCATGCAACTGTAATAGGGGAACATGGGGACCGATGGGCCATCCTCTTAACTCCACATCAAAAACGTTTCTTAACATCTAATTTGCATTTTTAGTATTGCTTATCACATCTATGAATACCATATCGACCACTAATCAATAATTGATAGCACTAGCGTGTAGAAGGCAAAATGAAATTTTCAACATCTAAAAATTTTTTTTCTGATTCAGAAAAAGTTTAATATCTGATAAGTGTGTAGACTTGACGCAATATATTTTCTATGATGATCTGTCCTATATATTGGTGACAATTTACACATTGAATTTTAGGAACAAAACCATGTTTCACCAAAAAAGACGGGTTTAACTGTTCAGAAAGCTTTTGGGGACCGATGGGCCACCCAACATTGGGACCGACGGGCCACTATTTCTTGAGATTTTCTATAGGTGGCGTATTGGCATTGGGCTGGATATTAAAGTTTTTTATGGGAAAAAGCCCAATAGAACTGCAGCTTGCATCTTATCTTGATAAGTTTTGACTAAAATGAATGCCCTCGAATTTACAGTGATAGATTTGCCTTAGTAATGGCTTCAAACACAAAATGGGGGAAATTTAAATCATCCATATTCCATAATCACAAATTTTCAATCTAGGTAGTATTTGGGATATAATAAACATAAGAACCCCGTTCGACATTGATGAAATATTGAGTGTAAATTAAATTTTCACCAAAATACAAGCTAATGGAGGGTTATTGATGAATTTTATTGTTTTGATTCAAGATTTCTCCTGCAGGTGGCATACTAGTACAGTATGATTGGAAAATTTTACTTTTCCCCTAAAAATCTAAATGATTGACGGAAATGATTCATTGATGGAAAAAAATTAAAATATTCTCATTTTGTAATATTCATCAACAAATTTGAGGTATTAGATAAGATTTTGATGATCACGGTGGTTAGGTAGCCAAACTTCTGTATCAACCAAGTATCAAATAATCTTTTTTTCTTAGTGACCAATAACCCAATCGTTTTGGAATTCTCCAATATACATGTAGTTTTTAATGCATATCTGTTGATGTACTGCTAAAATACCATCTCAATAGATTGACTATTAAACTACAAAAAAGTAACTCATGACATTTGTGAAAATTAAGCTTTTTTTTTCAAAGTGTAAAATCTGGGCATATCTATATTCTTTCGATCTCTTATTGTCCTATACACTCAGATGGATTAAAAAAAAACATATTGGAAACAATCTTTGAATTCTTTATCCACCCTTTGGCAAGTTACTAACATGGTCCATCGGACCCCATGGGATGGCCCATCGGTCCCCATGGTTGGGGACCGATGGGCCACCATCTTTCTTGACAGAAAATGTGTTTTCTCATCTTTCTTGCAAGGTTTATCTATGTGAATCTCATATCATTTTAAAGAGAATTACACCAACTAATAGGGTACACAGTATGAATCCTTTATCTGAAGCAGATTTACCTCCATGGTTAATAATTTGTCAAGCGGCCTGTTGCGCACAGAGATAAAAATACGTAGTTGGTTTCATCCAAGTTTATTCAACGCAAAAGTAGTTGTTTGGTGAATCTGCATACAAAAATAAGAAAAGACAATAAGTTGCCTTGTAACTATAATGGTGGCTGAATTGTGAAGAAATGAACTAAATTGACAATATATTTAATTAAACTTACAAATCTTTGGACCACTGTAAAACGGTAAAACTCTGGCGCACAAGGTATCAAAGTAGCATCTTTTTCATCCATGAATTGACAAGTATTTAAACCATGTTGAATATTCTCTCAAAGATATTAGCTGAATGCCAGTAAGGAAATTGAAATTAACCACAACACATTTGTATGTTTGCCCTAACAAGATAGCTGTTAATTGGCTGTCTCTGAGAAAACCATGCAGGTTGTACAGTAAAGTGAAACGTGGCCCGAGCCGGATCTTAACGAAATTTTCACCAAACGCCCTTTAAACACAATAATGAAGGTTGGTTCAGTCCGTTTTTCTATAATTTCAATTCTTCCTTGATTTTACCCCACTTGAAAATAGGGTGTCAAGTGTGGCGCAAAATTCCTTTAACATGGGTTTCAATGGGAAAACATGCCAACTTTAGCACTATAGGAACCAAAGCGCAGCGCATGGTTTGAAAATTTTATGATGGAGGATGATTACCCATGACTTAAATATTCTAAATTCACTTTTTGTAGCGTGGAACACTCCTTCATAAGCTAGATACAAGCATTTTTAGATAGCGGCAGGTGGCAAATTTCTTTGCGTTTCACAAAAAATGAAAAAATACTAAAAATGTCATAATTCTGCTAATATTTGTCCAAATTTGACAATTTTAGTGTCTAACTATATGTTTTGGGCAATTCCGCACCTCTTGGGATGATTTTTATTTTGATTGGAGGTCAAGGTCACTGCCTAAGGTCAAGGTCAAAGTCAATTTTTTCTGTAATTTAATGATATTTCAAGTTTTATACCCCGATATCTATCAAAAAGTCCCATAATATCAATGCTTATTCAGCATAAACTGATTTTAGAAATTTCTAGGTATATGTTAGTATCCTAAACTGTATCAAAAACCTGTTTTTTTTAACCATAGGGGGCACTTTCAAATTTTCGAAATTTCATAATTTTTCCAAATTGCAGGTTAAATATTTTGAAGATGTCCATCAATCATTGTGCATTAATAATTCAGAGTTCAATGGATTGATGCTATTGCATGAGAGTCAAATAAGGGATTCTGGGCCAGAAAACAGAACTTAGAATATGATATGAATGTTTTCGGCGGCCATTATTGAAAATTTTGTCACCTCAGTTAATGTCAAAACTAATAGAGATAACAGAAAAGTTTTTGCTTCTATACCTATGTTTTCAGGGTCAAGGAATAACACAAAAAAATTTTTATCATTGTATGTTATGTAATATATGTGTAATTTGGCTGCCACAACAACATCAAAAAGTATCTTTGCTGATATCTGCGGAATATTGGAATAATTCTTAGGTCTATACCTATGTTTACATGGTCAGGGAATATGATACAGTCATATTCCATGCTCTATATGCTTTCAAGCACACACATTCATGCATTGATAATTGGACAATTTCACAATAGAAAATGGGAAGCATAAAGTATTTTGTAGTGTGAGATTTTTTTTTTACATCAGCTTTTCTCTTAAACTATAATTTTGGGGTAAGTGGTGCCATCTGCGCTTGGGCAAGTAATGCCAAGTCAAAGCTTTTGCGTCAAATAAAATCACCGTGGCCATTGTCAAAAATGCAAGTCTCAAAACTGATTAACCTTGTTGTTCGTCACACAATATCTTTTGATTACCATTTTGCTTGCTTGATGAAATGGAAAAAAGTGATATTTGACCTTATCACAGTTAAAGATGATGAAAGTAATACAATTTTAGTGTCATTGTTGGCCAACTCCCTACAGGAGCTTTTTGTTAAAATCAGCTGAGTCCTATCTGGCAAGGGTCAAAGGGTCGCGCCTTATTCTTGCAAGCTAGTTCTGTGATCAACAACCTTCCTTATGGCTCAGTTAAGGCCCACTGCAAAGTGGCCTGCCTACGTCACATGAACAGAAAATGATTTCAGCTACAAGTTGGGACGCTAATCTGCAAAGACCTCTAATCAAATAGTTTCTACGCACCATGTTAGCATGTAAATGAGTTTGACATCCGTAAAAAATTTCCCAACATAATATTTTCCATTTTGTCTTGAATTGTTCGCCTGATCATGGCTTTAAAACTGAACAAACATGTACTTTTGGTTTTGTATATTTATTGACACAAAATACAGTCTATTTATTTCTGATGATAGGCAATAGCACAGACACAAAGGCATATATGCCATGGCTAAAATACCAGTCATTGATAGACATGATAGTGATGGGTAGGGGAGAGCGGAGCACAGTGAGACACTTTTTTATTTTCAAGTGTTCCAAAATGTCGGCAGTAACAAGTTAAATGAGATCAAGTCCACATTATAGATAATGACATTGGGTATATGGTCCAGTAGTTTCAGGTTCCTGCCTTTTACAGGTTAGGAGTAATTTTGAGTTATGTCCATGCTCGTTAAGTGTCTCACTGTGAGACAGCAGGCGGGGCACAGTGAGACAGGGAACTACTGCCATAACCGCCGATCCTCAGCACCTGCAGAATTGTTCTAACAATTGTTGGTACAGAAGCGACTGTACTCTTATAAAAGCAGCTGGCCAGGTGACTTTTTTAGGTCCTTTTTTGAGCATGTTTCGAAACTACATCGCACAGGACACGTGCACAACTTATTTAACCTGCCGCACCTGTTACATACTTATCAGAATTCATACTGATGCTTCCCTTTTGATGTGACTCACTAAAATCAGTATTTTACAGCAGGAATTTTGTTTTTAATAGTGAATTGTGAGCTATGCATTATACTCAGGTCGTTTCGAGTGTATTTTGTGATGTCTCACTGTGCCCCGCCTCAAACTGTCTCACTGTGCCCAACGCGGCTCTCTTTATAAGATTTTTGAATCCTGCAGACAGAATGCCTGTATTGTGGTTCATCATCTCACTAAACTAAGACAAATAATCATGGTTTGAATCCCTGGCAATTGATTTGCATTATACCATTTTTCTTGGGAATTATAATAAAAAGCCATTTCGCAAAATTATTTAATATTTCTGGCTAAAAACCAAAATATTGAAATTCCACTCCCGATATGCTGTGTAGGCATTCAGGATATAGGACAGTCCTTCACTTACCTACTTTTTTTTTCTATACAAGAGAGGGTTGATCTGTAAACAGTACCAGCTAGACGCTACGGGCTTTGTCTCACTGTGCTTGCCGCCTCACTGTGTCCCGCTCTCCCCTATGCTATTCAATTCTGTGCACCTTTATACTAGCATAGTAGAAAGCAAAAGTTTTGATACTGTTTGCATTTGAAGGATGACTGCTAGCGTAGGGGAGACCAGGGCACATTGGACCGTGGGCACATTGGACCTTGGGGCACGTTGGACCTCGGGGCACGTTGGACCTTGGGGCACGTTGGACCTCCGAGCATGTTGGACCATCCCCAATATATATTTTTTAAAACATGGGCAGTTATTCAAATCACCTTTAGTGGTATGCCTTTTGGCCAAAATGTTTCATGAGCATTGGAGGAAAAGTGTAAATTCTATTTCAAGTTTCCTGATTTTCAGCATAAAAAGTTACTTTTTCCAAGTCTCAATGGCTAGGTTACCCTTCTTAAAATATGCGGGATCAAGTCAGACAAGTCTCGTAAATTGAAGTTTCCCAAGTTTAAATTCAAACTTATTAGCGAGGCATTCACATTTTTGTAAGAGGTTGGGATGGGACAGGTTGGACGAGCATGGCCGGGGCACATTGGACGTAAACTAGACTGACGGACAAAAAATAATCTGCAAAATGCCAGCTGCATAATTTCTAACATGAATAGAGCACCCAAGCCATTCCTGTACAATATGAGGGTAAAATCAATTCAGTTGACTAATCTGCTAGCCTTTCTAGCTGAAACAGGATTTATTAAAATTATCAGGGTAAATATTCTGATATAATCATTCTGCAATGACGCACAAGTGTGTGTTGTGATCTGTGAGAATAAAATGTAGTGTTTGCTCACTTTCTTATACTTTTGTGGACTTTCATACCATGGTCCAACCTGCCCCACATGGCGGTCCAACATGCCCCAAGTTCGGGGCATGTTAGACCATAAAAAAATATTTTCAAATTTATTTTTCTCCCCAACTATTGAAGGTAGATTGACTTGGTTTGACATAAGGCTACAGTTTGTCACATCTCACATTGTAGCAGAAATTTAGCACTGTTTGTACAGTCCATAAAAATCAACACCATGAGATTGTTGTTCTGCTGATACCAACTTGACTATAACTAAGCCTGGGGTGGCGCTGCAGTGCACTTTTGTGACGTATCTGCCCATTGTTTGTCAGATTGGTAGCGTCACAAATGTCAATGTTGTGCGAAATTGGATTAAAATTATCATAAATTGGCAAATATTGGACAAAAACAGCCCCAAAATATCACAGAAATGTGATATTCATATTACAACAGAGCTAAGCTATACATAGGTATGTGTACTTCTCCTGTGGGGCTTCTGGTTGCTGAGATATCCGGCTAAACATTTGTCCTCTGCTTGATGTGACAAACTGTAGTGTAGATGTTGAGATCTATGTCAGTCAGTAAAGAGATTTTACAAATATTTAGAGATTTTTTGATTGAGAGCCAAAAAATAAAAAATCAGACCAACGTGCCCCGGTCTCCCTACTTGAAAGCGTATCTATAGAGCATGGAAAATTACTGTATCATATTCCCTGACCATGTAAACATAGGTATAGACCTAAGAATTATTCCGATATTTCTGTAACATCCGCAGATATCAGCAAATATACTTGTTGTTGTTGTTGTGGAAGCCATAATACATATATATTACATAACATACAATGATAAAAATGTTTTTGTGTTATTCTTTGACCCTGAAAACATAGGTATAGAAACAAAAACTTTTCTGTTATCTCTATTAGTTTTAACGTTAACTGAGGTGACAAAATTTTCAATAATGGCCGCCGAAAACATTCATATCATATTCTAAGTTCTGTTTTCTGGCCCAGAATCCCTTATTTGACTCTCATGCAATAGCATCAATCCATTGAACTCTGAATTATCAATGCACAATGATCGATGGACATCTTCAAAACATTTAACCTGAAATTTGAAAAAATTATGAATTTTGAATTTTTGAAAGTGCCCCCTATGGTTAAAAAAAACAGGTTTTTGATACAGTTTAAGATACTAACATATACCTAGAAATTTACAAAATCAGTTTATGTTGAATAAGCATTGATATTATGGGACTTTTTGATAGATATCGGGGAATAAAACTTGAAATATCATTAAATTACAGAAAAAATTGACTTTGACCTTGACCTTAACCAGTGACCTTGACCTCCAATCAAAATAAAAATCATCCCAAGAGGTGCGGAATTGCCCAAAACATATAGTTAGACACTAAAATTGTCAAATTTGGACAAATATTAGCAGAATTATGACATTTTTAGTATTTTTTCATTTTTTGTGAAACACAAAGAAATTTGCCACCCTCCGCTATCTAAAAATGCTTATATCTAGCTTATGAAGGAGTGTTCCACGCTAAAAAAAGTGAATTTAGAATATTCAAGTCATGGGTAATCATCCTCCATCATAAAATTTTCAAACCATGCGCTGCGCTCTGGTTCCTATAGTGCTAAAGTTGGCATGTTTTCCCATTGAAACCCATGTTAAAGGAATTTTGCGCCACACTTGACACCCCATTTTCAAGTGGGGTAAAATCAAGGAAGAATTGAAATTATAGAAAAACGGACTTAACCAACCTTCATTATTGTGTTTAAAGGGCGTTTGGTGAAAATTTCGTTAAGATCCGGCTCGGTCCACGTTTCAGCCCCCGCATGGTTTTCTCAGAGACAGCCAATTAAACACACTAAAGGAAATGTACAGTGAAGGGTGTTGTGGAAGCTAACATGTTGACACTTTCTAACTGTTAACCACTAGTTACAACCAACACATTAATCAAAATTGAAAACATTGAACAACAAATGATTGTATGAAATTGAGAACAACATAATTATTAGAAATTGATGAAATTATTATTGACAGTGTACACTGGAGATAACACTCCCCACCTTGAAACCTTTATGGATTCAAACATCTTCAAATACAGCAAGTAATATACAAATGAGTACAGCATGAAAATAATTACAAGTATGTAATACAATGAATTGGAATTGTAAGCAATTGTCAGAAGTCCACGAGTTAACACATAAATGAAAAAGTGCATCAAGTCACATATCGACCAGAATGTCTGACAGTTCTTTTAGTTTTACACCTTGGCTTAACTTGCCTGCTAAGACTACCTTGATCAGCTGATCTAACATCATGTGATTGAACTTGACTAGACAACAGATCAAGATCTCGAACTGAGGTCATTGACCTCGTAAAATCATATTCAACATTTACAATGGAAGACTTGGCTTCACCAATTTGAACATCATTAATTTCAAGGTCACTCTTCAACTTGACACTGAGCTTCACAATCTGATCATCAGCTGTACATGGTTCGATGCTAATAACATTGGATGACACACCTTGGGGATTTGAATTTTTAGATCTACATCTCTTCGTTGGCCCACAAATAGACCAGCCAAGTGAAGTTCTAATTGCAAAAGGCTCATCATTTCTACCAACTCTTGTCTCTCTAGGGATCAACAATTCATGATTATCTTGACCTATCAAAATATCCACATTGGACTTAGCTACATAATCAGACAAGTCTTTTAGATGCTTGAACTTTGTTACATCAACATCATGTACCTTTGCAGGAATCTGATCCACAACATATACATTTGTAAGATGTACAACTGGACAATGAAATTTTGAATTGACATACATATCAACTACCATGGTACTCCTGTCTTCACCTGACTCACTCAAAGTATTCAAGGAGTAGTTGGTAATTTTGCCCGATAAGAATGCTGATTTGACTAGCTCACGCGAACAGAATGTATTTGTTGAAGCTGTATCCAACAAAGCTGAAGTATGCACCATGCCCTCAACTCTCACAGGAACAACAGGTAAACTAATTTCAGAATTACAACTTTGACTGCTAGCTGTGTATACTTGTGCCTCATTAACTTTTACATTGCTAACATTAACTTGAGCTTGATCAACATTTCCAGAATTTACATGAATAAATTTGGTGTGCTTGGCACCACAACCAGGAACTGTACAAACTGTTCGCCTTTTACAATCAGATACTAAGTGATTATCCATCAGACAATTTTCACATAATTGATGCTCACGTACAAACTCCAAACGCTGAACAGGTCGCATATCTTTGAAGGTTTGGCAATAGAAGAGCTTGTGATTCTCACCACAAGCTTTACAAGTGTATATCCTGCGTGGCTGAACATCTTGGGCAGAAGTTGAAAACGACGAGCTGACCTTGCTGGAAGATTGAACGGATGAATGTGATGTAGTTGAAGATTTGAGCGCAGAGCCATAAACGGGATCATTAGCATTATCTGATTTTCTAGTTACAAATTCAACAAATTTTTCAAAGCTGGGATAAGAATCAGTCATGGATTTAATTTTCAGAGCTTGTTCTCTCCACTTTTCTTGAAGACCATCTGGAAGACGTTTCATAATTTCAACTATGCACATTTGAGTGTCGATTTCGGGCAGCTTGTTCAAAGAAGAAAGCACAGCATAATAATTACGAAGATCATCTGCGAGTTGCTGAAGATCTGAAGGGGACTTGACAGACTTTCCTGATCTCAAACTCTTGATTATGCAATCGGAAATGAGATGAGCATTACCAAACCGCTGCTTCAGTATTTGACGAGCTTGCTCATAGCCTTCAGAACCACTCAACAAGCTACATTGGCGAATAGCATTATTGGCTCCTTTGGACGTATATTAAAGCAATCTGCTAAGTTTCAGAGCATCACTGACATTTGTATTTCCGACAAGTTCATCAAAGACAGCAAAGAATGTATTGTAACGTAGTGGATCACCATCGAAATTTTCAAGGGTTACTGCCGGTTGATTAACAAGGGAAAGCAAAGCTGACTGATCAGTTGAAGGAGGTTCAGTTTTCGTTTCAAGCAACTTCTTATCATCAGCAGAAGATTCAGATTGTCTTACAAAGTTTTTAGCTGATTTGAAAATTTCAAGGTATGGTTTTTGAACTTCGTCAAGGTACTTATCTGCGTCTTCAATATCAGGTTCTTCTGTAAGCAGGTCAAGGTAGGCATCATGAGTTGTCTTGAATTTTGCGAAGGCATCTTTGAGTTTATCAAGGTGTGATTTCACTTCTGGGATGTCTTCCTCGATAATGTAACGGTCCACAGCATTTCGGAATCTCGTGACCACAGCCTTCTGCGAACTGCGCTTATGCTTCAGTCCCTCTTTGTCACCCATGTTGTCGGTTCTTTAGATTTATTCACTGTTGCGCACAGAGATAAAAATACGTAGTTGGTTTCATCCAAGTTTATTCAACGCAAAAGTAGTTGTTTGGTGAATCTGCATACAAAAATAAGAAAAGACAATAAGTTGCCTTGTAACTATAATGGTGGCTGAATTGTGAAGAAATGAACTAAATTGACAATATATTTAATTAAACTTACAAATCTTTGGACCACTGTAAAACGGTAAAACTCTGGCGCACAAGGTATCAAAGTAGCATCTTTTTCATCCATGAATTGACAAGTATTTAAACCATGTTGAATATTCTCTCAAAGATATTAGCTGAATGCCAGTAAGGAAATTGAAATTAACCACAACACATTTGTATGTTTGCCCTAACAAGATAGCTGTTAAACACACTAAAGGAAATGTACAGTGAAGGGTGTTGTGGAAGCTAACATGTTGACACTTTCTAACTGTTAACCACTAGTTACAACCAACACATTAATCAAAATTGAAAACATTGAACAACAAATGATTGTATGAAATTGAGAACAACATAATTATTAGAAATTGATGAAATTATTATTGACAGTGTACACTGGAGATAACACGGCCCATCGGTCCCCGCTCTCCCATACTACTCACCCTAAATGTTGGATTTAAACACAAGGATAGTCATAATTTAGCTCTGAGGCTCCAGGGGCGTCAGTTTCATTTTAAAGTGCTGGGGCAAATTGTGGTCATACTTTCATGGAAGATGTCTGGGGAAAAATTATAATTTCTTTGATTCAGAAACATGTACACTTTTGCCCAAAAGTGGTGGGGCAAATGCCCCACCAGCCCCACCTACACTGACGCCACTGTGAGGCTCTGGATGGGGTTTTGTGTCCCCCGTGTCCCGGCCTTGGCTACTTTACTTCTGAATTCTCTGTGACTCTGTCCCTTGATAATTTTACTTTTTAGTTCCCTGTCCCCATAATATCCCCCCATCCAGAGCCTCAGTTCTAAAATATAAGACTTGTGAGATAATGACACCCTGGTTTATGGGTGATTCTGCGTCATTTCATCAAAATTCAGAAACATTTCCACCCGACCGATTCTGAATACCCTGAAAATTCACCAAAACCAAGGTTTCTCATCAGCAAGCACAAATCCCAATAATGCTCAGATATATTAAATAGTTTATCTGAAAACATGGAAATGATAGACCACTCCAAGGGGGGTGTATACTTATTTGAATATGCTTCTTATGACTTGGGGCAATGGGAGTTTTTCCCGGCGGGGTATCAATTTTTCAATTTTCATGCATGTTTTAAGGGGGGTTGTTACTTTTCACAGCATGCTTATGGGAGTGTGAATTATTTGAAAAAAAGAAATGGGAGGACCCCCAGGGAGGTACTACAAATATACATGAAACCAAATGGGGGTATCACTTTTGACAGAAATTGTCATGTCATCTGAGATGAGCCCTTCTCTGAGAAAATATGTTAGTTTGTTTTCTTTGCAAATCGCTACATGGATAAACAGATCCAAATCACCTTAATGCATAATATTGGACCACAGGGATTTTGTAGGTAATTGAAGCACTCGTCGACACAGAACTTAATTTGGCAATCGATATGGACGCAGGTGAACTGGCTGGAGTAGAATGCATGAAGGAACCACTGCCAATTAAACACTCTTGAGGAGAAAGCTTTAAATGTAAAAAAAAATGGAGAATTTTTTTTCAGAGTCATACGTTAATGGGTCTAAAATGTCTGCTTTCATATTTTTCATTAGCAGTGCTAATTGATGCTCAATTGAATAACTTCTTCCTAGGTTTTCCTGACTATAGATATCTGGATATTTGTGCAAAAGATAAATTTTGATATATGTTGTAGTCTTTTGCAGTCGTATTTGTGATGTCAAATGCATCTTTTATCATACTAGTAACTGAATGGGAGACTAATGGTCTGCCAGTGGCCAGATTTGGGCTCCTATCTGTTTTCTTAAATGTTCATTGCTGCAGTTTGAATTTTTGATTGTCCTGACTTGCATTTAAAAAGGCAAGTCTTCTTGTTCTAAATCATTGGGAAAATATTGTTCATCGTCTTAAAAATATTGTTTCCTAAATGTACCACCGATAATGTTCTTTGACTGACAAATACTCTATATTTTAAACAAGTTTGAAACTGAGGTGGTAATTGATGCGCTTTCCTCAACATCATTACATCTTGATATATACCACGGTATACACCAACTTTCACAGTCAAAATGACATCTTCGATACAGTGCCCCTTGTACAGTTGAGGTCAAATATAAACGTATCCGTGACCATGTCCACGGGGTGATGTTTTCAAAGCTGTGCAGCATCGTAAAATCTGTCAATATTGACATGAAAACACCCCAGGTCATTTGTTGTGATTGTTTTTTAACTAATGGCATTAAAAAACAGAATAAAATATGATTTGTAGTTGTTAAGAGGCTCTGAATTCAACAATCAACCTGTCCAAAATTTGATGGGTCAAAAGAAAACATACCCTTGGATTTCTCTCCAATATATGGCAGAATAAACATTGGTAAACCAACCAAGCAATGGAAATTGATGTCAGGAAATGGTGGCTCAATCCCTGATGAAGTTTTGTTAATTTCTGGTAAAGGTAAAGGTACTTTTATTTAACGTGGGTAGCCAAGCAAAGTCGGTGACTTGTTTCCAGTTGGGCCCACGGCGCCTCCAATTTACGTTTGATGCGAACGACGATGTCATGGAATGACATGATGGCCAGCTTGGGGATTTAACCCGGGTCCCTTGCTTGTGAGGCAAGCACTCTACTGACTGAGCTGTTAGGGCAATCTATTGACTGACCTAATTTTACCATAACCTTTTTTATTTTTTGTGATGTTTTACTCTAACTTGAGATAGAAAATCTGCGCTTTCCTCAACATCATTACATCTTGATACATACCACGGTATACACCAACTTTCACAGTCAAAATGACATCTTCGATACAGTGCCCCTTGTACAGTTGAGGTCAAATATAAACGTATCCGTGACCATGTCCAGGGGGTGATGTTTTCAAAGCTGTGCAGCATCGTAAAATCTGTCAATATTGACATGAAAACACCCCAGGTCATTTGTTGTGATTGTTTTTTAACTAATGGCATTAAAAAACAGAATAAAATATGATTTGTAGTTGTTAAGAGGCTCTGAATTCAACAATCAACCTGACCTAATTTTTCTCCAGGAATGTGATAAGTTACCCACTTAGATATATAGATTGTTCCCATTTTCCAAACATGTTCATGTGGTATCTGAGCGATTTCATGCCAAGGTCGACTATACAGACTACCATGAGGAAGTATGTGGCAAATTGGTCAACAAAATCATTGCACAAGTAGGAAGTGAATGGAGGCTGCAGCAAGACTAGAATTGATTTTGGTCAGAAGGGTGACAAACAACCCAAATTAACAACACAAGAGCTCTGTGGAGAATTATGGACACAGGAGACATAAGTGTCAACAAGTATTAACAAATGAACATTGCATCAACATGGCCTCTTAGAGGTCTCGATGCTAAGAAGTGCCAATTCACCAAAACAAAACACGCAATCTCACCTCTGATAACTCCATGAAATAGAGGAAAGCCTATTTGGACAAGTTATGAATCTCTGCAGTGCTTGAAACCATATGAATTGATATTTTTGATGCATTGAAGGCTATCAGGCTGTGTTGGTGCAAAGTGTGTTTGACCATGCTTTCTCATAGCTTTGTCCACTGTGCCTTTAACTCTCAACAGAACTCTTTCTTTGTTAATTTTGGGTTTTGATCCACCTTTTTGACCAGAGTGAATTTTTGTTTTGCAGATCAGTCCTATTTATTTCCTACTTATGCAATGATTCTTTTGACCGATAGGCTGCAGAGCTCTCGATGGTCATCTACATTCAGACATTGACATGTTAAATTGTTCACATACCACATGATATTAGCGCCCAGACTCTCTGAGCTTGATTGTCAATATTTAGATGCATTTTCTACATGCCTTTTTCCATTCAAGATATTTTGAAAATTTCAAATAACAAACATGTATGTGAGCAGTAACTTGTCACATCCCTGGGGAAAAATTAGGTCAGTCAATTAGTTGTTGTTTAACAAAACCTCATCAGGATTTGAGCCATCACTTTCTGACATCAATTTCCATTGTTTAGTTGGTTTACTAATGCTCCGAGTGTATTTTTGTCTTATGACCCATGAAATTTTGGAAGTTTTTAATCAAGAGCCTCTTAACAACTACAAATTATCTGGTGTTTTCTGTGCCATGAGTTCAAAAACAATCACAGCAAATAATCTGAAGTGTTTTTATATCCATATTGCGGATTTTACGATGCCAAACAACTTTGAAAACATCACCCCTTGCTGTATGTTTACATTTGACCTCAACTGTAAGTTAGTTAAACGGGTGATATATTTTGCCATTGCCGAATTGCTAAATATCCTCTACCAAACTGCTTGCAGAAGCATGAATTCTTGTCCGATTAAAGGAAATTATATTGGGTCACGAAGGCTTGGCCGATGTTTGAGGCATGTGGGAAAACAATCGCTGCCAATTTTCTCTGCTGTCAGTACTCATAGCTAGGTGTGGGTCAAAGTATTTGATAAGTAAGTGAACCACCCCTCCCATTGAAATAACATTGAGCATGTACAGGGCTATTCATGTTTTTGTGAGGGTTCTTATTTGTTGTTGAACCCGTTAATTCCTTACCCTGCATCAAAATGTCAGCTTTGTACATGTAAGCATTCATAATATACAATTGTTATAATCCCCACAAAGTTGTTTGAGCAATCTGCAAACTAACTTAAAATCAATTAATTGACATCTTGAAAACATGGATAATTGCTATCTTCAGAGTCATGCATAATCCAGGTGGTTTACCTAATGAAATCAATTATTGTGCGGCCTTGAAAAAAGTACACTTCAGCAAATTGATTTTTGAAAATGGAAAATGTTTAGGTCATTAAACCTAAGTATGCAGAGGTGACATTTTTATTTTCCTGCCCACTTAATATTTTCATTTGTCCAGTCATCTCTCCCCCCCCCCCCTCGCTGTGAATGTAAACTTTGAGCCTACTCACTGGTGAGTGGCTGCATCTCTATTAACTGAGCTACAAATAACAGGAAAGACACTCTCGAAGTTTACTTGCCCGGAGCTTTCACAAGAGGAACGATGGCCTACTCTGGAATTAGAATTTACATTTTTAGTTTATTGTTTTTATCCGTAACGAGTTTTCGATACCATGGGATGATGGGCACTGCATTTCAAGCAGACACTACCCTGGAACAGAAGACTGTCCTTCACGTGAGGGAATGTGCAAGACACTGCATGAGAATATGGAATTGCATTGGATTTAACTTTAGGTAAAGTATGAATACACACTACACAGTTGGGTGATTCTCTGACAAAAGTCAAAATTGCATTAAGATGCATGTCTCTACATTCATTTCTTGTAGACATACAGTGCCACTTGTAATAGGGTGCCTATGAAATGCCAACTTTGGAAAATGTGAAGGTCTTACCCCCTGAACTTTTTCCTTTTGGTCTTGGGATAAACTGTGCCAAATTTCTGGAAAATTAATTGATATTTAGAGGTTGCTCAATGGCACTGAAGTTTATAATGCAAATCCAATGGGGTTCGGAGTCAAAAATTAACTTTCTTATAACATTTGACACCTCTGTCAGCCAATCATGAGCCAGTATTTCACTGCAATAAAACCCGTATTCCTTGTTGTCCAGTTATCCTCCCATGGGAGAATAATAAGTGAAGCTGTGAAAAACACACAGCAACAAATGACAAGTTTCAGTTTTGTCTTATGGTATAAGCCGGTTATTCACCGCGGGATCGGCAATATGTGTTTATCACAGCTCGGCTAACGCCCTCGCTGGATAAATCACATATTGCCTCTCCCTAGGTGAATAACCTATACAAGTCCCAGCAGACACACCAAAATGAAAATCTATTGGAATTATTGGTTTTGGGATCCTAATAGTGTTCTTTCATCAAAACAATCTTGCTTCCGCAAAAACAATAATGACTAGGGCCTATTTTCGCCCAGTTAAATTGTAATAAGACCATCGTATTTTTTAATAAAATATGTTTTTATGTATATTAACCACAATTAATGTGTCTTTGTCACTTGAATAAAAATTTTATTAGCCCAAGGCCAGTTAGAGCCTAAAATATAGGCAAAAATTGGTTTTGGCAGCCAATTTTCAAAATGGCTGCCTTTTGAAGCCTATGGAATAACACTGGTCAATGAAAAGTGGCATTTTGATAAGAGGACACTATTAAGATTCCAAAACCGATAATTCCAATAGATTTTCATTTTGGTGTATCTACTGGAACCCGTAAGTGAATTTTTGACTCCGAACCCAATTGGATTTACATTATGAACTTCAATGCGATTGAGCTACCTCTAAAAATCAATTGATTTTCATGAGATTTGGCACAGGTAATCCTGAGATCAAAAGGAATAAGTTCACGGGGTAAGACCTTGACATTTCTTTATTCTTATTTTTCAAATGCATTTCATTGGCACCCTAGCCTGTACATAAGTTAGTGAAATGGGTGATATTTTTGTCTTTGCCGCTATGCTTAACATCCTCCACCAAACTGCTTGTATAAGCATGAATTCTCATCTGATAACAGGAAATCCTATTGGGTCATAAAGGCTGATATTTGAGGCGTATGGGATAAAAATGGCTGCCAAATTTCTGTGCTATACTCAAGAGTTCTAAAGGTATGGGTCAAAGTATTTGATAAGTAAGTGAACAACCCCTCCCATTGAAAAAACATTGGGCTTGTGTTTCACTTACTTATAAAAGACTTTGACCCATACCAAAAACAGGATGTTCTTTCTGCAGCGACCGTGACTGCTTACTTTTACCTCTAAATAATGACTTTTATCTTAGATATTACCAAACAGGAAAAGTAGGTAGTTCTGAGCTTTCTTTGATGGCGATTCCATGCTGAGAATTGGGTGTGGCAAAACAAATTTAAACTCCAATATCTTATAAAATTCCCATTTAGATGTTTTTGTTTGATACATCAAAATGTTCATAACGTTTTCTTGGTCGTAAATTGTTTTAACCCAAAAGTTTGTTCAGGCTTGCTGCATACATGTGGGACACAGATGATGAATTTAAAAGACAATAAATTGTAATGTACGGAAGCGTATGGCTGCCGCTATAAAAACAATTTGTTTGTTTTAACCAGAATATCTTTTTTGTAACAAAAGAGATGTTCATTCTTACAACGAAGATATTTTCATTATAACCAAAAGATCATTTGGATAAATGACGAATATGTGCTTTTTTTTTCGTTGTGACAGCAATACGATAGGGTAGTAGCAATGATATTACGAAAAATTTATTAACATATTCTTGTTTAATGTGCTTGTGGACTCCGACAACTACAACGTAAAACAAGGAGTCAAGCAGGGAAGCATCATCTCCCCCTTCTGTACAAGTTTTATATTAATGACTTGCTAAAACAGCTAGAAGGCAGTGGGCTGGGAACACAAATAGGCACCCTATTCACTAGAAGCCGCGCATGCGCAGATGATGTAATATTAATGACTTTCCAACAAGAACAACTGCAAGCATTGCTGAATACTACTGCTGAATACGCAAGCGAGCATCAATACAGTTTACACCTGAAGAAGACTATTATCACTAAGCTGGTCTCCACTAGAGGAAAATCTGAAGTACTCGACTCCAGACTAGTCTGGAAAATTGCCGACACAGCTGTTACTACCGATGACTCCTTCATCCACCTCGGCCTAAAATGGGACAGTGGGAAAGGAAGAGTCGACGTTAACTACAATATATTGAAGGCAAGGCGCATGGCATATTCCCTACTGAAGACAGGGCTCCATGGAGTCAATGGGTTGGACCCACCTGCAGCAGTAAAAATTATTCAATGTTATGTCACACCGAAACTCTTCAGTCGCTATGTCAGACTTATATGAAAATGCTTCGACTAATTCAGGGCTTGCCCCAAAACTGTGCCGTTGAGTTTATCTATCTGCTTATCGGTGCTATTCCATTGGAAGGTCAGCTGCGCCAAAAGTCCCTTGCACTATTCGGCAATATCTGCCGCCTACCCAGGGAGCATATGCTATACAAGCTTGCAGAGAGACAACTGGCTGTTAGTGCTCACAGCAAGCACAGTTGGTTTGCATCCATCTGTAACATTGGAGACATCTATGGCTTAAATGTCCACAAAAACCTGAAATTCCCTAAATTGAAACTAGAGTGAAAAAGGGAGGTGAAAACAGCCATCAAGTTACTCTGGGGAACTAAACTGGTTACGGCAGCGAGAGATAAGAGCACCCTCTGCTGGTTTATTCCTAATATAAACCTGGTGCATCACAGCTTATGGGACTCCTGTAGAGGCGAAACGAGAATGGTCGAAGCATCCACCTGCAGGGCTAGAATGCTCAGTGGACGGTTAATGACCCAAAAGCTAAGAGCAGAATTTTCTCCAACAAATATCAGTGTGACATGTAAAATATGCAGAGCGGAAGTCGAAGACATCGCCCACATCCTAGTAAGATGTAAGGCCCTGGAAGGACACAGAAGGAGTGGCATCGCAAAAATGATAGAGTATTATGAGGAACATGGGATCAGGCCTCCAGTGGACAAGGATGAACTCTGCTCGGCGATTCTCAACGGCAACTGCTACGTAGGGTCTAACGCACATGGGCTTAGACCCATAGAAATTCCACGAGATGGTCGTTCCCCATATATATTTTTATCCCAATATGACACATCCACGCATGGTAGTGAGCGCACATACACGCGCGTGTATGTGTAATTGCGCGCACAGTCACGCGTGTATATGTGTTCACAATCACCTGTGGACATGTCATCCAGCGCATTCGTGGACCTGCATTCACGCGCATGCGTGTATATGTGATCGTGGATATGCCATCCAGCGCAAGCTTGGATGTGCCATCCAGCGCAGGCTTGGACATGCCATCCAGCGGAAGCTTGGACATGCCATCAAGCGCAGTTTATTTAACAGAACACAGGAGCCCCTCCAGCAGTGGCGTATCTAGAAATGGCCTGAGGGGGGTCCATTACACATGAAATCCACAGAAATGTTGACAAACCAATGAAATATTAAAATATAATAGGCCAGTAATAAGTGGTTGTCTTGAAAAAGGTGTTAAATGATTGATAAAAACCTATATTTCGGACTTTGGGCAATTTTAATAATTTTGCAGTATGGGATCCCCTGTTTTTGAGTCAAGATTGTACATTATTATTATTATTATTATATGACATGTTATAGTACATTATCTCGTACGATTCTAATGCACTTTACAAGAAAATTAACAGAAATTGAAACAGTCAGAATTAAAATCGAGATAAAATTGTAAAATGTAAAACTGATAATGTTCTTTAAAAACCGTTATTAAAAGTTCACTCAAATGCACATTTAAATAAGTAAGTTTTCAGTGACTTCTTGAATTGTTCCATCGAAGTTATTGCTCTCATTTCAAGTGGAAGATTATTCCAAAGTTGTGGGGCACACACCTCAAATGCTCGCTCGCCATATGTTTTACAATTGTACTTTGGGATGGTGAGTAAATTACTATTCGATGATCTTAAAGTTCGACTAGGGCGGTAGGGCACAAGCAGATCCTTAATGTAGTTAGGGGCCATGCCGTTCAGCCCTTTGAATGTCAAAAGAAGAATTTTGTATTCCACCCTGAACCTGATTGGTAACCAGTGGAGTTCCCTCAATACTGGGGTAATGTGGCAACTTTTCGGCACTTGCTTTATGATGCGAGCTGCAGAATTTTGGACTCGTTGAAGATGGTGCAACAGAGACGAAGGTAGTCCTATAAGAAGTCCATTGCAGTAGTCAAGCAGTGAAGTGACATTGCTTCGCACCAGGGTGCGTGTGGCACTCTCAGTCATGAATCTTCTTACTTTGTAGATAAGATGAAGTTGATAATATGCTTTTTTACAAAGCGATCGAACATGTGCTTCCATTTTAATTGAGGAATCATAATCCACACCCAAGTCCCGCACACAATCACGGCTGTGCACCAGCGATCCACAAATGCACAATGAGGAGAGACTGTTGGCTGTGAGAGATGGTTTAGACATTACCAACAGTTCAGTTTTGTCACCATTTAATTTTAAATAGTGCGAATTCATCCAAGCACCGATTTCAGTGGTGCATCGAGCAATGGTATCCTGCGCGTTGGTGATAGATAGAGGGCATTTGGGGTTGAAAGCCAGGTAAAGTTGAGTGTCATCAGCGTACAGATGGAATGACATGTTGCATGCCTCAATCACATCCTGGAGTGGTTGTGTATAGATGGAAAATAGCTGTGGTCCCAACACGGACCCTTGAGGCACGCCATAAGGCAAGTGCCTTGGAGCCGATAGAAAATCACCGATCTTCACTGACTGGTAGCGCTCGCTCAAATATGAAGAAAACCATTCAAGAGCCGTTCCTTTCATGGCATCACACAAAAATCTGCACAACACATCATCTTTCATGAAGGACAACTTAAGTTATTTTCACTTCTCCTGGTCACTCGGCATATCATTTTGTACAGAATGACAATATTTATCATTTTTTAATATTTTGCTTAACCAAGTCATGGAGTATAATGAATTATTCCCACTTCAAAGTATTGCTGCAACCCCCCCCCTTTCAAAAAATCCTGGATCCGCCCCTGTAAACTACCAATATGCGCTGGAAAGCATGTCCACTCATGCGCTGGAAAGCATGTTCACTCATGCGCTGGAAAGCATGTACAACAATCCAGAACCTTCGCGCATGCACATTCACGAGTCCAAAAAGCGTGTACGTGCGCGCTAGCGCATGCGTGGATATGTCATATTTGGATAAAAATATACCTCCGTTCCCAGATTAACAAACTCTGTAGCTTGCTATGCCACAAATTAGCCAGGGAGCGCCTACTTGTTGCAGAAGCTAGTTTTAGACAACCAGGAAGAGTGACATTAGCAGCGAGACCTATACTTCACCCGGGTAGCCCGAGCAGTCCAGGAGAGGTTAGGTTGTCGCAAAGGAGGGTATAAAACCCCCAGCCCGGAAACGCCACAAACGACATAATTAATTTTAGGGCCTATCTCAAAAATAATGAAGCCACACAGCTGGTTTTCACTGAGGGTCACAAATTTTGATAACAGCTGTATGAGACAACTTCATATTACAGTATTGCCTTAAATACATTCTTATGCCAAAATCCTGAAAATTTCATGGGAATTCGTCAAATGGTTATTGAGATAGAGATGAAAGTATATCGGAAAACATGCATTTTTTCACTTATTTAGCGTGACATAGACTTTTTCACCTGATGAATTCTTTCAATTTTACAAAGTTTGACATGTTCCATTGCTATTTCCTTTTACTTTTTGGAATCTCCACATCCCCAGGCTTCATAAATCCATTGAAACAAGCACTTCCATCCACTTGCTTTGACATGATTGAGTTATTTGAGTTCAAAGGTTGACTTTGTAAAATTGAGTCAAATTTGAATGTTCCTGATCAGAAATGCTCTAGTTTCCCTTTAGCATATTTCAGTTGAATCTTTTTGCCATTGAGATCTAGTATTACATCTACTTAGTTGTTTTGGAGCTTTTTTATGATTCTGGAAAATCTAGTTCACGGAAAAATTCCAATGAATAGCTGGAAAGGTGAATGTGTCGCACGCGTAACGCTGAGAGTACTTTCAAATGGTACAGAGCTATGAAGGCTCTGTTTTTAATCTGGATTGGCTCAAATTATAGTACATCTATGAAGTTTTATTAATCTATGAACTAACCCAAGTTTTTGACTGGTTTGTGGTGATTAAATTCAAAAGTTATGTTCGATGTTGTTCGTCGCACGCGTAACGCTCTGAAAATTTTTGATCGTATTCAATTTTTTTTCTGACAAACAGTGAAGCGATCATTCTAATATTATTTGGAGTGAAAATTAACAATGAATTTTAATAGTTGGAATACGTTTCATTGCCTAATTACAAAAATTTTAACATTTATGGAGCATTCTTTAAAATTTGGGGCCAAATTGTCTAAAAAGGCAATAAACAGTAACAAAATATTTTTTATTTTGTAAATGGTTGTATTTTACCCCATTTATGATTGATGATTAATATAAAATCGATTTGAGTCAAAACCAGAACATTTTCTGAAGATTCATATCACACCAGTACTTAAAATCAGCTTTTTATGTCGAAAAAGGGGCAAAAAATCACACTTCTATCATCATTTGCTGAGCAGACATTCACTTCGGTGGCACTAATTTTGGTATCAATTTGAAGCCCACATATAGACGCATAACATAGGACAGTTAAATTCATTTTAAACGAAAAAATATGCTTCTGGGGTTAATATATGCAAGTTTTGAAAAGAAATTTCCGAAAAAATTCGAAAAATTGGGTGTTTCTCAAAATATATTTGGTGCATTTGAATGAAAATCGTCCAGAAGACTTTTAAAAATGTGCCAGTTGTTGTCAAATAAAGAAAACGGATTAAAGTTCATGACAAATTACCATTCAGCCCAGTTATGTTTCACTGCCATGAAAAACAAACTTTTAAAAATTCTGTAATATTCAGCTGTTATCAATTATTTCCACTCATCAAAGCAGCGGGGCCAATATAGTTTCTGGAACTTAAATATGTTCTTTACAATATGCTTAGGTCATTTCATACAAAAATACATTTTAAAATTTTGATGGTCATGTCACACTTTGGCTTCATTATTTTTGAGATAGGCCTTAGCCTTCTATATTGCCTGCCACACTTTTTAAAAGATATAGCCCAGCCGTAGTATTTTAGCTCTCAGATTGTAGTTCTTAGTTAAAAAGTTTTTAGTCCTTGATTTTATCCTGGTGCCATTTTCCAGCGTCAGGGAGTGCTCTTAGCGGATTTTATAAACTTTCACTACTGAACATGAATTTTACTCCTCAAAGGATTTTACATTAGTTTTTATCCTTAATCGGAGGTTCGCCTGATAAACAGGCAGAATATCAACCAAAATTTGTGTTCTGAGGAAAACTATTCGTTAAATATCATCATTTTTGTGCCATAACACAGCCAGTACATTGAGTTTTTCAACTGTAAAAAAAGTTTCCAAAACCTATGGTGGTTCTATGTTTTATTACATAATTAAAGGGTTGGCCAAAGTAACCCCGAAGTTGGGTAAACTTTGGCTGCCTTAGATTTTGAGCATGTAATACCATGTACCGCTGTAGAATTTAATTAGTTATGTTATTTTGGCCAACCAACAAGCCAAGATATGAATTTTTGTAATCTAGAATGAGTTGTGACTCATTTGCAGATTTCTGAACAAAAATTAGGTATTGATGTATCTATGCAAAAAGAAATTTCTTGGTATCTATATTGGTTAGAGAGGTAGAGCCGTAGAGGATACTGAATCTTTTTCTCATTTGGCGTCCAAAGTAGTACAGAAAGGCCAAAGTAACCCCCTTTTACCGTACAAACAGTTCAACAAAAATAAGTCCCCCTTTAAATAAACTTGAATATCTCAAAGATTCCTTCTCCGATTTTTTATGAAAGTTGGATCGAATTATAGGCCTGTATATCGACCCTAAATTTGTGTATTTGTAGTTTAGTTGCATTATTCCTGGCTGACCCAGCAGCCTTCGAGTGAGCCTACCCCTGTTTTAAAAAATCTGTGGCTTTTCCAATGGATATGAACAATTTGACCAAGCGTGGGAGCCTCCAGCTGGGGCATACTTCATCATGATAATGGAGAAAATTTGTTTCTCAATCATATTTAGTGAACCAATGAGGACTTCGTTTGTAAACTTATCACAGTTTAGGTTCCCCGGGTGACATAAGAAATAATATGAGTGGAGTTTGAGCACATTTTGGAAAACATTTTTTTGGAAAAGTCAAAACTTCAAATTTTTGAAAAGAGGGGTATGTGCACTCAGGGTCAAGTGGCTCAGACAGAAATGAAGCAATCGAGCTACAATTTCACAGGCGCAATGTCAATTTGCAGGCCTACAAATACGAAAACTTCAACAGAAATCAGAAAATAGGTATTTGAGATATTCAAGTTTTCGTAAAGGGGGACTTATTTTTGTTGAATCCTTTATAACGGAAAGGATCTGCAATTTATGTAGCTGAAAGATTGGAAACTCTCGTGAAAGAAGATCTTATTTTGGGGTTGACCGAAAGGCTTCAAAACCTGTAATGGCACATTTTAAATTCAAATCCTGATAGGATATTTGAATAATGAACCAAGCACCATTCCTTGCCATATTTGAAACCTTGTTTAAATTACCAACTGGCAGAACTTTATAATGATTCTTGTCCGGCATTTATAAACTTATTGCAAGTTTAAATCCTGCTCACTCTACAATTACCATGAAACTGATGAATCACCCAAACCCATTTGTTCCAGACAAACCACGTGTGAATTGATCTACCCCAGAATAGATGGAACAGTTATTCAACAGAGTGGAGTCACTTATTTCAAACGAACAGGTACATTTTTTCTGTTATTTTTTTCCTTTGATATTTTAACTTTGTATTGCAACACTTTTTTTGTCATTTGTCATTGAGTTATCAGTACACTGTAACTTTTATATAGCGCCGCCTGTGTGCATAGAATTTAGTAAAATTGAAGAACAGCAACAGAGCACAAATGTTTGGTTTGCACAAAATTTTCTATCACCAATTATTATCATTATACAGATGACAATCCCGATG
The DNA here is from genome assembly GCA_026936325.1 of Platynereis dumerilii. Classification (NCBI taxonomy): domain Eukaryota; kingdom Metazoa; phylum Annelida; class Polychaeta; order Phyllodocida; family Nereididae; genus Platynereis; species Platynereis dumerilii. The sequence goes on along the minus strand of JAPTHN010000038.1, from coordinate 2,360,649 downwards.
GTGCATGTGCTCCAGGACCACCGGATAATACAACACCTGATAGTACAACACCAGAAAATACAACACCCGATAATACAACGCCTGATAATAAAACACCAGAAAATACTACACCTGACAATGCAACACCTGAAAATACTACACCTGATAATACAACACCTGACAATACAACACCTGATAATACAACACCCGAAAATACAACACCAGAAAATACTACACCTGATAGTACAACACCAGAAAATACCACACCAGACAACACAACACCTGATAATACAACACCCGAAAATACAACACCTTAAACTACTACTAACTGTTTTTTGCAATGGATTATCAGTCATTCAGATGAAACTGTGATGCATAGTTAAGAAGGATTATCATTGGCTAGAAGCTGGGAATCAGACCCAGTATGAAATGACATCCCAGCTGGTGCCTGTTTTACTTATATATAGGTTTATAGCAGTAATGGTGGGAAATAAGGATGTCATCTCTGACTCTTGCCCTCACCTGACTTCACACTTTTAAAGCATGGAAAACAATTTGGATTTACACAAGGCCTATAAAGTGAATTGTTGCCAAGCAAGTTTTGAAGGTTCGCATGCTCATTGAAACTACCTTAAAATTTAAAGGGCATGCACGAGTCATGCTGCTTACTGGGATATTGACTTATTTTAACAATGACATACGTAATATTATGTAAAAGTACAATTAAGTCATCATAAATTTATTGCCTGTCTAACGCCCACATGTCAACAATTCACAGTCAATAGTGCATAGTGTGACCTTCGAGTTCCCATGCAGCACACTGGGTAATAGGTCTGTCTCCATTTTGTAGTTCTGAATTTATGGACAGGTGGTGTCTCCAAGCAATAGGAGCTCAGATGGAATCCCCTTTTCCTTTCAGCAAGGTGATTGGTGTTGTTGACCAAGCCAAGGAGTCTGACTTAATGAGTGTGTTTGTTGAATGTTTGATTGTTTGGGTCAGCTACACTGTATTGATTATGTTCCCAAAACATCAGTTCAACAGAAAAGAGTGTTGTTATCGTACAGATTGGGAGATTATAACATGTTAACAACCTGATTATTATTAACTGTTGGTCACAGGATTTCACTCACTTTGCAAACAAACCAGATAATATGTCATGAGGTGGGCTTCCCCAAGACAAAAATAGCACTCCTACCTTATGGTTGCACCACCTATTGATAATACCTGTCGTAATCCCCATATGGAGACAGACCTATTAGGTTCTTCAAAGGTTCAGTGATCGTTGCCTCATCTTCCATCTACCACAAAAGGTCAATGAAGCTTGTCTGCAAATACTGGAAAAATCAAGACCTTTCATGAAAAGGCAAGACTGACAACTTCACTGAGGATCTTTACAGCAGTTTTCGAGCAGGCTTGGTCAGTTCACTGAGAAGACCCTACAGATCATAAACTTGGATAGCCCAGACTAAAGCTATTAAACAATTGACCAACTATTAAAATCACATTAAAATATCAGTCAAGATACTGCAACTAGTTGACCTTGGAGAAATTTCTTTGTTTTTAGGTAGCAAATGGTCAACTTTTAAGGTCAGCAAAGCAGTTTATGGGTCTTCCCAGATGTCAGGGTGGACATTAACAAACTTTCAGTCTAAACGATCTTCTCAGTGAACCGACCAAGCCTGCTCGAAAACTGCTGTAAATGTTTTACTGATAAGGTTACTTTGCCACTTCATTGGCGGATTGTGATTATGCCAGATATCTGACAAATTAATTCCCTCTGGTGGATGGTGGAACATAAATTCACTACTGCCTGTTGCAGATCGACGGTCCGTTGGAAACTAATTTTCTGTGTGAACTAAATTTTCCAAATCATTGACGCAATTTGACGGAACTCTTACCATTTATTTTACTAATGTTCATATCAGGTGCATATCTTTAAAATAAGTTAAACAGTTGTTTGCTTGGTATGACATGAACTGAATAAAGGTTGTCATACTCAGTCTTCAGTTTTTTTGTGTCATGCAGTCACTGTTCAAGTAACTTATTGTGACTTAGCATTATCTCTCACCCTTTTAAATAACTTGTAAAGGAACTGTTATATTTTGTCAAAAGTAATAAATCACCAGCAACCAGCTACTTTCATAATTGTACTGCATGCAAACTTTTTGTAAGGACGAGCAATATTTTCCTGAACTGCATTAACCAAAAATCAATGCAATTTCTAATAAAACTTCATGAAAACCAGTGATTTTCATTGATGTTTCTTCTATCATCTGCCCGAATAACCTCCATGTTCGAATTTTTGTGTTTCCCGAATATTTGGGTTGGGGGTGACTGCCCTAATGCACCCCAGCACTGGTTTGACTCACTTCAGCAGAGCCTTCAGTGAATAAATCAGACACACCCCAAAGATGGCCATTGAGGTGTTGCAGACAATCTCTAAATCGTGGCCAATTTTGCAATCGGGCATGGCTATTTCTCCTATTGGCAAACTATTTCAACTACATGTATTGGCAAACTATATCTCTTTTGGGCAAAATCGTACAACTTTTCCCAAAGGAGCAATTTGCTATTCTAACTATTGGCAATTGTTGTAACTATTGGCATACTTTGCCTAAAGGAGCACCAAGATATTCTAACTATTGGCACACTATTTTCCTATTGAAAAAAATTGCCCATCTCTAAATATCTTTCCGGGCAGCTTATAACACTAACAAATAGTTAAATCGTGCCTATTCCTGCAATTATCACCCACTTTCAATTTTAAAATGCGGGTCACAGCAGCGGAAATCCCGAAAATGCGGGAATAGGTGTTTTTGCAATTTGCGCGACTTCAAGTAAAGATGCAAACTTGATTTTTTACCATTAAATTCGGCTTGAAAATAGCTATTTTTAGAGGTCAGTTTTACTTAATAAATTATTCATAGGCATAAATCAATAATCAAATTCTAATCTATAGGCCTATGGCCTAATGGACAGCTCCACAAACTCCATTATGGACTGCTACTTGGTCTTGTTTGTTTACTCCAAGAAAGATTTTTTTTTAGTTCATTAGGCAATTGCATATTTTTCTTCCCTCTCTGGTCATGTTGGAAACACACGGAAGGCCTTTTGTACATACACTAGTTAGAGGTACATTGGCCTCACATGTAGGCCTTTTAACCAAAAAAAAACTATACATAAATAAATATATTTATGTAAGTTTTCTTTAAACAAAATAACTGGCATTTCCAATAGCCTACTGGTTGCAGACCTGAGCCCTCAGCTCCCCACCAAGGAACATATAAACGGTTCAACAAGAAAACTTGAATATCTCAAAAACGCCTTTTCCAATTTCTTTTACAGTCCTTGTCATACTTACATGGAATCTCAAGTTCTTTTCTATGGTGCTGAACTGTGATGTCAGAAATGACTCTATTCTAGCATTGCAATATATGTAAATTAACTACAAGCTGTGATGTCATTTTAAACTGGGTCAGATTCCCCAGCTTCTAACCAATGCGAATCCACCAAGCTGAGCATCACAGTTTCAACTCAGTGTCAGAGTGAAAATTGGGTCTGGGAAAACCACAAAAGTTTGACATCACAGCCTCTCAGCCAATGGGCTGCCAGAACAAATCAAAGTTTAAAGTTGTAAGTTAGCTAGTTTGTAGATTAATCCAACATCTCTGTGGGGATTATAACAGTTGTCTACTGTGAATGCTCACAAAGCTGCCATTTGGTAGGATTAGACTGGTGATTGCTGTAATTAATCATTGGGATAAAAAATGTAATGCTTCTTTCAATATATCAATGTTTGAACTGTGATGCGTAGTTTACTATCAGCCCATTGGCTATCTAGCTGTGATGACGTAGTTGTAGGGGCTATCCCTGATAAAACTCATGCTCTGACACTGTGTTGAAACTGTGACGCTCAGTTCAGGAGGATCAACATTGGCTAGAAGTTGGGGAATCTGACCCAGTTTGAAATGACATCACAGCTTGTAGTTAATTTACATATATTGCAATGCTAGAATAGAGTCATCTCTGACATCAAAGTTCAACAACATAGAAAAAAAACCCTGAGTGCACCTACCCCTCTTTTAAAAAATTTGAAGTTTTGACTTTTCCAAAAAAAACTTTCCACAAGATGCTCAAACTCCACTCAATTTATTTCTAATGTCACACAAGGAAACTAAACGGTGAAAATCATGATGAAGTATGCCCCAGCAGGTGGCTCCCCCGCTTTGTCAAATTGTTCATATCCATTGGAAAAGCCACAGATTTTTGAAAACAGGGCTAGGCTCACTTGAAGGCTGCTGGCTAAATCGCCTTTAAACATTCGAACTGGTGAGAAATCCTGCTTGCTGATTGGCTGTGACGCTCTGCCGCAAAATTTTATGATAATATGCAGCGATGGAGGGATTTGTCTAGGGTAAATTCTCTGGGTGGTTTGACTATATGGTTACTCAGGCTGAATAACCAAAACTCATGAATTCCATGCAAATGTTGCATCTCTTGGAAACATGACCTTTTCTTGCATGAAGTGACCTGGCACTGACAATTTTCAAAATATTTACCAAAATCAGAATTATTTGTGATCCAGATATGTAAGGTTACTTGTTATTTACATATATTTTGAAATTTTTATGCTGGTTAGATTGTTTTCTTTCATCAGAAATGTGATATTCTTTTTTTCATTACTGTTTATTTCACACAAAAAATCATGAAAAATGCCATTTTTCGAGGCTTCAGTGCAAGTGGATAACTTAGTTCTTGATGTTTGATGTAGACATCACTTGATGTTAATATTTTTCAAATTCAAAATTTAAAAATTTTTCCCATTATATTATTGTCTGGCTCCATAGACTAAATTCAATCAAAGGTAACGGAATCACATTTGACTCGGTAATGGAATCACACAATTCCCTTAAAATCCCATCTTAAAGGGAGCAGCACAATTTCTATCTGTGAAGACCCAAGTCCATCAAAATGTAATTACTATTAGAATATATTCCTGGGATGAGCACTGTCAGTTTCTATCTTCCATAGCGGGAATATTTTTCTTAATTAAGACGATGAGATAAAAAAGTCATAAAAATGGGTTTTTTTGCTTGTGATTCCGTTACCAAAAGTTTGATTTGCGGTAAAAAAACTGCTCGGGCATATATGAGAAATTCTGCATGTCAAAAAATCAAGTTTATATTCACATAAATCAGAATAAATCACAAATTCATGATTTTATTCATCAATCTTCGGTAATGTATCAACAAAGGTCAATTTTCATGACCCCGCAGTGATTCCGTTACCGTGGAATTCATGAACTACAAAAATCAGGAAAAAATCCAAACTAATATCAACTGATGAGATGAGACACTGAGGTCGTACTGCACTTCTGAGAGGATGAAGGAATTCTTGAGTGCATAACCTTTGAGTAAAACTATGTAGGCGGGCCAACTAAGACAGACATGGGTTGGTCACCACAAGGTCACAGTGACGCAAGGTAGGGGTCCATGCTGTAATTATATATAATCAATCAGGCATCTCAACCCACCCAGCCTCTTCCAAGTATACAAACGATGCCTACTTGATGCAATCATTGATTTATAAATGTAGGTGGACATTTATTGCCTTCTGCATAATTACTTCATTACAGGCCTACTATCAACCTTTGGTCACTAGAATTTCAGATCAATGAGGCAGGTTGACGATTGGCCTCAAAGGCTTCAGAATTTAATGAAATAAAGAGAAGGAGTTCACATTTTCGCATAGCTTTTTTTCTGATCTTTTACAATTTAACTCTGTCAACCTTGGAAAAAAAATTTCGCTCACATGTAATGCATGTACTGTATTACATAAGCTATTACAAAGCAGTGCCAGGGCTTTTCTTTGAAGGAGGTTTGGGATTACGGATTCAGGAAGCCCAAATACTGTCCTGATGCAGTGCACCATTTTCATACTGGTAATTTCCTGGGGTCTATACCAATGAGGGATGGGCAAAAATTGTTGTTTTCACTCATAATAAGCATTAGAATAGCTTCATCTTACATGGGAATATCATTAATCACTTTCAATTTGAGCATTGATGTATCCACCACTTTATTAATTGTTCCAATAATGCACATAAATTGTCAAAATGAATCTTACATCTCCAAGAAAAATGACTTGGCTTGGATTTTTAGGCCAAATGACGCAGTGAATTTGTTGAGGGGAATCTTCTGCACCTGGTAGTATTGAAAAACCATGTGTTTTCATCACAAATGTTGGTCAAAATAAGACTAGATTTTGAGGGATAGAAATTTGTGACTTTCCAGATGACACCTAAGATAGATTTTTGTAGAAGTATTGCTATACTTTTTCTCTTTGCTTTTAAAACCTGGGTATCATGTTTTACGTTTCTAATGACTCTTGACAATCATAATACCTTACTATTTTGTGTTGGCAATCAATTGACTGTCGGTTATGCTAATTGTTTTGCCATATTTCGACTTGTTTGCTGCGACAGGTTGCCATTCTAAATTTGCTGACTTGGTAGCATACACTGGACTCTAAATCTCACAAACACCATCCATTGCCTTCCCTAAGAACCTCCTTTTGCATGTCAGAGTCATTTCAGGCAGTTTTAGAGAATTTTGTTGATGCTGATGCACTTTGAACTCCTCTCAGCTGATTTTTTGGCACAAAATAAAACAGTGACACATTTTCGCTTGCCTGTCATTTTTGACAGAATTACTGCAGAGGCTTATAACTCACTTTATTTAACAGTGATTACTACCAATTAGACAATATTTTTTCAAATATTACCTTTCTCATTTTTGTTGTCTTCAGTAAAATGTTAAAATCATGCACAAGTTGAGGTGGTTCACCCTGTAATTGTTTCATTTGTGCCACATGTGGCGCCAAATACCTGTACCTCTACACAGGCTTTAATAAAGTCACAATCTTTCATCTATTATAAGCAGTACATCAAATTTTATCATGCTACATGGGGGATACATACAAGATAAACAACTTCATATCATTACTTTGAGTTTTTAGACATATTAAAAGCCCGTTTACAGCGATTTTAAGAGAGCTATTTTGTGTCAAAATGTATGATGTGTGATTTTTATAAGACCTACCAAGATTCCCCTGTCTAAAGTTCAGAATCTTCCCATCAGTCTTGACTTGGCTTTGGCTGGCACACTGATTTTAGTTTTGATTGAGCTGACCTTCCATTTCTGACTGTCCATCCACCGATGGTGGAAGCTTTTAATCAGAGGGACAGGTAGAGTCTTGTAGCTGCCATAAAAGTAACCCACTGGTCACTGCTCATGTTTTTCACTGTATTACGTTTGGCCTGAGATGAAATACAAGTAATCTAGGTATATTTAAAGTATTAGAGATCTTTGTAGATTGGCGGTCCAAACAGTTTCCAAATTAACTTTAAACTTGGACTAGTGATGTCACTGGCTTAAAAATTTTTTTACATTTTTTGTGTGTCAGTTTATGGTTTAATCAATTGATTCAGTGCATTTCATATATTGCAGCATTGGTATCAATAAACAAACTAATTAAATGGCTTGAGGTACTCTTCTCATAAGAAGATTAGGAAACCAACAGATAACTATGAATAATGGCAAAGCCAGTTTGCAAATTGTAAAAGAAGAAACTTTATTTTTTCAATGAACCACCAATCTGCAAAGAGCTCTAAAGAGTCAACTTTTAAAAATAATCAAAAGTTATCAAGCAATTTAGTTGGCTACTAGACTCATTGGTAATCATTGTCTGCTTTAAATAATTTCCAAGTTACAAAGTTGCTGTTAGACCCTTGACCTATATATCAGAGTCGAAATGCACAAAAAGAAATGGACACTACTCTCTATTAATTAACATCTTCAATGTGCTGAAAAGAGTGAATGAACGTTTAACCAATTCTACAAGAATGTGGAAATTTAACTCCCTCCTCCCAGATTACCACATTTTTATCAGCAGGGCTCTTCTTATGTTATTTTCCATTAAATCTAGTATCTTGTCAGATTGAAATGATGCCATTTTTTGCATCAGGCTGATTTTCCGAAAAACCAAAGCTTAATCACATAATCTGATAATCAGACATCAAAATATAATACATTGGCTAGAATCGACCAAAGATTCAGGGCAGTCTGACCTTTGGGAAGATCATGGTAGGTATTTGAAAAAAGTAGGTTAAGTGGCACAACTTACCCCGATGCCGGGGTAAGTTGTGCCACATGACGGGGTAGGTTGTTCCGCTTAATTTATTCCACTAAAACCTTGTATTTCACCCTTTTCTTCAGATAGATCATTTGCATCATGTTTGTAACTTAATATGGCTGACATGTTACATGAACTTATCAAACATTTATGAGCCATTGGATGAAAAAACAAAAAATGATACAAAAGATGAAATTATCACTGGTCAACAATGATTTTGCTACCTGAGGAAAAATACCTCTATACACCTAATTCGAGTGTGCTGATTCCAAATCTGAAATCAGAATTTCTCCAGAACATCTAGATTTTGAGTTATGGCCATGTCAATATTTGGCAAACAAGAAGGAGTGAGAGCAATTTGCGTGTAAAAGAAATGTGTTCTAAGCTATTGGAATTTAGATTTAGAAATTATCTTGGCATTTGCAGAGATGGTTTTAATATCCCAAATCAAAACATGACCTAATTGTTTACTCAGACGTGTCCAACTACAAATATTTGAGGATAAGAGGTGCCAGAAATAGGAAGCTTTTATTAAGTAACCTCTGGTTGGTTTATAACTATTTCAAGATACTAAAATTATCATGGGGGTACTACAACCAGTAATTAAAACCAATTTGTGAGCTGCTAATGGCCTACTTATCCAAAAAAATGTATTGATAATTTTATATTCAGCTGATATTAACAATTTAAATTTGATGAAAAAAAATATTCGGAAAATTTATGCTTTTTCCCAATCTGATTTTGAATGTCCATTTTTAAATGCTCAGGAGAATGTACATGCCAAAAGTTATGTCAAATCACACTCCACCTCCAGTAGCTCAGATTCTGAAGGGATTTCTTGATCATCATTAAATAAAAGAGGGTTTATAAATGTGAACCACATAAATTGTTGAAAATTTGATGATTTAATTCTCCGCGATTTGATTTCTTCTTGACAGAAATTGCTAGTTTGAGCAAAACAGTATCGAAAACAGTTAAAACCATGTCAAATTTTAGGCACTGGTCTCCACAGTGGCTTTGGCTGGCTCTGTGGGCAGTGTAGTTGTATTAGAGTATGCTGTCTTACTAATATTAAAATAACAGTGTCCGGGATTTATCTCAGTTCCTACTTAATGCCTGGCCTTGTAACTTTCCCCATGTCTTCCTCATGCTCATAGGGAGCCAGTGCCACATTTTCATCCAAATTGCTTTCCGCTAAATGTCCTAATTAATTATAATTAGTTTTAAGCTGTTTTATATACAATACACAAGAGGGCAGCACCTGCAAGATCTCTATCATCTTCCTTTGACCCAAGGTTATAGTAACACACACATTCTGACAGATGCTAATCCCATACATGCGCCTAAAGTGTTACAACTCTCCCTCTTAAAACTACTTACACGGGCACTTATTGCTTTTGGAATTATATCTGCATTACCTGACCCTTCCAACCAAAACATTTTAATTTAAAATTTATTGCATCTCATTTTCCATCAATTTTTCATTTTCTTCATAAAAAATCCAACCATCATTAAGAAATTACTTAGATGTGTTTTCTGTACACACAGAAACTATAATTTATCAGTAGGAGTTACACATCAGCCATTTTCATATCTCCAAATGGGAATATACTGAACAATAACAATTTTGCAAAAAATCGCCCATTTCTGGAGTCTGTCACCCTCAAATTTTTGTATCTGGACCTGTCTGATTGAAATATTTTGGCTATAATGTTGCTTCAGCCTCTTAAAATAACCTATATAATTACTAAGATATGCTTACTTTCCAGTATTCAACAGTGCAAAGTGCATTTCTTTTACACGCAAATTGCTCTCACGCCTGATTATTTGCCAAATATTGACATGGCCATAACTCAAAATCTAGACGTTCTGGAGAAATTCTGATTTCAGATTTGGAATCAGCAATAAATTTGGACAGCTTGCCGTTGGCCATTGATGGTAGAGAAATTGAGTGAATTGACCCAAGGTGGCTGGAAAGCAGGTGGTCTGGTTTGAGCATGAAAGTGTGACATACTAGAGTGCCACCTTGTGAGATGACAGAATTGAAAGAATGAATCAGATAAAACAGTAATAACACATCAGCATGCTCGAATTAGGTTTATAGAGGTATTTTTCCTCAGGTAGCAGACGGAAAATTTTTTTCTGTTGACCCGTGTTATTTATTGTTTAGAGGGTGGCATAACACTTTGTACACGTGTAAGTTTTTTCACAACATGTTTAGTCAAATGAAGACAGAAAGAGATGAATAAAATCGTCACACCATCGGCACAACTCGCCGCAATCAAAATGGCACAACTTATGCTATATTGATTGTCTAGATAAAACTGGTTGTCAAAAGAAACAAACAATGCAAAATAAAATCTAACAACAAAAATGTCTAGATATAGAGTAGGTCGGGGCAAGAAGCCCGGGTTAGGTGAGAGGCCCCCCCAGGGTTATATCTAAACTTACATTTTTGGTGCGTTTTCTTATTGATAGGATTGATCGATATAGCCCAATAAGGTGCTGCAGAGGCGTAAAACACATATTGATAGGATTGAAGCTAGAGGCGTTTTAGGTGACGTCACAAATTTTCCGAGCAAACAGCACCAAACCATAGTAGAAATTAAAGAGACAAAAAATGTGCATCGTTTTTGTAACTTTGACTAATTCTTTGAAAGGGGATGTCAGAAATAACTTTGTACATTTTTAAAAGTATAATGGATATCTGCATTGCTTCACTTTATGACCATCACATAAATATGATTTGAATCATGTTTTGTGCATTTTAGTTCAAAATATAGAGGTCAAATTAAACATATGTGGGTTTGGGGCGAGAGGCCCCAAATGATATGGGGCATGAGGCCTCCTTCACTGGGGGGTCGAAGCTGCTTCAGGAACCATTTAGTAATGCGTACTTTACCTTAAATCTTGATGGAATAGCTAATTAAAATATAAAAAATTTTGCCCGAAATTGCCAACTGTGGTATCCACTGTTTTAAAATAATGACAAAACTTCATTTTCTCAACATGCAGTGACGCGAGAAATGTTTGCAGGTCTTGCCTGAACATGGGTGACCCCAGTTCACCTGCATGCTGTGAGGGGGACGATGTCATCCTTGGTCCGGCACGATTTTGCACTGTGTTTCCGATGTCAGGCTTCATGATAATAATGTTCAGATACTACTCTAGATCCATTTGTAATATTATTTTTAAAGAAATACTTTGATCTTTCTTATGTCAGTTGTTCAATTCTTAATAATTCAATAATAATTTGAGGATAAAATCCTGTTTGTATAAAATTAATTAAAGGAATGTAAAACTAGGAGTTTAAGTGCCATCCCTCGTCCAGTCAACCACTCTCTCTTATTGTCAAAATGTAATATTTAACAAAACCTATATATATGTCAATACATAATAACCCTCTACTAATATCATATAGTTTCCTTTTAAACATATAAAAAAGGTTTTTACTTATTATCAGTTGAAGAGGGTTTTTTAAATGTAAAAATGCAAGATAATCTAATGGAGCATAATAAGGTGGATTGCTTCTAGCCCTGGACCCCTGGAAATTGATTTTAGCTTGGAAAATATATCCAAACCATCATCCTTTAAATTTGTAGAGTTCTTGTCTGTAGTTAAATGTTAAAATAACACAAAAGAAATAAATTTGGACAGCTTGCCGTTGGCCATTGATGGTAGAGAAATTGAGTGAATTGACCCAAGGTGGCTGGAAAGCAGGTGGTCTGGTTTGAGCATGAAAGTGTGACATACTAGAGTGCCACCTTGTGAGATGACAGAATTGAAAGAATGAATCAGATAAAACAGTAATAACATATGCAAGAGCAAGATAGCATGGATATAAATTTGCATAATAATATTACTCTCTTCATGATTATAACAGATACCATTCTGCATCTGTCCATAATATTGTTTTTAAAAAGTACTTTAATTGATCTTTCTCATGCCAGTTGTCCAATTGTTAATAATTCAATAGTAGTTTTGACGATATTTTCCTGATTGCATTGAATTAATTAAGGGAATGTAACACCGGGAGTTTAAGCACCATCCCTCATCCACACTCTCTTGTTGTGAAAATGTGCTATTTAACACACTGTCAGACCAACACCTATTCAGACACTTGCTGTTTTCTTTTTATTTTGAAGAAATTAAAAATTAAGTGGTGAAACATGAAATCAAAATCATCCTTGGTATTAAATGTAACCTGTGCAAAGGCAAGTTCATTGCAAATTAACAAAAAATCTGATGAAAAGAACTACTTTTGTTGATTTCAGGAATCAAAAAGTATTCAGCCGCTTTCACGAAGTTGTGGAAAGTGAACTATTAACTAATATATATCTCAAATACTTCTAACAAACTACCTTGGGATCATTGTGAATATATTGGATGACAGGTGTGATAAACATTCTGACCAGTTTATCACATTTTCATGCACTGTTTTAGATCAAACATGCATTACATTGATTCAATTTGCTTTAGTTTATCTTAGAATTGTATTTTTAAAACTTTGAGTAAGAATATGAAACATTGGAGGCCACATAATAAGGTCAGTGCACGTTTGTATTTATTTGTACGATTTTACCAAACCAAAAAACATGTCCATGTGGCACCAAAATCTGACAAATTTCCAGAAAGCAATGATTCATTACCTATTTCAAGCTATATTCCATGCTTGGTGCTAACGGCAACTGGATGGGACATTTTTAAATTCATTTGGGAAGGGGGCAAAAATGTGGTTCTTTGGCCTCAATGCTATTCCAATGGAGATTGCTCCTTGAAAGCACACTATAGTTTTAATATGTCATTTAGTTTGTAAACAGCGGGTGTAAGCTGGCTTTCCTGTATATGAAATAAAGTGAACAACCTTAGGAAGGCAAGGCAACTTTATTTTAAGTGATCTGATGGATTGCAGTGGAACAATGTGCAACCATTCGATAGCAGTTGAGGTGAAAAAAAACAGAAGGAAATACTTAAGTACATACAATTTTTCACGGAAAGCGGGTCTTTCTGTTTTAATTTAATAGAACAGTTAACAATTGTCATTTTATGATATTCTAAAATATTTCCAATTGATAAAAGACAGCTTACTGCCACACAAGTCAAGAAAAGTCAAGAAAATGTGATAAACTGAATCAGATGTTTATCTCACATATTCATCCGAATTGTCTTGACTGATGGTCACTTTTGTCATCCAATGTATTCACAATGATCCCATGGTAGTATGTAAGCAGTATTTGAGATAAATATTAGTAGTACACTTTCCACAACTTCGTGAAAGCGTCTGAATAATTTTTGGTTCCTGAAATCAACATAAGTAGCTCTTTTCATCATATTTTGTGTCAATTTACAATTAATTTGTTTTGGACAATGGACAGGTTCAATTTAATACTAAGGATGATTTTGATTGCGTCTTTCACCACTTGCTTTTAATTGGTTCAAAATATAAAGAAAACGATATGTATCAAAGGCTCTTGATATACTGGATCATGATATATTAATTTTCAAATTAAAGCATTATGGTTTTAAAATTACTTCACAAAGTCTATTAAAGGACTACCTCTCTATGCAAACTCAACAAGTCCTTTATAAAGACATCTTGTCAGATTCTCTTACTGTAAAATGTGGAGTGCCACGAGGTTCAATCTTGGGACCCTTGCTATTTCTAATATATGTGAACGACATCACAACAACAACTAACTATTTTCACCCTATTTTATATGCGGATGACACAACCTTATGTGCTGCTCTTAATCATCAATGGAACAATAATGACAGTATGAATTTAAACAATGAATTGAAAGAAATCTCAAACTGGATGAACCTCAATAAATTATCTTTAAACGTTATGAAAACCAAGGCAATGCTTTTCCATTCATCACAAAAGAATATTATTTATCCGTCTTTAGTTATTGATAACGTGCCAATTTAGTTTGTACCAAATTTTAACTTTCTGGGAATAAATCTAAACCAAAATCTGAAATGGGGCCCTCATATTGATGGAATGATGCAAAAGATTTCTAAAACAACAGGTGTTATGAAAAGAATGAAAAACTATTTACCATCAAGTGCCTTATTAAGCATTTATCATGCATTGATTGGACCACATTTGAATTATGGAATTAGCGTATGGGCGGAAATGTTGGTAGGATTTTTAAAATGCAAAAAAGGCTGTAAGGGTAACAACTAAGAGCAAATACAACGCCCATACCACTCAGATGTTTAGACAACTCAAAATTTTAAAAATTCAAGACCTGTGTGCACTGCATGATTTCAAATTTTGTTACAAATATGAAAACTCTATTTTACCTGAATATTTTCTACTAGAAATGCTGCCAAGAAATACCCATGTCCTTAACTTCAGCACAAGAACCAACTATCGCTATCGCTTGCCCGCTGCGTGCCATGAATATGCTAGAAACAGTATATTGTACAAATTTTCGAAAACATGCAATGAAATGAATGAAAATATAAGAAATAAGATATACACTCATAGTCTAATAGGTTTCAAATATTATATCAAACAACTTTTTTTCAAATCATATGATGTGCCCTGTCTAATAGATAATTGCTTCATTTGCAACAGTGCAGGCTAGTCAGCACATAACTAATACCACCTATAAAAAGTTACTAAATATTAAATAATTAAAGTTAACAAGAATCCATGGATTCAAAAGCTAGTCGTTTCAGTATTAGGCCTATATTGATAGAACAGTGATGAACCTGGGATAGCGATACGCCTCTATTACATCTGTCTTGCAGATATGGTTATCATAGTTTTCAATAATTAATGTGAGTTTTACTGTGTTTTTTTAATTAGTTATTGTGTCTGATAAATGTGATGTTCTTGTCTTTGAAATTGCTTAACAACAGCACTGTGACTGTAACACCAATGAAACAGTTCAGGCCTTTTTGTTTATAGGCCTACACATAAACAAACTATTGTTGTGATGTGGTGATGTGGTACTGCAGGAAGTCAAAATATTGGAACCCAAAAATTCCAAACAGTTCCAATCCAACAGGAAAGTAAGGTTGTAAAAGTAAGGCTTCATGGCCAAATTGGTAAAAATAAAATTATTTACACAGTTATGTCTTGATCAATCAAAAATATAGCACTTATTGAATAAATTTTGCTCTATTGGACAGTCATTTTACTTGATAGAACATGAAATAAATCAAAGAAGCATGTAAGTTATGATGTAAGTGCAATTGAATTGACATTTATTCTATAATCTGCTCAACACATTATATATCACATTAATGAACACTTTTTAATTATTTACTATCATTCATGCTGTGGTGTAATTTACAATATAAAACATAAATAATTACAATTAATTAAAAGCATTGTGTTATGCTTTCAAGAAATTCTGCAATTGCAATAACTTGATATTTAATTTTGACACAGATCAATGAATAATAGCAATCATTAGACACTACCTGCCGACTCAAGCCAATTGCCATTAATTGATATTACCTTCGACGCAGACTGAGTTCAATGAGTAATTGCAATCATTAGACACAACCTGCCAACTCAAGCCAATTGAGTTGATATTTTCTATGACACTGCTCAATGAGTAATTGCAATCATTAGACACTAGCTGTCAACTCTGAATGTGTCACTGCTTAGTAAATGGTATATAACGACCAGCCTTGGCGCATCAGTTCAGTGTACAAGAAGACATGCTTCAAGAAGAACATGCCAAAGAGGATGAGAAAAAAGAAGATAATTGCTTTTCATTAAATCTTAAGGAAAAAAGGGAAGTCTTATGTTATGATTTCTAATTGCTTGGCCTAGTCATCTCGAGCTTGTTGTTGTTTCTATATATTTTTGTAGCTTTGTCTTTTTTTAAGTGTTGGCTTTTTCAAATTAATTCAGTATAAGGAAACGTTTATTGTAGTTTGGCCAATTTCTGAGGAAAATGGCCATGCCATAATAGCAATATAGTAATCTCCAAAAGTGTGAAATAGGCCTGTGTTAGTAGTGGACCAGTGGCCTAATGTGAATTCCTTTTGCCAATTATTACTTCCATTTACTGCTGAGGCACGCAGAACAACTTGAAATTACTTGATAGTCCCCCCCCCCCCTGTACTCGTGGATATATAGATCAATGCAATCCATGTATTCATGCATATGTCTGTTTATGATATCTGTCTAAATACCTGTACATGATATCTGTCTAAATACCTGTACATCTGTCTAAATACCTGTCTATATGTATATCATTTAATCATGACCAATTGGCATAGAAAAGTTTTATCACAAATAGGAATTCTTTGATAGTGCCCCCCTCATTGACAAATTTGTCCTTTAAAAAACGTGACAATTTCAGAGGCAATTTCGGAGCAGAAATACTCACTTCTCAGCTGTGTTATTAACATCAGCATGTTACTTGTGTTGAGTAGAGTTCATACATATGTGATAGGTTTCTGTGAGATGCACGAGCGAGCACAAATTGCATTTTTGCTTGCCTTGTTGAGTTTCAAAAACATCGCTAATGACGCTACTGCACATGCGCGAAAATTGTCTGCTATTTCCGTTGACAAAAAAAGTAAATCGCTAGCACGGTGACAGCTGCACGGACGTGCTTAGAGCTCTATCAATCGTAAATGTGGTTGTGGACTATTCATTTCGTCCATACCTCGGACGCTAGATGGTTTCAGATAGTTCCTGGCCCCACAGACGATTTCTGAGGCAAATATGCATTACAGTATTTCAAATTTCCGATTTTCGCGGGCTTTTCCCATTTAACTCATCCTAACAGCTAGTCGAGCACGACTAGCTAAAAAAGAAGATGAGGTTTATTTGTATTGGAGGTTTTATCTTACTTCATTGAAGAATTAAATTTGTGTCATAAGTATGATATCTGCTCGGTGTGTCCCATCCTGATGACTGCGAGGATTTTCTTCTAATGGTATGATATATTTTCAGTTTTTTTTCGGGTGCTCCCTTGGCAGCGACATCTGGGATGTCATAGAGGGACACCTCCTTTATGTATGCTATAACGGAACCTGTATATGTAATGTTAAATTGTATGCGTGGAATGCATAAGAAAATAAAGTAATCTGAAAAAAAAATCTGAATCAACTAACCCAACCTGCATAATCTCAAGTTGACCTACAAATGTTTAAAATTAAAATTTTGAAATTTGAACTGAATCAACCTGTATTTTGCAAAGAATAAATGCCTACGTGTAGATTAAGTGACTTTTGGGTACTTCTGATTTTTGTACTTCCCTTTCAACAGAGTCAAAATGTTTACTTTGGTATTACTTGTACTAAGAATTCATTTTGTAGGTTTAATATGTTGAGGATTTTAGCCTCTTTGAGGGTTTTAGCCTCTTCGATTAAGCTACTGCAAAATGAAACTGAGTCATTTTTTTGGTGGAAATGGTCGTTAGGGTAATGTTTGTGATGGTAGTAGATGTCAGAATGACCCATCTTTATGGTTGCTCAAGGCTTTAAGAGGTTTGGATGGGTGGCCTGGTCACAATCACAGCCCTGACTTGTGAGTGGAAATATAATGGTAAGTGGTACCCAGGGGTTCACTTGAAACAACTCCATACTGTGCAGGAATTCTTCATGAGGTATCTTCTGTCCAAGAGGTCAACTGACCATCACTTTCACCTCACAACGTGAACAGAGATGCTTCTACGGGAACAAGAAGTAACTTAGTGAAACATTATGACCTTAGCACCTCCTACATAGGCTGTAGCATGGGACCATTTCTTTACATTTACCTTTGTGTTGGGTGTATCAACTAACCTGACCAGGTGTATCAACTAACCCGCCCAGTAGGGTTAGTTGATACATTTGACATGACCTACTTTTGCACCACTGGGGAAAAATCGTCCAATAGATCAAGCCAAGTTTCTTCATATATACAAACAATCTTATTCTTCAGTATCTAAACTATTCATCATTTCAATATCATCCTCCGTTTGGCTTGCAGGCCAATTTTTGCGAAAAAGTCTCAACTAACCTGCCTCTCCCCAAGTTAGGATTATCAAAGAAACAGGATTTCAAAATTCTAAAATTGGCCTTTGATTGTTTGGAAGAGCAAATATGTATTCCTCAGAAATAACCATATTAAAGTCATATTATAAATAGTTTTTTGGTTTAGTATATGTTGAATCATGTGAAATCAACCAAAATTTGAAAAGTGCCCCTCCTCACCATCAGATTTTCACGAAACTTGCCACATTTGAGGAACTATTTATATAAAAAGGAATGTGTGGAAAATTTCAGTTCTGTCACTTAAAATTTGAGGAAGAACTGAGTGATTGAAGTTTGAAAAGGTCATCTGAAAATTTGAAATTGGACCTTTTAAAAATTGCTCTCATTTATTAACTGCTCAAGATAATGCCTTTTAAAAATATTTTGAACGAATGCTTAATTTTTATGAACAAAATGGCTAAAAGCAAGTTGCTTAAGAAATTTTTAGTGAATTTCCATAAATTTTCAAAATTGGATGATTTATCAGACTAAAACCGTAATTTCAATAATTCCCACTCGGTCAAAACTTAAAAAGTTCAAAATATTTTACCAATTCGTTCTTTGGGATCAGAAGAAGGAGTAACATTAATTTTATATTCCTGGTTGATGTATGCTGTGATACAAACCAAACTGAAATTTTAAAATAATCAAATTTACCAGTGTCCGGAGTAAAAAATCACTATGTGGGATAGGTCATAGTTAAAACAAATTTATATCGTGTGAAAGTACATGCAAAGGACTTTCGATTGATATATGACATATCTTGTGTATATGAATTTTTCTTGGTCATATTAAAACTTTTACTAGAGTCATTTAGGCTGTAACAATGCCAGAGCTGGGCACTTCCGCAAACCGCAACCTCCACAATTTACGGAAGTAGCTATTCGTTTGTAATTTGCATTGCTTTGCGTTTCTAAAATCAACCAACTTGAGCAAATGCAAACTATCGAACTGCATTACAAATGAACGAATGAAGAGTGAAATCGAGGATCCTATGGAGAACCTCAAATGGCCAGCAGCTCATGGCGCGACATCTTCCTGTTGGTGCATTACCAATGGCCCGATGGGAAACATAAAAAACAACCGCAGATCGATCTTCGGGTCATTCCTACATAAATACTTCATTACAATGATCCCACAAGTTTGGAAAGCTTAAACTTCAGTCAGAAATAGTGTGGCACGAAAGGCAATTCGATTTGGTGTATCTTGGAGCTTCATGTTACCTTCAGATAAAAAATGTAAATGCTTTTTAAAAAGGTCATGTTCATTGTTCAAGATTGGTATAGATGGCGCCACATTAGGTGGGCCACATTCCTATGGGAATATCAAATCTCCCAAAACCTCCAATTTGAAAGTAGAAATTTATGACCAAATAAGTAAAACAAACACACAAAATTCAGCCTAATCAATTAATATTTAAAGGTGGCACAAAGCCTTTGAAGTTTATCATGTAATTCTCCATTTGTGCAACTGAAAAAATTGTCAATTTCCCAGATCTTTCTCTGAAGTAATTTTTTTTTGCATTTTTTTTAGTATATGATAAAGTTGGCATGGCAAAGTAATATCTGGAGAGAGGATGGTTAAGAGTACCT
Organism: Platynereis dumerilii; assembly: GCA_026936325.1. Lineage (NCBI taxonomy): Eukaryota > Metazoa > Annelida > Polychaeta > Phyllodocida > Nereididae > Platynereis > Platynereis dumerilii. Next base: position 2,340,891 of record JAPTHN010000038.1, on the reverse strand, counting down.
CAGAGATGCTTATCTATGCCACAGTAAACTAGAGATAGCACATGACTGGCATGCTCATTGCTCACAGTGCTGTTGACCCTGGGCACAATGAGCTACAGAGCCCTGAAATAGGGTCTATTTCACTTTTTTATAGGAAAAAGTGTCCCCTATGGAGATGCGCCCTTAGTGTGCCATTCTAATTGTTATGTAAACTTATAATATATGTCCCCTCCTTCATATGCATGCATAAAAGAATTGAAGTACACCCAGGGTGCAAGCCACATCGACCCCATCAGAGTCAATCATCATAAATGCGACACCAAATGATACCGTTGGGTCAATATATATTTTTGCCATTAAAATATAACAGAGGTACACGAAGAAGGTACTGAGATAATGGGATATGAAATCCAGACTTTGACACGATCCAAATTTTGGCCCTATATTTCAAAGAGCCCCTAAAAATTACCTAAAAGGTACTGTGGTCTAAAAATGCAATTCTCCCATTTTTTAGTAACTGTTTATCAACAAAAAAATTATGAACAATATCTGAGTCGGGAGAGTAGCATCCCTTGCCTGCACCTTAGAAAAACTGGCTCATTATAAATCGAACTTTAAATTTTCCCGACGGTTTTTTTTGGTTTTTTTTCTTAAAATGTCCTACTGATCCTGTTCTATAAGCGTAAACTTTCGGTTTTCTTGTTGATTTTTTTTAATCTTGAAATTTATTCAGGAGCACTGTGTGGACACATGCATCAATAGATACCTAAATACATGGCTCCATAGAAAGACAAAATACACCAACACATACATACACATGGATAGATACTTATAGCTACATACAAAGATACTTAGTTACAAATATATAATACATAATACATCGGCACACAATTTTACCAACGCATATATATATGTACATTTATTCCTATATCCCAATTTTTCTGACGGAACTTTAGAAGCTCAAATTGAAGGGGCAACTGGGTTGACTATGTATCCTTCAATTTTTCTTCGTTGCTGCAGAGAATGATGTCATGCTGAAGGTGTTTATGGATCATTCCTATGTTTAGCAATTCAAACTTAAAGATCAAGTTGGAATATGGGAGCGCACTTCACATATCTAGATCATTAAACTTAACTGCATTTATACCATTCGACACCTCTGTCAGCCAATCACATGCCAGCATTTCAGGGCGATAATTCCCATATTATTTGTTGTCCACTTGCTATCTCATGTTTGACTGTTTAAGTGTTTATCTCATCGTATAAGACGGTTATTCACAATGGGAGAGTGAAAACATGTTTATCATACCTTAGGCTAAAGCCCTAGGGTGATAAACCCCATATTCCCTCTCCCATGGTGAATAACCTATGCTTACCAATAAGATGTACATGCTAAAATAATTGTTTGTCACTGGATACACAGGCATATAAATGACGATGAACAATCTTCTCAATTAGTTTCGATATAACAGGGAGGATGGAGATTTGGCGATAATTCACTTTGCTTGCCCACAAATAGTAGTATTCTATTTTTGCAAAGCTTCCATCTTGCCCAGTCATCAGGTTTATTTGTAAGGATCGCACTGTTCTGGAGTTAATCTTGAATTAATTTATAGGACTCAATTACATCTGATTGTTATGGGCAAGGCTTTTTCTAAATGAGTTGCCAGATTCAAAAGTTTGGCATAGGTGCGACACTAGATATGTGGCATAAGTCGCTCAGTATGAGTCCCATAGCGCTACCTGTAGACTGAAGAGTCATTGCATTCGTTTTTGGCTACAGAAGTTCATGAACACAATTTCAAAAGTTTTAAATGAAGGATAAGAAGAGGGGCTCAGTATAATCTGAAATATACATTGACAAGAACTGACATGTCATGCGAAATGTGAGTGCCACTATCTATAGTTTATTTTCAAGACGCAAATGGCTATGGATTTTCACAGCAGTCAAGTAGCACATTGGTGAATACTTTGAATCGATACGCCAAAACGATATATTTGTTCGTGGGAAACTCTTTTTTGTGGGGGTATCAGAAAAGAAGAGGTTCAATGGATGAAATAGTAGGCTACCAACTGATATTTTATGCATGTGAAATATAGCATCAATCCAATTCAGCAATAATTATGTTCACAAGTTGCTTCACTGGCTTTCGCCTGATATCTAAGGCTTCTAAGCTGGTGTACACTAAGGTCACACCTTGCCTGCTAGCTGCCTGTTGCTCCAGTTGCTCCTGTGACAAGTGCCATGGCAAGCCCTTCCCCAGGGACCAGCAATAATTAATTGCCTATCTTGCCCAACCATGTGTATGGCCAATCTTCAGCTAATGCATAAACAACTAGAGGTAGGGCTGACTTGTTTTGGGCATCTCCCGATTGAGGGGGACTAGCGAGTAAATATAGTGAAAAAGATGTACCTTGAGCAAGTCGAGCACTGGTAAATTAAGCATAAACAGCCCTACACGTAAACGACTCTCTTTCCTTGGAAAAGTCTGATAACTTTTCTGCAATTTGTATAGTATTTTTAAAAGGCAACTTATTCTGAATTTTGTTTCCCGAGGACATAATGCCCATTTTTGAGCTCTGTCTTGCATGTAGCCGATTCTTGGCTGTACAGTCCATAGAATCTACAGTACCGATAGAGTATAGACTTATCCAAGAATGTACAATAGTGAATAGTACAAAGCCTTTTTGAGAAGGCGAGAATCACTTTTTTTAAATTTATGGTGTACAACCAGAAACTACACTTTTTCTACGTTGTAAGAATAAGAAAAAAATATTTTAAATCGCACAAGGGTAAAACAGTATAGCTTGAAGCTATTTGGCGATTATAATAAAACAAGATTGGGGAGGGGGGTACTCACAAAGAGAGGGAGTATTATACAGACGCCGCTTGATGGTAGGCCCTACTGCTTTTTGGCCTTCTTGGAATAGAAACCTTTGTGGGAAGCACATCATGAGCAGGAGACAGAAATGTTTATCAAGACTTTAAAAAAAAAGTTTGGTCAATGGTCAAAACTAAAGGTTGTCGAATGAAACTGGGAAACCGACCCATTTCCTTGTGTTCCTGTGCGAAACTGGCAGTGTCACACTCCCACTGAGAGACGCATCCGCCCTGCTGCACTTGTGGGTTCCATTAACCCGAAGGTCTGTCTACCTGCAATTGGCTCATATCATCCGAGTGGGCTGAGACAAGCTTTGTTTTAGGGAAGGTCTGTGCATGTAGTGGCTCCAAATAAGGTATCACAAATTAAAATGCATTTTTATTTACATGTAGACTTTAAGAGCATATATATTTGACTGCAATTGCAATCATTGCATAACCATGTATCTAAACCTCATTTTGCACAGCTTCCTACATGATACTGGTGTACGCTAAATATAACGAACACTGATCGAGCGGTACAGAGAATGACGCTGGCACCAGACTATGCTGTGCGATAATTCACTTTCCAGCTGCGTACGTGGTCACAAATATGAATCACACTGCTGCAGAATGTTGTCTTCAATTCCGAAATTCACATCTGAGACAACATGATCCTGAACAACTAAGGGGTTAAAAAATTTACCAGGAAAACAGTTAGTGCAGTGATGTGGAGGAAGGTCAAATTACCATAGGTTTTTAGGATATTGCAGTTTAAAATTTTTGTTTATCACACTAATTCTTTTGCGTCGAATCTCTATGACAGAATGCTCAGAATTGCCAATTTCTGTTAGGTAGTATCAAAGATAAATGCCATGATGCAGAAGTAGAAATGTGCAGCCACTCAAAAGTGTGAAACTGCAAAATCTCAAAAGATTCCCATTTCCCAACATATTTGTACACTGTGAAATTTGTCAGCTTAAATGATTGAGTGAGATGGTTGCACAATTCCTTCGAGCTAACATAGCTTGTTGTTTTAAGTTATGACAATCTGTTCATTGTCATAACTAAAAAAAAAACGAACAAGCTATAAAAAAAAACAAGCTATGTTAGCTCAAAGGAATTATGCAACCATCTCGCTCAATCCTTTTGAGCTGACTCAAAGTTTCAAATTTTACAGTGTATCAAAGGAAGATGCATGGGTATTTTCCTTTGTTCTTTCTGTGTGCCTAATTAGTGAAACAGGCATGCAGAGTTGCAGACATTCGAACTAGTCTATGCTATGGCAGCCTGCTTGGGAGGCTGTGGCAGCCCTGTCTTTCTCAGAGCCAGCAAGTGCTGTCACACTGCAGTTCAGGCTGCATGCATGTGGCCACTGTGATGGCAGAGCAGCATAAGAGCTGTGTCATTCCAACATGGTTGTCACAACAACCAGATCATGTTGATACACTCCCTGGATTTTAATCTTCTTTGAGACACGACATCTCTAGCTTCTGAACTTTTACTGTCTCTCAACTCCACAACTGTCAGTTGTCACAAAGCAGGTATGTTCTTATTTACTAACAGACTGATTATTCCGGAAACTTCTATTTCGATTTTTGCGGAGCACAAACACGGGTTCGCCTGCATTATAATGGTCTGCTTGTTTTGAATGTTTTCTCTATCTTTTTTTATCATTTTGTTTTTATAAAATGTTTTTGTCCAGGCTAGAATGGCTAGAATGTGATGTTGCTGCTATTGAAGTTTGTTTTCAGCAAACAAATGATGATGCAGCTGTCTGTAATGGATCTAAAACAAACAAAACATGAGGAAGAAAAAATCATCTCATTTTAATTCACCTTTGAAATGTTTTGTGTCAAAAATACCCATGCTGGCATGCAAATAATTCATTTGGCTACAGTAATCAAACAACCTCCTGTTGAATGATGAAATATTAAAGATATAACTTATATAAGGCTCAAAGATATTTCAGCGATATGCACTAAAATAATGAGTTATCGAAAAGGATATTTTAAAAGAAACACTGCAAAAAAGTTTTGACTTGATAACCGATCTGTTGGTACTTGGTAGATATGTACCTGTATGTGTAAGACCAATCTTATTCAACCATGATGATGGTTGTAATAAGCGTACAGTGCAAGATTGGCAGTCAGTCAACAGTAAGTGGAAGATAGATAGACAGATTGCATGATAGATAGAGATATTGATATAGACAGATACATAGATGAGTCATGGATGGATGGATGATTGAGGCTTTACATCCTGTATTTATGCTCTTGGTAGGCTAATTAGGACAGAAGAAGAACACGGCAATGAGGCAAAGGATTGAAACAGCCAGTCAACGTTTACCAAGGTGACCCGGCAAGAGCTGAATTCGAACCCCGGACCCAGCGATTGCCAGGCCAGCACACTACCGCTAGACAAACCCTCCTGCAAATAGATAGGTAGATGGATAGATAGAAAGATATATAGATAGATATAGATAGATAGATAGATAGATAGATAGATAGATAGATAGATAGATAGATAGATAGATAGATAGATAGATAGATAGATAGATAGATAGATAGATAGATATATCGATAGATAGAGTGTATACAGTGCACTCTGTAGGCCTACTACATCCCACTGAATGCAAAAGGACTGCTGTCGCAAGGTCCATAAATCTGACTTGATGTTTTTATTGCCCCAAAGGGATTTTATGTGACTTAAGTGGCTGTCCCTGAAAAATGCTCTCTCCGAGACTGCTATTCCAGGACAAGTAATGCACCCGTATATATCTAGCCTCCGGGGACGTTTTTTGTTCTGCTCTTCTCCTTAGAGAGCCAGTTTGTGGTCAACAGGCTTTTTTCCGCTCGGTGGCTTTCTTTTTTACTTCGGAAGTTTGCACGCCATTTGGAAAGAAGTAAAAAAGCCAACAGATGCAAGCGGACAAAATGCAATGCTATACCACTAGGGGAACATGGGGACCGACGGGCCATGAGGACCGATGGGCCACCCTCTTAACTCCACATCAAAAACGTTTGATTCGATGTAATTTGCATTTTTAGTATTGTTTATCATGTCTATACATCCCATATTGATGACTGATCGATAAGTTATAGTAGAAGCATTTAGTGGGCAAAATGAAATTTTGAACATCTAAAATTATTTTTTACTGATCCAGAAAAGTTTAATATCTCAAATGTGTGCAGACTCAAAGCAATATATTTCCTGTGATGATTTTCCCTATATATTGGTGGTAATTTACACATTTAATTTTTGGAACAAGAACCATTTTTCACCAAAATAGAGGGGTTTAAATATAGTGAAAGCTTTTGGGGACCGATGGGCCATGCAACATGGGGACCGATGGGCCACTATGTCCAGAGATTCTCTATAGGTGGCGTACTGGCATGGGGCTGGATATTAAAGTCTATTAGGGGGAATAAGCACACTAGAGCTTCAGTTTGCATATTTAAATGTTAAGTTTCAACTTGAAGGAATGCCCTTAAATTACAGTGATGGATTTGCCTCAGTACTGGCTTGAAACACAATATGATGGAAATTAAAAATTTAATATTCATAGAAATTAGTATGTGGGAAATAATAACCCTGCTAGACATTGATGTAATCTTGAGCGTAAATTAAATTTTTACCAAAATATAACCTAATGAAGGGTAATTGATGAGTTTCATTGCTTTGATTCCAGATTTCTCCTGCAGGTGGCATACTAGTACAGTGATCAATCAAAAATTTTGCTTTTGCCCTAAAAATCTAAATGGTCGACAGAAGTGATTAATTAATGGAGAAAAAATTAAATTTATACTCATTTTTTAATGTTCATCAACAAATTTGAGGTATTTGGCAAGATTTTGATGGTCAGGGTGATAGCCACACTTCTGTATCGACCAAATATCAAATAATTGCTTTCTTCTTAATAACCAATGAACCAATCATTTTGGAATTCTCTGATGCAGTTTCTAATACATCTGTTCATGTACTGCTAAAATATCGTCTCAATAGATATAATATAACTACAAAAAAGTAACTGATGACATCAGTGAAAATTTAGCTTTTTTTCAAAGTGTAAAATCTGGGCATATCTATATGTTTTCAATCTAAAAATTACCATATACACTCAGATGGATCAACAAAACATCTTGGAACCAAATTTCGAATTCTTCCTCCATCCTTTGGCAAGTTATTGACATGGTCCATCGGACCCCATGGGATGGCCCATCGGTCCCCATGGTTGGGGACCGATGGGCCACCATCTTTCTTGACAGTAAATGTGTTTTCTCATCTTTCTTCTTTGGTTGATCTATGTGAATCATATATCATTTTGTAGCGAATTACACCGGCTAAAAGGGCGCCCAGTATTAATGCTGTATCTGAAGCAGATTTGCCTCCATGGTCAATAATTCGTCAAGCGGCCCATCGGTCCCCACTCTCCCCTATACAGTCCACTGGAACTGTATCATGTTTTTGAGCTTCTTCCATTCCTGAACTATGTGCATCTCCAGATACCTTACACTGTAAAATTTGAAATTTCGAGTCAGCTCAAATGATTGAGTGAGATGGTTGCACAATTCCTTTGAGCTTACATAGCTTTTTTCAAAATTAGATCTATGATAATCTGTCCGTTGTTATAATTTACAAACAACAAGCTATGTTGGCTCAAAGGAATTGTGCGACCATCTCACTCAATTGTTTAAGCTGATAAATTAAATATATTGCTTGACCTTTCAATTCAATGTTTCAAACTATATAATAGTTATTTGAAAGTTTTAACTCTTCCATAGTCATTTTTTATGCGAAAATTTAATGCCTTTTAATTTTTGTTGCGTATATATGTATATTTATGTTTTATATTTCTATATTCAATGTTGTTGCCATCATACAAAGAAGTAATATTGCACAGATGTTAAGTAATCTGCCATGTTAGATCTGTCATGTTAGAAGAGAGTGGTGTATATCTGGGCTGACAACACTGTTGAAATTGTGGTGATGCTAAGGTTGTTAATGCCGTCTGTGGGCAACATTATGAGCCCAGAATATTTTCTTGGTAACCTTCAAAACACCTCTTGAAAATGTGAAACTTCCAAAAAAAACTCAGGAAAATCCATGTTATTTTATCTTTTCATTTAAATGCTCCTGTAAGAATGTTTCTTTTATCACAGTACGAGGGGCGTTTAGAAAGTTCGAGGCTTTTTTTTATATGGCCACTTATTTTCAATCTAGAACTATGAATTTTTCACAAGATAAAATTCAGCATATTTGGAATGGATTTCCAAAATTTTGGACAATTTGGACATTTTTAAGTCATTCTGTGGTTGCCATGGAAAATGAAAGTTCAGCTTCTTGGGGCAGATAATACTGAAACCACTAAAGCAAATGAATTTTGGTTGTGAGAGACCTCTCTCTATCACTTGCTTTAGTGAGATTGACAATATTTGACACAAGAAATATAATATTAGCCGTAAAAATACTCCCAAGCTCACCAAAAGCGTTGATTCATACACCTGACCCATCGAAGTAAATGTACCTTGAAGTCCTCCAAACAAGGTTTTGTGACAGAATTTCGGTCATCCAAAGCCTTTTCTCCTCCAGTGCCTGAAACTATAGCCCCCATGTACTAAAGTAAGGGAAAACCAGGACTTATGTAAAGCAGCATGTCACAGGAATAGCTAGGATGGATAACGCTGTCCATTTTGGTCCCTTGTTCATACTAGTGAATCCATGCTTTCACAAGTCCTATTGTAGTCAGGGAAACACACCTTTGCCTCCTGAATTTCCCTCGCCAAATCTGGCATGCAGGAGTGCTTTCCTACATGGGCTCAGTGTAAGAATACACACATTTGGTGTGCCTGAAAGCTTATTTAGAGGCTAATACCATATTTCTTGTGTAAAATACTGTCAATCTCACTAATACAAGTGACAGAGAGAAGTCTCTCACAGTCACAATTTCTTGGCATTCTTGGTTTCAGTGTTACCTGCCCCAAGAAGCTGAACTTTCAGTTTCCATGGCAACCACAGAATGACTTAAAAATGTCCAAATTGTCCAAAATTTTGGAAATCCATTCCAAATATGCTGAATTTTATCCTGTAAAAAATTCCTAGTTCTAGATTTAAAATAAGTATCCATATGAAAAAAAGCCACGAACTTTCTGAACACCCCTCGTACAGTGTACAGTCAACAAGGTTTTCATCAACTTAATGCACAGGTATAACAAAAGACTTGTCAGTGTGCATAATAAAAATACAAAATGGCGATCATCTTTTTTCCCCTAAGATCATCCACTGCAACTATTTTTTTGGCACGTGACTAGTGTTAGAAAGGATCAGTAAAGAACAGGCGGGTTTCAAGCTTTTTAGCTGACCACGTGTTTTGCAAGGCAATCGATAGGGATTTGGAATTAATCTTCTCGTCTGGGAAACAAAATCCCTGGATTTATCCTCTTTACTCTGTGGTGAAAATTAATGGTTTGAGGAATCACGTTTCTATAAGAGGTTCCCTTGATGGTTTTAAGCCATGAGAGGTAGCAGTTCGTGATTACTTTGCTATTTCAATTCAGTGTGCAAACTGTGCATGGCTGGGGTCTGGCAAACAATGCATTAGTGCACACTGATGTTTTTGTTCGATGTCTACACAATGTAAAGTTTCACTTGCTGCGACTGTTACAAGCATTATATATACAGGGTGGGTAAGGGAAATCTGGAATGATCTTTAAGTTACTGTAAAGCGCAAACAGATTAACGGAATGTTATGAAACTAACAACACAACAGACAGTGGTTAATCAGCCACAAATCAGGTCAATCTTGCAATACTTGGACAAGAAATGGCGACCCAGGAGCAGAAAAGGAAAAGGGTGGCAGATCTCCTGTCTGCCCAAGTGAAGCCTCGGACCATTTCTTACATTGTTGGTGGGTCACTGAGCACTGTATATGCCATGAAACAATTCGTAGCCAGTGGGAAAAGGTTGCAGAGGAACCTGGCAGCCGTGGGCAGACAAAAAGGACCAAGAATTTTTTAATTGCCCTCCATACTCCAGATTTCTGGCCGTCCTCAAGCCCAGACCTTAACCCCCAGAACTACGCAACTTGGGGCGTTTCGGAGAAGGCCACCAATAGAAACCCTCACCCTGATGTTGACTCTCTGAAAGAAGCCGTATAGAGAGAGCGGGGCAAGATGTCAGTTGACGTTGTGACAAACAGTTGTAAAAGTTTTCGAAAGCATGTTGAGGCTGTGATTGCAGAAAATGGTTGTAACATAGATTAAAATGTTGTCTATTGTCTAAAATTGCTCATTTGCAAAAATCACTGTTCTATGTTCAGTGGAAATGGTTGAAAATAAATAAGTTCTGCATTTGTCGTAATTTTCCAGTTTTCTCTTACCCACCCTGTATATGTGTATTTGGTGACTATGACTATTAATCAGGCGAAAAAGAAAGAATATAAGCCATGTTAAAAGAAGATGACGTGGACGGTAATTTGGTACAAACCTTGTGATTGATGGAACTGACAAATCTGCTGAATATGACCAGTTACTGGTACTGGCACAAACTGATCCCCTTCGAAAGGCCCATAAAATCACAGCACCATGGATTAATTGTTTCATTTTATATGTATTGCCTTCTTAGACAAAGCAACTCTTTTTTGTTTTATGTCATAAAAGATTGAAATTATTCTTAATATTGAGCAATGAGAGTGAGCAATGCTCTGCTTTTTGTAGCTTCCTTTGAAATAGAAAGACTATTCCAGAGCTTGATTGTATTAATCTGGGTAAATACAATGATGTTTCAATGAAATTGTCACAAGGAATCTGCTTTTAAACCCATTTGTTGCTCTGGCTTTTAAAATATCTCAGCTTGACCTTTTTGTTCTTTGAGAGCTTCATCTGCTCGTAAAAATGTAAGCCTTCCGAAGCAATTAAAGTGTTTCCGGTTACCAGAGAGGGACATTGGGATTCGGCATAAGCTCCTTTTACCTTGCAAAGCTTCCATTAGTAAGATACAAAATGGAGAAAGACCATTCTCTAAAATCAATCCATCCTCAGAAATACCTGGCCTTCCTGCTGATGCTTGGCTGCAACTAACAGGCCATGGGGAATGGAGGTGTTTTAAGGTAATTTGGCTTGTCCGATGGTCAGAATCATAACTCTCCAGTCTCCATTACTGAACTGATTTAGATATTTGGATATATAGGCCTATTATACTATAGATCGATGGAAAGATAGAAAGATTGTCTGAATTATAGAACAATAGTAATAGAGACAGAAAAACCAAATAAGAGATACACAGAGAAGAAATTCCGAATAGAGACATTGTTTTAGTACAATATTTCAACCTTTTTTATAGGTAAAGACATCGATACAAAAAGGAGCAGTGACCAATGTCTGGCACTGTCAATGATTTTTGTGTTTGCAAATATCAAATGCAGGCCCCACTCCTCAATCATGGAATAAAAGCCTCTAAAGAGTTTTTGTTTAGGTAATTAACAGTTTTCCCTGACAATTTCTGTAAACCATCATTGTTTTCAGTTTTTCATGTATGTTTGTTTTTTGTTTTCTGTGTGATAACCTTCCTCTATCAATATCTCCTTTCATTATGTACCTGAAGATGACCAAATAAAGGTTGAAATATTGTACTAAAACAATGTCTCTATTCGGAATTACTTTTGTACAGAGAAGAAAATAGATGGAAATATGGACAGATAGGTGATGTTAGGACAGCTACATATATTTATATAGTTTCTCATTGCCTAGTGGTTCTTTCTAGCAGTTGATTTTGTATCCAAATTGCCTGAGAGAAAATGGGTTTCAAACCCCGGATCCCGGAACTGAATTAGAGTGAATTGGAGGCAGTCATGGCTTGGAGGATGGCCAGTGAACCGACTCCTTCAATCTCTTGCAAACAAAACAATAAAATAGCATGCAATACATGCATAGGGTCCTTGGTCTAATTCCACATAAAAAAGGGAAAGATTAAATGGCAAATTGGCAACTATGGTATTCGTAACTACAAGAGGGCAGCACAGTCCAAGTTTGGGTATATATTTGGAGCCAATTTTGTGTGAAGTGCTGACAGCTTAGAAGAAATATGTTGAATAAAAGTCCATTTAAGCACTGAGAAGCACTATATTGTAGCCAGGGATCCATAAGTACCATTTGATCAGAAGGGCACATCCGTTGGGGTTGTACTTGTGTCTGTCAAATGCTTTTGTGTGTACACAAACTTTGCCTGTTGACAGGAAATGAAGCTGAGGACAATGGTCTTGGAATGAATTCCAAGGACCCAAAAACTGACAGAACTGCTCAATACAATGTGCTGTCGGTATACCTACAGTCTGGTCATTCAGGTAAAATTTAACCGAAAGACCATAATAACCACAGATGATCCTCATCAGAAGACTGGCAGAATCATAGCATGAGAAGAAGAATTATCATTTCATTGTATATTTTCCATGAAACAGTATTGATCTGTTACTTTTTTGTTTTATGTCCGAGAAGATTGAAATTATTGAGCAGTGTTCTTTAATTTTCTTTAATCTTCCTGATAGCTACTACTTGATAGCCTTCTTTGAAATTAGATGAATATTCCATAGTATTCTCATTATTAATCTGGGTAAGTATACTATTGTACATAGTGCTTACTAAGTGCCATTAGTTTTATTGTGATGATACCTTCAACAAAACTGGCTTTCACTGCCTTGTAATCATAACACAATTGTGTTCTTGTTATTGCCTCTTGTTGTCCATTGTCAAATGATAATGGGCTTTGTTGTGCCATGGCACCTGTGAATTGGTTTATTGCAGATCTTTGATTCAACAGGTCGGTAGGCCCTAATTGCGGAAACGCATCTTGAATAAAAAAGAACATAATTTTTAAACTCTCACTTCAACATTATACAATAAAACAATTAATACAAGAATGTGAAGTTCAGTATCAATTGGTGGTACAATGGCTTTTGCCTTATTCCTCCGTAATTTTCAGTATTTTCTCCAGAAATAAACTTTTTGATCATATCCCATGTCACATTATCCATGTAAGTCTTTCAATGTAAATTGGAAGTCATATTTTTCATCTTAATGAGTCAATATTCCATTCCCAATTTTTCTCTCTAAATTGGATGAAACATTTTCCCTCTAAATTCGATATTTTCCTTTTCAACTCCATAGAATTATTCTCCCGTCCATAATCTTGATAATTTCCATCTTTCCTCCAAATTCATTTTTTGTTCCATTTTGTTTCCTTGCTCGGTATACCGGATTGCATAAATGCTTAACATAGGTTGTCCCATAGTGGTTATATACAACTTATGTTCTAACCGGGTTACCATGGGAATAAATTTAGTCATATCGAAACACGTCTTTTAAATAGTCAATTAATCTGACTCATGTTCAGTAATGACACAATATAAATAAAATGACTAAACCACTCAGGGATAATGCATGTTAAGTGTTGATACCATCCGTTACTGATTTTGTCAGATATTCTCTTCTGTCACTCCTGGTATTTTAGCATTTTTTGGGGGAAAAGCAGCATTATGTGGACAAAAGTCACCCACAGATATATGGGATAACATATAGACGTCAACTTCTGAAACTTGGTATATCCCCAGCCCCCAGGGTATTCTTATGTCTTGGATTGTGAGGTAAATTCCCGAGTAATGAGCTGGCTACTGGAGATGTGCTTCCAAGAAATTGTCACTATGAATTTGCTTCTAAACCCATTGCTTGCTCCGGCTTATATCGCAGTCTGACCTTTTTGTATTTTTCAGAGCTTTATCTGCTTTTAAAAACATAAGCCTTCCGTGGCAATTAAGGTGTTTCCTGTTAGCCAGAAAGGGACGTTAAGATTCAGTATAAGCTTTTACTTCGCAAGGTTTCCATAAGTAAGAAAAAGGTGAAGAAAGACCATTCTTTAAAATCAGTTGTCCATCCTCTGACATGACTGGCCTTCCTGCTGATGGGCTGCTGCAAGTAACTGGCCACAGGGATGTTTCAAGGTGATTTGACTCTCCATTACTGAACTAATGTACATATTGGGATCTATTTATTTATGTATTGATGGAAAGACAAACAGAAAGACAGAAAAATATATGTACATGTCAAAAGACAATGAAAACACTAATTCTACATAATAGATGTAAGAGCCAGTAACACAAAACTTTCTAAGCGATTGCCAACATTGATTAATAAAGCAAAAGCCACTTTTTTTGCAAACAATAACAAGCATTCCTCCTACAACTGTTGTTTTAATACACCAATGTGGTGCTGATACAAAGTATGCAGCCAGAACTACTTGCACTATATGAATTATTCAGGCATTAAATGGAACTTCCAGACTCACTATTTGACATTCATGAATTGAAGATCTTCAGTTATAACAAGCGACCTAGAGAGTATGTGTAATAACATCACAAAGAGTCTGTTTGTACAGTATTTGCCATTTAAGCACTTAAAAGGAGTTATGCAGTCAAAACACTGTTTCTTAGTCTTAATGCATAACCCTGCATGACATGGAGGAGACACGAAACAAAAAAAGAACATGGGAAATGAACCAAATGTACCTAATTGTGTATTAAAATTCAGGTGGATTATAAGGTAAGGGAAGTAGGTCAACACTGTATTTTATGATAAGACAATATCCAGATATTTTCTATAATCTTGATGTTCTACATGTACATTCACAAGGACTATATGGCCATGAAGATTTGCAGCCTCACTCATTTTAAATAGCTTTATTATATTAATCTGGGTAAATACTATCAGTCGTGTTTGTTAATACTGGCTACCACTGCCTTTGTAATCATAACACAATTGTGTGCTTGTTATGGTCTCTATTTGGCCAATGCAAAATAAGAATGGGCATAGTGGTGCCACCTGTGAATTGGTTTATTGCTGACCTTTGATGAACAGATCTGCAGGCAGGCCCATTGTTGCTAGAACTTATCTGTAAGTGATTCAATGGCTTTGGATGTATTTTCTTTACCTTTTCAGTATTTTCTCCACAAACTGATTATTTTTCTACCATATATTTCCAACTAATTGTTCCCCTTCAAATTGGATATCATATCTTCAACCTAAACAAGTGAATATATCTTTGGAAATGGTCTAGGGGAACATGGGGACCGACGCGCCATGGGGACCGATGGGCCACCCTCTTAACTCCACATCAAAAGCGTTTGATTCGATTTAATTTGCATTTTAAGTATTGTTTATCATGTCTATACATCCCATATTGATGACTGATCGATAAGTTATAGCAGAAGCATTTAGTGGGCAAAATGAAATTTTGAACATCTTAAATTATTTTTTACTGATCCAGAAAAGTTTAATATCTCAAAGCAATATATTTCTTTTGATGATTTTCCCTATATATTGGTGGTAATTTACACATTCAATTTTTGGAACAAGAACCATTTTTCACCAAAATAGAGGGGTTTAGATATAGTGAAAGCTTTTGGAGACCGATGGGCCACCCAACATGGGGACCGATGGGCCACTATGTCCAGAGATTCTTTATAGGTGGCGTACTGGCATGGGGCAGGATATTAAAGTCTATTAGGGGGAAAAAGCACAATAGAGCTTCAGTTAGCATATTTAAATGTTAAGTTTCAACTTGAAGGAATGCCCTTAAATTACAGTGATGGATTTGCCTCAGTACTGGCTTGAAACACAATATGATGGAAATTAAAAAATTAATATTCATAGAAATCGCAAATTTTCAATTTAGTTAGTATTTGGGAAATAATAAACATAATAACCCTGCTAGACATTGATGTAATCTTGAGCGTTAATTAAAATTTTTACCAAAATATAACCTAATGAAGGGTAATGGATGAATTTCATTGCTTTGATTCCAGATTTCTCCTGCAGGTGGCATACTAGTACAGTGATCAATCAACAATTTTGCTTTTGCCCTAAAAATCTAAATGGTCGACAGAAGTGATTAATTAATGGAGAAAAAATTAAATTTATACTCATTTTTTAATGTTCATCAACAAATTTGAGGTGTTAGGCGAGATTTTGATGGTCAGGGTGATAGCCAAACTTCTGTATCGACCAAATATCAAATAATTGCTTTCTTCTTAATAACCAATGAACCAATCATTTTGGAATTCTCTGATGCAGTTTCTAATACATCTGTTCATGTACTGCTAAAATATCGTCTCAATAGATTTAATATAACTACAAAAAAGTAACTGATGATATCAGTGAAAATTTAGCTTTTTTTCAAAGTGTAAAATCTGGGCATATCTATATGTTTTCAATCTAAAAATTACCATATACACTCAGATGGATCAACAAAACATCTTGGAACCAAATTTCGAATTCTTCCTCCACCCTTTGGCAAGTTATTGACATGGTCCATCGGACCCCATGGGATGGCCCATCGGTCCCCATGGTTGGGGACCGATGGGCAACCATCTTTCTTAACAGTAAATGTGTTTTCTCATCTTACTTCTTTGGTTGATCTATGTAAATCATATATCATTTTGTAGCGAATTACACCGGCTAAAGGGGCGCATAGTATTAATGCTGTATCTGAAGCAGATTTGCCTCCTTGGTCAATAATTCGTCAAGCGGCCCATCGGTCCCCACTCTCCCCTATTTCTCGTTTTCCTCCCTAAATAATTTTCCTGTAGACTTCATTACATGATCCTCCCTCAGTTATTTCTATCCTATCTCTTTAATTCCATTTTCCCAATTTTCCTTTTTTCCCTCGATAGTGTCACACATTCCCTCCTATGAATCCTGGTATTTTAAACTTGGAAACAGCATCATTTAATATGTAGACGAAAGGGACCTGCGGACATATATTCGTGTAATTATGCCTGCACATGTTAATTGTACCTGTCACTATCAAATAAAAGTCAATCAATCAATCATATTCTGAAATGCAGTGTATTTTTCATTCACTGTCCCGTATTGTGTTGAAAATTCCCTAGCTGGTCACTGGAAATGAATCAGAATCAGATTTTTCTTTATTCGGAGATGTTTCAATGAAATTGTCACAAGGAATCTGCTTGTAAACCCATTTGTTGCTCTGGCTTTTATCTCAGCTTGACCTTTTGTTCTTTGAGAGCTTCATCTGCTCGTAAAAATGTAAGCCTTCCGCAGCAATTAAAGTGTTTCCGGTTACCAGAGAGGGACATTGGGATTCGACATAAGCTCCTTTTACTTTGCAAAGCTTCCATTAGTAAGATACAAAATGGAGAAAGACCCTTCTCTAAAATCAATCCATCCTCAGAAATACCTAGCCTTCCTGCTGATGCTTGGCTGCGACTAACAGGCCATGGGGAATGGAGGTGTTTTAAGGTAATTTGGCTCGTCCGATGGTCAGAATCATAACTCCCCATTACTGAACTGATCTAGATATATGGATATATAGGCCCACTATACTTTAGATCGATGGAAAGATAGATAGATTGATAGAATTATAGAACAATAGTAAGAGAGACAGAAAAACCAAATGAGACATACACAGAGAAGAAAATAGATGGAAATATGGCCAGATAGGTGATGTTAGGACAGTTAAATATATTTATATAGTTTCTCATTGCCTAGTGGTTCTTTCTAGCAGCTGATTTTGTATCCAAATAGCCTGAGAGAAAATGGGTTTCAAACCCCGGATCCCGGAACTGAATTAGAGTGAATTGGAGGCAGTCATGGCTTGGAGGATGGCCACTGAACCGACTTCTTCAATCTCTTGCAAACAAAACAATAAAACTGACAGAACTGCTCAATACAATGTGCTGTCGGTATACCTGCAGTCTGGTCATTCAGGTAAAATTTAACCGAAAGACCATAATAACCGCAGATGATCCTCTTCAGAAGACTGGCAGAACCGTAGCATAAGAAGCAGAATCATCATTTCATTGTATATTTTCCGTGAAACAGTATCCGTTACTTTTTTGTTTTATGTCCGAGAAGATTGCAATTTTTGAGCAGTGTTCTTTAATATTCCTTAATCTTCCTGATAGCTACTACTTGATAGCCTTCTTTGAAATTAGATGAATATTCCATAGTTTTCTCATTATTAATCTGGGTAAGTATACTATTGTACATAGTGCTTACTAAGTGCCATTAGTTTTATTGTGATGATACCTTCAACAAAACTGGCTTTCACTGCCTTGTAATCATAACACAATTGTGTTCTTGTTATTGCCTCTTGTTGTCCATTGTCAAATGATAATGGGCCTGGTTGTGCCATGGCACCTACCTGTGAATTGGTTTATTGCAGACCTTTGATTCAACAGATCTGTAGGCCCTAATTGCGTAAACGCATCTTGATTAAAAAATAATATAATTTTTAAACTCTCATTTCAACACTATACAATAAAACAATTAATGGGTCAAAATTTGAAAACCTTGAAATTTCAGCTGAAAAAATTTCGAAAATTTTTTGCCTCAGAAATGCCTTTTAAAGTTTGCGCTGGGTAGGTCAAACAATCAGCTATCACTGAACTTTCATGTCCAAGGGTCCCAATGCCCTGCTGATCTATACTGAGGTGATATACATAGCTGTAATGTCTTTCGACTGTCATTAAAATCACACTTCTAACTACAAAATACTGACCGTTTTGGGCTAAACAATCTATTGCAAATGATAAGGCAAGTGGCTGGCACATTTTGGGCAAGTTCCAGGTCTCTTATGGCAATAATTTTTGAGAAACTGCATTTTGATTAATTAAAATACCAAATATGTGTGTCAT
Organism: Platynereis dumerilii; assembly: GCA_026936325.1. Lineage (NCBI taxonomy): Eukaryota > Metazoa > Annelida > Polychaeta > Phyllodocida > Nereididae > Platynereis > Platynereis dumerilii. The sequence continues at coordinate 2,322,349 of JAPTHN010000038.1, read as the reverse complement.
TAGCATCATGCCTATAACTTGAAATCCGTACCATTTAGAGCTGAATAATGTATTACCAACACATAGGAAAGTGGCTATTCTGCACACAATGAGCTATATTTCATGTCTCTATGACCAATAGTTATTGAGATAGAACAAATCCTTGAACCAGAAATTTACAAAAACAAGCAAAAAGACTCTTTTCATCAATAGTTTGGATTCTGAATAATAAAGATGATCTCCACTACTCCTCCAGTGCCCAATGTCTCTACTAAACCATACTTCAGATGCTAGACAATGGTAAAATGTTGCTGGCACCCCATATTTGGTTAGTAGTTTCAGAGAAGAATCAAACTTCATACTAAGCATGTCAGATGCAAGGAAAAGTGCAAAAATGTCATGTAATAGTCTGTTGAAACATTTAATGATAATATATATTCAACTGATTTCAATTCCGGTCACCTGCAACAAAATTTTAGTGATATAAAGGCAATAAGCCGTTTTTGACATGATGCTAATGACAGCGTGATGCTAATGATAATTACAGTAAAAATCTTTGTAGGGACCAGTGCAAAACTGGCAGTCAGGCAATATGTGCATGCAATGACCTTATGAACACCAGAAACATGTTCACAGTGATTTTGGTCCAGAAATATGCAGTCAAAATAGAGTAGCAAAGCGTTCGCTAATGACAAATTGAGATAGGACAACTGACATACCGACAGAAATACTCTAATATTTTGGTTTACATAAACGGTACAGAGCTACAGATAGTTCAGTTATTTTCTTGGGTTCTCAGACAACATCAGACACAAGGTTTTCTCACAGAATGTGTGTCCCTTTATTTTTTATTAAGAAACAAATCCGGCTTGATGCTAATGACGCAATATTGGAGACATTGACACAACAACCTCCTGCTCGTATACAGAATATTATTTCAGCTATTGGTGACCAGATTTTAGAAGACACAATATCAGTAAAATGACATAACCACTCTAGGATAATGCATATGTTTAAATGTTGGTACCATCCGGTACTGATGTTGTCAGATTTCCTCTTCTATCATTCCTGGTATTTTAGTATTTTTTGGGGGGAAAAGCAGCATTATGTGGACGAAAGTCACCCACAGATATATAGGATAACATACAAATGTCAACTTCTGAAACTTGGTCTATCCCCAGGGGCCATGGGTATTCTTATATCTTGGATTGTGGGCTAAATTCCCGAGTAATGAGCTGGCTACTGGAGATGTGCTTCAAAGAAATTGTCACAATGAATTTGCTTCTAAGCCTATTGCTTGCTCTGGCTTATATCTCAGTCTGACCTTTTGTATTTTTCAGAGCTTTATCTTCTTTTAAAAAACGTAAGCCTTCCGTGGCAATTAAGGTGTTTCCTGTTAGCCAGAAAGGGACATTAAGATTCAGTATAAGCTTTTACTTTGCAAGGTTTCCATAAGTAAGAAAAAGATGAAGAAAGACCATTCTTTAAAATCAGTTGTCCATCCTCTGACATGACTGGCCTTCCTGCTGATGGGCTGCTGCAAGTAACTGGTCACAGGGATGTTTCAAGGTGATTGGGCTTGTCCAATGGCCGAAGTCGTAACTCTCCATTACTGAACTGACGTACATATTGGGATCTATTTATTTATATGATGGAAAAACAAACAGAAAGACAGAAAAATATATGTACATGTCAAAAGACAATGAAAACACTAATTCTACATAATAGATGTAAGAGCCAGTAACACAAAACTTTCTAAGTGATTGCCAACATTGATTAATAAAGCAAAAGCCACTTTTTTTGCAAACAATAACAAGCATTCCTCCTACAACTGTTGTTTTAATACACCAATGTGGTGCTGTTACAAAGTATGCAGCCAGAACTACTTGCACTATATGAATTATTCAGGCATTAAATGGAACTTCCAGACTCACTATTTGACATTCATGAATTGAAGATCTGCAGTTATAACAAGCGACCTAGAGAGTATGTTTAATAACATCACAAAGAGTCTGTTTGTACAGTATTTGCCATTTAAGCACTCAAAAGGAGTTATGCAGTCAAAACACTGTTTCTTAATCTTAATGCATAACCCTGCATGACATGGAGGAGACACGAAACAACAAAAGAATATGGGAAATGAACCAAATGTACCTAATTGTGTATTAAAATTCAGGTGGATTATAAGGTAAGGGAAGTAGGTCTACACTGTATTTTATGATAAAACAATATCCAGATATTTTCTATAATCTTGATGTTCTACATGTACATTCACAAGGACTATATGGCCATGAAGATTTGCAGCCTCACTCATTTTAAATAGCTTTATTGTATTAATCTGGGTAAATACTATCAGTCGTGTTTGTTAATACTGGCTACCACTGCCTTTGTAATCATAACACAGTTGTGTTCTTGTTATGGTCTCTATTTGGCCAATGCAAAATAAGAATGGGCATAGTGGTGCCACCTGTGAATTGGTTTATTGCTGACCTTTGATGAACAGATCTGCAGGCAGGCCCATTGTTGCTAGAACTTATCTGTAAGTGATTCAATGGCTTTGGATGTATTTTCTTTACCTTTTCAGTATTTTCTCCACAAACTGATTATTTTTCTACCATATATTTCCAACTAATTGTTCCCCTTCAAATAGGATATCATATTTTCAACCTAAACAAGTGAATATATCTTTGGAAATGGTCTAGGGGAACATGGGGACCGACGCGCCATGGGGACCGATGGGCCACCCTCTTAACTCCACATCAAAAGCGTTTGATTCGATTTAATTTGCATTTTAAGTATTGTTTATCATGTCTATACATCCCATATTGATGACTGATCGATAAATTATAGCAGAAGCATTTAGTGGGCAAAATGAAATTTTGAACATCTTAAATTATTTTTTACTGATCCAGAAAAGTTTAATATCTCAAAGCAATATATTTCCTTTGATGATTTTCCCTATATATTGGTGGTAATTTACACATTCAATTTTTGGAACAAGAACCATTTTTCACCAAAATAGAGGGGTTTAAATATAGTGAAAGCTTTTGGAGACCGATGGGCCACCCAACATGGGGACCGATGGGCCACTATGTCCAGAGATTCTTTATAGGTGGCGTACTGGCATGGGGCAGGATATTAAAGTCTATTAGGGGGAAAAAGCACAATAGAGCTTCAGTTAGCATATTTAAATGTTAAGTTTCAACTTGAAGGAATGCCCTTAAATTACAGTGATGGATTTGCCTCAGTACTAGCTTGAAACACAATATGATGGAAATTAAAAAATTAATATTCATAGAAATCACAAATTTTCAATTTAGTTAGTATTTGGGAAATAATAAACATAATAACCCTGCTATACATTGATGTAATCTTGAGCGTTAATTAGAATTTTTACCAAAATATAACCTAATGAAGGGTAATGGATGAATTTCATTGCTTTGATTCCAGTTTTCTCAATTTTGCTTTTGCCCTAAAAATCTAAATGGTCGACAGAAGTGATTGATTAATGGAGAAAAAATTAAATTTATACTCATTTTTTAATGTTCATCAACAAATTTGAGGTGTTAGGCGAGATTTTGATGGTCAGGGTGATAGCCAAACTTCTGTATCGACCAAATATCAAATAATTGCTTTCTTCTTAATAACCAATGAACCAATCATTTTGGAATTCTCTGATGCAGTTTCTAATACATCTGTTCATGTACTGCTAAAATATCGTCTCAATAGATTTAATATAACTGCAAAAAAGTAACTGATGATATCAGTGAAAATTTAGCTTTTTTTCAAAGAGTAAAATCTGGGCATATCTATATGTTTTCAATCTAAAAATTACCATATACACTCAGATGGATCAACAAAACATCTTGGAACCAAATTTCGAATTCTTCCTCCGCCCTTTGGCAAGTTATTGACATGGTCCATCGGACCCCATGGGATGGCCCATCGGTCCCAATGGTTGGGGACCGATGGGCCACCATCTTTCTTGACAGTAAATGTGTTTTCTCATCTTTCTTCTTTGGTTGATCTATGTGAATCATATATCATTTTGTAGCGAATTACACCGGCTAAAGGGGCGCATAGTATTAATGCTGTATCTGAAGCAGATTTGCCTCCATGGTCAATAATTCGTCAAGCGGCCCATCAGTCCCCACTCTCCCCTATTTCTCGTTTTCCTCCCTAAATAATTTTCCTGTAGACTTCATTACATGATCCTCCCTCAGTTATTTCTATCCTATCTCTTTAATTCCATTTTCCCAATTTTCCTTTTTTCCCTCGATAGTGTCACACATTCCCTCCTATGAATCCTGGTATTTTAAACTTGGAAACAGCATCATTTAATATGTAGACGAAAGGGACCTGCGGACATATATTCGTGTAATTATACCTGCACATGTTAATTGTACCTGTCACTATCAAATAAAAGTCAATCAATCAATCATATTCTGAAATGCAGTGTATTTTTCATTCACTGTCCCGTATTGTGTTGAAAATTCCCTAGCTGGTCACTGGAAATGAATCAGAATCAGATTTTTCTTTATTCGGAGATGTTTCAATGAAATTGTCACAAGAAATCTGCTTGTAAACCCATTTGTTGATCTGGCTTAATATCTCAGCTTGACCTTTTTGTTCTTTGAGAGCTTCATCTGCTCGTAAAAATGTAAGCCTTCCGCAGCAATTAAAGTGTTTCCGGTTACCAGAGAGGGACATTAGGATTCAGCAGAAGCTCCTTTTACTTTGCAAAGCTTCCATTAGTAAGAGAAAAAAATGGAGAAAGACCATTCTCTAAAATCAATCCATCCTCAGAAATACCTGGACTTCCTGCTGATGCTTGGCTGCAACTAACAGGCCATGGGGAGTGGAGGTGTTTCAAGGTAATTTGGCTTGTCCGATGATCAAAATCATAACTCTCCATTACTGAACTGATCTACATATTTGGATATATAGGCCTATTATACTATAGATCGATGGAAAGACAGATAGATTGACAGAATTACAGAACAATTGTAATAGAGACAGAAAAACCAAATAAGAGATACGCAGAGAAGAAAATAGATGGAAATATGGACAGATAGGTGATGTTAGGACAGCTAAATATATTTATATAATTTCTCACTGCCTAGTGGTTCTTTCTAGCAGTTGATTTTTTATCCAAATAGCCTGAGAGAAAATGGGTTTCAAACCCCAGATCCCGGAACTGAATTAGAGTGAATTGGAGGCAGTCGTGGCTTGGAGGATGGCCACTGTACCAACTCCTTCAATGTCTTGCAAACAAAACATTAGTCCTAATTTATTAATTGGGCAACAATCAAATAGTATAGACTATATATTGAAAGAAGTTGAGAACGATAGTAGTTTGGTAACCTGGTGGTTAATAAAACTGACAGATCCGCTCAATATGTACAATGTGCTGTCGGTACACGTGCAGCCTGGTCATTCAGGTATAATTGCACCGACAGACCCATAATATAATCACAAATGATCCTCATCAGAAGACTGACAGAACCATAGCATAAGAAGCAGAATTATCATTTCATTGTATATTTTCCATGAAACAGTATCTATCACTTTTTTGTTTTATGGCAAAAGATATTGTAATCATTGAGCAGTGTTCTTTAATTTTCTTTAATCTCCCTGATAGCCACTACTTGATAGCTTCCTTTGAAATATTAAAGAAGAATATTCTATGGTTTTCTCATTATTAATCTGGATAGATATAGCGCTTACTGAGTACCATCAGTTTTATTGTGATAATACCTTCAACAAAACTGGCTATCACTGCCTCGTAATCATTACACAATTGTGTTCTTGTTATTGTCTCTATTTGTCCATTGTCAAATGACAATGGGCATGGTTGTGCCACCTGTGAAATGGTTTATTATAGCTTTGGCTTTATTTCTCTGTAATTTTCATTATTTCTACAGAAATAATCTTTATGATTTTATCCCATAACATATTTTCCATGGTAGTATTTCAATCTAATATTCCATTCCCAATTTTCCTGTCTAAATTGGACGACACATTTTCCCTCTGAATTTCCATGTTTTCTTTTCAAGCTTCCTGAAATGATTCTCCCTTCATAATTTCATCTTTCCTCCAAATTCCTCTTTTGTTCCATTTTATTTCCTCTGTACCGGACTGTATGAATGCTTGTCATAGGTTATCGTATAGTGGTTAATTCTTATAACTTATCTAACTGGGTTACCATGGGAATTATTTTGTCATGTTGAAACATGACAGTAAATCTATACTACTTACCTAACTCATGTTCAGCATTGACACAATATAAATAAAATGACTAAACTACTCAGGGATAATGCACGTGAAGTGTTGATACCATCCGGTACTGATTTTTGTCAGATTTTCTCTTCTATCACTCCTGGTATTTTAGTATTTTTTGGGGGGAAAAGCAGCAATATGTGGACGAAAGTCACCCACAGATATATGGGATCACATATAAATGTCAACTTCTGAAACTTGGTATATCCCCAGGGTATTCTTATTTCTTGGATTGTGAGGTAAATTCCCGACTAATGAGCTGGCTACTGGAGATGTGCTTCAAAGAAATTGTCACAATGAATTTGCTTCTAAACCCATTGCTTGCTCTGGCTTATATCTCAGTCTGACCTTTTGTATTTTTCAGAGCTTTATCTTCTTTTAAAAAAAGTAAGATTTCCGTGGCAATTAAGTTGTTTCCTGTTAGCCAGAAAGGGACATTAAGATTCAGTATAAGCTTTTACTTTGCAAGGTTTCCATAAGTAAGAAAAAGATGAAGAAAGACCATTCTTTAAAATCAGTTGTCCATCCTCTGACATTGCTGGCCTTCCTGCTGATGGGCTTCTACAAGTAACTGGCCACAGGGATGTTTCAAGGTGATTGGGCTTGTCCGATGGTCAAAGTCGTAACTCTCCATTACTGAACTGATGTACATATTGGGATCTATATATTTATAGATTGATGGAAAGACAAACAGAAAGACGGAAAAATATAACAATAGATACACAGAGTGAAAAATAGATTGGAATGACACTGTTACGACAGATGGATATAGTTTTTCCTTTGGCCTATAATTGTTCTATAGTAGTTGATATTAAAACCACTGGCCTCAGATGACATGGATTTGAACCCCCGACATGTATATGTCCACTGGAGCAAAAGAAGCTGTGGCTTAGAGGGCGGACTCTTTGGAGCCTTGAGGAAACTGCAGTCTGGTTTGTGCACTAATAATATACCCCAATCAGACTCAAACTTGATTGCTGGGCTATGGATTAGCCACAGCCGCATCAGTGATGGACTTTTTGATTTGATTTGTTTATTCGACATATATATTAAAGTATACATGTGCAGGATTGCACAGGAAAGTCATAGACTTATTTCCGCTGTGGTCCTTGTTTGATACTTCCAGTCCAATGGCGTACAGCAAGTGGTTATTTGAAAACAAATAAAATTAATTAAGAATTACACAAAGAGCGAGGATTCCCTTGCATTGGCCTGTGTTCTTAAGTATCTTTAAAACTTTTTTTGAAAGATGCTTTGGTACTAGATGTTGTTACAGATGATGGTAAATTGTTCCATTCTTTGACTCCAACTACATTGAAGTTGCCTAAGGTTATACCTTTAGAATGAGGGATAGCAAAGGAATTTTCGCACCGTTGGGTGTTGTAACCATTGTTATTTGGTTTAAATTTGTCACATAGGTAGTGGGGTGCAGTCTCATGAAAGACATTGAACACATGGTTCAGGATCAACTGTCTGGCTCGTTCATTTACATTTAATAGACCAACTTGGTCAAGTTCATGTTGACCTATGTGACTCCTTGGTCCCAAATCCAGCATAAAAGGAACAACTTTGTTTTGCATAATTTGCAGAGAGACATGACCATGACCAAAGCTCTACAGAGGAACTCTCAAAGACTCCATCGTCATGACAGATGAAGACATTGTCCGATTGATTGTAATGATAATAGTTGCATGCAGATTCGTACAATGAGTTATGACAAGATTCAAGAAGACAATGAAGTAAGATGGATAGATAGATACATTAGGGTGGTCCAAAAACACTTACTTCTGAATTTCTCTGATTTGAATCTTGAATTGTAATGTCATATGGATGGAAGGTATTGTGTAAAAGTGTAAAAATTTCAGCGAAATCAATTAATATTCAGAGGTGGCACAAAGCCGTTGAAGTTTAACATACGATTGCCCATCGGCAGACCTCAAAATTATCGGTATTTGCAAATTTTGCTATAACAGCGTATTATTTTGATCAAGTATCCTTTATCTTAGTATGTACAGGATGCCCACTGCTTTCCTGATATTCTGTCTGACTTAAAATGCTTCATAGCAGGTAAGCATAGATTTACATAGGTTAATTATCAAGCCTTTTTTCATAGAAACAGGCAAATATTTCACTTAGTAATACTACGAATAATAAATAAAAGATAATCCCCAGATATTACTTTGCCATGCTAATTTTATCATGCACTAAAAAATCAGGAAAAAATATTTACTTCTGACAAAGATCTCGGAAATGGGCCAATTTTTTTAGTTGAGCGAATGAGGAATTACATTTTAAACGTTTAGGGTTTTGCGCCACCTCTAAATATTAACCAATTTGGTTGAAATTTTGCATGTATTTGTTTTACTTATGTGGTCATCAATTTCCACTTTCAAATTGGAGGTTTTATGAGATTTGATATTTCCCATTATAATGTGGACCACCTAAGATACATACAAACATACATAGAGTAGCGCGGGGCATGCAGCCCCCCTTAACTTCGAGGTGCGATTTGACCTACTTCTTGTGGTCGATTATTCAAATGCTTATGTTGTCAGGAAGGGATCACTTGACTCTTCTTATAACTAGTGAAACAAATGTCTACCAATTTTAATAAAGGAGTTACGGCCCTTTTTGTAAAAAATATAAAATGGCCTTCTTACCCCACCCATCGGGCAAGAAGCCACCCTATTACAATCCTATGGCAATTTTTTTTGCGAGCACATTTGGCTTGAAAGTTATTTCTTGGGGTTCTTCTATCATTTTTAAGGCATTCTATTCACTTTTTCTGAATGTTAGAATTTTTCTGTTCATACATTTGTTTATTAATATATATTTTGCCCTGTTTTAATTTTGGCCAAACTTTTTCGATTTCAATTAACTATTCTATCAAGATTTAAAGTAAAGTGCACGTTATGAAATAGTTCCTGGAGCAGCTTCGAGGCCTCAGTGAAGGGGGGCCTAATGCCCCATAACATGTGGGGCTTCTCGCCCCAAACTCAGATATTTTAATCTGACCTCTATATTTTGAGCTAGAATGCAAAAAATATGATCCAAATAATATTTATGTAATGGTCATAAAGTGAAGCAATGCAGATATCCATTACTCTTTTAAAAATTTCCAAAGTTATTTCTGACAACCACTTTCAAATAATTTATCAAAGTTACAAAAACCATGCACCTTTTTTTGTTTCTTTAATTACTTCTATGGTTTGGTGCTGTTTGCCCTGAAAATTTGTTACGTCACCTAAAAAGCACCTTACGAAAAAAGACCTTATCACATTTTTTGAGAATGGCCATGTCCTAGACCAATCAGATGCAAGTTAGCTGGCGAGTATGGTAATTAGAAAACAGAAGAGGCTGGTCTATGAGACTATAATTATTACTGCCCAGTTGTTTCCCCTAGGCCAGTGTGTTCTTTTGTTATAATCGTACTTTGCTTTATCTCAAAACTGTGATTTCACAGATTTAGTTTTATATTACAAGCACACATTTCAAGAAACAGACTAAATGCATTGACACAACAGATGCAATGAAAAGGATAATAAGAGATAACTCCTCCCATGGGAATGTCTCAAAAGTGACTGATTACAGGCCATCCAATCAAAATGTGTTGATTTCAAAGTTTCCCATAGATTATGAAAATATGTTATTCTTTACAGTTCTGCCTGAGTCTATTTCCCTGAGTGCTAAAAAGCCTCTAGCTTCAATCCTATCAATAAGAAAAAGCACCAAAAATGTAAGTTTAGATATAAGCCTCTCACCTAACCCGGGCTTCTTGCCCCGACCCGCTCTATTACATACATACATAGTTACATACATGCATACATACATTGATAAATATCAAAAGACAATGAAAACACTAATTCTATAATAATAAATGTAAGAGCAAGTAAACACAAAACTTTCTATGCAATTGCCAACAGTGATTAATAAAGCAATAGCCACTTTTTTGCGAACGATAACAAGCATTCCTCCTACAACTTTTTGTTTTAATATACAAATGTCGTGCTGATACAAAGTATGCAGCCAGAACTACTTGCACTATATTAATTATTCAGACATTAAATGGAACTTCCAGACACACTATTTGACATTCATGAATTGAAGATCTGCAGTTATAACAAGAGACCTAGAGAGTGTGTGTCATAACATCACAAAGAAGCTTTTTTGTACAGTATTTGCATGGCATTTGAAGAGTAAAGGAGTTCAGAAGTCATAAAAATGTTTCTTAAAAGATGGGTAATGAACCTAATTTACGTAGTTGTGTATCATAATTCAGGTGGATTATAAGGTAAGGGAAGTAGGCCTACATTTTATTTTATGATGAAACAATATCAGATGTTTTCTACACACTGAAAAAAAGTTTGTGTGAAACAGACAAAATGAGCGTTAGCTGGTTTCCATCCAAAATTTTGTGTAATTCAGACAAAAGGTATGCTTATTTTTGACAATTCTTTGTTCAGATCACACAAAAAATTTATCAGGATTGACAATATCCTTGTCAATGTCACATAAAAATCTTGTCTGATACTCATAAAATTTTGGACGGACACCAGGTAACGTACATTTTGTCTGTTTTACAGTAATACAAATTACAGAATAAATAAATTTACACAGACCTTTTTTTCAGTGCAAGATGTTCTATATTCACAAGTATATATAGATATGTCCATGACGATTTGCAACCTCTCTCATTTTAAATATATTGATGCATATAAAGGCATGTGGCTATATGACTGATGAATAGGAATCCGTAACAGACAAGTTTAACAATCATTGAATGAACACATTTTTATCTCAGTGGATCTTTGTGGTGATGGTGACATACCATAACAGGAAATATTTGACGCTTCATAATATGCTGGATCAGGCATACAAGCGTGACAATTGATGTTCTTATCAGCATATATGATTATTGTGTCAGAATGGGAAAGGAGTGATGATGCAAATGATATGTATAGCTCACATGTACAAGGTGTGACCTAAACCTTCTCATCTCCTCTTCTTGCTGACATCCTACATTTCTCACAAGTGCAGCTTTGCATTTTCATGAATACCCCAAAGCATGTAGGAGTAATGAATAATGTGTGTGTGCAGCAATTTATTCTACTTGATGAGACATTTGGCCTGCTGACAGTGACGGGCTAACTGATGGTTTAAGATAGTGTTTTTTATTTTTCCCGACATATTGATGTAATTTATGACTATGAGAATTTCTTTTTTTTGTAAAGTGCACACTACTAGTGCGGTCGAAAATCTTCTCTAAGAATTTTAGCAGTTCCTTTCAGGTTTTTCTTGGCTGTCATCTAATAATGCAAATCTTCAAATGATAGACCTGATCTCTCCCTTCCTCCATGGTAATCTGTTGATCCTTTGGAAAACAATTGAGTCTGCATCATGAATTTTTTAGGTCTTCTATTTGACAAATCACCTCTTGTTGTTGCAGTCCATTTTAGGTGTTTCAGATCTTGGTTAATTTGCTTCAACGCCAGTATCTTTTTTCAGACAGTTCATAAGTATTTAGGCACAGCTTTGATCTTAGATTTTTGTGAATCAGTCGGCATCACACTAGCACACAGTCTTTGTCAGTGATTGCGCCTTCCCACATTTCGACCTTATTTGTCTTTCAAATATTTAGGTATTTTGTCACATGTTGGCGTAGTATTATTAACCTCTGATGTTGATTAGGGTGTGGCTGGTGCCCCAAAGTTGTCAGATCCCGCTGTACCTTTTTTTGGTACTGTGTCTTGGTCAAAACAACACATCTGGAGAGTTTCATGAAAATCGTATCATGCTTGACTTGAGCACAATGCAGTTGAAAATGTTTAATTTATCTCTAAAAGCGGTAATCGCGGTATTGTATAACTTTGTCAATATCAATCATACAGTAACACAACTTGTATGGTTGAACTTATCTCAATTAGAGCTTCATTTTGAATACCAACTTTAATGGTCTCCTAAAATATTACGTAGTATAACAAACTTATAAGTCATGCCTGTTCATGAAATAAATTGCATAAAAAATAAAGACAAGTTTTTGTTGCTAACCAACAAATATAATCACATATATTAAAATAATACTTATTAACCTTGGAAAAAAAACTGTTAGAAATTCATTAAGTAAGCATGAGGTAGGTGAGACCACAGTTCATACATAATATGCATCATACGGTTCCCAAGAACTGAGACTACATATTAAATGGAAGCGGGTTGTATCCAGTATTCTATGCTTGGTCAACTGAAGGCCCTAGGCATGCCTGAATTAATAAAGTATGTTCCAGACTCCCAGTCTTCTCATCCCATCATCATACGGCGGTCACTAAAAAATAAAAATAAAAAGTGCAGCTCCCTCAACAAAGATGGTGGTTGAGCTGCCCCGGCTGATCCGGGGTACACCAGCACAATACAAGTCAAGTATGTACCTCATTATAAAGTCAGGGGAAATCACTTCCAAATTAGCTCATTTTGTATCACTTTCAGCTTCATATATATCTGGGTCTCAGATTCAGTTCAAGCTCTTGTCAGATCACCTGGATCTTGTATGTAGGGGAGCAGCCTTGATAATCCTGACTCATGGCAACTGTTTCCTCCTGCCTTAATTAGCCTTCCCAGTATTATAACACGTCAGTCACTCCCAATCATTCATCTGTCTCAAATTATTATAACCTAGTACACTGTCAGACACACATCATAAAAAATGAAGTTCTTGGCTATTTGATCATAAACTATATAGCCAGCCACATTTTTGTTTTTAAATTTACGTTGAATAACGAATTTTGAATGATACATGCTCATTGTGATGCTAATAACAAAAGTTTCTGATTCCTGTCTAGTCACATATGTAGGATGTAATGAACATGAATATGTGTGACCTTTAAACACCTTTCTCCTTCAGAAAGCCTATTTATGAACTTTAGAAATTTGGTTTCCTATGCTATGCCAAAAGCACTGTGATAATGACAGCGAGTGACAATATGGTACATAAGAGAACTTATGTTTGTGCATTTATTTGGATGTGACCAAATAAATTCAAATTAATTTTAACAGAAGTATTGTCTAAAGGCTAACTAACTATTAACTATCTTTGCTTAGCAAATGTCAATTTAACTTAGCTCACCTAAGTTAGACTTGATTGTAAAATTTAGGATCAGAACTCAAAGAGGTTTGTGTAAAATGCAGGCTGATGTCCACGTAAACTCTTTTTTATTTGATCAAATTACAGATAGAATTGATCAGGACTGGCAATTTCCTTGGCTAATTACATAGGGCTATTAAAAAGTTTGTCTGGAACTAAACTTAGAATATTTTTTAAGAGCAACAGGTAATTTTTTTTTCTGTAGTAGGCCTAAACTTCTGGCGCAAGGCTTACTTTCAAGTTCAACATACTGTATCTGTGTATCAACCACAAATGTCTTACCTTATAACTGTGTTACCTTGTCAATATTTGGCACAGGCCTATACTATTTTTTTTTATAAATAAGGTCAATCTTAAGATTGTCATTGCTTCAAAAAATATCATAATGGGTGACAAAAAGCTTGTTGAAATTTATCTGAAAATATTCGACCAAACTGCAGTAAAATTATGAATTGATATGCTACTTGAAATGATCTGATACCAATGAAGTTGGTATTCAAAATGAATATCTAATTGAGCCCTGTCCAACTGCACATGTTTTATTGTTGTATTATGTATATTGACAAAGTTACGGGAAACCGCGGTTTTGGTTTTTAATAAAACATGAGAAATCTTCAAGTGCATTGTGCTCAAGTTAAACATTTTTCAATTTTCGTGAAATTTCTCAGGAATGTCCCTCAGATCAAACCACAATACCGAAAAATGGTACAGGTGGCTCCTCCAATATTTTCCAATTTGATGGGCACCAGCCACGCCCTAATGTTGATTGTACTAGAAAGGCAAGACCACACAGCTGTAATGAACTTTGCTGTGGCCCAACCACATAGTTAACCTTATTTGCATTCCAGCAGTTTTGAGGAAGAGTTTTCAGTATCACTTGAAAGTCCTAAAAAACTTTTTTTGATATACAGGTTCATAAAAATGTCATCACTATTAATTTATAAAAAGTTCAGGCTTTGAAGACATTCAAATCGAAATTAATATTCACTTTGTTATGACATGCATGCAGTGTCATTGTCAAAGAACACTTCAGGAAGATCATCTAGATTTCGCACTTGCTTTTAGTGAAATTGAGAAACTTTCGAAATGAGGCTTCTCTGAGTGTCTCCTTGGTGTAAAGAAAAGTGTCTTCCCTACAAGACCGAAAATTGTTGCATCATTGCAGTATGAAGTCCACAGTTTGCATTTCTCCAGCCAGTACAGGCATTTCATGTAAACTTGTGTTTCTGTCGTCACTTTGGTTTCACTTGTGGCTGTTCTAAGATGACTGGTTTGACGCTTGGAATTTTTACAGATCTGGGTGGCCAGCCAATTTTGTGGGGAAGATGTCAGCACTGTCAACCCTGGGGGAAAACTGAATAAGGAAATAAAATCCCCGAGGGGGTGAAGGCATTTCCAAGCTGCAAATTCCCAGCTAATGCCCCACAGTGGGGTGGGGGTTACAAATTACTGGTGCATTTCTAAGGCTGTAATATATGATTCTCTATCATGGTCCTAAATACAAGGTAAGAAAAACACTGGGTGTGTGAGGAGTCCCCTATCACATTGACAGGTTGCATGCTGGACATGCATCCAGTATGCTGGCTCAATTTTGGCCCTAGAAGTACTTAGTGGGTTCTTTGTTACGTAAACTGAAATTTACAACAGGCAAGCATGAAGAACTCATGGATTAGAGGCTGAACAAAAATTTGATCTTGAGAACAATGATGTCTAGTTTCATTCAAAAATTTCACTACCGTACTGAATGGCAATCTTACCTTTCTTTATAGTGATAGCCTCTGGACACTCTTAGCAAAATTTTGACGTAATAATAATAGAAAGAGATTGATAGAAAGACAAGACAGATATGTAGACAGGTGGATATTATGAAGGAGAATGGTGGAAAAATAATGAAACACAAGCTTTCTAAAGTAAACAAACAACATCTTAAGCCATTTCCATCAATGATTTATAGCCGTTTTTTGTGAAAGATAACAAGCATTTCTCATATTTTGTGCAACAAATAAATTATTAATGTACTGGTCCTGGTACAACTTTTCCATTGTGAATTGTGAAATATTCAGGCATTTAATGGAACTTCCTGACTCTCTGTCTGACATTTATAAATTGAAAATTTACTGTTAAAACTCAGAGGGGTCTCTGTAAATCAATTCAGAGACACAGAAGTCTTGCGAGAGAGAATAATGAAGAACCTGGATGCACCAAAAGCACAGATATTGTCTATTGCTGGTGGGCCTTTCATATTCTCATGGATGGTCCATGCTCAATGGAGACCTGCAGTGGCTTCACTCTAAACAATGTCGCGACAAAATTGGTTTTTTAGATTCAAAATTTATTTTTTTTTAAATCCATGTTGGTTTTTGCATTGGAATTTGGTTTTTCAAAAAACCAATTTTGTCTGAAACTTTTTATAGTGTTGGCAGTGTTACATAGAAATAATAAGGAGATTTAAAAACTTTGTTAAAATTTGTTAAAATTAATTACATTTGCTCCATGAACTATGATCTAGGTCATTTTATAAAATTGTAATGCAATTGTGTTATTTAATAAAGATCTTTGCTTTACATGAGGGAAACTGGCCAAGGTTAGCAAGTTTTGGCAAGCTCTGAAATTGACCTGACCTTACCTACTTTGAGGCTGATGTTGAGGGTGGCACAAATACATATTAATTGGGGCCAGGAGTTGTAAAGTTGGCAAATTGAATGCCTTAGAGCAGTCGACTACTCCGAGCCCTGAAACCAGCAGGCCAGATGCAAGGTCCTGAAGCTAGGTGCCAACTGAGACATCAGACTCAGGTAGGAATTTTATAAATGAAGTAAATTAAATTAAATTAATAGAATGACTTGGTTACAACATCAGTTTCCCAATTGTTATACCTAAATATTAAAATTAAATCAATTTGTTTGTTTTACATCATTTTACTTAGCTTAGTAATCAAGAATAATTGAAATAGAATCAAAGATCCCGATGGCATAGGGGTGCCTCTCATTCCCCAGGAATAATGTCATTGACGATGAATGCATGGAAGCTTTTCTTATGCCACATGGTGGAGGAAGGGCTTTAATTATTTTGATTGTTTTGATATTAGAACTTTAAGTACTTTGATAACATGATTTTGCTAAAAGCTTTCATAAGGTAGTACTTAATGTCATTCAAGAAGTCTTATGATTCATGTAATTATAAATGACACAACAACAATTATAGTTAAAAGATTTCATTTTATTTGATTCAAACATTCATCAATTAAAGACATGACAAAATATGGACAAGATATGTTTCAAATGTAATCAAAAAGGTCACATTAAAAGATTCTGTAAATTAAACACCACACCATTGAAAACAGTTTTAACTAGTCATCAAGCTGAAATTATTGATGGAAACAACAAAATTCAATTAAATTTCATGTCAATCTTTAACAAACCAGTAATCAAATTACTTATTGTAAGAGATAGAACAATTGTAATTGATAAATTAGTAAGAGAACAAGAATGGAAAAGTGATAAAGAAATGAAATATGTAATTATTGAAGGAAATTTTGAGGTACACATAGAATTTGTCTTGTTACATAAGATTTTGACAGGAGTTGTTAGGGTATTTAGGTACAACAAGCAGATTTTTCAGAAACTGTTTGCTGATGATCATTAAATATTAAACATGCATATCAAGAGATGTTTTAAATGTGGTAATATTGGTCATTTAAGGCGAAATTGCCCATACAAAAGACCTAGAAATGAAACCATTGTTTATGAAGGTGAATATGAAGTGACAATCAAATTTACAAGTGTAGCTAATAGACCATCTATCTTGATCAGGATTGTAAAGAATGAGAAGTTAGTGTATAGTAAATTGATTCAAATTGAGTAATCATTTTGTATGGCTTTTTCTTGGGTGTACACATACACATTGTACATGCTTATAACTGTGATTGAACATGTATAATGATGATAATGATGATCTGTATAAATCTATATTGACTAAACGGTATGGACAACAATTGGCTCTTAATGCTTTAAAAGAGGATAAAATTATTAGAGCAAGATTTGGAAAGCATATCAATGAATATGATATACACCCTTTGCTTAGACCTGCATATTTTGCAATATGGAGTCAAGATATTCTAGCTGGTTGTTTTGCTGAATTATTCTATGAGATTCTCAAATGTAAGAATATTCGTATTTTTAAGCTATGCATTGTTTATAGAGACATTTATGAGACTTTAACAGGTAAAGTGGGTTCTTCTACTTTGTTCAATGTGTTGCCATTAGAAGATAAACATTTATGGTTTGAAGAATATGTAGAACCTGACATTAAAGAGCATGAAACTGCAAGAAGAGCAGCACATACTAAGAATGCAGTATTTCAACTTATAAGACTCAGTAATTTATGTGAGAAATTTCATGTTGAAATACCTGATCTGAACAAAACTGAATTTTATGAACAGTTAGATTATTGTCACCTAAAGAAATTGCATGCACCGGCTAGGAATGAGTTACCATTGGGTATAGAATTAGGACATATAGTGGATGATTCATCTGATGAAAGTTCTCTTGACAATTTTAAGCAATTTAGAGACTTAAGACAAGATACTGAAATAAGTAGTCCACCTGAACAATATATTACAACAGATAAATGGCCTACAGGTCCACAACATTCAACTAGTGAAAAGAAGAAAGTAATTAGAAAAGTTAGGTATATGAATGCTTCTAACACAGTAAATTTTGAGTCTCATATAAATTTTGAGAACAGTGATTCTGACTTAGAAGCACAAGGAACTAGTGAAAAGTTAGATGAAACAGATTTAAAACATAAAATAAGACAGGAGCAGAGTAGACCTGCACCTCAAAATCCTGAGTATTGTGAAACAGAAGATAGTGATCAATTTGAAGATACTTGGACTGAACTTGTTAAGAAACGTGGTAAATCTAAAATTCACACTAGCAGTCCTTATTTAAAGGATCAAAATATGAGTAAAACAGATACCTTTTCATCATCAATAATGGGTCCTACTCTTAGATTAATAGATTTCTTACCCTCCAAGTATGACCCCTCCAAGATTGAATCTGACGCAGAATCTCACCTTATCTCGTTCTCTGACTACTTAATCGCTCAATTAGGAGTTTCTGATTTAGATGATGTTGAAATTCCACCTGAAAAATTACGACTCTTTCGCTACACTTTAGCAGGTGAAGCAATTTATTGGTATAACAATAATGCTGACTCGTTTGAATCCTGGGATCATCTCCAAGATGCCTTCCTTAAAGAGTACAGTGATTCCTTAAAATCAGAAATAACAGCAGCTCAAGCATTCACTAGGCTTAAGTATGATCCTAAAACTAAACTAAGTTCCTTTGTGAATAAAATTATGAGATTAAATAGAAGGTTAAATTATGAAGATAATGTAATAAGGGATAAATTTATAACTGAAATCCCTGTAGAAATCAGAAGATTAGCAAGGTTATCTGATCCAAGAACATTTAAGGAATGGGTTACAGAAGTATCAAAGATCCTAGAGGATCAAAGTCCTTCTAGTAATAAGAATAATGTAGCTTTAGTAAGAAATGATGAGTTAACTGAAACAATGCAAGAAATGTCATTAAGCATGGCTGATATGAGAAGGCAACTTGATAGTATGTCAAACAGGGTGTATGGTAGAGGAGGTAATCAGTACAGGGGAAATAATAACTACAGAGGCAGAGGAAATTTTGGTAGGTCTTTTGCAAACAACCGTTCTCAGTATTTTCAGAACAATGAATTCCAGCCAAGAAGACCTAACTACAACAACCAACCCAGACAGGAGGTCAATAGAAGCCAGAGAAGGGACAACCAGGATGGGAATCAACAACCCAATCAGGGCTACTATCAAAGAGGTCGGTACAACAACTTCAGAGGAAGAGGTCAGCAACAGCCAAGACAGAATAATAGGGCAATGGTGAGATGTTTTTTTTGTAATAAAATTGGACACTACCAAAGTGAATGTAGATTTAGGCAACAAAGAGGTGGACAACAAGGACAGGCCAATCAACAATGACATGACAAAGTCTCTGCAAATTACAATAAAAATACAAAATTGAAGCAAAAACATCAGTTAAGTGTTGCCAAAACTGTAAGTGTTGGGATACAAACTAATAATGAGACAAATGATTTGAAAATTAGTGACTTTATCAAAAATCTGAAAGCAGAAATAAAATTGAGTAGAGAGGAAATTTGTGACATGATTAAAAAGTTTGCTGAAAGTAGAGAGAATACTTTCCTAGACACACATGATAATGTTAGAGCCGATAAGAATGAAACTCAAGATAAGGTAGAAACAAGTTTTGAGAATTTTGAACAGATAGGTACAACATTTGATTCTGAGGAAATAATAGTTAAGAAAACATTTGTTAATAAAACTGAAGCTTTTGGTGAAATTAAGTTAAATCCTAAAAACACAATAAATGGGGAATTATCCAATGGGGATAACTTAAATTTGATAATAGACAGTGGATCTAGTAAAACTTTGATTTCAGAAACTACGGTGAATGAAAATTCATTTCTATCAAAATTACCTAAGAAAAATACTGCTGAAATAAGATTGTATGTTGGAAATGATGGAATTATAAAATCTAGACAAATGATAGTAATAAACCTTAAAATACAACAATATTACTTTCAAATTCCTTTTCAAATTGTACCTAGCTTAACAAAAAGATTTAGTATCATAGGAGATGACATGTTAAGTAAAATAAATTCAAATATACATTTAGGCAACAAAACCATGAGATTTGACATAAAACCTGTGCATTTAATAGCATTAAACACCTATTGCATAAAACCTGGTTCAAGCATTGTAATTAAAATTGAACAAAATCAACATTTCAATGAGCTTCCTGTACCTTGCACATTATATCATCCATTTCATGATGATTTAGTGATTAAAATGTATAACAGCTTAAAATTGGTAAATGAATCAATTACAGAGATAACAATTAATCAAGGTGATACCATTGCTAAGACTGATCATACTTATATTGATTTGAACAATATTCATCCTATTGATAATTATACATATACTACTGTTAGAATACCTAATAACAATAGTAACAGTATAAATAATAGTATCAAAGTAAACAAAGCTGAAAAACATACTCAAACACTTACTTTTGATCAGCATATTGATATCAATCAACCTGAAATTTCTGTGCTGGACAATGAAGAAAGGGACACATACAAATATTTAGATAATGACAGTGAAATTGGTATACTCAAAACTACACTTCCATGTACAAAGACTAACTTAGATAGATGTGAAAACTTAAACACACATACCAAACAGGAGATTTCTGAAAATTTATGTTCACAATATAAAAACATCACACATAACACCAAATTATCTAAAGATCAACAAGATATATTATCAAAACTGAATTGTGAGCAAAAATACAGATATTTAGAGAGAAAAGATAAATTTCCATGGTTAACATTTAATGATTCAAGATTATACCAAGACATAGATGAAATAATAACTGAAAATTTACAGGTGAAAGATTCAATGTTTAATGAATCTGAAATAGCTCAGTTAAGAGAAATGGTCAAAAAGTATTCAAGTGCTTACAGTTTATTTGGTGAAGTGGGTCAATTTAAGCGTAAAGTCAGAATGATTTTTAGAAGTCACGAACCATTTGCAAAAAGAGCATATCCCATACCGCTGAAGCACCGTGAAGCCACAGAACAGGAAATTTTCAGATTGAAAAGCTTGGGTATTCTGGAAGATGCTGAGGATGTCATTGATATTTCAGCAGCCTTTCCAGTCCTGAAATCAGATGGAAAATCAATTAGAATTGTCATAGATCTTCGTTTGTTAAATGAATATACAATTAAAGATAGTTACAAGATGATGCATTTTGACTTAATACTTAAATATATGTCTGATGAAAGTCCTAAAGTAATAAGTCTTCTAGATGTGAATACTGCATATTACTCATTAAGAGTAGATGATGAATCTAAACGTTATTTAGGTGTTGCAATTGGTCCCAATGTTTATTGTTTGAACAGAATCCCTCAAGGAGCACGAAATTCAGCCCAAGACTTTGTTAGAAATTTAAGTTTGGTGCTAAGAAAGCATTCTGCATGGAATAAAAATATATTCAACTATATCGATGATTTAATAATCATATCAAAAGATACCGAAAGTCATTTGAAAATATTAAAAGAATTACATGAAATACTGGCAGAAGAAGGAATAAAATTGTCACTATCAAAATGTAATTATGCATGTAAAAGGGTTGTAATACTGGGATATGATTTCGAAGTCAAAGAAAATGGTATAGTAATCAAACCATTGAAGAAACGAATTGATGCTATAGCTAAACTAGAAATACCAAAGACAAAAAAACAATTAAGGAGTTTTCTTGGAGCTTGTAACTTCCTTTCTAGACATTTGGAGAACTATAGACGTGAAGCTGCAATTTTATATCAATTAACAAGTAAAAACCAGAAATTTGAATTCACTTCAAATCATGTAGAAGCATTTGAGAAAGTGAAAGCACTAGTAGCAAGTGCTAAAGTGTTACACTTACCAAACCCTAATGCTCACAAGGTCTTATACACAGACAGCAGTACAGCTGGATATGGTGCTATTTTGATAGATGAATTTACAGACAAAGAAGGAAAATACCATAGCAACATTATTGCCTATGACAGTAGAAGTTATGGGTCGAAAAAGTTCAATAGTAGTGTACATCACGAAATGTACGGGCTCGTCTCAGCAGTATTAAATTTCCGCTATTGGCTGTATTCAGTGAATTTTACCATAAAAACAGATGCTAAAGGTTTAGTACAATTAGCAACTGGTAACAAGTCATTACAAGAAAATGGTGTATTGTTAAGACTATTTGAAAAACTAATGGGCTTTAACTATACAATAGTTCATGTTAAAAATGACAGTTGTAAAGAAATAATGGTAGCAGATACACTATCTAGATTAAGGACAGAAAAAGAAAAAGAGTCATCAGATATAATAAAAGCTATAGCTTATCCAAGTAAGTATTTACAATTCATGCCACTTGATAATGAAGAACAGGTGTTGATAAATGCTGAGGATAACAATCTTGATGAAGTATGCATGTATAATTTAAGAAAAGAGGTAAAAGCTCCAGACAGATATGGAATAGATATTCAGAATGATCAAGAAGGTGAGGAAAGTGAGGCAGAAGAGGAAGTAGAAGTAAATTCAGATGATGAACAGGTTGAAGAAAATACTAAAGAAAATGATAAACCAACTGAAATTCAGAAATTATCTAAAGAAACTGAAGTGCCTAGCTACATGATATCGTCTATCTCAAGGAAGACTCAGTCAAATCAATTTGACTGAATTTCGAAATATTTCAGAAAAATAAACTAGAGGATCTCTAGCACCAAATTGCACAACAAATAAGCCCAATGGGTCTATTTTATTGCCACACACTACTCCTTCAAACTCTCGGTATTTTGGGAATTTTTACCCTGTTTTATTGCACTTCTCCATGGAAAACTGACATCTTTCATGGCTCATTTCTCTCAACTCAATTGATTTGACCTAGTCTTCCATGATACAATGCAAGAGGACAATCAGTCATGTCAACATACAAACTGATTTAACCTTTTATGCTTATGCATCATTTAAAAAGATAGAAAGGTTAGTCTTATGTAAAACTTGGTTTCGGTGGTTTGACTGAGTCTTCCACAACAGAACCTGAGTTGCACAATGGGAACTTATGAGGTAAAAAACAGTTAAACCTGCTTTGACTGAGTCTTCCGTTGAATTATTCCCTCCAAAAAGTTGTTTGTTGTTCAAGCTGAAAAGGTCAAAGTGGTTGGACTGAAGCCGACACTATGAATGTGCCACAACTCTAGTGGAAGACTCAGTCAAAGCTATGTTTTGGCTCAGTCATCCTCCATTTTCAAATGGAAGACTCAGTCACAACATAGCTTTAACTGAGTCTTCCGCTGGACTTATGGCAGATTCACAGTGTCGGCTTCAGTCAAACCACTTTGACCTAGTATGGAAATTAAAATGATGAAGCCACTGTCTTGCAGCTCTCTGGAATAATCAGTCAATATTACTTTATTAAATAAATTCTACATTTTTAAAACATCATTTATGTTTCTGCACGATCACAACACCAAGCCGAACACAATGACATAACTTTCAATATAATCAGTGCCAGGAAACAGAAGTTATCTGCTGATTTGTTTAGTTTTTAGAATTTCAGGATTGCTGAAAATTGCAAAATTTCCTATGACTGAGTCTTCCATGAGATAGACGATATGTCCTAAAAGATTTTTATTTGAAGGAGTTACATCTGATGATGTAGTTATTAAAAACTTCCCTAGACAGCTGGAGTTAAATAAGTTCATAAATGATGTATTAGAATGTTGTAATGACTTCACAGCAACACCAATTGACAAGCATAAATTGATATGTGCACAGAAGCAAGCAAAAATATACAGAGAATTAATTAAATTTTTAAAGTATGACTGTTTACCAGGAAGCAGAAGTCAAATGAGACAAATTTTAGTGATGTGTGAAAATCATTGTCTTGTAAGTAATATCCTTTGTCATACAAGCACAGATAAGATCACTAAACAAATTAGAGTTAGACCAGTAATTCCTACAGCACAAATGGCTCTACAATTAATAAATGATGTCCATTCATCCAAAAGACTAAATCATACTGCAATAAACAGTACATATAAGATTTTAAATAATAAATATTATATCAAAAATTTAATGGATTTAATAACCAAATTTGTGAAGTGTTGTGTAGAATGCAATATGGCAAAGGCAGTTCAGAAACCAGCCAGTCAGGATGATTTTTATTCAATCATACCAAAAGCTAATGATATAATGGAATGCATTTATATTGACATAAAGAAATTCTATGCTAATGAGCAAGGTTACAATTATCTTTTGGTGGCAGTAGATGCAAAAAGTAAATACATATTTACAGAAGGATTGAAAAATAGAACTTCTAAAGAAATAATTGGATCATTGTTAAAGATATTTTGTAATTTTGGATTCCCAAATAAAATTTTTAGTGACTTAGAAAGTAGTATAAATTCTGCTATCTTTAAAGCATTCCTAAGTTTCCTAGATATTGAGATTAGCTTCTGTAGCTCTCTTGGACACCAACAACATGGGTTAATAGAAAGGGGTGTTCTTAGAATAATTCAAAGAATGCAATTTTTATTGGCTCAGAAAGAAGCCTACTGGTATGAACTTTCAAGCCTTGCATGTTTATCAGCGAACTCATTGATACAGAAAAATGGTTACAGTAGTTTTGAATTGATGCATGGTAGACCTCCAAGACCAATAAACTCAATAGCAAATGTTGATATTGATTTCAAGCTTGCAACTAATGAAACAGAATATTTAGAAAACCTGAAACAACGCTTTAAAGAAGCACAGCAGATAAGTAATGAAATTGAAATAGCACAAAAACAATTAGACATCTCAAAACACAGAGATCATTAAATATTAAACATGCATATCAAGAGATGTTTTAAATGTGGTAATATTGGTCATTTAAGGCGAAACTGGCCAAGGTTAGCAAGTTTTGGCAAGCTCTGAAATTGACCTGACCTTACCTACTTTGAGGCTGATGTTGAGGGTGGCACAAATACATATTAATTGGGGCCAGGAGTTGTAAAGTTGGCAAATTGAATGCCTTAGAGCAGTCGACTACTCCGAGCCCTGAAACCAGCAGGCCAGATGCAAGGTCCTGAAGCTAGGTGCCAACTGAGACATCAGACTCAGGTAGGAATTTTATAAATGAAGTAAATTAAATTAAATTAATAGAATGACTTGGTTACAACATCAGTTTCCCAATTGTTATACCTAAATATTAAAATTAAATCAATTTGTTTGTTTTACATCATTTTACTTAGCTTAGTAATCAAGAATAATTGAAATAGAATCAAAGATCCCGATGGCATAGGGGTGCCTCTCATTCCCCAGGAATAATGTCATTGACGATGAATGCATGGAAGCTTTTCTTATGCCACAGCAGCAAATCAGGGTGTCTCCATCGTCTTTAAAATATATTTTGATAAAGAATACATAGGCATGTGGCAATGTGACTGATGAATAGGATTCCATAATAGACCAGTTTAACAATCCTTGCATGAGCATGTCTCCATGGATCTCGGTGGTGATGCTGAGTTTGCTGACATGCCATGACTGCTGAATCTCCATGCATCACAATATGTCAAGGCGTGACAACTGATGTTGTTATCAGCATATGATTTATGTGTCAGTATGGAAAAGGAGTGATGATGCAAATGATATGTATAGCTCACAAATATAAGGTGTGACCTAAACCTTCTCATCTCCTCTTCTTTGCTGACATCCTACATTTCTCACAAGTGCAGCCTTGCATTTTCATGAATACCCCAAGGCATGTGGGAGCAGGAAAAAATGTGTGATTTATACTGTCAGATATGATGGGTGGCCAGCTGACAGTGACTGGGTGACTTTCGGTTTGAGATATTTTGCCTTCTGGTATATTGATGTCATTCATGACTTTGAGAATTTCTTTTTGTTGTCAAGTCTATAATATGGAGAATGCAATTTTCTAAATTTGTACCTGACATGACTTTTATCATCCTGTGCAAATGCGTACTCTCGTTTGTCGTATATTTTTGGGGTTGCTTTGGTTCAATCCAAAACTATATTCATTATTTGAATTTCAGTAGTTATGAAGAAGAGTTTAGAGATTCTCCTGAATGTCATCACAATTAGGTTATAAGATATTGAAGACAGTTAAATTAATATTCACTTCTTTATGACAGCACCATAATCAAAAAACTCTTCTGGAAGATCGTCTGGATTTTGCATTTGCTTTTAGCAAAATAGCGAAACTTTTCAAACTGGGGAATCTCTGAGTATCTCCTTGATGTGGAGAAATGCATCTTCCCCACGAGACCGAAAATTGTTACATTTTTGGGGTGTGAAATCCACAGTTAGCATTTCTCGCATGCCATGTTACTTTTTTCAGTTGGCCTTACTTGTGGCTTATCTCAGATGTCTGGTTTGACGCTTGCAATTTTTGCAGATTGGTGTGGCCGCCCAAATTTGTGGGGAAAATGCCAGTAGTGCCCAAGTCAGATTTACCCCTACCTGAGAGACACTTGGCACGAATATCTTTGGAAATCCCGACAGCGGCGAGGGATGAAGGAATGTTCAAGCTGTAAATACTCAGGAAATGCCCCCAAAGTTCCCTACAATCCATGGGGGCAGGGGGATGGAGGTTACAAGTGACTGGTGCATTTCTGTAGCTGCAACATTTAATTCTTTATCATGCTACTTGCTACAA
The DNA here is from genome assembly GCA_026936325.1 of Platynereis dumerilii. Lineage (NCBI taxonomy): Eukaryota > Metazoa > Annelida > Polychaeta > Phyllodocida > Nereididae > Platynereis > Platynereis dumerilii. The sequence goes on along the minus strand of JAPTHN010000038.1, from coordinate 2,295,625 downwards.
AATGAGAAAGCACACATGGCCTTAGCAAAATTTTTACTTATTTCCACTGGACACAGGTAAGGGATGCTAACTATTATGTGCTACAGAGCCACATCATGTTGATATATGGTTAATCAGAACTATCTTGGTTTACATGCTTAGCGTATTCATTTTGATGGTCATCATAATGCTTAATATGATACGCCCCAACAATCTGATACAATGCTGTTACAGATGAAATATGAACACTAAAACACTAAAACAGGGATATGTGAGAACAAAAACATGAAGGTTCCTAATGTCTTGAGATGTGCTGATGGTGCAAATGATATGCATGGCTCGGCTCACAAGTCTAAAATATGACCTAAACCTCCTCTGCTCCTCTTCTTTCGACACCGAGCATTTCTCACAAATGCAGCTTTGCATTTTCATGAATACATCAAGGCACACGACAGCATAAGCAACACCAGACCATTGTTTGTACCAAGAGTGCCTCATACATTTGATAATTTCTTGGGATGTAATCATATTTATGTAATAACGAGAAAACTGAATCTCTGGTTACACTGATGTGTTATATTGTTATTGAACATTTTCTATTGTATAACTTGCCTTGTTTGTAATGTAAATTAATGAAATGTTCAAAAGTGCATTTTATCCATGCAAGAGACAGAAAATTGTTGCATATTTGCATTATGTTGTCAACAGTTTTCCTTTTTAAAGTTGGTACACACACATATTTGGTTTCACTTGTGGCTGTTCTCATATATGTCTTGTTTGACACTTGGAATTGTTGCAGATCGGTGTGGCCAACCCTGGAGTTTACTGTAAGATCTAAGAAAAAAACCTCACTCTCAACCCTGGGGGAAAACTAAATGAGGAAATCTCTAAGGGGTGAAGGTATTTTCGAGCTGCAAATCCCAGCAAAAGCCCCGCGGTGGGGTGGGGGTTACAAATGATTTGTGCGTTTCCATGGCCGTAATATTAGATTCTCTATTATGCTGCATAATACGAGGTGAGAAGAACACTGAATGTGTGAGGAACATACGGTCCCCTATCACATCGACAGGTTGCATGCTGGACAAGCATCTAGTGTTGTACCTTGGTTTTGGCCCAAAGAAGTACTTAGTGGGTTCTTTGTTGCCTAAATTGAAATTTACAACAGGCTAGCACGAAGAGCTTATAAATTAGAGGCCCGACAGAAAGGCAGATCTTGAGAGTAATCTTGTCTAGTTTCAGTAAAAAACCGAGAGGTGTGCAAATGATATTTTATACTAATTTATGGCTGAAAAGTGAAAGATGTGACCTAAAACTTCTCATCTCCTCTTCTTCCTGACACCTAACATTTCTCACAAGTGAATAGATTTGCATTTTCATGAATACCCAAAGGGCCAAGGTAAACAACAGCATAAGCAATGACAGAATATTGTTTGTAGGCCTACTAAGAGTAAGTTATTTCGGGACTATTTCAATACTCAAGTTGACACCCGTTAAAATAGCAACTTCTTCAGATATATGACCATAGTTACGCAATGACTAATTAGAACAAAATATCTTTTGGTGAAACTTAATCAATCATGCATAATTCATATATTTGTCAATTAATGTTCTTGTATTATTATTTTTAATTCTCCACAGCATAACCTACCTGGTTTCCAATGATTAATGTTATTGGAATGTTGAAAAGTGTATTTTATCTAACCTTGTACGACAATGTACGTTTTGTCTTTGGCCAGGTCAGGTTTCACCAATATTGCTCTAATCAAGGTGACACAAACATGTCTTGCAGGTCATTCGCTCAGCCCTTAACGCCACTTGACACTCTTTTTGTGTGGCGGGAAAGCCCAGTCTGCTTCATTGTCCACCTCAACTACCTGATGCAGATGGTCGTAGTGGTGGCTGCATGATGCTCGCTCTATCTTTTTTGCTAAGCTTTTACATCGGGTCTTCCTTCTAAACTGTTGTCTGACCTGATTTTAAGTTAGGGTGGTTCATAATATTGCTACATAGTAAATTCAGCAACCATAATATTATTGTGGTTACTGGAATTGTCAAAATCCATATTCTCAGTATGACTTCCTTACATGTTTGTCAAGCTGCTACAAGCTATACTTCTCTCATCAAACTATAGAGATTGCAGATTGGCTCATCAGTCTAATTTCTTCCTGTGCAACGTGTGTATTTCACACCTGCAATATTTTCTGCAAATATAAATACCAGATAGCTCTTGCACCCAAAGCTCCACACTTTCATAATTACTACATGCTTTTAATTGCTTCAGATTTTTAGAGACTAATGAGAAATTGAAAGAGAAAAACTTGGAGGGAAACCTTGTGATTTCAGCTCCAGTAATTAATTAATTACAATGTAAGTGACATTATTTAACATTTAAAGTCAGTTTCATTAAATTAGGATACTGTCAACATTGGTAAGATTATAATCATGGTGATGTTGCTACTTATTCGAAGCCTGAATAAAAAGGATTATTTTGAGCAATATTGGAAATGATATGTAATCACCCCTGACTTCATAACAATTTAGGGCTTAGATAAAACTGAAACTTTGACATATATATATATAGTTTAATATAATAGAAAAATGAATTCAATGAGTTGGGGTCATTACATTCACTATTCTTGCTCGATCTCAAACTGTTCATAACAGTTTAATATGTAGTTCTCATACTTGTTTCTGGGTGTGGATTATGCCAACTTGACCAGTGGATATCGGACTGAGTTTTGACACAATTCTCAAATTGGAAATCTCAATATTGTGTTATTAAAAACCATGCTCAAAGGTTTAATTAAAGCAATGCATGTATTTGAGACACTGACAGCATCTTAATATTGCCTTTGAGGAGCTCCTGTAGGTTGTCGTGTATATATTTATAGACATTGGAAATAGCGAATTGAATATATTATATGAGCTACAAATAAAAGATCTGTATCTGAATGTGACATATAGCTCAAATAAGTTTTGCAAGTTTTCATGTTTGGTTATCATCATTCAGAAGGTTTCTATGAAAGAAATTTAGGTCTAGATGTTGAATCTATATATTTATGATCAGTCAGTAAACATGAATATTTTCAAATTCGGATTATGCATTGTGCAGGTTGGACCGTTTACATGACAAGAGGATACCTTATACGCACAGTGGGACAAAGATGCTCTTTGTTTGGGCTAATTGGACTAAATTGAAACAGGCATGAACTGTCACCAGCAAAATAAGCACGTAAATTGAGCAGCACAGCTGGTAATGGATTTACCTGGATAATAGAATTGGTCAGATGGGCATATTGTTTATAGTAAATTGCGGGCAATGTATTGTGTTGAATTGCAGGCAATGTATTGTGTAGAATGGCCCAATGCCTCCACAAATATCCGCTTCAATGATATGACCACTATTACTACAGGGGAACAAGTTGGCTACCATTAGAATTCTGTGGGGGAGGGGGGCTTGGAGGTTTCTGTAATAAATAATTTCATGCCTAGTTTTGGTGAAATAAATAAATTCTTTCTGAGCAGTCTTGAAATAAATAATTTATGGTAGGGTGTTTCTTCTAAAAGGGTGTTGCTTGGATTAGAAACAAATATTTTTTCACCGGCGTTTTTACTGTGAAAAATATCATGTTTCATTACTTTCATTTAGCTGTTTAGGAAAACTCTGAGCCTTCCCACTTGGAATCTAATGGTCTCCACCTAAAGTATATATTGAAGGACACCACTCATCATAGTTGTCAATTGCATCCCCTTCATGGGACAAATCTCAAAAGATTTAGGAATTTAGAGAAGTGTTATTTTAGAAGAACACACAAAAATAGTACACGACCATTTCCTAATTTATGTGTATGGCAACTTTGTCTCCACCTAAAGTATATATTGAAGAACACCACTCATCATAGTTGTCAATTGCATCCCCTTCATGGGACAAATCTCAAAAGATTTAGGAATTTAGAGAAGTGTTATTTTAGAAGAACACACAAAAATAGTACACGACCATTTCCTAATTTATGTGTATGGCAACTTTGTCTATATGTTTACCAAATACATTTTTCCTGATCATAATTCATTTTAACTTTAAAGAATATGTTTTTCGAAATGAAGTTTAATTACCTATTCCTCTTGCCCAGTAATAACAGTATGAATAGGTGGTGACCTGAGTTGATAGTGCCGTGTGCTTCCAATCAATGGGTCCCAGGTTTGATCCCAACTCCGGGCAAGTCAACTGGACTTTCCTTGGACAGTAGTTTCAAATATATCCTTCACCTCATTGCTGTGTCATGTGCCCTAATTTCTTACTAGAGTGCACAAATACAGGATAAAGCTCCAATCATTCACTCACATACGGAAGTTGTGCATCTGGTTGAACCACAAGTAGACTTCTTTTGGGGGGTAAGGGGGGGGGGGGTTCCGCAACTTCCACCAGTTAAAAATTTGGGAGCACTGAAATTATGGCTAAAAATGCTAAACATTCAGCAATATGACCAATTATTTAATTAAATATATATATTTATATTATTTCCCCCCACATATCAATTTGAATGATAAGATATAAGAAAAAACTAGTATTCAACCTTTAAAAAGGTTAGGCAATGATTCGACCTCAAATATATGAGTAAAACAAATTATATGAGACTATGTCGGACTATTATGGTAGAGACCCTGTAAGCTGAAGTTTCTACTTATATTATGTCGTAAAGTAGACACACTTAGCCCATGCAAAATTTGAAGAAAATTGTCCATGTCAATCACAAGATATAGCCATTTACCCCTTTTGGGGGTTACTACCTAAAACCGAAACTGTTCATCCAGTAACATCCATTAAGTACAAGCCTAGATCCAACATAAACTTGACATTCCATTTTAAACAACCAAATTCCTCAAAATACGTATTTACCCCCCTTTGACCTTGATTACGAGGGTAAATTATCCTATACTGTAACGTTTTCTCTTTTAACATGTGCCTGAGTCAATATCCCATACGTGTGCAAAATTTGAAGTAAATCGTCCATGTCAGTCACAAGTTATAGTCATTTACCCCTTTTGGGGGTAATTATTAAAAACCGAAACTTTTCATCCAGTAACATCCATACGAATAACCTAGACCAAACGTGCAACTAATATTCCATTTTAAACAACCAAGTTCTTCAAAATATGTATTTACCCCCTTAGAACTTGATTACGAGGGTAAATCACCCTATTCTGTGAATTTTTTCCTTTTAGCATGTGTCTGAGTCAATGTCACAAACGTGTGCAAAATTTGAAGTAAATCGTCCATGTCAATCACAAGTTATAGTCATTTACCCCTTTTGGGGGTAATTACCCAAAACAGAAAGTTTTCATCCAGTAAAATCCAACCGGATAGCAGTAGACCAAACATACAGCTGATATTCCATTTTGAACTACATAACTCCTCAAAATATATATTCACCCCTTTTGGCATTGATTACGAGGGTAAATACCCTATGTTGGCAATACTGTTAAAATTATTTGTTTAATATGTGCCTGAGTCAATATCCCAAACGTGTGCAAAATTTGAAGTAAATCGTCCATGTCAATCACAAGTTATAGACATTTACCCCTTTTGGGGGTAATTACCCAAAAAAGAAACTTTTCATCCAGTAAAATCCAACCGGATACCCGTAGACCAAACATACAGCTGATATTTCATTTTGAACAACATAACTCCTCAAAATATATATTCACCCCTTTTGGCATTGATTACGAGGGTAAATACCCTATGTTGGCAATACTGTTAAAATTATTTGTTTAATATGTGCCTGTGTCAATATCCCAAACGTGTGCAAAATTTGAAGAAAATCGTCCAGGTCAATCACAAGTTATAGACATTTACCCCTTTTTGGGGGGTAATTACCAAGCTTCGGGCAACAAGGATTACATAATACAGAAACCATTAATATATTACCAGACTATCATTGAAATCCTTTCATTAAAACCAAAGTTTTACAATGTTTTCACTCTTGGGGCAAAACACCCTATTTTCAACACCCCATTACATAGTTACCCCTTCACATAATCAAAATATAAAATATCACTTACCTTGAATGGTTAGTCAGGCTACCTATCAGTGAAAGAACTGAGTTTCTAGCTTGCTTAGTTTTTCTGGAAACCTGTGCAAACCTGTTTTAGTCAAATTGGGGTAATTACCCCCTTACCCTCATTGCACAAAAACAATTATGGGTTACAAATGTTGGGATACATGTTTATATATATATTCCAAAGTTTCAAATTGATTCTTGTAATATTAAAAAAGTTATTCCACTTTTAAGTTTTCCAATTTTCGACTTTGAGATGACCTGTGACCTTGAGTTCAAGGTCAAGGTCAACCATCTTCTCCCAAAATGAAGTACTAACCATGGACTATATATGTACCAAGTTTCAAGTCTCTAGCACAAAAACCTACTGGCCAAGAAAATAATAATAATAACTAGGGTCCCAGGGGACTTCAACCTTAAAAGGTCAAAGGGATGATTCGACATTAAAACATTCGATAATATGCGTAGAACAAGGTGGAAAACCTATTACTCCATTATCAACACAATGTTATATTAACGCCTTCCGACCAAGATTTATGGTGTAAATTGTCCTCTAACATCAAACATTTACTTACATCATGTCTGCAGGACCACATAATAAACTTATGTAAAATTAGAAGACAATCGTCCAAGTCAATCAGCAGTTATAGACATTTACCCCTTTTTGGGGTGATTACCTAAATACGCATATTTTCATCCCTAACATCCCAAGTGTAGAGGCAAGAAGTAACCGATGCCAAATGCACCTTTTAAAAACAAGTATTGCTTAGAAAACAAATAATTACCCCCTTCGTTCCTGATTATAAGGGTAAATTGCCCCATTAAATCAAATATACTCTTTCATTATGTCTCCTAACCATGATATTAAGCATTTGCAAGAAATGAAGAAAATCGTTCAAAACAATAAAAAGTTATAGCTATTTACCCCTTTTTGGGGTAATTACTTAAAACTGACAAATTTTATCCTCAAACATCAGTAATGAAAAGGCAAATACCAATCAATGTGAAATACACCATTAAAAACATAAGAACTGTTCAAAATACACATTCACCCCTTTCGACCCTGATAACGAGGGTAAATTACCCCGTGAAATCAAAATTACACTTTCATCATGTCCCCATGTCCAAATGGTAAACCTGTGCAAAATTTGAAGAAAATCGTCAATGTCAATCACAAGTTACAGCTATTTACCCCTTTTTGGGGGTAATTACTTAAAACTGACAAATTTTATCCAGTAACATCAGTGATGAAAAGGCAAGACCCAATCGATGTCTTATACACCATTAAAAACTTAAGAACTGTTCAAAATACATATTTACCCCTTTCGACCTTGGTTATGAGGGTAAATTACCCCATGACTTCAAATTTACACTTTCATTAGATCCTCAAGTCAAAAGAGTAAACTCTTGCAAAATTTGAAGTAAATCGTCAATGTCAATCACAAATTATAATCATGTACCCCTTTTTGGGGTAACTACCCCAAAACGTCATTTTTATCTTATGATATGACTCTAATTCATAAATACCATACACACTCCAAGTTTCATCAAATTCCCTCCATTCAAAACAAAGTTAAAAAATGTTTTAACTTTTTGGTCAAAACACCCATTTTTGAAAGTCCTGTTACTCAACAATCCCTTATTCAATCAAAATATAAAAGGTTTCTTACCATGGATATTTAGTCAGGCTACCAATCACAGCAAAAACTGGGTCTCTAAGTGAAGTAGTTTTCTCTAAAAACAGGAGCAACTGGTTTTTATCAAAATGGGGTAAATACCCCTTTTTCGTCACATCAGAAAAATAAATTCTACTCACATTTGTAGAGAACCACTTTTGTACACATATATTTCAATCTCACATCTGTAACTATAAAATTTAATGAATTAATCAACTTTGAAAATTTGAAAATTTTGACTTTGAGATGACCTGTGACCTTGAGTTCAAGGTCAAGGTCAAATCTTTTCTACCAGAATGAAGTACTAACCATGGACTATATATGTACAAAGTTTCAAGGCTCTAGCTTCAAAGTTAACTGGACAAGAAAATAATAATAATAATAAAATAAAAGAAAATAAGATGATTCTCCATTTATGTCGAATCATAATAATAACTAGGGTCCCAGGGGACTTCAACCTTAAAAGGTCAAAGGGATGATTCGACATTAAAACATTCGATAATATGCGTAGAATAAGGTGGAAAACCTAATACTCCATTATCAACACAATGTTATATTAAAGCCTTCCGACTAAGATTTATGGTGTAAATCGTCCTCTAACATCAAAAATTTACTTACATCATGTCCGCAGGACCACATAATAAACTTACGTAAAATTAGAAGACAATCGTCCTAGTCAATCAGCAGTTATAGACATTTACCCCTTTTTGGGGTGATTACCTAAATACGCATATTTTCATCCCTAACATCCCAAGTGTAGAGGCAAGGAGTAACCGATGCCAAATGCACCTTTTAAAAACAAGTATTGCTCAAAAACCATAATTACCCCCTTCATTCCTGATTATAAGGGTAAAATTGCCCCATTAAATCAAATTTGCTCTTTCAGTATGTCCCCAAACCATGATATTAAGCATTTGCAAGAAATGAAGAAAATCGTTCAAAACAATCAAAAGTTATAGCTATTTACCCCTTTTTGGGGTAATTACTTAAAACTGACAAATTTTATCCTCAAACATCAGTAATGAAAAGGCAAAAACCAATCGATGTGAAATACACCATTAAAAACTTCAGTACTGTTCAAAATACACATTCACCCCTTTCGACTCAGATTACGAGGGTAAATTACCCCATGAAATCAAATTTACACTTTCATCATGTCCCCGTGTCCAATTGGTAAACATGTGCAAAATTTGAAGAAAATCGTCCATGTCAATCACAAGTTATAGCTATTTACCCCTTTTTGGGGGTAATTACTTAAAACTGACAAATTTTATCCAGTAACATCAGTGATGAAAAGGCAAGACCCAATCGATGTCTAATACACCATTAAAAACTTAAGAACTGTTCAAAATACATATTTACCCCTTTCGACCTTGGTTACGAGGGTAAATTACCCCATGACTTCAAATTTACACTTTCATTAGGTCCTCAAGTCAAAGGAGTAAACTCTTGCAAAATTTGAAGTAAATCGTCAATGTCAATCACAGGTTATAATCATGTACCCCTTTTTGGGGTAACTACCCCAAAACATCTTTTTTATCTTATGATATGACTCTAATTCATAAATACCATATACACTCCAAGTTTCATCAAATTCCCTCCATTCAAACCAAAGTTAAAAAATGTTTTAACTTTTTGGTCAAAACACCCATTTTTGAAAGTCCTGTTACTCAGCAACCCCTTATGCAATCAAAATATAAAAGGTTTCTTACCATGGATATTTAGTCAGGCTACCAATCACAGCAAAAACTGGGTCTCTAAGTGAAGTAGTTTTCTCTAAAAACAGGAGCAATTGGTTTTTATCAAAATGGGGTAAATACCCCTTTTTCGTCTCATCAGAAAAAAAAATTCTACTCACATTTGTAGAGAACCACTTTTGTATACATATATTTCAATCTCATGTCTGTAACTATAAAATTTAATGAGTTAATCAACTTTGAAAATTTGAAAATTTTGACTTTGAGATGACCTGTGACCTTGAGTTCAAGGTCAAGGTCAAATCTTTTCTACCAGAATGAAGTACTAACCATGGACTATATATGTACAAAGTTTCAAGGCTCTAGCTTCAAAGTTAACTGGACAAGAAAATAATAATAATAACTAGACATTAGATATTCCCAGTGCAACTGGGAATGAGCATTCACCATTTCATCACTCAAGAGACTCACAATTGACTTTATATTGACTTTATATTAGCGTTAAATGACTTTACATTGACTTCATATTGACTTCATATTGACTTCATATTGACTTCATATTGACTTCATATTGACTTCATATTGACTTCATATTGACTTCATGTTGACTTCATGTTGACTTCATGTTGACTTCATACATGTGACACATCTAACGGCAATTGTGACACTTACCTGGCACGGTGCTAGCTGTGCTTTATTTTGCCAGCCGCAACGGACACCAAAATATTGAAAATCTATGGAAATTGAAAGTTGAATATGTCCAAAACAAAGTGTGTGATCCAAAAATGAAATACCTCTTACCATGGACCCATCTCTAGGGAACATAATACACTTGTCAGCATCATCCTACCATTTTCGGTTTCTGAGAAGTAGTCCGGCAAAAAAATTGGTGTTTTGTCAACTTAATCGGTTGGAATAATTACCCTTTACGAAATTGAATAATGTTTTTGTTGATATTGTTCAAGCTATTGATAGGTTACATAACACTGAAATCCAGACCTCTCTATCTTCATTAGTTTCGAAGTTAGCCCTTTAAAAATCTCAACTTTGATGTGACCTCTGACCTTGAAAAATAGGTCAAGGTCAAAAATATTTGGGGGATCATAATATCTCACCTAGCACTATCCATCCACCAAAGGACAACCCTGAACTCAACCGAAAATGACGGAAAAATAATAAAAATAAAAATAACTAGACATCAATATTACTGGTGAACCAGTAATGAGCATTCACCATAAAAAAGGATTTACTTGATTATCAACTTGACTTTAGTTCTTCATATTGACTTTTATATTGACACTTGAATTGACTTCATTTTGACATTCATATTGACATTCCTATTGACATTATTCATATTGACATTTATATCAATATTCATATTGACATTCACTGACATTCATTTGACCCTGATATCAATTGAGAGTGATGACACTGATAGTGACACTGATGACACTGATATCTACACTAATATTGACATTCATTTTGACATTCATTAATTTTGACATTCATGTTGATATTCATATTGACATTCATATATATTGACATTCATATTGACATTCATATGGACATTCATATTGACATTCATATTGAATTCATAATGGCATTCATATTGACTTCATATTGACCTTAATTTATTCTTTAATTCATTCTATTCTGCACTTATCTCATTTCTTCATTTTTCCTGTCTTTGACTGGTGATGACCTTGACAATTGATGAACTTCTTCACAAGGTCAAATATACTTTAGATCATTCAAGTTACTCTTGATTGGAAATGATAGACCACAATTGAACAACCTTGCTTGAAAAAAGTTGTGAAATGTACCTACCGTGCCTTTTCATTCACTTTCTGTGACCTTGACCTTGATGTCAAGGTCATGGATGTTTAATGAAAATATTCCTCTACCACAGGGCTATATATGTTCCAAGTTTCATTGAGTTGTCTTCATTCAAAGCAAAGCTAAAAAATATTTTCACTTTTGGGCAAAATATTCTAATTTTGAAAGTCGAATATCTCAGTAACCCCTTGCATGATTTTCACCACACTTCTCGCTGCATTGGCCCATACTATAGAGCACCTTTTGCTATAATTTCATGAAAGTGCTGCTTGTAGTTTTCTCAAAACCGTGCGCAAACTGGTTTTCATTAAAAGGGGTTAAGGTAATTACCCCTTTTTGAAAATGATCAATTTCATGGCTGATATTTGTTCAATAGGAGTCTACTAACTCAACACTGAAGACCAGGTGTCTCTATCTTTATTAGTTCAGGAGATAGACCTCCAAAATCAGTGACTTTGAGGTGACCTGTGACCTTGAAAAGTAGGTCAAGGTCAAAAATATTTTGGGAAATTAATCTACTCATCAAGGACTATCTATACACTAACTTTCATGTTGAAATTCCAAAAAAAAAGGGAAGAAAAATAATAATAATAATAATAACTAGACATCAATATTACTGGTGAACCAGTAATGAGCATTCACCATAAAAAAGGATTTACTTGATTATCAACTTGACTTTAATTCTTCATATTGACTTTATATTGACACTTGAATTGACTTCATTTTGACATTCATATTGACATTCCTATTGACATTATTCATATTGACATTTATATCAATATTCATATTGACATTCACTGACATTCATTTGACCCTGATATCAATTGAGAGTGATGACACTGATAGTGACACTGATGACACTGATATCTACACTAATATTGAGATTCATTTTGACATTCATTAATTTTGACATTCATGTTGATATTCATGTTGACATTCATATATATTGACATTCATATAGACATTCATATGGACATTCATATTGACATTCATATTGAATTCATAATGGCATTCATATTGACTTCATATTGACCTTAATTTATTCTTTAATTCATTCTATTCTGCACTTATCTCATTTCTTCATTTTTCCTGTCTTTGACTGGTGATGACCTTGACAAGTGATGAACTTCTTCACAAGGTCAAATATACTTTAGATCATTCAAGTTACTCTTGATTGGAAATGATAGACCACAATTGAACAACCTTGCTTGAAAAAGTTGTGAAATGTACCTACCGTGCCTTTTCATTCACTTTCTGTGACCTTGACCTTGATGTCAAGGTCATGGATGTTTAATGAAAATATTCCTCTACCACAGGGCTATATATGTTTCAAGTTTCATTGAGTTGTCTTCATTCAAAGCAAAGTTAAAAAATATTTTCACTTTTGGGCAAAATATTCTAATTTTGAAAGTCGAATATCTCAGTAACCCCTTGCATGATTTTCACCACACTTCTTGCTGCATTGGCCCATACTATAGAGCACCTTTTGCTATAATTTCATGAAAGTGCTGCTTGTAGTTTTCTCAAAACCGTGCGCAAACTGGTTTTCATTAAAAGGGGTTAAGGTAATTACCCCTTTTTGAAAATGATCAATTTCATGGCTGATATTAGTTCAATAGGGGTCGACTAACTCAACACTGAAGACCAGGTGTCTCTATCTTTATTAGTTCAGGAGATAGACCTCCAAAATCAGTGACTTTGAGGTGACCTGTGACCTTGAAAAATAGGTCAAGGTCAAAAATATTTTGGGAAATTAATCTACTCATCAAGTACTATCTATACACTAACTTTCATGTTGAAATTCCAAAAAAAAAGGGAAGAAAAATAATAATAATAATAATAATAATAATAATAATATGACCAAAATCAATACCATTCACCATAGTGATGGTGAATGCTAATAACTAGCAGTCAACCTTTGAAAAGGTAGGATATAAATCGACATGGAATACGTGGGCTTGCAGGCAAAAGATTGAACAATTCATACGAAAAATCAATGGAAACACATAACCAAATATACCATTGAAAACACAAAAACTGCTCAAAATACTTGTTCATCCCTTTTGGCATTGATTTTCAGGGTAAATTACCCGGTGACATCAAAGTCAAACTTGAATTATGTCCCCATGTCAAGATACTAAACCTGTGCAAAATTTGAAGAAAATCATCCAAGTCAATCAAAAGTTATGAATATTTACCCCTTTTTTGGGGTAATTAACTAAAAACGGCCATTTTAACTCAAAAACATCAATGGCGTGAAGTAAAGTCCCAACCGATGCCTGTTATACCATTGCAAAGATAAGAACTGCTCAAAACACATATTCACCCCCTTCGATCTGGAATATGGGGGTAAATAACCCCATGACATCCATATCGTACTTGCATTATGTCCCATGTCAAGATACTAAACCTGTGTAAAATTTGAAGAAAATCGTCCAAGTCAATCAAAAGTTATGAATATTTACCTCTTTTTGGGGGTAATTATCTAAAAACCGCAATTTTAACCCAAAAACAAAAATGGTGTGAAGTAAAGTCCCAACCGATGCCTATTATACCATTGCAAAGATAAGAACTGCTCAAAACACATATTCGCCCTTTCAATCCAGAATATGGGGGTAAATTAACCCATGACATCAAAATCATACTTGCATTATGTGCCCATGTCAAGATACTAAACTTGTGCAAAATTTGAAGGAAATCGTCCAAGCCAGTCAAAAGTTATGAATATTTACCCCTTTTTGGGGGTAATTACCTTAAAATGACAATTTTCACCTAAGGACATCTGTATTGTGCAGTAAAGTCCCAACCGATGCCTATTATACCATTGCAAAGATAAGAACTGCTCAAAACACATATTCACCCCTTTCGATCTTGAATATGGGGGTAAATTACCCCATGACATCAAAATCGTACTTGCATTATGTCCCCATGTCAAGATACTAAACATGTGCAAAATTTGGAGAAAATCGTCCGAGTCAATCAAAAGTTATGAATATTTACCCCTTTTTTGGGGTAATTAACTAAAAACGGCCATTTTAACTCAAAAACATCAATGGTGTGAAGTAAAGTCCCAACCGATGCCTGTTATACCATTGCAAAGATAAGAACTGCTCAAAACACATATTCACCCCCTTCGATCTGGAATATGGGGGTAAATAACCCCATGACATCCATATCGTACTTGCATTATGTCCCCATGTCAAGATACTAAACCTGTGCAAAATTTGAAGAAAATCGTCCAAGTCAATCAAAAGTTATGAATATTTACCTCTTTTTGGGGGTAATTATCTAAAAACGGCAATTTTAACCCAAAAACAAAAATGGTGAGAAGTAAAGTCCCAACCGATGCCTATTATACCATTGCAAAGATAAGAACTGCTCAAAACACATATTCGCCCTTTCAATCCAGAATATGGGGGTAAATTAACCCATGACATCAAAATCATACTTGCATTTTGTGCCCATGTCAAGATACTAAACTTGTGCAAAATTTGAAGGAAATCGTCCAAGCCAGTCAAAAGTTATGAATATTTACCCCTTTTTGGGGGTAATTACCTTAAAATGACAATTTTCACCTAAGGACATCTGTATTGTGAAGTAAAGTCCCAACCGATGCCTATTATACCATTGCAAAGATAAGAACTGCTCAAAACACATATTCACCCCTTTCGATCTTGAATATGGGGGTAAATTACCCCATGACATCAAAATCGTACTTGCATTATGTCCACATGTCAAGATACTAAACATGTGCAAAATTTGGAGAAAATCGTCCAAGTCAATCAAAAGTTATGACTTTTTACCCCTTTTTGGGGTAATTACCTAAAAACGACAATTTTTATCCAGGAACATCCACAGCACCAAGGAAAGTCTCAAACGATGCCTATTGTATCATTCAATACACAATAACTGGTCAAAACACATATTCACCCCTTTCGATCCAGAATAAGGGGGTAAATTACCTCTTGACATCAAAATCATACTTGCATTATGTCCCCATGTCAATATACTGGACTTCTGCAAAATTTGGAGAAATTCGCCCATGTTAATCACAAGTTAGAGTCAATTACCCCTTTTGGGGTAATTTCCCCCAAAACGTCATTTTTATTCCATAATGTGACTGTAATTTATGAATACTATATACACACCAAGTTTCATGAAATTCCCTCCATTCAAACCAAAGTTAAAAAATGTTTTCACTTTTTGGACAAAACACCCATTTTTGAAAGTCCCATAACTCAGAAACCCCTTGTTTGATCAAAATATAAAAGGTGTCTTACCATGGATGAGTAGTCAGGCTATCAATTACAGCAAAAACTGAGCCTCTAGCCATTATAGTTTTCTCTGAAAACATGAGCAACTGGTTTTTGTCAGAAGGGGGTAAATACCCCTTTACCCTCATCTCCCAATAAACGATATAGGCCAAAAATGTAGCAACACATGTTCATATAAAGATTACCAAGTCTTAATATTCTAACAATGATATTAAAAGAGATAATCCACTTTGAAATTTGAAAAATTTGACTTTGAGATGACCTGTGACCTTGAGTTCAAGGTCAAGGTCAACCATTTTCACAAAAAATGAAAGTACTTACCAAGGACTACCTATGTACAAAATTTCAAGTCTCTATGACAAAAACTGACTGGATAAAAATGGCCAAATAATAATAATAATAACTAGTTCTCAATTATTCCCAATAAATTTATCGGGAATGAGCATTCACCAGACTTTACCTGGAATTTAGAAGTCTAATTTTTTTAAGATTATGACATCACCTTTCATCTATGATTAAATAGTAAGGTAAACGGGACAAATTGTAGACTAGTGCTTCCTATATTTAAACTTTCAGGACTTAGACTAAGAAAGACATCTAACGTTAACAACTATTAACATGGCCAGTTAGTGGAAGTTGTAGAAGCTAATGGTAACTTGCAGGCAACCTTTGAAAAGGTAGGAAATGATTCGACATGGAATACGTGGGCTTGCAGGCAAAAGATTGAACAATTCATACGAAAAATCAATGGAAACACATAACGGAATATACCATTGAAAACACAAAAACTGCTCAAAATACTTGTTCATCCCTTTCGGCATTGATTTTGAGGGTAAATTACCCCGTGACATCAAAGTCAAACTTGAATTATGTCCCCATGTCAAGATACTAAACCTGTGCAAAATTTGAAGAAAATCGTCCAAGTCAATCAAAAGTTATGAATATTTACCCCTTTTTTGGGGTGATTACCTACAAACGGCAATTTTAACCCAAAAACATCAATGGTGTGAAGTAAAGTCCCAACCGATGCCTGTTAAACCAATGCAAATATAAGAACCACTCAAAACACATATTCGCCCCTTTCGATCCTGAATATGGGGGTAAATTAACCCATGACATCAAAATCATACTTGCATAATGTGCCCATGTCAAGATACTAAACTTGTGCAAAATTTGAAGGAAATCGTCCAAGTCAATCAAAAGTTATGAATATCTACCCCTTTTTGGGGTAATTACCTAAAAACAGCAATTTTAACACAAACACATCAATGGTGTGAAGTAAAGTCCCAACCGATGCCTGTTATACCATTGCAAAGATAAGAACCACTCAAAACACATATTCGCCCCTTTCGATCCTGAATATGGGGGTAAATAACCCCATGACATCCATATCGTACTTGCATTATGTCCCCATGTCAAGATACTAAACCTGTGCAAAATTTGAAGAAAATCGTCCAAGTCAATCAAAAGTTATGAATATTTACCCCTTTTTTGGGGTAATTACCTAAAAACGGCAATTTTAACCCAAAAACATCTATGGTGTGAAGTAAAGTCCCAACCGATGCCTGTTATACCATTGCAAAGATAAGAACTGCTCAAAACACATATTCGCCCCTTTCGATCCAGAATATGGGGGTAAATAACCCCATGACATCCATATCGTACTTGCATTATGTCCCAATGTCAAGATACTAAACCTGTGCAAAATTTGAAGAAAATCGTCCAAGTCAATCAAAAGTTATGAATATTTACCCCTTTTTTGGGGTAATTACCTAAAAACGGCAATTTTAACCCAAAAACATCAATGGTGTGAAGTAAAGTCCCAACCGATGCCTGTTATACCATTGCAAAGATAAGAACTGCTCAACACACATATTCACCCCTTTCGATCCAGAATGTGGGGGTAAATAACCCCATGACATCCATATCGTACTTGCATTATGTCCCCATGTCAAGATACTAAACATGTGCAAAATTCGAAGAAAATCGTCCAAGTCAATCAAAGTTATGAATATTTACCCCTTTTTTGGGGTAATTACCTAAAAACGGCAATTTTAACCCAAAAACATCAATGGTGTGAAGTAAAGTCCCAACCGATGCCTGTTATACCATTGCAAAGATAAGAACTGCTCAAAACACATATTCGCCCCTTTCGATCCAGAATATGGGGGTAAATTACCCCATGACATCAAAATCGTACTTGCATTATGTCCCAATGCCAAGATACTAAACTTGTGCAAAATTTGAAGGAAATCGTCCAAGTAGGTCAAAAGTTATGAATATTTACCCCTTTTTCGGGGTTTTTACCTAAAAATGGCAATTTTAACCCAAAGACATCAATGGTGTGAAGTAAAGTCCCAACCGATGCCAATTGTACAATTGGAAAGACAAGAACTGCTCAAAATACATATTCACCCTTTCGCTCTTGAATATGGGGGTAAATTACCCCATGACATCAAAATCATACTTGCATTACGTCCCAATGTCAAGATACTAAACCTGCGCAAAATTTGAAGAAAATCGTCGAAGTCAATCAAAAGTTATCAATATTTACCCCCTTTTTGGGGTAATTACCTTAAAATGACAATTTTCACCTAAAGACATCTGTATTGTGAAGTAATGTCCCAACCGATGCCTATTATACCATTGCAAAGATAAGAACTGCTCAAAACACATATTCACCCCTTTCGATCTTGAATATGGGGGTAAATTACCCCATGACATCAAAATCGTACTTGCATTATGTCCCAATGTCAAGATACTAAACCTGTGCAAAATTTGGAAAAAATCGTCCAAGTCAATCAAAAGTTATGACTTTTTACCCCTTTTGGGGTAATTACCTAAAAACGACAATTTTTATCCAGGAACATCCACAGCACGAAGGAAAGTCTCAAACGATGCCTATTGTATCATTCAATACACAATAACTGCTCAAAACACATATTCACCCCTTTCGATCCAGAATAAGGGGGGTAAATTACCCCTTGACATAAAATTCATACTTGCATTATGTCCCCATGTCAATATACTGGACTTGTGCAAAATTTGGAGAAATTCGTCCATTTTAATCACAAGTTAGAGTCAATCACCCCTTTTGGGGTAATTACCCACAAAACGTCATTTTTATTTTATAATGTGTCTGTAATTCATGAATACTATATACACACCAAGTTTCATGAAATTCCCTCCATTCAAACCAAAGTTAAAAAATGTTTTCACTTTTTGGACAAAACACCCATTTTTGAAAGTCCCATAACTCAAAAACCCCTTCTTTGATCAAAATATAAAAGGTGTCTTGCACTGGATGAGTAGTCAGGCTATCAATTACAGCAAAAACCAAGCCTCTAGCCATTATAGTTTTTTCTGAAAACATGGGCAACTGGTTTTTGTCAAAAGGGGGTAAATACCCCTTTACCCTCATCTCCCAATAAACGATATAGGCCAAAAATGTAGCAACACATGTTTATATAAAGGTTCCTAAGTCCTAATTTTCTAACAATGATATTAAAAGAGATAATCCACTTTGAAATTTTGGAAAATTTGACTTTGAGGTGACCTCTGACCTTGAAAAATAGGTCAATGTCAAAAAAATTTTGCACAACTTCTCCTCTCACTTAGGACTACCTATCCACCAACTTTCATTAACTTTCTCCAATTTTAGGTGGCCAAATAATAATAATAATAATAATAATAATAATAATAACTAGACATCAATATTACTGGTGAACCAGTAATGAGCATTCACCATAAATAAGGATTTACTTGATTATCAACTTGACTTTAATTCTTTATATTGACTTTTATATTGACACTTGAATTGACTTCATTTTGACATTCATATTGACATTCCTATTGACATTATTCATATTGACATTTATATCAATATTCATATTGACATTCACTGACATTCATTTGATCCTGATATCAATTGAGAGTGATGACACTGATAGTGACACTGATGACACTGATATCTACATTAATATTGACATTCATTTTGACATTCATTAATTTTGACATTCATGTTGATATTCGTGTTGACATTCATATATATTGACATTCATATTTACATTCATATGGACATTCATATTGACATTCATATTGAATTCATAATGGCATTCATATTGACTTCATATTGACCTTAATTTATTCTTTAATTCATTCTATTCTGCACTTATCTCATTTCTTCATTTTTCCTGTCTTTGACGGGTGATGACCTTGACAATTGATGAACTTCTTCACAAGGTCAAATATACTTTAGATCATTCAAGTTACTCTTGATTGGAAATGATAGACCACAATTGAACAACCTTGCTTGAAAAAGTTGTGAAATGTACCTACCGTGCCTTTTCATTCACTGTCTGTGACCTTGACCTTGATGTCAAGGTCATGGATGTTTAATGAAAATATTCCTCAACCACAGGGCTATATATGCTCCAAGTTTCATTGAGTTGTCTTCATTCAAAGCAAAGTTAAAAAATATTTTCACTTTTGGGCAAAATATTCTAATTTTGAAAGTCAAATATCTCAGTAACCCCTTGCATGATTTTCACCACACTTCTTGCTGCATTGGCCCATACTATAGAGCACCTTTTGCTATAATTTCATGAAAGTGCTGCTTGCAGTTTTCTCAAAACCGTGCGCAAACTGGTTTTCATTAAAAGGGGTTAAGGTAATTACCCCTTTTTGAAAATGATCAATTTCATGGCTGATATTTGTTCAATAGGGGTCTACTAACTCAACACTGAAGACCAGGTGTCTCTATCTTTATTAGTTCAGGAGATAGACCTCCAAAATCAGTGACTTTGAGGTGACCTCTGACCTTGAAAAAAAGTCAAGGTCAAAAATATTTTGGGAAATTAATCTACTCATCAAGGACTATCTATACACCAACTTTCATGTTGAAATTCCAAAAAAAAAGGGAAGAAAAATAATAATAATAATAATAACTAGATTCCGATAACCGCTAGCGGTAATAAAACTTCACCGAGCAGTTGGTGAAAATAGTCTAAATATGTTTAAGTATAAAAATAAACAAGTATACGAACAAGTATATGAAGGTATATTGTACATGTTTAAGCAGCTTGCTCAGTGAATGCCCATGTTTAGTTTAGTTTATTTAGTTCAGTGGGTGAAAATAGTCTAAATGTATATAAGTATATAAACAAGTATATAAACAAGTATATAAACAAGTATATAAGCAAGATATAAAATAATATATAAAATATTATATGAATAAAATATAAAATAGTATCAAAAATATTGTATAAAATGGTACAAAAAATAGCATAAAAAATGTACCTTATATTTGTGATATATTGCAATGCACAAGTTAATGAAGCTAGCGGACAGCCCCCCTTTCCCGGTGAATGCATGTTTAGCTTAGTTTATTTAGTTTAGTTTAATTTATTTAGTTTACTTTAGTTTAAAATTAGTTTATTGACATCTTTTAGGCAATTACTACACAAATTTTAGTAATCACTGGTGTTCCAGTCTGAGTGCAGTCATTCGGTTAGGTGAGGAAAAGATGAATTTTTCAGGGTTGACCAATCTTTTTACCTGTTCACGACACAACAAAATGTACACAAATTAGAATAAGAGGAGAATCTGAGCTTTTCCAAAACGGCTTGTATCATTCATATGACTTTATTAGAACCCGAGATAGAGTTGATTGAAGTAATGGTAAAAATATGAAATTTAACCGAAAAATTGACTCTGAAAATATCAAGTTTTGAACTTCAAATTGCTCCCAAAGGTAAACGGTTTGAAGGAGAGACTTAAAATAGCACAAAATACTGTAAATATGTTAGGACTATATCTCGAAATATTTTCAAATTTTTTGAAGACTGACTTCCTTGTCAAAAAAATGTAAATTGGTGAAATCTTGACCGAAAACATGTATTTTTCAGGGTCCGGCGATCTTTTTAACTAGCAGAGATACGTTAAAATGTATAGAAAATGAATACTAGAGGAGAATTTGGACTTTCTGAATATGCTTTCAGTTTTTCTGTAGCTTAATTAGAACCGGAGATAGAGTTGATTGAAGTAATGGTAAAAATATGAAATTTAACCGAAAAATTGACTCTGAAAATATCAAGTTTTGAACTTCAAATTGCTCCCAAAGGTAAACGGTTTGAACGAGAGACTTAAAATAGCACAAAATACTGTAAATATGTTAGGACTATATCTCGAAATATTATAAAATTTTTTGAAGACTGACTTCCTTGTCAAAAAAATGTAAATTGGTGAAATCTTGACCGAAAACATGTATTTTTCAGGGTCCGGCGATCTTTTTAACTAGCAGAGATACGTTAAAATGTATAGAAAATGAATACTAGACGAGAATTTGGGCTTTCTGAATATGCTTTCAGTTTTTCTGTAGCTTAATTAGAACCGGAGATACAGACCATCAAAGTTTGGGTGCAAGTGCGAAATTGGAAAATGAGAGGGTCAATTTTGCAGTAATTTTTTGACCTTGTGACATTTATTGTGCAATGTAGGTCAATCCGATGGACTTAAAACTTTACACATTTATTCTAGGGTATTGTAGGACTGACCTGTGAAAAGACCGTAAAAATCCCTTTATTATTTCCTACTTAAAAAAAATTAAATATCTCAAATATCCAGTTTTGTCAAATATTTGACCTTGATTTTGACCTTGAAAATACCTTTCAAGGTCAAAATCTATAATTTCTACAGATTCGCGTTGTATGACTTAGGGGGGGTCATTTCATTATTTGAACTATGTAGGATCAATATTTACCTCTCAAATTGGCAAAAATAGGCTAATTTTTCATGTCGCGCGGTATGCCATATTTGGAATTTTTTTATAAATCAGCATGAAGAGATAAATCAATTCCGATTTCAGGGTTTCAACAATATAGCTCCTGGCTATTATAATTTAAAATATGAACCCGATATGCTGGAAATAACATAATTGTTGGAATTTTTGAAAATCGAGTGATTTGAACATTAAACAGGTCAAATGACCTTGAAAAATGAGGTTAAGGACAAATTTGAAGGTGGCTATGGAGGTTTTATGGGCATATTTGGGGGGGTTCACAATACATTTTATTGGCCTAAAATCGATATTTCAGTGTCAAGTAATCAAGGTCACCAGTTTTGACGACGCGGTTGACACTAAAAATTCCATAATTAAATAACTAAGCATGATATCATCATAAAAATGATCGCTTACCATGGATTAGTCATTTACTGTAACAATTGGCTTGAATTCTGCAATTTTCGAAGTTGCTGATATAGAGATCAGGCGCGCAAACCTCTGAGAGTAAAAATTGACCTGTATGACCTCGACCTTGACCTATACTTTTGAAAATTAGGTCAGTTTATTTAGTATAAGTCTATTATATATAGTTTATTAGGAAACTATAATTGATCAGTTAATATATGAGTAATGGTCAATTGAAATATAGAAAAAATTTATTTCAAAGGGGTCAATGACCTTGAAAAATAGGTCAGAGGTATAGGGTTACATTGGACAATTTAATTAGGTCACATAGGACTATGTACACAAATTATTTGAAAATTTTTCGAGAACATTTTTCGGAAAGAAAAATAATAATAATAATAATAATAAAAATATTTACGAAAACAAGAAACTTCACCTATGGTATAGGTGAAGTTTAACTAGACATCAATATTACTGGTGAACCAGTAATGAGCATTCACCATAAAAAAGGATTTACTTGATTATCAACTTGACTTTAATTCTTCATATTGACTTTTATATTGACACTTGAATTGACTTCATTTTGACATTCATATTGACATTCCTAATTGACATTTATATCAATATTCATATTGATATTCACTGACATTCATTTGACCCTGATATCAATTGAGAGTGATGACGCTGATAGTGACACTGATGACACTGATATCTACACTAATATTGACATTCATTTTGACATTCATTAATTTTGACATTCATGTTGATATTCATGTTGACATTCATATATATTGACATTCATATTGACATTCATATGGACATTCATATTGCCATTCATATTGAATTCATAATGGCATTCATATTGACTTCATATTGACCTTAATTTATTCCTTAATTCATTTTATTCTGCACTTATCTCATTTCTTCATTTTTCCTGTCTTTGACTGGTGATGACCTTGAAAATTGATGAACTTCTTCACAAGGTCAAATATACTTTAGATCATTAAAGTTACTCTTGATTGGAAATGAGAGACCACAATTGAACAACCTTGCTTGAAAAAGTTGTGAAATGTACCTACCGTGCATTTTCATTCACTTTCTGTGACCTTGACCTTGATGTCAAGGTCATGGATGTTTAATGAAAATATTCCTCTACCACAGGGCTATATATGTTCCAAGTTTCATTGAGTTGTCTTCATTCAAAGCAAAGTTAGAAAATATTTTCACTTTTGGGCAAAATATTCTAATTTTGAAAGTCAAATATCTCAGTAACCTATTGCATGATTTTTACTATATTTCTTGCTGCACTGGCCCATGCTATAGAGCACCTTTTGCTATAATTTCATGAAAGTGCTGGTTGTAGTTTTCTCAAAACCGTGCGCAAACTGGTTTTCATTAAAAGGGGTGAGGGCAATTACCCCTTTTCGAAAATGATCAATTTCATGGCTGATATTTGTTCAATAGGGGTCTACTAACTTAACACTGAAGACCAGGTGTCTTTATCTTTATTAGTTCAGGAGATAAACCTCCAAAATCAGTGACTTTGAGGTGACCTGTGACCTTGAAAAATAGGTCAAGGTCAAAAATATTTTGGGAAATCAATCTACTCATCAAGGACTATCTATACACTAATTTTCATGTTGAAATTCCAAAAAAAAAGGGAAGAAAAATAATAATAATATGACCAAAATCAATACCATTCACCATAGTGATGGTGAATGCTAATAATAATAAGAGCGAAAACAATACCATTCACCAAGTATTGGTGAATGCTAATAACTAGATGGCTATAACTGACCATGGTCAGTGATGAAGAATTTACCAATATATTTATTATTTAAAGGTATATTGTATATGTTTATGTGTACAGACTATTGTGTGAATGCTCATGCTTAATTTAGTTTATTTAGTTTAGTTTATTTAGTTCAGTTTAGCTTATTTAGTTTAATTGATTTAGTGTAGTTTATTTAGTATAGTTTACTCAGTTTGGTTTATTTAGTTAAGTACATTTGATTTTGTTTTATTGACCACTTGACAAGAAAAAAACAAATATGAACATTCACGTACTTAGCATCATAGATATTAGATATAGTAAGATCAGTATAATGTATCACATTAACACAATAGGTCCATGCAACTTTTATACTGATTTTGTATTTCTTCACTGCAAAATTGACTTCTTTTAGCTCAGGGCACTAATTTGGTTATATAGGTAAAGTTGAATTTTTCAGGGTTTACCGATCTTTTTAACTATTGATGGTACACCAAAATGAACATTAAATAAACTAAAGATGAGAATCTGAGGTATTCAGAACTGCTTTCATCATTCCTATACCTTAATTAGAACCGAAGATAGAACCGATTGAATTAATGACAAAAATGTGAAATATCACCAAAAAATTGACTCTGAAAATGTCAAGTTTTGAACATTATTTTGATCTCAAAGGCAAACGGTTTACAGTAGAGACTTGAAATTGCACACACTACTGTAAAAGTGTTAGGATTACATATTCAAAGGCTATTAATTTTTTTGAAGATTGCCTTCATTGTGAAAAAAATGTTAAAGTGTAAAATCATGACCGAAAACATGAAATTTTCAGGGTCCGACGATCTTTTTAAGTAGCAGAGATACGTTAAAATGCATAGAAAACAAATACTAGAGGAGACTAGGGGCTTTCCGAATATGGCTTCAGTTTTTCTCTAGCTTAATTAGAACCGGAGATACAGGCCATCAAAGTTTGGGTACAAGAGCAAAATTCGAAAATGAGCAGTCAATTTAGCTGTCATTTTTTGACCTTGTGACCTTTATTATGCAATGTACATCAATCCGAGGAACTTAAAACTTTGCAAGGGTCCTCTAGGGTACTGTGGCACCAAACACTGAAGAGATTGTGGAAATTCTTCAATTATTTCCTAGTTAAATAAATTAGGTATCTCAAATATCCAATTTTGCCAAATGTTTGACCTTGAGTTTGACCTTGAAAATACCTTTCTAGGTCAAAACCAATATTTTACCCAGATTGGCAATGTGTGACAAAGGGGGGGTCATTTTATTATTTGAACTGTGTAGGATCAATATTTATCGCTCGAGAGGGCAAAAATAGGCTGATTTTATATGTTGCGCGGTATGCAATATTTGGAATTTTTTTATAAATCAGCATGAAGAGATAGATCAATTCCGATTTCAGGGTTCAAACAATCCAGCTGTCGGCTATAAGAATCTATAATATGATCTTGATATCTTTGAAAAAACATAATTGTTGGAATTTTTGAAAATGTAGTGAATTGAAACTTTGACGGGTCATATGACCTTGAAAAATGAGGTCAAGGTCAAATTTGAAGATTGGTATGGGGTGTAAATGGGTATATTTGGGGGGGTTCATTATACATTTGCATTACCTAAAATGACTCCTTCATAGATTTTGAACTCTCGCACCTCAAATTTATCAAATACACTGAACCAAAATGGCCGCCATTCTATGAATACTTGCAATATCAAAATTAAAAATATACTATGCACTGGCCCGTACTATAGGTCAACTTTTGGCACTATGAGCATGCTGCTATCATTTATGGTTTTTGCCGAACTCGAAACAATTCGAAAATGACCTAAATATTCAGTGTGGAATGTTCCGCTTGAGTGATTTTGATAATTTTTTCGCCATTGTATAGAATTTTATAGTTTTTGGACAGAAACTAAAGCAAATTACTCTAGTTTAATAGTTTATTCAGATATAGTACATCAAAATATACTAAAATTCACACTAAAAAGGTCCTATATACCTGAAAAATTAAAATTCAAACTCAGGACCGGAATACAGTAGTTTACAAGTATACAGGTACATTCACAAAAATAATCAAGAAAATCGAAGCAAATTTTTGTCGGAAATAATAATAACTAGATGGCTATAACTGACCATGGTCAGTGATGAAGAATTTACCAATATATTTATTATTTAAAGGTATATTGTATATGTTTATGAGTACAGACTATTGTGTGAATGCTCATGCTTAATTTAGTTTATTTAGTTCAGTTTATTTAGTTCAGTTTAGCTTATTTATTTCAATTAATTTAGTTTAGTTTATTTAGTATAGTTTACTCAGTTTGGTTTATTTAGTTAAGTACATTTAATCTTGTTTTATTGACCTCTTGACAAGAAAAAAACAAATATGAACATTCACATACTTAGCATCATAGATATAGTAAGATCAGTATAATGTATCACATTAACACAATAGGTCCATGCAACTTTTATACTGATTTTGTATTTCTTCAATGCAAAATTGACTTCTTTCAGCTCAGGGCACTAATTTGGTTATAAAATGTAAAGTTGAAATTTTCAGGGTTGACCGATCTTTTTAACTATTGATGGTACACCAAAATGAACATTAAACAAAATAAAGAGGAGAATCTGAGGTATTCAGAAGTGCTTTCATCATTCCTATACCTTAATTAGAACCGAAGATAGAACCGATTGAATTAATGACAAAAATGTGAAATATCACCAAAAAATTGACTCTGAAAATGTCAAGTTTTGAACATTATCTTTATCTCAAAGGCAAACGGTTTACAGTAGAGACTTGAAATTGCACACACTACTGTAAATGTGTTTGGATTACATCTTCAAGGAGTATTAATTTTTTTGAAGATTGCCTTCTTTGTGAAAAAAATGTTAAAGTGTAAAATCATGACCTAAAACATGAAATTTTCAGGGTCCGGCGATCTTTTTAACTAGTAGAGATACGTTAAAATGCATAGAAAACAAATACTAGAGGAGAGTACGGCCTTTCCGAATATGTTTTTAGTTTTTCTCTAGCTTAATTAGAACCGGAGATAAAGGCGATCAAAGTTTGGCAACAAATGCGAAATTGGAAAATGACCAGTCAATTTAGCTGTCATTTTTTGACCTTGTGACCTTTATTATGCAATGTACATCAATCCGATGAACTTAAAACTTTGCAAGGGTCCTCTAGGGTACTGTGGCACCAAACAATGAAGAGATTGTGGAAATTCCTCAATTATTTCCTAGTTAAAAAAATTAAGTATCTCAAATATCCTATTTTGCCAAATATTTGACCTTGAGTTTGACCTTGAAAATACCTTTCTAGGTCAAAACCAATATTTTGCCCAGATTGGCAATACGTGACAAAGGGGGGGTCATTTTATTATTTGAACTGTGTAGGATCAATATTTATTGCTCGAGAGGGCAAAAATAGGCTGATTTTGCATGTTGCGCGGTATGCAATATTTGGAATTTTTTTATAAATCAACATGAAGAGATAGATCAATTCCGATTTCAGGGTTCAAACAATCCAGCTGCCGGCTATAAAAGTCTATAATATGATCCCGATATCTTTGAAAAAACATAATTGTTGGAATTTTTGAAAATGCAGTGAATTTAAACTTTGACGGGTCATATGACCTTGAAAAATGAGGTCAAGGTCAAATTTAAAGATTGGTATGGGGTGTAAATGGGTATATTTGGGGGGGTTCATTATACATTTGCATTACCTAAAATGACTCCTTCATGGATTTTGAACTCATGCACCTCAAATTTAGCAAATACAACGTACCAAAATGGCCGCCATTCCATAAATAGTTGCAATATCAAAATTAAAAATATGTTATGCACTGGCCCGTACTATAGGTCAACGTTTGGCACTATGAGCATGCTGCTATCACTTATGGATTTTGCCGAACTCGAAACAATTCGAAAATGACCTAAATATTCAGTGTGGAATGTTCCGCTTGAGTGATTTCGATAATTTTTTCGCCATTGTATAGATTTTTATAGTTTATGGACAGAAACTAAAGCAAATTACTCTAGTTTAACAGTTTATTCAGATATAGCACATCAAAATATACCAAAATTCACACTAAAAAGGTCCTATATACCTTGAAAATAAAAATTCAAACTCAGGACCGGAATACAGTAGTCTACAAGTATACAGGTACATTCACAAAAATAATTAAGAAAATCGGAGCAAATTTTTTCCGGAAACTATAATAATAATAAGAATAATAATAAGAATAATACCAAAAACAATAAGAATTTACCATATATGGTAAATTCTTAATAACTAGATGGCTATAACTGACCATGGTCAGTGATGAAGAATTTACCAATATATTTATTATTTAAAGGTATATTGTAAATGTTTATGTGTACAGACTATTGTGTGAATGCTAATGCTTAGTTTAGTTTATTTAGTTTATTTAGTTCAGTTTAGCTTATTTAGTTTAATTTATTTAGTTTAGTATATTTTAGTATAGTGTACTCAGTTTGGTTTATTTAGTTTAGTACATTTAATTTGTTTTATTGACCACTTGACAAGAAAGAAAACAAATATGAACATTCACGTACTGAGCATCATAGATGTAGTGAGATCAGTATAATGTATCACATTAACACAATAGGTCCATGCAACTTTTATACTCATTTTGTATTTCTTCACTGCAAATTGACTTCTTTTAGCTCAGGGCACTAATTTGGTTATAATAGGTAAAGTTGAATTTTTCAGGGTTGACCGATCTTTTTAACTATTAATGGTACACCAAAATGAACATTAAATAAAATAAAGAGGAGAATCTGAGGTATTCAGAACTGCTTTCATCATTCCTATACCTTAATTAGAACCGAAGATAGAACCGAATGAATTAATGACAAAAATGTGAAATATCACCAAAAAATTGACTCTGAAAATGTCAAGTTTTGAACATTATCTTTATCTCAAAGGCAAACGGTTTACAGCAGAGACTTGAAATTGCACACACTACTGTAAAGGTGTTAGGATTACATCTTCAAGGAGTATTAATTATTTTGAAGATTGCCTTCTTTGTGAAAAAAATGTTAAAGTGTAAAATCATGACCTAAAACATGAAATTTTCAGGGTCCGGCGATCTTTTTAACTAGTACAGATACGTTAAAATGCATAGAAAACAAATACTAGAGGAGATTACGGCCTTTCCGAATATGTTTTTAGTTTTTCTCTAGCTTAATTAGAACCGGAGATAAAGGCGATCAAAGTTTGGCAACAAATGCGATATTGGAAAATGACCAGTCAATTTAGCTGTCATTTTTTGACCTTGTGACCTTTATTATGCAATGTACATCAATCCGATGAACTTAAAACTTTGCAAGGGTCCTCTAGGGCACTGTGGCACCAAACACTGAAGAGATTGTGGAAATTCCTCAATTATTTCCTAGTTAAAAAAATTAGGTATCTCAAATATCCAATTTTGCCAAATATTTGACCTTGAGTTTGACCTTGAAAATACCTTTCTAGGTCAAAACCAATATTTTTCCCAGATTGGAAATATGTGACAAAGGGGGGTCATTCTATTATTTGAACTGTGTAGGATCAATATTTATTGCTGTAGAGGGCAAAAATAGGCTGATTTTGCATGTTGCGCGGTATGCAATATTTGGAATTTTTTTATAAATCAACATGAAGAGATAGATCAATTCCGATTTCAGGGTTCAAACAATCCAGCTGCCGGCTATAAAAGTCTATAATATGATCCCGATATCTTTGAAAAAACATAATTGTTGGAATTTTTGAAAATGCAGTTAATTTAAACTTTGACGGGTCATATGACCTTGAAAAATGAGGTCAAGGTCAAATTTGAAGATTGGTATGGGGTGTAAATGGGTATATTTGGGGGGGTTCATTATACATTTGCATTACCTAAAATGACTCCTTCATGGATTTTGAACTCATGCACCTCAAACTTAGCAAATTCAACATACCAAAATGGCCGCCATTCCATAAATAGTTGCAATATCAAAATTAAAAATATGTTATGCACTGGCCCGTACTATAGGTCAACTTTTGGCACTATGAGCATGCTGCTATCATTTATGGTTTTTGCCGAACTCGAAACAATTCGAAAATGACCTAAATATTCAATGTGGAATGTTCCGCTTGAGTGATTTCGATTATTTTTTCGCCAAAGTATAGAATTTTATTGTTTATGGACAGAAACTAAAGCAAATTACTCTACTTTATTAGTTTATTCAGATATAGTACATCAAAATATACTAAAATTGACACTAAAAAGGTCCTATATACCTTAAAAATAAAAATTCAAACTCAGGACCGGAATACAGTAGTCTACAAGTATACAGGTACATTCACAAAAATAATCAAGAAAATCGAAGCAAATTTTTGTCGGAAATAATAATAACTAGATGGCTATAACTGACCATGGTCAGTGATGAAGAATTTACCAATATATTTATTATTTAAAGGTATATTGTATAAGTTTATGAGTACAGACTATTGTGTGAATGCTCATGCTTAATTTAGTTTATTTAGTTCAATTTATTTAGTCCAGTTTAGCTTATTTATTTTAATTAATTTAGTTTAGTTTCTTTAGTATGGTTTACTCAGTTTGGTTTATTTAGTTAAGTGTATTTAATTTTGTTTTATTGACCACTTGACAAGAAAAAAACAAATATGAACATTCACATACTTAGCATCATAGGTATAGTAAGATCAGTATAATGTATCACATTAACACAATAGGTCCATTCAACTTTTATACTGATTTTGTATTTCTTCACTGCAAAATTGACTTCTTTTAGCTCAGGGCACTAATTTGGTTATAATATGTAAAGTTGAAATTTTCAGGGTTGACCGATCTTTTTAACTATTGATGGTACACCAAAATGAACATTAAACAAAATAAAGAAGAGAATCTGAGGTATTCAGAACTGCTTTCATCATTCCTATACCTTAATTAGAACCGAAGATAGAACCGATTGAATTAATCACAAAAATGTGAAATATCACCAAAAAAATAGACTCTGAAAATGTCAAGTTTTGAACATTATTTTGATCTCAAAGGCAAACGGTTTACAGCAGAGACTTGAAATTGCACACACTACTGTAAATGTGTTAGGATTACATCCTCAAAGAGTATTAATTTTTTTGAAGATTGCCTTCTTTGTGAAAAAAATGTTAAAGTGTTAAATCATGACCGAAAACATGAAATTTTCAGGGTCCGGCGATCTTTTTAACTAGTAGAGGTACGTTAAAATGCATAGAAAACAAATACTAGAGGAGATTACGGCCTTTCGGAATATGTTTTTAGTTTTTCTCTAGCTTAATTAGAACCGGAGATAAAGGCGATCAAAGTTTGGGTACAAGTACGAAATTGGAAAATGAGCAGTCAATTTAGCTGTCATTTTTTGACCTTGTGACCTTTATTATGCAATGTACATCAGTCCGAGGAACTTAAAACTTTGCAAGGGTCCTCTAGGGTACTGTGGCACCAAACACTGAAGAGATTGTGGAAATTCCTCAATTATTTCCTAGTTTAAAAAATTAGGTATCTCAAATCTCCAATTTTGCCAAATATTTGACCTTGAGTTTGACCTTGAAAATACCTTTCTAGGTCAAAACCAATATTTTTCCCAGATTGGAAATGTGTGACAAAGGGGGGGTCATTCTATTATTTGAACTGTGTAGGATCAATATTTATTGCTGTAGAGGGCAAAAATAGGCTGATTTTGCATGTTGCGCGGTATGCAATATTTGGAATTTTTTTATAAATCAACATGAAGAGATAGATCAATTCCGATTTCAGGGTTCAAACAATCCAGCTGCCGGCTATAAAAGTCTATAATATGATCCCGATATCTTTGAAAAAACATAATTGTTGGAATTTTTGAAAATGCAGTGAATTGAAACTTTGACGGGTCATATGACCTTGAAAAATGAGGTCAAGGTCAAATTTGAAGATTGGTATAGGGTGTAAATGGGTATATTTGGGGGGGTTCATTATACATTTGCATTACCTAAAATGACTCCTTCATGGATTTTGAACTCATGCACCTCAAATTTAGCAAATACACCATACCAAGATGGCCGCCATTCCATAAATACTTAAAATATCAAAATTAAAAATATGTCTTACCATGTCCCATACCATAGAGCAACTTTTCACCCAATCAGCATGCTGCTATCATTTATGGTTTTTGCCGAACTCGAAACAATTCGAAAATAACCTAAATATTCAATGTGGAATGTTCCGCTTGAGTGATTTTGATTATTTTTTCGCCATTGTATAGAATTTAATAGTTTATGGACAGAAACTAAAGCAAATTACTCTAGTTTATTAGTTTATTGAGATATAGTATATCAAAATATACTAAAATTGACACTAAAAAGGTCCTATATACCTTAAAAATAAAAATTCAAACTCAGGACCGGAATACAGTAGTCTACAAGTATACAGGTACATTCACAAAAATAATCAAGAAAATCGAAACAACTTTTTCGGAAATAATAATAATAATAATAATAATAAGAATAATACCAAAAACAATAAGAATTTACCATATATGGTAAATTCTTAACTAGCAGTCAACCTTTGAAAAGGTAGGATATAAATCGACATGGAATACGTGGGCTTGCAGGCAAAAGATTGAACAATTCATACGAAAAATCAATGGAAACACATAACCAAATATACCATTGAAAACACAAAAACTGCTCAAAATACTTGTTCATCCCTTTTGGCATTGATTTTCAGGGTAAATTACCCGGTGACATCAAAGTCAAACTTGAATTATGTCCCCATGTCAAGATACTAAACCTGTGCAAAATTTGAAGAAAATCATCCAAGTCAATCAAAAGTTATGAATATTTACCCCTTTTTTGGGGTAATTAACTAAAAACGGCCATTTTAACTCAAAAACATCAATGGTGTGAAGTAAAGTCCCAACCGATGCCTGTTATACCATTGCAAAGATAAGAACTGCTCAAAACACATATTCACCCCTTCGATCTGGAATATGGGGGTAAATAACCCCATGACATCCATATCGTACTTGCATTATGTCCCCATGTCAAGATACTAAACCTGTGCAAAATTTGAAGAAAATCGTCCAAGTCAATCAAAAGTTATGAATATTTACCTCTTTTTGGGGGTAATTATCTAAAAACGGCAATTTTAACCCAAAAACAAAAATGGTGTGAAGTAAAGTCCCAACCGATGCCTATTATACCATTGCAAAGATAAGAACTGCTCAAAACACATATTCGCCCTTTCAATCCAGAATATGGGGGTAAATTAACCCATGACATCAAAATCATACTTGCATTATGTGCCCATGTCAAGATACTAAACTTGTGCAAAATTTGAAGGAAATCGTCCCAGCCAGTCAAAAGTTATGAATATTTACCCCTTTTTGGGGGTAATTACCTTAAAATGACAATTTTCACCTAAAGACATCTGTATTGTGAAGTAAAGTCCCAACCGATGCCTATTATACCATTGCAAAGATAAGAACTGCTCAAAACACATATTCACCCCTTTCGATCTTGAATATGGGGGTAAATTACCCCATGACATCCAAATCGTACTTGCATTATGTCCACATGTCAAGATACTAAACATGTGCATAATTTGGAGAAAATCGTCCAAGTCAATCAAAAGTTATGGCCTTTTAACCCTTTTTGGGGTAATTACCTAAAAACGACAATTTTTATCCAGGAACATCCACAGCACGAAGGAAAGTCTCAAACGATGCCTATTGTATCATTCAATACACAATAACTGGTCAAAACACATATTCACCCCTTCGATCCAGAATAAGGGGGTAAATTACCCCTTGACATCAAAATCATACTTGCATTATGCCCCCATGTCAAGATACTAAACTTGTGCAAAATTTGAACAAAATCGTCCAAGTCAATCAAAAGTTATGAATATTTACCCCTTTTTTGGGGTAATTACCTAAAAACGGCAATTTTAACACATAAACATCAATGGTGTGAAGTAAAGTCCCAACCGATGCCAATTGTACCATTGGAAAGACAAGAACTGCTCAAAATACATATTCACCCCTTTCAATCTTGAATATGGGGGTAAATTACCCCATTACATCAAAATCGTACTTGCATTATGTCCACATGTCAAGATACTAAACATGTGCAAAATTTGGAGAAAATCGTCCAAGTCAATCAAAAGTTATGACTTTTTACCCCTTTTTGGGGTAATTACCTAAAAACGACAATTTTTATCCAGGAACATCCACAGCACAAAGGTAAGTCTCAAACGATGCCTATTGTATCATTCAATACACAATAACTGCTCAAAACACATATTCACCCCTTTCGATCCAGAATAAGGGGGTAAATTTCCCCTTGACATCAAAATCATACTTGCATTATCTCCCCATGTCAATATACTGGACTTGTGCAAAATTTGGAGAAAATCGTCCATGTTAATCAAAAGTTAGAGTCAATTACCCCTTTTGGGGTAATTACCCCCAAAACGTTATTTTTATTTTATAATGTGACTGTAATTCATGAATACTATATACACACCAAGTTTCATTAATTTCCCTCCATTCAAACCAAAGTTAAAAAATGTTTTCACTTTTTGGACAAAACACCCATTTTTGAAAGTCCAATAACTCAGAAACCCCAAGTTTGATCAAAATATAAAAAGTGTCTTACCATGGATGAGCAGTCAGGCTATCAATTACAGCAAAAACTGAGCCTCTAGCCATTATAGTTTTCTCTGAAAACATGAGCAACTGGTTTTTGTCAAAAGGGGGTAAATACCCCTTTACCCTCATCTCCCAATAAACGATACAGGCCAAAATTGTAGCAACACATGTTTATATAAAGGTTCCTAAGTCCTAATAATCTAACAATGATATTAAAAGAGATAATCCACTTTGAAATTTTGGAAAATTTGACTTTGAGATGACCTGTGACCTTGAGTTCAAGGTCAAGGTCAACCATTTTCACAAAAAATGAAAGTACTGACCAAGGACTACCTATGTACAAAATTTCAAGTCTCTAGCACAAAAACTAACTGGCAAAAAGTGGCCAAATAATAATAATAATAATAATAATAATAATAATAATATCAAAGAAAACAATATAAATCTCCTTAGAGTCGATTTATAATAATAATAATATCAAAGAAAACAATATAAATCTCCTTAGAGTCGATTTATAATAACTAGACATCAATATTACTGGTGAACCAGTAATGAGCATTCACCATAAAAAAGGATTTACTTGATTATCAACTTGACTTTTATTCTTCATATTGACATTTATATTGACACTTGAATTGACTTCATTTTGACATTCATATTGACATTCCTATTGACATAATTCATATTGACATTCCTTTAGATATTCATATCGACATTCATACTGATATTCATACTGACCTTCATATTAATCTTCAAATTTATATTGATGTTCACATTGACATTCATATCAACATCCATATTGACATTCATGACATTCATATTGACACTGATATCAATTGACACTGATGACACTGATATTGACACTTATGACACAGATATCTACACTAATATTGACATTCATTTTGACATTCATTAATTTTGACATTCATGTTGATATTCAAGTTGACATTCATGTTGACATTCATATATATTGACATTCATATTGACATTCATGTTGAATTCATAATGACATTCATATTGAGTTCATATTGACCTTAATTTATTCTTTAATGCATTCTATTCTGTACTTATCTCATTTCTTTATTTTTCCTGTCTTTGACTGGTGATGACCTTGACAAGTGATTAACCTCTTCTCAAGGTCAAATATATTTTAGATCATTCAAGTTTCTCTTGATTGGAAATGATAGACCACAATTGAACAACCTTGCTTGAAAAAGTTGTGTAATGTACCTATCGTGGCTTTTAATTCACTTTCTGTGACCTTGACCTTGATGTCAAGGTCATGGATGTTTGATGAAAATATTCCTCTATCACAGGGCTATATATGTGCCAAGTTTCATTGAGTTGTCTTCATTCATAACAAAGTTAAAAAATATTTTCACTTTTGGGCAAAATATTCTAATTTTGAAAGTCGAATATCTCAGTAACCCCTTGCATGATTTTCACCACATTTCTTTCTGCACTGGCCCATGCTATAGAGCACCTTTGGCTATAATTTCATGAAAGTGCTGCTTGTAGTTTTCTCAAATCCGTGCGCAAACTGGTTTTCATTAAAAGGGGTTAGGGCAATTACCCCTTTTTGAAAATGATCAATTTCATGGCTGATATTTGTTCAATAGGGGTCTACTATCTTAACACTGAAGACCAGGTGTCTCTATCTTTATTAGTTCAGGAGATAGACCTCCAAAATCAGTGACTTTGAGGTGACCTGTGACCTTGAAAAATAGGTCAAAGTCAAAAATATTTTGGGAAATTAATCCACTCATCGAGGACTATCTATACACTAACTTTCATGTTGAAATTCCAAAAAAAAAGGGAAGAAAAATAATAATAATACGACCAAAATCAATAGCATTCACCATAGTGATGGTGAATGCTAACTAGACATTAGATATTCCCAGTGCAACTGGGAATGAGCATTCACCATTTCATCACTCAAGAGACTCACAATTGACTTTATATTGACTTTATATTAGCGTTAAATGACTTTGCATTGACTTCATATTGACTTCATATTGACTTCATATTGACTTCATATTGACTTCATATTGACTTCATATTGACTTCATATTGACTTCATATTGACTTCATATTGACTTCATATTGACTCCATATTGACTTCATATTGACTTCATATTGACTTCATATTGACTTCATATTGACTTCATATTGACTTCATATTGACTTCATATTGACTTCATATTGACTTCATATTGACTTCATATTGACTTCATATTGACTTCATATTGACTTCATATTGACTTCATATTGACTTCATATTGACTTCATATTGACTTCATATTGACTTCATACATGTGACACATCT
The DNA here is from genome assembly GCA_026936325.1 of Platynereis dumerilii. Lineage (NCBI taxonomy): Eukaryota > Metazoa > Annelida > Polychaeta > Phyllodocida > Nereididae > Platynereis > Platynereis dumerilii. Next base: position 2,258,131 of record JAPTHN010000038.1, on the reverse strand, counting down.
AACGGCAATTGTGACACTTACCTGGCACGGTGCTAGCTGTGCTTTATTTTGCCAGCCGCAACGGATACCAAAATATTGAAAATCTATGGAAATTGAAAGTTGAATATGTCCAAAATAAAGTGTGTGATCCAAAAATGAAATACCTCTTACCATGGACCCATCTCTAGGGAACATAATACACTTGTCAGCATCATCCTACCATTTTCGGTTTCTGAGAAGTAGTCCGGCAAAAAAATTGGTGTTTTGTCAACTTAATCGGTTGGGGTAATTACCCCTTTATGAAATTGAATAATGTTTTTGTTGATATTGTTCAAGCTATTGATAGGTTACATAACACTGAAATCCAGACCTCTCTATCTTCATTAGTTTCGAAGTTAGCCCTTTAAAAATCTCAACTTTGATGTGACCTCTGACCTTGAAAAATAGGTCAAGGTCAAAAATATTTGGGGGATCATAATATCTCACCTAGCACTATCCATCCACCAAAGGACAACCCTGAACTCAACCGAAAATGACGGAAAAATAATAAAAATAAAAATAAAAATAAAAATAAAAATAAAAAATAAAAAAATCTACAAAAATAATAGCATTCACCATTATGATGGTGAATGCTAAAAATAAAAATAAAAATAAAAAATAAAAAAATCTACAAAAATAATAGCATTCACCATTATGATGGTGAATGCTAATAAAATAAAAGAAAATAAGATGATTCTCCATTTATGTCGAATCATAATAATAACTAGCAGTCAACCTTTGAAAAGGTAGGATATAAATCGACATGGAATACGTGGGCTTGCAGGCAAAAGATTGAACAATTCATACGAAAAATCAATGGAAACACATAACCAAATATACCATTGAAAACACAAAAACTGCTCAAAATACTTGTTCATCCCTTTTGGCATTGATTTTCAGGGTAAATTACCCGGTGACATCAAAGTCAAACTTGAATTATGTCCCCATGTCAAGATACTAAACCTGTGCAAAATTTGAAGAAAATCATCCAAGTCAATCAAAAGTTATGAATATTTACCCCTTTTTTGGGGTAATTAACTAAAAACGGCCATTTTAACTCAAAAACATCAATGGTGTGAAGTAAAGTCCCAACCGATGCCTGTTATACCATTGCAAAGATAAGAACTGCTCAAAACACATATTCACCCCCTTCGATCTGGAATATGGGGGTAAATAACCCCATGACATCCATATCGTACTTGCATTATGTCCCCATGTCAAGATACTAAACCTGTGCAAAATTTGAAGAAAATCGTCCAAGTCAATCAAAAGTTATGAATATTGACCCCTTTTTGGGGGTAATTATCTAAAAACGGCAATTTTAACCCAAAAACAAAAATGGTGTGAAGTAAAGTCCCAACCGATGCCTATTATACCATTGCAAAGATAAGAACTGCTCAAAACACATATTCGCCCTTTCAATCCAGAATATGGGGGTAAATTAACCCATGACATCAAAATCATACTTGCATTATGTGCCCATGTCAAGATACTGAACTTGTGCAAAATTTGAAGGAAATCGTCCAAGCCAGTCAAAAGTTATGAATATTTACCCCTTTTTGGGGGTAATTACCTTAAAATGACAATTTTCACCTAAGGACATCTGTATTGTGAAGTAAAGTCCCAACCGATGCCTATTATACCATTGCAAAGATAAGAACTGCTCAAAACACATATTCACCCCTTTCGATCTTGAATATGGGGGTAAATTACCCCATGACATCAAAATCGTACTTGCATTATGTCCACATGTCAAGATACTAAACATGTGCAAAATTTGGAGAAAATCGTCCAAGTCAATCAAAAGTTATGACTTTTTACCCCTTTTTGGGGTAATTACCTAAAAACGACAATTTTTATCCAGGAACATCCACAGCACGAAGGAAAGTCTCAAACGATGCCTATTGTATCATTCAATACACAATAACAGGTCAAAACACATATTCACCCCTTTCGATCCAGAATAAGGGGGTAAATTACCCCTTGACATCAAAATCATACTTGCATTATGTCCCCATGTCAATATACTGGACTTCTGCAAAATTTGGAGAAATTCGCCCATGTTAATCACAAGTTAGAGTCAATTACCCCTTTTGGGGTAATTTCCCCCAAAACGTCATTTTTATTCCACAATGTGACTGTAATTCATGAATACTATATACACACCAAGTTTCATGAAATTCCCTCCATTCAAACCAAAGTTAAAAAATGTTTTCACTTTTTGGACAAAACACCCATTTTTGAAAGTCCCATAACTCAAAAACCCCTTGTTTGATCAAAATATAAAAGGTGTCTTACCATGGATGAGTAGTCAGGCTATCAATTACAGCAAAAACTGAGCCTCTAGCCATTATAGTTTTCTCTGAAAACATGAGCAACTGGTTTTTGTCAGAAGGGGGTAAATACCCCTTTACCCTCATCTCCCAATAAACGATATAGGCCAAAAATGTAGCAACACATGTTCATATAAAGATTACCAAGTCTTAATATTCTAACAATGATATTAAAAGAGATAATCCACTTTGAAATTTTGAAAAATTTGACTTTGAGATGACCTGTGACCTTGAGTTCAAGGTCAAGGTCAACCATTTTCACAAAAAATGAAAGTACTTACCAAGGACTACCTATGTACAAAATTTCAAGTCTCTATGACAAAAACTGACTGGATAAAAATGGCCAAATAATAATAATAATAATAATAACTAGCAGTCAACCTTTGAAAAGGTAGGATATAAATCGACATGGAATACGTGGGCTTGCAGGCAAAAGATTGAACAATTCATACGAAAAATCAATGGAAACACATAACCAAATATACCATTGAAAACACAAAAACTGCTCAAAATACTTGTTCATCCCTTTTGGCATTGATTTTCAGGGTAAATTACCCGGTGACATCAAAGTCAAACTTGAATTATGTCCCCATGTCAAGATACTAAACCTGTGCAAAATTTGAAGAAAATCATCCAAGTCAATCAAAAGTTATGAATATTTACCCCTTTTTTGGGGTAATTAACTAAAAACGGCCATTTTAACTCAAAAACATCAATGGTGTGAAGTAAAGTCCCAACCGATGCCTGTTATACCATTGCAAAGATAAGAACTGCTCAAAACACATATTCGCCCCTTTCGATCCAGAATATGGGGGTAAATAACCCCATGACATCCATATCGTACTTGCATTATGTCCCCATGTCAAGATACTAAACCTGTGCAAAATTTGAAGAAAATCGTCCAAGTCAATCAAAAGTTATGAATATTTACCTCTTTTTGGGGGTAATTATCTAAAAACGGCAATTTTAACCCAAAAACAAAAATGGTGTGAAGTAGAGTCCCAACCGATGCCTATTATACCATTGCAAAGATAAGAACTGCTCAAAACACATATTCGCCCTTTCAATCCAGAATATGGGGGTAAATTAACCCATGACATCAAAATCATACTTGCATTATGTGCCCATGTCAAGATACTAAACTTGTGCAAAATTTGAAGGAAATCGTCCAAGCCAGTCAAAAGTTATGAATATTTACCCCTTTTTGGGGGTAATTACCTTAAAATGACAATTTTCACCTAAGGACATCTGTATTGTGAAGTAAAGTCCCAACCGATGCCTATTATACCATTGCAAAGATAAGAACTGCTCAAAACACATATTCACCCCTTTCGATCTTGAATATGGGGGTAAATTACCCCATGACATCAAAATCGTACTTGCATTATGTCCACATGTCAAGATACTAAACATGTGCAAAATTTGGAGAAAATCGTCCAAGTCAATCAAAAGTTATGACTTTTTACCCCTTTTTGGGGTAATTACCTAAAAACGACAATTTTTATCCAGGAACATCCACAGCACGAAGGAAAGTCTCAAACGATGCCTATTGTATCATTCAATACACAATAACTGGTCAAAACACATATTCACCCCTTTCGATCCAGAATAAGGGGGTAAATTACCCCTTGACATCAAAATCATACTTGCATTATGCCCCCATGTCAAGATACTAAACTTGTGCAAAATTTGAACAAAATCGTCCAAGTCAATCAAAAGTTATGAATATTTACCCCTTTTTTGGGTAATTACCTAAAAACGGCAATTTTAACACAAAAACATCAATGGTGTGAAGTAAAGTCCCAACCGATGCCTGTTATATCATTGCAAAGCTAAGAACTGCTCAAAACACATATTCGCCCTTTCGATCCTGAATATGGGGGTAAATTAACCCATGACATCAAAATCATACTTGCATTATGTGCCCATGTCAAGATACTAAACTTGTGCAAAACTTGAAGGAAATCGTCCAAGTCAGTCAAAAGATATGAATATTTACCTCTTTTTGGGGGTAATTACCTAAAAATGGCAATTTTAACCAAAAAACATCAATGGTGTGAAGTAAAGTTTCCAACCGATGCCAATTGTACCATTGGAAAGACAAGAACTGCTCAAAATACATATTCACCCCTTTCGATCTTGAATATGGGGGTAAATTACCCCATTACATCAAAATCGTACTTGCATTATGTCCACATGTCAAGATACTAGACATGTGCAAAATTTGGAGAAAATCGTCCAAGTCAATCAAAAGTTATGACTTTTTACCCCTTTTTGGGGTAATTACCTAAAAACGACAATTTTTATCCAGGAACATCCACAGCACAAAGGTAAGTCTCAAACGATGCCTATTGTATCATTCAATACACAATAACTGCTCAAAACACATATTCACCCCTTTCGATCCAGAATAAGGGGGTAAATTTCCCCTTGACATCAAAATCATACTTGCATTATCTCCCCATGTCAATATACTGGACTTGTGCAAAATTTGGAGAAAATCGTCCATGTTAATCAAAAGTTAGAGTCAATTACCCCTTTTGGGGTAATTACCCCAAAACGTTATTTTTATTTTATAATGTGACTGTAATTCATGAATACTATATACACACCAAGTTTCATTAATTTCCCTCCATTCAAACCAAAGTTAAAAAATGTTTTCACTTTTTGGACAAAACACCCATTTTTGAAAGTCCAATAACTCAGAAACCCCAAGTTTGATCAAAATATAAAAAGTGTCTTACCATGGATGAGCAGTCAGGCTATCAATTACAGCAAAAACTGAGCCTCTAGCCATTATAGTTTTCTCTGAAAACATGAGCAACTGGTTTTTGTCAAAAGGGGGTAAATACCCCTTTACCCTCATCTCCCAATAAACGATACAGGCCAAAATTGTAGCAACACATGTTTATATAAAGGTTCCTAAGTCCTAATAATCTAACAATGATATTAAAAGAGATAATCCACTTTGAAATTTTGGAAAATTTGACTTTGAGATGACCTGTGACCTTGAGTTCAAGGTCAAGGTCAACCATTTTCACAAAAAATGAAAGTACTGACCAAGGACTACCTATGTACAAAATTTCAAGTCTCTAGCACAAAAACTAACTGGCAAAAAGTGGCCAAATAATAATAATAATAATAATAATAATAATAATAATAATATCAAAGAAAACAATATAAATCTCCTTAGAGTCGATTTATAATAATAATAATATCAAAGAAAACAATATAAATCTCCTTAGAGTCGATTTATAATAATAATAAAATCAAAGAAAACAAGATGATTCTCCCGATAGGTCGAATCATAAATAGATGCCTCTGCGTGTGCAGAATGTATCAATTGTTGATGACAGTTGCTTCTAAGCATAACATAATCATTTCATTATTGTATAAGAAGGTGTTGTCTCAAAGTCATAGGAAAACTCTTGAAGTGTGATACACAGAATTTGTTCAGCCAAGTGTGAAAATTTGTGACATGGCAAAGCCACTTGAGCACCAAACACATTGTCATTTCATTGCACTTCTTGTTCCCGTGTAGTAACACAATTTTACGCATGTATTTCGCTTTCAGCAAAATGTATTGATAAATAGAAAAAAACCTATTACTTAGTTACTAAGGTATCATCACTTTCAGAAGAATACAACACTGATCCGATTTAATGCATGTCATTTTGGTTATTGAATTGACCTCTTTGGTGGGACATTCAAAAATGTACATGGAAATATGCTGGCACTACTGAGAATAGGACAATCTTGATCTACTTGCCAATGTTTATTCAGCTGTTTTACATGGAGAGTCGGTGCCCATGGAGACAGCTTGATAAAAAATGCTCGTTCGACCGTCATATCGCCAGATTTATCACCTAGATTGCTTGCAGATTAGATGTTGGGCGACACTACTGCGTGAAAACAGTTTTCTGCCTCCTTTACATCACCATTCGACCAATGTTGTATCCAGGGTTAACTTGCTTGGTTTCGCAATCGTTATGTCAAGATATTATTGGATAGTATGTCCAAGTGATGTTGATGGATAAGCTGGTCTGGGAGGACGTTGGTGATGATATTGCTATGGTGACTGCATGCCCACTTTCTATTGGACTATGAGTATCATGCTGTACATTCAAGGATTCAACCCCATTATCAAATAGATTGTTGTCAGTCTTTTCCTCAATTACTGGGTGTTTAATGTAAAGGAGATAGCACTGATTAGTTGAGCTGAAATTTGGCTCTTGTTTTGAAGAGAAAGGACATTATTTCAAAAGCATTACCGACTTTTCATGATGATAATGAAGTATCAAGAGTTGCTGTAGATTAACTTCTAGATACGTATTTGTATGATGCCTTAGAAATGATATTTATCTGATGCCTTAGGAATGATATTCAAAGTGCATGTGTTTGATGCACAGAGGAGAATCTTGAATGCTGAAATTTGCGTTGGCTCTCTGTTAGGTTCTCACATGAATAAATGATGTAACATTTCAGATGTTTTGAATTATCAAAACAATCACATGGGACAGACATTTTACAACAAGGTTAAAATGATGTTTGTGATGTTGTGATGTACTGAATAGTTTGACTCAGAAAAAAAAATTTTCTTAGCACACTTGCCAATGTTTATTTAGCTGTTTCATACTCATTGTCCATGGAGACCGTTTGACGAGGAAGGCTAATTCTGATCTTCGTATCAGCAGATTTATTGTCCAGACTGCTTGAAGATTAGATGTTGGTGACACTTTTTCATGAAAATAAGTTCCTGCCTCCTTGCCATTGCCATGTGGCGAATATGTGCTGGTAAGTTGAGAGATAACTGATGCATCATTGCGTTGTGATAAATAATAATTAATATTATGCTAATACTAATATTTCATTAACGTCATGTCAATGGGTGATTTCGTTTGTGGTTATTTGGTTGATACCGGCCTGGTAATTTCTGATGGAATTGTATTTAAGTCAAATATTTTTAAAAATTCTGTACCTTCGGAAAGCTAGACCATGACAATTATATCAGTAATGTCATTGTAAATTCCACAAAAGATAACTCCAGATATGTAGCTTTAACATTACGTTTTCTTAGCAGTATAGTTTTAAAGACCATCAAAAAATTATAATGCAAATTTATGATATCTCTTAACATTGAAAATTGGTTTCATAAAACTGGGATGTTGTCTACACTGGAAATCATGTCGATGTTACTGCGATTACAGCTCTATGAGACTGCATGGTTGTTTGATTTATAAAGTTGGAAGCAATGTTGAATATGATATTTAATTATGCCTGACTTCATAATGCTTTCAGGGCTTAAGTCTAATGTCGTTAGCTGAGAGAAAAAAATTTAAACTGTCTTTGAATTACATTGTATACATATGAAAGGCAAATTAGTTCTATTACGTTCACTGCTACTGCCACATCTGCAGGTAGTAACTGGTTGAGTGCTTCATAATAGTTTCTTATGCCGTCCTTTTGGTTTTGGGTGAGGATTACATGTATAGAAGTTTAGCCAAATGGGTTAAATCACATGGATATCCAGTGGGGTCACTGGCTTTTTGCAATATTTTTAATGGAGATCTGCTACCATTTTTAGGAATGTGCTTAAATAAAACAGCTTGCTTGCTAATGCGATATCTGACTTTTTTTATAACTGAGATTTGACACAATTCTCTATATTGTACAAGGTTTGAATTTTGCTTGCCATGCTCAAAATTGAATTCAAGCAGCTCAAATAAGAGTTTGCAAATTTAAAAGAATTCATGTTTGATAATTCAATATGTTTTCTATGAAAGATAAATTCTGTTTATAAACACTCATGTCATAAAATTCTGAAAGTGCATTCTGCAGGTTGACCATTTACATGATAAGAGCAAAGCTTTGAGCTAATTGGACTAAACTGGAACAGACATGAATGGTCACCAGCAAATAAGCTCGTAAATTGGGCCGCACAGCAGACAATGGAGTTACTTGGGTAACGGAATTGGTCAGATGGGCATGATATTGTTCATGGTAAATTGCAGGCAATGCATTGTTTTGAGTAGCCGGACGCCAAATGTCCCCTTCGAGGATGTGACCAGTATTACAGTAGACGAATTTCAAGTGCTTACAGAATTGGACTAAAATGTTCCTTGTGAGGTCAGAGCCCTATCCATGCCATGTTAAACTGTATGACGTGTAAGCAGTCAGTGACATCATAGCCTATACTTGCAATGTTGTTGTGGCAAGCCATTTGATGTGTCACTCCTCTCTCCAATGAGGTCACAAGTTGCCTTATGACCAATTGACACCTCATTTCAATGTATTTGATAGGACTTGTTGTGAAGTCATTGAGGCCCAATTTCAGCAGAATGTAAGTACTCGTCGTTCGTCTACTGTAACACAATGTTGCCCACATAGTTGGTATTGAGGACAATAGATTGGTATTGAACTGTGGCACACTGATATTATACATAGAAATAATATGAGTGAAAGTTACCTTTTTGGAGTCTAAGATTTGAGCTACAGGAGCTTTCGTCTGCATCACACAGACTTCTTCAGCTGACTGAACTGGGTCCTCTTGAGTCACAGCTCCCATGCCCATCTGACCAAAAATGAGGTTATAATCTTAAGAAATAAATAACCCAATGAATCAACGATGTATGGAAAAGTGTCTTCTCATAAATAGTTGCACAGAAAGTTGCACAGAAAGTTTTCTGAGTTGCACAGAAAGTTGTCTGAGATTGGGCTGCATGAATGAAGTCACCTTTTGCTATTCCCCTGTCGAAAAAAACCTGTCACATGATGCTTACTTTTATTGATCTTTGCCAGATCTTTGGTTGTCCTGCGATAAATTATATAACCTCAAATTGTTCTCAATAATGCTGCATATATGTACTACAGGACAAATCTTTTCGTTTTAGCAACAGCTTAGACATACACCAACCGCTTTGGTATAATTATGCACTATTCCGAGATCTGAAATCTGAATAGATGCTTGCATTGCTCAGAATAAGGCAATCTAGGATCTACTTGCCAACGTTTATTCAGCTGTTTTGCATGAAGAGTCTATGCCCATGGAGACAGCTGGATAAAAAAATGCTCATTTGACCATCATATCACCAGATTTATCACCTAGATTGCTTGCAGATTAGATGTTGGGTGACACTTCTGCATGAAAACAGTTTTCTGCCTCCTTTACATCGCCATGACACTATACTGTGTGTTCCGGGAATAGCTTGGTTGGTTTTACAATTATTATGTCAAGATATTATTGGATGATACTATCCAAGTGATATCAATGATTACAAAGTTTGCGCCTGATAACTATGACTTTTAATGACAGGGCAGAGTTTTAAATAATTTGAAGCAGTGTATAGTTGATTTTGTGATGTACTGAATGTTCATACTCAATGCCCATGGAGACAGTTTGAAGAGGAATTCTGATTCTTTTCATATCACTGGATTTATTACCTAGATTGCTTGACGATAAGATGTTGGTGGCATTTCTGCATGAAAGCAAGTTGCTGCCTCCCTGCCATCTCCATGTGGCTGCATGCTGATTAGTGGATTGATCACTTTGTTCAAACAATGATGCATCATTGCATTGTGATCAATGAATATTATTTTACATGTGAATAGGTAAATACGTCTTGAGTATTTGGTTGATAATGGAATGGTAAAAACTGACTGAGTTATAATCAAGCAGAATATTTAAAGATATTTCTCACTATCAGAAAAGTTAGATCATGGTAATTAAGTGTAATGAATTTGTAAATTGCACAAAAGATAATTCAAGATAATTATGTGACATCCATATTACATTTTCTTAGCAGTAGAATTTTAAGGGCCATCTAGAAAGACAGATATCTTAAGAGGATTACAAAATAAATCTAAGAAGCCCCATTTCAGGGGATTTGTGTTGATCAATGATGCTATGATAGAATTTTAAGTTAAAAACCTCATTCATAAAGTGAAAGCCTCAAAAGTGTTGCATTAACAGAGACTGGTGTTTTAATGAAATAGCATTTTTTTAACTCTTGATATTTCAAAAAGTTCCTTTTCTATGCTGGACCAACTTTTAAGATTATATAATATATTTTTTTAAATTGTTTATGCATTCTTATCAATTCCAAAACAGTGGTTGGGGTAAAAACAATATCAAATGTTTGCCTTCAATTTTGAACATATTTTTTAAATTTGAAAGATGTGAGATACAAAGAAGGAGAGGTCCTTTATTTGGCCATTATCTGATTATCTAACTGAATTCTAAAACAAGATTCTTGTCGAAATTCATTATGTTAAAACAAAAAAGTGTTGCATTCTGAATTTCAAATTTGGTGTATCCATTAATTATTGCGTTTGTAATGCCATTAAATTGATTTCACTTATAGATAAATCAGCTTGTTTTGCATTTCTTTGTTTTATTACAGTTGAATAGTCCACTTTTGTTTTTTATCTAACCATATAATTATGTGTTGTCATTGGCCAGGTCAGGTTTCACCAATATTGATCTAATCAAGGTGACACAAACATGTCTTGCAGGTCATTCGCTCAGCCCTTAGTACCACTTGACACTCTTTTTGTGTGACGGGAAAGCCCAGTCTGCTTCATTGTCCACCTCAACTATCTGAAGCAGATGGTGGCTGATGATGCTCACTGTCTTGTGTTGTCATTTCTACGCAAATCTTTGCTTGGTCACACAAATCCTTGCTTGGCCCAGCGTTATAGGCCTACTGTACTCATATCTTAAGGTTGATTAGAACATTGTTATACACTGCACACTAAATGAAGGACCTGCTTGTCAGAGCTAATATACGACAAGGTCCTAAAGCTTATTTGCTCACTGGAAATGCTGCTAGGTGCATGTAGATTATAAAATGTTGTCTATCTTGATGTATCCAATTTCAGTGAACATTATCACTTATCACTGATCAGGCAGAAAATATGCTTTCGTCTGATAGTATGATGTCTATAGCTTCGGATGGAAAATAAGCAGTGAAAAAGTGTCTTTCTCCCACTCAGCAGGTCTACACCAACAAGATGGTAATGAAGTCTCTCCATTAATGGCATTACATCTTCAGACCTCTCCTATCTGTGCTATTCCACATGTGTAAGCTTCTGAAACAATTTTCTAAGAATTCACTTAGCTCCTCAATCTAATTGGAACCTATCTTAGAAAGTGAAATATTCAAGAATAATTGAGGTTGAAACCTTATTTAAGTTACATTTTCTATTACAAATGCAAGGATCATAGTTTGTTGTGTTATTCTTTTTTTTATCTAAAATTTCATTTCAGTTATTATTTGGACTCTTCACCAGTGGACATTTTTTTCCCTTCGAGAAGTTCCATTGTTCTTGTTGATGTATTTTCTTTGAAATCAAGAATTAATAATGTGTTATAAAACTGAGCAAAAATCGAATTTGTCTGAGTCTGCATGATGAGTCTGAGTCTGATTCTGAGTCTTCGCTTGCGTATACAAAAGAATGTCTGATTTTACTGAATCATCAGAGTATGCCGCTTACATCAACAGAGGATATCCATGTTTCAGGTATATTCTTTTTGTGACATTTTCGAATATGAAGCCCGAAAAAGTGTTCTTAGACTAATGCAGTAAGCAGCTGAATGATGCATTACCAGCCATAAGAACGCACAAGATGCTCTAGATGTAACATTAGGTTGCTGTTGTTTGCTGCACAAATGGTCAAAAACTCTTTACCTTCAGCAAACGAAGTTCGCAGAACGTATTGTTATCACTTGGGTAAAATGTTGTCCGGGCGGGCGGGCGGGTGGGTGGCGAGCGGATTGATCGTTTCCGGGCCAGCACTGGGCCTCTCTTGAACGTGCATGGATGAAATTTGGTACGGATATAGCCTTTATGGCCCAGTTGTGCCTTTTGATGGTCTGATGGATAGATATCCCATACTTTTTGATATAATTAACAAATAAAAATATTATTCTTATTTGTTTCCGGGGCCAGGAATCAGTCACTATTGCAAGTACATGGATGAAATTTGGTACAGATGTGACTGATATGGTCTAGTTGTGCATTTTGATGGTCTCAATGAAAGCTATTCTATACCTTTTGAAAAAATTAGAAAAAAATTAATAATGTTTTTGGGCTAAGACTCAATCACTATTGCATGTACATGGATAAAGTTTCATACACATATGACCTGTAAGGTCTAGTTGTGCCTTTTGAAGTCTGATGGAAAATATTGTATACTTTTTGAAATTGAAAAAATTATGATAATTTATTTTTGTTCTGGCTCAAGACTCACTCACTATTGCATGTACATGGATAAGGTTCGGTACACATATGGCCCATATGGTCTAGTTGTGCCTTTTCATGATCTGACTAATAGATATTCACTAAATATAGATAATTGAATGCCACCCTTGCATAATTTGGTAAACACATCAATTTTATGGTGTAATTGTCTTCGTCTAAAGGTGTTATTCGCTGAAAGTTTGCTGCTGCGCAGCCTATGTTTTTTTACATGCAATCTTTTTTTCATATGATGTTTTTGTTGATGTATATGAACAGATTAATGCAATAACATTATCACTAATTTCTGATTCTCTATGTTAAGGACAGCAGAATAACTGGAATTTACGATGATTGTGTAGTTCGCAATACTCAATGAACCTCACAAATGTTAGTCTACTACGGAATAAACCCTCGTCTGTAGGACTTGTGTTGCATTTTTCTACATCCTGATATTTACATGTACATAACATGTACGAGGTAAGGTCCATTGCTGTGAACCACACACTCATTAAGTTGTGTCATAATAGTGACTCCTTTATCGCTGTGCATTTGCTGTATACATACATGTACAGTTGGCAAAAAAATTATTCAACCCCTTTGTGTTTTCCCATTGAAATCAATAGTTGACAAGTCTTGCTAAAATGAGGGCAGTGTCATGAGCATGCATCAAATCATGAAGAAAAAGATAACATCACATATTAAACAACATAATGCCAAACTTCTGTGAAGGAGACCTAGATTTGAATGGCAGTTTGCATTTCCAATAGGGGTCAAAGATTTGCGAAATTATTCAACCCCCTTCCTTCCATTGGAATAGCATTGAAGTGGGGGGTTGAATAATTTTTCAAAAGTTGTGACCCATATGTGAAATGGAGCCTGCCATTCGTATTTAGTTATACCTTACAGGAGATTTATGTCATCTAGTGTGTGATGCTATCATACTTTTTATGATTTGACACATTCTGATGTCACTACACTCATTTTTGCAAAACCTGTTTACTATTGGAGTCTATGAGAAAACATCAAAGGGGTTGAATAATTTTGCTGCCAGGTGTAGGCTGCTTTGAAATACATACATATGCGGTGGTACATTTTTAAAGAGTCACATGCACAATTTCGTTTGCGTCATGACTTCAACATATTTTTTATTGTATGTCTGAGGAGTCTACAACTCTGTTGAACACTCTGTTCATTAGCTATTCATAGCCACATAGACTGGCTATGGTAGGCTCACATATGGTAATTGTAGGATGATGAACGTCCTGAGCTGACTAAGCGAATTGGGAAGTACTCATTATTGGTCTCTTAACTAAATGAGTGTGATTAGAAATGACACAGTATGTTCAGATGAGATGAAGGCATGGAAATAGGTTTATTAGACCTAATTCAGCATCTATGCTGTGAGGGAAAACATGAATAGAAAATTTCCTGTAAGCCTTCGCGATCTGCTTGAGGTCGTCTTCTGACGTCATCATATCTGCAATGACAAAGAAACAGTCTTTCTTCGTAACTAGAATTTTGATTTAAACTGGTTGATGAAAACAAAACAACCATGCATCAGTGCACGTCGTAACAGTATCAGTCACCGTTGTGGTAGCATTACAGCAAGGAAATTTTATGTGCAAAAAGGATGGCCTGTTGCACAGTGAAAATGGCACTTTGTGACTTACGATAGCTGATTAAGTTTCATCTTCTCTACATTCAACATGGGAAACATAGAGGCTGTTTGACTAGTAATGATCAAGAGAAGGCCATTTGATTTGTCATAATTGATTGATTTTTGCATATCAAATTTCCTCGCTTTATAACATTCCCACCCTTTGGACTCAAGTGATATTTCATCACACAACAGCTTGTGATATTGTTACGCTGTGGCGTTGACTTGGGTTGTTTTGTCACAATGCCAGCTTTTCATCAAATAGAGCTAACCCAAATTTCTCAGCAGAGGAGCTTAGTTATGTCGATGTTCTGTCAACTTGACACAATAATATATCATTCTCTCTCATTTGACACATGGTTGTTACTTTCTTGAGGTACAATGACTTCTTTCTTTGTTCAGTCTTATCTCTGTCAATTGTTCAGGCAACAATTCAGCTTTTTTCATACTGATATATTCCACTATATAATATTCTCTACTGAAATGTCATTGGTACCAAAGGCGTCATTGGGAAGTAACGATAACATTTAGCTATGATGCTAGGAACATTCCATGGGATGCAAGCGGCTTTCAGGAAATAGCGAAGACTGTAGGTCTTGAGATATAATGGAGAAATGTCATTATCAGCAACGTGGTGTCTGTTGAGAGTCTGCTGCGTTGGATAATGACACTTTGCCCTCCAGTCTCTGCTCTCTAAGAAGCTGTTGCAGACATCGAGATGTCACCCATGACCCATATGTTCAAGAATTTAACCAGATATGGGCTGATGTTGCTCTTGTAGACCGACATCCGTTTAAATTTGGATAGCATTTAAGCATTTGTAACATATTAACCATGGGGCATTACATGTAGTAAACTCTTTTAGATTCTGATGCAAGTGGCAAATTCCACCTGTGCCCAATTGTATCAATGCTTAACACGGGTTGTCCTAAAATGGTTAACTCCTATAACTTTACGTTTAACAGGGTTACTGGGAAAATAGCTTGGCCATGTTTTAAGCTGACCTCATGTTATACAATGTCCAAATCATTTTCCCAGTAACCCAGTTAAAAGAAAAGTAATAGGAGTTAACCACTTTAGGATAACCCGCAATTTGACACTGGTGTCAGTCAGTCAAATGTAATGCTATCTCACTTTCTTTTTGGTCCAAGAAATTGAATAAGCGACCATTCGTGGGGAATTTTGTCATACTTAATAAAATTGCCTGGAAATCCACATTTTATCTATAGCCCTTCGGAAAGCCTGGCTTGAAAGATGCCCATTAGTTACATACATATTATACTACAATGTCATGCTCAGCTTCTCTTTGAAACTCAGCTGTTTCACTGTGAGAATCGATGCACATCGAGACAGCCGAGCAAGATATCGCTCATTCTGTCGTCACATCACCAAAATTGTTCAGAGTGGAAGCTGGCATGGCTGTGTGACACTTCTGCATGAAAAATGTTTTTGCCTCTACAGTCTACATGGACACAGCAGATTCACTGAGTTCAACAGTCATTTTATTCAGATGAGATTACTGGATAAAGAGATAATTTAAGCCAGGATAGATAAACCAGTTTACAAGAATTTTGCTAATATTGAGTATAACAATCATTTCATCCAATGATTCCATTTCATAAAGACATGATTTAGGCCTGGATTGATAAACCAGTTTAGAAGAATTAAGCTGTTATTTAGTATAACAATCATTTCAACCAGATTAGATCATAGGATAAAAAGAAGATTGAGGCCTTGATTGATAAGCTAGTTTACAAGACTTCAACTGATATTCTTTGTTATAAACAGATTCAGTAATACATTGGTTAATCAAATATTTTGGATTCTTCATCGTAAATTCTTCAAAAGATTATAAATGACATTAAAAAATACCCCTCCTGATTGTTAGCTTCAAGAACAATCGAGAAAAACAAATATCTTATGAGGATTATAAGTGAGGCTCTTAAAATTAAGCGCCATGGCCCACAGAGATTACTGACAATGGTTATAGAGATTTGTTCAAATTGATGTTATGTGATATAACTTTGAATTCAGCAGTGGCTGAGATTTGACTGGTTTAGATGATTATATAAAGTTACAATGAGAGGAAGATAAAAATTAAGAGCCAGGCAGAGAGGAGACCTTGATATTTTGGCACCACTTCACGCTGTACAAACGGACAGACTCAAAAGCAGGGATGTGACGATTATGGCAGTTAACTTATTATTTTGTTAAATATAATGCTTTGAAAACATAATATTTGATACAAGCATTATCTAGATTATTTCCCTGAGGGTTCTTGATGACGCTGGGTGCATTACATCTTCTCATTTTCATGGATCATCAAGTTATCAAAGATAAAATATACCTGGAAATTTTCCACACTGTGTCACAATTTGTGGTAAATTACTTAATACCAAGACGTTGGAAGCTACATTAACATGTTCCTAATATTGTTGGTCGTTTTACGCACACTATTTTACATCCAAATGTCACACTTCTTCAGTCATATTTCTTTGCATGGCATTCTCTTGACAGAGATGAATGCAATTCCTTACATAAAGCCTTCGTATGGCTGGACTAATGGACATTTATGGAAGGGCAAATATGTTTTGTCAAGAATAATCGGGTATGCAAAACCATATTTGTTTTGGCCAAGTATGTCACTGGACCAAGATAGGCCATCCATCCGGCATATTCTTTAGTGCACTCTGGGGCTTTCAAAATGTTGTGCTCTTGCTAATGCAGTGCATAGTGCAATAGCATGCAGTCATTATGGGCATATTATGCCTACAAATTTATGATAACGTCTGACTTGACATATAATTTGCTGTTGTTGGTTGACCAGATGGTGACCCAAACTTTGTCTACTTTATAATTTGTTTTTTGTTCTAATCTAAGAGTGTTGCTGTCAGTATTGGAGTACTTGATGACACCCTTGATGATTTCTGCACTAAAGAGAGCAGCACACAAAACCACATTGATACAAGAGACCACAGTGACTGCAGTGCATACAAATTTTGGTAAAATATGTTTGAATAAATGCGTTTAGTATCAATAGTTGTTTGAAACAAAACACCAACCCAATCTTTACTTTGTCATTCATACTTTATTCAAAGTCATGGCTATTTGTTTCTTCTAAAAACCGAGATTTCACAAGGCATTAATGATACGCATAGAATCTATGTCTGTTCCAATACATGTTATAGGTCCACAAACATTACAAATGGCTGTTAGAGCCTTGATCGATGGCAATCTCAGCAAGTCAAGATCTGAAATATTTGATGTTTTCGTGACTGGAGCTTTTTTCTACAAAGACTTAAACTGAGGGAAAGACATCTGAAGCAGAATTTATATATACCACATAACCTTTACAATACCACATGAAAAAGCAGTGGATATATCCCATGTGGTATTGCATTGTATACTAAATGGTTTTTTGTATACTCAATGGTTTGATCATTGTCGATGATGTCATTGCATTGTTTACCATTGTGACGTTATGGCCATGGTGACGTCACAACATTGTGACATCATCAGTTCAGCTGCTTTCTGTGCTCTGATTGGCTGAGACCACTATTGAGTATTGATCATCAGAGTGAAATTCAGCTTTCTTTTGGGTTACAATATGGGGTATAAATAAGACCAAATGGTTGTATGGTGGTATTTTGAGATGTACATACTCCCACTCGTGAAGATATCCTGAGTCCTCTATACCCACTCATGCTGACGCACTCGTGGGTACAGAGGACTCAGGATATCTTCAACTCGTGGAGTACATCTCAAAATACCACCATACCCATTTGATCTTATTATAATATCTATATGTAAACCTTTAGAGAAGAAAGCAGCTTTTATCTTTGAAGTCTTTACCTTCTCAAACCATCAGTTTGCAGTGTTTAGGACATTTTATGGCATAATCTGCCACAGTAGGCCTACAATTGTTTTACTACTTATTCTTTTTTAAGCTGACCTTCTTATTATCCCTGCACTTGAAGTTTGACTTACTGTGTAATACTATGTCGATTTCCTGCTTCACTTTTAAAGATTGAAACTGGAATTACTTAGTAGGTATAGAGATCTAGACAGAGGTTTATAACTTTAATAGTCCACACATTTGCTGAACACCTTTTTTTATTTCGCCTTCACTAATTTATATAAGACCGCAGTCTGGTGAAACTGAGAACTGCATGCTGCCACCTGGCACAAAAGTTGATTTCCTATGCTACAGCATTGCTGTCCCAAGAAATAGTTCCAATTTCATTGCACATTCACAAAATTTCTATCCAACATTGATGTATACCAGAGTCAGACTTGGCAATCACATTCTCTAAGGTAGTAGACAAGGCCATCAGCACACTCAGAAACAGCCCCGGTGTCTTCCAGACAAAATTGTGTGTGTTCTTCTGGTTGAAAGTATGTGGAGCTCGCTGAATAGCACACTAGTCACTAGGTGGCAACACAAGACAGCATATGTGGCAACACAAGACAGCATATGTTCTGATCTGTGGCAATGCAAGAGCAGTCCACTTGTAGACAGATAAGACAGGTTGTATAAATGCTCACATTATCTTGACTGCTGATGATGAACTGCCCTGACTAAACAGATTTGGAAATATGTATGACCGCCTTGATTAGATAAACCGGTTCTCTGGATGGGCCTTATTAATGGCATGATCATATAATATCTAAAACTACCATATGAAAAACTCTAGTCTTTCTCAAAGCATGTATAATGTACATGATTTGTATTCGGCAGAGCAATTAAGTAGGCTATTAGAATTATATTCTGTTTATCAGAATCTGATCCAACAGAAAACCGAAAAAGACAACAGTAAAAAATATATCGAAATTTTTGGCCGCCTTTCAAGAATTTAAGAATCAAAATTATATATAAAGCATACTACATTTGACTATTGATTGTCTGAAAGAATTTGAAAACAGTCAGCTTGCTATTTACCCCAAAAGTAATTAATCTTACATGCATATACCTTAAAAAAAAAACAACTATTTGTGTAAACATCAAACATTTAGCTCTATAGGTTACACCATAGGGGACAGTTATTGATTATGTCCTTACCTACAATATAAAGTCTTTTAGGTATACATGTAGGATCCTACAAAAAAGAGGACACATCTTAACCTAATGGAAATGTGTAACATACCTACACTTTAGAAATAGGATGAATGAATATCCATCAAAGACAACACGTAAATGTGGTGTGGTTTTATGTTCTTGCACGCAAATTCCAAGAAGCTTTTTTTTATTTCAGTGAGACTCTTCCCATGGAGGATGTAAAGCAATGCAGAGAAAACCAGACATCAAATTAGCTCTATAAAGGAAGACAAACGAGGACATAACTCCTTCACGTCTCCATATAGGTAAGTTTAATGTTCAGTTATTGTCGGCTAAGATAAAACTGTTATTAAATTAACATTTGTGATGCTTTTTTATTCTGTAGAGCCTTTTTTTTAATAGTACATTTCACAATATGCCAGGATGACTGCTAATGCAGTAATAATACACAACATTAGCAAGAGGACACTATTTTGTAGGACAAAGAAGCCCCAGAGAGCACTAAAGAATATGCTTGATGGATAGCCTATGTTGGTCCGGTGACATATTTGGCTAAAACAAACACTGCTTTGTATACCCGAAGCACTGATGATCCCTGACAAAACATTCAATTATTTACTCCTCTTAGTCCTCTGTATGTAATATGTCTAAAAAGGGCGGAGGTGGGTGAATATTTCTCATGCATTATAATGTGCTATGCTTCCTTCAATGATTAATATAATGTAACATCCATTAAAATAGTGTCGGATGCCATAAGTATGAATATCGCAGAATGAGAGTAATTTTGTTGTTTTCCAAAGCAAAACAAGATGTGACTATCTCATCTAGTTATATGCTTTATATTGTGTGCGGTAGACTTTGGTGAATTTTAATTATTTCTTCACCAATGGTTCATGTGATAACAACACAGATTTGGCTCACCCTCATAATGGGTCCAGGTTTTGAACTGTGATTTAGGTGTGGCACTTCTGTGTTTATATATATATAGTGATATGTTATTACTTAATTTATTAAATTCTGGTTCGAGAAACAAATCTATTTCTTAAATTTGAGTTATGTAACTTTTTTCTTTTAGTTATACTTCTGTTACTCCCTACATTGCTGTTACTTGTTAACGCCATGAAGACAGTGTTATCCTCTATTCGGGTAACATCTAATTTGATTTACACTGTAAAAATCCAGCATCTTCCATTGCTTATCGACATGCTTCCTTGTTCAATATCATATCAAAATCATTTTTCATCATAAATTAAAAAAATTATCACAATTTCCAGTCATGTTATCTATGATAAAACTTCAATTGTAAGTTACATTTCGATTATTGCAAGAAGATAGAATTGCAAACATTCTGCGGAATGAAAGTGGCTTTCAAGAAATGGCAAAGACATGTCTTTAGATATATAACGGAGAAACTTCATTATCAGATGCTTGGTGTTTGCTGAGTGTCTACTCAGTTGGATAATGACACTTTGCCCTCCAGTCTCTGTTCTCTATGAAGCTGTTGCAGACATAGCAAGGCCTGATGTCAGAGGATGTAACAAGATGTAATTTGATGTGACTTTACTGCATTGTTCGTAGGTGGATTTCTGAACATAAGACAATATGAGTATTTTGTATATTGCCTGTGCGAAACGAACGCCATTTCAGAACTTTGGGTTCTCAGAATATGATCATCATGCAAGTTTAGGTATGCGTGGTAGATTAGGCCATATATTGGAACCTGCAGAGGTTCCAAAGGAGAAATTGTACAGTGAATAACCAATTTGGCACCATAGGAAGGCCCTTACGATAATACAAGTGCTAAAAACAAATTTAATGATTTCATGTTAAAGTGTGAAGAAAATGATGCAAAAGGCCATAAAATTGACTTCAGTTGGCACACTTAACTTGCTAAAAATTTAGATTTTTGAAAAGTCAGGTCAGAGTTTGTCACACACAATGCTGTTCCAGTGAAAAGTGCAACTACGGAAAGAAGTCGTTCAACAGCATATTCGATAACTGCGGAATGGAAAAGGCTCAGGGTCCATCAGGAAGACCTTACACTACCTGTGTAACAGCTGCTGAGGTAAAATTCAGTATTTCCTGTGCCATCCTTGTGCTGTTCTCACAACCACCCATCTAACCCCGTAGGAAAAGCATGAGGAAGAGACACATGGCACTCTGTTTGTCAAAGCTTGCTATACAGGTGCTTGTGACAATGTCTCTACTGCCATTGTGTCTAATAGCAAAAAGTGCTTTTCAAAAGACTTTGGATATTCCAAATAGCACTATGAGGATATTTGAAAAGATCAAATATCCCCCAAGATGCTATTTGGATATTTCATCAGACCCTTTTTCATCAGATGATATTCCATCAGATGCTTTGCCTTACCATCTGAAGCTTTGGCTGACCGTATGGTACTTTGGCTGCTGCCAATTATTCTCTGTACTGGGTCCTATTGTGACATTACCATGCTATGCAGTAGAGTTGCTGTTCTTTTTCAGGAAAAACGTGTGATGTTTGCAGCCCTGACACTCACTTATGACTAGCAGGAAAATTATGAAACTTTGGGGATATGTCAGTCAATACCTGAATTTTCTCACCTGATTTTCAGAATTCATCTAAGATTTTTTTAGGAGTCAATTAGGCCATTTTTTTTAACATAAAAGATCGCGATTTTCATGTGCGTCATGCTCCTAACTTTTTTGCAAAACATACAATGTTCAAAAACCTGACACTCAAATACCATGAGTGGGAAAATTATGAAAGTTGGAAAATATTTCAGTAAATACCTGAATTTTATCACCTGATTTTCAGAATTTATCTACGATTTTTTTAGCAGTCAATAAGGCCATTTTTTTAAACATAAAAAATTGCAATTTTCATTTGAGTCATGCTGTTAACTTTTTTGCAAAACATACAATGTTCAGAGACCTGAAACTCAAATACCATGAATAAGAAAAATACAAAAGTTGGCAAATATTTCAGTAAATACCTGAATTTTATCACCTGATTTTCAGAATTTATCTACGATTTTTGTAGCAGTCATTAGGGCCATTTCTTTAAACATAAAAGATCGCGATTTTCATGTGCGTCATGCTGCTAACTTTTTTGCAAAACATGCAATGTTCAGAGAACTGACACTCAAATACTATGAACAGGAAAATTATGAAAGTTGGAAAATATTTCAGTAAATATCTGAAGTTTATCACCTGCTTTTCAGAATTTATCTACGATTTTATTGAGCAGTCAATAAGGCCGTTTCTGAAAACGTAGCAGATCGCGATTTTCATGTGCGTCATGCTGCTACCTTTTTTGCAAAACATACAATGTTCAGAGACCTGAAACTTAAATACTATGATAAGGAAAATTATGAAAGTTGGGAAATATTTCAGTCAACACCTGAATTTCATCACCTGCTTTTCGGAATTTATCCACGATTTTTTTAACAGTCAATAAGGCCATTTTTTTTAACATAAAAGATCACGATTTTCATGTGCGTCATGCTGCTAACTTTTTTGCAAAACATACAATGTTCAGAGGCCTGAGACTCCAATACTATGAATAGGAAAATTATAAAAGTTGGGAAATATTTCAGTCAATATCTTAAATTTGTCATCTGGTTTTCAGAAATTTTCTACAATTCATTTTGTGGCCAAAAACGTCTAATGTCGTTTGTATAAACACAAAAGATCGTAAATTTCAGATCCGAAACAGCTTATTTCTCAGTTGCAAAACTTGCCATGTTTAGAGCCATGGAACTCACAGACCATCAATATGAAAATCATGGAAGCATGGGAATATTTGAGTCAATACTTGAATTTTGTCACCTGGCTTTCAGAATTTGTTAAAGAATTTTATAGCAGCCGAAAACTTCATTTGTTTAAACACAAAACATCTCGAATTTCAGATCCGAAAAAGCTTATTTCTCTGTTGCAAAACATAGGCCTACCATGTTCAGTGCCGTGAAACTCACAGACTATCAATAGGAAAATCATGAAAGCCAGGGAATACTTAGGAAATAATTTTTTGATGAATCTGGACATATATTATCAATATAGATCTACTCCAAGGAGAGGGGACTGTGACTTCTGTACTAGATTGTATCTACGAGTGGGTTAACTCTAGCCTGTGTTAGTGAATTTCTCTGTTAGTTAACCGGATTTACAAAATTGGCTTGTGTTGTATCAACAAATAACTGGTTAAGGTCTTTTTATTGTTATGAGGGACAATTAACCCAATTTTTACGTTGATTCCCAGGGGTTTCCCAAAAATATTCGCATCATTTGACATGGGAAAAAAAAGACAGAAAAAAACTATTTCCATGACAGTAAAAGTGACCTCGCTCCTTCAATTTTGCAGTTAAAGCCTTGAAATTAATAGAGCACCTTCCTGGTTACTTCTTGCATCTTCGCTGAACACGGCAGTAATTTCGGGTAAACCGTTTGTATAATACGGCACTCTGACCGCGGAAAAACAAATTTTTCACATGTCTAAATTTAGAGGGCTGGCGAATAAAATTTGTTCAATGTATCTTCACGCCCTTAATTTGCAGCGTATTGAGCAGTCAATAAGGCCGTTTCTGAAAACGTAGCAGATCGCGATTTTCATGTGCGTCATGCTGCTACCTTTTTTGCAAAACATACAATGTTCAGAGACCTGAAACTTAAATACTATGATAAGGAAAATTATGAAAGTTGGGAAATATTTCAGTCAACACCTGAATTTCATCACCTGCTTTTCGGAATTTATCCACGATTTTTTTAACAGTCAATAAGGCCATTTTTTTTAACATAAAAGATCACGATTTTCATGTGCGTCATGCTGCTAACTTTTTTGCAAAACATACAATGTTCAGAGGCCTGAGACTCCAATACTATGAATAGGAAAATTATAAAAGTTGGGAAATATTTCAGTCAATATCTTAAATTTGTCATCTGGTTTTCAGAAATTTTCTACAATTCATTTTGTGGCCAAAAACGTCTAATGTCGTTTGTATAAACACAAAAGATCGTAAATTTCAGATCCGAAACAGCTTATTTCTCAGTTGCAAAACTTGCCATGTTTAGAGCCATGGAACTCACAGACCATCAATATGAAAATCATGGAAGCATGGGAATATTTGAGTCAATACTTGAATTTTGTCACCTGGCTTTCAGAATTTGTTAAAGAATTTTATAGCAGCCGAAAACTTCATTTGTTTAAACACAAAACATCTCGAATTTCAGATCCGAAAAAGCTTATTTCTCTGTTGCAAAACATAGGCCTACCATGTTCAGTGCCGTGAAACTCACAGACTATCAATAGGAAAATCATGAAAGCCAGGGAATACTTAGGAAATAATTTTTTGATGAATCTGGACATATATTATCAATATAGATCTACTCCAAGGAGAGGGGACTGTGACTTCTGTACTAGATTGTATCTACGAGTGGGTTAACTCTAGCCTGTGTTAGTGAATTTCTCTGTTAGTTAACCGGATTTACAAAATTGGCTTGTGTTGTATCAACAAATAACTGGTTAAGGTCTTTTTATTGTTATGAGGGACAATTAACCCAATTTTTACGTTGATTCCCAGGGGTTTCCCAAAAATATTCGCATCATTTGACATGGGAAAAAAAAGACAGAAAAAAACTATTTCCATGACAGTAAAAGTGACCTCGCTCCTTCAATTTTGCAGTTAAAGCCTTGAAATTAATAGAGCACCTTCCTGGTTACTTCTTGCATCTTCGCTGAACACGGCAGTAATTTCGGGTAAACCGTTTGTATAATACGGCACTCTGACCGCGGAAAAACAAATTTTTCACATGTCTAAATTTAGAGGGCTGGCGAATAAAATTTGTTCAATGTATCTTCACGCCCTTAATTTGCAGCGTAGATGCAAACATCACTTGGCTACATTGTGTAGCAGTTCCATGACGATTGCATTAAAATGCTATTTTTAAGAAATGATTTTCTGCACCAAGAATATTTAGGTTTGCGACTTCTTGGCATTCATGAACTGGCCAGCCCGTGACGTCATCAAGTGACGTCATCAAGTGACTTCATGGCCTGACGTCACTTCGTTTGCAATGACTGTTTTGTTTGCAAGCGTTTTCAGTGCATTTGTTTGCTTGCTGGTCAATATTATTGGATTAAGAACCCCTTCAAAAAAAAATTTTCAAATCATTTGGGAAATAATTTTTTAATGAATCTGGACAGAAATTATCAATATCTGCTTCACTGAACTAGAACTCAACCCATCCCTGGCAGTTCAGATTGACAATGACTTGACTTCCTTTGAGAAAAGATCAGGAATTTCATGAGACAGGCTAATTTAAGTAAATGTGGCTAAATAGATGTAATTTCACTGCCTGTCACCAGGTGTCTCTCCTGTGTCTGCGCACTTAAGGAGTGCTGCCCCCTTGTGTAGTTAGAAGAGATGGCAGTGCTTGACAGACATCTCTTCTACAAATAGTGTCAAAATAGTTTCTAACCATGAGGCACTATTTGGTCACTATTTGATGTAGAAGAGATGTCTGTCAAATATATTATGACAAAGTTTCTAACATAGCACATTAGAACTTATGGAAAAGTTCAGTAGAAAATGTGGCTTGGTTGCACTTTTTGGATATTTTGTAGGGATATTGACAAAGCATGGTGAGGGGAGTAGATATTATGACAAAGACCTATTTTAGTGTCTGGCATGCAAAAGGCAGCCCGATTTGCAAATCGGGCATGTAGACCTATCGGCTGTAACAACAGGTTGTGCAAGGTCCTTTTAATCAACGCTAAGCATTTTACTCCATTGCATTTGTACAGGCTGTTAGAGGACCTGTTTCCGTTGTTGCATCGTTCCACTGGAATATCATTGTGTGTGACAAACTTTGACATGACTTCGCAAAAAAACAAAATTTTAACAATTTTAGTGGCATTATTTGAAATGAATTGTGTGGCCTTTTGCATCATTTTTTTTTTCAAGCTTTCACATGAAATCATTAGATTTGCTCAATGGGGTGTCTGACACCCCAGTCCATTGGTCATACCCCAATGTGATAAACTAGGCCGCAGATGTGCAAACAAAGGTCAGACTTGAGTGATTTTATGGAACTGACTCCTTTGACATCTGGTTATACATACTAGCATTTGACCCGTTCTATGAACGGGAAGTAGGTTTATTGAATAATCTAGAAATTAATTGAAACTTGAAAAGGTGTGTGGTATATATTGAAAATTGTAATTTGACAGAAGTGAAACTTTGCAGTGTGGAATTGGGATCATAAACAATGATGAAGCCTGCAATATTGATTTGGTGTAGTTGGAGATCATGAACATTTTAATGTGGATGTAGATGGGTAATAAGTTGAAGAAATTAATGTATATATTGGAAATGTAATGGTGAGTTACTTTTAACAATGGGAGTAATCAGCAATATTACATGTAATATGTGAGATGTTGTTAGGTGTTGGGCTTAACAATGAAATTATTTTATTAGTACCATTGAGATGAATGAAAAAAGTATAATTTTGACCATTAATAGGGGAGGGCAACCAGGGGGAGATTTCTGTAGTCAAGGCAGCTGGGTTATAGTGAGATGGATAAAGTCAACAGCCCATCTGAATCATACACAGAAAAATAAAGCCCAGGCAATAGTTTTGCGTTTTTTATTTGGTTCAGTTTATCAGCAATTCTTGCCTACCCCGCTGGATGTTGAAATTGTGACCAAAATCGTGTAAGTAATTTGCAAAGTCCAATCTGGTCTTAAAACAGCCCTATGAATAGATATTCTCAGAGATCAAATGCAACGTTGACTGTTGAAATCAGCATTATCACATCCCCGACAAAATACTGTTTGTCTATATTGTAGTTGCATGGGGAGAGTCAGTGCCCTTGGAGACAGCAAAACTAGATTATTCTCACCCAGCCATCATCACATGGACATGGCACACTTACATCAAATGTGTAATGACATTTTCTGATAGAATGAAGGTGGCAGGCCAAAGTGTCATTCACTCACTTTGCAGACACCAAGCAGATGGTAATGAAGTGCCTTCATTAATTCTGTTATATAAGGAGTTCTCTTCTATCGGTGCTATATTCCCACGTACCAAAGCTTTTGTTGCAATTACTCAATTTCTCTAAAGTATCTTCTCGAAAGTCACAAGACAGATGACTAATTGAAGTGAAATTTTGCAATTCGGAAGTAGGCTAAGACAAATGTGTCAATTAACTCGAGAATAAGATAAAGCAATGTAATAGATTGAATGTAATTACAATACATTGTTGAAATGATTTTGGCTTGCCTGCAGAAACAGTTCAGAATCAGCACAATGTTTTCAGAAAGATATATGTGGCTTCAACTAATGGTAGATTTACAAAGAGAAGACAGAAATAATCCAATGGTCAGCCAATCTTTTAAGTTTAAACATGCATTGTTATATTTTGTACTTTTGGCAATTCATTTCTTGACCTCGTCTTACATGAGGGCTTGTATTTCTTGGCGAAATTGTGGTTTTTAAAAATGAGTTCGGTACATTTGGCCTCAGAAATGTTTCGATAATAAGAAAAATGTAAACTTTCTTGTACGGGTCACATTAATTTTACATCAGAAATTATCATGAACTTTGAGGTGAAATACCTTCCCTGTCAGCGTGCCCCGGCGGCCCAACGTCGGCCCAAAGCCAGTTCGATGCTGCTGACATCGGACCGACGCCAGGCCGATGCTGGACCGCCGAGGCACGCTGACAGGGATATAGGGTTTCTGAACTAAATTCACCAAAAAAAACTTACTCTGTGAGACTGTGGAAATGATATTGCTGCATAGAATGGCAGTTATGTCAAAATGTAATATTTCTCTGCATGGCATTCTCTGTTCAAATTTAAAAGCAAATTCATAACATAAAGCCTTCATATGGCTGGACTAATGGACATTCATGGAAGGGTAAATACATTTTGTCAAAAATCATTCAGCAGACAAAACAGTGTTTGTTTTGGCAAGTATGTCACCAGACCAGTATATAGGCCATCTATCAGGCTTATTCTTTAATCGACTCTGGGGCTTTTAGGCCTCACAAAATGTTGTGTTCTTGCTAATGCAGTGCATTATGCAATAGCATGCAATTTTGGGTGTGTTATCTTTAAATAAAACCGTTGTAGCTGTTCTGGTCAATTATTTTGGTATGCTGTTGTTTGTTGTACAAAGAGTCAAAGACTCGTTTGTACTGGTTGATTTTTAAGCAGGCTTCTTGAACTTGCATGACAAGATTCTTTATAGTACAGTATTGGCGATTCAGCCTGCATCTTACCTGACTGCATGGTACGGAAAAGTGTTCGCCTACACAATTTCTTTACAATGTTACATTATTCTCCACACAGAGAAAATATTCTTGTCAGTGAAAATGATTAAATCATCGCACTGATATCAAAGTATGCCTACCAAGTCAGAAAATGAGAAATGCTTCCATATTTTTTGGCAGTGCAGTGATACTCCATGTCGGTAAATAGTACAAGTGTAACTTCGCAACACACCGCTCCCCCTCTCAGTGGGCCTGAGGCCTTTGTAGAGTCAACATGTGTATTGAAGGTTCCCCAAGTGATTATTGCTTGAATTGGGCTATTACAGTGGTTGTGGAAGATATCAGCCATTGTTATACTTTAATCTGCTGAAAGAGCATGATATGACCCTAATAAATACATATTTTCTCTCCTAAAAGTTCTAATAGAGACCACAGCAGGGCTAGGGAAAGATGAGGAAGTTGTACATATGCATCGTATGCATACCTCATGTGACCTTCAAAACTAGAACCTGGTGGTTTTGTGATGACAATTTGAAGGGCATGATCAGAGTAAGAAAAAATTACATAGTAACTCAGCCGACATATCACTAAACACCTAGATATGAAAATCCCCTGTCTTTAGAAATTATGTAACATTTTACCTGAATCTGATGATTCAAGACCTGTATCTTATAACAAATTTGGTTTTAAAAGAGATTTTATAGTACTGAATTAAGTAATTGGATTAAATGACAACAGGCATCGCTCATCTGCTTGTAAATAACACTTGTAAATTAACTTTAACCATACCAGGGTCCTAACAATGATGAGTTGTTAGGTAGTACCAGCAGTGTAAAGGACTATACAGAGAGGGAGGGGAGTCACAAATCAAATGCTAAGAACCCACACATGTTGAGTAAAATAATATTTCAAAAAGTATTTATAAGCACCCTCTGGTGTACTGTTGTTAATGTTACAGTTTAGAATCATTTATAGATAGCATTTAAGTTCCGTATGGCTCAAGTCATGCTTAGAGCTCCATCAGTGATACTATATTGCAGCTCCAATGACTGAAATTTTAGGGCTACAGTGGCAGTTGCATTGCTGGTTCAAATTATGGCAGAGAATATTATGTTCGGCATAACAGGCCTGTTATTATCAACTAGCGTAAAATTTCATAGAACATTCAAAATGCGTTAATTGCTTTTGAGCAAAGCTGTTTTCTAAGTGACCAAGATAAATATACAATAAGAATATAAAATGAATTTACTGAACAATCAATTAAAACAGTAAGCAAAACCAGAATAAGACAAAAAATTTACAACACAATTATCAGTTACAGAGTATGTTACTTGTACAATACATAGAATACCTTTTTACATTAAAACAATAATTTGTTTGAAATTTGAAATGTATCATAGCTGCAGCCTGCTTATCTTTTTTTTTGAAAAAGATTTTCTTGTTTATTATGTTTGCTTTGGGAGTAAAGTTTTCTCACACTGAGTTGTTAGGCCTACTCTAAATATGAGTCTTTCTCACTGATATGATATCTTCTCAACATTAATTACAAAGATTGTAAAATTTTGCTTTGAAGATGCCTGCACACAAAACAACATAAATGTGAGAGATTACCACAGTGTATATGTCATGTGAATTATTATGTTCCATAAGAGTATCGATAAAGGTCGAAATAAACATCAAAGAACCTCTTTAAATATCAATAATAGAAAAGCAGTTTCTGCTGAGGATTTAGCTATCAAGCAGGTTTTTATTATATCCTTAGAGTCTCTGCCTCCTAAAAAAGCATAAATAAAATAGCAATGAAATTGCAGTCAGGGCCTCATTCAATGCCAGTTTTAGGGGGTTAAAAAATGAAATAATATTACATGGCGTTTTCCTGACTGATTCTTTTAACAAACTCCCAATTGAAGGAGAGATCTTTGCAGTAACCATTGAAGTAAATTATTATCGTTTTCATAGCTACATGTTTTTTGAAAACTTTGTTTTGCTGTTAAACCGTGACATCATTAGGGTATCTGCGAATATGATTGGTCTAAGCTTCAATCTGTGACATACCATTTCAGAGTTTGACATCACAGTTTATGACAAAGGAAATTAAAACTGTCAGGCAATGCTATGTTTTGTATACAACCACAACAGACAAATTCTGTCTAAGCCGATTTTCACACCTTGCTAGAAGAGTCTCTATTTCAATGTTTCCCAAAGCCTGTTTTATTGTTTTTCACTTGACATTCGCGTTCATAATTTCAAATCACTTATGACATTTGTTGCCAGTCATTGTACACTGCAAGCGAAAAGTTAAGAAACAGAATTTGCATGCCATTGGATCAGTGTTTCAGAAATTTGTCTGTGAGTGCATGGATTCTTATCTGATCAGAAATAAATGTTAAAATAATCCCTCTTCTAAAACCAGATACCATTTTGTGCAACACAAAGGCCATGGTGATTGTTTCCCAACTTTTGGCCAGTAGTGTAACTCTCCTTTGAGGATAATCGGTCTGTTTGTTTCAGTTACATTTCATTGAAGCATCTATCAACCAGTGCAGGTATTAAGGATAAACAAGCTAAACATGCATAATCCGTATGTCAATGCATTTAGTCAGTTTCTTGAAATGTGTGCTTGTAATAAACAAAGTTATGCAGCTAAATCTGTGACATCACAGTTTTGAGATAAAGCGAATTACAAACTGGAAAAAGACATATCTATGAAAACGATTATAAAATTATCTCAAACCTGAGACAGACTTTAAGGGAACACATCCGCTATGAAGGCAGAAAAAATTGTGTCACAGTATCGAATTATGGAATTAATGAGTTTGGCAGCATTTTGACTGAAAAGTGAGCCCTGTGTTTTCGAAATTTAATTGTACACTGTAAATTTTGAATTTTGAGTCAGCTTAATTGATTGAGTGAGATGGTTGCACAATTCCTTTGAGCCAAGATAGCTTGTTGTTAGCAAGTTATAACAACATAAAGATTATCATTACTCAAAACGGCAAGCTATCATGGCTAAAACAAATTGTGCAACCATCTCACTCAATCATTTGAGGTAACTCAAAATTTCAAATTTTACAGTGTATAAGTATAGAGTCCGTATCATGCCATTTACTGTAGTGATGTGCATTATGCGAGTCTGCTGACTCAAGCACTTCTACACCATGTATCACATCTTAAGCATGATACAATGATACATTTCCTTCCTAATCCAATAGGGCATTTCCCTGTTAAGTCCACTGCAGCATGCCCTAATGAGATTCATATTAGGCTCATATTGACCATGGTATGTGTGCAATGTTGTCTTTAAGAGACAAGATCGCCTCTGACACAGTTTTCACTATTAGCTTCAGTGTAATAGAGGAGGGTAATGGTCCGTATGTCCATTAGCAAATTTAAGAGGTTATTTTCTGTTTGATCAAATTCTTGTCCAAAGTTTTGGCTAATATTGTCAAGCAGACAAGGAAAAATAAATGTATGCATTTAGTGATGCGGACAAATCAGGCCAAAAATTGGCAAGCTGAAACTCCTTCATGTGTCATTAAATGTAGTTATGTTTTTAGTATGCAGATATAGTTATTGTTGACTAATGATAAAACCACAACTAGTTTAACAGTGTGATGCATCATACCACAATGTTTATTCTGTAGAGCGTCTCTGCATAATTTCCCAATACAATTTGCAATTTGACAAAACGACTGTTAATGTATACACTGCATTAGCCACAGGACTCAATTTTGTAGGTCTAGGAAGCCCCAGAGAGTACTAAAGAATATGCCTGATTGATAGCCAATGTTGGTCTGGTGACATATGTGGGTGAAACAAACATCGTTTTGCGCTATTGACGCACTGATGATCCTTGACAAAACATTTAATTATTTACTTCTCTGAGTTATCTGTATGTAACATGTATAGGGCTGAGGCTAGCAATTGTTTTTCACACAGAATATACATAGATCCACAAGATTTGAGGGAGAGCTCACAATGATGACTATCTTTATTCTTTAAAGATTACTTTGTCTTTTGTTACTATCCAGAACAACATCTGTCTCTCCGATTAAGTTCTCTTCTGCAATTTTGTTAGAAGTAAATTGTCATTTTATGTTCCCTGTTATTCAATAGATTTTGTGGTGAATCTAAATAGGAACCAAGTGTGTGCTTCAGACAATTTCAGCTTATGATGTCCTGATTGTCTTCCATATGTAACATTTAATGAGATCAACGATGAAAAAACTTAC
Source organism: Platynereis dumerilii (assembly GCA_026936325.1). Taxonomy (NCBI): domain Eukaryota; kingdom Metazoa; phylum Annelida; class Polychaeta; order Phyllodocida; family Nereididae; genus Platynereis; species Platynereis dumerilii. Next base: position 2,225,342 of record JAPTHN010000038.1, on the reverse strand, counting down.
CCTGGAATGAATTCTTCTTTCTTAAGACTTTCTTATTCAATATAATATCAAAACCATGTTGTTGAGGATTTCTATGCGCTGATAAGATTGACCCAATTTCTAGGCATCTATCTGACTATCTTATTAAACTTGAATTGCAACTCAAAATTTTTCGATTATTGCATGAAGATAGAATTGCATATAATCTGTGGAATGAAAGTGGCTTTCAGGTAAATGGCAAAGACAGTGTAAGACTGTAAGTCTTTTGATACATAACAGAGAAACTTCATTATCAGCTGCTTGGTGTTTGCTGAGTGTCTGCTCAGTTGGATAATGACACTTTGCCCTAGCTCCAGTCTGTTCTCTAAGAAGCTGTTGGAGACACTGAGGAGTCTTGCATGACCTGATGTTAGAGGATGTAACAAGATGGAAGTTGATGTGGCTCTAGTACACTCTTGTAAAGAGCATACCTAACATATGGCAATATGAGTATTTACTAAGTGGACATTGTGAAACGAATGACATTTGAGAACTTCATACTCATAGAATAGGATCACATGCAAGTTTACAAATCCATGCATCATATTTCAATTATTTCATTAAAATTTTACTTTCTTACATCATGGCTAAAAATTTGTTACCTGCAGATGATCCAAAAGAGGCATTTTGCAATGTAGAATAAGGTCTAGACATTGCATAAGCCAATAGATTTAACAATAATAAGAAGTTCAAACAGCCCCATGACTATAATTTCGGTAGACAGTAGATATGCTGTTGATTGTTGATAGATTTATGTGATGTTCAATGCAAACTACTGTTTATTCGGCTATTTCAAAACGGAGTAAGTGCCCAAGAGGCAGCCAGACAAGATTTGCTCATTCTGCCTCCAAGTCCTCCATATCACCAAATTTATCACCATCATTGCTCATGGTTCAAATGTTGGGTGACACTTCAGCATGAAAACAATTTTCTGCCTCTCAATGTAGATGCCACTGCTATGCCGATCAGCCGATAAACCATTGAGTTCAACAATAATTGCATCACGACAACAACATTAAATATATAGAAATGATTTAGGCCATGCATAAACCAGTTTTCACACAGTTTGGCGTTCATTTACACATAATTGAGTGTCACAAATCTATTCACAACAATTTCCACGTTTGTTTGAAAATGATGTTTTTGCCTGTCTTTAATTCCTTACAAGGTCAAATAGCTTTTGCAGATGGTGGGTTGCATTTTCACTTGAAGAGAAAATCAAGGAAAACATATTTCCATGGAATATAGATATTCTTCTCTTTTACTGGACTATTCTCAGTGAAGTAAAAAAATATTTAATACAGAACATCTGTATTATTCATTCTGCTTTTATATTGTTTTCTCAGTTAATTCAAGGCGTCAACAGAAATTAGGCGTCCATAAAAAATTTAAATTTTCTCCTGATGACAGTGAAAAAATTAGATCGATTCTTAAAAGGACGAAATTCAATTTTAAGAGCTGGAGTATACGCTGCTGATCTGTGGCATGTGCTGCATCATTCAAGTTTTCTGCCAAATTTTTTCTGAGGCTTCGTAACAGAAAACTATGTTGTTTGCCACCAATTGAGAAAGCAAAATACCAAATGGGCGCTAACAAAAACAATATGATGACTTCCAGCATGGGGTGTGACCAAAGCCTGTCTCATCCAATAATGATCCTTACGCTTTGCATGATATAGAAATACGAATTGCTAAGGACTTCCACATGTGGATTAATGCATAATTAGTATTCAAGATACGAAGAATGCATTGTAATATGCTCATACTGTGCCTAGTGGGCTTCCTGAAATCACAGAACTGATAACTAATTGAGGAGACATTTTGCGATTCAGATGGAAGCTAAGAAAAATAGGGGTAATAAACTGCGGAATAAGATATACATTGTTTCACAGAATGATTACAGAAAGATAGGTACATGTAGTCTAGCTTCAACAAATGACAAATTTACAAAAAGGATACAGAAAAGAAATGTGTGTCCATATATACTTTGTAAGTTAAAATGTGTGATTTTTTGCTTTAGTAATTCACTTTGTGATACAAGGCCTTGTTGTTCTTGGCAAAATTGTGGTTTTTAAGATGTCTTTCATACATTTTGCCTCAGAGATCTTTTTCCAAGAATAGATCTACAGTCGACCAACTGATAGGTTTGACATGCATTTAACATCAGACATCACAATGAATATTAAGACAATGTTCTTTGATTTACATGGCTTCTGGACTGGACTAAGTTCTACAAAAATACGTAATACAGAATTTTGTTCACGTAAAACTTACTGAAATGTTGTTGCATAACAGGAATTTGGTCCAAATGTCATATTTCTTTGCATGGCATTTTCTTGTCAATGATGAATGCAAATGTCTGATGTAAATCCTTCATACGGCTGGACTAATGGAAATTTATGGAAGGGTAAATATGTTTTGTCAAGAATCATTTGGTAGACAAACTAATGCTTGCTTTGGCCAAGTATGTCCCCAGACCAAGATAAGCCATCCATCGGTAACTATGTTATGCTCTTTAGTAGACTCTGGGACTTTAAGACCGAACTATATGTTATGCACTTGCTAATGCAATGCACAATGCAAAAGCATTCAGTCATTATGGGTGTGTTATAACTTGATAACACAACTGTACCTCTCTGGTCAATTGTTTTGGGACGCTGTTATTTGCTGTGCTATTTACATGTTTTATTACAGTTTTGACAAATCTCCAGTTCACTTTTGATTTGTTTCCTTAGAGAGTCAACACTTCTTACTTTTTAGGTGTTACTCACATGAGTGGATCAAAGTTTCAAAGCAATGTCTCTCGCTGATATCTTCACAGTGTTGATTTTTAAAGAATATCAAAGTTGCTTTGAATACACCTACACACAAAACAACATAAAATTAATGTGAGCGGTTACCACCGTCCATAAGTCATTTGAATTATGATGTTCCATAATGAGTATTGAACAACTGATAAGGCAAAATGAGGTCGAAAATCTTCTTTAAATGATAATCTAGATACCATTGAGAAATTAGTTTTCTACTTGAATCTAAAGACCTAGCAATCAATTGGCTTTTTTAAGCAAACAAAGACAGTCTGCGATTAAAAAAGAAACTATTAGGTGATGAAATCTGAAATGAGTCAATACTACTAACTTAGTATTTTACACATATATGTTGTGTAATATTTTTACTGGCGTGTCTTGGTAAATTCCAAGCAAAGGCTTTTCTGTGATCTAACACTTGATTCATTAATTGGCTATTCATGACTACTTTGACAGCTTATAGTTAGGCTCACATATATGGCACTGTTGCTGATAAATGGCCTGACTTAGCATACTTGGAAGGACACAGTACAGCATACTCAATTACTCGTGATTGGTCTTTTGACGGTGTAAAGTAAATTATCTATTCATGCTATGCTTAGGAGGTGGATGATAAGTGCGCTTGTCACCTTGCTTTGAGGGCGTGGGTTCAAATCTCACCCCAGGAACTCACTTTAGTCCGAGCCCATGGGACATTAAATGGATGCGGGTTGTATCCAGTATTCTATGCTTGGGCAACTGAAAGACCCTGGGCATCCCTGAATTAATAGGGTATGTGCCAGACTCAGTCTTCTCATCTCATCATCATACGGCGATCGCCTGCCTCGATATAGCCCCTTAAGGTGCTGCAGAGGCGTAAAACATTTAAAAAAAAAAAACTTAGGAGGTGGAATAGAGACATCCTGATAGTAACACGAAGAGTTGAAATGAATTCTTATTGCAAAGTACAGAAGTTTGAATATTGAGGAATACACAATGCTCTATTTTTTGGTGAAATGTTGTTCAGACAATGCCTTATTATGGAATTAGAATGACAGGATTTGGCGATATGCTGACTAAAAATTTAGCCCTGTGTGTTCAAAATTTCACACATAATCATAGAATCCTTATGGCTCTATCTAATGTAGAGATTTTCGTTATGCGAGTCTGCTGACTCAAGCACTTCTGCACCTTGTATGACATCTTAATCTTGATTAATTTCCTTCCTAATCCAATAGGCAATTTCCCTGTTATGTCCACTACAACAAAGTGCCCTTATGAGATTCATATATGCCTCTTATAATAATAATATTGACCTTGGTATATGTGCAATGTTGCCTTTAAGAGACAAACTTGCCTCTGATACAGTGTCCACTACATGTATTAGCTTCAGTGTAATGGAGGAGGGTAATGGTCCTTATGTCCATTAGAGATCATTAGAAAATTTAAGACTTTATTTTCTGTTCGATCAAATTCTTTTCCAAAGTTCTAGCTAATACTGGCAAGCAGACGTGGAAAAATAAATGTGTACATTCAATTAGTTATTTTGGTAACTATTCTGGAGACTATCTTCACTTAAAATGAGAATTTGACAGCAGCAAAAGGGTTTCAATATGTGGAATTATTGGTAGAATCTCAGAATTAAAAACAATTAAAGATGAAGGTTCTGGTGGCTAATGGTCTAAAAGCGTTGAAAAGTGTCGGCTAACAGCTTACTCCGATTTCTTTCCCTCTTACACGGGTCTACTTGTTTTTTTTTTAGTGGTTGAGTAAGCAGTACATGTAAGGTTGTTAGCTGTTATCGATTATGTCTTCTGCTACAATTTGAAGTGTTCTTTTGAAAAATGATCTGATGAAGCATGTCTGGGGATGAAGGGAAGACACATCTTAACCTGATGGATGTAAAGGGCAATCTTTAGCGATAGGATAAATTAATAGTCATCAAAGACAACTCTTAAAACGTTGCTTTATGTTCCTGTATACAAATTACAAGAAACTTCTTTCATGTCAGTGAGGCTCTTTCATCCATGGTTTTTGGTGATGCAGACACAAATACCTGAATTGGCGTAAGAAGGGGACTAAACATGCTAAAATTCCTGCATATGTCATCAAACTTATATGTATTTAGTATTCAGATATTGTTCTTGTTGACGTGAGATAAAACCACAACTTGTTTGACAGTGTGATGCATCATACCACAATGTTTATATTGTAGAGTGTCTCTGCATCATTTCCCAATAAATTTTGCAATTTGCCAAGATGACTGTAAATGCAATATACAATGCATTAGCCAGAGGACACCATTTTGTAAGACTAGGAAGCCCTAGAGAGCACTAAAGAATATGCTTGATGGATAACCTATGTTGGACTGGTGACATAATTATAGGGACAAAAAAACATTGTTTTGTTTTACTGAAGTACTGATGATCCTTGACAAAAAATATTATTGTTTACTCCTCTATGCATCATGGCTGAGGTAAATGAATATTTTTCATGCCCGACATGCATACATCAAACAAAATAGTGCTATATCACACAAGTATGACTATCTCTGAAGATTAGTTTGTCTTTTGTTATTGACCGAAACAAAATGATCGCTGTCTTTCTCATTCTGTTGTCTCTCAAATGTAAATGGCATTCACAACTTAGGCCTAGTCCATATATAATGGAGAAACTTTGTTGTCTCTTATTTGGTGTCTGCTGAGAGTCTGCTGAGTTGGATAATATGACACTTTGCCCTCCAGTCTCGGTTCTCAAAGAAGTTGTTGAGGACATCGAGGTGTCATCCACGACCTGATGTTATGGGATGAAAGTACAATGCTGCTCTGCAACTGACTTTTAGGACCTAAAGATACTTTGAGATAACGCAATATGATGTCTGTATGGTATTTACTATGCTGCGTAAAAGAAATGCCACAGGCTACGAATCTTTCCTTAAAGAAGCATAGTGATGTAGGCCCTATCACATTTTGCTTGAAAATGAACAAAAGCTTCTTAACTCTGTCTGATGCATTTTGCATTTCTCTGTGTTTTACAGGACGCTAATGCAGCACCTGGACCTGCCAGTTTATGTAACATACTTTACAAATTCTGTCTTATTACATATTTTATTTTTGAATAAGAACTTTATTAGAATATATAGTGTATAAAGATAATAGTGTTGTTATATTTTACATGCGCTTGAAGTCTTGAACCTTGATAACAAGTTGATATAAACGGTTCAACAAAAATAAGTCCCCCTTTACGAAAACTTGAATATCTCAAAAGCACCTTTTCCGATTTCTTTTAAAGTTATGCTATTTGTAGGCCTGCATATTGACATTATGCCTGTGTAATTTTAGCATGATTGCTTTATTTTTCTGTGAGCCAGCTGATCCTGAGTGCACCTAACCCTCTTTTCAAAAATTTGAAGTTTTGACTTTTCCAAAAAAAAACTTTTCTAAAAGGTGCTCAAACTCCACTCAAATTATTTCTAATGTCACTCAAGGAACCTATACTGCGAAATGATTACAAAAGAAGTCCTCGAGTATCCACTAAATATGATTGAGAAACAAATTTTCACCAGTATCATGATGAAGTATGCCCCAATAGGTGGCTCCCCCGCTTGGTCAAATTGTTCATATCCATTGGAAAAGCCACAGAATTTTGAAAACAGGGGTAGGCTCACTCGAAGGCTGCTGGCTAAGCCAGGAATAATGCAACAAATCTGCAAATATACACATTTAGGGGCGATATACAGGCCTATAATTCAATCCAACTTTCATAAAAATCAATGAAGGAATCTTTGACATATTCAAGTTGATTTAAAGGGGGACTTATTTTTGTTGAACTGTTTATTTGCGAAATCAAGAACTATTACCCCGAGGGTGTCAATGCTGTGGAAAAACTCAGCAGTTCAAACACCTATCGTCAGGGAATTGATTTGGATGATGTCCCGATGATCAGATTCTGAAGATTCTTGATATGCAATGACTGTAATCGTGATGTGGTCTATAGGGTCTAAATGTCGAAATCTTGCTTAGTAGTTTTCATGGTGCATAAAGCACCAGGCGGAACGCCCTCACCTTTTGTCGACCAGTTATTGCATAAAAAGTACCATATAACCGGGAATATAAAGAATGTTGGTCTCAATCTTGCTCATAATGATTGAAATCATTACAAACAGAAATTTATCTTTCCTCCTCACTAAAAATGACATTATCTTTAAAATGCCTTGTCTTTATTGGAATTATCATCTATTCCAATTTCGTGAGCTTCTTATCACATCTGTTTAGGGATTTTGCAATGGTTAATGACAATTGCTGTAATTGCAAAACTTGGATGACATTGTGCTGATTACACCTAACATGGGAACATTTTTGGTTTCATGAAGCCTTAACGTTCCAACAGCAAATTACACAGACAAATTAATTTTGCTGTCGAAACATTTTGTCTGACTCAACCCCAAAGTGATCTTTTTCATTTGCCTTAAACAAGATGATCAAATCACTTGTTACAAAACAGCGAAATACCGCATTCTTTTAATTTGAAATATACAATTGCCTCCGATAAGCTTGTTGAAGTTACTAATTCAATCAGTTTGATCTAGTGATGTATGGCGTGGGACACCAACGGTTCTTAAGAGTCACCTGAGCATGAACTCCTATTTACTAATACACATTGTATAATTACAATTTCTACACATTTGATCATACGTATGGAATACATCGACATTTAGTCCAGAAATTAACAACTTTATGTTTGGGCACGTGATACTGGACTGGTAGTCTGACCCAATATCAACTATACTACAAATGACGAAGATCGGGGGTTAGCGCCACTGATTTATTGATTGATTGATTATTTATTTATAAGTGCGGATCGGAGAGATGTTGTAGAATGGATGCATGATTGCAGAATCTGGGGTTATTAAATGCAGTTTGGGTCGAATTTGTAGAACAGGCTAAATTTGCTTTTGAATTCCTTCTATTTTACTTTGAAGAAATATTCTTGTTAGGATCACCATTTTGAAAAGGCTCACATTGCTGCATTAGCCCTAGCTGGACCACATCAGGGTAAAATAAGGAAATTGAGAGAGCTTTTACAACTTAACTGTGGGGTGCGCCCGACTCATAATTCAAAATGCCTGCTGACAAACTTCAGACAGAGTCGATGAGTCTTTATAATAATCGGGCCTATATATGAGGAACTTGCTAACAGGCACACTCCAATGTTACAATATCATGTTGTGATTATGATGCCGTAACATCACTCCAATAATGCATTCCAATTTCCACATCAAAGATCAAGAGAGTTTTTGGAAGCATTAATTAATTTGGAAAGTAGCTGATTAAATTCTATAATGACATAGGGCTCCAGGCGAATCCTCTGGTAATGCATATAATAACCAATGAAATTATGTCAGCAATAGCTTTTGATATTACTTTCGTAATTATCTTGTCCTCATAAGCTTTGTTTGATTTTAATTTCCTAATAAGATTCAGCATAATGACTTTATTATTTTGATGTTCTTATTAATGATCAACAATGTCATAATCAACATACATATATATCATAGTAAATGAAAAAAAGACATTATAGTGTGCAATAATATGTGCATTTATAATAAGGAAGATACTTATGTATTCGCAACAATCAACATATAGACTGCCCATCCCTTTCTCATCAGTATTGCTTCTGGATGCTTGCTGTGGAGGATTTGGGCAACATTGGACATTGCATGACTTGAATGAGCATTGAGCAATGCTCAGACAACTTTACTTCCAGCAGAAACCAATCTGCACTCAGCTTTAGTGTCTATGATGCTTTACAAAGTAATTAATGCAAACAATATTTCCTGTGAAGAGTGCATTTGAATAGCGGATGTAACTCAGGATGAACCCAATAATCTTGTGTTGAATTCCAAGATTTTATAAACCAAGTTCAAAATGAAAACATTTAAATAATGTCTATTTGTAGATGATACTGAAACTGACTGCTGCACTTATTATTATTATAATGACAAGTTCCCCGTGGCCTAATGGTTAAAGGCACTTGTTTGTGCTACCACTGGCTGTGAGGTCGTGGGTTCGACTCCCACTCCTGGAACTCAATTTGGTCCGAGCCCATGGGACATTAAATGGAGGCGGGTTGTATCCAGTGTTCTGTGCTGGGGCAACTGAAAGACCCTGGACATCCCTGAATTAATAGGGTATGTACCAGACTCACAGTCTTCTCATCACTCATCATCATACGGCGGTCACCAACACTGGAGAATGCTAAGGCATGGGAACCTTGGGCAATGTTCCCCTTGTCTCTGCCCATGGGCGCCGTACTATGGCTGCCCTGAGCTGTATCATTGTGGAAGGCTCACCACGAATTTCGTGCCTGCATTGCAGTGCATGACTGATAGTATATACAATACAATACAAAAAAACTTTTAATATGCCATAATTGTTGGTTGTGTGACGTGTGTCTATTTGTTTAGCATTAACTAGGTGACACTTTTCCAGTACCACAGAGATGACATCAAATTTTACTAATGTTGAATAAGAAAATTAAACCTAATTGCCTAGACTTGCACATTATCAGCAAATGTCCATCCCAGTATATGACAGCTCAAGATCTGTTTTTGTGAAGGCAAAATTCATGGGATACTGGCATACTCAAGTAACACAAAGTACCTCACAACCGCAGCATACACTGTATTCTTTGCATTTTCCAGACAAAGACTGCTTGCACAACTGCCTCCCACCAAAAAAAAGCATTACATAGAATTCTGTCTATATACTGCGGAGTTTAAAACTTTTTTTGTGTGTGTGTATAAAAGAACAGTGGTCTGTTGCTATTGTTGCATTTCTCTCCCTTTTTATCAACACTGCCTCAGCCATGTGGTGACTAAGTCCTAGCCTGCAGCCAGAAGGGCTTAATATTGCAACTTGGGCAATCACACTTTACATGCTGTGACTACACTTTATATCACAATGTGAGTCCTTGGCTCAGGAAGGATTCATAATAAAGAAATTGGGCTTCATCAGCTCATAGCAATCAGTGGGGGATGACTGTTCTCTGAATAATTCTGCAATTAACTTGGCCTTGAGAATCTACCTGCCACATGTGCCATGTATCTTGCTTGTGAATACTGTATATCGCACTCACAGCTTAGGATAGTCGTTTTGAGGTGTAATCTTCCATTTTAAACATGTTAAAAGCAAGCAGTGTCAAGACCAACTGATTGGTTTTACAAAAATTTCCGTTATTTCAAATTGTTGAATGATGGACATGAAAAAATCTGATAGAAAATATTTTGTTAGCCTATGCCTGTCATTGCCACTAAACTCACAAGACCTTTTTTCAGAAAATGCTTCACTTGGAGCAGACACGACTTGGTTGAAGGTGCAACCACAATAAGTTGTAGATGCAGTGCCTTGCAAACAAAAGGACTAGCTGTCTTTATCTATTATGCATGCTCTTCAACCATTCAGGAAGAAGGAACAAAACAGCAATGGGAATTGCCAGCCCTGGAGCCAAGACACACACAGTAACACTGCTTCTGAATGACTTTCACGCGACAACTTGGTCAGGGGACATTAACAAAACTTCTTGTCTTCTCTTTCATTTACATGATCAAGAAAAACAGCAGACACCTTTTGTCAACATTTCATGATAAACTGCGGCACGCTAGAATTATACTGGCCAATTATATCCAGCTGTTTTATATGGTCATAGGCGTGTGGGAGGGGGGGGGGCAGTTGCCCCTCTAAAAGTTTTGGCAAATATCGCTCCTCCCCCCAAAAATCGCACCAGATACATAAAATTTTCACACAAGCCTATGTATTTGGTAAATCAATACACAGGGAAACAGATAGGAGCAACAATGCTCATTCTGCCGTCTTATTACCAAATTTGTCACCAAGATTACTCAGAGATTAGAGGTTTTGGGACACTTCTGCGTGAAAACGACTTTCCTCTGACATTCTACATCTAAAGCTGTAGAGTTGGCTGACTTGTTCCGGTTGATCCAGGCCAGCTTCACTTTCGTCTTTTGTCTCAAGTTTTGAACTGACATGAAAGCACTAACCAAATTAATATTTCAAAAGTAAACAAAATTTTAGCAAATTAAGACAAATTTTACTGAAATATATCTCCATGCATGATTGACTTGACTTGTGTTGTGCTAGTGTACCCCTAATCAGCCGAGGCAGCTCAACCACAATCTTTGTGGAGGGAGCTGCTCTTTCATTTTTGGTGACTGCCGTATGATGATGAGGTGTGAAGACTGGGAGTCTGGAGTATACCCTATTAGTTCAGGGATGCCCAGGGTCTTTCAGTTGCCACAGCATAGAATACTGGATACAAGCCGCTTCGATTTAATGTCCCTTGGCTTGGGCTAAAGTGAGTTCCCGGGATTAGATTTGAACCCACACCCTCAAAGCGAGTGGACAAACATTCTTGACCATTAGGCCAAGGGATGAATCTCTGTACAATAGCTGACCTTTTTTATGAGATGAAGAACGTTGAAAATAGAGTAGTTTTTCTGCCTGAAAGCCATATGTCTCTAAAATGGTAATTTGTAACATCAGCTGCTTTAAATAGACACATATTTACCTTCGAGTAAAAAAAAGATGATGAAATGCAATGTCATCATTTTTGTAATGTGAGAAACATCCTGTTGCCAAAGTTTGTTTTCAGGAATAATGGGTTCCAGTACATTGAATTACATAAAGTTCCAGATTCAGATTCAGATTTTTTATCTGTAGAAGAATGACATAATGAGCTATGTACAGTGATCCCTCAAATGCAAGAAGTGCCGCTATCGAGGAGCCCCTGTGATAATTGTGTTCAAATAAGCAGTGGTACAGTTCCTCATTCTTGTCTGTTTGTCACAAGACCATCATATCATATGATCCATAATTATATGTGGATGAATATTGAAGAGGCAGACAGACTGAATCAAGAATGCTAACAATAATAAGTAAGACTGTATCACGGATGACCGAACGACCAAGACGGCAAAATCAGGTTCCGAATGTCCAATGCAATGCATGTTTTGTGAATGTCTTTAAAGTCTTAGAACCACTCTTGGAAATTGAAAGATGACAGGAAATTACAAGATTAGGGACAAAGGGATTTGGAACAGATACAAGTAGATAGAGATAAGACCAGAAATATAGGGTTTCAGCCCACTGAATTACAAATGGGTTTCGAAGACCAGATCCAGCTGTTATCGAATTTTTTAGGCTGTTTCTTTCTCAGCAAATGATTGCTGACAAGACCAATCTGATTGACCATGGTCATTGGTTACTGATAAGACAGATCAAGGTTGTGAATTATCAGTCAAAATCTCAAACGATTTGCAATACTGTAACTTTATTCATGAGGAGTCATTCATCTTAAAAGCCATAGTATCTGGCATTTACACTGTCATTAAATTTTTCAGTAAGAAAGCTGTTTGATTGGGGTACGTCTTTTGAATGGCTTTTCACATCTGTATGATAGGGATGACAAAATTGCCTTTCTAGGGAGATGCTTTCATTCCTCAAGAAAACAGTACATTTTGTTGTATTTTGCAATTTTCTGTGTTGACATGATGTCTTTGCCAATACACATTGGCAAATAAGCGAAACAACGATAAGATCAGTGATGTTTCTTTTAAAAATTCTATAGCAGAATATTGTCATCTATGGATTTAGTTTTACTCAGATGAAGAACAAAACCTAGACTCATGCTAGGGGACTACATGATGTTATAATAATGTGTCTCATGCATAAAGGGAACGATCAACTCCCACAGCGGCTGTAATAGTGTCAACATAATCCGTAATCACCAGAAAGAGCACTCGCTCCTCATATCAGTTCGTGAGAACCCTTTTGCCTCCAGCGAGGGACAACCACTTAGAGCATGTAGACAACCACCTACCCACAGACCTGTTGCATATTAAGTTCCATCGTGGCCATTATTACTATATTAGCTTCATATTGGCGCTACAGCTGACAGATTAGCTAGCTGCTGACAACAGAAAGTTCTCTCTCCATAACATGCAATGTGATCCACAACATATCTTCAGCATAACATCAGTAATGTATCATAATCTGCAACAGAAATTACATAAACATTCATTGAAATCTTATTCAAGTAATGACCCCATAACAATTGACAAACTGGTTTTGTACACTTAATTGTGTAGGACCCTTTAGTACAGATTATGTTCTCAGTATCTGTTTAAATTGAAGATTATTGCAGACAATGATGCTCCCAAACTGTAAGTGTTACATATTCACAAGAAGGAGACCTGGCACCTGTAGCTGGTAGCTTCTCAAGGCCATGTTAATTCACGTTAATTGAAGGAGCCTACCGCAGAATTCTTCAGAACACGGCCATCTCCCACTGATTGCTATGAGCTGATGGAGCCCTATTTCCTTATTGTGAATCTATTGTGAGCCAGGGAATCGCACTGTGATATACAATGTAGTCACAGCATTTAAAGTGTGATTGGCCAAGTTGCAATATTAAGCCCTGCCTGCAGCAGGCTAGGACTTTTTCACCAATTGGCAGTGTTGATAACAAAGGGAGAAATGCAACTATAGCAAAAGACCATTGTTATTTTATGAGCACAAAAAAAAAGTATAAACTACGCAATTAATTGACAAAGTTCTATTGTGTTGCTATGGCTTTTTTGCTGTTGTTAGGCAGTGTTGCGAACCATCCTCAGTGTGTGATGTATAGTTGTGGAGAACTTTATTTAACCATTTATATATGCCAATATCCTGCGATTTTTGCCTTCGAAAAAACAGAAGAGCAACTATACTTGGATAGACATTTGCTGATAATGTGCAAGTCTTGGCGATAAGGAATTTCGACTTTCTTTCTCAAGATTAGTAGAATTTTATGTTATATTTATGAAACTGTAAAACTGTCACCTAATTATTTGCTCAAAATGCATTAGTCAACACATTACACAACCAACAAAATCTGGATCTCACGAAGTTGTACCACTGGTCATTGGTGCAATTGTCAATTTCAGTATGCATCATCTTCAAATATCTGAAAATTTTCTCAAGGGTCAAATATTAACATATAAAATTACAAGAGAAGAAAATGTAACAAATTGTCTGGTGAATTACAAAGTGTTGAGATCCTAGAACCTGACTTGGCAAAGGGCAGGGGAGTTATACCAAAACAAACCAGAGTCAGGTGTAAGGAGGTGTGAGACTTAGGACTCACATGTGATGTTAAGGCCTTTAAGGACGTCCAACCTTCCATCTCCTCCCACACAAGTTAAGTCCTTTTTCTTTTTCTACTCAACCATGGACCAGCAACAGGTGATCCATACAAGCCATATTTGTATTGGCAGAGCAAGGTTGCAGCAGAGTATCAACATCACCAGATGACACTGCTTGCCTTTTAGTACCTAATTCGGAACCAAAGTCACCAAGGTCCTGTTGTAGCTTGCAAGAAAATAGAGTTTAAGGTTAGTGAGAGCATCAGGCAACTCCATCTATCAATGAAAAAAATATATCTGTAACTTTTATTTTCCACGATATAGGAGCTTTCAATTGCTGAAGTAGTACATCCAATAGAGAATGCACTGCACAGATTGGTTTCTACTGGAAGTTAAAGTTGTCTGAACATTGCATAATTATGCAAGTCATGCCATGTCCAATGCTGCCCAAATCCTATAGAAGCAATATTGAGATGGGGATGATAGCATATCAGACAGGTTGTTGCTGAGTTCAGCTGTCTTCCTTTGGCAAGGATGTGGTATTTGAAGCACATCCTATTGAATCGATAATGTTATAATTTTTCATTAATAATGATGATGAAAATGTGTGTGATAAAATTTTAATATGGATTACAAGATGAACTTGATGCTTACATCATGATCCAGCCATGCTCTTATTCCTGTGAGATAAATGAAAATTTCATCTAAACAGGTTCAACAAAAATAAGTCCCCCTTTAAATCAACTTGAATATCTCAAAGATTCCTTCTTTGATTTTTATGATTGAATTATAGGCCTGTATATCGCCCCTAAATGTGTGTATTTGTAGCGTAGTTGCATCATTCCTGGCTTAGCCAGCAACCTTCGAGTGAGCCTACCCCTGTTTTAAAAAATCTGTGGCTTTTCCAATGGACATGAACAATTTGACAAAGCGGGGGGAACCACCTACTGGGGCATACTTCATCATGATACTAGTGAAAATTTGTTTCTCAATCATATTTAGTGGACACTCGAGGACTGCTTTTGTAATAATTTCATAGCTTAGGTTCCTTGAATGGCATTAGAAATAATTTGAGTGGAGTTTGAGCACCTTTTGAAAATTTTTTTTTTGGGAAAAGTCAAAACTTCAAATTTTTGAAAAGAGGGGTAGGTTCACTCAGGGTCGGCTGGCTCAGAGACAAATGAAGCAATCTTGCTACAATTACAAAGGCATAATGTCAAAATGCAGGCCTAATAATACAATAACTTTAATAGAAATCGGAAAAGGTGTTTTTGAGATATTCAAGTTTTCATAAAGGGGGACTTATTTTTGTTGAACCGTTTAGAAGAGGAGCTGTGTTGTTTCAGGGAAAATTGAGATGTTTTTCGCTTGAAAGCCATCTGTCCAAAATGCAAAATTGTGTCACAGGCTGCTTTGAAAGGAAACCTATTCACCTCTTAGTCAAAAATAGATGAAAAGGCCGGTGTAATGCAGTGCCATCATATTTGTAATGTGAGAAACATCCAGTTTCAAAAGTTTGTTTTGAGGAATTGTGGGCTTGACAGTCACCCACCTATCACATTTATTCCACTGCAGCTATCACTGCTGGCACTGCAGCATTTTTGGCCTATTTTGATTGGGTCTGTTCGGTTACTTAAAAAAGCTTGAATGCCTTGTGTAACCAATTTTTTTAATAGGCTGAGATTAATAGATTTGTGTGTGAATTATGAAATTTCCCTTTCTGTTGCTTATTTGGGTCAGCCATTGTCATCATTAGTTTCCTGCTCGCACTGCAGCTGACAAGTTGGAGGTACTGTTCACTGCACGAAGAATGTGGAAATAAACATACTAAGAAGAATGTCAGTCAAACCTTACTGTGTACTAAAAATTCTCATTATGAGAAGGATGAATTGATGGGCTTTGCTTCCTGTATTTATGCTAACCCAGCCTGGCTGAGGAATTATGCTTAGCTGATGAAGAAGAGGAAGTCATGTTTTGCAGATCAAAGGAAGAATTGGCACAAAATATGGGAAAAAGATGTTGTGCTAACTATCTACATTTGTAATATAGGCCTACGTAATGTATATAATGTGTGCAACTTTTTGATCAATCTTTGTTTTGCGATGGATGTATGTAATCGATCTGTATGCAGCACACATGCATGAGGTGATGTTAAAGGGTTCGGCAGAGTGATTGCTTGAGTGCTTTCTGTTGCCTCTTTCTCCTTTGATTATGGATTGTGTTGACATTCTTATTACAGCTCCAGACACAGGTGACACTCTGCTCTGGCAGAAAAGGTTCTCTATTAGGCTGCAGATTGGGGTAGAATGGTTCAATTACAAGTAGGGCTACACTGTCATGAGGAAATAGACATTGTCTCAGGGATATAGGTGGGAGAATCAAATTCTGTCATAAAAACATTGGCTGAAAAAGAGAATTTTCTGGAATTTCGGAATCTGTAATTTGCGAAGAGCATTTTCCTGAACCATCTCAAAGCAATATTTTGAACTTACACTCATAAACAGTGAGAAGATCCACATTCAATCTATAAAACTTCAAGAGAGATTAAAATTTCTTTAGTGCATTATATGTGGGCCTTACATAACTAATTGCAAGTTGAAGAAATATATGTAAATGATGGCGGGTAGCAATTTTATGACATTTGAATTAATAAATCTCAGCTACTCTCAGTCAATTTAGAAAGACGGGTTATTCAAGAGATTCAAACTTTTGTTAGTAACCAAACAGAACCAATCAATAAATGAAAAATGGTCCATGAATAAACTGAAAAAATGACTGTCAGGGACGCAAAGTTGTTATAAACTGCTGTAAAGTGTACTTGATTTATTACATCAACAAAAATGAAATAAATACATGTGCAATGTGACTAGTTGTCAAACCTACTATTCCTCAGAGCAAAATTTCACCACAGGATGTTTCTCAATTTACAAATATGATGACTGCATTATGCCAGTGGGCTTATTCATCTATTTCTGACCAAGAGGTAAATTTGTTTCTATTTAAAGTAGCTCATGACAAAAATTAGCATTTTCGACAGATGGCTATCAAGTTAAAAAAACATCTCTACTTTCCCTGTAGCAGAACCAGACAGCTGCTCTTCTAGATTCAAAATGCTCATGCATTTATCTCATGAATCAGATCTTGAAATACGCATCACTTGTTCAGTGTTGTATTGTATCAGATTCATTTTGAAATTTAGCATAATGATTATATGTTTGACATTTACATGCATGCATGATTAACATTTTTATCGCTGTCTTCATCATCATCATTTGTACATTTCACAAAATCATAACATTAGCTATACAATAACACGTGCTTCAATACCACATCCCTGCCAAAGGAAGAAAGCTAAACTCAACAATCAACCTGTCTGATATGCTATACATCTCTATCTCAATATTGCTTTGAGAGGATTTGGGCAACATTGGACATGGTATGATTACATGCGCAATATTATGTTATGAAAGCTTTTACTTTCACTAGAAACCAATCTTTGGAGTGCACTCTCTGTGGGATACTGTACTGCTCCAGCCATTGAAAGCTTCTATATTGTGGAAAAGAAGAGCTACACAGGGATAATTTTTGCATGGAGGGGGATACAATTATGGAGTTTACAGATGCTCTCACTAACCTTACATGCAATTTTCTTGCAAGCTCCAGCAGGACCTTGGTGACTTTGGTTCCGACTTAGTTACTAAAAGGCAAGCAGTGTCATCTGGTAATGTTGATACTATGCTGCAACCTTGGTCTGTCAATACAAATATGGCCTATATGGATCACCTGTTGTTGGTCCATGGTTGAGCAGAAAATGAACAAGGACTTAGGCTGACCCTTGAGAAAAATTTAAGATGTGCTCGTATTTGAAGATGACGCATCCTGAAACTGACAGCTGCACTAATTATAATGACCTGTGGTACAACTTTGTAGGATACCATTATTGTTGAAATAACCTTATTTGCCAAGATTTGCACTTTATCAACAAATTTCCATCCCAGTATAGCTGCACTTCAGTTTTTGTGAAGGCATAAATCACATGATATTGGCATATATATTAATAAAGCAAAGTACCGGGTACCTCACAACTGCAGCATGCATAGTGTTCTTAGCATTTCCAGATAAAGACTGTTCACAGCTATACCACCCAACACAAAACTGCAAAGCAACGCAATAGAACTGTGTCATTTATTGCAGAGTTAAGACCATTTTTTGAGCGTACAAAAGAACATTGGTCTGTTGCTATTGTTGCATTTCCCTCCCTTTGTTATCAACACTGCCTCAGCCATTTTGTGACAAAGTTCTAGCCTGCAGCAAGAAAAGCTTTATATTGCATGTCGGGCAATCACACTTAACATACTCTGACTACATTGTTTATCACAGTGCAAGTCCCAAGCTCACAATAGATTCACAATAAGGAAATAGGGCTCCATCAGCTCATAGCAATCAGTGGGAGATGGCTGTTCTCTAAGAATTCTGCAGTAGGCTCCTTCAATTAATGTGAATTAACGTGTCCTTGAGAAGCTACCAGCTACATGTGCCAGGTCTCCTTCTTGTGAATATGTAACACTTACAGTTTGGGAGCATCATTGTCTGTAATAATCTTCAATTTAAACAGATGCCAAGAACAACATCACAATTGATATATATGATGTCAAGACTAATTTCATGTAGGCCTATTGCATGACAACAAATGCTTATTGTAATGTATCATATAATATTGTATCATGTGCTATAAATTCTTTCAAATTCACAATAATTATTGTTGGTCATCCTCCATAGGCATTTTCTACACAATCAAGTGTACAAAACAAGTTTGTCAATTGGTTTTGGGTCATTACTCAAATAGAATTTCCATGGAAATCCTGATCGCATGTACAGTTGATAGACAATAAAGTTGTGAAAAATTGAATGCAAAAATACGAAAATAGGTTAATTTTTTGAGGTAGATGTTGTCAATAATTCAAACTATGTATATAATGTTTTACATTTAAAACTTTTACATATATTCCACATTTCAATTTAAGCATAGTATGACAAGTGCAATGCCCTCAGGGTACTTTTCTATACTGACATATTTGTACCTTACAAGCATTCAGCCAGGGGTAGAATGATTGTTTATCTAAGACTTCTAAGTTCTTGTAATAACATATTATGTTTCTATCTGTGACTTTGGTAAGTCTCATATGAATTTTCCTAATACTATTTTAGGCACTATTTGGAAGATCCGAATACATATATGTATGTAATATCTTCAGGCGTTATTGCACTTTTAAAAACACACCTGTACTGTCCTGCATGTGTTAATGATTTCAACCTCTGTCTTTGATTTCATATTTTATTACTTATTCCATATCAAATCTTTCTTACATCTTTAATGGTTTAGGTAAAGGTTTAAACATAAATGTTTGTGTAATCTCTGTTGTAGGTTATGATAGTTTACTGATGTTGTGCTGAAAGTGTGTTATGGATCAGATTACAGGTTATGGAGTGAGAACTTTCTGTTTCAGCTGCTGGCCAATCTGTCAGCTGTAGTGCCAATATGAAGCTAATAATGGCCATGATGTAATCTAATATGCAACAGGTCTGTGGGAAGGTGGTGGGCATCTTGCTCTAAGTGGTTGTCCTTCGCTGGAGGTAAAAGGGTTCTCACGAACTGATATGAGGAGCGAGTGCTCTTTCTGGTGATTACAGATTATGTTGACACTATTACAGCCACTATGGGAGTTTATCGTTTCCTTTATGCATTAAATACATTATAGCATCATGAGATTTTGTTGAAAGGGTATATACTTTGTCATGTATCAGAACGAAAATAAACACACAGGCTAACAGTTTGTATCTTCTATAAAATCATTGAAATAACCATTCTCTTGTGGCTTAAATATCAATGTATAGTGGCGAAGGCATTGTGTCAAGATGGCCAATTGCACAATACCAATGACAGATAGGTCTGATACACTTTATCTTGAAGAAAGAAGCCATCGCCTGAGCAAGGCTGTTTTATCATCCATTATCTTTGATTAATATTGGAGTGAAAACCTCTTTTGAAAGTTTCAACTCAATCAGGCAACTTTCTCATCAAAACAATTAATTTGCAAAGAGCATTTTGTTGGCCATCTGTAACATTCATAAGTTGGGGTTCCTCAAAATTCTGCTGTGTTGTCTGTAATACTGTTTTGCAAAAGGAAACATGATTTTCAGCAAGTATGTAATGTTTGTATATATAATATGATATTTATTCAATGAGAAAATGCATACAGTCAAGATAATGACAAGTTATTCTTGAGGCATTGACCATGCTGACATTGGGATGTAACTCAGTATGCTGATCTGTTTTACCAATGACCATGGTCAATCAGATTTGTCCTACCATTTGGTGATGAAAAAGAAACATATTATGTAAGATCTGTCTTCATTTGGAATTCCAAAGGTGACACAGAGCATTGCATTCTGTGGTTGGTCTGCTCAAAATGCCTCTCTATGTTTCTTGTCTTATCTCTATCTGTTTGTATCTGTTCCATACCATAATCTTATCATTTCCTGATATCAATGCCTGTGCCACTCAGGGAATTCCAAATTAAGACAGATCTTGACGTTATTCGTAATTTATTTTACTTCTTCACCAAATTGTCACAGGTAAGGCAATCTGATTGGCCATGATGATTGATAAATCAGATCAACATTGTGAATTACTGATCCGAATGCTCACATGGTCAATGCAGAAGAATAACTTGGCATTATCTTTGCTGTATATATATATTGTTATTGAATAGATATCATAAATTATGTAATAATTATACGTTTATAAACATCCTGAAAATCATTATACTGGCTATTGCATAACACTTTTACAAACAACGCAGAAGTTATTATTTGAATTGACAACTTTGAAGAAGCGTGAGTGATGAAATATTGTAGAATGTCTACCAAATTCTCTTTGCAAATTAATTTTTTCAACAAGAATGTTGCCTGCTTGAGTTGCAATTTTCAGAATGGCTTTTAACGTACATAGTTATCAGTGATAATGGATGAGAAGACGGCCTTGCTCAGGAGAGGGCTTCTTTCTTCTATAGATGTAGTGTATCGGACCTATCAGTCATTGGTATTGTGCAATTGGCCACCTTGACATGACATCTTTGTCAATACGCAAGGGGCATTCAGAAAGTTCAATCTAGAATTGCGAATGTTGAGACAAAGAAAAACCAATGAATTGCGACTGGGAAAGACTTCTTTCTTTACTGGTATTAATGAGATTGACAATATTTGACACAAGAAATAACAACATTGAACTTCCTGTTTCCATGGCAACCACTTAAAAATGTCCAAATTGTGCGAAATGGAAATTCATTCCAAAACTGCTGAGTCTTATCCTGTAAAAAACTTGTAGCTCTACATTGAAAATAGGAGTCCAAATAAAATTGTATATTGACAAATGATATATAAAGTACAATATTGTTAATATAAATTTTTTTTCAATAGAAAAGTGCTCACTATTAGTCCTGGGGTTTATCTTTACTTGATGAAGAACGAAGCCTATATATCTGTTACAAGACTTCACAATGTCCCAATGTAGCTTGTGCAAAAAGGGAATTATAAACTCCCACAGAGCTGTAATAGTGTCAACATAATCCGTAATGACCAGAAAGAGCACTTGCTCCTCACATCAGTTCGTGAGAAGCCTTTTACCTCCAGCAAGGGACAACCACTTAGAGCATGAGGCCCACCTTCTTCCCACAGACCTGTTGCATATTAGGTTCCATCATGACCATTATTAGCATCATATTGGCACTACAGCTGACAGATTAGCTAGCTGCTGACAGTTTAGCTTGCACAACGGAAGGTTCTCTCTCCACAACATGCAACATGATCAATGACATACTTTCAGTGTAAGGGCAAGACGATATGAAGCTGAGAGATTGAACTATTTCAGTTTATAATTTATACTTAAACTCTGAAGTTGTCATTAGTGACAAATTGTGTCCTCCTGTGGACATTCAAGTTTGGCAGTTGCTAACATGAAATTCCAGATAAATTCCAGATTAGATAAACACGAGGACCTTGGTGACTTCTCTTGGTTTGCAATAAATAAATAAAAAGGCAAGATGTGTCATCTGGTGATGTTGATACTCCTCTGCAACCTTGGTCTGTCAATACAAATGGAGCCTGTCAGGATGACCAGTTTCTCTTCCACCGGAAACCAGAAATGGACAAGGATTTGCCATGACCTCTGACAAAGATCATATGTATAAAGGGATGATGCCAATCAAGACTGGAAGCAGCTTCAATAATCAATGGGTCATTGAAGAATACTCCTTTGTCACATGTTCTTGGTTCTGGTTATGAAAGATCTATACTCATGTACTCTTTAGAAATACAATTCATTCTATTTACATAGGTTATTATGCTGACATAATATTTAAGGTAATACTATTTAAGATGAATTTTTAAGAATTACAATGTGTGCACACAGGCGTGGCTTTTCAGACTTTTCAATGCGGGGATTTATCGAGAATGACGTGGTTTATTATTTGTCAATTTACCCTTGATATAAATTTATGTGAGTAGCCACCAACAAAAATATCTCTTTCTTTTGTTCAGAGAACTTTATTGCACTGCGCCAGCCTACCGCTAGGTGGCTAGCAGTGCCCTTGTTTTCGTCTGCATCAAAATTCGTCAACTAACACCTGGCTCAACTGGGGAAAAGTCTAGCAGGGGGAGTAGCTGGAGCAAATTGCTAGAGGATGTGCTCTCTAATAACTCGATAGAAAGGATTTCTAAATAACTGTTCTTGAAGTTGGACTTGCTTATATATGTGTACATGAGTGTATACACTTAAAAAAAAATCACGGGGCATCTATCTATCTATCTATCTATCTATCTATCTATCTATCTATCTATCTATCTATCTATCTATCTATCTATCTATCTATCTATCTATCTGTAGTATACCTATCTATCAGCTTGAGGGAGGGTTGGTCTAGTGGTAGAATGTTAGGCTGCCAACTGCTGGGTCAAGGGTTTGAATCCAGCTCTTGCCGAGTCACCTGGGCCTATGTTGCACGACAGTTTCAATCATCCTTTGCCTAATTCCCTCGCCTCTTCCTGTCCTAACTAGCCTCCCAAGATACAGGACATAAAGCCCCAATCATCCATCCATCTATCCATAGATCTATTCATACTGACTGAATTCTTGTCTGACTGGGCTGACTTATTAGGCTGCTGGAGCTGATTGACAGACAAGACCATACATTGTAAATTGTGTCATGGTTTTAAATCCAAGTGCTTTTATTTCATCCATATAAAACTATCATTTATTTTATTCCTTGTGTAATGATTGATCCCAACAGAATCACAATCACAACCTTGATTTATGCCACTGGATAATGAAGGTATTGGGAACAGGTGTGAAACAAGAACAAGGAGACTGAGAAAATCATCCAAGCCTGACCAAATGCATCGTCATAAGGCCTCTTGATCACTTGGAAGTTTGAAGTGGATTGGCACGCTTAGGCGCATGAAGCAATAAATGTATATCTGAAGGCTTGGGGAAAAACTTCAAGCCATATAGCGAACATACATGTGAAGGAGACAAGTTGAAGTTCACTCAGTCATCTAGAAGCTGTTACATAAAATTAGAAATTGTGTATCTTTCTACCATAGTTTCATGTCAATAGAATACAGACCCTGTAGGCATACAAGGGAAACCAGAGAAACACTATTTGGATTTCATTTATGACTTCTGCTGCATGCGAGAAAAGAAAGAAGGAAATATTGATAGAAAGAAGGATAGATTGATAGATAAATAGATACATAAATAGATACATAAATAGATACATATACATAAATTGATACATAAATAGATAGATACATAGATAGGTTAATAGATAGATAAATAGATAGGTAAATAGGTAGATTAATAGATAGATAAATAGATAGATAGCATTAATAGTCACCCGGGCAGGTACATGTTTGGAAGCTGCAAGTACACAGACACTACAGTATGTAAGCAGGCAGGTAGGCAGGTAGGTAGCTACTAGCTATGTAGGTAGGCAGACAGGTTCCAGGCACGTTTGTAGCCAGGTTGTTAGGTATAGGCAGGCAGGCAGGCTGCAGGCAGACAGACACATCTCTGTAGTAATTCTTTTTGAATCTCATATGAAATTCCTTTTTTACTCTTCCCCATGTCAATTGATATGGACCATATAGTCAGTTCTTATGTTTTGTATGACTCTCCTCTTTAAGAATTGAACTTTCATTTTTAATAGGCTGCACAAACTCTCGAGGATTGTTTCATTTAGTAGACGGAATACATATTTGAGACACCATCATTAAGTATATTCATACAAAGAAATATTAAATTCTAAACATGGGAATATCTCATGCAGGTATTTGTTGTGAATAAAACATCACAACTAATTTCCATGTGAATAAAATTATATATACAGTGGTCCCTGCGTTATAAGACCCCCTGTTGTAAGACCGCCTTGCGTTATGTGACCGCCTTCCTCCCACACTAAGTAGTAATTTTAGTGCATTTTTCACCCCAATGAGAGACCGCACCCCCACGAGAGACCGGTTCATGACCACAGAAGGGGCTGTCTTACAATGCAGGGACCACTGTATATAATTTTACTACAGACTCCCAATAGCCTCATGATAGTGACTCACTAGCGCAGTGCTTCACTCACCACTTTGTGGTTAGTTCACGTCTAGTTTATTCTATTTCACTGCAAACTAAGCTCTGTGTTTTCTTTGACATTTAATTTTTGTAAAGAAAAATAAATCAATTTGGGCTATTCAACAGACTGACCCTCACTGCCTGAGTGCACCTGCTTCTACGCATTTACCAAATAATGTCAACTTTCCATTTGCGTGCATAGCAACACAATAGAACAATGTTACCTCTGCACATTTACTGCTGAGCTGAGACAAATTTCTGTGCATAAAACAACAACTGTCCTTTGCTGCTAGTGTTTCCTTTGTTTCTGGCACCGCCAGCAGAGTCGTATGGTGACAAAGTCCCTTGCAGCAACATGGTTCAATATTGCAACTTGAGCAATCACACTTCACATGGTGGGACTACATCACAATGCAAGTCACTCAATAGATTCACAGCAAGGAAATCTGGCACCATGAGCTCAAAGCAATAAGTGGTTGGTAACTATGAGCTTTTTCATTTTCAATCCTCTTCCATTAACTCGGCCTTTGGATGCTCCATGCCACATGAGCCCACCCCCTACCTTTTGAAAGTATCACAGAAACTAAAAGAGAAAAACATCTACATCTTATGAGAAATTGAGATCTTGCAAATTGTTAAATTTTACATATGTTGAGTTGAATCTTCCAGAAGCATCGTTTTAAGTCAAAGAAAAAATTAAGAAGCTTCTTACAACTACTTGCTTTGATATATTTACAAATTAAAATTCAGTGCTGGGAAGTTGTAATGCAGTAACATGCACACGCACTTACAAAAAAGGTTACACATTTATGTTTTCTGAAGATATACTGTCCAAATATGAGCATACAGATGGTTTCTATACCATTGCAACACATCTGTGATTAGTATTCAAGGCTGGGCAGTAACTTTTCCATCTTGGGTTGTTTTCAGCTTGAAAGCCATCTGTCAGGTTGCTAATTTGTCCCGTATGACAGATGGGAAGAACAGAAAAGACCTCTCTTGGGAAAAAATAGCCCAGAAGACCTCTCTGACATATGGTATACAGTGTATTTCTATAGCACTTTGCCAAATAAGCTAAAGGTTAAGAATACCATCCCTTAAACTTGGAAGGAAATAATCTCCTGTAGAGGCAGCTTGCCTTTCAATTCTACTTGTGCGTTTATCAGGAAATTTAGTATATGACCACCTTAATATACGAGGGGCGTTCAGAAAGTTCGAGGCTTTTTTTCATATGGATACTTATTTTCAATCTAGAACTATGAATTTTTCACAGGACAAAATTCAGCATATTTGGAATGGATTTCCAAAATTTTGGGCAATTTGGACATTTTTAAGTCATTCTGTGGTTGCCATGGAAACTGAAAGTTCAGCTTCTTGGGGCGGGTAACATTGAAACCAAGAATGCCAAGAAATTGTGACTGTGAGAGACTTCTCTCTGTCACTTGTATTAGTGAGATTGACAATATTTGACACAAGAAATATGGTATAAGCTTCTAAATATGCTTTCAAGCACACCAAATGTGTGTATTCTTACACTGAACCCATGTAGGAAAGCACTCCTGCATGCCAGATTTGGCGAGGGAAATTCAGGAGGCAAAGGTGTGTTTCCCTGACTACAAAAGAACTTGGTGAAAGCATGGATTCACTAGTATGAACAAGAGACCAAAATGGACAGCATTAACCATCCTAGCTGTTCCTGTCACATGCTGCTTTACGTATGTCCTGGTTTTCCCTTACTTTAGTCCATGGGGGCTACAATTTAAGGCACTGGAGGAGAAAAGGCTTTGGATGACCAAAATTCTTTCACAAAACTTTGTTTTGAGGACTTCAAGGAACATTTACTTCAATGGGTCAGGTGTAAGAACCAATGCTTTTGGTGAGCTCGGGAGTATTTTTTAAGGCTAATATTATATTTCTTGTGTCACATATTGTCAATCTCACTAATGCAAGTGATAGAGATAGGTCTCTCACAGACAAAATTCATTGGCTTTAGTGGTTTCAGTATTATCTGCCCCAAGAAGCTGAACTTTCAGTTTCCATGGCAACCACAGAATAACTTAAAAATGTCCAAATTGTCCAAAATTTTGGAAATACATTCCAAATATGCTGAATTTTATCCTGTGAAAAATTCATAGTTCTAGATCGAAAATAAATGTCCATATAAAAAAAAGCCTCAAACTTTCTGAACGCCCCTCGTATATATAGGAGTGTGCTAATGATATTCAGTTTCATATTTAATAACTTTCATACTTAGGACCTAAACCAAGAGACATGGGTCATTTTCACTTGAAAGATGCAAGCGACATCCGGAGACAACTCTCATAACTGCCTATATCCATTGCGCATTTTCTGAATTTTCAATTGTCAACAGTCTTTGGTAGAATAGCTTCTCCAATTATTATCTAAGCTAGAGGTTATGATGGTTGCCTGCCAGCTGCATGTATCACATACAGTAACGATAGTTTGACTGTAACACTACGAATACTGGCATTGTCTGATACAGTGAGGAAATGACACTGTATCATCCCCTCAGATAATCTTAGATTATTATGGCCATGTAAAGTTGTTTTGGAAAATTGTAACTGGATCAAGAAACTTCATAATTAAAAACCATGGCCCCAAGACATTTTCTAGGCAATTTTCCAAGATAATTTTTCCTCAGCAATAGAGCAAGTTTAAAGTAAGACTCCCTGGAGTCCCTGCTGGAAGCTTCCTTTAAACCAATCATAATACATTGCATGAATTCCCCATCTTTAATGATAATATGGTATGAGGCTCTAAGCTTCTTAAAAAGGAATGGCTAAATCAAAGTTTGTATACATGGATTCAGGGTTGCAAAAAAATCCGATTTAAATCAAAAAAATCAAAAAAATCGGATTTATTTGATTTAAATCAGATTTTTTTTATTTAAATCAGATTTAAATCAAGCTGACGTATTTTTTCAAATATAATGGTTTTCAAGGAAATTGACATCATAATAACTGATGAACTGTTCTTACTTAGGTCTTCTGTTATGGGAAAATTTATTTCACTGCCCAAAATTCATGTAATCAAGTTGAAATTCGAAGTTGTAGATCGCTCATATTTTTTACTTTTTTCAACAGCAACAAATGCCCTCAGAATATGAATTTTACGTCAATTCCAGTGTGGAATTTTGTCAACTTATTGGAGCTACTATTGCTAGGAATGTCTAATGACATAGAAAAAGTTTTACTTGGCTTCCAAAAGAGACTTAACAGGGTTTGATCCTATTCAAAGTCAAAATTTTCGATAGAATATCAAAGCAAAGAAATGATTGAAATTACTACAGATGACCACAGATTCATTATTTTATAATTGCTATTGTCTGGTATTGTTGTTTTCTTGTTTAATGGGTGCTACTTTTGGCATGAGATTAGGGATTTGGTGCATAACAAAGGAGATATTGAATTTCAGCTTAAACTGGATTAAAATAAGCCGAAAACCACCCTGGCATGTGAATCCCTGCCGTGTTTTGTCACCAATTCAAGTGTGAAGGTGTCAACTGATCCATTATAGCATTTATACGCAAACTATTTACAGTTTTCTAAGATATAATGATTTTCAATAAAAATCATTGATTAAAATCACTGATTTAAATCATGATTTAAATCAAGTGATTTAAATCAAATGATTTAAATCATGCAACCCTGCATGGATTGTTGAATAACTACAAACAGTATTATAGATTTATATTGTGTTTTCTTGGATTGCTAACAGTTAAGAATGTTTTAAAATTCTAAGCAACAAAAGAAGAAGGCAATTATGGCACATCTATTAGACATTTGCAAGTTACTAATAAGAGATATTATAGCATCAATGTTATGCTTGTTCAGAGCTCTAGTCTGACTATTTGCTGAATTTAGTGGTGGGCACCGGTAAGCTGAATCACCTTATATAGACACTGGCAGTGGTCAGTGTTGTTTCTGACTCTATTCCATTATGTCCTGCTGTGATCTGGTAGAAGATTTGATAGGAACCTACTGCAAGCATAGTAGCAGAAACTTTTGGGAAAATGACCTGTTGTATTGAGACGAAGTCAGAAACAAAGCAATGTAGTTTACTGGGATCTGGCCTATGCACTCTATGTTGTGTCAGTAGGCGATTGGGGCGGGGGTTACTGGGTTCAACCTCCCCCCCCTTTGGCTTGTAGATTTTAATGTAAATATATTATCACTGATTGATTTAGTAAATTTTCAATTCATGAACCCCCCGTTAAACATTTCTGGATCAATCCCTTTGTGTCAACCAAAAATATCAATCTCCATTAGCGGCATGGGATCTGTCGTACTTTTTCAAAAATGTTTATTGTATTGCCACGTCATTGTGATATTGTTTTATAATAATGTGTGTTGGGTTACTCATTGCATATGAAGTTATGAATATAACATGTTGTAATGATAGGGCCACTTGCATCTCAGCTTACTTGTCAACCACAAGTCAACTTGTCAGCAGGAGAGCCATCAGGAAGACAATAATGGTAGTTAAAGGAAACTAAGCATATGCAGATTCCTATTGTAAAGCAAAGCACACATGGTCCATCTGATAAGTATGTTCAGTGTAGCTGACACGTGTCAGCAGGAATTACATTATAGTTCTTTGTAAAACTGCATCCTTTAAGTTTCAAAATGAACATTCATCTTGGCCTTGTAGAAAGTATCTTATAAATTTCCAAGAGAAAATTAATTGCACAATGCTGAAAGAATGAACTCTTCAGTTGATAGATGTGTACTGAAACACTGAAGTTATCATAATCTTGCAGCTAAAAACAGGGACCAAAAGCAGGGTCTTACTGACACTACTGACGTCAGGATTGGTACATTTATTAAGCTGTACTGACGTCAGAATAGCAATATTTTGTGTTCTTCCTGACGGTCAGTCCGGTTCATAAAAATGGGTGATCCTGACCTCTACTGCCATCATATTTGTAATGGTTTCTAGGGTCAGGAAGACCGTCATTTGCCAAGGATACTGACAGCAAAAATGAGGTCTTACTGGCACTACTGACGTCAGGATGGGTACATTTATTAAGCTGTACTGACGTCAGGATAGCAATATTTTGTGTTCTTCCTTACGGTCAGTCCGGTTCATAAAAATGGGTCATCCTGACCTCTACTGCCATCATATTTGTAATGGTTTCTAGGGTCAGGAAGATAGTCATTTGCCAAGGATACTGACAGCAAAAATGAGGTCTTACTGGCACTGCTGACGTCAGGATGGGTACATTTATTAAGCTGTACTGACGTCAGGATAGCAATATTTTGTGTTCTTCCTTACGGTCAGTCCGGTTCATAAAAATGGGTCATCCTGACCTCTACTGCCATCATATTTGTAATGGTTTCTAGGGTAAGGAAGATAGTCATTTGCCAAGGATACTGACAGCAAAAATGAGGTCTTACTGACACAACTGACGTCAGCAAGGATAGTTTTTTCCACCATCCTGACGTCAGAACATATAATGATATTATGTTCAACTGATATCCACGGCCAATTGGAGTCCTGTCAGTAAGAGTCTCAAAATGCCCCACTTCTGACATGCAGTCAGCAAGGATAGATTTTTTCCAACATCCTGACGTCAGTAACAAACTAAAAATATGACCTTTCTGACGTCAGTAGTGTCAGTAAGGACCCAAAAAAGGTCCCTGTTTTTATATGTAATCTTGTGGCATTTTTTGTCCTTCCATTGGCATGGAAAAAAATATCAAATATAACATGAAATCCAATGAAAAATGTACAAACATGGACCATGGTGACTTTTGGTGGTATAAAATTAGTAACTAAAAGGCAAGCAGTGTTATCTGAAACCTTGGTCTGTCAATACAACTATTGGCTTTCAGGATGATTTTCAGGATGACCAGTTCATTGTTCATTGCAACCTAAAATGGACAAGAATTTGCCATGACCCTTGACAAAAATCATATGTACAAATGGGTGATGCATATCAGGACTGGAAGCTGCATTAATTATCAATGGTCATTACAGAATGATCCATATTCACATGTTCTTGATTCTTGTTATACTGTGTAAAAATACAATTCTTTGTCAGATTCACAAACTGACCTTGACTGCTTGAGTGTACCATTGTACCTACTTCTACGCATATACCCATTGAAGTTGATTTTCCATTTGCGTGCATAGCAACACAATAGAACAATGTTGCTTCAGCGCATTTACTGCAGAGCTGAGACAAATTTCTGTGCATAAAACAACAACTGTCTGTTGCTGCTAGTGTTTCCTTTGTTTCTGGCACTGCCAGCAGAGTCGTATGGTGACAAAGTCCCTTGCAGCAACATGGTTCAATATTGCAACTTGAGCAATCACACTTCTCATGTTGGGACTACATCACAATGCAAGTCTCTAAATAGATTCACAGGAAGGAAATCTTGCACCATGAGCTCATAGCAATAAGCAGGAGGTGACTATCTCTCAGCTTTGTTCTTTTCAATCCTCTTCTTCAATTAACTTGGCCTTGGGATGCCTAGTGCTACATGAGTCTGGACTGTACTTTTACACAAAATAATCTTCATTTTATGAGAAATTTAGGTGCAGCAAATTTTTCATTGCTACATAGTTCAGCTGAATCTTCCAGAAGCGTTGTTTTAAGTCTAAAGTAAAAATTTAGAAGGATCTTGCAACTACTACTTTGATAGTTTTACAAATTAAAATCCAGCACTGGGAAGTTGTAATGCAGTAACATACACATGAAAATACACATTTATGTATTCTGAAGAAATGCTGTCCAAATATGAGCATACAGATGGTTTCTATACCATTGCTACACATCTGTGATTAGCATTCAAGGCTGGGCAGTAACTTTTCCATCTTGGGTTGTTTTCAGCTTGAAAGCCATCTGTTAGGTTGCTAATTTGTCCCATATGACAGATGGGAAAGAACAGAAAAGACCTCTCCTGGCCAAAAATAACCCAACAGACCTCTCGGCCATATGATGTATACAGTGTATTCCTACAGCAGTTTACCAAATAAGCTAAAGGTTAAAGATGTCACCTTGCAAACTGCAAACTTGGAAGGAAATAATCTCCTATAGAGCCCAGTTAGGCCAGTTTGCTGTTCCACATGCATGTTTGTAGAGCCTTTAATTCAAGAAAGACTAGTACATTTATATTGTATACGACTACCTTGAAAAGTAGGAGTGTGCAAATCAGCTACAAGAAATACGTTTAGTTTTGTATTGTCAGCTACATATTATAGGAACTAAAACAAGAGACTAGGGTCATTTTCACTAAAGTAAGTAAGAAGGGAAGGTTATTTACACAAATCTTTAGATATTCTTTGAGGGAAATTTCCTGCATGGCTTTGCATAAAATTCCAATTCCTTTAAAAACCTTGTTTTTGATATGTTGAATAATGTTTTTGCTCAATCTTATTTATAATCGAGAATAAGTCAGATAAATTTGGCACGATCAACCTTTTCAATACTAGGACCATTTTTCAATAGATCAGTGGTCTGAGCTATGTGGCAATTGTTTTATTTAAAAATCGTATACTGGGTCTTCAACAAATTTAGTGACAATTTGTTGGTATTCAACCAGTCTGCAATTTTGGATATTTCAGTGTTGATTGCACTGACAGCACTTTCAATGCCTTTGTCACTGACAAACATGTTTGTATATTCTGCAAATAACAAAGGCATTAGTACATGAGAAATATTCACAATATCATTTATATATAGCAAAAACAGCAAAGGCCCAATGATTGATCCCTGAGGGACCCCACACCTAATTGTCTTTTTGTCAGAAATTGCGCTATAAAAAGAAACAAACTGTTTTCTCTACTCAAACTTAGGTTATCTTTTAGCCATGGTAATGCACTCCCCTTTATGCCATACTTCTCATGCTTTGTAGAAGAACAATATGATCAACTGTATCAAAAGCCTTTTTAAAGTCTGAATCATTTACGACAACAAAGAAATTTCATCAGGTGGAGAAGCAGGGAGGGGGGAGGATTGGTCTAGCGATAGCGTACTGGGCTGCCAAGCGCTGGCTACAGGGTTCAAATCCAGCTCTTGTTGGGTCACCTGGGCCTATGTTGTACGGCTGTTTCAAAATATGGCCACCTCTATTGGGAGAACAATAAAAGGAAAACATGGCGATCATCCCCTTTTTCCTTGAGTGTCAACCGTTTTGATTTTTCAGCATGTACATAGTGCATAACTGGTTTGGGAAAGATCAGTAAACAATTGCTTTTTGTTGCTGGTTTACTCACGTTTACCACTCTATTGTAATAAAATCATGAAATACAGCAGTTACTAACTTACTACAGCTTAATCACATATTTCTTTCTCAGACATAGTCACTGTCTCTCTATTTTGTACATATACTTCTTCTTTTATTCTAGTAGTAATGATGCTTGACAGCTTACTTTCTCATCTCTCCCCTGATTTATCAGCCGACGCAGCAACTATTCCTGCAGCTGAGTTATAAGTCCCTCTCAGAAAAGATTTTAAGCTGCTGCCAATCTGTCAGCTGTCAAGATGCGTAAGTTGCCATGTTTCTCAATGCGATGATAACTGATGACCAGAGAGCGTTGTAATTACAGATATCAATGATTTTATCGCTTACCAGGTCAAAATCTGGCCTAAGAGAATATGTGATTTGGATTAGCCTATGTTGACATATTTACACACCTCCATGGTTGTGACAGGTGATAGTGTGCATGAGTTATGAGTAGGTAGCCTGGCAGTAATTCTCATGGGCATGTTGTTCCTCTCCTCTTGCATCAAACTAGTAAAGCCCATTGAAAGCATAGGAAGCGAAAAAGGAAAAAAAAAAAAACAGGTGAAGGAATGTTGACAAAAACTTGTTAGTCAAGTATTTCTAAGAGATTAAGATGGCATTACATTAGAACAGAGACAGGAAATAACATGCTACATGTTGTAAACAGAGAGTTGTTTGTCCCTTGGCCAAAGCAGATGAGACAATGCAAAAGTCCACATTTTGATAGTGCTGCCACGTGGCATAACATTTTTAGGGCAAAACATTTCTGACCCAGTAGCTCATTTGCATAAGTGGAGCTCTGACAGATAGAACTACCTTTGATGTTAAACACAAATCATTACATTAAACAGCGAGGGAAACAGCAATTTATGATGTTATCAGAAGAAGAAAGGGGTGAAAGAAGGGTAGGTGAAGGGAGTTGGGGAGGACAGGCCTGTGGAAGGAGGTTTCAGTGCAAAACTGTCCTGTGACCTGGGATGACCTCGTTTTCATCTCATTAGCATTTGGTTTGAATGTATATATAGATATATAGACAACATACAGTACACAAATCTTATGCATAACTGCCTGTAGATGTCAAATTACATGGTGCATTTTTCTAATTTTCCGATTATCTACAGTCACCGTTTTTCTTTTAAGCTTGAAACTATTGTAGGATGCCAGTCAGCTGCATGTATCCCATACAATATGAAGACCATGCATAACATGAAGAATGGAGGCATCGTCTGATAATATCGTGCGAAAATGACATTATATCATCCTTCTCAGATTATCATGGACATGAAAAGCCATTTAGAAAGTTGTAACTTGATCAAGTAACTTTCTTAATTAAAAACCATGGCCCAAAGGCATTTTCTTGGTAATTTTCAAAGATAATTTTTCCTCAGCGATCTGAAAGCAAGATTTGAAACTGAGACTCTTTGAGTTTGTGTGGGAAGATCCTATTAAACCAACCAAATTTAGGGCAAAAACTACCGTGTAGAATAATTTTGTAAAAGATTCTTTTGAAGAAGGGCCACATCAAAGAAAGTTCATATAGTACGTTCATTGTTGAATAATTGCACATGGCATAAGGCTGAGGATTCACGGTGTCCTTTTTGGATTACTAAACCTTCTGCAGTTACGAATATCTATCCGATCTTACCCTTACAAAATATATATTTCAAATAAAAAAAATATAAAATAAATATCTAAACAATTAGAGACAGACACAGTGGCACATCCATTTTTTATTTGCAAGTTATCAAAGACATATATTGCATCAGTTACATTTTACCCAAATGATAATGCTTGTGTTCACTTACATTAAAGTTAGTCAACATCGGCCAAGACAATGATGATGGTCATGTGATGGTCAGTGCTGTCCATGAG
The DNA here is from genome assembly GCA_026936325.1 of Platynereis dumerilii. Lineage (NCBI taxonomy): Eukaryota > Metazoa > Annelida > Polychaeta > Phyllodocida > Nereididae > Platynereis > Platynereis dumerilii. The sequence continues at coordinate 2,190,537 of JAPTHN010000038.1, read as the reverse complement.
TCGAGACTATCTATGACTTTATTATGTCCTATTGTGATCTGGTAGAAGATTGGTGAGGGATGGCAAAGCTGTCAGGACCTGCTACATACAAAGTAGCAGAAAATGTTGGGCAAATGACCTGTTGTATTGAGATAAAGTCAGAAACACAGCAATGAAGTTTACATGCAATCTATGTTGGGTCAACCAAAACAATCCCAATCTGTGACATTGGGTCTGTAGTAGCTTTTCAAAAATGTCTACTCGAATGTTTGCAACATCTGACCAAGTGACCATATTGTATCTTGTATTGCCATGTGATATTGTTATGTATGCATCCTCTGTTACTTGTTCCAGATGAATATAACATGTTGCAATGATAGGGCCATCTGCATCTGAGACATAACTTGTCAGCCACAAGTCAACTTGTCAGCAGGAGAGTCATCAGGAAGACATGTAATGATGGTAGTTATGGAAACAAAGCATGATGCAGATGTTATATTCCTATCAACATAATATGTGTCCACGAACAAGCTATTAAACTGTGTAGCCAGAAGACAAACAGGTAACTGCCAATGATGTGGCAAAGCCAGTTTGAAAGTTAAAATAGTTTTTTTAATCCAATTATCATTTCTCATATACGCAAAGAGCTACAGTCATGTTATTGCAATTCAACCATAGATTTGAAATTTCTGATTCGCAATACATAAATCAATAATAATTGTGGTCTGTATCTAGATCTGGAACCAGGAATATAAGATCATTTTGATTTGCATGCAAAGATCGCATGAGCTGAAGTACTGAGCAATGTAATTACTTAAATGTAATCAGTATCTCATTACCAGGTCAGGGAAAGGTACAAATGTATGTGTAGATAGAATCAGATGTCAGGAAGTACCACTTAATAAATTAATGGAAATGGGTTCTGTTCAACATGCAAAGGAGTACACTCTAAAAAATGTCGGGACAAAATTGGTTTTTTAGATTCAAAATGGTTTTTTGAAAAACCTAATTTCAATGCAAAACCATAAAAAAATCCATGTTGGTTTTTTGCATTGAAATTTGGTTTTTCAAAAAACCATTTTGAATCTAAAAAACCTATTTTGTCTGAAATTTTTTAGAGTGTATGTCCCAATTATCTCAAAATTTACTAGCAATGGCAAGCAACAACGTCCTGAGAAAAGGAATGTTCAAATTCCAATGGAAATGTCCAATAGGAACGTCTCCAGGTCACTTTCTGGATCTGTGAGCTGTTCATTAATCAGAGACAAAGACCAATGCATTCCATCTCTGATTACTCCAGTTCCTCTCTGAATTACAGGCTCTGCTTCGTGAAATAATTTAAGACAAGAACTCGTTGCAGTGCAAACTCCTTTATAGAACTAAAAGAGCTTGTCATACATTTTTAACTTATACATATATATAACTATTTTTTATTTCACATGTATTTTTACCACTATACCTACTAGTATCTAGCCCTCCTTGCTGATGCTCTGGCATCCAATGGATTAACAGAATTGATATTATGCTGCTTGCCAATCAGTCAATAGTCCACATTCTAACACTGCCACACCTCAACAAAGCAATGCTAATGGATAGCAAGACTAAGTGTTGTTGATACAGATATCCATGTTTGAGAGTTAACCGGTCAAAATCTAGCGAAGAAGAAATGTGCATCTTCTCCTTTTACTACTTCACAAGTAAGTTCAGTTTTTATATCAACCATAATTCATTGAGCCATTTAGTATCATCCTAACCACATTAATTATGTCTGTGGTAAATCTACTTTCTGGTGAAAATGAAAGACACATCAGGCCTACGCAGTAATAAAAAGGCAGCTAAGAAGCTCTATGAATCGGCCTTGGTTACCTCATGAACTCTCTATATGAATAAGCATCAGAATCTGCTAGAGCAGCTGTCTCGTTTTGGCTTCAGAGAAAATAGAGTTGTTTTTCAGCTTGAAAGCCATCTGCCAAAAACGCTAATTTGTATCGTGTGGCTGCTTTAAATAGCCGCAAATTTACCTCTTAGGCAAAAATAGATGGAAAATCCCATGCGCATAATGCAGTGGCATCATATTTCTGATTTGTAGCAAACATCCACTTTCCAAACTACCTCTGTGATTGTAGTGCGTAAGATGGACACTTTTGATTAGTCAATGAACCCTTTTGCCTTTTTTAACTGCCGGTTGTTGTTTAGTCTGGCTGAATATTGTGCAACATGAGCTATGCTTGAGAAATCCTTAACATGCTTAACATTTACCTCATCTAAGCAAATCCTCATAGTCATATAGTTGGTAGTGAATCTATCGTGGGTGTAAAATGACATGGAACCGTCTTGAAATTTAGAATAAGTCCTTTAAACCTTTAAAGGCTACACCAACAATTTAAGGAACTTGGCATGGTTGTGCTTACTCAGCCAAAGACAGGTTGTTGTAATCATCTGTAGTCATCTAACAAATTACTGACTCTACTTTTTTCATTGATCTGTTCTTTACCAGATGACTCCACACAGAAAGTAATCACCAGCTACAAATTGCCAATAGACTTCAAGGCTGTTGTAGATTTTAAGCAAAGCACTTTTATTTTTATTTAGAAAGTACTATAAGTGATTTTGGCTTTCCTTTATGGCAGCTGCTACTTGACTGGAATTTTGCATCATCTTGCTTCCATTTTTTAACATCATTATTTCAGTTGAGTTGGGTAAAAAATTTCAGGGGAACTGGTTATTTTTTCCTCACAGACTAACAGCAATAATAGTTGACTCTTGGCATATTTAAGTCGTCTGGGAAATGTCTTGACTTTCAAAATATCAGGTCAATTGAACAAGTCCCACCGCTCTTTTACCTGGGTACTGTTGTGTTTTTTGGTATATAACATTATAGGTAATCTAACTGGTCATGGTTAAGAAGAGATTATTTACCACAACTCATCAATACTAAATGGGACCATTAGTATACTCTGTAATGGCTACCTCTTAGGGAAAAATTTAAAGTTGAATCCCACACTTGGCAAGAAATATAAAATCCATGAGATATTCATGAAACTTTGCCAAAAAGTTCTTCAAAAAGAAAGCTTTCAAACGTTAAAAAAATTTGCGGGCTATCCAACATAATTTTCGAACTATGATCTTTTCAAAATCGTATGTCATTACATTAAAACATACAGTAAAATACTAAAAATGTGTGGGATTTATAACGAAAAGCAGCATCACTCAAACAATATCCATGAGATATTTATGAAAAATTAAAGGAATATAGCTGAACATACTCTTTATTGAAAAACAAGTGTTTGAAGGGGGGTTACCAATGTTTTTTGAGAGCTACGTGGATTACAATATGAGAAATTTATGAAAAACAGTTCAACAAAAATAAGCCCCCCCTTAAAATAAACTTGAATATCTCAAAGATTCCTTCTCCGATTTTTATGAAAGTTGGATTGGATTATAGGCCTATATATTGACCCAAAATGTGTGCATTTATAGTTTAGTGCCATTATTTCTGGCTGAGCCAGCAGCCTTCGAGTGAGCCTACCTCTGTCTTCAAAAATCTGTGGCTTTTCCAATGCATATGAACAATTTGACCAAGCCGGGGAGCCACCAGCTGGTTATTTTTGTTGAACTGTGCAGTACAATAGGTGGAGTAGCTGTATTCTGTGGGATTCAACTTTAAAATGTACGTTGTCGGCAGTCTGGTGAAAATGAGAACTGCATGCTGCTGCCACCTTGCACACAAGTTGATTTTGTATGCTACAGCATTGCTGTCCCTAGAAACTGCAGAAACTCTAAAGCACATAGGCGTTCAACTACGTAGGCACCACTGTCATGAAATAGTTTGAGGAAAGATACTGCACAACTTTGGTGATGACAATCTTTATAAAATTCATTCTTAAATCTTCCTGCAATATTTTTCAAGATTGTTTATGACCCATAAAACGTAACCTACGTGTATATGCTACCTTCCTTGACCAAATGGCCTGCTCAGAAATTCTGAATGGCCCTCAGAAGCGCATTCAGACTGACTTCATGTATACAAACTGCTTACAAACATCTTTTGAACAGTGAATAGCTTTGCTAATGCTGGCATATGCATAATTGACCATGTTATGACATACATCGCCGCATATACATCATTCAAGATGTTGTTAGTCAGAATAAGTTGTGCAAATTCCTGTTATCTTTTTTCCCTTGTTTGTCATTCTGTCTTGCGCCTCTGCTAATTCTTGCTAGAATAAACATTATACTCGAAGCATCACCGCGTCAGCCATGATAATTACATCTTCTCTGCAATTACTCTGCACCCTTAATTGCTGGCCGATAAAATTACTCGGGGAATTAAGTATTCCTCCTCATTGCTGGACCATTTTGTAAGTCATGCAGAAACCCTTGGTTGAAACAAGTTAGCAAGAAGAAAACAATTATAGGCTACTAAGATTGGAAAAGTAGGACAAGACATATAAGATGGTAAAAGAGTTTCTGCCTAATGTTGATGGAAAGGAAAATCATAGTTATATCAATCTATCTATCTATCTATCTCTTCATTTTCTATATATTTATCAATCTATCTACCTACATATTATCTACCTATACAAAATTTTACCTTTGTTGTTCAGTGCAGTCATTAGTCAAAGCACTTGATTCTTGCGCCTCAATATATTGGAGTGCTGTGCTGCATACAATGCCATACATGTAGCAAAATACTTTTATAGTTAAAAGCAAAGTATGTAACAATGTTCATGTGCAAGCTGAACATCTGCAACAACCATTTATAGAAGTGCATAATATTATAAAAACCATCACATATTGATGCAAAAGGCTCTGTGGGCAGGTCTTTGCACAGGACATTTATCTTCCTTTATTAGGACTGCAATGCTATTTATTGTGGAAAAGTAGAAACTGGGACAGATGGACAGTTCCATCTTAGCTGGGCAGTTATACACTATCTCCAGGGAAACATGTTACCATCGCTGGGTCTGTAGGGATTGTGTCAATGTGTGTATTGCAGTTCAGGAAGGTATGGGCATTCAATCATATTCTCTTCATATGAGCAGGGTTGCAAAAAAATCCGATTTAAATCAAAAAAATCAAAAAAATCGGATTTATTTGATTTAAATCAGATTTTTTTTATTTAAATCAGATTTAAATCAAGCTGACGTATTTTTTCAAATATAATGGTTTTCAAGGAAATTGACATCATAATAACTGATGAACTGTTCTTACTTAGGTCTTCTGTTATGGGAAAATTTATTTCACTGCCCAAAATTCATGTAATCAAGTTGAAATTCGAAGTTGTAGATCGCTCATATTTTTTACTTTTTTCAACAGCAACAAATGCCCTCAGAATATGAATTTTACGTCAATTCCAGTGTGGAATTTTGTCAACTTATTGGAGCTACTATTGCTAGGAATGTCTAATGACATAGAAAAAGTTTTACTTGGCTTCCAAAAGAGACTTAACAGGGTTTGATCCTATTCAAAGTCAAAATTTTCGATAGAATATCAAAGCAAAGAAATGATTGAAATTACTACAGATGACCACAGATTCATTATTTTATAATTGCTATTGTCTGGTATTGTTGTTTTCTTGTTTAATGGGTGCTACTTTTGGCATGAGATTAGGGATTTGGTGCATAACAAAGGAGATATTGAATTTCAGCTTAAACTGGATTAAAATAAGCCGAAAACCACCCTGGCATGTGAATCCCTGCCGTGTTTTGTCACCAATTCAAGTGTGAAGGTGTCAACTGATCCATTATAGCATTTATACGCAAACTATTTACAGTTTTCTAAGATATAATGATTTTCAATAAAAATCATTGATTAAAATCACTGATTTAAATCATGATTTAAATCAAGTGATTTAAATCAAATGATTTAAATCATGCAACCCTGCATATGAGTGATGGGTTCAAGCGCACAATGGTGTTTTGACTTCAAAAATTTGGAAATGCATATATTAAACTCTAATATTTTTTTAATTGATTGGTTTCCAATTTCCACAGCTTACAACCAATTTGGCTCTAATTATTCTTCTCAAGATAATATTAAAGACAAGCACTCAAGGGTTAATTGTATGAAGCTCCCTGGGCATCAATCATACATTTGCGATTTAGTGACACTAATATTGGGGTGAAATCATTTTGATTTTTCCAATTACCATGAAAAATACTGATACAGTGTGTGTGCATGTACACGTTTTTCAGCAGACTGATTGATTCTGCAGATTTGTGTCTGCAAGGATTACATTTATAAATGAAGTGTCCTGTAATTCAGTGCAATTTAGCATAATAGCTTCGAAACGAAATATTGAATTCACCTGCAATGTTTCTAAAAATAATTATCAATCAATATATGACGTCATGTACTGTGGTATGTACGTTGTATAACAACTGGTATACCACACTATTTTGGAGTAATTGTAATGAGTAACTCATTCACAAGCAAAGGAAACTTTAATAAGGTGCGAGTTTATTCTTTATTTCACACGTTACTTTATAGTGAGCCTTTGTGGAGCAGCTTTTTTGGCATCTAATGGATTACCAGAAATTATATTATCTTGCTGGTTTCCAATCAGTCAATAGTCCAGATTCCAACACTGCCACAGCTCAACAAAGCAGTGCTAATGGATAGCTAGTGTTGTTTATACAGAAAATGTTTACTACTCAAATTCCAGAGAAACGTAAAATGTGACTTTCCTCCTTTTGCCACTTCAAACGAATGTTAAATTGTTATGCATAAATCACAGTGCATGGAAGCATTTGCTGTTATTTCTACAGCGAGCATTTCAAACTATAGTATAGGCCATGTTGCTATAATTTGACAAAAGTATCCCTCACCACAAACTACAGCTGAGAAATTATTCAGGCTAAACAGTTCAACAAATATAAGTCCCCCTTAAAACAAACTTGAATATCTCAATGATTCCTTCTCCAATTTTTATGAAAGTTGGACTGAATTATAGGCCTGTATATTGACCCTAAATGTGTGTTTTAGTAGTTTAGCGGCATTATTTCTGGCTATGCAAATTGCCTTCGAGTGAGCCTACCCCTGTTTTCAAAAAATCTGTGACTTTAGCAATTCATATGAATAATTTGACCAAGTGGGGGGAGGGAGCCACCAGCAGGGGCATACTTCATCATGATACTGGAGAAAATTTGTTCTCCATTATATTTAGTGGACAATTGAGGACTTCTTTTCACAGTTCAGGTTACTTGGGTGACATTAGAAATAATTTGAGTGGAGTTTGAGCACCTTTTGGATTTTTTTTTTTTGTAAGAACACTCAGGTTCTGCTGGTATAGACAATACTAAAGCAATCAAGCTACAATTTAAAACGCATAATTTCAATATGCAGGCCTACAAATATGATTACTTTTGTGGAACTCGGAAGACAGGTCTTTGAGATATTGAAGTTTTTGTAAAGGGGGACTTATTAAAATTGTTGAAACGTTTATATAAACCATGGCACTATGCTTAACAGAAAGGCTGTTGATAAGCTTTGTGAATGGGTTTTGGTTATTTCATGTCCTTGCAGTGAAGGAAAAATAGCATTGTGAAACTGCAAGAGCAGCTGTCTCGTTTTTGCTTCGGAGATGATAGAGTTGTTTTTTAGCTCAAAAGCCGTGTGCCAAAAATGCTAATTTATATCAAATGGCTGCTTTAAATAGCCACAAATTCACCTCTAAGGCAAAAATAGATGGAAATCCCATGCACATGATGTTGGGTACATTCGTTTCGCTGCTCCAAAGTGCTCCCTGGAGTAGAGTAGTAACTGTAAAATGCGGAACAGATGTTTCGGCAGTGGGGCAGCCAGTCTATTGGTTCAAGTCTTGGGAAAACACTATTCAGTCTAAGTGCAGACCATGTGGACCAACTGGATAACAGGTCCATAGTGATTTTGCAATAAATTATCAGATAAATTAATTAATTAAGGAAAAAGACAACTTTTTTTTCAATAAATACGGTAGACTGCTGTGTCCTGGTCTGTAGACTGTATCTAAAGAGAATTATTAATTGGGACATGCATACATTTATTTCAATTTATAAAAAATGACCAAGGGACAGGGGGACATAAAACTCAATTCAACTATATAGGCCTATAATGGAATGATTTGTCAGCATCCTGGTCTTCTTCTTCTTCCTCTTGGAGGTTCCTCCTCTTGCTTTCAGGAGCACCCTTGCATGTCAAGGTTTGTTTCAAGGTTTGTTTAGCACATGATAACAGTTACTGTTCAATTAAGTATTAATAAAAGTGAACTGAGCCATACTAAGCTGGTCTTAATTTTAGGCTGCATTCTGGCCTGCACTTTATTCTGGTCTGCATTTTGTCTGCACTCTGGTCTGCTAGTCTTCTGGTCTACACTTTATTCTACACTTTATTCTACAGTTTATTCTACAGTTTATTCTACAATTTATTCTACACTTTATTCTACACTTTATTCTGCACTTTATTCTGCAATTTATTCTGCAATTTATTCTGCACTTTAAATAATTATTCTACACTTCATTCTACACTTAATTCTACACTTTATTCTACACTTTAAATAATTATTCTACACTTTCTTCTACACTTTATTCTACACTTTATTCTACACTTTATTCTGCACTTTATTCTACACTTTATTCTGCACTTTATTCTGCACTCTGGTCTGTACTCTGGTCTACATAGACCCCAAAGTCAGTCAGATTTGAAACCCTGACTTGCCTGAAAGAAGTTCAACTGACTAGTCGACTCAGCTACTCTCAGACAGACTTCACTTGACTTTCACTAACTTCAGCTGACTTCCGGCACCCCTGTATACATGTAATTAGACCAAGAGCAAAGTACATTTGAAGCGCTCAAATTATTAAAATTGCCAAATGCATTCGGATTGTACTGCAAAATTGCCTATACTTTATACAAGGGAAGCATAATTTAAATAATTTGAGCTTCAAATGTACTCCTTTTTGTGCTGGGTAGTTTTTAATGAAAATATAAAATACATTTTTACAATATATTATAGCTCAAGATTTCTACCAATACCTGCTAGCCATTTTGTTTCTCACTGGATTATTTGATTTTCTATCAAGTTGGCTAACAGAGACGATTATAGAACAAAATAATGATAACTGAACAACTTTTGTTTTTGTGATTATAGGCTATATATTTTATTTGTGAAGCATTAGTGTTAATAAATAGCGTTTTTGACATAGGTAATCGGCGTTTAATTTGGTTAAGCAAAATCGCCGTTTTGGTAATGTCAAATAGCACATGGAACGGTTTCCTAGAATGTCTGTCATTCGAGCCTGACCAGAAGGACCCAGAGCCTCATTCAATGACTCACATCACCGTTAACACTGAATAGGCTCCAATGTACTACTTATGCAGCAAATTATGGAAAGACATGAGTCACCCCCCCTTCTCTTTGCACTCTACAGAGTGCCAACCTCTTGTTAAATAGATCTATATAATTGTCATGTTACACTATTAAAATTGAAGCTATTGAATACCAAATATGATTGAAATATCTGTGTAATAGCTTTCAAAACACTTGTAACGCAACCCAGTTGTGTTATATTTCATTCTGAACAGTTCAATCTAGTCTATCCATTTTGAAGATATTGTGAAAAACAAAAAAGTATGTCCGATCAAATTTAATGTCTCTTGAAAAACCACATTTAGCCCAGAGCTAGCCGTCAGTTATGCAGAAAACTGGCTTGAAAATGAGCGGGACTTTCTAAAATGTGGTCTGCCATTTGTGTGGCAGCGGTGGTTGCTTAACTGTGGTCATATTCATCAATTTATTGCTGTCCCGCCGTCCCGAGCCTTCGTATCAAGCATTTACACCAGCCCCGGAGTAGAAACGTCACTTCCGGAGTAGTTGGAGTAGACCCAATCGAATGTACCCGTTGTGTCATCATATTTCTGATTTGTGACAAACATCCACTTTCAAAACTGCCTCTGTAATTGTTGTGTGCAAGAGGGACACTTAAATTAGTCACTGAAGGCTTTTGCGTTTTTAACTGCTGATTGTTTTAGTCAGACTGAACATGATGCACTATGGCCCGCACTTTATTGCAGTACCCTGTGTATTTGCTTGACACAAATATTTAAACAACTGAGTGAACAACTCTATAATATCCAATTAGTTCTTCTCAACCAGTCACCAAGTGTCAAGTTATCATGATGCACTGTAACTGTAAATCTGTATAGGCGAAGAAAAACATGCCAAGCAACTCTGCGAAGTCCAAGTGGATAGTGAATCTATATCATGTATAGTGACATTGAACAACTTGCAATTTGAAATAAATCATCAAAAACATTAAAAAGTTATACCAGCAACTCAAGGAACTTGGTCTGAATGTGCTTACTCAGCGAGAGAAAAAGTGCTGTTACCATCTATAGCCATCTAATAAATTAAAGGTTATGCTTCACAGAAATGTTTCCCCTACCTTATTCTTCCGCAAAGAAAGTAATCACCAGCTGCAAATTGCCAATCGACTTCAAGGCTGTTACAGATTTCAGACAGAGTGCTTTCTCTGCGGATAGTTATGCAAGTGATTTTGGCTTTCTTTTATGGCTACTTGAACTGAATTTTGTATCATCTGGCTTCCACTTTCAACATGATATAATTTTTGGAATGAAGACCTATAGGAGTATAGAGATAAAAAGAACAAATAGTTTGAAGGGACACTAAATCTTTCATGCTGATGATAGTTTATCAACATCATTCTGTCTTCTTTATATTCCAAGAGGTTACCTAAAATTTAAATTATAAAAACATCTGTGTTCACAAATTCAAAAAGGAATACAGAGATATGAAAATAAAATACTGAAAGTTATGGAAACATTTAATTTGGCAATAATGATCAAAAACTAGACCTCTGCAAAGCTGGTTCTTGCTTCTCACAATGTAGCCGTGTCTTCATTCAGTCCAAATTATTCTACAAAGTTCATAAATACATGACATAAAATCTCAGCAATCCATCCATTCATCCTAAAATAGGCTATATATGAAATATATTTGGGACCCATCAAGAAAACCAACAATTGATATGAGAGATGCTTGTTGGTCTACGTTCCGGGTTTTCCGAGTAGTAGGCTATGCTGTGAAGGTGCTATGCCTCATACTGAAAGCAATAGTTTCTCATGTTTTTGTCTTGATATTCTCATGGTTGTGTAAACAATAGCATATGAATCTGATAATAACCTCCAGGCAAAACAAATTACAAATCTTTTACGTCTGTAAACAGAAATCATCAATGTGGTTGTAACATTGAAATCCCACACATTGTAAACATTGTAAATGCTTGCATGGTATTGAGTCTGTTTTGACTGTGCATACCATTGAATATGTCAGTGACATTGCTAAATCAATTGAATACAGTTGCTGTAAAATAATTATGTGCATATTATTTTCTTTATTACCAGATGAATTACAAACATAATTTAGAGTTTCTTATAACTTATACACTGAAGGAATTGTCAATGGGACAGTTGTAATAATTGATGTAGAACTGATTGAAATTTCGCTGTGTGAGTAACCGTTCCTGAACAAGGCAAAACAAAATACAGAATGTGAGAGAAAGAAGTAGAGCCTGTTAAAACAAAAATTATAATTGATTATGTCATTGACTTTTTTCTTACACAGAAGAGAAATTTACCCCATATCTCTCGTAATCACAGTTGCAATTGTGTGAAAAATGTCATGGGGAACTGGTTGTTTATGCCTCATAGGCTTGCATCGATAACAGTTGACTCTTAGGGACCGTTCAGAATTTATGACTGGGGGGGTGGGAGTTTTGGCCAAGGGAGTACTAACTTTTCACACGTGTTTCAAGGGGGGCTATTAATTTTTGACAACACTTCCAAGGGGGGTTAAGAAATTTTAACAAAGAAAAAATGTAAAAAAACACGCATAAACTCATTTTATTTGGACTTTTTTACACGCAAAAGTCCGCGAAATGATGGGAATATGTACGCATGGCCCTGTATAAGAGTATATATGTGTATAATACTGTATATATATATGTGTGAATTGCTTTGCATGTCGAGGGGGGGTACTAGAAATACGCATGAAACCTAAGGGTGGGGTACTAAAAAATCCACATGAAACTCAAATGTGGGGGTATCAATTTTTGACGGGAAGTTCCGGCAAAACTCCCACCCCCCCCAGTCATAAATTCTGAACGGTCCCTTAGAATATTTCAGTCTTCCAAGAAACTGCCTTGACTTGCTCAATATCTGGCAAAATATCACAAGATTTCACAGCATATGAACCACATTATTTCTCTATTGCCTAGGCTGGTCCTAGGCACCATAGTGTTTGGTAAGTAACAAACATTACATGTCATTAGACTTTCATGATTAAGAGGAGGCCTTCTACAATTATTATTATTATTAGGCCTTCTACAATTATTATTAATAGTGATATATGAGACTTAACAGCCTGCCATAACAGAATTTTAGTGTAAGAATCAGATGCATATAATCCCTTTGTTTTCGCCAACAACTGAAAATTATATCTTTAATGTGCTATGGAACACATCATCAGTATCAAGATACATGAATTCATTGCAATACTTTACATTCTGTCTTCAGAAGTTCATAAGTAAATAAAAAGGTGTAATTCATGTAATTCCTGGAATATAAACCAAAAACAAATCCCGACACCTATCAATTATAAATGAGACCATTAGTATACTGTATGAGAATGTCAGGTCCCTAAGGGACAGATTCGTAATGTACATTGTGGTATGTTGCACGTACAGTCAATCTGCTAAGTAATACCAATCAGTCATAATTTAACAACAGCAAACACAGACAAAAGCTATTATGCATCATTTACTGAAAGATACAGCACAAGTTTTGTTGTGACAATCTATATTTTTATAAAATACATTTTTTAACCCTCCTGTAATCTTTCTCTAAAAGATTGTTTATGACCTTGAAAATTTAACCTGCGGTCCTGCATGTATATACCTTCCTTGACCAAATGGCCTGCTCAGAATTTCTGAATGGCCTCCAGAAGCCCACTCAGACTAACTTCATGTTTACAAACTGCCTACAAACAATTTTTGGACAGTGAATAGCTTTGTGAATGCTGGCATATGCATAATGGATGATGTCATTACATACATCACTGTGTATATGTCATACAAGATGTTGTTAGTCAGAATAAGTTGTGCACATTTTTGTTATACAGTGTCACCATCATGTGACAACTAAGGATCTGGAATCTACATTAACAGATCAATACCAGACAACATCAGCTGCTGACCAACTAAGAAAATCATCAAGAAGAGGCCATCAAACCTGATGGTTTACTGCCTTAACCTTTCTACAGTTTTACCGTTTTACAGTTCTACAGTTCTACAGTGTATCTTCCCCCTTGTTAGCCATTCTGTCCTGTTCTCTGCTAATTTCTACTGGAATAAACATTACAGGAAACATTAGCCATGGTAATCAGATCTTCTCTGCAATGTCTCTTCGCCCTTAATTTCTGGCCAATTAAATTACTCAGGGAATAAAGTATTCCTTCTGATTGCAACTTCTTGGTGAATACATGCATGTTTGCAGGTCAACGATAATGCTAAGATTGGAAAAATAGGACAGGATATATAGAAAAGATAAGATAAGATGAGATTTCAGAGATAAAGCAATTTTATCATGACACCACTCATTTAAAATAGCTACCTTATCTGAGGAATAATAAAATAAGAAAAATGAAGGTTTCAACTGGATGTTGGTAAAATGGAAAATTACAATTTGAATGTTCATTGAATGGGTATTACAGTGTACACAGTGGTCCTGTGTATAAGTAAAAGTATGTGAGTCTACAATTATCTATCTACCCATCTCCTCATCTATGATTCTATGTATCTATGTGTCTATCTGTATATATCTATCTATCTATTTTCTATCTATCTATCTGTGTAGACAGTTATGTGTCTGTGCAATTTCATCTACATTGTATGTAAACATTCAGTCCGTTCGTAAGTCAAAGCACTTGATGCTTGCACCTGAATATATTGGAGTGCTGTGTTATATACATATTATATACTACATGTAGCAAAATACTGCATTGTAAAAGCAAATTATATGCAGCAATGTTCACATGCAAACCAAACATCCACAAGAACCATAACATAATGATGCATAAGGCTCTTTCACTTGTATTTTGTACTGGGCATCCATCTACCTTCATAAGGACAACAATGTTGTATATTGTGGAAAAGTAGAAACTGGGACAGATGGACATGTTCCATTTTAGCTGGGCAGTTATACACTATCTCCAGGGAAACTTGTTACCATCGCTGGGTCTGTAGGGATGGTGTGAATGTGTGCATTGCAGATTAGGATGGCATGGGCATTCAATCATACTCTCTTCAATATGATTGATTTGGTCACAATGCATTATTGCGTTTTGAGCAATTTCAATGATTTGGCAATATTGCTCTATGTGTAATTGTCGCGATGGGAAAAAAAATCACAAAGAGAAATGTATTCATCGATATAATCAAAACAAATAGGGAACTTTAAATAATTATATACTTTCTGTGATCTTATAGCAGTATAGTTGCTCAAAATGAAGGAGTACTCATCAAGTTAGACACCTCCTCAATCTGTGCCTCCAACTCCTTCTCATCCAACTCCTTGTCCGCAAACTCCGTCACTTCCTCCCACTCCACATCCTACTCCTTTTATTTCCCATTGTTTCTTTTTGTCTCCTGGTACATGCTCTTTGTACATCAGCCAAACAAGTCAAGGTCGAGCCTTATTGGGTTAATTGTTCTTTATATACCTGTTGTGCTCACAATACAAAGGCAGTTAAGTGGCTATAATGTAGATTGAGTGTACACAGTAAATTACATCAAATGCTTTTTATGCATAGCTGCACCTTGTCCAAGATATCTTCACGGCCTTATTTTCCTGATACCAACCGGATTTTGTATTGCTGACACAGCTTTATGGTATTGCTCAATATCTTGCATACTTGGCAAATGGTTATGGCTTGTTTAAGCACTTTTTGGAAATTGGGATGTGAGCATGGATTACGTTTTATGCAAGAGATACAGAGGTCAGACATGAGCATTAGAATTGCCAATAGGAGAGCATAGGATATGAGTGATGCAGTGCAATCCCCTCGTATGCAATTCTATGCATGCATACTATCTCAGTTGGATGATGCATAGTCCAGCCTGTTCAGGATGCATCTGTTCCACTGGAACCCATCTGGGGGATTTAGAGGGAGTGACCCCCCTGACTAAGAGGGCAAGGGGTGTTGGAGGGGGCAATAATAGTGCGACTGATCAAGCCTGATTCTATTTTGCATGGGCAGTGATGCACTGACGTTGAATGCACTGAGGGTGTTGCATTGCATATTGATCCCAGGACGCACAGCAGCACAGGACACAGCCTGGGATAGTAGCCAGCTCAGAAAACATTCATTACATACAGAGCAAGCAAGCAAGGCAGCAATTGAGCTCAGCACTGCAGTCTATTGCACAGTGTACTCCAGTGGGGCTGCTGATTTACTCTGGGACTCCTGTTACCGGCTGTTTGGGATGTGAGGGGAGTGGAGCAGCTTCACTATGGAATAGTCGGTCTATCCCTGAGGTACTCTTTTTTGTCTTTTTTCTTGTCAAACATATTGTTTGGCCACCGGGCGGCACCTGCCATGGCCACTATGAATTACTGTGTATATAAAGCACTGCAGGGGGGTGATGGTCTAGCACCCTCCCTTTGAGTTTGACTTAACCCATGGATACACTGCAATACACTGTTGCATCAGGATGCAGGGGAAACAGCTGCAGTAACTAGGGAAGCTCCATCTACTGCAGCCTGCAGGTGATGGGTATGGGGAGCGGTAAACATTGCCTGCAAGTTGCTGCAGTACCTGCAGGGGTGCAGTGGCCCTCAAAATGCTGCTGATGATGTTGTCGTGACTGTCTGTGATGGTGCTGATATCATGATTATGGAATTATAACACACAGGATGGCTTAGACTTCACAAATTACCTTGCACACATACATATCAAAGGGAAGCCAGGGAAATGCTAGTCTTCCTCCATGGCTCTCTTCTTGAGTCACAAGCCAAGGGCAGGTAGGCCTACGTGTTCAATCTGCAGTGCTTTATACCTCCTCCGAGTCCTCCCTCCATCAATTAGATCTCGAACTTCACTTGCTTTGGCTTTTATGGAATCCCTGCCTTTTGTTCTTCTGCTCAATTATCTTGGAAGTTCTGTCAAATTCCACCTTCCTTTGCAATTATATTCCCTTCAAATTACTGTTGAGCATGATCCCTGTCCAATTTTTTTAAGTGTACATGCTGTGTTTCTGTTTACATGCACTACACTTTTCATTTAGATGTTTCTGACAACCCATTGATCATCAGTTTAATGGTTTTTCATGGAATTTTGCTTGCATCCCATACTCTATCAGCCCACCTATATATTTTATAAGCACTGCTGCTTGGCTCTATGGCTTTCTTGTTCTTGATGTCTTAGATTATAAGATATTATGCATTGTGGTTTCAAACATCAAATATTTGCTGAAAGGCAATCTCTTCTAAGCTCAATAGATAAGAAGCTTTTTGTCTCAATTTCATGACATGCGAAACTCTTCTGGCGAATAGACTTGTGAATTGTGATGGTAATTTGGATACATGCTAGGGATTCAGAAGGCATGTGACATTGAAATATATTCTGCAATCCCCTCACATTCACATTACTCACAATTTGACTTTTACATAGAAGCTTTGTGTCCCGCATTCATGACAATTAAGGCAATTTGAATGATATGGAAGGCAAGCCCGAAGCCAATTAGGGCTTTTGTGTTGGCTTATTTTCCAAACTTCGATTTCTCTCTTATACATATATATGTTTATCTGTTATGAAGGTTGGCTACCAAGCAAATGATGACACTTAGGATTTGGCCTAATTCAAATGCTTTAGTAGTGGACATGAAAATTGGAAGAAACCTACTTTTATACCCGTTTGTAACTCTGTTTCAGAGTTTCAAAGAAATAAAAAGGGAAGAGATGAAATTGATGGCAGCAGGATTTCAGAACTTTCTCTGTGTGCATTGGTCTCATCCCTTTCCATTTAATGTTAGTTGCCATTTTCCACAATCCTCATTGCAAGGCCACACATCAAATGCTGGTTAAGTGATTGCATGACATCCCTTGAAGTGGCAGATGGATAGGGTCTTGATATTTCCCTGGCATTTGTGAAATGGTGCAAGAAATAACAGGAACACCAAAACTACAAAAACAAGTCCCAAGTTTTGTGTTTGGCTGTGGGAATTGGAACTATAGTGATGTTTCTTATTCTCACGTGATTCTGGGCCCGAACGAAACCCAAATGCTAATAAATTGCTATAAAATAAAAATTTGCTCTTTTGAACATGATTTGCCTTTTTACTTATGAAACAAAGGGATAAAAATCAGACTGCATTGATTGGTGATGAAGAGATGAATAAAATAAATCAATTCAGTGTCGAAATGTTTCAGAAGACTCATTTTGCGCTCTTGAATCCTTTGGAATGCCTGCGGTTGAACATTTTAGTGTTGAAAAGTGAAATGTCTGGAAGGTGGGATCACTGGGATGTCAGAAGGATGGCTCAGGTTTGAGTGCTGGAAGGTGGGAAGCCTGGAAGGTGGAATGCCTGGAAGGTCGGAAACCTGGAGGATGGGAAGCAAAGGTTTGCCTTAATGAGGCTTCATAGACAAAGAAGGACGAAGCCATACTTGTTCTGATTGAAAGTTCTAAATGCAGCTTGAAAATCCACCTCCCCAATGCAGAAAGTGTAATTGCCACAATTGAATTGCTGAATCTTGTCTGCTCCCAGCGCAAGTTATGTCTCCGTTTCAAGCCTTGCAAAAGTTTCTGCCAATTAGACTCACATTTCTGTACTTGCTTCCTGATCTGAAGAGAGTTTCTGGGAAATTAGATGTCTGGATTGAAATGTCATGCAGATAAATATCACCAGCAACATCATTGATAGCACAGAGGAATATTCCTCTGCTACATAGCATCTTTGAACTTCCACTTACAGAAGCAATCTTTATGCATTAAACTTTATCAGAACACTGTTTGTACAGATATTTATTATCTAAATTGGTGCAAGCGATTTGGTTCAGAATTGTTTTGGCACCCTAATAGAGTCTTGTTTCTAATATACAACTTTTTGACTGAACTTATGTTTTCTGGACAGAAAGTAGGTTACATTTGGTAAGCTGAATCCAAAAGTGACCTACTTTTTTTACTGAAGAAATATAGGGACCTGGTACCTTTGATTCTGGCTTTGAATATACCAATGACAAGCAGCATAGGTCTGTGTTTGGCTTGAGCCTGTGAGTAATCTGAACATTTCACAATTATGGTAGTTTAATTATACATCCTCTTTGGGGAGGATCTTGAAAACAGGCCTGGCAGTCCAAATCAGTTGCGGACATCATAATGAAGGAAACCCTGTCTTCTTTACCTTACGTTTCTTGCGAAACCCCTCTCCCAAGTATGTATGTATGTATATAGATTTACTTAAAGGAAACCAGAGAAGCTATCAAATTAAACTTGTAACAAACAGAGTGATACTTAAAAAATAAAGATACAGATATAGTAAATAAATCTAAAGTACAATGTCTTGAACATTTGTAAACTATACTAAACCGTACAAATGTAAGCAATGAAATAAAAGGTTGTTAGAAATATGTAGAACTTCATGCATTTGTCTAAATATGAATGGTCCACGGCCATTGATCTGATCCTAGAAATTCTGGATTACAAGCAGTGAAATAGGTGGTCTTATTTCGAAGTTTATTTTTTGCAGCTCTGCCTGTTTGGCAATTTGAACATGAACACTTAATAGCTCCTGTATCGATCACCTGAATAATTGGCTGAATGGCAAATGATGCAAATTTTAGAGAATTATGGACGTCTAAAGACTTGACAGTTGACATCCCAAAAAATTACCCTTGATGGCTTTAATTATAAAAGATGAACTGGAGAAGGAAGCTGGTTGTATGCATACTGATGGAATTTAGAAATCGTGAGAAACGGTATAAAACTATTTTCAAAATCATTCCTGGAAAGTCCCTCACATAAAGTTGATGCTGAACTTGCTTTGGCAGTGTGTGATTTCGGGAAATCCCTATGAAATATAAAGAAGGCAATTGCTCTCATTTAGATTGGAAGGCATTGAGCAATGTCGGCCTGAGATCCAAGAAGGAAAAATAAATTGGAACACATACATTTTACATATGGTCTTGATTAAATATAGCTTAATCCGTTTAACTGACAAGCCTAAACTTAAGGAATGCATTAATGCACTTCATCTGCTACACATTATTGAGATGAAGGAGTTATGGCGTTATGATCCTGGATCAGTCTAATCTATCTAAATAAATTTGGGAAATAGTAAGTAGGGGAGACCGGGGCTGGTTGTCACAGGGGCAGGTTGTCACACTGTGTCGAACTTAAATATGCTACAATTTCTATTTAAGGCATGCAGGAGCACTGCAAATAGATATGAATGTTAAAAGAGGAGTGACTTAAACCTATCTGATCAATATATATCTATATCATTCGAAATCTTGACATCTTATGGGACATTCTTTTTTATTCAGCACTCGGGGCAGGTTGTCACACTTTCGGGGCAGGTTGTCACACTCTCGGGGCAGGTTGTCACACTTTTGGTTGAGAGCTCGGACACAGGAAGTGGGACTCCGTAAGGCAGATTTTGACTAAAACAAGTTATTTTTGACATATGAGGAATCCTCTGCTTGTCCAGTGCAGACCTCAACAAACTCGCTACTCTGTACAAGGGAGCTACAAATGAAAGCTTACCAAGCAGCCGAAAAGCATTCTGATCAGGAGGAGGAAATTCACAATTTTTTAATGAAAATTTCGTCATAAATTTGAAATCGATTTACTTTGACACTATGCCATATCTGCATACATCTTTAGTCATAAATAGCATGTATAAATTACCAATTTATATTTGTGATAGTTTTTTTGGTTTAAAAGACTGGTCCTAATGGGTAACAACCAGCTCCAAAAAGTGTGACAACCTGCCCCGTCTTTTTGTGACAACCTGCCCCGACTGATGAAAATGCAAAAAACGGGCGACCAAGGCTGTTCTTATCATATTTTTCACTATTTCTTCCTATCATTTATTTAAAGATTTGTTTACATGGTATGTGTATAAACTTTACCTTTTTCAACAACTATTTGTTAATGAGTAGGATGACATGCAAGTTGCGGGTAAAAATTTACTTTTTGTGTCCGGAAATTTTTAATAGACCGTGTGCCTACCAAACTCTCTTCCAGGGGTCAAGATTTTTCAAAAATACTCCAGTGGGTTATAAAAGCAGTATACAATGATTGGTTGAGTTGTGTAACTCCATAGTTCAATGCAATAAAAAGTGTGACAACCTGCCCCTGTGACAACCAGCCCCGGTCTCCCCTACCAGAGTAAGTTAATTTTAAACATGATATCTGACCTGATTTGAACTGGAGCCCTTGTGAACCAATATCTCAAGGAGGAGGCACTTCTGTCTGCAGCACAAGAATCTTCTAAAGTTTTCTGATTCATTCTGGACAGTCATTTCTCAAAAGGACACAATTAACTGTTGCTGAGCTCCTGGCCAAAGCCCCAGCAACTCATAGACTCTCGAACTGTTTAACTAATGGCTGATCTTCATTGACCTGCATGTATTGTAGTATTTTTAAGATTTCGAAGACATTCAATAAAAACATGAAGACATGTTCTTAAATAGATGCTTTAGTGAGTGGTTTTTGTCTATTTGATGGCCTGTGTTATATCCCCACCACAATCATTTCAATGAAACACACACAATAACCCATGCAGATTGACCACCGCTTTGTGCAAAGCCAACGTGGACAATATTGGAATGGTCCTGCTGTGCACTTGGATGATTGCCTTGTTGTACAGCTCACTTTTCATGAATACAGTTGATAAGTGAACTAACTACTTTATAAATTCAGTGTTTGTGCAATGGAAACTACTGAACCTGCAGGATGTGAACACCCAACTTCCACATTGTTTACTTGTCATGAATCTGCCTGACTCGGGATTCAGGAACTGAAACATTGTTTTTGAGAAGTAAATTTAGAATTTAGATCTCATGGGATAAGAGTATGGTATTATTGTAATGACTCATAAAATACTTCTTGGTAATTCTCCAATACATTCACCAAGATTCAGATGGATCAACAAAAACATCTTGAAGTCAAATTTCGAATTCTTTATCAACCCTTTGGCAAGTTATTAACATGGTCCATCGGACCCCATGGGATGGTTGGGGACCGATGGGCCACCATCTTTCATGACAGAAAATTTGTTTTCTGATCTTTCTCCCTCAGTTGATCTTGGTGAATCTTATATCATTTCACAGAGAATTGCACTGGCTAAAAAGGTGCACCTGTATCTGAAGCAGATTTGCCTCCATGGTCAATAATTCGTAAAGCGGCTCATCGGTCCCACTCTCCCCTATATATTATTGCTAACATGGATATATATTTTATTTTACAATTTGTATTATGGGCAATTCTGTAAAGTCCGATTTACAGATTTGACACTTTAGCAGCTTGTGTAGCCCTACCACCATACCTTAGCTATTTTACTGTTATCCTGACATGAGGCCAGGTAATAGGGGTATCAGACAACAGTAGCTGAACTACATCAAAATATATAGCGTTTCGGACGTACATCACACGATGTACGTCCGAAACACTGATATTTTGATGTAGCTCAGCTCCTGTTGCACTTGGAGCTTTGGTTGGTGGCTTGTCTGATACCCCTATTACCTGGCCTCATCCCTATATAACAATGAAATAGCTGAGATATAATGGTAGGGCTACACAAGCTGCTAGAATGCCAAATCTGTAAATCTGAGTTTTTCGGAATTGCCCTTATTATACAGGACAACATTTTGTAAAACAGATTGTATCTGAAACTGTCATTTTCCTGAATTAATATATGGATTATTATTATCCCTATGCTGTAAAACCTATAGAAAAAAAGACAGAAAGAAAGATATGGTAAGTGCAGCCATATTAGCCCAGTTCTGGGTGCTCACAAGGATTGATTGATGACATGAATGTGGGAGAAAGAGCAGGATCTGTCAACATGCTACACATACTCCCATGTGAGGGGGCCTATCCCAGTACAGACACTAATACATGGGGCCACTAATTTAATGCCTCATCTGAATGACGACCAACCCCAGTTGGCGAAAACAACTGAAAAGTTTGTGTTCGCCAACTGAGGTTCAAATCTATCGAGGCAAAAACCTTCAGTGGAACAGGCAGGCTATGGAAGATGATGGAACCTATGGTTTAGCCTTTGGGGTAAACTAAAATTGTGATTTGATCAGTTTGTTTGATATTATAGCCAAGGGTGCAAATTAATTATTTATTTAGTATAAGCTTCTCAATAAAATGGAGATGACCAAGTCAGCTATTATTTCTACATGTAATTCCAATGCATTTGGCAAGTATCAGGGGAAGTTATTTAACTTCATTGATGCCAAGCATATGATTATGACCTGGAAACCCAGTGAGCAAACATCTCAAGAGGGAAGTTCATACATTTCTGGCTTCAGCTGGTCATTTCCAACTAAGCGTCCTGCTAATCCAGTTTCTCAGCAACTGGCTCATTAACTTTTCTATTATGTTGGACAACCGCATTCTGTCTTTGGTATTTTGACGCGGGTTGCTAAGTCCCATTCAGTCAGCATAACAGCATGTGTCTGGCTTTCATGAGGTAGCTTCAAGGTCAGATGAGAATTAAAATGTTATTTTTAACTTTTAGCTGAGCTTACTTCTAGAATGTTATTGCATTTACCATGTGCCTTAAGACCTGTTGAGTAAATGACATGGCAAGCCTGAGAGACCTGCCCAGAAGTTTGTGAATTCATCCTGGATGGATTGTTCTGTTCATTGTTCGTTTCAGTTGCAGATGAATAAAACATTGACCTGGCGACTACTTGCTCATTATTAAATGGATGCTTTGTTGAAATCCGTTGTCTGTTTGATGGCCTGCTGAATTGTGCTATGTTCTACACCACAAGCATTTCAATGAAACACACACAATAACCCGCAGTGACCACTGCTTTGTGAGGACAATATTAGAATGCTCCTGGTGTGCACTTGAATGATTGCTACATTGTACGGCTTACTACTGATGAATACACAGTTAATAAGTCAGCTCCCTGTTGTTAGCACGCCAAGTGACTAGCAGCTGATGAGTTCAGTTAAAGTGCAATGTTGGCAGTTTGAAAAACAAAGTTCAGAAACTGATCTGAAAGTGACTCCATGCATTTTGCATGGGCATCAACCTCCCAAGAGCCTAAACTTTAAAGTTTCCTTTTGTTTCTAAACTCTCTGAGAATGTCAGCAGGCTTGTAGCACGGGTGTGTACATTCGCCTTTGGTGTGCTTCTATAGCTTATAATGTGTTTGAATATTCATCTTTATTTCTTGAAAATTGCATCAGTTGATAGCTTGTTTAATAACGGTCAATTTGATATATAGTTTGTTGAGGGTCCTATTGTTCTTTGGATCCAACTTGGCAATTTAGAGTAAAAAACAGGGGAAATTTTACATTTTATAGGGACACGCCGCTAAAAGGGGGTCAAAGAAGTGACAGGGAAATATTTCCAAGCAGTGCCAGCTACTTGGAATTACTCACAATAAAACAGAAATACATGCTAGTCTACGAGGAAAAGCAATGACGAAGAAGGTGCATATATCTGGTGTAAAAACATCTCTATGTTTATCCTTTCATTGATTAAAATTTTTAAAAAGTTTTAAAAATCAACTATATATGTTGCCAAATGAAAATAAGTTGTTTTGGAGGACTGTTTAGATGCTGTTTTGAAAGAGCCATATGGTGTATAGCAAAACTATGTCATCAGTACACTTATTCGCTTTGGAGATCACCCCATCACCATAGCCTTTCTTGACTGCAGCCAAATGTTACAGAGTATGGTTATTTCGTACACGGCTGTGAAAAACTCCCTTAAACCTGGTTCATTAAGGTTTTTTCCTCATAAAATGATCAAATATTATAAGATTAGAATGTTTCTGCAGTATGGTGAACCTGTTTTAAGTTAAATTGAACTTGCTTCCAGATTGGAACATCAAAACTGGACAAGCTCCTGAGCAGCAGCACTTATAAGGGAGCAATTAATTTGGTTGCCAACTGAACAATTTTCTCTGATAAAGAGAGACATCAAATGGCAACCAAGATTCAGGAGACACATCTTGAGGAAATTGCCCAGTTTGGGTGAATTATCATAATTGCCTCAATTTCTGCGACCGAACAATACGTGAGACGCCAGCCACCGGATTCCTTGTGGGTCAACAGTAATTACCCAGCAGATTGCAAAGCAAGTCTGTTATCACTAGAATCGAATTACGGCTTTAATTGATATATGTTAAGATCTGTTGACCTTTTCACTTACCATGATAATTCAAGACCTTGAAAGGTCACATAAGTACCTGGTTTTGGTTTCTTCCTCTAGAGCTCTCAATCTTATATTTTGTAGCCTGTACTTTAGTGGTTATCTGTTTGCTGAGTAGCATCATCACATACATTATCTGCAAAATATCAAGTTTCCTCTTTTTTTACTTTTGATGATAATTATGAACAAAGCACTTTCTGCCCTGGGTTTGGGCGTTTTGAAGCTTAGAAATGATTCAGCCAGAGCTTGGGAATAGGGCAATTATAATTTTTGGTGTTATTAATATCACTTTTTATTCTCAGGAATATTTCATACTTTTCATATCATAGACAGATTAAAAAACGAGAGAAGACGGTCTAAATGTGCAGATGTGTGATCGCTACTTTGCTTGCCTTTTTCCCATTCAGATAATATAAAGTATATTTATTGAAACACCTCCTGTGTCTTTGGTGAATGCAATTAAAGTACAGACACAATGTGAATGTCTTCCATTGAATCCAGAGTGAAACTTGAAATTCCTGCAAATGGCATAAATTGAGTTACAAAATGTCAACTGGATATTCAAGTGTCTTTTTTATTGAAGATTTTTGTTAACATTTTCCAACATCACATAGAATTGTACTTGGTACCTGCATCAACAATGTTGTGGTCGTGCAACTCTTCCTCCGAATAAAGCAAATCTAAATTTGTGAATATCAGCGAAGAAAGTTCTTATGCGGCCAACATGTGGTGTCGGATCATCTGTAGTGTGAACTTGGCTGAGCCTCTGAAACATACACCATGGTATAAAAGCACAAAGACAAACATGATATACAGCTAAAAGGATGGCTGACCTTTCTCTCAGTAGTCTCCCGGTCAGTGCAATTCTCATTGAATTCTTTTTTCATTATTACTGTATTGATAATTTATTTAACCTTTAGTATCGTTGACTATGTAACGGAGCAGCAAAATTGATAGCACAGTGTGGACATTGCCTATTTTTTGGTCCAGCTTCAATTTTTTGTGCTCTCAAATCTACACAATCTTCTGGTCTAAGCCCCTCAATTGTTACTCCAAAGAATGGGATAATTTGTGAAAGCACTTTTCTAAATTATGGAGCAATGACAATGCTTGATCAATAGGAGAGGTTAATCCAAACAAATCATTTAAAATTGCTTCTTGAATTGCGAGAATTGGATAAATTACCTGAATATTAGAGGTGACCTTATAAATTGACTTTATAAATGGAATTTATGCAATACTCCTACCATTAAATATTTTCATTTTATCCTCCTGCAATTCAGAAAACAACAAAGGGATTTGCCTTAAAGCTCTCGGAATATGAGAACAACCGTCACATGCAGTGGTTTAATATTGTTTGCAGTGGCTTGATATTGTTGTCAGCCCTGCATTTGTCCGGCTGCGCAGTGCATTATCTTGTGCAAATGGTGCGGCCGGTTCACCGTGGTAACAAGTGTTGCAGGCAGCTGACACTCAGGTTTTTAATGCTGCTGCTAATGGCAATGGAGAGATATTACAAAAAAAGAGGTGGTGAAGGTTAGGTTATAAACCTACTTGTCAAATTTTTTTCTAAGAAATAGATAATTTCTCATGTAATTGTGATATATTTCAATGAAACTGGTTTTTCTTTCAATGGTGTTATTTTTCCTAAAATTACCCTACTCCTGCAAGACCATAGTGTTATGCCTTTGGTACAATAGTGATATTATTGTTTCATCAATTATGGCGCTTGAGAGTGGCTAATGTTGTCCCGGAAGTTGGTGTTTATAGCTGGATATTTACCTTGCTGATCAGCTGAGGCACAAGAGAGGCAGTGGCATTATCCTGATCAGCATTGAAACTAGGCCAATAATTATGCCAGACATTAGTGGACAGCATCTCACTTCCTTTCTTCCCTGAGCTGAATGGCCTTATGCTATTGCTATAATACTCCTAAAAATAATAATTATACACATGCATATTATACTGTACAAAAAGTATGAATTGGCTATGAAAAATCTAATGTAGCTAGATTACTATATAGGTGTGCAAATATTGCTAAATCATAAAAGAGCTGCCTCAACAGAATACTAAGCCTACTAATGGTTGTCACCATATGTCATGATTTTTATCTGTAGTGTTTTAAAACCAATGACTATTTATTCCTTTTTCTTGTCTTGCAGGTGTCATGGCATCCAAGCCAGAAGTGACCAAGCCGGAACACTTGACCCCTCAGGCCACCCCGGAAAAGGCTCCGCATGGCCAAGAGACCCTCACACCCACCCATGAGAGAATCACTCGCTCACCGAGCTTCCGGGGGTCACATAAACGAATGAGTCGTAGAAGCAAGACACCATCTGTAAACAGCTTGCATTGTGGGGACAGCGTTTGTCTCGGGGATGAAGCTGAATTTGATCTTGACGACACGGTCATCATCAATTGCGGGGGTGTCAGACACGAAGTCCTTCGCAAGACCCTCCAGCGACATCCAGAGACACGACTCACCAAGATCATTGAGATGAAGAAACATTACCGTGAGCAAGCCAAGGAGTTCTACTTCGATCGTGACCCTTACATTTTTGCTGCCATATTGAATTATTACAGATATGGAGAGTTGCATATGCCCTCTGACATCTGTAATGTAGTGGTTGCCAAGGAGCTGAGATACTGGGGAATAGAGGAGGACAATATGGAAGCCTGTTGTTGGCTGGAGTACAATGCAGCCTGGGACCAAATGCATATGCTGTCTCAGTTTGAGGAGAAACAGACTATTAATGTTACCATTCCTTCAAGTGAGAAGGCTAACTGTTTTCAACGAAACAGACCAAAAATTTGGCTAATGCTTGAAGACCCCTATTCATCGAAATCTGCTCAAGTAAGTGAAGTACTTTTAGTAAGTCAATTTGAAGTTCAGGTGTCTGAATATTTAACACTTTAAAAAAGTTGTTTTACTTTTAATTTCAGGTCCTGGCTTGGGTTTCACTGGCATTTGTTGTTGTGTCCATATTCTCATTTTGTGCCGAAACACATCCATTCTTCACGTATGAATTAACAGATGAGGAGTATCAGACGTACCATGGAATGTCAATAACAGGGGTACTTCGGGGTCTGCAGTTCAAATCAGACAAGACAAATAACCTGCAGGATGATCCAGGAGGGTTACTGAATACTACCTCACCCGAGATGACAACATCCGCAATCAGGGCAGAGAGGGACATTTCAGGAGATGTATCATTTCTAAACAACGATGTGAAAGATCATTTCCTCTGGCACCCCGACAGGTCACAAGGTCAGAAGAGTAATCAACATCATTCGGAAGGTCAGGGGCAATTCTCACCTCTCAGGGCGAATAATGGTGATGAGGGGAAAGACCTTGCCAGACCAGGGCAGGAAGTGCTCAATACCAAAAGAGAAGACTCAGCGTCTTTCATTCACAAAACAGGGTCAAAAGATAATGAGATGCGTCATATATCTCCTGATGGGACTAAGCAGGTCCCACACGAGGATAACAAGGGCCAAAAAGGCGTTCTGCAAGGTGATGGCATACGTGTCAAACGTGACGAACCCATAACGTCCGACACCAGAGATGACATTCTTGTAACGACTGTTGAGCCTGATTCCACTGCCATGTCACCCTCAGAAAAGCGCAAAATGTCACGTTTAACCAAGCCACATCCTGTCCTCTTTTTCATAGACATCGTTTGTTACTGTTTCTTCACCGTTGAGATTATAGTGCGCTTTGTTTTCTGTGACAACCGATTGACATTTTTCAAAGATATGTTCAATTTAGTAGACCTTGTGGCTATCTTGCCCTTTTATGTGGAGATTATTGTGAATAGCCTTTACCAGGAAGAACAGTACAAGAAATCTATCGTTGATGTGTTACTGTTCACACGTATTCTGAGAATCTTTCGTATATTCCGCCTGATTAGGAGGCACAGAGGACTACAGATCTTAGTGTACACTATACGGGCGAGTATGAAGGAGATTCTGTTGCTACTGCTGTTTGTCATAATTGGAACTATTTTGTTCTCCTCCTTGGTCTATTACGCCGAGGAGTCATCTGAGCGTCCCTTCACTTCCATTCCTCACAGTTTCTGGTGGGCTGTCATTACCATGACTACTGTTGGCTATGGTGACATGGTTCCTTCTACTCCATGGGGTTATGTCATTGGGGCAGGATGCTCGGTGAGCGGTGTGCTACTCATTGCCTTCACAGTGCCAGTCATAGTTAATAACTTCCTGCTTATCTACCGATTTGTGCAATTCCAGAGAGAAAAGATGGACCCGGCAGAGGTTGCATTCCGGCAGAAATGGGAAACTAAACTGAACCCTGCAACATCTGACATCTCATTGCGAAAAGCGACCATTCACGTTCATGTGGAAGCTGATGCTAATAATGAGGGAAATGCCATAAATGCTGTTTAATTGATGGTTTTACATTATTATGGATAACCAGGACATCTCTTATACATTCATCATTCTAACAATTGTTATTCCAATCTAGTCGCATTGCTCACGGGTCATACTTATAAATCATTATTTATCTGAGTTGTATAAATTCTCATTTTAAATTCGGCGCAATCACTTACTAAAGGCCACACTAATATGGTTTTATGGATATACATGTATACATTTTAGTGCATACAATATATTTGTGTATACATTATTATATATGTTGTGTATGATGTACCTGCATAATCAGTGAAATCTTAGTCATTGGCTGTACCACACTTAGCTCACATATTAGTTTTAATGATGTTATCTGACATAATACCATACAGTGTATTGTAATTTATGTGTCAATGCCAAAAATTTATATATGTACATATATATTATAATATATATTTATTATGAACAATGTAACCAATTCATGCTGCCTACAATTGCTCATCAATACATACATCTGAATTTCTTTGAAATTAGCCATTCTGACTCCTGTATTTGAGCATACATAAAGCATCATTAGATCTATATTATAAAGTCTGTCTATTCTTCTTAAACTTCCAAATACTTAATAATTAATCAGCTTATGCCAATTTTTAACTCCGTGGATTACACTTCTGCAATTACCACAAAAGCTTTATCAATGGTATTATCATAACATTGTCGTTTCTAAATCCGATGTCATCCTGAGGCTCATTACATGTATCTAATTACAAATTAAGGTTGCTGTGTGGAAACCATTGTTTAACCTCGTATTATACTATTTCTTCAAGCTAAAATGTATGTTCTTCTCACATTCAAAGTCTGGTATATAATATATAGTATATTTGACATTTGTAATTGCAATCGCTTTATGATATAACCATTTTTGCCACAAACTGTTGACAATATTACAGCTCTAGCAATTGATCTGAAGAAATCAGTTTTTTTATCAGTGCCAGAGTGGACCTATGATGTCATAGGCAGATGCTCCATTGCTCAGCACTGGAAGATATGCAAAATCGGTGCTATCAATGATGCCATAGGTCAAACTGGCCAATGGCGTTCGTTATGGACAGTTTCATCATAGCCTTGCAGTTACATCATTGCTATAGTGGCCAATAATACCACAACAACATTTAAGTGCAAAGTTGGACTGCACATGGGGAGGGGGAATTCTACTCAAAAGCTGTCAATTGTCCTTATGTTTGCAAACTCACACGAGGTACTGTGGTAGCCAACAATGCAATACAGGATTAAAGTAGTTTTTGTTTTACACTGAAAGAGACAGCCAACAAAACTGCAAACAGTCCATATCAAATGCAATTGAGATCAGAAGCATGTTTGTAGGCAACTGTGATTAATTGTAAGTTATCCTATTAACCACGCTTGGTTGAATTTCAGGTACTTTAAGTGTCACCAAATAAACAACCCCCCTCCCCCAACTTAACACCTGAGTTTTTGCAGTGGTATTATTGGCTAATCTGGCCATGACATAATTGCAGGGCTCTGTTGAAGTTGTTCACATGAACTGCTATTGGCCAGTTTCACCTATGACATTTTAGCTAGCACCAAAGCTGCATAGGTTCCAAATGAGTCTCAAGCTATGATATCATAGGTCCACACTATGAAAAAAGACGATTTCTTCAGAGCAATTGCTAGAGCTGTAAATAAATTGCATGGAATCTTGCTCAATGAATACCACAAGGTTAATTAAGTATCTCAGTTCACATTCATGTAAAGTTAGTTATTGAATTGTTGTCGAGGAGCTGATATGTCTTAACATAGTTAATATATTATATACATTGTAAATACTTGCTATTGTATTGATTGGCGGGAGTTAAAGGGGAGCTTAGTGTTATATACCTAGAACATGTCTGATCAATTATGTGGGATTCTTTACAAATAATATCAAATAAAAATGTATTCCTTCAAAACCACTGGGTTTAACCACCCTTTTCAAAAAGGTATTGGTCTTTCCTCCCTCAATCTCACTACAGATCATATATATTTATTGAATTTTGGTGGGGAGAGTTGCTTGGATTGGACACAGTTTTCTTGTAGCTCATTCATTGTTTGCCATTAGTGACAGAATTATTGTTGTTTTTATTATTATTGAACATTTTTATACTGCTACTTATAATCTTCCAGGCCAATCTAGTGCGGTTTATGATGGAAATGTACAATCCATGATGAATGACAATATTCAGCACTCCTGGTGACAGTTTTCCTTGTTGTGGTATTCTCTCCATTTGAAATATTCCCTTGGAGTATGGAAAATGTAAATTGATTCTAATAAAGCAAAATTTTAGAGGTCTCTTTTGTCTAAATATTTGAGTGGCTGAGATATGTTCCATAAATGAAGTTTCCAAACACTGTCCTTTATTGGCCAACCATATTCATTATAATAGAGAATCTAGCAGTGCCTCTCTGCAGAGAATGCCACAGCCCAATGCAGGGCAGTTTAGAATATCAGTTTTGGAGAAGTGAAACCCAAAACACGGTTGGTAATTCATTTGAGCTTGCAATATTAAATTCCATGTCTATTGTTTGTATTGAGTCATCAAAAACATTTTCAGCAATTTTGTTTTACAATTGTGAGTCGTATAATTTAGCAAAACATGCTTTGGCTGCTATTTGACCATATACACCAGCAATTTTTGCATGGGCCAGGGGAGTGCTGGATCATTGTTTAAATAGGAATAATATATTTACATTAGCACAAAATCCTAAACCAAAACTAATTGAATTCATAAACCAAGCTATCATGAAAGGAGTTTTGCAGAATTATCCAATTTAGCAACAGTCCCTCCTTCCCCTAAAAAAATCTGTATTCTAGCATCTTCAAAAGGTGGGCTCACCATAACTCGCCGACCTGTTATAAGAGTTTGTTTCTAGTCTGGAAAGGTGTGTATTCGGGAGTTTTTGCAAAGTATTAATATGCTGGAAAATGAAAATATGTATAATTTTCAAATTATTGCAAGCCTCTTCTTCTTGAAGATTGTATACATGGCATCCATGTTTGAATAAATCAAACTCT
Source organism: Platynereis dumerilii (assembly GCA_026936325.1). Classification (NCBI taxonomy): domain Eukaryota; kingdom Metazoa; phylum Annelida; class Polychaeta; order Phyllodocida; family Nereididae; genus Platynereis; species Platynereis dumerilii. The sequence continues at coordinate 2,158,653 of JAPTHN010000038.1, read as the reverse complement.
GCTGTTCCTTAAAATGCATATAAAAAATGTCATTGTTTGCTGATAGAGGTAAGTGTAAGGTAGATGTCAACTTTGAGAATATCTATAGTTATGGTGTTTTGTTGAAGAAAATTACTAGCTTCCAGAGCGGACAATAGAATTTCCTGATTTGACAACATCTTTATACTTATTGAGGTGCATAATATACTCCCGAATTAATAAGCAGCATATTTCAGAATCAACCTGTGTAGGTTGAGATGTTTTCGAGTCAGTTGTTTGCAAATTTGTTAAAGAAATAGGGAGATTGGTATTTATCTTGTTATTCAACAAAATGTCCAATGAATTGCTTCATTGACACATGTGTTATAATTTGACATGTTTGTTAATGAATAATGTTTTTAGGGTTTATAAACAGTTCAACAGAAATAAGTCCGCCTTTACCAAAACTTGAATATCTAAAAAATGCCTTTTCCGAAGTTATCATATTTGTAGGCCTGCATATTGACATTATGCCTGTGTAATTGTAGCACTATTGCTTCATTTTTCTCTGAGCCAGCCGACCCTGAGTGCACCTACCCCTCTTTTCAAAAATTTGAAGTTTTGACACAGCGCTCCTGAATAAATTTCAAGATTAAAAAAATTCAAAAAGAAAACCGAAAGTGCACGCTTATAGCTGGAGCATATTTTAAGCCAAAAACTGAAAAATTCCGTTGGGAAAATTTTGAGTTATGGTCACTTTAAATTTTGGTTTATCACACTCATATTGTCATGCTGAAATTGGGGCAAAGAAAGTTGTTGAAGACATTTAGGATGTTTAGGGAGGCATATGTTGATGGTTAGACATTATTCTTTAATTTACATTACCATTGTATCCGTGTTAGATATGTTTATACCAAAAATATCGAGCAGGGTGTGATCAACAAATGAAAATGACGATAACTCAAAATTTTCCCAACATTTTTTTTTTGCTTTTTGTCTTAAAATGTTCTCCTGACCCTGCTCTATAATCGTGCACTTTCAGTTTTCTCGTTGAATTTTTTTAATCTTGAAATTTATTCTGGAGCACTGTGTTGACTTTTCCAAAAAAAAAATTTCCAAAAGGTGCTCAAACTCCACTCAAATTATTTCTAATGTCACTCAAGGAACCTAAACTGTGAAATGATTACAAAAGAAGTCCTCAAGTGTCCACTAAATATGATTGAGAAACAAATTTTCACCAGTATCATGATGAAGTATGCCCCAGTAGGTGGCTCCCCCGCTTGGTCAAATTGTTCATATCCATTGGAAAAGCCACAGATTTTTGAAAACAGGGGTAGGCTCACTCGAAGGCTGCTGGCTAAGCCAGGAATGATGCAACTAATCTACAAATACACACATTTAGGGACGATGTACAGGCCTATAATTCAATCCAACTTTCATAAAAATCAAAGAAGGAATCTTTGAGATATTCGAGTTGATTTAAAGGGGACTTAATTTGTTGAACTGTTTAGTTGATATGCAGGAGGCCAATAACCAATTTCTAGACAATTGTTTAGAGTGATGACAGCATTATCCCTTGTGTTGTGAGACCGGCCTGTGATATTGTGCCAATGGGCCACATAATTTATTTTACACAGACAGAGCAGCTCAATGAAAGCTACTTCATGGCTTGAGAACAGGGGGCAGGGAAGTTAGGGTTAGAGTGAGGGTAACACCAAGGAAGAGGGAGAGCAGGGAAGAGGAGGACCAGAGGAGAGTGATGCCGGGAATTTTGGGACATATGTCTCCCCCTCCCAATAAACTGGCTTGGTGAACTCTGCAAGTGTCAAGTGAACCAATCAAAAGATAATCTAACCTTGGAGATCACCCTACTGTGATTTCCTTTACACCATTATCATTAACCAACCACAGAAACTTTTGATGCTTTCTCCAGAATGTTATTTAAAAGAAAAGTTAGTTCAGGATGACACTCAAAGAATTCAGTAATTGGTCTCCTGCATCATTGCTTTGTTGCATTTGTGTTTTGAAATGCCAAAAGATGCTTATGTGCCACCTATTACCACAAAGCAGCTGCCAGATTTCATTTAGTATTTATGTGATATTGTTTTATATGATGATGAAATACATGTTACTTTTTTAAGGCTTGTGGTTTTTGTCTTTATTTGCACAAAAAAGGAATATCAAAGAAACACAAATATCAATGACCTGTCTTGTTCAACTGTCAAATCTAAGGCCTGAGATGAATCTCTTCGCTAAAAAAAGACAAGCTGTGTAGCACTCTAAGGGAAAACCTAGTAAGTCACACTTAGGACATTCTGAGAAAATTGACTTTTAAATTTCAGTTCTTGCAGTAAGAGGTGGACTTACTGGGATTTGCCAGTGTCATTCTGGGGTACCGGGCCACTTCTTGAAAAATCTAAACTTAATAAATATATAGAAACCAATGAGAAGCATGTCTCAGAAACTTGTCCTATTTTGACCTTAACTCAATTTGGCAAAATGTGACATACTAGGTTTTCCCTTTGGATGCTAGCTGTCTGGTGTTGAAATATATTTATCATTCCATGATGCCAACTTTGCCGGCTCTGTCACATGCCTGATGCATGTAGTTTGGATTTCACTTTGTCTGACGGAATTAGAATTTTATTGATACACAAAATGCAATTACACTTGATTATACAGTTGTCAAATTAAAATACCAATGAAATAGAAACTGACACAAGGAATTTGCAGTGGCGGATACAGGGGGGGGCCTAGGGGGCCCGGGCCTCCCCTAGACCACCAAGCTTAATAGTAGCATTTGGAAGAAAAATTGCGATAACGCGGGCCCTCGAATGCCGAAACACGTCCGGGCCCCCCCTAGACTAACATGTCTGGATCCGCCACTGATTTGTATATGTTCCCTAACAATTTCACAATACAATTTCTTTATCTTTAGGGACCGTTCAGAATTTATGACTGGGGGGGTGGGAGTTTTGGCCAAGGGGGTACTAACTTTTGACACGTGTTTCAAGGGGGGGTAATAATTTTTGACAACACTTCCAAGGGGGGGTTAGAAATTTAAAAGAAGAAAATATATTACAAAACACGCATAAACTCATTTTATTTGGACTTTTTTACGCGCAAAAGTCCGCGAAATGAAGCGAATCTGAATCTGTACACGTTGCCGTGTATAACAGTATATATGTGTGTATTGTTTTTGTATGTTGAGGGGGGATACTAAAAATACGCGTGAAACCTAAGAGTGGGGTACTAAAAATCTGCATGAAACTCAAGGGGGAGGTATCGATTTTTGACGGGAAGTTCCAGCAAACTCCCACCCCCCCCAGTCATAAATTCTGAACAGTCCCTTATGTAACAATGAATATGAAATAAAGGATAAATAATAGGCCAACTGAAGAATGAAATTTGAAAAACCTAGCATATATATATTATTTTATTCACAACAAAATATCATCCAGATACATGTGTGATATATATACCATGTATATGTATAAAATAATTACTTTAATCTTGGATTTATGAATTTACCTTCAGGAGATTATACGAAATTCAGTGCTATAATTTTCGCCATCTTCTCGGTGTCTTCCTCAGTGATGTTGTGAGGGGGCTGAAGTGTCACATGACTCGTCAGAGTCATATGACAGGAGCGAAGTCTACAATGCCACTGAGGAAGATGCCGTAAAGACATAGAAAATTCTGGCATTGAACTTCGTACAATCTCCTGAACATAAATTTGTCGATCTCTATGAATCTGGAGATAGAAAATCTACATTCAAGATTACATTAATCTTAACAATAGTCATGTATTATATAATTACTAAAGTTATTCTTGGATAGATTACTACAAATTCGCCGAGAATATTAGTTTGTTTTTTTTTAATGTAAATTTAATATAATAGGGCGATTGGTGCAACAATCGTTCACAAGGTGATAAAAGCATGAAACTTGGCAAAAATGTTCAGAAGGACCTACCTCACCATTTTAGACCGGGAGCCATCTTTAGATTAGCTTTGTTCCCTCCGCCATCTTGGATTTCAAAATGGCCGCCATTCTGAACCAATTTTAATCAATATCTCAGGAACTATGATAGATAGAGAGTTGACTTCAGTGGCTTCGCCCCTTATATCACCTTCCCAATTCATAAGGGGTACTTTGGAACTGCGAAACAGGTGAGGTTAGTTTTAGCACTGATTCAGTCTGGAGCTGATTTAGCCACTGAAATCAACTCTCTATCTATCATAGTTCCAGAGACATTGATTCAAATAGGTTTAGAATGGCGGTCATTTTGAAATCCAAGATGGCGGAGGGAACAAAGCTAATCTCAAGATGGCTCCCGGCCTAAAATGGTAGAGTAGGTCCTTCTGAACATTTGTGCCAAGTTTCATGCTTTTATCACCTTGTGAACGATTGTTATACTATTTCAGCACCAATCGCCTTGACTATAATTGAAATCAATGATATTCATATTGATTTCCATGTTTAAGAACCTTTATATCTAACACGCAATTGAATAATTTCAAGTCTACAAAATGACAATCGAAGGTTATTCATATTTCTTGTTCCATAATGTTGAAAACCCCAGCCCAATAATTAGAATTAAACATATCTGAAAGCAATGTTGGAATTTCACCTCTTCCAAATTAATCATAACCGAAATTTTATACAATTCAGGTATCTTAATTTCATTGAAAATAAGGTTCGAAGGTACCTTTCGACTAACACCTTTAATTATGCACTCCTGCCTATATCCATTGTCTATGTAAGGGTATGTGACACTGGATGATACGTCAGTTTCTTTTCTATCAACTTTTTACATCAACCAAAGAGTCACATGAGTCTAACCTGGGATGCACTTTTCAATAATACCAACATTGATCCAACAGCTTGGACCCTGAGAAAATTTAATATTACTTTCTAACCTGGGAAGATGGAAAACTAACTTTAAGATGCAGTAAGTGATTGTCTACTTATGGTCTGCATAAGAAAACATATTACTGACATCAGTAAACAGTGCACACACTTTTGGCTAGCCAACAGCAACCGGAAGGGTGCCAGGAAAAATGTTGATCTCTTGTCAGATTAGGGAGCTTGATGATTTTAAGCTGTTAGAGGCGACATAGTGATGAGATGAATTAGATTAATGGGCAAGACATGTTCACTGAGTACAATCTCATCATGCATTCTAGATACTGAGGTCATCCAACAGGAATGTTTAACTGGTTCAGTGAGTCTATTATTGATGTTGCAAAATGACAATCACAGCTGAATATTTACATACATATGGGATCATTTAATATGGGATCATGCAAGTGTCAATATCACGTGTCTGGCTATTTTAGTTGTCAAGATATAAATGATTGTGCATTTTTTACACTGTCAAATTTACTGATTTGAAATTGGCCGACATGCCTGATTTTTATCTTTTAAATTTATTTGAAAATGAGTCAGTCTCACTGAATAAGGATGGGATGCATCTTCACCATGATCATTCTGCCTCCTAAACCTCACCCAACATAACCCAAAATTTTGGCATATTTTAGAAATTGACAAAAGGGCCATCCAACAAAAAATACATAATGCAAAAATAGCTCATTTTTCAGTGATTCTTGCTGTTTTTCCAGCTTTCGACATGAAAATATTTACAACTGAACATTTTTCTTTGGCATGTTGAAGAAATTGAAGAAATGGTCAAATGCATGTGCACATTTTTCATTAGGTCATGTATACATAAAATAGGCAATTCAGAAAATTAATCCTTTGCAGTGTCAAATGGGTGTTGCAGAGGCGTAAAACACAAACACAGCAGTGGCAAATGATAAGGCCTATTTATTATGTTTCTGCCTGGTTGAAAGGAGAGAGAATGCATGCATGATTGGTAATAAAATAATTGCAAAACACAATTCCCCATGCACAACAAAAATAAATCGAATTCAGTGTCAAAATGGCATAGAAGATTCACTTTGTGATATCAGATCCTGGATTAAATTGTACGTGGTTGGCTGGTTGCACACTGCATAGCTCGAGTGTTGATAGGTGAAATGTCCGGAAGGTGGGATCACTGGCATGACAGAAGGACAACTCAGACATGAGTGCTGGAAGTGGAAGTTGGGAAGCCTGGAGGTGGGAAGAGGAAGGTGGGAGGCCTGGAGGGTGGGAAGCAAAGGTGTACAGTACCTTAATGAGGCTTAACAGGCAGAGAAGGACGAAGCCAAACTTTTTCTGATTGAAAGTTTTAAATGCAACTTGAAAATCCCTTGTAGAAAGTGCAATTGCCTCAATTGAATTGTTGAATTTGGTCGGCTCTCAGACCAACTTACCAACTTATGTCTCTTCTGGAAGCCTTGCAAGAGTTTCTGCCATTTAGTCTCACATGTGTGTGCTTGAATTCTGATCTGTAGACAGTTCCTGTAAAATTAGATGTCTGGATTGAAATGTCATGCAGATAAATATCACCAGCAACATTGTCGATATTATCTTTGAACTTCCACATACAGCAGCTATTTTGTGAAGTGAACTTTATAAGTACACTGTTTAAAATATAGATAAATATTGTTTAATTAAATAACCCCTGAAATAATAAACAGACAACTCGAACACATCATGATGGTTGGACACATTGCCTATTTATTAGGCTACACACAAGGACAGATACACACACACAAATTCAGACACTCCAACGAAGACAGATGACGTCACGGCAGCCAGGTGGTGGATGAGGATGACGTCAGCACATGTAGTAGACGAGACAGGACGAGACGAGACATTGAACACATAACATAGATAACTGATCTTGAGGAGCCTGGGACTACCAATTAATTTGGAATAAAAATGAAATTTTGAATAAAATGTGAATAAAAATGAATTTTGAGTGATTTTTTATAGAAATCTTGAAAAACTTTTTAAGAAGAAGCCTATTGGATTCTGGAAACCTCAGGTAAAGGGTGGGACGGCGGGTAAGTGAGAGAGGCGAGTGTGCCGCGAAAATTGACTCCAAGCTATTTATGCTGGTGGAGTCGGTCCAGTGGTTCTGGAAGGCCCTGGTCCGCGATTGGACCCAGGACTATGACGCAACGTCAAATCGGCGGGAATCAGCTGAGGAGGGCGGATATTCCAGCAGCCATATTGAATTAACCGATCTTACAAAAGGTAAGTTATAATTAATTAAATAACCCCTGAAATAATAAACAGACAACTCGAACACATCATGATGGTTGGACACATTGCCTATTTATTAGGCTACACACAAGGACAGATACACACACACAAATTCAGACACTCCAACGAAGACAGATGACGTCACGGCAGCCAGGTGGTGGATGAGGATGACGTCAGCACATGTAGTAGACGAGACAGGACGAGACGAGACATTGAACACATAACATAGATAACTGATCTTGAGGAGGCCATAAATTTGCCCAAGATCAGATAATAGTAATGAGTGATAGACAATTGTTATATAATACTGAGTGTAAAAGAGAATGTACAGATAGTAGAGAATGATTATGAGATGAAATGGTCAGGAGAAAGTGATAGTGCTAAGCGAGGGGCGACTGCGGCTTGGGCTCCCCTGGTGGGTCGAATATATCTCCTATAGCAAAGAGAAGCCCAGCGGCCTAATTTTTGGATCTCGGATTCAGAACAGCCGGCAGCTGCAGCCGTGGTGGCTGAGCCCGCCCTCAAAGAATGTAAAGTAAAATTTTTTGGGTTAAGCCCAATAAGGTGCAGGAAGCCAAAGAGCGTGGCCGATAGGGTGGAGTAATCGAGAGGAGAATTAGAGGAGGAGAGGAAGAGAGGATAGGCGGCCGGAGCCGGAAAATGAACAATAATATGTTTAATAAGACATACAGCACAAACTGGAGATCTGGTGCAGCCGACGTGTACGGTGAAGCCCCGTGGGTTGGTCTTTGACCGTTGTACCACGTAGTCCAGTGCAGAGAAGTCTCGGTTAAAGATGACATCGGCCCGGGTAGGAAATGCCCCGACGCCCCTGGTGAGGAGATATTCGCTAGGTCTCAGGCAGGCAAAAAATGCCAGGGCCATGGCTGCGAGAGCCATTAGGTTGGATTTGTTAAAGGGAGCCTTCGACATGATCGCTTGTAAATGATTAAACAGAATTGGTTGAGGCTGTTTAGGAATGTGAATGCGATCTAGCGACCTAAGCGCCTGGGACAGGGCGGGGGTGTAAATGTCCGGTAGGGGGAGGCCTAGATCGATTGACCAAGAGCGCAGGCCTGACAGATACACCTTTATAGTAGAAATTACCAATCCAAGATTGGCCAAATAAGCTACAAATCTAATACAGTTAGGGGGGGTGATCGGCAGTGGATTTAATAAATATATACTGCAGAAATGTGTATACTTCTTAATAGCTGCAGCATAGGCTCCACGGGAGTTGGCAGTGATGCCATTATGGATGAGTGATGCGACCGATCGGTCCAGATCTGTAAGAGATTGGAAATATATATTAAAATTTAATCAATGTGGGCCATGTGGGGGTGGGAGATGCATCTGGCCTGCGTCTGAGAAAATCATCCACAGCCAGCCTACTTAAATCATCTGCATCTATGTTGTCATGAGTATTTATATAAACCGGCCTCACATTGATATTGTAGCGTACTATAATGAGGCACCACTCTCTAAGGAGGGCCATCATATGGGGGGCTGGGGAGTAGCGTTTAATGATTGCATACACTACTGACTGGTTGTCTATATGATAAACTACGTTTGCGCCTGCCAGGCGAGTAGCCCAGGTGGCAAGGGATGAAACTGCTGCATACAGTTCCCTCCAATTAATGGAAAGGTCCCGGGCATGGGATATTGACCCCACGAATGGGGTAGAGAACCAGTCTGGATGATAGTAAGCCCCTATGGCGCTATTAGAGGCGTCTGTAAAGACATGGAGGGCAGTATCCTCATCCCAGGGGGCTGGGAACATCGAGATGCCGTTGTGGGATTCTACGCACTCCAGCCACCATCGAAGATCCTCCTTCGCGTCCTGATTCAACTTGATGCTATAATGTAAATACTTGGTACCTTTTGCTGCCTGTATGAGGCGGCCAATAAAAGCTCTTCCCACGCTCACCACGCGTGCTGCGAAGGCTAACTTGCCTATTAGGCTTAATAATTGTCTCTTAGAGACGGTACGCTGGCGCAGGAAGTGGGACACCAAGTGAATAATTTCATCAAGCCGAGCCCTGTCGATTGACAGGGTCCGGTCCAAGGTATTGATTGTAATGCCCAAAAATTTGACACATGTGTCGGGACTGGTAACCTTCGAGGGCTGGACCGGGAACCCTGCCTGCTCGCATGTCCTCAGCATGATGGACAGGCCATCTTGACATGTACGAGCATCAGACGTGACGATTAGGAAATCGTCAACGTATCTTACAATTGAGTCGGGTGCCCCACTCCTAACCATAAATAATTTAAGAGCAGAGGCAAAGGTGTCGAATAAGGCTGGAGCAGACCTTAATCCGAAGCTGAGAACCTTCGAGAAATAGTATTGAGTGCAGCCCTCCCTATCAGGCCAGGAGAACCCCATCAAATGCCAATCGGCGGGGTTGATGTAGACAAATTTAAATGCGTCCTGTAGGTCCAATTTGGACATGTAGGGGGGGCTGTTGGCGTAAGCATTACATAACGCCACTGCGTCATCAACGGACGCGTAATGTAGGGAATATTCTTCACGGTCGATTCCATCGTTTACAGAACCGACCGCGGGGTAAGACAAATCATGAATAAGTCTGACTTAGTCAGAGTCCTTCTTAGTGAAGGCGCCTAGGGGGGACACTATATAAGCCTGATAGGGGGGGCTGCGGAAGGGTCCGTGTAAGCGACCCATAGAGAGATCTTTTGAGATGATCTCGCCAACCTTTACCCTGTGCTCCATAGAGGACGGCCAGTTGCTGGACACGATAGTCGACGTGGCAGCAGACCGGCCTATCCTAACACCCTCTGACAACATGTTACAGACCACATCACAATAATCAACGTCGTACACTGCAGCCAGCATACGACGCCAGTAAGGCAAATTAAGTAGAGGAGGACTGTGGGGCCTTTGCGGCACATGTGGGGCAACTCTTTGCACCCTTTGGCCCACCACAGATGATGCAACAATGTTTTCGCGAACAGGGCGAGAATCGACAAGATCCAGTTTGAAACCGGATACAGATTTCGTTGGGATCTGTGGCCTGCTTGCCTTTTCCCTTATCAGCCTGACCGGACTGACCGGAATTTCCGGGGCCCCCTTTGGGGCCGTTACCCCGAAAGGGACAATCACTCCCGTTGTGATCAAGTGAAGCGCACTTGGGGCATTTAGTAACGGCCTTAAGGGCACTAGCATCGAAAACGGTGGCATAGAGAAGTTGGTCAAACCTTTGGAAGTTGAAAGAACGTACTCTGCCAAGCGCGGCCCGACTCCTTTCATCATAAGTTAATATGAAAGGCACTTTAAACCTATCAGTGAGTGAAATGATAAAGGCCCTGTACTCTGACATTTCCAGAAATAGCTCCTCGCCATAGTGGCAGACTAACAACAATTCGTATTGGCCCCATGCCTCAAACCATTTGTACATGCTAGTGATCATCTTTCTGGGACGTGATGATTTTAATTGGAGGCCACTGGTGCTGTCGACCACCCTAACTTCTTCGTACTCGTTTATGTTACAGTTCAGGAAGTGTTCAAGTGGCACGAACTCACCATCAAGCGCTGCACGTGCAATTCTAGGTTCGATGTGGTGTGGCGCCCTGGATCGTAGGTCCATCCTCGGGTTGGTCCTTCCAACGAAGTAGTCCGGGCACAGATGGGGTCCACTAGGAGGCGGGGCAGTCGCTGCGGCGGTCCACCGTGGAAGTTCGTCTCGGTCAGCCAGGTGGCGCCTCTGATTCCTGGTCCAGGCGTGGTCATCGGGGATGGGGTGGTCCGGAGGTCCCTCGTTGGTGTACGCACGGGTGCCATACACAAGGTGGGCCTGAGGTACAGGCTGTGGGTCTGGTACATAATGAGCGTGCGCTGCATTGCCAACTTGGTAACTGACCTGGTGGGCAGGCCCCGGGACATGGTAACTGGCCTGGACAGGCTGTGGGACATGGTAACTGAAAGGTACATTGTGAGACACACTGGTTACTGGGTGAGACAAGGATGGTACGTACTGGGCCTGAGGTACAGGCTGATCCATAGGTATATGTGAGACACGGTGAGACTGAGGCATGACATGAGACTGATGCGTATCTGAGACAGGCCTAGCCTTAGGGACAGGCTTAGGTTTCGCAGGCCTAACATTAGCACTGCGATTCTGATTCACGGGTCTGATTGGGACACGGTAACCGTCATCATAATCGAAATATTCACCCGGGTGGGTTCTGTTACTGGTAGCTTCATAACTGGCCGAATTGACCAACCGTCTAGGCCGTTCGGTGGCGACCTCTGTGGGACTGGGACGGAGCCGCTCCATGAGAGCCGGCAGGCATGACGCACGTGCGACATCGGCTACGGTTTCAGGTTGAGACATGGATTGCAAAGGATTACTATTGGAACCCTTCAGGGTAGGACTACCCCAAGCGGAATCTACTGGCCCCAGGTGGGGTCCAGCCCTATGATAACCATCATGGAACACGACAGGCGGACGTTTTGCATTGGTCACATTGGTAACAACGTGCTGAGAGCTGCGTGCTTCAACACTAGGCGTCGCTGTATGTGGTCTAGGAAGGGAACCCCCACCGACAGGGGTCGTGTCCATGGTAACAGAATGCTCCTTCGTAAAATCAACAAAGTCGGGGCGTGAGTCCCCTTCCACCACCAAGTCAGATCGGCCAGGCGGAGGTTCGTGCGCGCCAAGGGTGTTATCTGCTAACCGGGCGCTCCATGGCCCTTCCCCTACGTCCCTCAAGCCGATCGGACCGAGTCCCACCCCCCCCACAACATCATCACGATCTGAATACACATCATTGAGCTCGGTATCAAAAGCGTCATTAATTGGAATGTTGCTATTTGCCAGGCCTAACGTATAGCATTTAGCACCCATAGGCTTAGGGTGGCCCTTGGCAGGTTGTTTACAAGTTGAACACCGGTTTTTCTTACGCCCCATAACTGGATCAGAGCGATCGGTGTATGTAATAGATTGACAGTTAATTGAAGCAACAATAGTCGACGCAGTGGCACAATCACGGAGTGAAGGCCCCTATAAAGAATACGTGGTACAACGGTCAAGTGCTCAATGACTTACGTGTGGATGAAACGAAGTGCTGTGATCGTGGATGAACGAAGTGAGAGAGGCGAGTGTGCCGCGAAAATTGACTCCAAGCTATTTATGCTGGTGGAGTCGGTCCAGTGGTTCTGGAAGGCCCTGGTCCGCGATTGGACCCAGGACTATGACGCAACGTCAAATCGGCGGGAATCAGCTGAGGAGGGCGGATATTCCAGCAGCCATATTGAATTAACCGATCTTACAAAAGGTAAGTTATAACTAAACTGGTTCAAACAATGTGGTTCATACTTGTCCCTCACATAGATCTACTACATTTCTTGACAAATAGTAGGTTGAGGCATTATTATATGGTAATTTTATTTTTGTTTTAAAAAAAGGAGGGGGCCTGATTGGCTGAATCCAAAGGTGACCTACTTTCTATCCAGAAGAAGCTAGCAGGTTTTTAAGAATCTGGTACTTTTCAATATACTAATGACAAGTAACACAAGTTTGGCTTGGGCCTGGGGATAATCTCAGGTTAATTTGATAGTAACGTCAACAATTATGGGTCTCTAATAATAATCCTATAAAAAGTAAAATATTTCTGTCTTGATCACTAATTTCGAAATCTTTGTAGCTCTGCTTGTTTGGCAATTGGAACATGAACGTTTTTTAGCTCATGCTTTGATCATCTCAGTAATCAGCTGAAGGGCAAATGAAGCAAATTTTAGAGAATTTGGACGTCTAATGACTTGACATCCCAGAAGATTGCCTTTGTTGTCTGATGAACCAGACAAGGGGGCTGATTGTCTGCAGTCTAATGGAATTTAGAACTCATGGGAAACTGTATAACAAATTTTAAAATCATTCCTTTCAAATACCTCATATAAAATTGATGCTGAACTTAGCTTCAGCCGTGCAACTTGTGTAATGTCTGGAGATCCCTATGAAATATAAGGAGGGCAATTGCTCTCATTAGGATTGGGAAGGCATTGAGCTTTAGTATTCTGGGACCTGCAATGAAACAGTACTGGAACATATTGTACATTTTATACGTGGTCGAGATCTACAGTTACCTGACATGCCTAAACTTCAGGAATGCCTTAATGCATTGCATCTGCTACTCATTATTGAGATGAGAGAGTCATGGCATTATCATCAATATACATTTGGGAGATAGTAGACCAGTACCAGAGTAAGCAATCTTAACAAATTTGAAACAAGATAGGCCTATCGGACCTGATTGTAAAACTGAAGTCCTGGTCAGCCAATATCTCAAGGAGGGAGTACTTCTGTCTGCAGCACAAGAATCTTCTAAAGTTTTCTGATTCATTCCAGTCATTTCTCAAAGGGACACCATTAACTGTTGCCGAGCTCCTGGCCAATGGCACGGCATTGCACGGCTGCCCATAGACTCTTCAATCGTTTTAACTAATGGTTGATTTTCCTTGACTCAGACTGCATGACATGCATGACTTCAGGTGTTATAGAATTTTCAAGATTTCAAGGAGATTCAAAATCAGACATGCTTGAGTTCAAAGATTTCTACTTCTCTCATACTTCTATATCTGCCATGTTAACATATTCTTGTTTTACATAATCACCAAGGTATAACAGTTCACTCTGTTTTCCGAAGCGTCTGAATAAAACATTCAATGTTAAATAAGTTGAGAGTGGAATGGTATATGAATAAATCCAGAAGACACATTATCAAATGGATGCTTTGTAGAGAAACTTTGATGGCCTGCTGTATTTCTTATTTCCCCACCACAGTCATTACAATGAAACGCGCACAATAACCGAGAGTGACCACCGCTTTATGCAAAGCCATGAGGACAATATTAGAATGCTCCTGCTGTGCACTTGAATAATGGCTATAGTATAGCCCACAATTCATGAATACACAGTCAATAAGTTAACAACCCCTGGCTAAGCAGACACATGGCTAACTACTTATGATTTCAGTTGTGCAACGGCAATTGCTTACACTAGAACCTGATGCAGACACAAACTTCATGCATTTCACAGTCTGTCTGACATGTATCTGACTCTGACTCAAAACTTTGTTACAGTGTAGGTGAATTCAGAATTTAGATCTTATGAGATGGAGAATATCATTGTAATGACTCATAAAATACTCATTGGTAACTCACTCATACATTCACTCAGATTTACATTAAGATTTATTTATTGCATTGGTGGCATAGTTCATAATTATCCTTGTGGTGAACTACTCACGTATTTCAAATATTCAGCTTTTGTTATAAATGCAACTTATAAAATGACACCTCACAAAATGTGTGATGTCTGGATATACCCAGCCGCTGCTACAAAACTTATTGTGTCGCTTCAACAGCAATGCATGTTTGAATTACAAGAAATTGTCAAGCAAGTGATTGACACATTTTGCTGTGGTAGAAGGAAGCAGTAGCTGACTCACATTATGATTGGACATAGCCAAGGGACACATTTACAGTATTCGCTACAGAGCAGGACGATGACTTAGTCAGGTATTATTTTTGCGTCTAACTCCAATACATTTGTCGAGTCCGAATCATTGTGAGTAGGCTACATCCCAGACCAAGTTTTCTGTTAATTGTGCATTTCAGTTTAATAAAACATGGACCAGGCAACTGCCTGCTCATTACTAAATGGATGCTTTGTTGAAGTCTATTGTCCATTTGATGGCCTGCTGAATTGCGTTATGTTCTGCACTCAGATTGACCTCTGCTTTGTGCAAAGCGATGAAGACAATATTAGAATGCTCCTGCTGCGCACTTGAATAATTATTTCATTGTATAGCTCACCACTCATGAATACACAGTTAATAAGTCAGCTCCCTGTTGTTACAGGTGATTTCATTAGTATGAGATTCTTAGGTTCTAGACCGACCAAGTACACGCCCTTTTTTAGTTAATCTGATTGGTTTAGAAACAACAGAACGTCACCCGTAGTAAGTGCTGGTTTAGCATTGATTCCTCACAGCCAAGTGTGAATGACAAGAATCGCATGGAAATGAAAACACCTGTAACACGACAAGTGTCTAGACGCTGATGAGTTTGTTTAAGGTGCAATGTCGGCAGTTTGAAAAAAGTTAAGAAACTGATCGTGAAAATGACTCCATGCATATTGCATGGTATCAACCTCCCAAGAGCTCAACTTTATAAAGTTTTCTCTTGTTTCTAAACTCTGTGAAAATGTAAGCATACAATGGCAAAGTCAGTTAATATTTACATTCCACCTGTTGTGGTGAGCGTGTGATTGAATATTTGGTTTCGATTTCGATTTTAGGTAAAAATTTAACATGCTTCCTCAAATCCACTAAACAATCATGGGACAGTCTTTCTCATTACTGCATCTACCTCCAACAGATCATAACATCAAAACTTAACAAGCTTTGAAGCAGTAGCAAGCAGCATTTATAAGGTTCACAATTAATTTGGTTGCCAACTGAACAATTTTCTCTGATAAAGAGAGACATTAAATGGCAACCAAGATTCAGGAGACACATCCTGAGGAAATTGCCCAGTTTGGGTGAATTATCATAATTGCCTCAATTTCTGCAACTGAGCAATGAGTGAGACGCAAGCCGCAGGATTCCTTGTAGGTCAACAGTAATTACCAGCAAACTGTGGAGAAAGTCAATTATCACAAGAATTTAATTAAAACTTTAATTGGTATACGTTGACTTCAGTTGACCTTTTAACTTACAATGTTAATTCCATCTTGGAAGGTAACACAAGTGGTTATGCTTGCTTCCTCTATTAAGCTCTCAATGTTGTATTTTGAAGTCTGTACTTCAGTGGTAATCTGTTTGTATAGTATTATTACGGTCATTTTCTTCAATATATCATGTTCCCTTTTATTTTCAACTTGAATCAACTTCGTAAAATGACTAAATCTTCTAGTGTCTTGAGGAACGCTATTAATCAAATACACAATGGCTTCCATTAAATCCAGATTTAGTTATCGTGAAGCTTGAAAAACTGCAAATGGCCACCACATGTAAGTTCACTGTCTGTATTCATCATTAACTATTCTATAACCTCTGAATTGAAAAATCATGTCATGAAGTTGACGATGCAAACAAGATATTCCACCCAGGATGCTGTAGACAGACAAATGGCTCAGTTTTCAGCAAGTTAACTGTCTTAATTTTCCATCAGATAGAACGCATACTTGACTGAAAATTGAAAGACCATGCGACATCTCAGCTTCTGGAGAAATCATTGGAGGTCAACAGTTATCAATAACCTCCTAATAAGAATTAAATATGAGTCAATGACCTTTTTGTGTCGGAGGATTGTGGTTCTGCACAGAAGATATATAACACAAATAAGTAACTGCAGATTCGAACTGACTTATAGGATGTTATCACCAGAGATGCATTTGTATTAAAGTATGTTGTTTGCATGAGGAAGATACAAATGTGTTGCCAGCCAGATGACACAACTGACGTACACAAGTATAATACAAGACAGTTCATGAATTTGAACTTCACATGTTATCAGGTGCTTTACAAAGTTTCCATGGTTGCACCTTGTCATGTCAGTGAGTTACTCCCTCATACCTTGCACTCTAAAAAAATTCAGACAAAATTGGTTTTTTAGATTCAAAATGGTTTTTTGAAAAACCAAATTTCAATGCAAAAAACCAACATGGATTTTTTTTAAAACATTTTGATTTGGTCCAATGCTTTGAATCATTCATCGTACATTCTGTGCAATTTTTATACAACAGAATCCAGGAAATTACAGAAACTCATGTTGGTGACTGCATTGGATTTTCCCATAATTCAGTTCATGCCAAATGTTACTTGTTTGTTTCGGCATCTATATTCGTCTCATTTTTGACAAGGTACAGTATGTTACCTTAGTGCCAGACCCGAATACACTGAACTTTGATGGATACTAGACAAGGACATTAAAGTAACGAGGGAAGGGTTATTCCTTTTGATCACGCAGGATGATGATTCTTGCTCTCTTTTTCTGGCTTTTGACATGAAAAAAAAAAAAGTGAGCAAGTTTCTTTGGCTAGCCATAAATATTGAAGAAGTCTACCAAGCATCCACTCATAATTATTTGGTCATAAAATATTCAATATAGAAATAATTTCTTTATTCCTTTGAGTAATTCACATACCTCAACTTATTCCAGTCACATACTATTCTTGGAAAAAGAGAATATTCATAAGCATCAGTTCTAGTCTGGATTTGTATCCAATTATTGTTTATCATGTTTCTAGTTATAAACTGATAAGAGAGAAATTGCAGGAGGTACTCTTGTTGACTTAAGAAACTGCAAGAG
This sequence comes from Platynereis dumerilii, assembly GCA_026936325.1. Classification (NCBI taxonomy): domain Eukaryota; kingdom Metazoa; phylum Annelida; class Polychaeta; order Phyllodocida; family Nereididae; genus Platynereis; species Platynereis dumerilii. The sequence continues at coordinate 2,141,201 of JAPTHN010000038.1, read as the reverse complement.
CTCAGTAGTGTGAAAATCACAGAATATTGTTCTGGTGTGCTCTGTGTCTATATAGTGTCCTACAATCTGTAGTGAGCACTTGCCTCAGCCTCTGAAGCATGAGATCCTGGTACAACATCACAAACACAACTACAAAACTTCAAGGGAACTTCACCAGAGTCTTCTCTTCGTACTTTCTCCATTTAACGAGATTATTTTTCGTACCAATATCTTTCTTTTTCTTGCAAAAATTAATATGCAAGAAATTCATTCCACTGTGTCCTTGCTTGGTACAATTAAAGCAAACACAGATTGACTATAACTTTATGAAATCCAGAATTGACATTACAGGCTTCCACTTTGATATAGACACAATGAGGATAAGTTCACCGTGAAAAATTCATTTCTTGACTAATGATAGCTGATGAAGTGTCATCTTCTCTACTTAAACATGGGAAACATAGAGGCTGTTTGATTAGTCATGATCAATAGAAGACCATTTGACTTGTCATAACTGATTTTGGATTGAAAATCAGATGCATAATCCTTTCGTTTGGCTGTCACCAACAAGCGGGATTAGTCTCCTTAAAATCAAATTAACATTGAAACTATTGGGTTTGATCTTGACAAATCATCAGCATGATGACATACCAAGTACCATTTTCACAGTGCAACAGTCAACTCTTTTTCTTTATCAAAGTGGAAGGTTGTAAGAAAGATCTGTATTGCAGCAGCGGGGCCCTCTTCCCGGGGTTCATCATTAACTTCATTGGCTGCTTGCAGGATATTTCAGCTAGGATTCTGGACAAATATTAGGGAATGTCTATGGGTCACTTCCTTATGAATGCATCTGCATCTGAATGTGGACTTGATGCACCTTTGATATAGATATCCTCAAATGACACCGAGTGGTACAATCAACAATTAATGCACTCTCACCAGGAACAGTATATTTACGGTGTAGGCATGCATGATTTAGATAATTCAATAAATAGGGATTGTTACATCCAGCAAAATATTCTGCAATTACTGGTTTGATGTCTGTCTGCATGTTGCTAGACACCGACTAAAGACACAATTTTTAACACTTTGGGGCTCCTCATCATAGGCAATGGCATTGTCATTGGTTGGGGGGGGGGCAGGTCCTGGAACACTAAAACATGGTTGCTTGTTGGCAATCTCATGTAGATTTGACCCAATTTTGTCGCAAGATATTGTGCACAATATTACATTGTAGAAGTCATGTCAGCGACTAGGAGCGGATCTAGAAAGTGTCGGACAGGTGGGTTTGAACCCCTTAAACCCCCCACCCCCCGATCTGCTACTGACGACTCATATTTGTGTCCAGACTTTCTAATTCCACTTGAATCTGATTGTTTTCTGTTTTTTGACAATTTTTATATCTCTGATGTGAGACAGATGCAAAGAAAGTTACCTAAGTGCCAGGACAGAACTGGCAGAACTTCGAGAGTTGACAAGGAGACTCCGTAACAAGGCAAGGGTTATGCCTTTTCACCATGTCAAAATAATCAAAAGTGCTAGTATCAGAGATTATAGCTCATGTGTGGTGAGTACATGGTGTATGGTTATTTGTAGTGTGCACTTGGCTCACCTCTGAAACATACACCATGGTATAAGAGCACAAAGACAGACATGAGATACAGCTAAAAGGATGCCTCACCTTGCTCTCTGCAGTCTGCCCGGTCAGTGCAATTCTTCTCAGAGTTCACTTTATCATCAATATCGCTCTTTTATAACAACATGTATAGCAGAACAGTTAGTGGTCTTGACAGTGTTCCTGTGTTGCAAGATTGATAACATACATAATGTGAGCATTGTCAAATGTTTAGTCAAGGTTCAGTTGGTTTTGTTTCGCCTCCTTATGAGGCATGCATGCACTTTTGTCATTGTCTAGTGATAAATAGAGTCATGAAATATACCTGGAGGAAAAAATTCACTTTGTGATTCATCCAGGAAGTCTCTCTAAGGCCCTTCGGAGTCAGCAGTCTGCCACAATGCAGGTGTCAGTGTTTCTGGAAATGTTCACAAGAGTGGCATGGGATATTGTGTCATTAAAATTTTTTTAATTTCAACTTCTGAATCTTTCCTGTTAAAAGAGCATGATCCTTCAAAATTTCTCCTTGTTCATTGGCAGAATTCTGAAAAAAAATTGAGCGGATTTTTTTTTGATTCTGAACCAGTCAATATTGAATTGTTCTGTTCACAGCACATTGCCAAATCCTCCAATAAAAGACAGTGAAGGTCCAACCCAGCATGGAAATTCATGACGGTCCTACCCAGAGGCAAAATTAGATACAGACTCAAAATATATAGCCTTTATTATTTTCAAATTAATGTAAACATATATATATTGAAATTGGACACTTATCAGTCTGAAAGTTTGATTTTGATAGGCCTATTTTTATGGAATGGATGAATCAAATAAAACCAAAATAATAATGTTTTTGAGGGAGAAAGACGTAAAATATGTTTTTAACTTAAACTTATATGAAGTATACATATGGATAGTAAATCTCCCAAGCAATATTTCAGGATAACTGTAAGAGTATGACATGCAGAGAATATATCATTTCGGTGACAATGACCAAACTATTTTAATCTCAGGTGATATAAAATCAGCTGCCTTGTTTCTAAAGGTAACACAGATTGTTCAAGGAGACTCATCATGGTTATTCTCCATTTGAATTATGACAGGTTGATCTGTTATTATGTTGTACAATGTATTTGGACATTTTTCATTTCCCAATTCCACTGCTTTTCGAATGCCAATTACGATTACATTCCGTTATTGATTTCCTTGCCAATGCGGTCAACAGCCCACAATCCACAAATTAAATCCTCTTAATTGGCTGCTCCAACATTGTGGTAATTTGCCAATAATTGGTCACAAATTTGTCTTGAAAATCAACAGCTGACAAAAAATGATTTAGCTGATTGAAGTTCAACATGCATTTGGCGCGTTATCCGCGCACAACCATTAGAACTGAATACTTTGAAAAGGGCTATCAAGAACATGGGCCAAATTAGTTCATATAGCTTCACAAACAAATAAGATTGAAAAGATTCATTCAGCTTATATTGCAGAGGGTGACAATTCACTCAGGTGCATCATAACATAGTCTTCCAGAGGAAAGGAAAACAGACTTGACATTATTATTATGCCTTTATTTTGCACAATATGCAGTTACATTTCAGTGCAACTGTCTAGAAAATTACCTTCAGTAAAACCAGAAGTAAACATTTCTCTGATTTAGACTAAGCTTTCAATCTGTTCTCAGATACTGACTTCCTTCTTGTTGCTGACACATTCAGCTTTTTGCAGAGAGATAGTTTACTTTAGATTTAGTGCATTTGTGAATGTTTGTGGGATTTGGGCCCTTCCTTGTAGACTGATACCACCAAATTAGTTCTGATACCATAACCACTACACAGGTACTGCTAATTTCACATTGTGACAACTCATACTCAACACCGATTTGTATTATTTTTTTCTGCAGAGCTTTGTGAACCCACATGTGGACAACTGTCAGTATCCCATGCAGTGTAGCGGGTTAATATTGTTTGCAGCAGCATTACATTGTTGTCAGAACCTGCAAGTGCCATGACGTGCAGTACATTATCTGAAGCAAATGCTGCAGCTATTCCATCATGCATGGTAACAGTGTTGCAGGCACTGCCAGGCAGCTGACACTCAGGTTGCTAATGCTGCTGCTAATGGTGATGGGTGATGTTGCTAATTGTGAGCCACTCGGATTGTCACATCTAATGCACATCGTAAAAACATAGTTAGTTAATTTTGTTATCTAACTTTCATGTCAATTCCTCATTCTGTTTATTTCTGTCATTTTAAATATAGGCTATCAATGCTGCTGTGTAGGGCAGAAGCTGACACTTGCAATTCAGTTATAAATAGCTGAACATGTACATGTAACACTTTTGCTGAAGCGCTAATATTTATTCCGGAAGTAGATCTTGATAGATGGACATTGTAATTATGATCAGCAGAGGCACATTGAGGCCCAGTCAGGCAGTCAGTGTGAGGAGCTTAGTATTTAGGTCAAGGAAGATTCAACCAATGGACAACAGAAAAATTAACTTCATCAGAAACATATTCAGCCAAGCCTACCCTATGTGTTAGTGTGTAAGGTTAAAGTAACATAACATTACTAACAATGTGTATAATTTTCCTTGTGACTTCCCAGGTTGCAAAAGATTTTTGTCATTATTCTTTTCATGCACTGGAGTGAAATCAGGGTTCTGGGTCAGTGTAACATGGTATCATTCTCAGTTTGTCATCATCTGTAGCTGACCTTTTATTTGGCTGGATACAGATATGGTTGTATGGACATGAGGACGACTCATTTTGTCCTCCTTACTCTTACTGCAAGCCTGACGGATAAAAAACTTTGACAATTCACTCACCAAGCCAATTCTGAGGAAGCTGACAGTACCCCATTGTATCAACGCTTAACACGGGTTATTTTTCCTGTGTTAAGAGATTTAACCCATGTTAGTGACTCACCGTGATGTATCAAAGTTGCGGTTCTACTATATGCGGATGATATCGCTCTACTTGCCGAAAATGAAGACGATTTGCAACAGCTGCTGAAATTACTCCATTCATGGTGTGAAAGATTTGATATGACTGTAAATCTGGAAAAAACCAAAGTGGTGCATTTTAAAAGGGGCCCTGCTACTTGTCGAACTAGACCCAGGAGTCAGTTGTTTTAATGAACCAACTGACTTTCTTCATTTCAACTGACTGACTCGACTAGTTGATAACTTTTCAACTGCAACTGACTGAAGTCATTTCAACTGACTTCAACTGACTTTTTAGTGATGTATCAATTAAGAGTAAAAATACCTAGATCTTCGCTAAAATGAATAAAGAAATTTTTCAACCAAAAATCCTATGAGATTCATAACTCACAAGTTAGGTTCAGACAACATTTAACCACCATCTTATGAGATTCACAATTTCACGTCAAAACAATGACATCAAAAGTTCTGCATGTCCCAGCAGGTTGCAATGACACATTTCATGAAAGTTATCAGCAGAAATGTCAAATAGATAGAAATATAGTCAAATAGATAGAAATAGATAGATAGATAGATCTATAGATAGACAGAAATTAGAACATGTGTTCCATTTGTAATAAATCATGACATATAAGTATGATTTAAGACAAGGGCAATTGTGCACTTAACTGTGATCAGGGTCTTCTAATTACTGAATTGCACTTCGGCTGTCAGTGGTCAGTGCCAACTTTGACAGGTCATCTCGAATAGCCCTTGAGGGAAAGAGGTAATAGTGATCTTCAAAAAGGTGTCAAAAGAAAGCCATAACATTCTGAATTGCAATCGGATGATTGGATTGCCATCCTGATTGACTGACACTACTTCAAAAGCCTTGCTAATTGCACTGTGTCAATGCAGGAAAGCAACTGACGCAAATCAAAGCAACCACTGACGACGGCGACTGACGTTTGTTGGAATGACGACGACTTCAACGGACCAATTATGACGGACGACGACGATCAATGACGACGACTCCGGGGTCTATGTCGAACAACGTATCTCTTCCGGTTCGGAGGCTGTGAAATCCAGAAATGTGATCGTTACAGATACCTGGGTTTAGTGCTGACTGAACATCTTGACTATAATGTTACAGCTAAGTCTGTAGCCCAAGCTGCACACAGGGCCCTGGGTTCCTTAATTGCGAAAGGTGTTATCTACGGTGGTTTCCCATACAAGGTCTTTTCGCATCTATACAATGCCTGTGTACAGCCTATTATAGACTATGGTTCTCATGTCTGGGGCCACAAGTTCTTCCAGTGTATCGAGGCAGTGCAAAACAGAGCACTGAGGTATTTTTTGGGGGTTGGAAAACGGGCCCCCATAGCTGCCCTCCAAGGAGATATGGGCTGGTCCGTGCAGGGAGAACGACAATGGTCTACTGTGGCCAGACAATGGTGCCGTCTGTCAAATATGTGTGACGATCGAATTAACTCCCGAGTACACAGGTGGTCCATGGACTGTGCTTCCAGAGGAATAAAGAACTCCGCATACAATGTGATGGCCTTCTTCCGCAGCATTGGTCTCTCGTGTCTTACAGGAGAGGCGGTTCCCAGTTTTCGCTATATAAAAGGAACAATCACGTCGAGGCTAAAGGAGCATTTCACAAATGAATGGAAGGATAAGCTCAACAGGGAAACAGCTGCAGTTGGTCAGGGCCGAAACAAACTCAGGACCTATCGTTTATTTAAGATAGATTTTGGACCGGAATCATATGTGACAACCCCACTATCCAGACACCAACGGAGGTCGATAGCCAAATTCAGAACAGGGACAGCACCAATCCGGATAGAGACAGGCCGATACACAAATGAACCCGAAGATCGAAGACTTTGCAGATATTGTGAAAATAATGCCATAGAAAATGAAATCCATGTTTTGATAGACTGTCCGTGTTATTCTGGTGAAAGAGAAGTTCTAGTCCAGCGTGCCATAGATATTAATGTGAATTTTAATGACCTTTCCAGCTGTGATAAATTAATATTCCTGATGTCAGAACCTAGTCTTGTTAAAACTGTTGCTAAAACCTGTGCTAATATATTGGATTTTAGATCTTCAATGGTGCTATCATAAGGTTTTTAATGGTTTTTACCTTAGCTTTTATTAATTGTTTTTATAGTCTCTCATAATTCCAATGGAATGGTCTGTTTTTATTGAACGGTTTTACTATTGTACCATATATGTTTACAGAGTGAGACTTTAATAAATAAACAAAACTAAACTATCAACGAATTCCTGGGTTAGTTGTCAAGGGAGTTATCGAGAAAAGTTAACACAGCTTTTTCCTGTGTTAAAAGTTGTGTTAAGCCTCTTTCTTGATAGAAAATGGCAGTGTAAATCCATAATATTGCCCAGCAAGCGAACAAAAAGCACTGAAAACACTTGTAAACAAAACAATCATCCAGAACTTAGTGACGTCAGGCCATGACGTCACACGATGACGTCACAAGATGACGTCACTGGCTTGTCAGTTCATGACAGCAAGAAAAAACACTGCTCCGAGATATTTCATCTTCAGAAAATAATTTTTAATAAATCGAATTTTGATGCGATCGATGTGGAATTTTAACACAGTGCAGGCAACTATATTTTGCAGCTTCGTGGAGAAGCGCATAAAGATATCTTTGTCAGATTTTATTCCCCAGCTCTCTGAAGTTGGTCATTAAAAAAACTGTTTAGTCTCCGTATAGAGAGCTGCGTAATAATAACGGCTGAGCCGAATTTCATGCCGAGTTCAGCGAAGATGCTGTAGGTATCCAAAAAGATGCTGTAAAAATTTGAACTGTGTATCTTTAAAACTGAGTGAGTTATTCTATTTTTACTGCAATGGAAACTGTTTTTACAAGCGTGTTTTTTTTCCTGTGTCTAATGATGCCGTCATTTTCGGGAAACCCTGGGAATCCCCATAGAAATTGGGTTAAATGTCCCCCACAACAATAAAAATATAATCTTAACCACTTTTTTGTTGATACAACACAAGCTAACACAATTTAGTAAAACCGGTTAACTAACACAGAAAATCATTAACACAGGTTAGAGTTAACCCACTTGTTGATACAATGCTGTAACTGCAGGTATAAGGTTCCTGGTAATGTTCAGAGGAATGGCATGAGAGTTTTTATAGTTAAAAATTCGTCTTTCAAATAAAATCTGTTTCTTAATATCTTCTATATACAAAAGCAGTGTGACCCCGTGTTCGAGCATTGGAAAAATCATGGTTGATTTTTATACAACCGAAGAATTAAACTTTTTAGATACTTTTTATTAGTGTTATAACTCTGCCTAGAGAACCTCAGCAGATAAAGAAAGAAGGACCTTGACCTTCATCCTCAGAACTCCTACTGACCATAGAGCTTTAACGCAACCAAAACCCTAATCCGTTACGAGCCCTCGAGGTCATTATAGTGCATAGCACAACCAAGGACCTAGCTAATACTTTTAAAATCCTCTTATATGTCATGGTAATGGACATTAAGGTCAAACCAACAAGTGAATCGAGCTGAAACTACAAATTTGTAATAATGTATTTTTATGACAATAATTTGAAAATCTGCCAGACAACAGCTTATACTTGTGTTGTGCTGGCATATCCCAGTCCAGTTGAGTAACTCATCTCTTTCTTCTTTTATTTTGCAGAGGGAACTGCATATGTTGAGGACTGTCGTAGCATGATGATGAGATGAGAAGACTGAGATTCTGAAGCATGCTTAATTGCTATATTCAATCAGAGATGCCCAGGGTTTTTCACTTGCCCGGAAATGTTTTAGAAGAGAAATTTGACTTGTTGACTCAACCTTAATAAAACAAATGCTTATAGCGGGCGTTAGTGGAACTCTCCTTTTTCCAGCTCTCCTGTGTTGACGAGCAGAATAAAACTATTTCCGGAAACATCAGCCTGGGAATTTACAATGGAGCCGGGGTTTCTAAGGTCCGTAACAAAGTCTAATCAGCCTGACAGTACTGGAATATGGTGGCAATCCATGCTAAACATTCCATTTAAGACTCGGCAATGCAAATCCGTAATGTTTTCAATGGATTAAAAGTGCCCTGGGGTCTGGAATGCCAGCTCCACTGACTCAGCAATGGTACAAAATGGCAGCTTGTTCCCGGAAATAGTTTTATTCTGCTCGTCAACACAGGAGAGCTGGAAAAAGGAGAGTTCCACTATCACAGCCTATTGATCCTATTGGACTTTGCAGACCACCAAAACGTTAAAAAATAAACGCAGAAAAAGGTTTTCAATATATATAACTAACATTAAGTAATACAACAACAAAAATTCCTTTAGAAAGATTACAGTTTTTATTCACGATGACCAATTTGACATCAAGTTTATCGTTATGTGCACACCTGCAGTGACTACTCCTAGATGAGGGATAAAATTAATTGGCTCTCTGAGGTACACAGACAAATTTATCTATGATTATACTGATCGCTTGCACAACATCACAATCTGTTGATTTGATTAATGTCAGAAGTAACCACAAAGTCTGGCACAACTATTGGATACCTGTCGAGAGAAAAAATCGAATACCGACTGACACACAGGTCAATGTCAATGACAAGGTTAGACTGCTTTGATGTTTCAGGTGCTTTCTTTTTTTACACAGATATGATATACTTTTATACATCCCACACAGAAAAAAACATAATTGGTTAGAGGTGCCTCTTGGAAACCTCACACATTCCAGGAGATCAGCTTCAATATGTTCACATATTATTGCACATATTTGTGTGCCTTAAAAAGAGCGGTCATTGCAAACCATTAGTCATAGTGAATATTTTGGAAATGGCTTCTTACATTGATAGATGTAACATAAACCTCTACTTCTACTAAATTACTACGGCTGTCATATTCTACTTTAAATAACAAAACAGGCCAACTGTCGATGTCCCATGCCGTGGGTTAATATGCCGTGGGTTAATATTGTTTGCAGTGGCTTGGTATTGTTGTCAGAGCCTGCAAGTGTCAGGCTGTGCAGTGCATTATCTGGTGCAAATGCTGAGCTGGTTCACAGTGGTAATAAGTGTTGCAGGCAGCTGACAATCAGGTTGCTAATGCTGCTGCTCATGGTAACAGAGTGATGTTGCTAACCATAAGGTGGTGAAGTTGTGGTTATCAACATCTTTTCCATAAGATAGATAATTTCTCATATAATTTTCGTATTGTTTCATCTAACTGGTTTTTCGATCAATGGCATTCATTTTTCCCCAACAATTATTCTTACCCCTGTTGACTATAATGTTATGCTGCTGGAGTGCTGGTGCAATAGTGATATTATTGTATCATCAATATGAGTGCTCAAGAGGGACTAATGTTGTCCCGGAAGTTGGTGTTGATAGCTGGATGTTTACCGTGGTGATCAGCTGAGGCACAAGAGAGGCAGTGGCGTTGTAAGCACCCAGAATGGTGACCAAGAATTACGTCACATGGTCTAGGGAGACAATATCTTAATCTTTTCTTCCAGGAGCTGATGAACCGAAAGTGATCATTGCAAATCAATGTAACCTGTCACAATCATTTGTCAAATCTGAGACCAAATAATAATCTGGATGCTTATCAGTTTTTGTTAGATTTTAAAAATTTTTAACAAATCATAATAGCAGACCTTCAACCATGCGTTCAACACTGGTCCAACAGCACAACAAGGCCATTTAGCGCTGATAACCCAGGAAAACAGAAAAACCTCCTTTTAGAAGGTGCAAGTGATTGCAAGCTTGTGGTTAGCATAAGAAAAAACATAACTGACATTACTGTGAGTAGTAAGCAGTGCACATTCTCAAGCAACACGACATAAACCGCTTGCTAGCCAATATCAACATAGGAACAGGGAGGATGCCACAAAAAATGCCAGATCTCTTATCAGATTATCAGCCCGAGGGGGATTAATGGTGTTAGGATAATCCATAATGGCGGACAACCCATGCCAAGACATCCCGCTGATTAGGACTGATTAGATAGCAATATCGCTTGATAATCACAATCCAAATACCACTATCAGCACTTGATAAAAGTACCACCAACAAATCGATAATGAGTGGGATGCAAAACAACAGAGATTTTACAGTTGCCACGATACCTACAAGTGTCAAGCCAAGAAATGTGAATTTAAAGATCATGATATTGTTCAATAGTTCACACATACAACAATCTTGCAACTGAATGGTGTTCGAGAAATAGAGCTTTTTCAGTTGTACTTTATACCAGTTTTCTGAAGCCTCAGAGTACAAAGATAAACATGAGATATGACTAAAGCCTGTTAAGGAGATGTCTACAAATTCAGAAAGATAATCATACGAACAGAGCCAATGAAACTAATTGGTTCAGTAAAATAATAAACATTTTAAGCACTTGTAACATTGAATATGAACCAAGTAACAATACTAACTTACGAATTGACAGCATATGTAGAACGGTAAAATTGAAACTTTATGAAATAGAACAGGAACAATTACTCATATCTATAAATGATAGTACACAGCAACCAAAACTTAGAACATATAAGCTTTTTAAAACTGAGTGTAGATTAGAGCCATATCTCAGGCTGCGACAAAACCGCAAGGTGTTAACTAAGATTGCCAGATTCAGGACAAGTTCTCACAGTCTACAAATTGAAATAGGCAGACATCAAAAGCCAGTGATTCCTGCAGCAAATAGAATATGTGAAAAGTGTTCATTAAATATAGTGGAGGATGAAATCCATTGCCTTGTTGTATGCCCTGCTAATGAATCGTTGCGTGAAAACCTGTTTTCAACAGCTGCTAAATTTATCAACAATTTTCTATCTTTGAATGACAGTGACAAGTTCACATCAATAATGAAAAGTAAGGAACCTGACCTACTGAATACTCTAGGGAAATTTTTACTTCAGGCTGATGTTTAAATTTAAAGCAACTTATCTCCTACATCCACACGGTCACTTGTAATACACAATCATGATAATTATGATAATAAGCATACAATGTACACTTTAAGAAATAAGTTATCTCTAACATAAAATGAACTATTCAGTATAGAAATACGATCAATATTAAAGCAACAATGTATGTAATCTGATGCATGTTTTGTATATAATGTTCAAATATGAAATATCAAGCATTATTAATTATTCTATAAATTTGTTAATTTGTATGTCTTTTGTTAAGGTCTTATATATATCATAAATCATAATTTTCTTAATAAGCTGAAATGGCTATTTGAAAGTGATCAGTATCAGTGGTGTGTGTATTTTATTGACTATTATCTATATTAGTTGGTGTTTGATACCTACTTTATTTTATAACTATTTTGGTGGCTGGAACCTAGTTTGTATTTATTTTAATATTGCGCTGAGTGCTCTTTTTATCTGAAAGTACTGTTACTCGTATATGTTTGTATCATTATGCTCACTTGATTTTAGCTATTTATAACATGTGTATAATCAATTTTATGTATATGATTAATCTTGTATATAATAATACTATTTTATATATTTTATTTTATTTTTTCCCATTACAAATGACATATGTATCAATTGTGATATTTATAGATGTCAATAAAAGAATATATATATACTAAAAGCTAAAATTTTTGTACATATATATGCGAACATGTGCAAGCATTTTCACACTCACATCCAATAACAGGAAACTTTAACTAACTAATAAATAACTATGATGGTGATAGTTGTTCACATGTGCACACACAAAGCTCTGCAGACACGCTTGAGGCAAATCCCTGTGTCCTTTTCAGAATCACAGGAGCAGAAAGAAATTTGAGATTTGAGAATACCTTGGAGAAAAAATCAGTAACACAACTCAGTCATCCTTCATTATTTGTGACAAGGAAAATTTGCCAATAAGGAATAAACAAAAGATAAACAGTAATATAAATCAAATGCAGAGCTAATGAATAAATTAAATCCTGAAAAACATCCCCCGATTTGTCATGCTCATCCAAAGAGCTGCCCATGCATGTTGGGGGTATTTCAGTCAGTGGTATACGTACAGTACAACCCAAAATAAAGTACGATTACCCCAGCAGGAAGGAAGAATCAGCCACTACTTTACCCTTTCACCCCTTTTGACTACCTCTGAATCACTTCCTTCTTTTCCCTACTTGAAACTACCTTTTAAAATTACATTAAAATGACATTTAAACAACACCAATTTGAACTCAATCACCCCCATTGTGTTTGATTTACTTGATATTTTGCACCTCTGCTAATTGCAGTTACATTGGTAGCTGTCTAAATAGAGTTCTTTATGTAGGCTAAGGTTGTTGTAAGGAGTCAAAGAGAGTTGTAAGGAGATTTGGGGTGGAGGTGAGAAAAGAGGGCAAAATAGGTAAACAGGGGACTTCTGACAGAAAATTTTCTTACTTTATTTTGGGTTGTACTGTAAATGAAGTGTGTCATACTGGTAACGAGTGAGTCTTCATAAAGCTAATTATGGACATATTTATTTGGTGTAATTTGTAGACCTTCTACCATTTATTGGGATGTTTTGTAGAATCTGCCTAACTACAAGGGCACTGCAGCTCCTCTATTCACATCTGTTCTCAGCTTGATCCCATTAATCACCAGTATGACCCTGCAAGTTATGTTGTATTTTCATGTTCATGGAGGAAAACCCACAGGGGTCGACCCGCAAGGCAGAGCAGAGTGGTTGCCAAGTGGGGCAATTGTAACTTCTGATTCTTAATGTAATCTCTGTTGGACACCACTTGATGGTTCTTCAGCTAATTGTTTCCATCTTTTCACTCCTCAGAAAGAACCTTACATATTATAAAAGCAGTGTCCTTGACCTTGACCTCTATGTCAGTCTGTCTTCAATATGTTATTTCGAACCATTGTCAATATACAGGTATTATTTATATGTCCAATAGTTGTGCTAGACTAGGTGGTTATTTCTGCCATTAATCAAACCAACAGATTGTGATGTTTTGCAAGCAACCAGTATGATAAATATCCTTGATAAATCGGTCTTTGCGACAAGAAAGGGCGATTAATTTTATCCCTCATCTAGATCCAGGAGGTAGTCACTGAAGGTGTGCTCATGAAGATAAACTTGACGTCAAATTAGTCATGTTAAATGACAACAATATAACCTGTCCTGGGCTATTTCAATAGATGTAAATAGATAAGTTTTCGAAAATTAATATATTTCTTCTGTGTTTATTCTTAACATGTTGGTAACCCATATATTCAGCATTTGTTTTACCAAAGATGAGCCAACAATTCAGGTCTTCTGCAGCAGATTTTCAAATCATTGTTGTAAAGATACATCGCTACATGTAAGCCTAATTATCCCCCATGCTATGCTATGGGGGATTTTACTTTTAGTCTCCGTATCATGGCATCCATCAAATATCTCAAACACCACACCATGCACAATGCTCATCCTTTCCCAACATTCAAAGACCCCCCTAAACTTGTCAAATCTTACCCTAAATCAATAAATATCATAACCATTTCCACATCCCAAATACTTTTTCCTGTGCTTTTGGCCTGCAGCCATGTTATTTTTAAAAGCAAACTCCACCCCCAGGTGTCTCCACATCCTTACATGTATGCACAATTGTGCTCCTGGTGGAAATATTTGGCATAACTAAAATTGGAATTCTGGTGGGTATAGGTAGATGTGTAGGGCATGGGGGATATGGAGGCAGTATACCTGCTCTTGTTTGCTTGTGGTTTTGACCTGAATGTCCGTTACCATGGCGTATAAGAGGATCGGGATTAGGTTCATGGTTACGCGCTGCCTTCCCAATTGCCTCAGGGGGTTCATTACGGATTAGGGTTTTGGTTGCATTAAAGCTCAAGGGTCAACAGGAGACCAGAGGGTGAAGGCAAAGTTCTTTATATTACTACCACCAGATGAAACAAATAAAAATTGTGCGTGTTATTGGAGGACTGATCACAAATCTGGTTGTTCACATGTAATGTTGATGCAGGATATTATGTGAAATCAGGTCACTATGAATTTCTTCTGGAAAAGCTGCAAAAAGCAAAAATTCCGAAAAAAATAGTTTAAGCATTCCAGAACCATTGTAGCAAAACCATGTAAACAAGATAAACAAGGATGATATTAGTTATATAGAACGAAGATATTCGGAGACTGAATTTTCCATAAAAAATAATTTTGACTGCACAGAACTGCCACCTCGTGAACAATGCCGAGAGCCCTCTGTACCACCACCTGCTCAATCAGGAAGGGCTTTGGAGTGACCTAGCGATGAATTGCAAAAGGGTCTTTCATCCCTGGGGCTCTGAGTAAGAGAAAGGATTGACATGAATGCGTCATCAGTATGCAGCTGCAGTCATGTCCGATCGGCGATCACGGCGGTCAGATCAGATGACCAATTGCGAGGGACCAAGAACGCTAATTTTACTTCATTGTTCCTAAACAAAATTGCAAAAAATTCTCAAGTAACATTGGAAGTTATAAAAAAATTGAGACATTGTTTATATTGTGTTACTTTGCACGGGGCAGTCATGGCTTCTTATGTATTTGAATTAATTAATTGTCAATTTCTGGAATTCTTCCGGACCTAATTTCTAAGGTACTGGCGGCGACTGCCTGACTGGGCCTCAATGTGTCTCAGCTGATCACCATGGCAATGTTCATCTATCATGATCCACTTCTGGGACAACTTTATAGTTCCAGCAACAGTGTAACAATTCAGCGATAACTCAACTGTCAACAGTATCAGCATCTTTGTGGTAGAACGGCAAAATAACATGACAGAAGTAAACAGAAAAAAGAACTGACATTTTATGGAGACTGCAGAATGTCTCTGTCTTTATGAATATCACAGCATCACGCCATTACCAGCAACATTAGCAACATGAGTATCAGCTGTCAGGCTGTTGCCTACGATACAGTTACCATGGTGAACTATACCATTTGCATCAGATGGTGCACTGGACAGCCTGACACTTACAGGTTCTGACAACTATATCAAGCCTATGCGAGCAATATTCCCACTGCATGTGATGGTGAGAGTTGTCCACCTGTAATTTTTAAAGCTCTACAGATAGGTTTAAGGCATAACCTCTGTGTTTTTGACTGAATCAAGTTATTATTGTATCTATGGAGATACACATGTAGTACTAGTGGTGGTGGTTGACAAGCATAGCAAAAAAACCCCTAATATAAAAAATCACACCAATCCACTATCCTGTAAACTATCACTCTACGAAAATTTAGAAAAATAAAAAAGATCTAAATGTGCCAAAAAGAGTCGGCAACAAAAAGGAAATCAGAATCTGCAAACAATTTAAAAGCCATCAGAGTAAGTGTCAAGCCGTGCAATGCATTATCTGTTGCAAATGGCGAAGCTTGTTCACCATGGTAACAGTGTTGCAGGCAGCTGACACGCAGGTTGCTAATACTGTTGCTACTGGCGATGGGGTGATGCTACTAGCCAAAAGGTACACGTAGTGAAGTTGTCAGTATAAACCTGCTAGAAAGCCTTATGAGTGAGTGTAAACTGACAGTAGGGGGCCGCTGAGAATACTAGTATACAGTTGTGCTTGAAAGTTTCTGAACCCCTGGCACTTTTTACCTTATTTGTGCACATCTCCCTTACAATTGCAGGAACAGCTTTCAAATTGGGTCAATAATACAACTGAACACCTTCTTTTTTATGAAAAAATATACTCATAGCAAATAGTGACATTTAAATAATTATGATTTGATGATGAAAGTCTCCAAAACTGCATGTTCAAAAGTTTCTGAACCCTCCTGAAATGTATACAATCAACAATTTGTATGGTCCCCTTTTTCCAAATAAATGCTTCCAAACACTTCTTATGGCTATGGACTACCAACTGGCAGATTTTCTGTGGGATTTTTGACCATTTTTCAAGAGAGCATATTCTTAACCTTCGTAAGCTGGTGGGTTGTCTGACGAGAACTACTTTGTCATATCTGACCCACTGTGACCCAGGCATATCTAATCAGTTTTGATTGGGAAACTGTCCAGGCCATTCCAGAACCCTAAATTTGAGGGATTTTGATAAATTTTTAGTGGATTTGCTTGTGCATTTTGGATAATTGTTCTGCTGGAAGACCCACTCCTGGCCAAGTTTCAGGCTTACAAGTAAAAGCTTTACATTTTCTAAGCACATATCTTGATATTTCACAGAATTCCTTATGATATCAACAATAGTTCATTTTCCTGTCCCATTTATAGCAAACAAGTCCGTACCATAATGGCCCTGGGGCCACCATTATCTTTCATAGTTGGGTGGGTGTTATGTTCCTTGAAAGCAGGACTTTTCCGATGTCCGACATATCTGTTTTAATTATCGCCAAAAGCATAAAGAAACTGACTGTACTTCACTAAAAACCATCACGATGGATTGTATGATTATTGGAATGATGTCCAGTGGTCTCAGTCAACGTTTCCTAATCTGGCGTCCTGAAGGTGCTACTTTCAAGAAATGTAACATCCTCCCAAATGTGAAAGATAATGGTGGGTCCATCATGGCATTTGGTTGTTTTGCTATAAATGGGACAGGAGAAAGAACTGTTGTTAATAGCATAACGAATTCTGACAAATATCAAGATATGCACTTAGAAAACGTAAAGCTTTCACTTACAAGCATGAAACTTGGCCACAAATGGGTCTTCCAGCAGAACATTACCCAAAGTATATAAGCAAATCCACAAAAAATTCATGGCTCTGGCATTGCCTGGACCAGTTCCCGATCACAGACAACTACATGCAAGCGATTGTCATCTTGTGGTTTGCATAAGAAAACACATTACAGATATTACTGTCATTAGCAAGCGGTGCACATCCTCAAACAACACTGATGCAGCTTGCCAACAGCAACATTGCATCAGGAGGATGCCACAAAAGAAAGTCAGATCTATGCCTTATCAGACTATACGGGGTTTTCATTCTCAAGTCACATGCAAGAAATGCAGATCTATAGAGATAATGAGTTAATGGCGGAAGCGAATATTGATGATGAAACTTTCCTATTCTATTTCATTTCATTTTTGTGTGTCTCTGATTTCAGGCACATGCATAGTCTCTTCCATTATCAGGGGCAGAAGAGAAGATGCAGAGCTTTGTTAGATGTTTGACAAGAACGGTAATGTTATAAGAAAACGGTTATTCCTTGTTATCATGCAAAACGTGATTCTTACTCCCTTCTAGCTTCCAACAAGAAAAAAAATACTAAACCGAGTTAGTTTCCTGTGCATGAACTAGAAATTAGAAAGTGTATGCATGATGCCATTATTTATTATTAGGTCACAAAATAGGAAGTCAATAAGTTATTTATTGTCAAATGGGTTTTGATTACGCTTCACAAAATTTCACCTGAACATTCAAGTCTTGGTTAAATTTTCTTTTAATTTACTTTTTTAATTTGTTTGTATATTATGACTCTTCTCTGACCTGAACTAAAACTGGTCAAAAACCTCTTGTGTTGTCAGTGTATGCAGTCTGATTATCTGTAGTGTGCACTTGGCTCAGCCTCTGAAGCAGATACCATGTGTCTGAGCACAACGACAAATATTAGATATTACCAGAAGGGCACCTCACCTGCGTTTCTGTGTTCTTTTCATCAATTCTCATTTATGTCTTTTTATGGCTGAAATATCTTCTCTTTTTAACAACATATTAGGCACAAATGTGAATGGTGTATTCAAATTCATATCACTGACAAATACAGGGAAATGTTCAGTCAAGGTTGTGTCTATATTTGTCCTTACTTAAGAGAGAGACATACGTTTTGGTCCTTCATTACGTCCATTTGGCCCAGATGGGTTGAGATGGCCATCTTTCATGGATAGGCAGTACAATGAGTACATATAGTTGTTGCCCAGATATAATGAAAGATAGCATAGAAACCAACAAATTTTAATTATTTCAAGCTCATGTCATATCCTTGACTATTTTGTAGACCAATCTGGTTGATTTTCTAATTGCATCAATTCGTACCCATGGCAGTGGGGTGAAGCATCCCAGACAAGCAGACCCTGGGTCGTAAACTTTAAATCAAATATCTTAGTCAAAATCTATTATTGGCACAATCATGCATACATCCAGTAATGTACTACTTTGATTGCAGATTCAAGCTAAGGTACGGCACATAATCAGCCCTTGTCTCTGTCATACCAAATTATGCTTGCCAGCCGATAGGCTATCTGGTGCCTAGGATATTGCTGCAGCTGCTAGGATATACTAAAAGGAGATGCTGTAGACCCATTTCTGTCACTCATTCTGTCACCCAGGCCTGGGGGATAAAAGGCCCTTTGTAACTCATCTAGCAAACCACTCTAAAGCCCTTCCTGAGTCAGCAATCTGCAGGTATTCAGGGTTCTTGCCAATGTTTTACAGAATAACGTAAGATTTTGTGGTTTCCCAAATCATCATGAAGTATGGTAATACAGAGTGTGACCAGTTCAATGTCAAGTTTACCGTTGAATGTTATCACATATAATCCTTGGTGAGCAATATTACCTATTAGTTCCTTGTTCAATCACAATTTTATACTACAGGAGAGCCCTGTATTGCTTGATTTGTGAACAATACAAGAGTTTTTCATGGCATTACAAATGGTTTGTCTACACTTTTAAAGAGATGTGTCGTCATATATATTTGGCTTACAATGACAATTACAAACATTTAACATTTAGAATAAGTTAAATGTGGCTCTAATCCTTCTTTTAGGCAACTCTTAAATGCTGAGACATTTTATCTTTAACAAATGATAACAGCAGACGTTCAACAATGCAGTCCTGTGACTTCTGTGTAGTAAACCTCAGACATACTTTTAACCAATACCAACACTGGTCCAGCATCCCTTATCATGAGGCCAGTTAGGGGAGAGCGGGGCACAGTGAGACGGCAGGCACAGTGAGACAAAGCCCGTAGCATCTACCTGGTACTGTTTACAGATCAACCCTTTGTTTTATGGTACAAAAATTTAGTAAGTGAGAGACTGTCCTAGATCCTGAATGCCTACACAGCATATTGAGAGTGGAATTTCAATATTTTGGTTTTTAGCCAGTAAAAGTAAATAATTTCGCTAAATGACTTTTTGTTATAACTCCCAAGAAAAATGGTATAATGCAAATCAATTGCCAGGGATTCAAACGTTGGTTATTTGTCTTAGTTTAGTGAGATGACGAACCACAATGCAGGCATCCGGTCCGCAGG
This sequence comes from Platynereis dumerilii, assembly GCA_026936325.1. NCBI lineage: Eukaryota > Metazoa > Annelida > Polychaeta > Phyllodocida > Nereididae > Platynereis > Platynereis dumerilii. Next base: position 2,121,463 of record JAPTHN010000038.1, on the reverse strand, counting down.
ATTCAAAAATTTTATAAACAGAGCTGCATGGGGCACAGTGAGACAGTTTGAGGCGGGGTACAGTGAGACATCACAAAATACACCCGAAACGACCTGAATGTAATGCATGGCTCACAATTCACTATTAAAAACAAAATGCCTGCTATAAACTACTGATTTTAGTGAGTAATATCCACAGGGAAGCATCAAAGAAGAATTTTGATTAGGATGTAACAGGTGCGGCTCGTTAAATAAGTCGTGCATGTGTCCCATGCGATGAAGTTTCAAAACATGCTCAAAAAAGGACCTAAAAATCACCAAGGCAGCTGCTTTTATTAGAGTACAGTTGTTTCTGTAGCAACAGTTGATAGAACAATTCCACAGGTCCTGATGATTGGTGGTTATGGCAGCAGATGCCCCGTCTCACTGTGCCCCGCCTGCTGTCTCACTGTGCCCCACCCATGGGGCACAGTGAGACACTAAACGAGCATGGACATAACTCAAAGTTTCTCCAAACCTGTAAAAGGTAGGAACTTGAAACTACCTGACAATATACCCAACGTCATTATCTATAATGTGGACCTGATCTCATTTGACTCGTTACTGCCAACATTTTGGAAGACTTGAAAATAAAAAAAGTGTCAAACTGTGCCCAGCTCTCTCCTACTACTCACTGCTAACCTGGGAAAACAGCAAAAACATCCTTTTAGAAGGTACAAACGATTGCAAGCTTGTGGTTAGCATAAGAAAACACATTACTGACATTGCTGTGATTAGTAAGCGATGCACATCCTCGAACAAACACTAATGCAGTACATAAACAGCTTGCTAGCCAACAGCAACATTTAGGAACAGGGAGGATGCCACAAAAAGATATCGGATCCCTTATCAGATTATCAGCCCTAGGGGGCTTAATGGTGCTAGGATAATCCATAATGGCGGACAACCCATGTCAAGACAGCCCACTGATTAGGACTGATTAGATAGCAATATGCGCATGGCTTCACAATCACAATTCAAATTCCACTATCAGCACTTGATAAAAGTATTGCCAACAAATTGACGAAGAGATAGACATAAACCAACAGACATTTTACAGTTGCTATGAATCAATCCCTCAGTTATCAAGTGACAAGAAAACAAATGTAGGTCTGGAGATACTGAGTTGATGGAAATCTTAATAATTCACTTCAAATCAACAGCCACTCACACAATCATCTTGACTATTATATTGAAAGGTGCTCAAGAAAAGCAGCTTTGTCAGCAGGAGATCTACTTTACCTCCAGTTCCTTGAGTGTTGTGCTGGGAGGCAGATGTAACTATTAAACTATTTTGAAAAAGGATCAGGGCTCCATTTTGAATATGGACGGGATGCATTTCCGACAAAATAATCCTCCAGCACACAAATGATAAAAAAGTTGTAGACATATAATTACAAAAAATTAAATCTCACCAAACATAGGTAATACAATATACTATACATGCATGTTTGAAAATATCCAGCTTCATACCATTTGACACTGGATAGATTTATACTATCAGTATATGTTAAGCAATAGCAACCATGCCTTAGGCCTAACACTCTCTGGGGTTGGCAATCATATTTTTGTTTGGTCAAAAGTTGTGATGCAATTGTCATACATTCGATGCAATTGTTATGCAGCAGAAGCCAGGAAATGAGGGCACTTAATATTGGTGTCGAGATTTTCCTGTTACATTTCCTTTTTTGTGTGTCTGTGATTTTAGGCACATGAATAGTGTCGTATCTTAAAGTAAGAGCAGGACAGAAGATGCAGAGCTTTGATAGACGTTCGGCAAGGACAGTAATGTTACGAGGGAAGGGTTACTCCTTGCTATCATGCAAAACGGTGATTCTAGCTCACTCTATGCTTCCAACAAGAAAATACTACCAAGTTAGTTTCTTTGGCATGTCCTTAAAATCAGAAAAGTGTAAGCACGATGTTATTCCTTACTATTAGTTCATAAAATAGGCAGTCAAGAAGTCATTTTAAGTGTAAAATGGTTAGGCCTATACACAACAAAATTCCACTTGGACATTTAAGTCATAGTAAAAAACAGTTTCATAGTGTATTTCACTTTTTCATTTGGTATATACATGATATGTACTGTGATTCTTCTCTGAGAATGTTGTCAGTACAAGGGGTCTGGTTAAATCTGTAGTGTGCACTTGGCTCAACCTCTGAAACATACACCATGGTATAAGAGCACAAAGACAAATATGAGATATTGCAAAAAGAATGCCTCACCTTTCTCTTTGTCTCCTCTCCATCAATTCTCATCAAAGTATTTTTATGGCTAAAATATCTTCTTATTTTAACACATACTTTACACAAATGCAAATGCCAAATGGGTATATTCACACTTCATATCACTGACAAAAAGAGGGACATTTTCATTCAAGGCTGAGTCTTTCTTTGTTTCTCTTACTTCAGAGAGAGACAAGTTGGTCCTTCATTATGTCCCCTGAGTACAGACGACCATCTTTCTTGGACATGCAATACGTAGTGTAGTTGCCTCAATACAAAAGATGGCATGGAAACAAAGAGGAGACACCATTCCACCAACTTTCAATTATTTCAAGCTCATGTCATATCCTTGACTATGGAATAGACCAATCTGGTTGATTTTCTCATGCACTTAAAGTTGAATCCCACACTTAGCAAGAAATCTAAAATCCATGAGATATTCATGAAACTTTGCCAAAAAGTTCTTCAAAAAGAAAGCTTTCCAACGTTAAAAAAAATAGGGGGGCTATCCAACATAATTTTCGAACTATGATCTTTTCAAAATCTTATGTCATTACATTAAAACATACAGTAAAATACTAAAAGAGTGTGGGATTTGCAACGAAAAGCAGCGTCACTCGAACAATATCCATGAAATATTTATGAAAAATTAAAGGAATATAGCTGAAAATAAACTTTATTGAAAAACATTTCTTTGAAGGGGGGTTACCGATGTTTTTTGAGAGCTACGTGGTGGTGTACAATATGTGAAAATTATGAAAAACAGTTCAACAAAAATAAGTCCCCCTTAAAATAAACTTGGATATCTCAAAGATTCCTTCTCCAATTTTTATGTAAGTTGGATTGAATTATAGGCCTGTATTTCGACCCAAAATGTGTGCATTTATAGTTTAGTGCCATTATTCCTGGCTGAGCCAGCAACTTTCGAGTGAGCCCACCCCTGTTTTCAAGATCTGTGGCTTTTCCAATGCATATGAGCAATTTGACAAAGCGGGGGAGCCACCAGCTGGGATATTTTTGTTGAACTGTGGAGTACAATAGGTGGAGCAGCTGTATTCTGTGGCATTCAACTTTAATTGGTGCCCATGGCTGTGGGGTGAAGCATACAAGACAGCCTGGGTCATATACTTGGAATCAAATATCTTGGTCACAAATCTATGCTCGTTTTTATGATGCATACATGCTGCAGCGTATTACTTTGAATGCAGATTCAAGCTAAGGTATGAGACGAAAGAAGCAAGATAACGTGAGTCAAAAACAATGCAATGTGAGTCAAAAACAACTGCCAACTATGCATTCTAAGACTCGTGAATTGAACTACGTTCTCAATGTTGACAAGGCCCTCAAAAACAAGATTGAAGCCTGTGGCAGAGACCACTTTGCATTCAGCTCCCCTGATAACACAAACTTTACAGTTCACCTGAGTACAGCAAGCTTTGAGATCTTCAAATGTGCCATACTTAGATGCCTACACTTAGATCCCAACCAAGACAACAGAAGGCCGAACCGTAACCTGGAACACACAGTTAATAGAGACTCCAGTGATACCGGCCTCATTGTCTTTGAAACAATACTGATTAAAAATTGGTCTTGTGTGTCAAGGGCCTCCCTCGCAGGACTCAAAGGCACATGCAAGGTTGTGATAAATTTATACAGAACCACATCAAGGTGCCTATTAAATGGGGCCCAGGCCCGAGACTTTGTTGTCCTCTTTCTCCCCCTACTGAAGGAATACATTGACTCTCACAAGGACGAACTGCACACTCAGAATGAGTCAATCCAACAGATGCTCACCGATGGAAGGACTGCCGGCCTAACACACCCCCATGATAGTCAAAGGCAGCTGGACCAACCAGACACGGACCTGGTTCTCCCTTCAAATAGCAACAGCCACTGGGGCCCAGCTCCTTTTGAAAGCGGCTGCAACGAAGATGATCCGCCCGTGACTATGATGTGCAAAGCCTGTGAACTTCCCATCGCCGAGTCGCCTGTTATATGTGATGTCTGTGACCTGTGGGCCCACCCCCAGTGCGAAAATACTCAACCAGCAGATACGGATAGGGCAGACAACGCCGAGATGACCTACACATGCAGAAGCTGCATCACAATCATCGCTGCGAACACGTGCCACCCCGACTGCAAGGTCGACAGTCAGGAGACCACCCCCCATGACGGCCACACAGTTACGGAAATGGAACTCAACAAAACTGGAGAAAGGAGCACAGCAGGACAACATACAGTCACAAGAGCGAATGTCTCCCACTCCCCAAGGACACTAGCTATCACTCACGACACAGTGACACCCCAGCCAGCCACATACTCCCAAGATGCTATGACCCTCCAACCAGCTGCTGATTCTCAGGATCAGGCTGCAATCTCAAGCACCCCGTCGTCATACGTAGTGGCAGAAGTGGATGCAGGCAGACCAGGAAGCATAGGGAAAAATATGGAGGCGCACAAATCAGGAGCTAATAATGCCTCGGAAACCACTGTGGCTAGAAAGCCGGCCCGCGCCAAAACAGGAAACTCCAGACAAGCTAGCATCAGGCATGGTCCCCAAAACCAGGCCAACACTGCTCACACAGACGCTGAAGTATTGACTGTTCAAAATGCAGAAGGAACTAACACTGAAATCCACTGCCAGACTGTTCAGCAGCTGCAAGACAGTGATGGCCCCAGGACACAGTTCGATGATACAGCTGTAAGACTAGAAGAGAGGGAAAAGACCCTAAAAGCAAGAGAAAGACACTTGAACAAACTGGAGCAGAACCTCAGGAAACAGCAGCTGGCACAGACTGAGATGTCTATGCAACACGCCGCTATGATAGCCCAGGTCGCAAAACTGGAGTACAAGATCAAAGCACAACAAGACGAGATCCACAACCTCAGCATACAACTGCTTGCCAGTAGGAATGCTCATCCCCCGGATCGAGGCCAACATACAACCCCCAACCCCGGATTGGCCGCAACTGCAACCACCCAGACTGCAGACAGTAGCACCACCCAGATGCTGCTCCTTCTCCTATTCCAACAGATGAATGTCCAGCAGCATGCTCCGAAAGACGTAGGCTGTCGCGGAGAACTATGGCAGCTAACACAGACAGTCAGCGACCTCTCCAAAACAGTGGAGCGCCTCAGAGTAGATGTCAACCGAGCTGGACGAAGTGCACAGCCAGCGCCACAACAATGGATGCCCAAGAGCAAACAACATGGCAAACGTGCTCCTAATCAGTTTAGACCAAGGCACTACAGCTATCACCACGTTGATGATGATGCCCTCAGCCGACGAGACGACGAAGCCCTCAGCCGACGGGACCACTACCACAACTCCACTCCAGTCACAGACTACCAACATGGCCTACCTCAGACACCACGGCATGATAGAGCTGCTGTGTACGAAGAGTCTGACAATCCAGCAGCCATGTACAACACGAGCCCGAATGATGCCTCAAATCAGCTGGCTACACACCCAGAGAGGAGCGTCCCACCTGTCAGCCAGTCCCTTGGAGCAGTGGAAGAAAACTCTGAGATGGAGAGTATCGACCTACATACACTGCCACGCCAGGCACATCCCATGAGAGAGCATGGCCCCCAAAAGATGGACAAGGCAAAGAGCGCCTTTGAGCAAACAGGGACTCATGCGCAGGAGGGAAACAGATGCAGACCACACCACCCAAGCCTCCATTTTTTAGACACAATCGGCCTCCAAGACAGACCGCCATCATCAGAATTGGGAGTCTCAATGTGGAGAACATCAAGACTAATGTAGAATATGTACATCAACTGATGAACCACCATGACATCCTCTGCCTCCAGGAGCACTGGCTCCATACATACGAAGAACCGATGCTCAGAAAACTTCTGCCAGACTACAACTACCACATAAGATGCAGTGACCACAACAACCCTGTCAGCCCAGCTATCAGACCAAGAGGTAAAGGAGGTGTCCTCACCATCTGGAAGCCTGATTTGGACAAGTATGTGTCTACACGTAACGATGGCTCCAGCCGAAATATAGTAATTGAAGTAGAGATCAGCCCTTGTCTCTGTCTTACCAAATTATGCTGGCCAGCCGATAGGCCATCTAGAGACCAGGATATTGCTGCAGCTGCTAGGATATACTAAAAGGAGATGCTGCAGACCCATTTCAGTCACTCATTCTGTCACCCAGGCCTTGGGGATAAAAGACCCTTTGTAACTCATCCAGAACACCACTCTAAAGCCCCTCCTGAGTCAGCGATCTACAGGTATTCAGGGTTCTTGCCAATTGTTGTCAGAATAACATTAGACTTTGTGGTTTCATAAATCATCATGAAATAACTTCTGGTAGTACTGTGTGTGAAAAGTTCAATGTCAAGTTTACCTTTGAATGTTATTACATGTAATTGGTGAGCGATATAATTACGTAGTTCCTTTTTCAATAATGATTTTATACTCCAGGGCAGCCCTGTATTGCTTGGTTTGTGAACAATACAAGACTTTTCGGCCCGTTTTCACCAACATGGTATTAAGAGTTAAGCCTGGTGTTAACTCCTTTAAAACTGGTATAACTAAGTCCATTTCACCAAGAGTGTGCTAAGCATGTAAACCTGTCAAGGTTCAGTGAATCATACACAGTGTCACCAAACTCAAGGATCAGCCATCTCAAACTGATTTGGTGTCAAAAAGTGATTAGGCCAATGAAAACAGAACATATGTTTCTTATGAGATGGCATGGGAGATCAGTATTATAGGCCTTTGTCTATTATATTCGCATGTTTCTCAAATTTAACCGTCACCAAAGATTTTTTCAAGAAAGATATGTCACATCATGAGATATAAAGTTTGCAAACCAAGAACACACACTTACCTAGAAAATATATTTGTTGAAGTAACTGTTGCAAATATACTAGCCATACAGCATTAAGCACAGGATTTAAAAGTATTTCATGTATGAAACTGTGTTTTTATAGCATTTGCCTATGATAGTCATGACACCAAATAGAGGCAATTCTTCGGTGCTGAGTTGTACAAAACCTCTGCACTTGTTGTTGGTCTTAGTACAGGGGTACTTTCGAAGGGCAGGAAATTCGGACGTGGGTGCAATCTATGCATCCTATAACCCCCCCGGAAATCGAGCGATTTCGGAAAATTCCAATTTAGCCTCCTGTGTGACTGGTCCACTGAGCATACGTACATATATGGGTTTTAATGAAGCGATTGCATGACTAACACGCTTCACAATCCTTGAAACTGAGGCGACACTAATACCACTCAAGTCACCAACGACTTGTTGGTAACTGCCAGTAGCAAAAAATCGCAGGCACGTCAGCCATTCTGGGTACATCAGATTTTGAGGACCCTTATCATTAGATATTCAACCATTATTGTAGTTTCATTGTACAAAAATATATATTTTTATAAATTTCCAAGCCCACCGCTCTTTTTCTCTTACCTAGTCATGTGGCCATGTTTGGGAACTTCAGAGATTAATTGTGTTTGTAGCAGTTGAGCTGTGTAAGTACTATGTGCAGACTTTCACTCAGTAAATGTTCCTTGATCCTGCTCCGCTTGAGTGATTGGCTTAGCCAGACCAGGTCTTAGCTAAGACCTGGCATAACTCTTAATACCATGTTGGTGAAAACGGGCCCTAATGTTTGTAGAGTGTAGACACTTTTAAAGAGATGCGTCTTCATGTATATTTGGCTTACAATGACAATTACGAACATTTAACAGTTAGAATACGTCAAATGTGGTTCTAATCTTTCTTTTAGACAACTCTTAATTTCTGAGACATTTTAGCTTTAAAAAATCATAACAGCAGACCTTCAACCACGCAGTCCTGTGTATTAAACCTCACACATACTTTTAACCAATACCAATACTGGTCCAGCATCCCTTACCATGAGGCCAGTAGTAACTACTCACTGCTAACCTGGGAAAACAGCAAAAACATCCTTTTTTAGAGGGTACAGGTGATTGCCAGCTCATAGTTTGTATAACAAACAAATTACTGACATTGCTGTGATTAGTAAGCAGTGCACATCCTAAAGCAACATTGATGCAGTACAAAAACATTTCGCAAGGCAACAGCAACATAGGAACAGGGAGGATGACACAACAAATGTAAGATCCCTTATCAGATTAGGGGGCTTAATGGTGTCAGGATAATCCATAATGGCGGACAACCCATGTCAAGACAGCCCATTGATTAGGACTAATTAGATAGCAATATGTGCATGGCTTCACAATCGCAATTCAAATACCACTATCAGCACTTTATAAAAGTATCACAAACAAATTGATGAAGAGATAGAAACAACAGAGATTTCACAGTAACTGTTGCCATGATTCAGTCCTTCAGTTATCAAGTGACAAGAAAACAAATGTAGATCTGGAGATATTGATATGATGGAAACCGTAATAAATCAGTAAAATCACTCCAAATCAACAGTCACCCACACAATCATCTTTACAATTGAAAAGTGCTCTAGAAAAGAAGTTTTGTCAGCTAGATATCTGCTTTACCGCCATGAAGTTCCTCGAGTGTTGTACTGGGAGGTAGATGTAAGTAACTATTAAACTATTTTGAAAAAGGATCAGCCATTTTGAATACAATGGATGGACGGGATGCATTCCTGACCAAATAATCCTCCAGCACACACATGATAAACATAGGCTGCACAGCAGCAAACCTTCAGCGAAAGACATCTTTAAAAGACATAAAAGCGATGTTGACAAAATTGGTATAATGCAATCGTGGCCAAGTCTTGGCCTGAAATTATCTATATACCCGCTGCCCTACCATCTGCCCGCCTGCCAGGGTATGTAAAACCATGGAAAGGCTGAACTAGACAAATTTACACATATTATGGTGCAGTTTTATACATGTACAAGGAATAGGTTATGAGTTGTGGGTCGAAAACCAGGAAGTATATTTATATTTTTCAAATTTTTTCTAAATATTTAAAAAGTGTTAAAACTACCTATCAATGAGACCAGTGAAAGATCTTTATAGGCAATATGTGGATGAATTTTTATCCAGGTACATGCAAAAGAGGCTAAGTTTTGGGCTAGAAACAGAAAATTATAATTTGCAATATATTTTGTCAATATTTCAAAAAGTATAGAATGACCATGAATCACACCATCAGGCACAACAGCATCATATAGGTGATACGTGTATGAAATTTCATCCATGTACATGCAATACTGGGCAAGTTTTGGGCCAGAAATGAAAAAAAATTGTTTTTATTATTTTTTCTCAATATTTCAAAAACTGTAGAATACCCATCAATCAGACCACCAAAAGGCACAATTGGACCATATAGGCTATATGTGTACCAAATTTCATCCATGTACATGCAATAGTGACCGAGTCTTGATCCGGAAAGGAAAAAAATAATTTTTTATCTTTTTCGTTCAATATTTCAAAAAGTATGGATTATCCATCAATCAGACCATCAAAAGGCACAACTAGACCATATAGGCTATGTGTGTACCAATTTTCATCTATATACATGCAATAGGGCCCGAGTTCTGGCCCGGAAACTATATCCACCCGCCGCCCGACCGCACGGACGCCCGACCGCCCGCCCGGCGGATGGACAACATTTTAACAAAGTGATAACAATACCTTCTTCGAACCTCGTTCACTGATGATAAAAAAGATGTAGACATATAATTACAACAAATTAAATCTCACCAAATATAGGTATACAATAACTATACATGTTTGAAAATATCCAGCTTTATACCGTTCGACACCTCTGTCAACCAATCACAGGACTGTATTTCACTGCAATAAATCCCATATTCTGTGTTGTCCACTTATCATCTCATGTTTGACTGTTTGAGCGTTTGTCTCATGGCATAAGCTGGTTATTCACCATGGGATCAGATATAATTATGTGTTCATCACAATTTGGGCTAAAGCTGTCTGGCGATAAATCACATATCCCCTCTCCAGTGGTAAATAACCGATATAAGAATTTCTGTAATGACTGGATTCATAACTGTCAGTATTTGTCATGCAATGCAACCATGCCTTAGGCCTAACACTCTCTGGGGTTGGCAATCATATTTTGTTTGGTCAAAAGTTGTGATGCAATTGTCATACATTCGATGCAATTGTTATGCAGCAGAAGCCAGGAAATGAGGGCACCTAACATTGGTGTTGAGATTTTCCTGTTACATTTCCTTTTTGTGTGCCTGTGATTTTAGGCACATGCATAGTGACGTACCTTATAGTAAGAGCAGGACAGAAGATGCAGAGCTTTGATAGACGTTCGACAAGGACAGTAATGTTACGAGGGAAGGGTTACTCCTTGCTATCATGCAAAACGGTGATTTTAGCTCACTCTATATATAGTATGCTTCCAACAAGAAAAAGATACTACTATTTTAGTTTCTTTGGCATGTCTCTGAAATCAGAAAAGTGTATACACAATGTCATTCCTAATTATTAGTTCATAAAATACATAGGCAGTCAAGAATTAAGTCATTTAAGTGTAGAATGGTTATTCATTTAGCTTCCAGTTGAACTGGTACTGCGTAAGAGTCAGAAAATTTCACTTGGAAATTAAAGTCATAGTTTCAAAAGTTTCACAGTGCATTTCGCTTTTTCAATTGGTATACAGGTGATATGTACTGTGATTCTTCTCTGACCTGAACACATGGCTCTTATGTTGTCAGTTCAAGGGATGTGGTTATCTGTATACTGTGCAGTGTGCACTTGGTTCAGCCTCTGAAACATACACCATGGTATAAGAGCACAAAAACAAACATGAGATATTACAAAAAGAATGCCTCATCTTACTCTCTGTCTCTTTCCATCAAAGCATTTTTATGGCTAAAATTTCTTCTTATTTTTTAACACATACTTTACACAAATGCAAATGGGTATATTCATGTCACTGACAAAAAGAGGGACATTTTCATTCAAGGCTGTGTCTATCTCAGGGCTTTGGAGTCGGAGTCGGGAGTCAGAGTCGTGGAGTCAAAGGTTTTTGGGTGGAGTCGGAGTCGAACTTTGATTTTCAGGTGGAGTCAGAGTCGAAAATTAATGTGGTGACTCCTGACTCCTTAAAAATAATTAATATAATTTACAAAAACACAGTTACAACAATGTGAAATGTACCTTGAATTTTAATAAAAATTTCCTGAACAGATATGCAAGTACAAATAATGCCGATAAGCAGAGTCGGGAGTCTGAGCCAGAGTCGGAATTTAGGAGACCTAAGAAGTGGGAGTCGGAATTGGAGGTGCTTTTCTGGAAGCCAAAGGAGTCGGGAGTCGGAGTTTTCTCTTACTTCAGAGAGGGGCAAGTTGATCCTTCATTATGTCCCCTGAGTACAGACGACCATCTTTCTTGGACATGCAATACGTAGTGTATCCTTGACTATTGTATTGACCTATATGGTTAATTTTCTAATGGCACTAATTCGTACCCATGGCAATTTGGTGAAGCATACAAGACAATGAGGCCCAGGGTCATATACTTGGAATCAAATATCTGGGTTACAAATCTTTTATTGGCAAAATCATGCATACATCCTGCAGTGTACTACTTTGATTGCAGATTCATTCAGAAAGTAAGGATGTGATCAGTCCTTGTCACTGTTGCACCATAGTATGCTGGCAATCCAATTGGTCATATGAGGAGATGATACGGACCCATTTCTGTCACTTTTTCTGTCACCCAGGCCTCGGGGATAAAACGCCCTTTATAGCTCATCCAGCAAACCACTCTAAAGCCATAACTGAGTCTTCTACCTCAGGTATTCAGGATTCTTGACAATGTTTATCAGAATAGCATCAGACATGTGTTTTCACAAACTATGGGCTGAACAGATGATCTTTGAGGCTATGGATTTTTGATGAAAAAAAAAATGTTGTACTGCACATAAAAAAGTTTGTTTCCATCGGTAGCTATATGGTATCATAATATTAAAAATGCAACAAAAAAGGCTTGTCACTCCTTTACATGCAAACATAATTGTTTGTTACTTTGGCCTTTTTTATGGGCCAATCAAACCATGGGCAGGTCACCAAAACACAACCAGAAGGCTAAATGCTTTGATGGTCCACTTTCTTGAGGCTAAAAATCCAGAATTACCCTGTTTGTCCCCCTTGTTTTCCTTTTCCTTGATATTCCATGTATCTACTAAAAGAAAACACAGTCAACCAAAACAATCAAAACAGCTGGCAAAACTTCATGGAAACCGAGAGAACCAAGTTATTCTGTATTGAATGACAGCAAGTCAATCATTCATTACAATGTAAATGTCATGGGAATTTGAAAGTTTATTGGCCATTTTCCTGCTTTTCGAATCCCAATTAACCTGGTTTTCAAATCCCAATTATCATTCTGTTCGGTTAATGATTTCCCTCTTTGCTTCCAGCAGCCACAAAACGCCAGATGCACAAATTAAATCTTCTCAATTAGTTACTCCAACATTAGGATAATTTGGCAATAATTGGTCACAATTCATTGAAAAATCAGCTGATGGCAGGAAAGCATTATGTCCATTGGGGTGAGTTATACATGCTTATTCATTGAAAATTATAAATAAATCATCATCAAAAGAAGCTAAAAGAATAGATCAAAATTTGTTGATAACAGCACAAACAAATTAAAAAATGATTTTACCCCCTGGCACTGACTACTGCATTTCTTATACGAGAATGAAGTAGGAACATATCCAGTTAAAAGCATGGCAGTGAAATGGAAAAACACATATTATTAGGCCTAATTGCCACCAGTGGCGTAACTAGGGGGTCTCGACGGCGGGGGGGGCACGCGATTCTCTGGGGACACCGTCTATACTAACTGTATAGGGGAGAGTGGGGAACGATGGGCCGCTTGACAAATTATTGACCATGGAGGCAAATCTGCTTCAGATAAAGGATTCATACTGTGCACCCTATTAGCTGGTGTAATTCTCTTTAAAATGATATAAGATTCACATAGATCAACCGAGGAAGAAAGATTAGAAAACACATTTTCTGTCAAGAACGATGGTGGCCCATCGGTCCCCAACCATGGGGACCGATGGGCCATCCCATGGGGTCCGATGGACCATGTTAATAACTTGCCAAAGGGTGGATAAAGAATTCAAAATTTGTTTCCATTATATTTTTGTTGATCCATCTGAGTGTATAGGACAATAAGAGATCGAAAGAATATAGATATGCCCAGATTTTACACTTTGACAAAAAGCTTAATTTTCACAAATGTCAGGAGTTACTTTTTTGTAGTTATATCAATCTATTGAGATGGTATTTTAGCAGTACACAAACAGATGCATTAAAAACTATATCGGAGAATTCCAAAATGATTGGTTCATTGGTCACTAAGAAAATTATTTGATATTTGGTCGATACAGAAGTTTGGCTACCACCGTGATCATGAAAATCTTGTCTGATACCTCAAATTTGTTGATGAATATTAAAAAATGAGAATATTTTAATTTTTTTCTCCATAAATGAATCATTTCTGTCAATCATTTAGATTTTTAGGGGAAAATTAAAATTTTCCAATGATACTGTACTAGTATGCCACCTGCAGGAGAAATCTTGAATCAAAACAATAAAATTGATCAATAACCCTCCATTAGCTTATATTTTGGTGAAAATTTAACTTACACTCAATATTGCATCAATGTCTAACGGGGTCCTTATGTTTATTATATCCCAATTACTACCTAGATTGTAAATTTGTGATTATGGATATTTTAAATTTCCACCATATTGTGTTTGAAGCCATTAGTAAGGCAAATCTATCACTGTAAATTTGAGGGCATTCATTTAAGTCAAAACTTATCATTTAAAGATGCAAGCAGAAGTTCTATCGTGCTTTTTCCCATAAAAGACTTTAATATCCAGCCCATGCCAATACGTCACCTATAGAAAATCTCAAGAAATAGTGGCCCATCGGTCCCCATATTGGGTGGCCCATCGGTCCCCAAAAGCTTTCCTAACAGTTAAACCCCTCTTTTTTGGTGAAATATGGTACTTTTTCCTAAAATTCAATATGTAAATTGTCACCAATATATAGGACAAATCATCATAGAAAATATACTGTGTCGAGTCTACACACTTTTGAGATATTTCACTTTTTCTGAGTCAGAAAAAAAAATTTTAGATGTTGAAAATTTCATCCCCCCCCCCCTTGGGACACAACTGATTATTACCCAATCTCAATTCATCAAAACCAAAAATTTCAGTAGAATTTTACTGTAAAAGACTTTACATACATATATCACTCTACCATACAATCTGTGTAACAGTAAACCTTCATCAAATCTGCTTTGAATTTGTTTTGGCCTATCACATCAAAATATTGACTGCCTGGTCCTGTTCCTTTAGTGACATTTCAATGATCTTTTTTGTTTAATTTTTAGTTGATTGGCAAATTTACTTCAGGATACTGCATGTGTGTGTGATTGCTGGTGTGTCAAATGTTCGGTCCTTTACTTGTGAATTGCATCTCCATTGCCAATTTCAAATAATTTGAATAATGAGCTGATAGAATGGTATAAATAAGCTTAAATACAGTCGATCTAACTCCAAAGTATGACAGATACTGGCAGATAACCACAAACACCCTTGGAACTATGCTAGTACTACCATGAATGATTCGAACAACAAGGATTTGTCTTTAATCTGTCTGCAGAGCCATGTTGATCCACATGGGACAACTGTGGTTTAATATTGTTTGCAGTGGCTTGATATTGTTGTCAGAGCCTGCAAGTGTCATGCCGTGCAGTGCATTATCTGGTGCAAATGGTGCAGCAGCTAGTTCCCCATGGTAACAGTGTAGCAGGCAACAGCCCAACAGCTTGATACTCTGATTGTTAACACTGCGCCTAACGGTGATGGGCCCGGTGATTGGGGGATATTGCTAATAAGACAGTGACATTGTGGTATTTAATGCAGTTTGTGATCAACTTAGCTAATCTGCTTACAAATTTCAAATTAGTTTTTATTCCCCTTTAGGCCTATACAATAGTTGCGGTCTGACTGTATGTTGCTGCAAAAAGTCTGCTAATGATGTGGCATGTGTCCACTATTGAGAAGGTGTTGAAGCTAATACTGTACTGCTTGCATAGGATTTGACCATTTTTCCAGGGGGGGGGGGGGCTTGGAGTTTTCCTCGATGGGAAATTATTTATTTCACGATAATCTTGGCAGTAATTATTTATTTCAAGCACGCGAAATCCTGAATCAAACAACACCATGTTAAGAAAAATCCCCACCAGAAATTAATTATTTTTTTGTATTGTTACAATGTTACCAGAGCACATACGTTATCTGAAAGAAGGTCTTGACAGATACATGGGCATTGCCTGGTGATCAGCTGAGGTAGAAGACAAAACTTTATCGCGAGGAGCTTAGAAACTAGACCAAGGAGAATTGTTCCAAGGTTGCAGAGTAATTTATTATCTTTTTATTTGGGCAATTTTGTAAAATCAGTGTCCCGGGTATGTAGGTAGGTTTGACATTATAATATCTACCAACATGTAGCCATCTGGTTAATTTGTCTGGATACGACAGCAGCTGCAAGGACATACTGATGATGCATTCCTGTCAACCCTTTCTCTTACTCAGAGCCTCAGGGAAGAAAGGCCCTTTTGTAATTCATTCAGTGGGGCCACTCTAAAGCCCTTCCTGAGCCAGCAGTCTTACAGGCGTTGTATGAGGGTTCTCGGCAGTGTTCACTATGCTAGCATGAGAATTTGCGCACTTTTTCTAAATATCTTCTCTCTACAAAGTAGCATGATCCCTTAAGACATACAAAATTGACCTTTATCTTTTCAGATCTTTTTGGGGCAGGACAAAAAAAGGTGTAATCTCTATTTTTTAATAGTTTTGTCGATTAAATGAAAATAGTGGTTTAACCTTTTTTTCTGTATGATACAAACAGAATAAAATCTGTTGTGTCGGTTGATCGAAGAAGCTGAAAACTAATAATGTCTTGCCATAGATGAAAGACATTCATTTGACATGATTTCACATATATATATGTATAGTTGCTGTTCACCATTACTAATTTCACCTCATGCATGTTTTTATCTTTATATGCTCACCTGCAGTGACTGCCTCCCAGAGGAGTGATAATATTAATTGCCTTTTATAAGCAGCACATATTTATCAAGGACATTTATCATACTGGTCAGTGGCACACATCACAATCTGTTGATGTGATTAATGTTAGAAATAACCACAAAGTCTAACACAGCTACATGCATATAGGCCTACATTTCGACAGAGCAGATCAAATTCTGGTTGACCTAGGTTAAACTACAGTGCTGCCTGTAAATAAGTGAAACGCATGATATTGTGCCATTGCATCAATGTTAAACATCCTTAACCGAAATGCTTCTGGAAGGACGAATTCTCATCTGATGAGAGGAAAACATTTTGGGTCATAAAGGCCGATATGTGAGGCATGTGGGATAAAAAGAGCAGCAGCCAATTTTCTTTGCTGTAGTTGGAGTCAGGTATGGATCAAAGTCTTTGATAAGTAAGTGGAACGCAGGCCCAATGTTAAAACATAGGGAAGGGTGGTTCACTTACTTATCAAAGACTTTGACCCATACCTAACTCCGACTACAGCGAAGAAAATGGGCTGCTATTTTTATCCCACTTGCCTCACACATCAGCCTTTATGACTCACTTTGTTTCCCTTTCATCCGATGAGAATTCATGCCTCCACAAGCAGTTTGGCTGAGGACGTTTAGCATTGATGCAATGGCACAACGTCATGCGTTTCACTTACTTACAGGCGGCACTGTACATACATTATTAGATAGTGGATGGTGAGGAGACTACTCAGACCAATACTGAGTTTTATTGGAAAATGAAGAGCTGTATGAGATGTAAACTGTGGAAGAAGCACTGAAGCAGTGTCCTTGAATTCACCCAATTGCAGGGAAACTGACTACTGCAGAAACACCAGCACTAATAAATGACTCAAGGTAGACAAACCACAGCAAATAAATATGTTGATGGTCCACTTCATGGAGACTAATTCCTGGCATTACACGCATCACATTTTCCTTGCTTTTTTTCCCTTTGTGTTTCACTGATACACTGACCAAAAACAAATAATTTCTGTCTGTTACGCCAACACTGGGATAATCAACCAAAGAATGGTCAAAAATTCTGCAAAGATCAGTGGAATATGAGAAAGCATTCAACAAATTATGGAACCATACGCAGTTGTGCAAGAGCACAAGTTATCCTTGCAAATTTTTAAGAACTGTCACAAGGTGTAGATTGTTCCAAAAAAGGCTTTCTTAAAATTAAAAACATAGTCATTACTGGTTCAACAACTGCTGCTACTTTAACCATCACAATTTCTACACTGCTGCAACTAAAGGCCTATCTGATCTAATGATTCGGAAAACAACACCCAGATTTGCCTTAAATCTGCCTGCAGAGCTTTGTGAATCCATGTGTGGACAATGTGTGCTTAATATTGTTTGCAGTGGCTTAATATTGTTGTCGGAGCCTGCAAGTGTCAGGCTGTGCAGTGCATTATCCGGTGCAAATGGTGCAGCTAGTTCACCATGGTAACAGTGTTGCAGGCAGCTGACACTCAGGTTGCTAATGCTGTTGCCAATGGTGATGATGCTAATTATAAAGTGGTCCTATAGTAGTTGATTTCTTGCCAATTTTTGCGCTGATGTTGCGATATAGTGAACAATATTGTCCTGAAGTTATATTTGATGGAAACTTCGAAAGATATTACTTTCATGATCACTGATGCAGACAGCCGAAGTGGGTTTCAAAACTAAACCTCAAGACAAATCAGGAAGCCTCACACAATTTTTAAATTATAAACTTCACTAAATCAAGCCAATAAAGCTTCAACAAAATTTTACACAAGACATAGTGATCATGCATGTAGTTCGAAGTTGTGACACTTGGTGTGACAACATATGTCAAGATCCCCTTCAATATCAATGTTTTTGAAATGATTTTACAAATCGGAAACGTAGACCTTCAGCCAGCCTGGTAGTCACCTGACCTGCGATGTAATTTTCACCAATACTAAGTATTACTAACACAACAGCCCTGGCCATTGGCCCACTTAGCAGAGGTAGCCTTGGAGGGCACAGAAAGCTCCCTTCTTTTAGTTTTATAACCTTTAACTAAGTTTAAGCAAATGCCAACACAGTCCACGTCAGACAACCTTCAACAGAAGTCATGTGAACTGCGACATATTTTTCATCTATACCAACGCTGTCCAACCATCCAACCATTAGGCCACCTAGTATTGCCAACATTTGGAGGACAGAGCAACCTCCTTCACTAGTTTTAGACCCTTTCAGCGACGGTCAATGACTGTCTGCATTAGAAAGCACATTACAGACATTAGTACACAGTGCATAATACTGCATATCCTCAACCAACACTGGTCCAGTACAAAAACAGCTTGCTAGCCAACAGCAAAGCAGTGACAGGGAAGATGCCAGAAAAAATTTAGATCTCTTATCAGATAAGCGAGCCTAATGATGTTAGAATAATCCGCAGTGGTGGAAAATCCATGTCAAACAGCGCACTGATTAGGTATTAGTTAGACACCTGATTAGATAGCAATATGGTTTCACAATCACATAGCAAATACCGCTATCAGCACTTACAAAAAGTGTCACCAACAAATCGATGAAGAGATTGACATAAAACAACAGAGATTTTGCAGTTGCCAGGATCCACTCTCAACAGTTATGAACAGCAGCGAAAAGCCAAGAAATGGGACTAGATCAAGAGGAATGTTGATGGAAATTCTAACAAATTACTCAAAATCAAGATTCCTCCCAAATCATCTTGACAACTGGAATGTGTTACAGCTAAAGTCAAAAGCATCGATTCAAAATTGTCTGAGCAGGCTACACTTTGTTGCACTGCGTACAGCATAGTGTCAGCCAATCCTGAGTCTATGCTTTTGACCACCGCTGCAAAAAAGTATTGAGCTTTGTCCGCAGTATTTTATATGAGTTAAAGCCAACTGCTTGACGTCTTCTGTAAACCAATGATTCCACACTTGACCACCCAGAAGCTACAAGTTTACTATTTATGTGATCAACATTCATCATGCAACTAATGTTCTAGTAAAAAAAATGCACAGAATTCACAAAACAAAACCTTTTCAATCCTCATATATTTAATAATATAACAAAGTAACCCATAATATAATGATACTTTAAAGAGCATATGACATGGAGTTCATAATAAGTTATCGTTCACTAGATACTGAATAAAATTTTCAAAGGGTAGTTATACTGACCGCAAGCCAGTCTACTGAGAATGCATAATTAGGCCAATAACATACCTGTGAACTAATGTGCCATCCCGTATCAATTAAAGCCATGCATTTCGAAGTTTAAGTGTGTACAATTCCACCAATAAGCAGATAAGTAAAGTTAAATATTATTGTGTAGCCAAACATATACGTATCTAAGATATTATTCAGTTACAAATAGATACAAAGTGATATCACCCTCAAAAACCTATACAGTGAACACTACAAGTGTACATATATCCATTTACATATAAAAGTACAGAAGTACCAGTGTATTTATAAACCCATAATAAGAATTGGTGGTTTCTCTATGTTATAGATTTGCAATTAATAACTATTTTGAATATACAACCTTGCTACATATATAATGTCATGACAAACAAGCCATGAGCACAATTATGCACAAAATATCATCAGCAACAATATAATTTAATTAAAACACAACTAATAATTGCAGGAATAAACGATTTGCATACTAATTCACTAGTACTAAAGCTATTTCAGGTTTTGATTATAATTATGTTAAATTATTCAACGTAACAAAACATCAGGATTACAGCAAAAAAATATGATGAAACTTGCATGCTTTGGAGTTGGGTGAAAGATTGATTCTGGTTGTTCAATTAGAGGAACTATGGCTTTATTGATCAAATGGAAAAACTATGCAGATTTTAATTAAAATATCATGTGGTGTCATGGTACATAATTGATTTAAAGAACTTTCATTACAATCATAATACAATGCAATTTTTCAAATAAATATTGAAATATTCTCTGACAACCAAAGTTTTAAACATCAAATTACACATTTTGATTAATCATTTTTAAAATCAATCTTGGACAGAAATGTTATCTGCACTTCTTAAAGTCAGGAAAAGCTCATAGTGGCTTCACATGCAAGCAATTACAGCAAGTAGATCATGAGATAAGTATTTGCATAGCCAATAACATAATGAGAAATAACAACATTGACAGGGGAGCATCATAATTAACAAAACAATTATCATGATTATATCACATTTGAGATGCTTTAGACAGACGCTGATAGACACATCAATTACAGTGCAAGACATGGGCTTAGGCATCTTTCAACATAGAGGTACCTTGAACAGGCAAAGACTGCGATTGTGAATTATTTCTTACAGCAGAAGTCATAAGCATCTTTGTAAGGAATGGGTTCAGAAGTGGTTGAGTACATCACCATGATGTGCACAGATGTAATAGGGGCACATGTAAATGAGGGTGTGATCAGTTATTCCTGAATCATGGCATATGACCTCTGCTGTAATTGACGATACAAACAATACAGATGAAATATCATAGTATTTTCATTTGTTATAAATCCCGAGTACTAACGCCTACAAAGGCAAACCATGACGACCAATGTTTATGCTACAGTAGCCTTATACCGACATGAGGGGGCCCAAAACATAAATTTGCTTTTTTATAGTCTGCACGGAATACAGTGAATTGTCTTTTAGACAATCACGAGTTCACATCAATACTAAAACCATATCAATTAAGATTTCAACAATCAAGGACAGACATAATTGATTTTTAGCTTCTCACATCAAATGATCCAGCAACTTTTCTTCCAACGAAAAAAAAAAAAACATATCCACAATGTCACACTATAAAATTGAAATGTATAGGCATACTGCTTTTTCTCATCCTATCGTCCGATCTTAGAAAAAATGCCTCGAGAAGATCCAGAAGCTAAGAGTCAATTATGTCTGGCCTAATGAGTGGAAGCAAACAAGCAATACTACTTTTTTCAAAGTCTCATAAAAGTTCAGTCTCCAGCGAGTCAAAGCCATACATGTGTACATTGGCAAATCATAAATAAACAATTTAACAAACAACAATAGACACATAAAGAGTAACAACAAACATTAAAACATTCACTCATAAACAAACAACAATTGGAATGCTGCAACTAAACCAATATCTCCAGCAGGCGAATGTTACACAATGTTTAAGTAATTGAATTGACATGATAAATAATGCTCTGCACAAGAACGAGATGCACTCGTTTACAGTCTAAGAGAAATGTTTATGACAACGCATACATCTCATGAATGATTTATTACATCGCACTTGCATGATCTGAACCAAACATACCATCTTATTTTCTCATCTTAAAAATATCATCTGTTAGGGGAGAATGATTACCTGCTGTTACAAACTGGCCCCAAACAGAACATGAGTTTACAAGTTGTCTTCATACCTCAAATTTTATCTAAATGTAGAAATGTCTAAACATCACCAAACTTGGGAGACTACCTTCAGTCAGAATACAATTTTCAGTAATTATCAACACATGCGATAGAGACTCATAGAGTTGATTCTCAGTTTACTAGTAGCATGAATGACACATGCAAAACAGCAGTTAGTACAGTGTTCTCACAAAAGATTCAGCCTTGGCGTCATTAAGTGAAGTATTATAAGAAATGTCTCAAGTGACATGGAAGAAACTAAGAAGATATAAATAGACAAGAAAAGGAGTTAGAAAACTCTAAAAGGACAAATGTTACTTTGATCTTCACAATAACCTGGTAACCATTTTAATACCCTTTAGACCTCGGAATGTGTGTTGCTAATTCCTGCTGACAACATTGTTTCTGACAGAGCCAATTTTAATAGAAATTACTACAAGACCAGTTTATAAATATCAAAATATCATCAAAATATCATCAAAACGACACATGGTCTACAGTAGAGAAGACCTCTGAACGCAAGGATCATTGTGTGCAGACAGCAGAAGATGAAGAGAATCTTGGGCTAACAATCCAATGCAAAGATAATTTGCAACAGTAGAGTGTCGTAAGCAATGTCACACCAGTGACCAGTTTTCAAATCCCCACTGGTCTATAGTAGAGCGTAGGCTAGACTTTGGTTTTTTATGCTAACTTACATCTAATGCCACTTTTAAGTTCAGATGGACACTTTTCTCCAGTAAGTCTGATTAGCCTGCAATATTTCAAAGTGAATATTGAACACAGCCTTACAATCTTTTTTAAGCCCCGGCCAAAAATGGGTTTGTCTTTCAACACAGGGACACTGTACAGTCCTATGCACCCTAAACACCCAAAGCTGCAGCATTTACAAGTAACAACTTGCAATAAATATAACAATTAACAACCTTACAATGTACTATACAGTGTACTGATCAATATTAACACAGACTTAGTAAAGGCAGTGGTAAGAATGTGAGGCACTGCCGAGGGAGGCCAGTGGCACTTCAAGAGTCAATATATAAGATTTATTAAACTGTTTTCTTGGTTTGTCTATCACAGATTGTGTGTCAGTGTCCTGTTGACTCAGTTCACTCAGGGGAGTTCAGCTCGGGGGTATTCAGCATGGGCAAGTGAACCATAGGAGGTGGCTCCCTCTTCTTAACTGGGGTCTTGTCCGTCCTGTCCGCAGCAGAAGTCTTGCACAGTTGTCGCAAATCCTTCACCTGAACCTCCAAGTCCCTGGACGAATGAGAAAGAAAAAGATAGTTAAAAACATTTTAAGACACAGACGATGGCATTCAAGTGACATATATTTTAATCCTTAAATTGCTAAAATTAAAAGAGTTTCAAACTGGTATCAAAATTCAAATTAACCTATTATAAATGACATGCACGACCTAAAATTACAGATTTTAGATTACCAAGCTATAATTCTGTTAATTACCGCCACAATTTCGTCTAATTAAATTCATTATCCCAAATTAAGTTCCATATCAACCAACTTTTCAAATTCAGAACAGTTTGAATCGTGAAATCTCCTGCAGGTTCTACATTTCACAAGCGGAAAATCCGACAAAAAATCCCACGACTCAAACTGCCTACAATCAAAATACCCCAACTAAATCTGTGAAGCACCCGGAACAATCCCACAGACCCAAACTGCCTACAAACCAAGATTGGCCAATAACACCCAAATACACCCACAACCCAAATACACCCACAACCAAAATACACCCACGACCCAAAATCATTAAGATGACCCCGTAGCACGTACTTCCAGGCCTGGGAAGAGGACTGCACCGCGCAGGTGTGCTCATCCACTTGCAGCTGCAGGTTGCTGATCTCTCCTCGCAGGCTCATCAGCGTGTCTTGCAAGAAGCTCAGAGGTTTACTCTCGATCTTTATTTTGCCTCCCTCCTTCTCCTTCACCTCGGGAGAAGCCACGCTAGCCCCCACGCTCGTAATCTCCTCCTTCGAAGCTATTTCTTTCTTCTGGAACTGGAACACCTGCACAAAAAGAAGAGTAAAATAATTTTAAAATTTTAGAAGATAAAGTGAATTTTAACCTTTACCAGACTGGGCTGTTCTAATAAAACAATCATCCAGGACGATTGTGAGGTCATCAGCAGGATTCTGAGGGACCATTTATGTCCCTCAGGCAGCTAACTAGGGATGCACACAAATGTCCTTTCAGTCCGGTAAGGGTTAAAAGGGTCTCTTACCCATTTTTCTAACAAATCTTTAGATAAACTTGTTAAGAAAAACATTGGCGAAAAGTGATGATCAAAACCATCAACTTCTTGAACTAAGGTAAATCAAACAACAATGATTGCAACAAAGCGAAGGATGATTGAAGTGATATCCAACATAAATCAGGTGACCTGGAGTGCAAATCAAAATCAGGACCCAGCGATAGGCAGCTACCAACTGAGTTAACCCTCCCCTTGAGATATTAAATTTTGTGACAATTATCAAATAATAAGAAAAGAAAAAGCCGGATCTTATTAATTTAGAAAAAAATTTAGCCAAATCAATATAAGAACTTCCCGGATACTCCCACACGGACAAAAGCAAGGTCAAAAAGGCTTCATTTTTCAAATCATAAACATGTTCATGACATTTGAGAAAGAAGGAAATTCCATTAGAATTCCAATTAATTTCAACAGATTTCATTTCATCCTGAAGCCAGATATTTAAGAGCATAACATCTTCATTATTGGATTTCAATTTATGAGAAGTTGCAATTCTTTCAAATGTCAAACATGTTAGAATTTTAGCACAACAGCCTTCCTCACATGTTCCTAGACATAAGGATTTTAGCACCACCTAAATAAATCCATTGACCTTCAGATGAAAAAAAAAGGAACAAAACAGTTCCAAATGCAAAATAAATGAAGATCTAGGTTAGAAAAAGAAAAGTTGTGGAATTGTGTAAAAAAAGAAGCAATCCCATAAAATGGAATCATCAAGGCTGAAGGAACACCTGAGCACTGCTGAGCAAATAAAAATTAGACAGAAATACAGATCGAAAGGATTTAGAAAAGATAGACAAATAGATAGAATAACAAGGAAGAAATAGAGATTGATAAGATTAAAATAGAAAGCATCAGATAGAGAAATAGATACATGAAGAGAGAACAAGATGACTGACCTTATTCTGTACAGAGGTCACTTCTAGGTTTGCCCTCAGTTCCGCTACTTTGGCTTGCAGTGCCATCTTCTCCTGTTTGACGGCTGTTAGCTCATCTCTCACCGTCTTGACATCATTGATGCTTGTCTGAAATAAATCAAAATACATTCTACAATGACCTTGAAATGTGACATTGATAAAATGACAGAAATTGATGACTGAGTCTCAGATCAGGGAAGGGAGATACAGAGATCTATCAAGAATGTTTCTTTGTTTCATTTTTAAAATCTAACCGTTTTGCGAGAATTTTGCTTAATCAAAACAACAAAGGTTTGAAAGGAGAAGGGAGTAACTGAATATTTACAATTTTAGATATTCCTAAGTTAAATAGGGCTTCCATTCACTTAACATATACGATTTTAAACACTGTATAAAAGGGCCACTTGAAGTAAACATGGCACTTTCGGAGACATTCAAGTTTATTCTCTTCTCTTGGTTCAACTGTTTGTAACAATCTCTTGGAAGCTAGGGCTACAATATCTAACATTGACTTTCTGTGAAACTGTCCATGCCATATGCCAGTAAAACTCTGATGAAAATAACTTTTCTCAGTTGCGCACAAATGAGCATCACCTTTCTACCATCTGCTCCTGGTAACCCAAACACTTTGGCGTGCAACTTACGGATTCCAAGTAGGCCTGTACAGCCAGAGACTACGAGTAACTCTCAAGTGATAGCATAATAGGATTCAGTAGTATCATCTTTCTTTAATCTTACCTGCAGTGCTTTCTGTATGTTGACCAACTCCATCTGTTTCCTATCCTCGATCAGCTGCACTCTGTTCTGAGTCGCTTCCAACTCTGTGTTCTTCTGAGACAACTCCCATTCTAAGGTCTGGAGATAAAAGACCATGAAAACTTGTAAAATAAGGTAATTAAAAGAAATATTATGATCATATGTCCTGTATTCAGGCACTTGATATGCTAATTAGGACAAAAGGAGGACATGGCAATGGGGTAAAGGATGATTGAAACAGAGGTCCATCATAGGCCCAGATGATCCGGCAAGAGCTGGATTTGAACCCTGAACTCAGCACCCCACCACTGAGCTAACCTTTCTTCGTCCAAATTTGTTAAGTCACAACATCAGTATCTCATTTGAAACCATAAACAGTTTTAATCGCAGATAAAATCACAAATCAAGACTGGTTTAATAAGGACCAAATAAATAAGATATCATGAAGGATAAAATAAATAAGACATCATGATCATATAGATCACCCAGATGTGTTTTTCACAAACTCAGAAGATTCCTAATTTCTTGGTCAAAACATTAGTTTAGCTTGATTATAAAAAGCCCACATAGCAAAAAATGGTAGGAGTGTAAACACAATAAAATCTTAAGAAATTTCCGGTAAAACAATATGTTACAAAAAATCAAATAATGTTGTTTCAGCAATGAAAATTCACACAAAATTGATAGATTTCATACCCATTACAAGTCCCAACTTCCACTCTTGCAAACTCTACTGTACCTACACCATCAGCATGTTACCACCAGCAGAAATAAAGAAATTACTTTCACAGGAACATGCATATTTCAGAAGAACAACAATAGTATGCAATATTTGACTATTCAAAAGGATAATTGATCATCTGACCATCTGATACACTTTATTCAATAAGCTACAACACATGTCTCTATAACATAGGTCATACATTTCAGACATTTTAACAAGCATACGCCATACAGTGCAACTGCTTCACAGTCAGCGTGCAAAAAAGAATCAGCACTAAAGTCCTTTCACTTGCCCGAGGCAAAAAACCACTACATCAAAGACACATTACTCGCACACAATGCAATGTCCAACTTAAAGGAAAGTAGTCCTAAATACCTTTTGAAGCCTTGCAGAGCAGTATGTACCACATTGGGTGTGTTTTCAAACAAAAATCTACAATATGCTTTATAATGCTTGAAGTTTCTGTATTACAGAAGCAGACAATACTTAGCCCAGGATGGATGGTTGATGGGGGCTGTACATCCAGTATTTCTGCACTTGCAAGGCTAATTAGGAGAGGAGGAGGACACGGCAATGAGGCAAAGGATGTTTGAAACAGCAGTCCAACATAGGCCCAGGTGCCAAGAGCTGGATTCGAACCCTTGACCAAGCAATAGGCAGCCTGTCACGCTACCACTAGACTAACCCTCAACCTGACTTAGGTGGGAAAACAATATATCTTTCCATCTATAGTTTGACAATGTTAAACAAATTATGAAACACCACGACTGAGAATTTAGATGTGTTGCAACTGCACACATTAATAAGACACCTCATAAACAAGAATATATTCAGTTCAACTAAACAGCTCAATGCGCCTTGTTTTGTCCCAAAACAAGCACAAGATCAAGAAGGGCACCACTGTGGCCGCCACAGCCTCAAGGGCAACCCAACCCTGCTGCAAAGAGAAGAAACATCTGCCGGGGTTGACCCATGACATTTTCGTGACATGACCCCACTGCAAAAAGACTGACCTCCACAAAGTCAGGAGGACCAGAACAGCAGAAGCCACTTCAGTTCACCTCGTTAACAACTATTGGGGTCCATTTATTCAGGAGTTCACTGTGTTAGTCCTTCTCATTTTACCAGTGTTTTGAAATTTAAGTAGCTAACAAACAACTTGACATCATACAGAAAGTTGATCAGAAGAGCACTAATAAATATATGAAATATGAAGTTGTTGTCATGGCCATAATAATCAGACCATTTAATGGCATTTATGTCAGTTTTTGACTGGAATGCTTTACGACAAATTCTTCTTGAGTGGAATTTCCTCCTTTTGGTAGGAGCACACTTGTGGAAGCCAGGTTAAATTATTTTAATTAAAGAGCATGAATTGCTGCAAAATTGCTTGCACTTGAATAGTATGTGTAATTGTGTATACGAAGACAAGAGAATCTACTCTGGTAACATAAACCAACTACTGAAGTTATTGAATGTTATAGGCAGCAACCACGGCTAATGCATGAGCAAGATGTGGTCACTGGACTTATGAATAATTCATAATTAATTCAATAATATTGGCATACGTTTAGAATTTAATTCATTGTATTTGTATGTAACGTATATTGGAAGGGCACCCCCCTATAGGGTATAGTACATTTTTTGCTCGGGTGTTCTTCCATCAACTTACTTTGGTTGGTATTGTTTAAAGAAATTTTATCAAAATGTATTGTACTCTTGTAAGTTGCAAATAAATCTTCATTCATTCATATCAATGATCCACAATTAATATTAAAACACAAAAATCATCTAAACGTAAAAAAACATTATATTGAAAAAATATAAATATCTCTGCTCGGCAGAATGCAATATGGTACATGGCACACCAAGCACAGACTGTTACGAAAAAGTACTAAAGCGAACCGATTTAAAATTTTAAACTTATAGAGGACACCAAACACCAAACCAATGGAGAGTAGACATGCACTATTCAATTAGCTTCTGACAAGGAACATCTACTCATTGAGACAAATATGATCCAAAAAGTATATAGTTTGTCATGTAAAGCAGAGGACAGACGTTTTGCCAGATATCTCAGCAACCACAAAGCCCACAGGAGAAATACACATACGGGTGAAAGCACAGTAAAGGCCTCAATTGCGTTTTGGTCAGATAAAAGTAAATTTAGGGTGCTAGAAACCAATTTCCGGCATAAAGAAGAAACAGTGCAGTATTTAAGCTTGATCAGCAAGTAAATCTGAGAAATTTAGGCATTTTTCATGAGCATACTATTTAAACCATGCTCTGGGCAGACCTTTAAAGTGGGTATAATTTGTCAATTTTAGCATGTAACCAGTGGCCCTTTTTCTGAGGCACCGTCTATTGCAGCAATGCTGTTGCCTAATATTTAGTTCACATTTTGCCGGTGACATTATCTGTTTACTGTACCTCCCTGGCATTCTGTAGGGACCATTGGCCGACTTTTCAATATGATGATTATGGCAGCCATGACGTCCAAAGGAAGGGTCTGCTTGTAACCATATTTTTGCAAATTCACAGTCAGGGGTTCAAAAGGCTGGCTTGAGGGTATTTTTGTGTAATAATTAGCCAAATTTGGTGCTTTTGCCTAGATATGATATTGGTTTAATGAATTTCAGCAAAAAAGTTCCACCGGCCACTGATGATTGAAAGATACAAGAAGCTTTAATGGTTAAAATTGATGTCCGTCCATTACGTCCACAACTGATTTTTTGGTAATTTAAATGAATTAAAGACAAGCTAATACGTCAACTGAGATGGAAATGCATGTCTATCTCTCTCTACCTATGTATGCAACTGAAGAATTTAACAAGAACCCAGGGGTTCAAAATGGAGGTGGTGTTGTGTCTTAAGTTCACACACCATGAATCCAGCAGATGATTTGTCCTGTGCTGCTAAAACTATTCCGATAGATATAGATATATAGACATAGATAATTAGATATATAGACAGATAGATAGATATAGATAGATTAGCAGATAGATATGACTGATATGCACAAGTGCTGCCCTTTAAGAGCAGTGGTTGCTTACAGTGGTTCATCAATGGGAGATAGAACACCAGTCGTCTACAAAAAAGTCTACATGTTGCACATTAACCCTATTTGAAAAAGATCAAAGAGGCACCAATTTAACATCTCATCTGAATGATACCCATCTGGGATTTTGATCTTGAAATTCCAATGAAAATATTCTAAATATGCTGCCCCAGGTTTGAACTGAGGCCTGAAAGAATATCAGGATTTTGGACTGACAACTCTCGGCCACCCAGCTGCCACGGAAACTCCCTATAGGCCTATATGTATCTTAAGACCTGCTTAGTTCCCTACTATCATGTCAATAAAGATCTTACTTATTCACTAACATATATACACCTGTCAATCCTCCTACCACTGCCAGCTAACTTATATTTATAGACTGCCAAATTGACCAACTGGATCAATAAAATCTATCAATCCAGACTTTGAAAAGAGCTGAAATGAGGAGAAATGTCATGTCGGATTGGCATGGATATTTTGGAAAGATGGATAGATGATTGGGGCTATACACCCTGTATTTATTTACATTGTAAGCTAATTAGGACATGAGGAAGAGATAGCAATGAGGCAAAGGACGATTGAAACTGCTGTCCTAGGTGACCTGGCGAGAGCGTTAATCAGGCCAAGACGAGCAATGCCTTCAGCCCCACATGACACTCACCTTAGCACTGTCATCACCCTCCCATGACCCTCTCAAAGTGTCATGGCCCAGTCATGACTTTGGCAATGCTCAAAATCATCTTTGACGGGCTCTTTAAAAATAACTGCTGCTTCTATCACTTCCAAACTTGGCATAACGTCATATCACAGTATCGACTATTCTATAAATTTTGGCAAACCTATCCATTACATAATTAGGAAAAGATGATTGAGTGGGCGGGCCTGCGGGGCTGGTCAGCTGGGTATCAGAAGTATGTCTGATCTCTGTGCAGCTATCCTCATCACACAGCAGCATGACAGTAGCGGGATTTATTCTATCCAATTTTGTGAAGTAGTGCAAAGTCATCAGCAGCTGATGACAGTTCCCTACTTTCTCTGGAGCCTTCGGGTTCCTGTCAGGGCCAGGACTTAGCTGAAATTACAATTGTCCTCATATGACAGTGATTTCCCAGACAGTGAGACTGCAGCCCAGTGTGCTACAACTTAGCTGACCCTACCCGGAAATTTTGGATCATGGAATAAATTATTTCAAGTACCAAATTGCAACCTATTGCGTGGCTTACTAAACCCTTTTGATAGATCTGTGTAATCTTACTAGTCTGTGAATTCTATCTATTTGATCTATATAATCTATCCATCTAATTCATGCAATTATATCTATCCAATACCTAAAATGTATTCATGAAATCCACCCTTGTCTATCTATCTATCTATCTATCTACCTATCTATCTATCTATCTATCTATCTATCCATTTATCTATCTATCTATCTATATCTATCTATCTATCTATCTATCTATCTATCTATCTATCTATCCATCTATCTATCTATCTATCTATCTATCTATCTATCTATCTATCTATCTATATCTATCTATCTATCTATCTATCTATCTATCTATCTATCTATATCTATCTATCTATCTATCTATCTATCTATCTATCTATCTATCTATCTATCTATCTGTATCTATCTATCTATCTATTTACCCATCCATATATCTGACTAGTTGTAGATTCATATAACTACTGAAACTCATCTCTTGTGACCTATTATTATGATGACATCAATTTCCAGGTCAGAAAACCAACCAATACACATCTTAATGTCACCAGGTCAGCTCATTTGCATACACAAAACACAATACACATAATTTTCAAAATGGTGGACAGCTCATTTGCATACCCAAGACACAATACACATTATTTTCAAAATGGTGGAAGGCAAACATGTAAACAGCAAACAAGCAAACACCAAACAAAAAAACTGATAAAAGGAGTACTTAGAATTACTTCAGGTCAACACAAATAAGCTCATATAACAGGCCTGCATCTCTAGTTATGCTGAATTTAGCAATTTGGAGAAAATTTAAAACATACAAAGAGTTATTTCAGATTTTCTTCTCCTATTTCGAATTTCCCGCCTAAAGTTTGCCTCTCTCACCCACTCTCTTAGCCCCCTTTCTCACTCAACTACATAAATGGCGGTGTGTTAACACACCTCCATTAAAAACACAATGAATTTAACTTGTACACTGGACACCAGGCTAAAAAGTGTAAATGTCCGTCCATTACGTCCACAAAAATGTTCAAATTAGTCTGGGGACTGATGTTTGGAGGTCTGGTATGTCACGAATAAAGCAGGGATACCATGTTTGGTGACAAATTTAGATTATTTTAGTGAATGCTGACAAGGCTCACTAGTTGAATTTGTCACAGTTCATGCAAACTGTCCATATCACACCAGCGAAAACTGTCGAAAAGCCAATGGTCCATTTCAGGCGAAAAACCGAGATTTTCATGGAACTTTCATAATGTAGTTCATAGCAGGCCAGCAAATACCTGTCTTGATTTATTAGACAAACATAATTCTGTATTCTACTCATCATTAGGTTCAAATTGATGTACTACACTTGCAATTCTGATGAAAATAATTCTTAGGTCATAGGGGCCAAATATTGAGGCGCTTACTGTGCTTTCACCCATACCTATGTATAGCTTAGCTCTTTTGTAATATAAATATCGCATTTTTGTGATGGTTTGGTGCTGTTCTTGTCCGATATTTGCCAATTGATTTAAGGAAATACCAGTCCAATTTTGCACAATAATGACATTTGTGATGCTACCAATCTGACACAAAATGGGCAATGACGTCACAAAAGTACACCACAGCGCCACCCCAGACTTAGTTCTACTAAAGTTTGTATCAGTAGATCCAACAATCTCGTTGCGTTGATTTTTATGGACTGTACAAACAATGCTAAATTTCTGTCCCAATGCTTGACGTGACAAACTGTACACATATTTCAATCTATCTCACCTTAATCTTCTCCTGCATGATGGGGTCCTTGCCTTGCTTGTCGCTCAGTTCCCTCCTCAGTCTCTCTATCTCCGTCTGCAGAGCTTGTATTTTGCTTTTCGCATCTTCAAGTGAGACAGTCAAGCTCCTCTCCTTTTCTCGAGATTCCTCCAGTAAGGTCATCGTCTTTTCTAGTTCTTGCCGAGCGAGCTCTGAGTCCGCTTTGTTCTGCTTCTGCTCCTGCTGAGCTGCTTCAGCTAATCGTTTCGTCTTGATATGAGAACCTTTTTCTGTCATCAACTGTAAAGTAAAATTGCAAAGATGTAATGTAATGTAATGCCAGGTTTACAGTCCGTTTTACTGATTCAATCAGTCTCAACAGACTTGACAATTACACCCTTGGCAGGCCTGTTCAAGCATGTATCTTTCTCAGCTCCCACGACTTTGCGCGCATGAGATGAACACCTTATCCGCTAGGCCACGACATCCACAAGATTGGCATCATAGTACATTTACTACAGCCAGTCACCTTATGGTGTACCTACTCGGCTTCTTCTAATATACTGTACAAATTTTGTAAATTTGTGAATAAAGATCATATCCCTGCCGGGTATATTATAGAAAACTCATGGGTGACATCTCACATTTTTTGCAGCTAAAAACTCCTTCCCCAGCCATTTCACTCACCTAAACTATCCACCTATCCCTATTATTCTATCCTGTCTTTCTGATAACAGCAAATAACAGTGAAACAGCTCTCTTATTAACGTTTTCTTCCCACCACTAATTGGCCGCTATGTGTCCCACTGAATTTTAATTTCTGTTGACTGCCATTTGTTTGGGGTTGGCGCTACAGTAGCATTAGGGCAAACCCAGAGGGCGCTCATTGCAGCATTTTCGCGCGCTCACCAGCCATCAACTGCTCTGAGGTAGCCTTGCAGGAGTTCCCAGTATTTACACACAGAATGACATAGCGTCATTCACGGGCGTCATTCACATGTCTATACATATTACATTCCAAAGAACAATTAGCAAAGGTTTTGAAGTCGCAATGCTCAGAATACCTATCAAATCATGTGATTGCAATTCACACTATTCTGGCTTTCTTTTCACACTTTCTGAAGGTCCTTTTACCCCATTCAGTTAAGTGCTATTGAAATGACCTGTCAAACCTTCTGGGACATTTCACACTGACACCCGAAGTGCAATTAGGTCACATTCACAATGCTAATACCTGATTATATACTTTATCCAACACTCAGATGCAATCAGCACCTCATGATAGAGGCACTGATGGAACAAATCGGCATACACTCCTTTCGCAGGCTACATAAATAAATCTATCTAGCTATCTACCTCCATACTTACATTGCATTGACCTGTCAGTTCAATTTCGACCTCAGTGAGGTCTCACGTTCACTTCAGTGGTGAGTGATATGACTCAGTCACACTGACACTCACCAGTGACTTTGGTTACTAGCTTAGAAAGATCTTCAACTGTTATTGAAATTTGGAAAATGCAAACTCATCCTGTTCAACGTTTCTGAGGTTTGTATTGAATTTGAATACATTGTCGCAAACAAATTTTGGCCAACTCAAAATCAACCTCAGCAACCCTAAGTTCGACCACTGGACAGCCCATGTCTACTCCTCTCCTAAACTTATGCTGTTTTTACATACCCCTATAATGGGCAAATTCTAGTATATAATAATTCTATGGTCAATTTTTATGTCGAAGGTAGAGGTGATTATATACCACCCAAAAATTTACAAAAGATACTGCATACTG
This sequence comes from Platynereis dumerilii, assembly GCA_026936325.1. Lineage (NCBI taxonomy): Eukaryota > Metazoa > Annelida > Polychaeta > Phyllodocida > Nereididae > Platynereis > Platynereis dumerilii. The sequence continues at coordinate 2,087,234 of JAPTHN010000038.1, read as the reverse complement.
GGGGCGTCTCTGAGACAAGATAGGTTGTTTGTTGGGCCATGGGTGCTCATCGCAGTAAGCTGTTATTAGAAAATAATTAAGAGTAAAAGGATTTTACATGGAGGATGCTCAGGAATGGGATGGAGCTCTTTGCAAAAATGGTCAAGAACTGTTCAGTCAGGGTAGATGTTTGTGAGTTTGCAGATCTCTAGGTCTCATTGGATTTAGGCCGCAAGCGCAGGTAGAAAACATTACTTTGACACAAGAGGGAGCTCCATCCTTGCAAGTGTAACAGCAGCACCACCTTGTGGAAAGATCAGGATGTATGGAACCACTCTGTGAAGTGATAGGACTACTTTTGGAATGAAAGGGACACAGATTACACACAAAATCCATATAAACAGACACAATTTTCGTCCTGTCTCATATGTGCACCGACAAGGTGTAATAGCACAAACAGGGACCACAGTAATGACGCTAAACGCAGTGTTGGACTGTTGGCAGAGGATGAAACAACCGTTTAACAAGGGTTGCCCAATGTCCAGACAGTGAATCAAACAGGGGTCCTGGAGGTTAGCAACTTAAGATGGTACCATTCAGTTAGGGCAGAGCACTCTTACAGACTTTCGAAAAGCATCCATATTTTAAAATTTAAGTAAAAAAGGTCAGGAATAAGCTACACGTAATATATTTTGAATTTCTCACTTGTTTCTTGACGTCTTTTGTGGCGTTCTTCTCAGACAGCACCTGTTCTTCCAGCTCCACGACCTTCTCCTCCATCTGAGTGATCAGTTTGTTTCTTCTTTCTAATTCTTCTCGGTTAGTAGAACTCAGATCGGTCACAGAAGACTCCTGCTGAGCAAGGGCTGACTCCAAGGTCTGTGCATGGTCCTTCAGTGAGTTGTAGGATTGCATCACACCTGAAAAGAGCGATGATTGTATTTTAACTAAATAAATTACAATGTTTGAGTGTTACCACCAATGATTTGTGCCTGAAGACTATTCTTGAAAACTAGTCTGGGAGAGTAGGAACACAACTTCTATTATTAGAGCGAAACTAAGTGTACTAAACAAGAAAATAGTAATTAAAACCAAGGCCAGAATCAGCAAAACTAAATAATTGGCTCTACTATTTGCAGGTAAGTAACTTCAGAAACTACAGACAGAGATTTCAGTTATTTGCAGGGTCACAGCGCAATTAAAGACTAAAATTATTTCTCAGCCTACAGTAAAAATACATTGAATTACTGAACGAGTTACTTTCTATCAAACAAATACATCGAGTACAAAAAAATTATAATGAAGCTTAAAACCCACCAGCAAGTCTTCCTCGCTCTTTTTCCAAATCCAAAGCAAGATTCTTGGCTTCCGACATCTCAGATTTCTGCAGTTCACTCTCCGCCTTGCGAGCTTCAACATCTGCCTGAAGTTCAAGTATTTGGGTGTGGAAAACCTTCAACTGCAATGGAAAATCAAGTGTGTATATTTCATATATGAATGCTTTTTGTTTAAATCTGATCTGACCACAAGTATTCCATGAAAGATGGAACAGAGTCTAACATTTTACATACAAAAATAATCATGACGAAAGCCATGGGGAACAATTGAAAGACTGCAACCACCGCTTCAACACTCGCTGGTACTATTTTGCAACAACTTAAGTTTCAAATTTCCCACAGTGATATATAAAGTTAAATTCAAACACAACAATATTTACTTAGACCCTATGCAGTTTTCAAAAGTAACACACGGTGAAACATCATATTTCAGTCACAAAAATCTCCAAATCATTAAATAACATATTATTATCATCATAGTCAACTTGTGATCAATTTTAGTTTTGCTTTCTCTCGCTACAGAAACACCGAACTAGGTACAATAATGTAACAATTCCTACCTGTTCATCTCTGATGTTGCAAGCATGCTGCCACTGGTTGATGGCTTCAGTGGTTTTTTCCACATGACCATTGTGCGTCTTCTCTGCAGCGAGCAACTGTTCGCTCATTTCTCGGACCGATTTGTTGGCTTCTTGCAAAATCAGTTCAAGTTGAGATTTCTGCTCGCCCAGATCTGCTAGTTCTTCCTCCATAACCTAAAGAGAAAAGTGTAAAAGTTTTTACATCAAAGTTGATATTGCAAATTGGGTCTGTTTGTAACTAAAAACCAAACATGAGGCTACTCTGCCTTTTACTTGAATTTGCTACTTTACCTGAGGGCAATTCATTGATTATAACCATGATTATGAATATTGGACCATTATTGGTTTTAAATTAAGAACTGCTTTTTTAAGCCTCCTTTTAACAACTTTCTTCAGTCTCCTCTGACGCTCAGGCTGATCCTATTTTTTCATAGTTGTTACAGTTCAGTACGTCAGACATAAAAGGTAGCTCTTAGCTGGAAGACGTGTAATTTATGAAACCCATTGCTAGAGCAGCAGACCCCAGGATGAGTTAGTTATCATATACATATCATATATATTATATATTTAATTGGAAGCCAGCCAGCAATAGAATGGAGAAAAGATAGATATTGGGTTTGTTTCCTCATTTAACAAAAACCATCATCAAATAGATAAGACTGTTCTCAATTTCAAGCACAAATACAAGCTAAAATTTATACTTTTTCAAAGGATTTAAAACCAAGTACTTACGGTGATTTGTTGCTGCAAAAGGCTGGAATTCTTCTCGGAAGAATCCTTCTTCTTAATGACTTCCTTCAACCTGGATATTTCATTCGTTGACGCAACCAGTTGCTGCAGAATCTCGTTGACCTTTTCATCGTAAACCGACTTCTTGACCTGGTGATTTTCGTAGATGATGACGGACAGCTCCTTGTGCAAGAATTGCTTGATTTCATTGTTAATCTCAAGTGATTGGATGAGATGGGTGATTCCTCTGTCAAAACTGTTGCTGTTCTTGTCATAGTATTTGAAGGAGCCATCCCCAGATGCAGGTTGAGCGTTATCTTTCGCTTGTTGTTCGGCAAACTCTTTCGTAACATAAGACTCGTTGCTTTTACTCTGCTTCAATTCTTCACTGGCTATCATGTCAGTAGTTGCTCCAGGATGCGCATCCAAACTAGCACTTTGATTCAAGTGTTCATTCAAATCAGGTGCCACAGACACATCACAATTAAAGTATCCAGCAATGTAATCCCTGACTTGGTTCAGCTGAGTTTCAAGTTGTGAATTTCTGGATTTTGATTCCTTCAAATGTTCCTGCAAACGTCTTATCTCCTTCTCCGAGTCCGTCTCGCTCCCTGCAGAATAAGTTTGATTTGTACCTTGCGTAGATTGGTGGGCGTTATGAAGAGATTTGTTGGTTTGTTGCCTGATTTCGCTGACTGTTTCACTAACCACAGTTGTATCAGTTTGCTGAGTGATCTGTGTTACTTTTGGGAGACCGCATGTGTCTCGTACGCTGGACATGGCTGCCTCCAACTTCAACTTTGCTGCCTGCGTCAGGTGTGCCATGTGCTGCAGTTCTTCGATTTGTGCTTGCATCACAGCTTTTTCTTGAGAATCATCCTGTACATTATTCAGGGAGGAGATCAACACGCTAATCTGTGCTTCCATCTGAGTGTTCTGCTGATGTAGCTCTTCGATGTAGCGATGAAGTTGAATGAGAGCTGAGCTGTGGGCTCCGTCAATGTTACCACTACCTTGTCCTATGATTTGGAGTCCCACGGCTTTAGAAATACCAAACTGGAAACTTCTCAACTTCTCGTTTTCGGTATTTCTCTCGTCTAACTGCTTTCTTAACTCAGCAACTTCAGCCATTATGTGAGCAACGTCATCACCATTCTCTCCACTAACAGCGGTGCTATGTACTTGTGGTATCTGCAGGTTGGAAACTTGTTGCATTCTCTGCCTTAGAACTTCATTCTCCTGTTTGAAATGTCTCAGAGCATCTTCTAATTTAACCCTATCTTCATCACTTGGCGTCTTCTTCTCTTCAATGTAGCACTTGTAGACGTTCTTGACCTCAATAACACACTTGATGGTTAATGTGATCATGTTAGATATCTTATTCCAGTGGTCAGACAACGGCCGTGACTTATCCATGTTTTCCATGGTTTTCAACTCGGTCTCTAATTCCTGAAGCGTGTTCAATGCAAAGGTTAGATGCTTGGTTGTCTCTGTAGTGGCCGTCTTGCTCACATTACCCTCTTCATCAGTTCCACCAGATTGGATCCTCAGTTGCGTTTCGGCTTCAGCAATCTTCTGAGACTCTTCCAAGCTGAGGTTGTCCAACATGTGCATCAGATGCTCTTGAGACAACTGCGACCTTATGATCTTCATAAGCTGATCCTGGGACAACTTGTAAGCTTCAAAGAACTCTGCAAGCTTCTCGTCCGATAAACCCTCGGACTGAACCGTCAAGTGACCCTCCAGAAGGCCATGAGGGGGAGCAGCGACCTCTTGGGCAGGCACTTGGACTTGTTGAATGTTTTGGATATTTACTTCCAACGACCTCGTGATGTGCATCAACTGTTCTTGAGTTAGGTTCTGCATCCTGAGAATTTCAATGAGTTGCTTCTCTTCAAGCTGCGTCTTCTCCAAAACTCTCAAGATTTCTGGTAATAAGCGAGGCGTCTGAGTTTCTGGCAACCTTTGGATCAGCTTCATCACAATCTCAATTGATAATTCTTGGTTTTCGATCATTTCAATTATGACATCTTGAGGAGAATTAGTCGTAGTACCCTGTTGTTCCAGTAGCTGAGAAAATGCAGGTTTGCCTTGCACATTATGCCCATGTGGATCGTGGATAATGAACTGCTCAAAGTCCTGTCTTGAGAGCTTCTGAGAAGGAATCAAAACGGCCAATAAGTCCCGAGCAACTTCATTAGAATGAACAAGAGTCAGTATCTGTTCAGCAGATAGTTTGTTGTGTTGTAGGGATGCTAAGTATTGCTCTGGATTGGATGCAGCAACTTGATCCGCTTGATCAGGCTCCTCTGCAATCTTGTCTTGAAGGACTTGGGTGATCTTTTCTCTTGACAATTTGTGAGTCACGATTAAATGAATCAACTGGGACTCCGTGATGCCCCTGGATTCCAACACTTCAAACAACTTCTCTTGTGGCACCTGCTCCTTCACAATCCTGACAGCAACATCTTCTTGTAAGGGAACTCTCTGGACAAGCTCGGCTACCTTTTCTTGAGGAAACACTTCAAGTAATTGTTCTTGGGGCATTTCGAGGAACTCTACACTCTTCAGTGATTCCATTGCCTTCTTCTGGGGAGCAGCTTGCTGGGTAAGTTCATGAGAAGCATGATCTTTGGAGACAGCATCTTTGGGAAGTTGCATCATCTTAACAACTTCCAACAGTTCTTCCTTAGGCACAATTTGGAGCAGCTTCTCTTTAGTGACGTGTTCCCTTGTTATACGTGTCACAACTTCATCCGGGAGTTGAACCGTCTTCACCAATTCAACGACCTTCTCTTGAGGTATAACTTCCAGCAGTCTTTCCTGGGAGAGTTGTTCTTTCGCAAGTTGCACAATGACATCTTGAGGCAATTTTGTAGTTTTCACCATCTCAATGAGCTTCTCAGGAGGCAAGACCTCAACAAGCTGTTCTTGAGGTATTTGTTCCTTCACCAGATGGACAAGAACTTCTTGTGGCAATTGTGCAGACTTGACCACCTCCACTAATTGCTCTTGGGGCAAAGCTTGCATCATGGTGTGAACCCTTTCAGGCACCAATTCTGTGATGTTAATCAAGGTCAGCAGGTATTCTTGAGATAATTTGAGCTCCTTCACGATATGGCATACTTGGTCCTCCGAGAGATCTTGAAGAAATACCTCTGCTCTATCTTCAACTGACAAGCCTTTGGACTTCAGCAAGGTTTTCATCTGTTCTTTTGGAGCAGCATTTGGAGCATGAACCATCGCTGGGGCTTCGGCAGCATTTTGTCCACTGCCAACCAACACTGCTTCTTCGTGGGACATCTGCCTTTTTATGGTATCCTCCATCTGTTGATACGGCAGCTGGTTTTGCTGAAGGAGAACTGTCAGGCTTTGATGTGACAGATTCAATGATTTAACTAATTCAAGTCTTTGTTCATCAGGTAAGTTCTGTACAGCAGATGACAACTGACCAGGAGTTAAATTAGAAGGTGAAACATTTGCATTTTGATCAGGTTGTTGTTGTTGAACTAATGAAGTCACTTGCTCCTGTGATAATCCTTTGGATTGCACCAAATTGAACACAGCATCATTAGACAAGTCCATGTTTTGCACCAATGAGAGTCTTTGAGCATCGGAGAAGTCTCGGTTCTGAATCAGCAGCACTATCTGTTTAAAAGACAAATTCAATGCCTTCAACACATCCTCACTTTGGTTTCCTTGCAGGGCTTTCTGGATGAGCCACTGGAATTGTTCTGGAGCCAATCCTTTGGACTGCACGAGAGAGAATGCGATGTCTTGAGACAAGTTCAAAGAATGAACAAAACCAGCCAGTTGTTCAGGGGAGAGATTCTGAGCCTGTACCAGAGACAACATCAGTTCCAAGGAGATCCCTTGCATCTGGGCTAAGGCAATCAACTTCTCCGTGGGCAGATTCCAGGTCTTGATGAACTCAACCATCCTTTCCTCCGTCATCCCTGTTTGGTGAATGAGGAAGTTGAGCTGATCAGGGGTCAGATTCTGCGACTGCAGCAAAGCAACAATGTTGGGAAGCGGCAACTGTTGAGAATGCAACAAGCTTACAAAATGCTCCGGCGCAAGTCCGTAATGTTGAATAAGGACCATCAAGTGTTCCTGAGAAAGCCCTCTGGATTGAACCAAGGCAAATAGCAGCTCCTCCGACACTCGGGTTTGCATGAAGCCGAACAGAACTTCCTTGGTCACGTTCATTGCCATCAGCAGCTGAAGCATCTGATCAGGAGTCAGGTTGGGTGATTTAACAAATGCGGACACTTGCTCCCAAGTAGGAGATTTCTCTTTCGCTTGTTTCTTTTGCTGCTTGTGCACTTCCGGAGCCTTTTCCATTGGAGTACCACCGACTTGTTGCTCCGGTGAATGCGCTGATTCCGCTACCGTTTTGGACTGCACCAGTTGAACCACATCTTGGGAGATATTCTGCGATTGCAACAAAGACTTCAGTTGGTCGTTGGACAGCTGTTGCGACTGAATCAGGGGCAGCAAGTATTCCGTCTTCAAATTCAAAGTCTGCACCAAGTTCAGGACCTTCTCTTGTGGAAGATTCTGTGCTCGAACAAGTGAAATGAAATGTTCTTCAGACAGTTTGATGTTGAGAACCAAATTCAAGATATTTTCTTCCGTTAGGCCTTTGGCTTGAGCCATAGCTAGAAGTTGATCAGCTGGTAAATCAAGTGACTGTATGCAACCCAACAGCTGACTCTGCGCGAGTAGTAGAGGAATAATTACGTTTATTTGATTTTGGTCCATTTTGGTGAAGTCCATGAGTTTCAACATCTCTTCTTGGGGCAACTGTTTTGATTTGATGAACAATAACAACTGCTCAGCAGTCAGGTTGAAAGAGTTGAGCACGTTGATGATTTGATCAGGAGTCATATTGCAGCTGGAAATTATACGCTGGATGTTTTCTTCAGGGCTGGAGGAAGACTCAGTCTTCTGGACCAGCTGAGCAGGAGTAAATCCCAGTGAAGTGATAAGATAGAAGATTTGTTCTACCGTTAACGACTGGCGATGCATCAGCTTCAGGAGTTCTTCTTGTGTCATCTGTCTCGATTCTTCTTCTTGAGATTCATAAGAATCGGGATCTTCTTCAGTCAGCAGGGGTGGAGCATCTCCAGACTTCTGGTACGTTTCTAGAATTTCCTCCTTTTCCGCCAACTTCTGCTGGATCTCGTCCATCTCCATGTCGTGCAGCTTCTTCATCTGTTGCAGAGCGAGGTCCACTTCTGATTTGACGTTCTCCTTGTCATCATCATCTCCTATTCCAGAGTTCTGCATCACTTCAACTACTTTCTTCCACTCATCTATCTCCATCTGCATGTCTTGCATCCTGATCTTCGTCTCCTCTAACTCGTCCGTCACTGCATCCACTGTGAATTGCTCTCCTTCCAAGAACTTCAACTTCTGCTTCATGGCCTCCATTTCCTCTTGTTGTGTATTCAACGACTGGATCTCCACCCGCAAGGCATTCACTTCTTCGATGTGGGCATCCAGGGTCACAAATTCCCTGTCTTTGTCTTCTCTCTCCTGACCATCATCTTGTTTCGCTGTTGGTTGTGTTTTTTGCACTTTGCTTTCTTCTTGGGCGTTCATGTGCTGCACATGTTGCTCGAGCGACTTCACTTTCACCTGCAGCAAGTCATACTCTTCAAGTTTCGCCGCAGATGACTTCAACTGAGTCTGCAGATCAGCACATTTAGTCTGCCAATCATTGCATTGCGTATTCAAGTTGCCACATTGTGTCTTCAAATTGCTGATCTCTGCTTCAAGTGAAGTGATGTATTCAGAAGTTGTCTTCCTATCTTCTTCAGATCTTTGCTGCAGATTATCCATGGCAACTTTGTACCCAGACTCAGCACTATTCCTGTGAATTTCAAACTCCTTCAGTTGCATCACGTAAGTGTTCATCCTCTCTTCCAGTTGCCTCTGCACCTCTTGCTGTTGCTGGGCGTACTTTTCCAAATCATGACTCTGCAATACAATAACATCATCATGCAATACTATTACACATGTCAACTGTATCATTTGAACACCTATCACAGTTTATTTTAGTGTGCTGCATATTTCAAATTGATTGCATAATACAACAACAAGAGAATCAAAGATTGTGCATGATTGCTATTCAAAATCATATCAAAGCAAATCACCCACACCCTAAAAAGAATTTTTGAATCTCAATTCAAACATAAATTGAACAATTTACAATTAAGTGCACACACATAATTACATAATAACATGATGATTTCCGTGCAACTCAGCAGCCTATTAAGTAGCCTGTTATGCAAAAATTAATCTTACTGTTGAGGTAAAACAACTAAGTTGACTCGTATCAAAATTACATATCACCATCACAGAGATGAATTATTCAGATTCATCATAAACAACAGCAGAACTTACCCTCTGTTTGTAGGCGTGTGCTTCTTCAACTGCCCTAGACAATTGTGCTTGTTGGTTTCCACTGTCCACTCTTAACTTGGACAACTCTTCCGATGCGGACTGAAGTTCCGTCAGTTGACATTGGAGTTGAGCATTTTCTTGCTGGGACTGAAGTAACTGCTTCTCGAACAGGGTACACTTGTCGGTGGTGGCGGATATCGTGCTAGTTGTTTGCAGTAGTTCCGTGTGCATGTCTTGCCATTGTTTCTGGAGATTCCTATTCTCCTCCAGAGCCGCGTTTAGGTTTGTTATCAATCCAGCTTTCTCTTCTTCCAGTATCTTGTTCTTGGATGATAATTCCTCTTGTTGAGGCAAAGCGCTTTGTTGCAACTTCTCACTCTCCGCTTGTTGTCTCTCTACCTCTCCTTGCAGTACCACGACTTGCTGATGGTGTCTTGTTGTCAACATCGCCAATTCGCTTCTCAAGGCTTCCACGGCTTGATCGGATGTCTTCCTTTCGCTCAATGCTTGGTTCAACTCAATCTCCTTCTGGGCCAAATCATTCTTCATCTTCTTAAAATTCTGCTCAACTTTAACCATGTCTTCTTTCAAAGTTGACAGAGCTGCATCAAACTGGACTTTCTGTTCCTTCGCAGCCTTTAGATCGTCTTCCATAGTGCTATTCAAGTTGTTCAGTCGACCGACTTCATTATTCTTATTGCCCAAATCTGTTTCCAGAGTCTGGCAATGCAACTGCAGTTCAACTAACTTCTTGTCTATCTCATCAATGGTCTTATCACGGTCTAGTATACTCTCTTGGCTTAGGGTCAAGCGTTTCACTAATTCAGTCTGTTCGTGTTCTAGCACGGACACTTGGGCCTGTCTTCTGCGATTCTCATTCTTCAACTTGCTGATTTCCTCCTGCAGTTCAATTAAACTTGTCATCTCCTCTATCTGCTTGGCTTTTGCCTCTTCATTGTTGACCAACTGTTCGAGACTCAATCTCTGTTGTTGCAGTTGAGCAAACGCAGCCTCACGTTCAATCATATCGGCCTCGATCACTTCAAGATGGTGGGCAAGGACGTTCTTTTCGTTCAAGGCCTTCTGCTGGGCGTCTGTCAGCTGCTGCTTGATCCGCACGTTCTCTGCCTTCAGGCGTTCAATCAGAGTCATGCTCTCGATGTTCTTGGTCTGGAAGTTGGCTATCTTGTCCTGCATGTCTGTCTTTCCGTCCTGCAGCTGCTTCAACTGCTCTTGGTACCAATTCTGGGAACTCTGTAAACTCTTAATCTCACTCTGAAGAGACTTCATTTCATTCTCCGCTAAAATACGAGCTTGATTCGACATCTGGAACTCCACGTACAACTCTGTTATCTTATTCTTGAAGTCCACGACCTTACTTTCTTGGCCTGCTAGCTCTTTCTTTAGACCGACTATCTTGTCCTGGGAGTCGTCCTTCTGGTCCTTCATCAACTGCAGCTCGTCCTGCAAGGCCTTGTTGTCCACGTCCTTATTTTCAATGACCCTCTGTGCATTAATTATCACCTTCTCAAGGTGAGAGTGGTTCTGGCGGAGGGTCGCAATTTCACTCTCAAGGGCATCTCTGTCTGACACTGCCGAGGAAGCACTTCTGCTCTGGGCTTGTAACTGGCTCTTCATTCCTGCCACCTGGGCCTGAAATTCAAAAGGGCAAGTTCATATTACTCAAGCAGCCCAATCTAACTTGCAAAATTATTAAAATGAAACACACTTTTTATTGTTATATTCACTGACATCTTCAATCCTGAACACAAAACTTACAACCAATGAGAGTTGGAAGGATCTTGCAGGATAGTAATCAAACGCAAAAGACAAACCAGAAATATTGGTACTACTCAGTTTTAATTTTGTCCACTCGACTGCTACTTGTACGCAAGCACAGTAGCTAGCTCACAGTAGCTTCAGAAGTCACGAAAACTTAAACTCAAGTAGGCCTATATCCGGAAATTATTTCAACACTTGTAAGATAGATCTAAGATCTTACACATTAGGAATGCACAATTTACAAAGCAGCCATTTTTGCTGTACCCTACCTGCAATTCAGCCCGCTCCTTGATAGCAATACGAGCCTCCAGCCCCAGCATCTCCAATTGTCCTTCAAGTTTTGCATTTTCTTTTAACACCCGGGTGAGTTCCTCCCTCAGAGAGTCATAAGTGGCATCACTGACCAAGCTGTCTTTCCTCTGAAATTCACATAAATAATTGTGTCAAAATAAATGACAATGTTGTGAAGCATTTCTTCTTTGAAGGAAAACCATTAAATCAGCAATTCCATTCAACCATCACATCATTATTTCCGTAAGAGAATTGACGTAAAAACTTAATTGACCAAACTAACACGTACAAAGCATTTTCTGACACCCATGAACATGTTGAAACATACATACAAAAGTTACAGTCGCCCATCTTATCCATATATATTACAATCTTAAAAATAAAATATTGTGGATCTGAAATTAGCAGGCAACCTCTTTATTAGCTCTTTCAACTTGGCACCAAGTTCAGTAACACAGATGAAAAACTGATCTGTATTCAAAAGTAACAGTTGCAGTTACATAATGATTCTTACCTGGGGTACAAATTCTTTCGAGGCAGAATATTCTGAAAACTGCAACTTTAGCGATGACGGGTCGATATCCGGTAGCTTGAAGTCCGCCTTCTTCATATCGGGAACTGTCAAGTCAGGTTTATCAAATGCATAATGTTGTTTTTGCCTTGGTTTTCTTTGGATTTGTGCCAGTTCTATTTGCGGTGAGACTTCTTCCTCGTCTTCCATTTCGATATTCTTTGCAGCATCATTTATGATAGCATCAGCCGTAGCCATGAAGTTATACACATCCTCGTCTTTCAGGTTCTCTTGCACATTCTTGACCACTTTGACTTTAACAGTGTTCTGAGTCTGCACAGTGTGAGTGTTCTGGATGTTAGTCTTGGTTGTGACGTTTTTGTCTTTCTTGACATTTTGAACTTTTGTGACTTTGGTTTTTGTAGTAACATTGTTTACCCCAGGAATGGCCTGTTCACTGTAGTCCACTGAATCCATTGAGTGTGAACTATAGTTGCCCACTCCATCAGTACCATCACTGCTTGTGCTTGTACGAGTCTTAGTTGTCTTAACGTGCATTCCTCCATGGGCTGTGGCCATTTGATCATCAAGTCTAGCAACTTTATCTGCAGATCCATTAATTTCAAGTTCCGCACCTTGTGCTTCCAATTCTTGTCTCCCTTGCATGACAGACTTAGCAGCAAATTGATTTCCAGCAGTGTAGTTATCCGAGAGCCCCTTTCCAAGGTTTTTCAGATCAGCAACATCTATCATGTCATGTGATTGAAGCATAGACCCATCGGAATTTGCGGATGTCTTCATTTCTCCCAACTGCAAAGAAGAAGTTTCGCCGTGAACAGAAACGTCCTCCTCCAGTCCCACTTCTTGTGGCCGAATCAACGACAACGCGCTGGTGGGGAAGTTAGCTGGTTTGATCTTTTCTGACGGCACAACCTTAGCCGAGCCTGTGCTTCTCTCTGTGACAGTGGTGACATCTTGGGGCTTGATTCTGACAAGACCAACCTTTCGGCTGGCGTTAACTTTGGTGGACGTAACTCCAGGTCCTTTATGGTTTGACTTTGTTTTGTGGATTCCTATCTGTTGGATATTCTGATTGGCTTGCAGTGCCTCATACTCCGAAGTCCTCTTCACATCTTGCTTGGCGCCAGACTCATCTATTTCAGCTTGAGTAATGGAGATACTAGACTTTACTGCTGCAACAATTTGCGATTTTGACTTGATCCCCATGTTTCCAACAATCCGGGATGCCAGTGCAGAGTCTATTGGACCAATGTCAAAATCTAGGTCACCATCTTGATTGAATGAGCGCTCAACAACCTCCTCAGTCGTCATAAAGCCATCATCCAACTTCATGGTGCTCGTCTTTGTGTGGATTTCAGTGTGACCAGAGCCATCTTCAGTTTCCTCACTAACAGTGCTGCTAGCGACATCTGTACTCACTCCCACATTTCCCTGAAAAACAACCCAATTACACCGTAAATAGCTTAATTCAACTTGCTGTAATTCTAACTAAGTCGTAAAGTATGTTTATTTGACCAAAAGTAAGACTACTTACAATATGATTTTAAATAGGCCCATTTCCAGATTCATAAATTTATCTGCTTACTTACACTGATCATATTGAATGCAATCAAACTAATTATTACAGTTTAACCTCTGGATATGACCGAAAATGGGTTTGAAACTTTGAACCCACATCAAATGCACAAATGTTCTAACCACTGTGGATACGGAGCCTCACTTCTTTTGGTCTGCTCATCCAAAAACCAAAAATTCAAAATAAACTTGAAATATGAAACTTGCTCTTATAGAGAAACTTCTGTATCAATTCAGAAACCTCTTCATTATTTCATATCATAAACAAAACTCCACACCCAAAATAAAGCTTTACACTCCAGAGGGAAAGGTCAATGCTTGGAGCAAAAGAACTTGTAAGAAGAGAAAGACTGGCATTCAAACATTATTGCTGGTAAATGATATTTCTACACAACCGCATCTGCAAAAATAGTGCCTATGATTTGATAATGTTACACACCTGGCCTCCCGCTATCTTTGCTTGAGCTTCTGCAATCGCCTTGGCAATCTCTTCAGCCGATGCTGGTTTGATGTTGGATCCACCTGGAAGGCATTAATTACCAAAATACAGATTTTCAATCATTTTTTCTATAAATGACTTATAAATTAAAGCATGTAAGTCTATCAACACTGACTAAACAGGATACATTCAGTCAAGCGATCAAGAGAAGGGCAGAAGCCTCATTTCTAGAATATTTTGGAGTCACAGGCTACATTTTGTGTATATAGGTCTCATAAATACTGCATGCATAACAATGTTTAGTGAGTTCAGATTGTCTATCAGACTTAGCGAGACTACCAGAAGATTGGATATATATATATATATCTTTTTGTGTTTCTAATAAACTTAAAGTTCAAATTTGAATATATATATTACACATAAAAATGAGAATTAAAGGATTCAGAAATTAATGTCCAAAATGCAGAAATAACCATTTTAAAACCAACATACAACAATGTACAGCACCAATGTACCCTCAAAACACATTTATAAGCATTAACTTGCATGAACAAAATACTTGATCCAGAAATCAATTACGCAAGGCTTAATGGGCTTAAAATGATATACAAATGTGTTGTACAATAAAAAAAGAGAATCATAAAAAACTGTGAATGATTGAAGATTACATAAATCCTGATAAAAATCAATTTTTCACACCAAAATACAGGGAGTGCTAACAATAGCACGACAAAACATCAATTGTACAAAAATAAGCACAACAGCTGTCACAAGCGGACACGAAATCAGACAAATTCAAAACAGCAAACCAGGCTACTCACCTATTACAGACTTCTGCAGGGCTAAGGCCTCCACGGTCTCAGTAAAGGCCTTAAAAGAGTCCTTACTGGGTTGAATGGCAGTTGATTTATCCATTGGTAGGCTTCTTGAGTTTCCCTGATTTAATATGAAAAGAAAAAATATAATGTTAAGACAAGACAGAACAGACGGATGGATGATTGGGGCTTTACGTCCTGTATTTTTGCACTTGGTAGGCTAATTAGGACAGGAAGAGGACACGGCAATGAGGTGAAGGATGATTGAAACAGCCGTCAAACATAGGCCCAGGTGACCCGGCAAGAGCTGGATTCGAACCCTGGACCCAGCAATTGGCAGCCTAGCATGCTACCGCTAGACCAACCCTCCCCCCGACAAGACAGAACAGAAAATTAAATATTATATCACAGTAAAGACAATTTAATAATATAGAAAATGTCATAAACGAATAGGCCAAGACTAATTTATATGTTACGGTACAGTACCCTAGCTAAAGGTGGATACAATTTTTTCTTTTATTGTCATATATGCAGTGTCAAATTAAAAATATATCAGCAACTTTTCACTATTACAGTCCTGAATAAATTTACATAAAGACACTTATGGGTCATTTTCGCGAAAACGCGCAATTTGATGTCCTGCATTCGTGTGTGTCTGCCTTTGTAGGACTGAAATTGATTTTTGGCCAAATATTTAGAATAACATTTTTCCTAGAAGAAAACAAAAATATACGTGGGTGTGGCCATGCTGAACATGCTATATCAGGTAGTCCAAATGTCCTTACCGTGGCATGTCCGCAACTTAACATTTTAATTTCAAACTTATACAAATTGATAATTACTGCATAAAATGTGACATGCAAAGTGTCTATTTCTAGATATTTGATTCATTAACTACCTAGAAGTGTTTTTTCTGAAATTTAACTAATTTATCCATATCTCACGACGTGTTGAAGGCGTGTCCCAATTTTGAAATGACCACCGTCTTTACCGTGACCAAGGAGTTTAAGTATGTCTCCAGATGTCACTAGAGTTTAAAGAACCAGGATATAACTACTTTTTTACCACATCATTGGGAATGCCAGATCTGCCATCAGTTAGTCAGATGATGAAATAGGTTTTATCTTGACTTTGTCACAACTAAACTTCGTCTTTACCGAACCCTCAACAGCAGAGGGAGTTCAAAAGGTATGAGGATGTAAATGACACCATTGGTTTAGGAGGCTGTTCCAGAGGTAGTTGTGGTACTCTGAATGATGTAGTCCACTTTCTCTGGAAGAAATGCTGCATAACATGTCTTTTCCGTGGCCAAAATATGTCTTTACCGTGGTCAAATCAATGCAAATATACTGTGACACGGTAAAGACCCGGCTGGCCACGGTAAAGACATCTGAGTAAATTTGCTTTGATTTCATTGTGCACGGTAAAGACAATTTTTTCAAATAATTGAAAATGTCAAATAGTCACCCAAATTAGTTATCCTGTTACATGCAGCATGGTAGTACCACATATTGCATTATGTAAACAGAAACAAATAGTAGTTGAGTATTATTGGCTCAGCTTCCTGACATAAAAAGATTACCAGTTACGTCTTTACCGTGTCTGCGCGTTTTCGTGAAAATGACCCTTATATTGAAGCATCCAACAACTTGTCACAATCACAATCTTGAGTAAATTTACTTAAAGATATGTTGAAGCATGCCAACAATGAACAATTTAATAACATAAAGCCTATTCAAAAAGATTAAAATTAATTACAGTTGATTACTCATCGAAGTTTATGTCTCATAGCTGGAAGACATGTATGACTGTTCATAGTTGTGGGCCTGTGATTATAAATCCATCTCTGTTATCTTATCTTGTGGCAGTAATTCATGGTAATTTATGGCAACCATTCAAAAACTGTTTGAAGTACCTTACTTACACAATACTGCTCCAGTAAAAAAATCAAATTGCTGTAAATATTTGCATTTGTCCCAAAATTAGTTTGTAAAGCACAAGTACTTTGACAATGTATTCCCATTTGGGTACAAAAGGTACTACTCAAATCTAATGTATAAAAACGATTCACTAGATACATAATTTGGAAGTTGCAGCCCTCTAAGCCTTGACTAAGGCCAGTTTTTGGTCACTCATGAGGTTGATTGATGAAACATGAGACAGGTTTGTCAACATGATAGTTTTTTTAATTAGGCTTCAATCAATATACATTTCAACCCTTTTTACAAAACATGACGGATGGATGATCGGGGTTTTATGTCCTGTAATGATGCAATAGGTAGGCTAGTAATCAGGACAGGAGGACAAAGCAATGAGACGAAGGATAATTGACATTGCCCAACAGTGACCAAGCCAGACAGGGATTGAACCCTGAACTCAGCAATTTACAGCCCAGAAAAATAATGAATAGAAAATTGGAGATTCATTCAGAGTAGTCATATGAACTTGTATTGGCTACTTGTATTGGGCTTTCTATCAGTTTACCTGGACAACAGAAATGGTGTGGAATGTGTTGGAGTATTGACTTTGCTTCTCAGCCAAAAATGCCTCTTGCTCTCTTAGAAAACTGGCTGGGTCTTTACCTGAAACATGAAGAGCCCATTTCAGTGAACTTACGCAAATTTCTATTGCAAAATTTGGCAAATACGTTAAGAAATATTCAAAGAAAAATTCAAGAATGATATCAACCAATCCCAATTAGTAAATTTATATCAACATGCTTTGTTAATACACCATGTGGATATTAATTTGACGGTGGTTATTGGTTAATCAAATTAAGAAAGATACTGTGTTAATTCACATGCATACTCGTACAAGCTAACAATTACTTCACTCTCAGATCCAAACTAAAACTGTAAAATCTAAACCAAACCACGGTTATCACATAGGGTTTTTTGGCTTTTTTTTTATTTCACTGCTTTAGGTGCATCTAGAACTGAGGCCTAAAATCTCCAAATCCAACACAACAAGCATCTGACATTCATTGATTTGCCCCCACAATCCCCTATTATTATCATTTTAGAGGGCATTGTCTGTGGGTTAATGCTCATTTCGCGGGCGTTAATTATACAATAACATTTTTTTGGAGGGCATTATGGCGTATTAATCAGTTATGGCCAGAGGGCAGAAATCATTAACTTAATGCCCGAGCCGCCAGGCGAGGGCATTAAATGATTTTTGCCCGAGGGCCATAACTGATTAATACGCCATAATGACCGACAAATAAAATGTTATTATCATTATTATATACCTTAAAAATATGTTTTGAACTTTCCAAATTTTATATTCTGAATTATGATTTTATCTTCCGTCACTTTTTGCCGTCTATTAACTGCGGCATAAAGGTTTAAAGACAAGACCTGATTGTCTAAAAAAAAGAAAAACAAAAAGACATTGTATGTATGGTACCGTACTACGTGGCACTGAGGCAATTCTGTAAGCGCTGACGTTTTTCAGGCTGAATTTCCGTGGCCTGGAAGTCCGTTTTCATCGCGTCATTACGCGAGATCCAATGGGGATAGAAGCCTGTGCTCTGGTGTGGTGACAAACGGGCTATCAGGTTATATAATCCGCTATTCAGAATGACTGTCAATTGGATACGTCCTGAGATAAGAAGGTTTGAAGTCGGTCGATCATCCAGCGAAAACAGAGTCCTCTCTGGCGAAAATCCTGCTGTCAGAACTCAAAGTGACGTGACGTCACCTCCATACCAGTTGTTTCTATGACGTCATGTATGGTGACGTCACGATGCCATAGTACACAAGAGGGCACCACTTGCCCATGTGTTAATCAGATTATGGCCCCCATGTGTTAACCAGATTATGGCCCTCCATGAATTATGGCATATGAAGGCCCTGAAAAATCCAGTTAACGGCCTACTTAAGGTGACTCAAGCGTGGTAGTTTGATCATACAGATTTTTTTTAAATTTTGCACAGGTACTCTATGGGACCCATACATTCCAAAAATGAAAAATAAAAAAATTTCACCGACTCGTTTGGTTGCCATGGTAATAGCATATTACGCCTGATGACTGCTTAAAAGTTATAAATTGAGTTATTGGTTATGTACCACAGAATAAAGCATTACATGAATTTGTCACACAAAAATGACAGAAATGTCTTCCCATGGTTGTAAATCAATACATTTGCCACAAATTTGAAGAAAAAGGTTAAAATACTTTTTTCTGTAAGAGCTCAAAGGGCACCAACACACTAATTAATTGCAGATTTTGCATGCATCAATTTTGGAAGTAATCAAATTTTAGGAAAACGATCATACAGATTTTTTTTAAAATTTGCATATATCATAAACAGGTTATTGTCAAACAAATGTCCAAAAATAAAAAAAATTCACCGAGTCGTTTTTTAACTGCAGTACCATGACTATGCCAATGTCAATTTAAAGAAATAAAGACAAATTTAGACACAGTTGACTGAAATTAGTTGAGAAAATTCTTTTGATAAAGACGAGAAGCTGAAACTTTGAACTAGCATAGAGTAGGTGTTACTGCATTCAATAAAAAAATAATAATGCTTCTAGCTGCATTAGATATCATTTAAATAGCAAATTACTGGCTGTCATGCTGTTAAAAAAAAGAGAGCAGAAAATGGTAACGTCACAACTTTTTCAGGGCCTGCAGCAGTTGTGACGCTATGTTGCTAGGCAACCAGGCTGCTCAGAAGTATGTGCAGTGTACCACGGTTGAGTCACCTTAATGCATGGCCAAGTATATAATAATGGCCATTAACGCCCGCGAAAGCGACACCTGGTGTATTTTTACGATCGTGACGTCAATTCAGGGTTCCCACTCTTTTACCAAGTTCAAATTCAAGACTTTTTCCAGGTTTTTAAGGCTGTCAAAACCAATTTTCAAGGTCTAAAACCGCAATTTTTTCAACCTAATTTTGCGCCCCGGACAGTCCCCAAGTCCACAATTAGTTGAACCATTTCAATTTTTGGCAAGAGAACCCCAAATTCCAGACTTTTTCCAGGTAAATATCACATTTTCCAGGTTTTTCCCTACCTTGAAAAGCACATCCCAAAATTCCAGGTTTTCAAGGTTTTCCAGGTTGAGTGGGAACCCTGCGTCATTTCTGATGACGTCATGGCGACGTTATTGACTTCTGAGATTGAATCTTTGGTCGGTTTTGGCTCAATCTCGGCCAAAAATCGTCCGATTTGAACGATTTAAAAACCTAGAATTATCAAAGTCGCTATGCTGAGTTCATTTTTGGACACGGATTTGCTGTAACTTTAATAATAAGGCCGTACGAACGGAAAAATCGGCGCGGGCGTTCATTGAAGATAGAAGTGAAGGTAATTTTTTGCATGTGTTTTAAAATGATAATAATGATAATAACATTTTGTTGTCGGGCATTATGGGGTATTAATCAGTTATGGCCCTCGGTCAGAAATCATTTAATGATTTCTGCCCTCTGGCCATAACTGATTAATACCCCATAATGCCCTCCAAAAAAACGTTATTGACCAATTAATCCCTTGCATATTAGAAATATAAAATTTATTAAAAGTATAAATCAAAATATATTGAGCATTCTGTTTAAAAGATTACTGGACACGCTCTACCAGTGGTGGTAACAGGAGACATGTATATTTATCATTGATAATAATGGCTAATAATTGAATACTAATAATCATCAACTCATTAATTTATACTATCAACAACTAATATCTATACAATGGATGCATGTTAAGGGGAATAGGTAAATCATGCAGGGATATGTTCACACAGTGTACACATGACTTCTACACTGTCATAGACTTGCAACACATACACACTAGGCTAATGATTATCCATTCAACACAACTACCCCAAAAGCTACTAGGTTTTTAAAAATTATTAATTGGACTAATTAGACTACAATAAAGAGCTCTGTTACTGTTAGCTCCTTGTTTCTGTTCTTACCATGGTTATCACTAAATTGCCTGGTTGTTATGGGAACTCCTTTATTGCAATTATCATCCTCTTTGAAATCAGAGTCATAATTGACCAGATTGCTGAAGGAGTGAAGTGTCTGAGTGGGAGAAAGATCTTTCTCTTCAAAATTCACCTGATTAAGGGTCAACTGAAAGGGCTCCATACTCTTACGCTAGTCCTCCTGACTTTGCCCACATGCCTGCATCCGTCTCCCTGGCATGCGTCGCTGTGAGGGGAATCTGGAACAAAGAATATACAATTTTCTGATCATAACGTACTGAAAGCTTATGGTATCAAGTCTGTCGTAGACACATCAACTCGTATATGAACCAACTGGTAGACAACTAGCTGGTAGACAACAAATTTTCAGGGTTTGCCAAGTCATAGACACAGACTTTTTGGTCAGTATAATATAAGGACCGTTCAGAAATTATGACCGGGGGGGGGGGGGCGTGGGAGTGTCAAAAATTGATACCCCCCCTTGAGTTTCATGCGGATTTTTAGTACCCCACCCTTAGGTTTCACGCGTATTTTTAGCACCCCCCTCAACATACAAAGCAATACACACATATATACTGTTATACACGGCCACTCGTACAGATTCGCGTCATTTCGCGGACTTTTGCGCGTAAAAAAGTCCAAATAAAATGAGTTTATGCGTGTTCTATAACATTTTTTCTTTGTTAAAATTTCTTACCCCCTCCCTTGGAAGTGTTGTCAAAATTATTACCCCCCCTTGAAACACGTAAACAGTTAGTACCCCCTCGGCCAAAACTCCCACCCCTCCCAGTCAAAAATTCTGAACCGTCCCTACTCCCTAACTAAGTCATAGACACAGTATTCATGCTGCTTACTTCAAATTTGAAGACACCAAGATCTGAAAATGTCAATTAGAGAAACCTCGGTTGAAATTGTGGCTTGCCTGACACTTGGATTAGAAAACTTCAACTAGAGATGAATGGCTGCATGGCTATTTAATTAACAAGATAAGGGGAGGTTGGCTGTTGCTGTAAATCAGTGGCTGAGCTGGCTCTTAAATATGTCTATTAAATATGTCTACTAGGGTTGCGTATTGCCTAGGGTTGAGATCCAATACGTATCAGGATACCACACCTGGAATTCAATACTCCCACGATACTTATCATGTCAGTGTGGTGCAATGCAATGAAGGATCACAATACCAGTGTTTACGCTGGCTACAATGGAACAGAAGTCCCTGGGACTCCCTGCCTTCAGAATTTGGAGTCCCCCTGAAGCTTTTGCGAGTCCCACGATTTCACCGACTGTCAGCATTATGGCAAATTGTTCAAGTCTATGATGTCCTTTTTTTTCTTATTATATCAAGGGCTGTCCCATGCCACAATTGTGATGACGACACAATCGTCAGCTTTCATTATATGAAGTGTAACTTTTAGAATGACATGGACTTGTCCTTCTTCATGGTGCATGCACACCAGAGACTAAAGCTATAGTGTATATGCCTCCCAGACCAATTCTATGGTCTAAAGTTACACCATCTATTTATTATAGTATCACATGTAATCAATTTATTGGTCAAAATTAAAACTAATCTGTTAAGTCTGTCTGTCATGAAAGGCGGAACTACAGTGATCATAGTTTCCACAGTAAGTAACGGACAAGAAGAAAGTCAAATTAAGCATGGCCCATCTAATTAAAGCAATCGAGGCTGTGATTTGGGATTCTCACCACAAGACTTCCATTGGATTGGACTCCACCTGGTCAACTGCAATCAACTTTCACACCTCTGTCAAGGTGTCAATTCCTTTATTTCACATCCAAACATCATGCAATTGACAGCTAATTGGCTGTAATCCAACCAATGCCAATCCTGCGTCTTGTGTGATGGATAGATGATGGGGGCTTCACGTCCTGTATTTACGCACTTGGTAGACTAATTAGGACAGGGGGAGGCCTGCGTCCTGTGGGACTCCTGCCAAGTAAAATGTGGAGTCCCAAAAGAATTATAGAGTCATTTTAGGGTCAGGACGGCGTAAACGCAAACACTGCACAATACTGCCTCATGATACAATATTTATTCTGATTATTCAGTCTCATCTCTGAGAGTGCAGGGTTGCTGCTGTGCACACTATATTTGGTGGGAAGGACTGTCCTTTCCACCAGGTGGCTATGTCAGCTGCATCGCGGGCAAAAAACAACAAAATAAAACGTTTAAAAAAAGTTCAGTTCACTTAAGAACTTGCGAATACAGCGCCAGTAAACTTAGTTTTCCTTTCCACAACTTCACAATTTAGGGTTTTTTAGG
The DNA here is from genome assembly GCA_026936325.1 of Platynereis dumerilii. NCBI lineage: Eukaryota > Metazoa > Annelida > Polychaeta > Phyllodocida > Nereididae > Platynereis > Platynereis dumerilii. Next base: position 2,064,539 of record JAPTHN010000038.1, on the reverse strand, counting down.
ATTGCCAGTCAACCAGGCGACAGACAACTAGGCTACAACACTTCCAACTAGGTGACATACCACTACCAACTAGGCTACACTTGTTGGACAACTAGGTGACAGCAGATAACCCCCAGATACCATCGATTATAGGACGTTTCACCGCTGGGACGTTCCACCGCCGGCAGTAGTGGGACGTTTCACCGCCAAAATAATAAAATTGAGACGTTTCACCGCCGATCTAAAACGATGTATTTCAACTCATTATAGCCTTGTACAAGCTTTGTGAATCCCAGAATCATTGCAGTGATTAAGTACAAGTCACAGATAGCACTTGAAAGTTGATGTTGCAGTAAATTGTAATCGTCCCTGGCATTCTGTGCACTCCAACACAATTGTAATTGGCTCTTTCAATTACCTGATTACGGTTATCAAGTGATTAGAGAAAGCCTGTCACTCCAACTAAACAAGTGCAATCAACCAGCCATTACAAGCCATGGTGATGGTGGCTATCTTAGCAGATGATTAGATCTGTATTAGGCCTGTTTTCAACCACTGTACAGAAGAAAGTGCGGTGGTGAACTGGCGGTGAGTCGTCCCACCACTGCCAGTGGTGAAACGTCTCAGCGGTGAAACGTCCTGCTACCATACCATCCATGTGACACACAAGTTACCAACCAGGCGACAGATCACCTTCAATGGTGGTCATTTAGGAAAATAAGGAAATGTATTGTCATCTAGTTGGATGTGGTGTTTTGTGACCTTGTGTCACCTAGTTGGAAGTGCTGTCTAAATTTGTGTCCCCTAGTTGGAACTGCTTGTCACCTATTTGCACTGGTATGAGATTTCCAAATTTCTTGTCACCCAGTTGGTACTGACAGGTGTCGCCTAGTTGGTTTGTCGCCTAGTTGACCGTACACCATATTTTAGGTGTTTATAAGTATCAGCGATTTCTGTGTGGCGATTGCCAATTATCTCCAAATATCGTGGAATCTGACAATGTTGACATCGCTTCTTTTGACAATGCCAGATGCCAACAATACTATAGCTGAATTAACAGCAAAAAATAAAAGACCGAGGCTATTTGCACCTCCCGGCTGTGCGTATAGACGGACGAGTCTATTCGCCCAGCCGCGAGGTGCGAATAGAAGCTGTCTATTCACACAGCCGGGAGGTGCGAATAGACTCACGATTCTATACGCACAGCCAACCTGTTTACATTGCCCATGTGCTCAGCCTTGCACTGGCAAAATTAGCTGGCCTGCACTACATCCCAGCAGCCACAAAGCAGCGCCCCTAGTGGCCTAAGACAACAGACCCATCAGATTAGTCAGACAGGTTACACTTATAGTGACAGTGTTGAAATTAATTTTATTTTACCTCAAAGCTGAAGGGGGAAGAGCAAATATTATGTCAACATAAAAACGATATATTTCTTGCTGCTCAAATTTTAAGTAAAACCATATGAAATACGTCTAAATTTGATGAATCAAACACCACACTGGACAAATCAGGATGACACATTTGAAGCCACTGTCTCTAAAGTGCAATTAAGACTTAAGAGCAATTAACTGAGAGTGTGTCAGTAGGCCTAAGTGTCAACAGAGCAGCAAGAAATTCAAATTGCACTTTTGGACAATTCTGCTCTCAACCTGTCATTGCATTGTGTATTAGGCTAATTGTTCTGCCTAGGTCTGGAATACACAGAGACAGTGCAGCACAGAGGAACTCTGTGCAGTGCAGCATCAAATAGCGTGGCGCCACCTAACGGCCGGCGGTGCGTATAACCAGATGGCTAAACGCAAACTCGCCCTCACTCGGATTCCCAAAGGGAATCCGTCACTCGTATATGCTGTGAATTGTGGGAATGGGTCCTTGTCCGTTGCAACGGCCGCCATTACAAAACGTTGTAAACATGCCAGCCATGCTGCCTAGTGCTTCAAATGGACCTGCAAAGTGTCAACACTTGCCTGCAATGTTGCTGGCGTCAGTGGCAGGTGCCTAGATCGTGTTTGCAGTTGTTTATCATCAACAATTCTTCCATACTGGTGTCACCAACAGGTGCCCCAGGACTATTTCCTCGGAGGTGTACACTGTTTACATGAGTGAGAGGGCAGATATCCTTCCACCCTATCAGTGTGAAGCGTCAAATGCGAGTGCCAGTTCTAACGAACTGGCTCTCCGCTAGGGCGAGTATGGGCTAAACGCACAGCCGGAGGTGCGAATAGCCAGTTCACGCTATACGCACCTCCCGGAGGTGCGAATAGCCACTGCGAAAAATAAAAATACTTAAACAGTGTTGAAGCAGACACAAATATTTTGAGTTTCCATAGTCTTTAGGTTAATTCCCACATGCCACTCCCACACAATTCAACATCCCACACGCCACAGCCCACACTCATAGATCTGCATTTCACACAAATTCACAATGAAATGTGCAACTATAGTGGGCTCCGCAAGATACACCTTTATCAATAGACTGGTTGGCAATATAGTCAACAGAAACCAATACACTGAACTAGTCACTCCTCTCCTCAGTCAGAGCTGGATCTCCATAATAATCAAATGGACATGCACAGTAAAATACCCTTTTATCACTCAGGTAAACATAGCCGTCACATCAGTGAAGCTAAAGACCACATTTTACGCTGTCTGGGGGCGTAATACCCACATAAATCGTTAACGAAGAGTGCAAAATTAGTTATTTCACGACAACTCACTAATTCAATGCTGAAATCATGTTGCAATCGTCTTTTTATCGGCGTGTTTGTCTTTCTCCTTCGTTGCTGAAGTTGACAACTCAAACTCACGCGAGATCCAGTACTGTCCAGAGTGGAGCGAGATCAAAACAAACGCACGTGGTGACTCGACGTTTGACAGATGACAGATGGATTGGTTTGACAGATCATTCAATGGGTGATTTATGTTTGATTATTCTACTTACTCAACCCATATTCTACAAGTATGCTACTCTTATGTTGGCACAACTTTTATTAGTTAAAAAAACGAACTTATGAGATCTAAAAAGTTTTAAAATGCCACAATGATTGATAATTTATGCTTATAGTTATAGCCATGCATTGGCCATGTTGGCTTAGAAAATTGCAATCTCAACTATGCACACTTATCCATTGTCATGAATCAGAGAATACATAGATGTTGCAATATTGGAGAGTGACCTCCCCTGAAACCAGTACTGACAGAGTCTTGTGTTGTGATTGGCTCAGTCCTCAAGTGGGGTCAAAGTGTGCTGGAAACTGGGTCAGCTCTGCTATTCTATGATCAGTGTGAGTCATGTTGTGATCCTGGTTGGTTATTTGGTTGTTGTGATACAGGGAATCCTGAAATTTGTGTTCAAATTGATCTTTTGGTATATTATGAAATTTATACAGAAAAAACGAATTGAATCAGTGTCACCACAACTTGTGGCACAAGCTTTTATGCAGTGATATGTTGAAGGTGTGGACTTCCCCAAAATCAACATGCTCAGGACTATGCTTGGCATCTTGACGTTTTTGTCATTTTAAAATGCAAAATGAAAGCAAACTTTACTGTGCTTGGTTTCTTGATATTGTTATTTTATGAAGCGGATTTGGTCTTGTCGCTTCTGAGATACTTGAACCAAAAAGAAGGGACCCCTTACCAAAGAAATGACAGTGATTGTGAGTATAACTATTAATTTAGTACATATACTGTTCATTGAATATACCCTCGCTCCCGGGGTGTAATTTTCATGGAAAATGTGGGGGGACACACTGTGGCATGGTCGGATTCAGCTGTCGGATCCATGAATAAATAGTCAGTCAATCAGGATTTTTTACATTCAGAAAAGGTGTAGAATATGTCTCTCAGACAATTATCACGACAAATATGTCGGGGGGGGATGTCCCCTCCCCCCCCCCCGTCCCCCACCAAATTATGCCTATGCAGCTGACCCTCCCGCATGCCCTATGCATCTGTGATATGCACTTTTACATTTTTGTGCGTTACATCAAGTTTTCAGATTGTGATAGTGGCCAATTGGTAACCATTTCACTGCTGAATAATTCCTATTGTCCACTAAAACTTTTAGTCTAAAAGTAGGTAAAATTTTCTTAGATTTTAACATTAAAAATTCCTGTGTTCCACTATAACTTTTTTTATACAATGTTGGGTGGGCATCCTGGCACTGTTCATTTTAGCCAATACAAGAAGAGAGAATTTGAGATGTACATTATTGGGATAATTTTTTTTTTTTTAAACCTCTGTCACTTTCAAATGAGTGATTCTGTCCATTGATATATTATCATTAAGGAGAATTATTATGACGTAGTCCAACATAGGTTATAAATTCATCTGTTTATGAGCTTCACATTTTATTTCATGTTCAAGATATAAATTTGTAAATATATTTTTGTGTCTTTCGTTTGCAGTGGCCTTCATTAGCCATTGTGTCTACGACAATGCAAAAGACCTGACCTGCTACTACGAGGCTATACCTTCAGTTAGACCCGTTAGATTGATTCATACATTTCCGTAAGTATTAACCATTTAATTATTTTTCATGAACAATATGTTCAATTGGTAGAAGGATGTTGTCATGACATACAATAATTATATCTCTGATAAGCCCAGAGTTAGCCAAAGAAATATATACATTGTTCACGGTGAATAAATCAGTTTGTTAGTAGGCCTACAAATCTGACAGCACTTCGTCCCGATTGGCCTACCTCAGCCCTACCTGCCTTACCTATATTTACAGGTATCGTCTGGTACATAATTATATTATAATAGATCCTAATTTTGCCTAAGAGCAGAGGGGGGGGAGGGTTGGTCTAGAGGTAGCGTGCTGGGCTGCCAATCACTGGGTACGGGTTCGAATCCAGCTCTTGCAGGGTCACCTGGGCCTATGTTTCAATCATCCTTTTTGCCTCATTGCTGTGTCCTCCCCCTGTCCTAATTAGCCTACCAAGTTCATAAATACAGGATGTAAAGCCCCAATCATCCATCCATCCTGAGAACAGAGTTGTGTCACCTGACTTATCAATATATATATAGTATGTTAGATATTTCTCACTCGCTCATTTCTCTTTCTGCAGGGGTTCGAAACGTTTTTATGGATGTGTTCAACCTTCAAATTTTTCTTGTACGTGGCCTGGCGATGGCCAAGAAAATGGTAAAGCACCCAAATCCCACTTGACGTACCATTTGTTTGTGGTTAACAACTCGTCTCTTCCTATCACAGAATGGGTGGTTATGAAGCCTCTGGATGAATGTAAGTATTAACATGTTTGAGTAGTGTTGAGAGATGTACATCAATTGATAGATGAAAAGTTTCCCTTTGTAAAAATATGTGATGTGTGCCTGCAGTAATTCTAAAAGCAACACCCCTTTCTACGGAAGTGGGAGAGGTTGCCCATAGGCATAGGGGTGTGGTAGACTTGTAGTACATTGTAGCCCTGGGACCCATGCATTGGTCATGGATCTTTTCATTAAAAAATCTCTGTTAGGTGCAATCTGGACACAGTAATTTTGAGCCAGGATTAACAAAACATGATTTTCCTTATTACTTCTAACGTTATATAGATCTGTCTGTTGATGATGCTGTTTTTGTAGGCACATTCATTGAGTTGGGCTCGGAAAAATGGCACTGATGAGAGCAATACGTAGAAAATGTAAATGTATATACCGAAATGGTGAGGATATATATACAATATATATCCTCACCATTTCGGTGTCATGTGACGTAATTATTAAAGTCCTATTGGTCCAGAGCTGAGTAAAGTGACAGTGTAACACTGCCAAAGGGAGAGGTTGGATATATATATTGCAGCCCTGGAGGTTCTTTACAGAGAAGGATCTCATTGCAACGACTACTGTTCATACATAAAATATATTATATTGTAGTTATTTTGGTTTCAGTAAAACCCAGCAAAGTTCGAAATGTCTCATCAAGCTGCACCAACACATCTTTAACAGTTTCTTGGGAACCTCCAAAACTTTTCTTGACAGTACATAACCTGGTGTATCGTTACAGAGTAAGGCTTTTCCAAAAACGGGTGAGACATAAACAATTGTATAATTTGTATACTCCAAGGTCTAGTTTTGATTTAAAAAATATATTATATCTCTTCCTATTTTATTGTTCTTTGTGATAGTGTGTCTTACTCATGTTTATTGGAATAGGTAGTGATGAACTGAAAGTTATTTAGTACATTTCCAGTTGTATGAGTTTGAATAGATTTAGTTAATAATTGTTTATCATTTTTAAATGTTTTTTTTTGTTTTTATTTTGCTTCCTCAGACACAAATAGAAGAGAAAGACAATGTTATCGGACTCTCCACAACCTTTCTTGGGTTGGTTCCTTATGAGGAGTATACGGTCAAAATCAGTGCCCGAAATAATACAGACACAGGATATTGGAGTGAACCATATCATTTGACTAATAGGACACTGCCTGGCTGTAAGTGAATTTAAATTTTATCAAGATTTTCCTCTTTGGAGAACAAACAAGTTATTAAGCAATGTCAGAGATGTATTTCACTGAGAGAGATTTTTCTACACGGTTACGGGTGCCGTGAACAATGTATAGCTTTCCATAGCAACAATGTAATTAGATAGCACCTTCACACGGGACACAGAAATGAGCAGCAAAACCTCTTTATATTCTATCAATTGATGGTTACTTTAATTGACCTTCAAGCTTGTTTGATTACCTTTATTCGGAATACATTCAGAAAAAGTAAAAAAAGTGAAAGATAATTTGTACTTCTCCCCTGTTAATGTGCTCTGGTGGGTTATTAAAAAAACCAAATGGAGGTTCTTTCTATCTGTTCAGATACCTTGTACGCCGTACGCTTATAGGCCTACCTATATAATTTCATAGGCCATACTAGCAATTCTGGAATAAAGAATGTTTTAGAAAAGAGGCTTGTGAAAAAATGGGATTTCTGGTAAAAGAAATAGGCGTGTTTAGAAAAATTGGGATTACTGATAAATATTGCTATGATATAGTTGTTAATTTTTGTCAAAATTATGTTGTTTTTTTTTCAGTGGCAATTGTAAATCCAGAAAAAGTGGTTTATCATTTTTTGAATGGAGCAAATGTGGAAATTATATGGAAGGTAGGTATTTGAATGTATTTCTGCTTGGTGTACATGAAATTTTAGTTGTAACAATTAAAACTATAATACTCCTCTGTTGTATTCCTTTATATGTAATACAATTATAAATCAGTTAATTGAATAATTCTTGTGGTACCTGATATATTGATATGTAGAATGTATATAAATGAAAAAAAAAACATGTTAAATCTGAGACTTTAGCGTTGGTGCTATAACTTGCCAAATTATAATGACTAGATGTGTTGAAAGAACAAAAATAAAATGCAGGTAAATACTTAAACAGCTGCTTGTAGATAGATTATCTACCTATCTGCCCATCTATTCATCTATCTATCCATCTATCTAACAATCTGTATCTGTCTATATATATATCTCCCTTCCTTCCATCCTTCCTTTCTTCCTTTCTTTCTTCCTTCCTTCCTTTCTTTCTTTCTTCCTTTCCTCCTTCCTTCCTTGTCTTCTTTTATAGTTTTAAGCTTATCAATGAATTTGCAAACCTATCCTCCTGGCTGGCACATGGCTGTTGCTGCTGCTGTCACTGCAGCAGAACATTTAAAATTCGCGGGGAAAACATACATAGCTTCCCGAAAATTCTTACTGCGATAAAGGCTGCAAGCAGCTGTAAAAATTCAAAGTCCTGAAGTAAAATTTGTAGCACCAATAGGCCTATTGATACAAAGCTAGGACATTGAAGACTTTTAAAATGTATCAAGCAATATATTGTAGCACTTTATTCATTGTTTGATGTCATCCTCATGGGCTGTCTTTTTAACTTTATTTCTATTTCAGCCTTTGGCTCTTTCACAAAGCAGAGGTCCAAATTTGACATATGAGGTGGTCATTGCTTCCAATGCCGGTCAGTTGCTAAAGAAAAGGAAAGATATTATTGGTTCCAAAGTGACATTAGAAGTTGACAGTAGCTCACCAAAGGTAGTAACGCTATTTGCTAGTCATTCCTACGGCCGCAACACCAATATACCTCCAACAATATTAGAAATTCCATGGCCCAAACCAGGTAAATATTTTGATGTTATCCTTAAAATTGAAAAAACGTTGAATTACTTTTTTTTACATATATTCAGGCATGAAAGTGAAGGCTTGTTGAGACTGAAAAGAAACATTCTCTGACAGGAAAATCAATGAAATAAGGCTCCATTCAGCAAAAGTTTAAGATAATTAGATTGGAATATATATATGCCATTGTTGGTGCTTCTGTTCTGAAAATTTTTTCTCATGCAACTTAACTGACATCCGCGCTGGGAAAAAATTATAGGAGATTTTATTTTGCAGACCCCATCTCAGAAGTGAGTCCAGTGGTTGATGAGGACAATAGTGTGGAGTTTTACTGGACCCTGGATGGCAATGTAACCACATACAATTTGCTGTGGTGCAAAACGTCATACAGCCGACAGATGTGCACGGTACGTGTTTCAAAGTGTACTCTTCATCCTTCAGTCTTCAGGGGTAGTGATTCCATACGGAGGTCTTAGCACCCCCTGACAGCATGGAGGATGGTATTCTCGCTTATGAGACAGCAATCAATGCAATCATGGCTAATACTATTTGTCTTTTTAAGATTTCAAGATATTTCTGTGATATCTATTCCAATCATGACACCTTTTTAAAATCATTTCAGAATGGATTTGAATGGATGCCCATTTCAAACACTGATATGGGTGTTCCAATGCAGTTAAACATATCATCTGGTCTCCTCTACAATTTTGCTATTTCTGCCAATTATGAGGATCATAAGCAAGGTCCTCTAACGTGGAGCACATGCAACTTTGATAAAGGAAAAGGTAAATCCATTTTCTGCATAAGCGAAGGACAAACCTTTGAAAATATGTGTACTTTATTTTATGATCTTAACTTTTGAGAGAAAGATTAAAAACTTAGCAACTAAAATTACTGTGTCTGTCTGGACAGAATGAATTTAGACACCACAAGCCTAAAAATAAATATTTTTCGGAGATGACAAAGTATATGGACCACCTGACAAAATTATATCTTGCCAAATTAAACCATCGTTCACATCTTCTAAAAATATCATTTGTAATGAAAACATCAAGTCATATGGGCTCTATGCCATATGCTCCACAATTATCTTTTTGATACCTGATGCCTGAATAACTCCCAAGTCAATTCTATTTCTCAAAAAAGGTGAAATAAGAAGACGGATATAGGCCCACTACAAGCCAAACATGAGACAACTTTTAATTTCCTCAGTACTTATTTAACAAAGTAGGGTCGATTAAACTGATACATGAATAGAATCTGCTTTAATTTTAATTAACCCTTACCAGACTGGGCAGTTCCAACAAAACAATTTACCAGGACGACAATCTGTCTTTATGACATCATCAGCAGTTTTTAGGGACATAATTTCATAAATCATTTAGTGGGCTACCAGACGGTAAGCTGGGGATGCACATAGATGTCCCTGCAGTCCGGTAAGGGTTCACTTAAATAGCCCATCATTTGACATAACTTTTATCACCTGGATATTATTTCTAAACATCTTTGTTTTTTATTTCTAAACATCTGTTTTGTCCTTTCACCAGCTATTAAAAAGCCACGGAAGCCTTACAAGTCTGCTGTGATGAAAGCTGAGGAGTTGCATGTTGAGTGGAACTTGCCTTCGTGCGGGGAAACGGGATACATCCGCAGTTATATTGTTCACTATTGTCTCTCTAGTGATTGTGAAAGTAAGTGAAGTTGTCTTTATATAAATGGTAAAAGCTGTAAGTGATTGTGGAATATATCTGGATACTAATATTGTTAAAATATTTTAAACCTAGTACCATGAATGAATATGTAGATGTTTGATAGATTTTTTAAATTCAATTGTTACCAGTAGAATTTACTGTTTCTTAGTACCCTCAATTATTCACGTCCCTGATTATTAAATGGATCATTTAAACATTTTTGATTACTCTATGAATTACCAGCTCAGATATGTTGTATTGATGCCTAAACCTATAAAAATACTTACATGTGAGTATTCTCAAAAGTACATAGATTGAACAAGGTTGGAAATTCATTCCACACTTGACTTTCTGTGTGAAATGTCACCAAAAAGTGTGTACCTACTACATGTACATTGGACGTAACTAGAGCATTTTTCAGAGGGGAAAAGTTGCCTCTAAATAGCCCACACTGGTGCTGATGGGGCGTAAAACACAAACTCACTCACTCACTCACTTCAGAGGGGAAATAAGCCTCTCGTTGCATTAGGCTGTAAAGGTACAAAGTTTCTCAATCCTAATGGCCATGACAAACCAGTGGCATATCCAGATTTTTTTTTTATTGGGGGGGGGCTATTTACAAAACTATCTATCTATCTATCTATATGATCTAAAGTTCTGAATAGGATAAAAGTTAAGTTGAATGACACAATTACTTTAATTCAGCAATATCAATACACGATCAACCGATCATGAAAAACAAGTACAATGTACATACCAATTAGAAAAATAACAAGAGAATGGACTGTTTTGAATAACGAAACGTTCTTGGAATTTTCCTTCATGGACATTTATTTCATGGTATTTAATTCACCAGCAGTGCCAAATTGTTGCTTACGGTACTTTATTGCAGATTTTTTTTTTTAATGTCAAATGATAATTTATACAATTTGTACCGTTATTTCAGACAGTGAAAAGCAGGAACAAGTCTCTTCTGTCACAAATAAATTCCAGACATCTTCAGTGGAGGTTGAGGAATATGAGGTGTGGATCGAGGCCAGATCTGCTGATGATCGTGCTCGAACTGCAGAAAGTGATAGACTTGTCGTCTCAGTCTACAGCAACAGTAAGTTTAGTTTTCTGTATTTTTGAAATCTATTGTGTCGGCGAGCCGAGAAGCTAAAGATCAAGTATGTGTGGCCTAATGGCTGTGAAAAGCGCTGCCACCTGCCTCGACTGAGCCTTTTTGATCCTTAATGAAATGAACGTTTATGATATATTTCATGTATCGAGGATGATATGCAACTCATTAAGTCAATATGTTGCATGGAAAACGACACAGCAATATGAGTAAATTTTTGACATTTCTCACCAGAGTGTTGCCGTCTCCCATTACTGTGATAATCTCCCTCTTGTGGCCATGACAGACAATAGAAGTTCATTGGCCAGGTTTGTGTTGCATCCTGCATAATGTCGCAAACACATTATTATCTGTGGGAGCTGAAACTCAATTGTGTTATTAGGCTTAGCAATACACGAAACACAGGCAAACTTTTTGGGAGGGCGAGCGGTATTCGCCCGGATTTCATCATCTAGATTTTATACTGTTCAAATGGCATATCATGGGATCCATTGATTAAGAATCATCAATAATATATATTTGATCATCTGCACAAATTTTTAGCCTCTTTTGCAAAGATTTGTAGTGTAAACCAATTTTTTTTTTGTGGGGGGACCCGATTGCAGAATTTACTTAGAGCTACCAAAAGTCATGAATGACTCATGACGTGACCTTAGATTCCCAGATTGCAGGTTTCTCGATACCTGGAATACTTAGTCCTTGGTCTCATATTTCTAATACAGACCTTATTATTGAAAATGAATGATTGAATTATGTTCAAGCCATATTTTCTGGTTTTTTTCTTCAATTTGAATGATCCTCCTGTATTTCCAGGTCTTTCTGGTGGTGCAATTGCTGCAATTGTCATTTGCGTTCTGTTTGTGATTGGCCTTGTCATTTTTGTTGTCTATCATTGGAAAAGGTTGGTGTTAAAATTATAATTTTACATATATATATACCTTTTCATAATTATATCGGAAAATACATTTTTATAGTTTTTTATAGTTAAAAAATAATTATTGCAGTGAACTGATCATTTCACTTACAAATCCATTAGAGTCTGATTTAAGCAAGAATATTTCACTACCATATAATAATGTCTGTTATTGAATAGATTTTATTCTCAGTGTCTTGAAAATTTCTCTCCTGTTTTTCCAGAAAAGTACAGAAGAAGTTAGAACATCTGGAAATAACAGTTCCAGAGAGACAGAAGGTTGGTAAAGTAAGTTATTTAAGTAAATATAAGAAGAAACTAATGTCTTTTTAGTTTTAATCTGACTCACCTGGGAGCTGTCAGTCTTTCATGCGTTTCTTCAGCTTTCCAATACATATCGTTCCTGGTGTCAAATGATATACAAATGTATTATCAACATTAAGATGTGTTGAAGTGTGATGGGGTTAAATTTGTTATCTTGCCTGCCAACCAACTAACTCATCATGATGCGCTAAGTTATATCTGGACTGAAGGTTGTCATATAAATTCTTTGATTTTAAGCAAATAAGTAGAGGTCCCTGTTGGTTAAAACTGCCAAAATATGCATTAAATTAAGAAGTTTTTAGTATGATTTTCTTTTGTAAATTTTCAGTTGGATCTTGATGACCCAGTGTCCTATAATTATTCAGCAGAAACTACGGAGATTTACCGACCAGAATCGAGGAACTCGGATAACATCAGCAACGCTCGTCGTGAAGGTTTTGAATCAAGAGGTTCAGAAAATTTACGAAATGAGTTTCGAGAACAATTTGTTAATGCTGCATGATAAAAAATTTTGAAAGAAAAGAGCTATTATTAGAGGAAGGTTGGATCTGCCTTTTTGTCCCTTGAAGATGTTATGCTGTACAATGCAATCAAGCAGTTTAATATCCCAGGTCAAGGGGTGCATATGTGGTACTTAACACTACTTATGATATTAGTGAGATGTCAATTAAAAGGTTATAAGTGTCTCATAATTTTTTCAGGTGAAAATTTGTTGAGTCTTAGTTTACAGCTCTCGCTGCTGGACTTGACAGCAGTCATGCCTGTTTTGTCTTCAGTACCTTGTATGTGCAATGTATGTGGTCAAATTTACAGGTTGATTTCATGTACCAATTACACTTGTTAGAAGATTTGACATTTGTTAAAACAAAAATGGTTGCAATGTTTAACTGAACATTGTGGTGACCATCATCTATGCCACATGGGTGTTCATATTTTTATATGATTAACTTTTTTGTACAAATTTACATCAATGATCATTTTGTGCATGATTTTCACTTCTTCGTCCTTTCATAAACCATGGTTCTAAATTAATTGTGTTATTTATTGCTTTTTATGTTGATATACATTTTTTACTTCGCAATGTTCATTCAAGAGAGAATAAGACCTAATGGTTAGGGTTACATATTGGCTAATTGGACGACATTCAGATCGTTGGTAAATGTATTTTTAGCCTGGCTCGCCAGGCTAATTCAGGAGTAATGGTCTGAAAATATTGTCTGTCAACTCTACTGCTCAATAACTACTGGTTCAATATATCTGTTTTTGTGTTTTATTGGTTTGTTAGGGTAGCTAGATGTATGGAAATTACTTTTTTTTTTCAATTTCAAAAATGTTTTTTTTCCCAAATATTTTTTTTTCCAAGATTTGACCAAAAAAAAAATTTTTAACTTTTTTTCAATTACGTTGATTTTTATTTTTTTTTTGAAAAAGAGGAAATCGGGCAACTTCTGTTTTTCAAAATTTAAACATTTTTTGCTCCAAGATTTTAAATTTGTTTTCCTAAATTAAAAAAATAATAAAAAAATTGTTTTCATAGATTTAAAAAAAAAACAATTTTTTTGTTCCAAATTTTTTTTCAATTTTGCCAATTTTTTCAAAGGAGGAAATTAGGCGACTTCAAGATTTAAAAACATCGTACACATTCTTTTCGTGGTTATTTGGATATTATTTTGTTCATTCAACTACCACAATAACAGCACTTCACTTGCCGTAATTCAGAACCACCTTTCTCTGCCATTTCCAAAAAAGTAGACTTAACTATTTCACCAGCATTGCTACATATTTTGCCGTCATCACTGCCACTTGAGCCAGGCTTTGAATCCGCGGATTCTTGTTGATATGGTTCTAAGCCTAATTGCTTTTACAGTAATGGGTTGACATCCTGCTTTGGAACAGTACGGTGTGGAAGCAGATGTTTCGTCTCTGTATATATAGCCTATTAAACTGAGAAAAAGCTAGAGCCACCAGTGGTAACATGAATTGTGAAATAAGTCTCTGGACATAGTTGCTTTGGCCTATACTTGGGTGCTCACCGGAGACCAATGCTAAACCATTTTCGATGTCCAGTGTCAATGAGAAGTGATTTTCTGTGATTTATTAGGCTGTAAACTCGGTCACTGTGGTGCTTCCTATTTATGGTTGGATTGCCAATGATTCATCTTCTCTTTACCTGATAAAGTAACTGATAACATGCATTAAAGGCACACAATCATCAAATCCTTCCTTTAAGTAAATATATCTTGTATTGCTAGAATTGAGTCTTCTGAGTATAGAAATTGTCCCAAAAAAAATACCTGTACTCAACTATTTATTAGGGCCCTCTGAAATCGAGATTTTTGGCCTGCTTTGAGGCCCTCCAGTCAGCTGTCTCATACGCTATGCATGACGTATGGCTAGGTGGCCCCCACCTCTCCACAAGCCCAATCAGTCAAGCATGACCACTGTCCATCAATGCATTCTCATGTACAAATGAAGAGGTGGCAGCACCTTCCAGCACTTCACCACGAAATTACATCCCATGGCCTGGCTTACTTGCTCAATATTTCATGGTCTGTTGAACACCACACAGGCAAGCACATGCAGTTGTTTATGTATGGCCCAGCCTTACGTCACTCCTCACTGTGCATTGCAGAAGGGGTCGCTTTTCAGTGAGCCACTTTTTGGACCAAAATCATGAACTTAACTATTTTCTTAAGGGGGTTAATATGGATTTACATTCTAAATAATCACATTGGTAATTCAATAAATGTAAAGATTGAGGCTCTCATGCAATAAAAAATGTCCATGACAGTTGACCTTTAACAGATGGATAACATACATTAATGTTTAAGAGTCTTCTGAGATGGGAGTCTGAGACTGAACGAACTCCCAGCACTTGTATGAGCCATTTATTGCCTTCTGAATGTCTTTAGCGTTTTTTAGACCCAGAAGAATCCATCTCCTCTGTTTATGGCCATTCTCATGGTGTGCGCATAACTCTGGGTTAGTGGCACTAGGAACCATTTATATCCTTTTGAATGCATTAAGTGTTTTTTTGCACCCAAAAGAATCCAATTCCTCCCTTTATGGTGTTCCCATGGTGTGGACATAACTCTGGATTAGCACTTCTCCATGCCCGGAGTACCATTTCTTGCTCTTAGTTCCAGTCCTTGCTCTTTAAAGCACCTTAATGCACTCGGCCATCAGTAATTGGGTTATCAGTGTCATTCCACCATATTCTCGGAATGACACAAATGTTCTTGCGATTTGTGAGGAATGCCCTGAAGCCTTATTGTCCTGTCTGGTAGCTAAACAATGCTATATGTGTGACATTGTGTGTCAGATTTATTTATATTTATAAAGCGCAGTGATTCTGTTCAGGTCCAGATGTAGACTTCTCAAAGTTTTAAAGGTGCTGTGGCTGCTGACTAAGCCCGAGGCCAATGTTCAAAAGAAGGCCTATTCTGTTGACTCGCCCAACCTCCTCCTGAATTTACATCTTACCTCATGTTTTCAGGCTTGATTTGTAGGATCGTACAACACAATTTTCACAATGATTTTGACAGCTCCTTCAGCAAAACTTCGTTCGGTTTCTGTAATAATTTGTCAGTATGCGTCTAATCTATTAATTGCGAGTTGAAGGAATATTTGCCTAAAATAATTCTAATTGATCTTTGCTTGTTGTGGAAATGATCTGCCGGAAACATTTATTTCTATTCGTAATAAATAGCTTGTCTTAGAGATGAAGCAATGGAAATATTATTTATTGTCTTTATTTCAATTTCTATCTTTATGGTGTTCTCATGTTGTGAGCCTTACTCAAGATTAGCACCTCTCCATCCCCCGAGTGCCACTTCTTGCACTTAGTTCCAGTTCTTGCTCATTGAGGCACCTGAATGCACTCAGCCAGCAGTAATTGGGTTATCAGTGTCATTCTACCATATTCTCAGAATCAAAATCCCATCAATTGTGCATGAGGAGATTGAGAAATGTCTACCAGTACGAGTTCTGCGAATGAGTGTTTCATATTGTCTTGTCTGAAAAACATCTAGCTGCTTTTGGTTCCCTGCCTGGGTTTCAAACTTATGCAGGCTAGCACCTTCAGCCATCTAGCTCTTACAACACGGAGGACCACTGTGCATACATTTTGAATTTCCACTGCAAAATTATGACCATGACAGAGTTCCTGCACCTTATTGATCATGTCTATAAATGGTCTTCTCATGTTATGGGTATAACAGCTTTCTGTTCTCAGTGGCAGTTAGTACCACTTCTTGTTCATCGCATTACCAAGATGAACCAGCCAATTGGGTTATCTATCATTCCACCGTCCACTCAGAAACACAAGTGCGGTTGAAGATGGTTGGTAGATGTCTCAAGAGTCTGTGGAGCATGCTCTGCCCTTTTGCGATAAACCTTTTAAGAGTTATTGATCCTGTCGTTTCTGTGTTAGTAGTTGAGTGGTGGTGATGCGATCAAAGGCAACTACCATAAGATGTGGTAACTCAGACCACATCTTAGCTCATGTTATTTTTGTCTAAAGAAACTCATTTATGAGGGACATGAAGGTCCACTGAAAATTTTGGGTCCGCCACCCATGTTCGAACCTATGCAGGAAAAGAACTTCAGCATAGCAAGCCTGGCCTCTAGCTACTAGGCCAACCAGATGCATTGCTAGAGCCACCAATGGTAATGTGCATTGGGAAATAAGTTGCTTGGCATAGTTGCTTTGTCCTACTTTGAATAGAGCTCTCCAGAGACAAATGGTCATCGGGATGTTAAACCATATTCAATATCCTGGGTCAACATACTTTCTGTGATTGATCGGCCTGTAAACTAAGTCACTGTTTAGACAGGAGGACCCCCCTTGCAGTGTAGCCATACAGGATGGGAGACATAAGTTTCACTGAGCTGAACACTTGCGACACATAATCTTGGCACAGCAATTTAGGGCCAATTCTTAGCAAGATTAAAGATATGTGTGGATAGGAAATGTTTAAAATGGATAGTGTGAAATTTTCTTACATTCCCGCACTTTAAAGTGCGGAAATGAGTTGTTTGACATAGTTAACTTTAACGTATGTTGGAGCTTTCCAGAGACAAATGGTCATCGTGGCGCTAAACCATTTTCGATGTCCAGTGTCAATGAGAAGTGATTTTCTGTGATTGATTAGACTGTAAACTCGGTCACTGTCACACTTCCTACTTATGGTTGGATTGCCAATGATGCATCATATCTCACTTAATAAAGTAACGGAAAACACACATGAATGTTTAAAAGCTTCCTAAGGTGGGGGTCAGAGACTATTCAGGGTTGCCACTGGTCAGGGAAAAGTCAGGGAAATTCAAGGTCAGGGAAAAGTCAGGGAACTTTGAAATTAGTCAGGGAAATTTGTGATTTTGCAAAAAGTCAGGGAAATCTCACCTTGGTCAGGGAAATTTGGCATAAAAAGTAATTCACGACGCAAATGGCGATGGTTTCGTGATAAGAATGACAGAGAAATGTGTGACATTTGCCAGTCTAACCTGCTCGATGGTTATTGAGTGGCTTTAAAATCAGGGATCTATGGCGTTTTTGTTTCAAATGAAAACGTAAATTGACGAAAGTCTGCGAATTGTTATCCAAAATTTTGTGCGAGAGCCTTTTTGTGGTCAGGGAAAACTTGTTTCGAGACAGGGAAAAGTCAGGGAAAAGTCAGGGAATTTCGAAATCCGACTCGAGTGGCAACCCTGCTATTGGAATGAACTCACAGCACCAGTAGGAACCATTTATATACATCATTTTGAATGCATTAAGTGTTTTTTTGCACCCAAAAGAATCCACTTTCTCCCTTTATGGTGTTCTCATGGTGTGGACATTACTCTGGATTAGCACTTCTCCATGCCCCGAGTACCATTTCTTGCTCTTAGTTCCAGTCCTTGCTCTTTAAAGCACCTTAATGCACTCAGCCCTCAGCAATTGGGTTATCAGTGTCATTCCACCATACACTCCTGGGCAAAAAAATGGACCTTTGTAGAATTTCATATTGTTTCAATACAAAACCGCAAGACCAATTTCCTGTCAGTCAATCAATAGCAATTTTATCTTGGTAAGGAAATGCTTTCCCTTTTGACTTTTGATGTTACTCTTATAGTACAGAAATTCAGTAACACAAAGGAGCCTTGGAAAGCAGTGAAATGTGAACGAAAAAAATTGACATTTTGCGGTGCACAAAGTTGTCAAGAAGCGTAGCCAAAAAACTTTGCTGCTTAAAAATTCAAAGTATAACACAATTCCACACTAAGATAATGATGTTATTGCTTTACTGACAAGAAATGAAGCTTTGTTGTTATGTATTTCCCATAAAAATCAAAGCATATTGAAATGAAGTAAATTCGACGAAGGTCCATTTTTTTTGCCCAGGAGTGTATTTCTCAGAAGCACACAAGTGTTCATGAGATTGCTGAGGAATGTCTATGAGATCTCTGAAGCCTTATAGTCCTGTCTGGTAGCTAAACAATGCCAGATGTGTGCCAGATTTATTTCTTTTTATCGAATCGTGTGGTTTTGCTTAGGTCCAGACATGCAGACTTTTCTGAGTTGCAAAGGCTTAAAGATGCTACAACTGCTGATGACCAGGCCTGAAGCCAATGTGCAAAGGTTAATGTTCCAAGTGTTCCGTATGTTCCATCCGAACAACATCCAGCTGAGATTTTGCTCTTGGAAGCACAGTGAAGGTATTTAGGGTTACCTGAGTAGGTTCCGAATTCATACAGGCTGGAACCATCAGCATAGCAGGCCTGGACCCTGACCACTCCGCCATGCAGCTCTTACAACTCACTCGTGAAGGTTCACTGAAAATTTTGGGTCTGTTGTCCGGGTTTGAACCCAAGCAGACGGAGACCTTCAGCGGAGAGGCCCTGGCCTCAAGTCACTAGGCCAGCCAGCTGCTTAGCCAGTACCACCAGTGGTAACATGAATTGTGAAATAAGTCTCTTAATTGTTATAGTTGCTTTGACCTTGGGAGCTCACCAGAGACAAATGGTCATCGGGGTGCTAAACCATTTTTGATGTCCAGTGTCAATGAGAGATGATTTTCTGTGATTGATTGGGCTGTAAATTTGGTCACTGTCATGCTTCCTTTTATTGGTTGGATTGCCAAGGATCCATTCATCTTCTCTGACGTAATAAAGTAACTGATAACATGCATTAACATTTAAGAGCCTTCTGAAGCGGGTGTCAGAGACTATTTGAATGAACTCCCAGCACTCGTGTGAGCCATTTATTGTCTTCTGAATGTCTTGAGTGTTTTTTTAGTCGCAGAAGAATCCATCTCCTCTGTTTATGGCTATTCTCATGGTGTGGACATAACTCTTGGTTTGTGGCACTTCTTGTTCCCAGTTCAAGAGTTTTTGTTCATTGAAGAACATTAATGCTCTCGCGTTTTGTGTTTACAAAAAAAACTCACCATTGAATATCAAATGCTTTTTTTCCAAAACGAGACTTATGCAGAATTTCTTTCCTCCAGTAGAAAGCATTAAAAAGTCTGCTGTAATTATTTCTCATAAGGTCTCCCCATAAATGATGTATAAAGTAATCCTAAAATTGATTTAATTTGCTTTATATTTGTGTCATTTATGTTCAATTAAGTTCTAGTTTCTGTCTGTCTATCTGCCAACAAATTCAAATTGGTGCGTAACCAGTATCCAGACAGGAATCAATTCCAAAATTTAATATACTTCAGAGAAAAAGGCTAAGATACTTTTGAAGAGAAACATCTTTAACTTCTGCCAGCCAGAAATTGCCCTATGGCTCAGATATGAAGGAATATGTAAATTGCAAAATATGCACAAAATGCAAGATTACATGGGTAATTCTTAGACAAGCCTACCCCACATTGTTTGCAGATATAGACATGGACCTGGCAGGAGATATGTCCTGTTGAGCCACCATCTAAGCTAATCTGGACTAATACTGCTCAGATTCCTTGCAGGCTGTCAGAGCGAGTCTTCAGTGCTATATTTTTTCTCCTCATTCCAGTCAGTATAACTTGCTAATGCTGGTGTTAAGAATTTTAATATAAAGAAGAAGGCTTTGACTGGGTATTTTTATGACACATTTACAGTTGTATATATTGGAAACTTAAGGTGCAGCTGTAATCTGAGATCTCTAAATTATAATTAGAAATGCCTTAATTTGGACTGTTCAATAGATTGGTTATTGCTTATTGGAGTGCTTGTGAAGGCATGACGCAACAAATAGACAATCAGGTCCTAAACAAATGAAAAGAGGTCAGACACAAGAATGGAATATCAATGCGTCAACGTCCCAGGACAAGTTTAGATATTGTTGTTGTAAAGTGTGCGTATATGATAGCCGCCAACCCTCCACTGCAAACCCTGTCATGCAATTAAAAAATGGAGATTTGTGCTGAACCTGTAAATACGTTTTGACAATGTTCACACAAATACCTTCTTTCCTTTTCAAATCGATTTCACTGGCTCTTTTTTAGGCTTCAATTCCTTATAATATTATATTCTGTTTTCAGCACCTTCAGGTTATTGTCAGACAAAAGGGCAAAATACGACACTGGAGACTCATCCTGACAGCCTGCAAGAAATCTGAGCAGTATTAGTCTAGCTTTGGCCAAGGAAGATGGCTCTAGAGATGTCATATCCTGTTTGTTCTACATGTACGTCTAACATTAGGTAGTAAGAATAGGCTTGTTCAAGAACATCCTTGCTCTTTATATTTATATAATGGCCGCATCAGTGGCTGCACGCAAGATACATGTGCATTTTGTGTGTGAAACTGCATGTTCAGTTTGATTTGTGGGCTGTAAATTTGACAGTTAGTTGAAACCAAAGTTGATCCCCTTTAGTATGCAGACTAACAGTTGCTCAACCACAGCCAAAAATTGCTTTGAGGGAGAGATACAGGGGATCCTTAAATAATCAGTTTCCAATAAAATAATTGTTTTTTTTTCTGACAATGGAAATTAGCTCATTGTAGGCCTAACTGAAATATATGTGGAAAATCACCAGCAACTGATAGGTCTTGTTGTCGTCAATTCTATTTGCAATGCAATTAATGAGGGCTCAGGGAGATTTCACATTTAAGTCAGTTAAGGGATTAGTTACAAGCCCCTCAATGCCAATGAGTTGACATTTCATTAAATTTCATAATCCCTCGTCACACGTGACAAAAACACATGTGTCTCGAGTGGGAATTTCAATTTTCTGGAAGGAGAGAAGGTAATATGGTCTGAGTTACCAGAAGAGTTAAAATCATGTACAGTCAAAATGACATTCAAAACCCTCATCATATCATGGACGGTAAATATATATTTAACATGGTCCCACAACCACACATATGGAATTCACAGAAACATTGTTGCACTCCACTGAACTGAGGTTCGAAACAGGTGATTACAACAAACAGTCAATGCCAAACAATGCTAAACAAGATAATCCAGCTTGCTATTTTGTAACAGGGCCCCTTTAGACATTGTCAGAACATAAGAAAATGTGTTAGAGGCTCACAAAGCCAGGGAATATTTGCCAAAGAAATTCTAATTTGAGCATTTGTGCATCCATTTATCCACATGGAATTGTTCATGGACTATATTTATATTGCATGGGATATAGATTTTCTGGAATTGCTAACAGGACAAATTGTAGGATACAGATTCATAGAAAAGGTAAGATATAAATTCTCCTATGGCTATGTCAACAAAGAATTTTTTGCCAACTCACATTGAAAATTTGAAGGTTGATCAAATATCAAAGATGTTTCAAGGTTACACTTTGCATAGGCTTTGTCCACAGTGACTAAATAAACCAGTTCTATGTGTTTTCTACAGCTGACAGCAATTTGATTTTATATGAATTGACTTTTTCTGAAACATGTGCTTTCTCCAAGCCAATGTTTTGATCAAACAGGAAGTCATGTACAACATGTACAGTGCTGCCACGTTGTTGCACCATGATTTAAATGCATCTTCAGCCGATAACTTGTAGACACTGCTTTAAAAATCTGATTCTGAATAGTGAAAGTTTTAATGGACTGATTTTATAGTTCCTCGATTTTATCTAAATCTAAATTTCTCATATTTCTTTTTGTACTGTTTTTTATAAATTCTGACTGGCACATGAAAGCTGCTTCAGTCAATGTTATTTGTTTAATGTTTATGGCAACTCAGGTTACATAAAACATTGTGCATTGCTCTGTGTAGGCGCTTATTGTAAACCCTAGTCAATGCATTTATATGAGCGCAGCTCACTTAGCACAAGGACAGCTCATTCTGTGAGGTGCTCCTGTCTGCAGTGACTGCCTGAACAGGAAGTGCCTGTAGTTGCTATAAAAGTGGAGCTAGTAGTTTAGTCACAGTTTAGTTTGGTAAATAATTAAGATATGTTAAATGAATTCCAAAATAGATTTAAAATTTCAGTCTTGTCTTATAACAATCTCCAATGACATATTTCAGGGATTTAAATCAACATGTGTATCAACATTGGAAATAATTATTTCCATTCCACATGTAGTACACGGCCTTATGGTACAAAAAAGGGGGTAGCGGTATTTTTTGAAATGTACAACAATGCTATACTTTTTGGAATCCTTGGGTGTTGTGCTATCTTTTTTTGGTGGATGCCAATTTTTTCCATGGTTACCAAAGGTGAAATCTGTTGCCATAGCAACCAAGGTCAATTTTTAAAAAAAATTGACAAATCTTCATATTTCAAGATAATTATTGTCAACGGCCAATATCAGAATATCAGGGTTAATACATCCTTGAAAGGGACTTTTTATGGTCAGGTGACCTATGAGGTCAAGGGTCGTTGTCATGGTAACAAATGCGAGCAAAGGTCAAAATTCAAGGTTTTTTAATCTCAGCTGAATTTTACGGACCTGGCATTGCCCAGGTTATCATCAAATTTAACAATCAGTGGAGTCATTAGTGGAACCAGTATGTGTACTGTTTCTATACATATGCACATTACATTGGTGGCCATGGAAACCAGGTTAGAAGCAAAACTTCAAAGTCATGTCTGCTCAATAATGTCTGAATTGGCTAATTGGGCAATTTTGATATCACCAATGCACTATTTTATCAAACCTAGGGTGAGATATTTTTAAAGTTTTGCATTTAATTATGTTTCCGAAATATTTTTTTGGCCTAAAGTTGGAATTGTCACCTCCTGCTTCTTGTCTGTGCTTGCCATGGCAACCGTTTTTATATGTTTTGTTATTTTGGTAAAAATCTCCAAATTTCACCTCAAATATATATAAGAAATTGTCTTTTTCACATTAAAAATATTTTTGGATAAAAAGGGGTATATGTGATCACATGACCACAACAGTTAGAGATCCAGGTCATTTTGAAAGTGAGGCTCAAAGATAAGAAATGCATTGTTACATTGGCGGCGAAGTAATAAAATAACAAGTTTTTGCCCGTAGGTCACCATCATTATTTTGGTAGCAATGGCTGTTAATTATATTTTTTAGATATATCAGTTTCCATTATTTTTAATTATTGAAATATTTGTTGCCATGGTAACCATACTGAATGCATATGAGAGACAAATAAGAGGAAATAAAAGGCCAAGAATCATTGTTCTGCCCTAGTGAAATATTCTGCCACTATTTCTGTGTTTTTAGGGTCAAACATTTTTTTAAGCTGAACAGTGAATTAAATTATTTCCTTTCTTACTGGGACAATTGTTTTCCGAAATTACCATGAGGTGACTTTGAACAACCATTCTTAAATGTGTGTAAAATAGTAGGGCACTGCCCAGTGTCCATCCTTCTTTCTTGAGAAACAGCTATGTGTGCGGCACAGTGTTGCCTTCTTCCCACTAACAGTGGGCATGTTTCTTTTACATTGAAATTTACCAATCAAATTTCTCCAATATGATGTAGCCTAAGTCTTGGTATAAAATTATTTGTTTTAGAATGCAGCTCATAAAGCCCAATGCTGAAGTTTTCTGCCTTAAACAGTAAAAAAGAACAGTGGTTCATGAGCCTTGTTTCCAGACCTAACATTTGGGAGGCTGTTCGGTTGGGTTAAAGAAATGTTCTCGTTTCATTCTTCAAAAAAAAAATCTTTTTTTACATTTACCATACATTATCATGGTATCAAGGCAGAGAAGATCAAATCTGACATGTAGATCGTGTTGTCCGACTCTTGTAATAAAAAGGAGGGTCATCAACCAAAAGCGTATTATTATATCTGTTTTGAAAAGATAAGTATTGCACTCCTAATTTTCATCAATTTCCAACTGTTTCTTTAGGATTAAGCAAGTCTGTTATAATCAAAACAACATAGCATTTAATCAAGATCACTAGTTGAAAGTTACTGAACAAGAAGTCAATCAAAACAGCGTTCAATGTGAGAATCACCCCTCACCTGTACTACAGCAATGTAATCTGACTCAAAATGAAGCATACCAGTAATGTTTTGATCTGACAGCAATGGACAGACTGTCTTACCAAGGGTTTTTTCAATCAATTGACAGACAAACTCAAAGTTGCCCAAAACTCAGCTGTTCGAGTGATTGAAGGACTAAAAAACAGGTCAAATTTGTGGACAAAAGAAAGTAGTATCCCTATTCAAACTCACGACTGTTATTGTGAAAGATGTGAATGGTCTAGCACATCAGTACCTCAAAATGATGAAAGAACTCATGAATACCAAATCAAAAAAATATCAAAAGGCAGTAATGAAAGTAGGGTAAAGAACAGAGCATTTTTAAAACCAGCATCATTGCTTTGTCATAGCCTTCATGAAAGTGAAAGGATATTAAAAATACTTGATATAAGAAACAGTCAAGATATACCTGTGAATTCAATACATTACTATTATGCATGCTTAATGTGAACTTATCTCATCGCCAAAGCTATTTGTACTTTACTGTTGTTACAAATGGAATAGAAAAATATTCATTATAGGACTATACAATGCATACATTTATGTTATGAAGGAGACACTTCCCCCCCCCCCCCAATATATTGACACATTTCCTGTCACAATAAATAAAGACACTGTTCACTGAAACTTTCAGCTAGTAACCGGCATTATTGGATATTATGAGTCTTGTGTATGCTACTGGAGCACTATAGCAGCTGTGGTTATGATTTTCGGAGCTTATTGAAGATTGTTAGATTTAGTTTTGACACATTTCTTCATTGACATGGCATTCAGAGTGTCTTAATTCGACAAATTTTCCTTAAAAAGTTGGAACAGTAATAAAATGGCACCCCCAATTTTTTTTTATCAGCAAACTCAAAATCACCATTAAACAGATTTTCATGTTTCCCAAGTGCTCAACTTCACCAAGAAATTACACATATTCACCAGTTATTGAAATTGTTTTATATTTTTAATTTTCCTGAAAAGGAAGTTTAGCCCAAAAAAAAAAAACTTGTGTAATTTGAACTGATTTTTGTAAGTTGTATGATAAAATGTGCCAGATCAGTCAATCAATCCATTTCTTAATAGACCAACTGAGCCTCTCAAATGCATTGGCAACCAATTACCCAGTACATTGTTGGGAATAAAAAATACAACGCTGATAATACATAATTAATATATACAATGAAAGTGAGGAGAACAGTCTCATTCTTCTCAAATATTCTAGAATAGATTAGGGACCGTTCAGAATTTATAACTGGGGGGGGGATGGGAGTTTTGGCCGAGGGGGTACTAACTTTACACTCGTGTTTCAATTCATTTTTGACAACACTTCCAAGGGGGGGGGTAAGAAATTTTAACAAAGAAAAAATGTAACAAAACACACATAAACTCATTTTATTTGGGCTTTTTTAAAAAGTCCGCGAAATGACGCGAATCTGTATGCGTGGCAGTCTATAACAGCATATATGTGTGTATTGCTTTGTAAGTCGAAGGGCGGGGGTACTAAAAATACGCGTGAAACCAAAGGGTGGGGTACTAAAAATCCGCATGAAACTCAAGGGGGGGTATCAATTTTTGATGGGAAGTTCCAGCAAAACTCCCACCCCCCCCCCCCGTCATAAATTCTGAACGGTCCCTTACCCTTTTCAGGTGATATCCCTATCAATGTAATGTTATTTTCTGTGACTCACATGCAGTACATGAGGCTCAGTTCATATCCTATACTCTCAATGCTATCAGAACAAATAATCTACTGAATCAAAAGTTACTCAATGACAAATTGACATCTCATTTCAATGCAATGAATAGGGCCTGTTGTGAGGTCATTGATGGCCACAAACAGCTGAATATAAGTAATGTACTCATAATTCTTCGAATGAAACAATCATCACCTGCCCTTTTTTCTTAATTAGCATCATAGTCTTAATATTTTCTTTTGTATATTAGTGACTATGAGCCTCGTTTTTAAACTGAACATTATCTCTGATTTATAAAGTAACATTCATGGCAACAGGATATCATGACATGGATAATTTTCCTTGGACAATAAATTCTTTAATTTGAAGTACAGACCCTTGTCAGCTTCTTTTTTTGTAATAATTTGAGATTTGTTTATTTTTATCTAAAATCTGAGGCTCTTCTAAACTGTTGTTATGGTTACCATGCTGAGGAATTGGAGGATTTCAACATTTAAAAAAAGAAAAATAGAACTGAATATCATAAATAAGTGACAGAAAAGTTTGAGAATTATCTTATCTTAGGCAACCCAATTCGTCACATTTGTCAATTAAACTATACCTGGTTGTTATGGCTATAACCTGGTTATCATGGCTACCAATGAATTGTACATCTATTGAAAGAGTTGACATACTGTTGTAGCATATTTATACATGTATTGTTGATGAAATTGATTAGAATCTGCCAGTATGATGTTTGTAAATTTTAGTTTATGCAAAATAAATCCTTGTATTTGTCTCAAGTGCATTCAGTCCGGTTACCAAGGCAACCAATATTTTTTGAAAATCATAAATTCTGGAAACTGATATATCTAGAAAATAAAATTAACAACCATTGTAACCAAAATAATGTTATTGAAATTGTTTTATATTTTTAATTTTCCTGAAAAGGAAGTTTAGCCCAAAAAAAAAAAACTTGTGTAATTTGAACTGATTTTTGTAAGTTGTATGATAAAATGTGCCAGATCAGTCAATCAATCCATTTCTTAATAGACCAACTGAGCCTCTCAAATGCATTGGCAACCAATTACCCAGTACATTGTTGGGAATAAAAAATACAACGCTGATAATACATAATTAATATATACAATGAAAGTGAGGAGAAGTGAGGAGAACAGTCTCATTCTTCTCAAATATTCTAGAATAGATTAGGGACCGTTCAGAATTTATAACTGGGGGGGGGGGGATGGGAGTTTCTGCTAAACAAATACTGCAAATAGTACCAGTTTCTATGTCAGAAAAGTGTGATTATTTTGAAATGTGAATAGAAAATGTTTCAAAACTTCTTTTAAATATACTCTTAGGATGTGTTCTGGTTACCAATTTACGGGGTGGAGATATTTTTTGCAGAAATAATCAGTCTAACTCACTTTATTTCATCTGTACTTTCCCACAGAAGACTTTTAATATCTCCCACATGATCTGCAGGAGAAGCATATGATGTCTAAGTCAGTTAGACACCTCATTGTCGTGTTCTAACATGCATTTTGCATCAGTTAGAACCCTCCAAATTGGTGTCTAACTAAAACTTTATTTTAAATCAATAAAGTCATAAGACTTGGGATAGATAGGTTATGACATGGCTTGGACCTGTATTTTCCTGGCCTGATATTTTCACCCTTTACCCTGAATTACAGGGTCTCGGGTGAAAATAGGGAAATACAGGCCATGCCATGTAATAACCTGTAAATATCCGGATTTCAAATCGTGTCAATGCCACCAGCAACTGATAGGTCTTGTTATCTTCAATTCTATTTGCGATGAAATTAATGAGGGCTCATGGAGATTTCACATCTAAGTCAGTTAATGGATTAGTTACAAGAAGCTCAGTGCTAATGAGTTGACATTTCATTAAATTTCGTAATCCCTTCTCTCACGTGACAAAAACACTCGCGTCTCGACTGGGAATTTCAATATTCTACTGGGAAGCTAGGTAAATTTTCTGATCAAATATCCCTTTATATATCAGTCAATAGTGATGTTGCAAAAATTAATTCAACCATAATAGTACATATTTGTACCAGATAGTTTTACTAATCGGATGTTGTCCATTAAGGAAGTCCTTCAAAATTGCCAGGCATATATGGAGGTATTTCCAAATTCTTCATGGATGACGCACTCACCTGCAAGTAACTATAGTTTTTAACTGGACACCATAAAAAGTTAGTTTAGGAGCATTTACGCTTGGATACATCTGCAGTCTACCTCAAATGAGGATATTTTACTTGCCCAGTACAGACAATGATACTAGGGGCAACTGTCAACAAATTTAATCTCTCATCTAGATGACATCCGGCTTGGATTTCGTTCATGAGGGTCTGTACGCGTACCGGTATACCACTGTGCCTTTCTAGTTCTTCCGTCAATGTTCACCAATCACCATGCAGTCCCATTTCGACATGGTTAAAGGGGTAATTGTATTACACCATCTGGCATCCCAAGCATATATATAAGAATCTACATTTTGTTGGCCTTATTTACGATGAAAAGTTCTGCATAAAGTAGAAACCCGTCCAAGGCACAATGTAATTTCCTTTGAATTTTTTTTTTATAATTCAATGTACATGTACTCCTTATAAATTTGCTAATCCAATTATGCCTGTGGATTCTGCTAAGATGAAGTGGGACATCTGAGCCATTCCTGCAAATTGAATTTTACAAACTTATATACAGACCTTGGTTGAAGAAAAGAAAAGAAAATACCAGAAGCATGAAAGGAAAAACTTGAGAATCCGAAGAGATCATCCACTGAGTGGATGCATGGAGAACCTCATGTATAGTCATTGAAGATATGGTTCTTGTACAAATTGATAGATTCCCAAGGCCTTTGAAATTTAATGTTTATATGAAGTATGTTAATAGGATTTAGGGAGCCACCATTTAATCTTAAGGGGGGCTTGGATTTTCTTTTAAATAAATAATTTCTTCCTCAGTTTTGGTTAAATTAATCAATTGTTTTTGGGCAGTGTCGAAATACTTTCTGCCATGGGTATTTATTATTAAGGCGTTGGCGCGTTGCTTGATTTAGGAATGAATACTTGGGTACTTCGCGCGCTTGAAATAAATAATTATGGCCGCTGTTGCCATGAAATAAATAATTTCCCCCCAAGGAAAACTCCAAGCCCCCCTGTTTATTAAATGGTCGCCCCTTCAGGATAGTATCTTTATTACTCAATTTTTGTCATTTTTGGCAACGCTGAAGCTTGGGTTTCGAACCTGCCTCCGGCCCTCCGCTCGTTCCAGAGGATTCAAAGCAACTGCTGAAACCCTTGGCCATGAGAAATCACAACATGATATGACATCACACACATAAAATTAGATATGTATCTACCCATTCTCATAAATTTATGGGATACTTCAGCAATCACCACAGAAATAGATAACTTTAGCAACTTCTGCTAGAGCACTTGATCATCCAATTCAATAGTTACTTCTTCCAATGACGGTCACAGGGAAGAACTTGTCACCATTAAAAACTCATGTTACCGAAACCGCCTTAACGTCATGTCCCTACGCAGCCAGGTGAAATATGGAAATTCAAGGGGTTTATGAGCACAAGGTGGGGCGCATCGAACCAAAAATTAAAAAAGAAGTATTCCACTTTATTATGACCAAGATTATTTTTATAAGACCAAATGGGTGTTAATTAATATGGCAAAAGGGAACTAGGGTCAGTTTGCTGTGATGTTTTTGTTGTTTGCAATCCAATCTGATAGGTAAAAATAGGATGAAGTAGTAAACTGGATCGAATGACACCCTAGAAACGCTAAATTTGCTTGCTAATTAAAACGGCTGTAAAAGCATGCCTGTCGCACATTGGTGAATGATTGGTCTCGTCAGTAGGATCTTTATGTCTGCCCTAAAAAAGAGACAAGGGACAGTCTCAGGGACTGCCATGTTAATTAACAATGCACAGATGTTACTTTTATTATGTTAGGTCGTTCACTGTTATGATGCAAAAAAGAAGTTCTCAACTTTGATACATGGCTGGCTAACTTCCCTAATAAGCTGAGAGGAGACTGGCAGATTTTGGGGTCATACATGGGTACATACTTTATGCTTAACCTCCCCAACCAACTTTAGATTTGTTCTTGTATTATTACAACAGATCATGGGCGTAATTTGGTGGGAGACGGGGGGGGGGGGCACGCCCCCCCTATTTCATCAGGGGGGACATTATATGAAATGTCCCCCCCCCCACTTTTTGTGAAAACAAAAAGTCTTATGATAATGGCCCTTGGGGTAAATTTGGTTGGGAGCAGTTCCTAGAGACATGTGATACGCCTATAGATCTGCTCGGGCAGGTCATCATGCCATACAAAAGTTGGAATTCTTGCATGGATGTAAAAAACCTTGCTGACTGTTTATTCTCGGATCCAACTGCCGTTTCTGACCGCGTCACGGCTTGTCCCCCCCCCCCACATTTTCCGTGAAAATTATGCTCCTGCAACAGATAACATAAAACTAAGTATTCACAGTGGTTTTCGAACTTCATAAAGTGTCATATATTCAACTTTCAGTTGTCCCACCACAGGAGCAGTTGCCTGGTAGTTCCTGCATGTGATTTCTGGCAGAGTTCACTGCTTTGCAGCTCATGGATCGGTTGATGTTGGGGCTTGTGTGCATGTGTGCATGTAAAAGCTGTCCTCACTCTATGAGTATTAGTCCAGGAGCAAGCACACCATTTCTGGGCTTGGTAGGTCGTTTTTTGAGGGGGGTTGCCGACATATACCAATGGAATCTATAGGGCCTGGGGTGTCTAAAACTGATTGTCGGCAGTTTGGCAATTGCCCATGGTTGCCATAGCAACCAGTTAAACGTAGTAAACAGCTTCAAAATTGGTGACACAATTTAATCAGATATCTGGGTATAGCACACAAATCAACTTGGAATTGGTTTAAAAAATGTTAATACTTTATGCAACCAGGTGAGGGCTTTTTAACAAGAATAATTATTTTACAATTAAAGGTCAGCCTAATTTGCATATGGAACGTTTTTTACTGGAATTTATTGATTTTTACTCACTACAGTGAAATGTAATATGCCAGGCTCCTATAAAATAATGTCAATCTCTATCAAGTTCAGCACATATTAATGCCCTGTTCGCTGGCTTTAAAATGACACCCCACTTCTTGCATTTTACAAAGTTTTCATAGTTAAAATTACCATGGAAACCTGAGGAAGTACTTATTTTCTGTTCTTTGACTGTAAGTTGACACTTATAGTACATGTATATTAAACAGTTTCCTCTTCAAACGTGTCCAGTCAGTAAGAATAAATAGGAATGGCATTGAATATGGGTCTAATGTGTACTATGGCTTTTCTTATAATTATCCAAAAAAAAATATGTGGTTGTCATGGAAACTAGAAAATGTGATTTTTGTCATTGTATCATAAGATTTAAATAATTTAACCAGTCATTGTCCAGCAATCTCTATAAAGTTCATAGATTTACTCAAACCACCAAATTTAACTTTTAGATAAAGTAATTAATCAAGACTATAACTGGTTTGGTGTCCATGGCAACCAAATAGCCAACTACAGCACATAGGCCTACTGGCCCAACACCTCTAAATGACAACTTCATATTTTCAAGATATGCGATGACTCCAATCGATCATAACTTTCTTAGGCCTAATTCTTAAGCTACAGGGCTGTAACTTTGTACACTTCCCTTCACGGTGTACCCGAATATTTCTGAAACGTTTCATATAAATCGGAAGTAATAAGGTGTGCCTTTTTTAATTTGTATTGAGTCGCATTGAGATTGACTTACTTTTCAGTAAGCAATGCAACCACTCATTTTTTTTCAATATGGCAAGATCTATGTGAATGTGTCAGATTTGAAAAAAAAAAAGATATGTAATTAGACCTTCATTTGGAATATTAACTTTTATGATGAACATGCTTAGGGGGCAAATCTTCAGTTCATCCATGTCCAATGATGTGCAAAAATGATCATGAATTCCAAAAAAGCTGCACATTTTACGTCTCGGGAAACATCAAGTTATTTAATGTCCAATTTATTATTTTTGAAGCTCTCATAATTACGCATTTTTGCTTTGCTCAATGCATGGCTAACAAAAAATTAAAGTATATCCCATATTGCATAGAGGATGGATCAGATAGATTTTGTAGCAAGAGATTACAGAGAGGTATATATAGGCATAAAGCAAACAAACTTTTTGGGAGGACTGGCAATATTTGCCCGAATTTCGTAAGCTAGATTCAATCAGATTTGAGTTGGGGAGTGGTTGAGAAGGAGAGTGGAGATGGGGAGAGGCATATAGGCCTAGATATTGCAAGATCTAATATCTAGCACTGACTTGCCTAAATGTAATATCTCTGACTTGCCTAGGTGTAATAACTGACAAGTCTGAATATGCAATGTCTAGTCTAGCATTGAAATGTGGAAATGTAGTCAGTGGCGTAACTAGGGGGTCTCGAGCGGG
The DNA here is from genome assembly GCA_026936325.1 of Platynereis dumerilii. NCBI lineage: Eukaryota > Metazoa > Annelida > Polychaeta > Phyllodocida > Nereididae > Platynereis > Platynereis dumerilii. The sequence goes on along the minus strand of JAPTHN010000038.1, from coordinate 2,031,832 downwards.
GGGGGCACCTGGGGGGTATGCGATTCTCTGAGGGGGGCACTAAAAATACTAATTGTATATTTTGGCCAAAGTTGAAAAGTTCATATGGAGGGGGGAGCACCTGGGGGGGCACAGGTCCAATTATGGGGGAGCATGTGCCCCCCCTCCCCTGTGCACCCCCATAGGGACGCCACTGCATGCAGTACCTTTAGCACTGACTAGTCTAAGTGTCATATCCCAGGCGGTCTGAAGGGGGACACAAGGTAAACTAAACATTTCTAACAATTGGTGGAGGGTTGGTCTGCTCTCACATAAAAATGAATGGTAGAAGCTATGTTGCCATAACGTGAACAAAGCGCTTAAATCTTTTCACAATACAACATTGCCACAACATAACATCATATCTTGATGTTGCTTCATAACGTTTATGCCAAAATCACGACGTTTTCACGAAGTTGCTGCCAGTAGAATGTGTAGGAGGTGAATGAATTTTAGGGGGCTACCCAAAGAATAACTGCACCCCTGCCTACTATGCCTATGTTGAGAAAGTGGGAGAAGGAGACATGAGAAGGACAGTAAAAAAGGAGAGAAGTATAGAAAGGAGATGCTAGGAAAGGGAAGACCAGGAAAGAAGGAGGGGTGAGAAGATCAGGAAAGAAGGAGGGGTGAGAAGACCAGGAAAGAAGAAGGGGAGAGTAGACCAGGAAAGAAAAAGGGGAAAGAAGGGGGTGATTGAAGGCAGTGGTGGATCCAGGGAGGACGGCCAAGGGAGAAAAACACAGTATTTTGAAGAAAATATGGGGTGATTGGGGCTGGCGAATGCCAAAACAGATCACCACCCCCCCAGACTATCCTGTGTGGAGCTACCACTTGAGGGGAGGGGAGAAGGAGGCGGGAGAAGAGTAGGAGAATAGAAGAAGAGAAGAAGAGAAGTGGCCTGTATACAGGGGAATCCTCCCTGGCCATGCGTCACGAACTGGTCCACTAAAAGGGTGGAGCAAGTTTCATGGGTAGAGCCGGAAGTGGATCGGCGTAGTTGGATTGGAGATATTGTGAAATGAAGAAATTGACCCTCTGCACCCTCCTGATCATGTTTTATTTTGCTAGACAGTTATTTTAGTTCATGTGCACCATTCAGATATCTTATAGTGAGCGTTTTGAACACTTCAAATAGAAAACTAAGCAAATTGCGCTACGAAGTTTAGCATTGATCAACAAGGAGCACTTTGCAAAATGTTATATTTGATGAACCTAAAACATTTTGATACATAGTTAGGAGCAAAATTTAGATTGTTATCATTCAGATGAGATGTAAATTGGAGGCCCCTTGTATCGGAGTCTTTGATGGGCAAGTTAAAGATCCCTCACTTGGGGTAACTAAATGTGTAACATGTAGCAGACTCGCATCCATTCTTCGATATCATCTATCAAGCCTTGCGAGTGGCCAGAACAGGCCTTAGAGGGCTGCACGTATGAAATCTATCATCTATCTCTCTATCTAACCCTCTTATGATACTAATTTATAACCAATTTGATCCACTGACTATCTGGGTCCTAAAGAATACATTTGGTCAAATATATGACAAGCTAATTCATATAAGGACTATGCATGTCCAGAACATGTCTAGGTTAAAGGAACTGCAATTTTTCTTGTGACTTTTCACTCAGAAACACAGGTAGCAGGTCAGATTTAAGAATTTTTCAAGGAAAAGAACTGTCGTTTTGCAAAGTAGTTTTCACATAGATAATTTAATGTACGCACTAAGTATTGACATGTGTGCTTAGAGTAACTTCTCAGGAGCATTTTGCCGCAAACCTCATGGTAATTGGTTATGTAATAAGAAAGTTACATGTGTTTTGATGAAAAGAGTCAATTTCGAGAAAATGTCTGTCTAAAAGCTCAAATCTTCATATTTTAATGGACACGAGAGATACATAAATGTCCATATCTCGGAAACTATACGAGATAATGAAGGTCTGTTTGAAGCACTGTGTAGTGCTATGTCCATGGGATCAACTATCACAAAAATGAAAATGGGATATCGTTTACCATAACGCAAAATGGACCAGTTTATGACGCATAACCCCCTTTCTTCCACTCTCTGGTTATTGGGTATTTTCTAGTATATATAATGACAGAAACGTGAACTACATGAGTAAAGTTAGTTTGTGATGTAAAATGTGTTTTAAATAGCAGTGGCATGTAAAGGATTAAAAATAATTGGGAGGGAGGGGAACAACTGGAGCTCTGTGCACACTTTTTCACCAAAAATCCGCAGTCCTCCTCCCATCCCCCCCCCCACCCCGCAACAAGCTGTGTTGTGAATGGCTAGATTGCAAACTTATCAAAATTTCTGCAAAAAATGTTTAATTAAAAGCATTTAATTGAATATCAGACACATTTTAATTTTTCTTTGAGATTCTGTGGCAACTTAGCTTTAATTTGGTGTGTCAGACAACTTTCTATTCCGAATAAACTGGATGCTATGTCAACTTTACTGATGCCATGCGGGCTCTAACAAGCACAATGTAATGATTGTGGCGATATGTTGCCATGACAACAGCATATATATATGACAAGAAAATTCCAGAAGTCTTTGGGTGCTTTATCTGTTTGTGAGTTCTAACACTACAAATGTTGCATAGCTGGTTTTGAAATTAATAATGTAAAGAAGAATCAAATTTCTGGATTTGTTTGACAATAAAGTGTGTATACAGCTGTTGCTATGACAATAGTTTTTGTTTTTTGTCATATTCTAATTGCTAGTACAAGACATAGTTAATCTCTCCAAAAAAAAAGTCATCAAAATGTCAAAAAATTGGACCTCAACAAAGCATCCAGAGTAGGTTTGCTTTGCTTTTCCAAAAATCATTCATAAGATTTCAATTAAAATGGTTTCCATGGCAACAAGTGATCATTAATTATACATTTTTTAATGATTTTTTTTAAAAAGTGGGGGTTACCATATTTACCCCCTAGATTAGAGCTTATAGTTATTTGTCTTATTTAGCCATAGTGATGTCAAAATGTGGCAATTTTGGCAAAAAATTATGACATTGGTTTCCATGGCAACCTTTTAAGCCTTTAAAATTCATCGCAGCTGCTTGAAATTTTGGGAAGGTGTAGAGGAGAGTCATGAGCACACAATCATGTGAAAAAACAAGTCCTTCTCATATATGCACTTCCTGTAGAGTGAAAGAATAACAGTCGTTATCACAATTTTATCAATTTTTGGACATTTACCCTAAATTTACCTTTAACCCCTTTCACCTGTGTCATTATTTTAAATGCGTGAAATAGCCTAATTTAGTTCTAAATATGGCTGAACTGACCATTTTTTTCTATTGCTATTTCCATTCTTAAAAATGACCATTAAATATAACAATGTCTGGTTATTTTCTGATTGTTTTCTCAACATAGTAACGGTTGCTATGGCAACCACAGGTAATTGCCAAAGTGCCGACAACCATTTTTTGATAGCCTAGGGTGCTAGCAACACATTGGCATAGGTCTCTACATGCCCTCAAAAATCATCCACGGGAGGGTGCTTGCTCCTGGACTATATGGCCTATGTGTGAACTCTGTGTGCAGAGTAACATCACAATGTCACACAGCTAATTATATTTTTATCACCTGGTTGGCTGTGAATATCACTGTTCATAGTCAAAATATCAGGGCCTATGATATTGTAAAAAATACCACCCTTCAAGGGTGATATTTTTTAACAATGGTTATGACATCACCAGCATTTCAGCTGCCTGATGATGTCACAAACCAAACAAGGGCCAGAATAATGGGATTGTGACGTCATGTCCATTGTTGCTCCATGGCGATGTCACATTTTTGTAATGGCAGAAAATAGTCCCTCTTTATAACTGAAAATTTGAGGTAAAACCAGGTGATAAAAACAAAACAACCACGCGTCAGGGCACTTCGTACAATATCACTCGCTGTTGTGTGAATTAATATCACTCTCGCCCTGCGGGCTCGAGTGATATTAATTCACACAACAGCTCGTGATATTGTTACTCAGTGACCCTGACTTGGGTTGTTTTGTTATAATACCATGATCGCTGATAAATCCTTCAATATTTACCATGATTTATCACCTGGTTGGCTGTGAATATCACTGTTTACAGTCAAAATATCAGGGCCTATGATATTGTAAAAAATACCACCCTTCAAGGGTGATATTTTTCAACAATGGTTATGACATCACCGGCATTTCAGATGCCTGATGACGTCACAAACCTAACAATGGCCAAAACAATAGGATTGTGACGTCACATCCATTGTTGCTCCATGGTGACGTCACATTTTTGTAATGGCAGAAAACAGTCTCTCTTTAAAACTAAAAATTTGAGGTAAAACCAGGTGATAAAAACAAAACAACCACGCGTCAGGGCACTTCGTACAATATCACTCGCTGTTGTGTGAATTAATATCACTCTCGCCCTGCGGGCTCGAGTGATATTAATTCACACAACAGCTTGTGATATTGTTACTCAGTGACCCTGACTTGGGTTGTTTTGTTATAATATCACGTATATTTAGTGGTCACATGACAAGTGGTGATGTCACAATGCACAAACACTGAATCAGCCAATCAGAAGCCAGCATTTGAATCATGACGTCATGACAGATGCCATTGAGCCTCACTCTGGAGTTATAGGAGCTTTTGTAGCTTGAACATAATTTAAGTTGCTGACACTAGAATATTGATTTAAAAAATAAGTTGTTAATTTTGTTAAATAAAGATAAATTTTATGACCATTTTGGTATCTCTGGTAATAAAATAGAGACAGCGAATAATGGTATAAATCAGTTATACCAAAGGCATATTTGTGGTATACGGGATATATACAGCCTCGGTGGTAAATATAACCCTCGGGCTACGCCCTCAGGTTATATTTACCACCTCGGCTGTATATATCTCCGTATACCACAAACGCCCATGGTATAACTACTATATATATAATAGGCCTAGATCAAACGCAGTAACTACAAGAACTGCATTGCTTCAATGCATGTGTTTCAGTGTCAAATGTGAATGACCAGAATCGCGTTCTAATTAAAACGGCTGTAATTGACTTGTTGTAGTCTTTTCCCCCTAGCACCTCATCAATCAGTCCTCAGTACTTTGTATTTATATGTAGCGTGACTGGCACATAGTATATAACACAATACACGCAATTTTTGAGAGCTGAGTGACAAATCTTTCGTCTTTTCTCTTTCTGTCAACTTTAAGAAGCTTTTGCCGACTTAAAAATTGTGTTCTGTGGTCCTTTGACAGCTAGTACATATCAGACTTACGACAAGTTGAAGGATCTTTGCAGTCTGTCAAATTGCAAAGGGCTCTTTTCCTATAAATGTCTGCCAGCAAGAACTCTATAATCTGTTCAATCTCAGCAAGTTGGGCTGCAAGTCATGGGGCTCAACTGGTTCAGGAGATGCAACAATGACACTTATCCGAATGTGTCGGTTCTTGTCTTCTGAATATGCTGAACCTTTTAGGAGTTGAACTGATCATATTGTTATCTTTATGGTAGCTTATAGTGTTCTCATGTTGTGGACATAACTCTGGATTACCCTCTCTCCATGGTCTGAGTGCCACTTCTTGCCCATTGAAGCACCTGAATGCACCCAGCCAACAGTAATTGGGTTATCAGTGTCATTCCACCATATTCTCAGAAACTCAATTACAAATGACAGACATGAGAAAAATGTCTATGAGTTCTGTGAATGGCAAAGAGTTTTACATTTGATGGCCAAGGTGATGAGATGTTGGCAAGACTCAGGAATGGTGTCTATGTTGAGGCAAAATATATCCAAGGTCATCGCAGACTCTAAAGTGCACAAATCATCCCAACTTGATGTCCTTGGTGACTGGACAAATCTTATGAGAAACTATTACATTTAAATAACAGTTCAGTCAAATATCTTACATGTATACCTTCTTTTGTTAATATATCTTTATGAAGCCTCCTTACAAGTTGCTGTTGGCCCTCAGACAATATTTGTCAAACTTATGACAGGTTGAAGGGGCCTCATCACTGTTGTCCTGCCCTGTCCTTTGTCCACCAATAAGAAATCTGAGAGCTCAAGCTCAGAGCTGAATTAATAAGTCTCTTGCTTTGGCTTTATAGGAGGGTTGCTGAAATGTGAAAATTGGCTTGCTGATGTCAATATTTGGCAGACAACAACAAAGCTGAACCTGAAAAGGGAACAAAAATATGAATAAAATGCAGAACTATTCATTATTTTCACCCGAAATCAGGTTTCTTTTTAAAAGCTTGCGCTGAATTTTAAATTGGAGCTCAATTTAGTGCAGCACTGCACCACCTCTGCCCAACACCACATTTATTCTTTCACATTCTTCTCCTCAGCTGCTCAGCGGCAGGTAGTTAGTGTCACTTCTCTGCTTGTTGCTCTTTGCATGACCAAAATGAAACCACCAAGCAATAATTGGGCTGTAAATATCATTCCACAAATGGGGGCGGGGGCTAGATTCATTTGAAATTGTCAGTACATATCAAACTTATGACAAGTTGAAGGATCTTTGTCATATTGCAGAGGACTCTTTTCCTATAAATGTCTGCCAGCAAGAACTCTATGATCTGTTCAATCTCAGCAAGTTGGAGCATTGTCCTTTATACGTCCTAAGCAACTCTAGGATAATTTGAAATTTTGCCTGTGGTAAACTGCAAGTCATCGGGGCTCAACTGGTTCAGGAGATGAAACAATGGCACATGTCTGAATGTGTCATTTATTGTCTTCTGATTGTCCTGAACCTTTTAGGAGTTGAACTGATCATATTGTTATCTTTATAGTGTTCTCATGTTGTGGACACAACTCTGGATTACCCTCTCTCCATGGTCTAAGTGTCTCTTCTTGCTCATTGAGGCACCTACCTGAATGCACTCAGCCAGCAGTAATTGGGTTATCAGTGTCATTCCACCATATTCTCAGAAACACCATTGCAAAAGACAGGCATGAGAAAAGTGTCTATGAGTTCTGTGCATGCATGACAAAGAGTTTTTTGATGGCCAAGGTGTTGAGATGTTGGCAAGACTCAGGACTGTTGTCTATGCTGAGGCAAAGTATATCCAAGGTCATCGCAGACTCTAAAGTGCACAAATCATCCCAACTTGATGTCCTTGGTGACTGGACAAATCTTATGAGAAACTATTACATTTAAATAACAGTTCAGTCAAATATCTTACATGTATACCTTCTTTTGTTAATATCTTTATGAAGCCTCCTTACAAGTTGCTGTTGGCCCTCAGACAGTATTTGTCAAAGTAATGACAGGTTGAAGGGGCCTCATCACTGTTGTCCTGCCCTGTCCTTTGTCCACCAATAAGAAATCTGAGAGCTCAAGCTCAGAGCTGAATTAATAAGTCTCTTGCTTTGGCTTTATAGGAGGGTGGCTGAAATATGAAAAGAGGCCTTAAAAATTCTTAAACCTTCAAATTTATGTAAGCTACAAAGAATCTTGCACTGTAAAGACCCTCAGAGCACTGCCTTAATATTCTGCCAGCCACACCTGCCCCAGTGGCCTAATGGACAGCAAGCCAAGGTTCAGTCCTACGCTCGGGCAGACAAAAAATATAACAGTGTTGGTACCAAATTTTATATATATTTAGTTGTGTACTCTAGCATACGCATAAACCCATGGAGTTGTTGATTTTTCCCAGAAGTACATTAAATTTCATAGATCTATTACATCATTTACATGTAAATATTTTGGTACGTACAGTATAAGAGTGCACACTCGGATAATTATATCTATCTATCTATCTGTGTGGCATAATATTATATATCTATCTTTCTATAGATCCATCTATCTGGCTTCCTTCCTTCCTTACTTCCTTCCCATATTAGCATGTAGAATAATCGCAAATCACCTGATTTTCCTTGACTTCTCTCAACTGCGCAGGAATTATCTTACATTTCGGATCAATTAGCTGTGTCGATTTGAGGAAATTGAAATATATGAGGTTCATGGGACCAATCTCGGTGACGGATGACAATGCCATCAGAAAGTGATAGGTCTTATTATCAACAATTCTATTTGCAGTGAAATTAATGGAGGATATGAAGATTTCAGAAGTAAGCCAATTAAGGGATTAGTTACAAAGCCCCCACCAACCCCACGTGTGCTAATGATTTGACATTCGAAATTTCATTAATTCATATCTCACATGTGACAAACATGCATGTGTCTTTAGTGGAGAATTTCTTGACATGTTTTACCTACTTAGTTTAGTTTGCAATACCATGAGTGTGTTCATACAGATAGATACAGCCAATATATATAATTATATATGGTAATTGCAGCCTCTAGGCTCAGTTCTGGATTCTCATGTCGGGTGATTGATGAGATGGGTCTTAATGACGTCAAAAATTTAACCGGGGGGGGGGCTTCCTAGCCCCCCCCCCAACTGTATCCGCCACTGAACGCAACCTAAGAATTCACCCACCCAGCCCGAGGCGTTGAATCCATGCGGACAAAAACATTCAGGGGTACAGGCCTGAACTCTGTAATTACTAAGCCACCAAGCGAGCTGTCTCATACAGATGAACCATTCTATACAAACTAAATTTTTATAACATAAATATTTTTCCTACACGTGTCTGGGTTGAAGTGATAATAATTTTATATTATTCTGTTTCCATGCAGGAATTCCATTCATTGTAATCTACATAATGCATAGACGACTGTCTTTTATGAAATTGGTCACCAAAAAAATAGCACATTTGCTTCAAACTTGTCGTGCATGACATACCCATCTACAACTGAAGCATACTGAAGCATGTGAGTCGTGAGACCTGTGCTTCAGAGAGAACACCGCAACAACGGCAATGACATGCTTGATCACAGCAGAAATGTAGCAGCTTTATCACTCTTTGCAACGACAGCCTAAGGTTTGGCATTATAGTCCAGCCTGTCCAGGGGTGCCACTGCAACATCCAGTTTTCTTAAGAAAAAGAAAAAAAGCTGAGACTTATTACTGATCTATATGGATGTTGAGTAGATAGTAGTCCGAATGAATACAGGTTTCCATCCACAATCCACATAATGAGATGCCTTTTCCTCTTCATTTCCGGCTTGACTCATCCTGAAGCTGCGTTGTGCTTTCCTGGTCCTTCCATCACCACTAATGCACATTTTATTCCTGTAACTGACCTATGATATGTATGCCAATTATAAGCTGTAGACATTTTGTAGTTTTTGGCACTTACGAAGAAGAAAATGTCTGTAATCCTCTTCGGAAAGCTGCAGGAAATCCTTAAATAAAAAACACCCAAGAGCATCAAAGGAAACAAATCAGCAGGCCTAGTTCTGATGAAGGTTGATCGATCATCATTGATGAGATGTGAGAAAGAGTAGGAGTCCTCCACATTTTACAAATTTACCCCATGTGAGGGATCTTCATTTGCCCAGCACAGACATTTATAGAAGGGGTGCATTAACCCTTCCTCCAACAAAATCCAGTTGGGATGATGCTCATTAAGGTTCACTGAAATTTTTTTTTGGCTGATTTTCTTGTTGAACTCAAACTGAATTTAAATAAAGATTGTCTAAGGTCTATGACAAAGACAGAGCCAACAAATGTCATTTTTTACATTATAATGTTCAATTTAATTAATTTTGCTCTTAGTTTTCTCTTTCTGAGGAAAGCTGTTTTTACTATGCAATTCCACGGGCCACTTTGCTGCTAATGATATTTGTTCAATTTATGAGACCATTCCAAGGGTCCAAAGCAATAACTAGTTATGGCCATGATTGCAACAATCTGCCAGGTCTGGAGCCAGGTCTGGAGCCAGCAAGGGCATCTGGATGTCAAACGCAAATAGGAGAAAATGTTTATGGCCCTATAGCACATTCAAGTAATAAGAGCCAAACAGTAATTCCAGATTGCGCAGTTTGTGTGTTCATCCATGGAATTGGTGCTTCAAACGGGGGAGGGGGGGGGCTCCTTGTCCATTGGTCAAAGTGAATGATTATTGTATTTTCCATATTTGCATAGATATACATGTATGCAAATTTTACTATCACCAATTTCACATGATTCCTAAGAAGAATTTATAGTATTTAAACTGGATATTCTTTTGCAAGTTTTGTCACTCAACTTCTGCACTGCGGGCCACTGCTTTCTAGTTTAGTGTGACTGTAGGGCAGTGTAGGCCTATGTGTCCAGGACTCCAGGTACAACAAACTGTGCACACAAATCGAAAGTTCACGAAACTTTCTAATCATATTTCAATTTGATTGTCAGTGAACAAATTCCACACAAATTGTCAACAATTGTTGGGTAAATGGTAAAGACAACATTTTTACAATATCCACGAAGTAATAAATATTCTAGTACAGTATTTATTTACAATATATCTGATTTTAACAGGGAGCTTTACGCCTAAATATAGCAGACTAAGCTATATATACATATCCAGGGATCATATTTGTTTGTCAAGATTCTGACACATCATTAGGTTTCAGACTTTTTCTTCTTCAGTAAGTTGCGAGACTAAGTAGCTGTCACTTTACTGTAGCTCCTAATAACACTGCCAGACAAAATAAAACGACGCAGTTCCAAAAAATAAAATAACGTGCAAGCACTTTAACAGCTGCTTGTAGATAGACTTAGTATCTATCTAATCTATCTATCTATCTATCTATCTATCTATCTATCCATCTATCTATATATCTATATATCTATCTATCTATCTATCTATCTATCTATCTATCTACATGTATATATCCTCCCTCCCTCCCTTCCTCCCCCATCCCTTTTTTGCTTCCCATATTTTCCTTCCTATACTTTCCTTTTTTCTTCCTTTTTTCCTTCCTTTTTTCCTGCCTTTTTTCCTTCCTTCATTCTTTCTTTTGAATCTGCAAAGACTGGATGTGGTTGCAGCTGTTGCTGCTGGTTTCACTGCAGCTGATCATTTGAAACTCCGCCAAAAACGAACATTTTAGTTTCGTAAATAAAAATTTTAATGTCACAGAAGTTTACCAAAAGTTGATGGAAGCAAGATAAAAATTATATTTAGGCTGCAAGCAAAGTTTTAATGACATAGGTGAAACAACACGACCAGGGGAGTTGTCATAAGTTTTCTTGGAACTCCTCCGGTAATACAGGCTGCAAGCAGCTGTAATAAAGTGGCTGCTCTTCAGCAGTTCTTACTCTATATTATATAGATAGTGGATGGTGAGGAGACCACTATTGAGTTTTATTGGCCGAAGCATTAATATTGGTCGAGGTCGTAGGCCGAGACCAATATTACCTGCTGAGGCCAATAAAACTCAATATTTGTTGCCTCAATTTGTTATATTCTGCACACAAATTTTCAGACTTATACATATAAGCTTTTTATAAAAATTTAAGTGAATAAGCAAGCTGATTCCGCTTGTAGAATATTTGGTCATCATCCCCAGAAAAAATCATGATATTCGAGCAATAAACAGGAATATACAGTACTCTTTAACACCTCACTATGGTCCACTGTTGGTAGGCAGGATGCTGAAGGTTGAGCATATTGCACACACATCTTTATCTCATCATATATGATTATGTTACATGGAAAAAACTTTCATGAATCAGGTTTATGGGTGTTGTTTCCAGCCATTGATCTCCATATATAGATCAATGGTTTGCGGCCATAAATGAAATAACTGTACTCTTCAACCTTTCGGCGACAGTCAAGAAAGGCTATGGTGATGGATGAACTCCAAAGCAGATAGGTGCGCTGGTGATATTTCTGCTGTACACAATATGGCTATTTTAAAATAACATGTTAACTTTCCAACAAGCAACACAATTTGATCTGTATATAATACTAAATATCACTGGTGATATCTAAAACTTTTTCTTGACATATCTCCTATATTAAGATGATAACGTACGGGATTTATCTCACGTTACACTCAATGCCCCATCTTCTCACTTTCACCCTACCTTCCTTGACACACTCCGGCAAAACTCTCCCCTTTTCAACTCCAACTGACTCTTCCGCACGTTGTCATGAACGTAACAAGCACATATAATGGCACAGCATCGCCCATGGCCCGCATGTTTTATCCTATGTTTATCCTATCCGTTAGCCAGTTAGCCAGTTTATCCCGTTCGTTTATCCTATACATTTATCCTCTCCGTTTATCATATCTGTTTATCCTATCCGGGTATCCTACCGTTATCCTGTTTATCCCATTTATCCTATCTGTTTATCCTATCCATTTATCCTATCTGTTTATCCTATTCGTTTATCCTATCCGTTTATCCAGTACCCCATAAGCACTGGTGCATCCCATTTATCCTGTTTATGTTATCTATTTATCCTATTTGTTTATCCTATCTGTTTATCCTATCCATTTATCCTATCAGTTTATCCTATCCGTTTATCCTATCCATTTATTCTATCCATTACCCTATCCGTTGACCCTATCTGTTTAACATATCCATTTATCCTATCCGTTATCCCGTTTATCCAATTTATCCCGTTTATCCTATCCGTTTATCCTATCTGTTTATCCTATTCGTTTATCCTATCCCTTTATCCCATCCGTTTATCCTATCCATTTATCCCATCCGTTTATCCTATCGGTTCATCCTACCCGTTATCCTGTTTATCCCGTTTATCCTATCCATTAATCATATCCGTTATTCTATCTGTTTATCCTATCCGTTTATCCTATCCGTTTATCCAGTACCCCATAAGCATTGGTTCATCCCATTTAATCTGTTTATCTTATCTGTTTATCCTATCTGTTTATACTATCTGTTTATCCTATCCGTTTATCCTATCTGTTATCCTATCTGTTTATCCTATCCGTTTAACATATCCGTTTATCCTATCTGTTTATCCTACCCGTTATCCTATCCGTTTATCCTATCCGTTTATCCTATCCGTTATCCCATTTATCCTATCCGTTTATCCTATCCATTTATCCTATCCGTTTATCCTATTTGTTTATCCCAGCCGTTTATCCCATCCGTTTATCCTATCCGTTTATCCCGTTTATCCTACCCGTTTATCCTACCTGTTTATCCTATGTGTTTATCCTATCCGTCTATCCTATCCGTCTGTCAACCCATCTATCCATTAAGCCATCCGTCAATCCATTCCTCCATTTATCTATCTATCTATCCTGTCTGTTTATCCTATCCGTTTATACTATCCATCTATCCTATCTGTTTATCCCAGCCATCTATCCTATCCATCTATCCTATCTGTCTGTCAATCTGTCTATCCATCCGTCTATCTATCATTCAATCCATCCATAAATCCATTCATTCATCTATCTATCTACGTTTCTATTTATCCTATCCGTTTATCCTATCCGTTTATCCTATCCGTTTATCCCGTTCGTTTATCCCATCCGTTTATCCTATCCGTTTATCCCATCCGTATATCCTATCCGTTTATCCCATTTATCCTACCTGTTTATCCCATCTGTTTATCCTATCCGTTTATCCTATCTGTTTATCCCATCCATCTACCCTGTCCGTCTGTCAACCCATATATCCATCAATCCATCTGTCAATCCATTCCTCCATCTATCTATCTATCTATCCTGTCTGTTTATCCTATCCGTTTATACTATCCATCTATCCTATCCTACTGTATATCCCATCCATCTATCCTATCCATCTATCCTATCTGTCTGCCAATCCGTCTATCTATCTATCTATCTATCTATCTATCTATCTATCTATCTATCTTTTGTTTACATGAGTGTATATTATAACCAGTATTTTATTTACGTAAATATAAAACAGATTTATATAATATATAGTAAGTTGCCCGTAGATTGGAGGGAAGAGAATAGAATAATATGAAATAGATACAATATAAGCCCATGCTACCTGTATAATTAGTTTATCCCATCCGTTTATCCTATCGGTTCATCCTACCCGTTATCCTGTTTATCCCGTTTATCCTATCCATTAATCATATCCGTTATTCTATCTGTTTATCCTATCCGTTTATCCTATCCGTTTATCCAGTACCCCATAAGCATTGGTTCATCCCATTTAATCTGTTTATCTTATCTGTTTATCCTATCTGTTTATACTATCTGTTTATCCTATCCGTTTATCCTATCTGTTATCCTATCTGTTTATCCTATCCGTTTAACATATCCGTTTATCCTATCTGTTTATCCTACCCGTTATCCTATCCGTTTATCCTATCCGTTTATCCTATCCGTTATCCCATTTATCCTATCCGTTTATCCTATCCATTTATCCTATCCGTTTATCCTATTTGTTTATCCCAGCCGTTTATCCCATCCGTTTATCCTATCCGTTTATCCTGTTTATCCTACCCGTTTATCCTACCTGTTTATCCTATGTGTTTATCCTATCCGTCTATCCTATCGGTCTGTCAACCCATCTATCCATTAAGCCATCCGTCAATCCATTCCTCCATTTATCTATCTATCTATCCTGTCTGTTTATCCTATCCGTTTATACTATCCATCTATCCTATCTGTTTATCCCAGCCATCTATCCTATCCATCTATCCTATCTGTCTGTCAATCTGTCTATCCATCCGTCTATCTATCATTCAATCCATCCATAAATCCATTCATTCATCTATCTATCTACGTTTCTATTTATCCTATCCGTTTATCCTATCCGTTTATCCCGTTCGTTTATCCCATCCGTTTATCCTATCCGTTTATCCCATCCGTATATCCTATCCGTTTATCCCATTTATCCTACCTGTTTATCCCATCTGTTTATCCTATCCGTTTATCCTATCTGTTTATCCCATCCATCTACCCTGTCCGTCTGTCAACCCATATATCCATCAATCCATCTGTCAATCCATTCCTCCATCTATCTATCTATCTATCCTGTCTGTTTATCCTATCCGTTTATACTATCCATCTATCCTATCCTACTGTATATCCCATCCATCTATCCTATCCATCTATCCTATCTGTCTGCCAATCCGTCTATCTATCTATCTATCTATCTATCTATCTATCTATCTATCTATCTTTTGTTTACATGAGTGTATATTATAACCAGTGTTGTATAATCTATTAATAGATCGTGGCGGCAACCTCGTTATCAGATAGCGTCACTTGTATGCGCACGCGCACTAAGTAATAAACTCCATCTTGATCACAACGATGTCTTTGCCTTGTCTGGACTGGATTAACCTTATAATATGGTGGCAGCGAGGATTATATTCAAGCTAAACAGCTCGAGAGGATGCTACAAGTCCTCGTGAATGTACGGACCATCGTTTCTGAGAGTGACAATCTTGTATCTACGTGGGAAGCAGCGAAATTCCGATCGATGTCTAGGATCGAGTTCTGAATGGTCGCCACGTGCGTTGAGAAGTCGTTGTGCGCTCTTGAAAACTCAAGAAATCAAGGAATAACAAGTCGAAATAACTCCAGACCAAGTTCAGTCAACGCTACAAGTCGTTGTGAAGGTACGAACTGTCAGTTGTGTGATATCATTCACGTTTACTGTGTGGAAATTGGTGCAGTTCCGATCGATGTCAAGGATCGAGTTCCGAATGGCCGCCAACCACGTGCGTTGAGAAATCGTCAACTCGACGAACGAACTTTCCCTTTGAAAAAGCAAGGAAACAACTGCAGACGATGTCCAGTCGATGCTACAAGTTGTTGTGAAGGTACTGACCATCGTTTTTGTGATTGACAGTCTCGTATTTTGTGTATTTTGGCGAAATTGTGCGTCGATGTCAACGAGTGGTAGACGACCACGTTTTTGAGCAAGACGACCACGTGTTTTCTAGTGACAGAATTCGCCCAGAAAATTGTGATTACAGTTCAAGTTAGTCATGGCAACGTTTCAAATACCTCCCCCAGAGCCGTTTAACTTTGATGCAAAGGATTGGAAAGCCTGGATTACTCGTTTCGAACGCTTTCGTATGGCTTCGAAAATCCCTGACGAACCGGCTGATCCGGCGACAGGAACTACGGAGGATTTGGTAAATTTGCTTATTTACTCAATGGGTTCAAAGGCCGAAGATGTCATGAAAGGCTTCAAGTTGGATGCAGCCAACCAGAAAAAGTACAAAGTTGTCAAGAAAAAATTTGATGAACATTATTTGCCAAAGACGAATGAATTGTTTGAACGTACAACTTTCAACAAACGTAATCAATTGCCTGGTGAATCTAGTGAGGCATTCTTAACAGACTTGTATAAACTTGTTGAGACATGTGAGTATGGGACAATGAGAGACCAATTGCTGAGAGACCGAATTATTGCTGGTATTTCTGATACCAACTTATCAGAGAAGCTTCAAATGGACAAAACATTGACTCTAGATCAAGTTGTGGACCGTGTTCGAAGTTCAGAGTTAATTAAGCAGCAGTCAGCCGACATGAGAAATGGTACATCAGCTAGTGCTCATGCCATTCGTGGTAACTGGAAGGGTCGTAATTCTAGTTCAAGTGCACCTAGCCGTTATGCTGATCATGCTACGTCAACTCGTTACAAGCCTCAACAGTCCCGAGGTCAAGGTCAACACTCCCGAGGTCAAGGTCAACAGTCCCGAGGTCAAGGTCAACAGTCTCGAAGTCAAGGTCAACAGTCACGTCAGTCTCAGTCTCAACACCAGCAGCCTTGTCGTCAGTGTGGATATTTGGAACACACAAGTGGTGCTTGTCCGGCACGCAAGGCTAAGTGTCACAATTGCGGTCGCCATGGTCACTATCGTAAACTGTGTCCCGTTAATGGTCACAAGAACAGACGTTCTGGTGGTGTTCGTGAAGTTGAAGCATGCGAAGATTATTTGTCGTCAGATGAAGAGATGTTTTTCGGTCCTGTCGTGTGTGACAAGAAGTCAAGACCGTGGAGTACTACATTGTCAATTTGTGGTGTTAATGTTAACTTTAAAGTGGACTCTGGTGCTGACACTTCAGTAATTTCAGAAAGTACTTATGAGCGGATGAAGAATGCTCCTGTGTTGATGAAGTCAGACATGCGTTTGTCTACTGTGTCTGGGGAAATCAGTTGTGTTGGGTGGTTTGAAGCATCCACCAAGTTCAAGGGCAAACAGTACTGTTTCAGGATCTATGTGATTAAGTGCAAGAACTGTGTGAATTTGTTAGGTCGCGATGTTGCTCATGCTATGGAATTGATCATTCCCGATTCGCAGATCCTTGATGTTTCACTGTACAGCAACCCTGAAATCTTTGGGCCAATTTCAAGTCCGATGACTGTCAAGCCTGTGAAGTTACAATTGTGTGATAATTTTGTGCCCTATCATGTGAACGCCCCTCGAAAAATCCCCATCCCCCTTCAGTCAGCAGTGTCCGATGAGTTGCAGTTCATGTTGGACAACAACATCATAAAACCTGTAACTGAGCCAAGTGATTGGTGTGCCCCCATTTCTGTGCCCTCAAGAAAAATGGAAAGGTCAGAATTTGCGTTGACTTGGGCCAGCTCAATAAACATTTGAAACGTCCCAGATTCCCGTTACCAAGTTTTGATGGAATCTCAGGTCAGTTATCAACCAGCCGTTACTTCTCCAAGCTCGATGCGTCTCGTGGATATTGGCAGCTTCCGTTGGATGAATCCAGTCAGTTGCTAACGACGTTCATGACCCACAAAGGAAGATTCTGCTTCACCCGTTTGCCGTTTGGCATTAGTGTCGCGAGTGAAGTGTTCCAGCTGACAATTGGTGAATTACTTGAAGACATTGAAGGTGTGGTTTGCTTTCAAGATGACGTCCTAATTCATGCCCCGACTCAAGAGCTCCACGACGAACGTGTCCGTCATGTGTTAAATCGTGTCCAGGAGGTGGGCATGAAGTTGAACAAAGACAAGTGTGTCTTCAATGTGTCAGAGTTAGAATTCCTGGGCCACACAATCAGCAGAGATGGCATTAGCCCTAGTCCATCAAAAGTTGCAGCGATCTCCAAATTGCCAACTCCCACACCTGAGACTTTGAAGTCTGTGCTAGGCATGATTAACTATCTTGGTCAGTTTGTGCCTAACCTACAGTTTGTGTTGAAACCTATCAATGATTTGTTGAAGTCTGATGTGAAATTTGTGTGGGGTGACAAACAAGAAGCAGCGTTCTGTGAAGTTAAACGTTTATTGTGTAATGCTCCTGTGCTTGCTTACTTTGATGTAACTTTGCCAACTGTTGTTAGCTGTGATGCTTCGAGATATGGAATTGGTGGTGTGTTGATGCAAGAACACTGTGGAAAGTTGAAACCTGTTGCTTTCTGTTCACGTATGTTGTCTAGTGCTGAGCAAGGTTATGCTCAAGTTGAGAAGGAATGTCTTGCATGTACATGGGTGTGTGAAAAGTTCAATGGGTACTTGCTTGGATTACCTACGTTTCGCTTGATGACAGATCACAAGCCGTTAATCCCGTTAATATCTTCGAAAGATGTTGACAAGGCCCCACCCCGAATCCAAAGACTGTTACTTCGCTTGATGCCTTACAGATGTGTTCCAGAATATGTCCCCGGAAAGTTACTCCATGTAGCAGATGCGTTGTCTCGCAGCCCAGTGGACCATCCGGATGAGAAGTCAAATTTGCTTGCAGATGAAGTTGCAGCATTTGTTCACAGTGTTACTTCATCCTGGTCTATGTCATCGTCACGGTTGGAACAGATTGCTCGTCTCACCAAAGAAGATACCATTTTGAGTGAACTTACTGAATTTGTATGTGATTCATGGCCAAAGTATGTGAAGGATTTGCCTGAATCTGTCAAGCCATACTTTTCTGTGAGTGGTCACCTGTCAGTGGTGGACGGTCTTATCCTGTATGATGATCGTGTTGTAATTCCCAAAGCTCTCCAGAAAGAAATGTTGCAGTGTTTGCATCAAGGTCACTGGGGAATCACAAAGTGTCGCCAGTTAGCTTCAGATACTATTTGGTGGTTGGGACTGAATAAAGATATTCAAGACATGGTCAGCAAGTGTGATGAATGCCAAGTCAGTAGAGCCGCTCAACAACATGAGCCATTGATTCCGTCAACTGTGCCCAAAGGCCCGTGGATTCGTGTAGGTGCTGATTTGTGCCAAGATGGCAAGAGACATTTTTTGATAATAGTGGACTATTATTCAAAATTTATTGAAATTCTGAAGATAAAATCCCATAAGTCAAGTGTAGTCATTGGCAAGATGAAAAGTGTGTTTGCAAGGTTTGGTATACCATCTGAATTGGTCAGCGACAACGGCCCGTGTTTTGCCAGTGTGGAATTCAAAGATTTTGCCAAGGTATGTGGATTTGATCACACGACCACAAGTCCGCATTACCCGCAGGCCAATGGCCAAGCCGAAAGTGCTGTTAAAATTGCGAAGAAAATTGTCAAGTCAACAGACCCGTTTGTTGCTCTTATGCAGTATCGAGCCACACCATTGGTGGCTACTGGTTACAGCCCTGCCCAGATGCTAATGGGTAGAAAAATTTCTACTAATCTACCTGCGCTACGCGTGGCAGATAAACCCCCAGATCCAGTGGAAATGAAGCGGCGTCTTGAAAAACATCAGCAGAGTTATGCTGCGAATCATGATCGCAAGTCAGGCGCTCGCAAGTTGTCTAAATTGCGACCTGGTGATTCTGTGCGTTGTAAGACCAGTGTTGATTCCAAGTGGAGCAAGCCTGCTCGTATCGTACGTCAGCACACTGCACCAAGGTCTTACATCGTCCAAAACCCAGATGGATCAACGTACCGGCGAAATCGTCGCCATCTGCTTCGCATTCCCCCAAACTCCAGTGGAACTCCCCGTCAATCTCAAGTGGCAATTCCCCCGACAGTGATGTCCAATGTTCCACCTGCACCTGCTGTTCACACCCCCCTCGTCCCCCGAACGTGAACACTCCCCCTAGTGCTCAGAGTGACAGCTCCCGTGCAGCTCCCCCTATCTCCCTGCGCCACTCCCAGCGCAATAAAGTCGTCCCTCGAAGACTCATTGAGGAGATGTGATGATCATTGTGGTGAAAGTTAAATTTATCATTGTTGTGAAAATCATCATTGTGGACTGAGATTGGACTCCAAATTGTATATCATTGTCGTGAAAATTTTATTATCATTGTCGTGAAAATCAAATCATTTTGGACTGAGATTGAACTCTAATTGTATTCCATATAAAAGTTGAAAGTGAAATTGGATTTCATGCATCTATTGACTGAGATATTGGACTCCTCCTGTGTGTTTGTGAAATGTGAATTCATCGATCTTTGATATGTGAAATGTGTGATTTCATAATCTGTGGACTGAGAAAGGACTCCATGTGAATTTGATGCTCCATGTGAATTTGATGAAAATTGTGTTCTCGTGTTGAACTAAAGATTTAACAAGTTATGGTTAAAGTTTGGTCTAGTTCACAGATCATTTCAGTTGTGCTAAAAGTTCTTGTGCATAGTCATACAAGAGTAAATTTAACAAGTTGTGTTAAAGTTGTGTTAAAGTAAACTTTACAAAGTAATGTAAAAGTTATCTTAAAAGGGGAGATGTTGTATAATCTATTAATAGATCGTGGCGGCAACCTCGTTATCAGATAGCGTCACTTGTATGCGCACGCGCACTAAGTAATAAACTCCATCTTGATCACAACGATGTCTTTGCCTTGTCTGGACTGGATTAACCTTATAATAACCAGTATTTTATTTACGTAAATATAAAACAGATTTATATAATATATAGTAAGTTGCCCGTAGATTGGAGGGAAGAGAATAGAATAATATGAAATAGATACAATATAAGCCCATGCTACCTGTATAATTAGTTGGAAAGATGCATGAACTATACTGAGATGCAGGAATTGCTGAGTTTCCCAGAAATATAATGTGGTGCAAAGGGAGCAAGTGGCAAATGACTTGCAGGTGCTGCCCTCTTGTGTAATGTATGAATGAGCTGCTTGCAGTGGCCATTCTGTGTACTAAAACTCACCCTGTGGAAGGGAAAATGGCCACCACAATGCAGGCTTTCTGGACCTTGATAGCCTCTAAAACTGATAATAGTAAATTTTCTAATATTGAATTAAAGTGAAAATACGAACCGTTGTGCACATCTACAATGGTATCAATGTGTTACGCATATGATAAGAACTTCCAGAGTGGGTTGGTTGAGGCCACAGCATTGGTAATTTCACCCCTTCAGTAGATTTCAGCACTAAAGCATAATCGCCCTATGCATAGCATAGCATGGGCGATAATTACATTTTTGCGCAGCAGACAATGAACAGCCCTCTGCCATTGATTCTGCCACTAATCTCAACACATAGTGGCGCCACATGCCACCTCTTATGCGCCACCTATCGTTTTTATCTTCGCCTGTCATCGGCAATCTTCGTGGAAGCGCGAATCATTTTCCATCACCGCGACGATCAGATTCGTGATCCAGCTGCTGTTGTCGACAAACTTTACCTTTTACTTTGATCATTTCCCGCATTTACTACGATGTCACCAGTAAACTACACGTGAATGGCCTCTCTGCTGCTGATCTCTCTTCAATGTTTAAGATCAGGTACTGTTTAAAAAAAATACTTATTTATTTTATTTGGCGACATCAAAATTCGCCACTTTTCTGATAAATAGCAGTTTACACACCAACTGGCAAGGGCCGAGACATGTCAAATGATACCAAGTGATGGCAAAAATAGTTGGGAAGAAGTTTCTAGAAACGTTTTACCGATTTGTGAAGTCTTACACTGGCAGGATCATTCATTGTTTCTGATCAAAAATCGCTGATTTTCGGCGATTTACGAGCGACAGTATATTTCGCCACCACCACTAGGGGGCGAATAGGTGCATTTACACAATTGCTCCACCTAGGGAGGAAAGCCTGGCACTATATTCTCGGCTATTAAAGGCTATATATAGATACAAAAACTAATACAACACATTTAACTGTTGTGTCCAATTTTAATGTCGCCTATGAAATAATTCACAGCTATTTACCCTGTTTTTCCCCAGTCGCAGTTCCTCTCTGGCTGTCTCTGTAATTCTGTTGTTATTTAATAGGCTATTAAAGGCTATATATAGATACAAAAACTAATACAACAAATTTTGCATTACAATTCCAAAGCTTCCAAAACAATGCAACATAATATTAAGTTTTGAATTTAATTTAAATACTTTATTGCATGCCCATAAAACAACATACCAGTTTACCACTTATTTTTTCACATTTTCAGAATTCTTATGCATGACTGGCAAAATTAATGACTGAACAACATGCACAAAAGCCATGGCTTCAAGCTGCGTCTCATTTAATCTGGCTTAACCATGCAGTAAGTATTTCAAATGTCAATCACTGTCCCATTTTATGATATATTTACAAAGCAAGTAATTGAAATCATGGTTTAAATTGTGACTTAAATCACGGCCAATCTTGATGCAAAACTTTTCCACTCACTCTTCTGAGTGTACAAAAACTAGAGCACCATTATTTGTCTTTTCAGGTATCTCTTCTACCATGCCAAAAAGGAAAAGAGATGTCGCATTTCGAAGGTCAGAACAGCAACGTGTCATCAATTCTCGGAGCAGACGGCAGTGGGCAGCTCTTGGAGACATTACAAGTTTCAGTGACACGTCTGCGCCAAAACCACATGATCTGGGCTCAATGAGTTATCTCTGCACAGCATGTTCTGCTTACATGTGGAAAGATGAAATTCATTCAGGCTCCCTTCGCAGAACTGCTATCTTTTCCCTCTGCTGTAATCAAGGCAAAGTATCACTGCCTTTGATAGCAGATCCTCCCCTTCAGCTTCAGGAGCTACATGCAGGCGATTCTCAACAGGCCAAAGACTTCCGAAGCAACATTCGTGCCTACAATTCGAGTCTGGCATTTACTTCATTGGGTGTCAATGAAGACAACCTACCGAACAGAGGCCCATACACCTTTCGCATTCATGGAAATGTATATCACCGGATAGGCCATGTACTACCTGAAGAAGGCACCAAGCCTAAATTTGCGCAGATCTATATCTATGACACAGAAAATGAAAGTGCTAATCGCACAGCATGGAACTCTGCACTGGCATTGCCCACAATCAATGCCCTGCAGTCAATGCTACATGATTGCAATCCATTTGTTCAAGCGTACAAACATGCCGTTGAATGCATTCAAGCTGATCCATCATTGAGATTTGTCTTACGAGCGGATCCCACCACAGACCTGAGAAGATACAATGCCCCCACAGCATCAGAGGTCAGTGCCATCATTCCCGACCAAGGAGCAGATTCCAAAAGAGACATTGTTCTCTTCAAAAGAGCAAGCGATACTCCTTCTGGCCATAGCATAATGCATATTAGTGAGACAAATGCATTGTACGACCCACTGCATTACGTTCTCATTTTTCCTTATGGTCAGCTTGGATGGACTTACAAAACAACATCCTTAACGAACGACAAGCCTGTAAGTGCAATGCAATTTTATGCATTTCATCTTATGCAACGGCCCAATTCATTCAACATCTTGCTACGCAGCAGCCGGTTGTTCCAGCAGTATTTGGTGGATCAGTACGCAAAAGTTGAACATCTTCGCCTCACCTACATAAACCAGAATCAGCGGAGCCTGCGTGCCGACCTTTATCAAGGCCTCGAAGATGCCGTCCAACATGATGCTTCCAATCTTGCATCCCTTGGTCGACGCATTATATTGCCCTCCTCCTTCACTGGAAGTCCCAGAAATATGCATCAAATGTACCAAGATGCAATGGCCATCGTCCGGCGTTATTCAAAACCTGACCTGTTTGTCACTTTCACAAGCAATCCCAAGTGGCCGGAGATTACAGCAGCATTACTCCCACACCATATTGTCGCCAGGGTGTTCCATGCCAAAAAACAAGCTTTGATACATGACATTGTGCAAAACAAAATCTTTGGACAAGTTCAAGCTTATGTGTCAGTCATCGAATTCCAGAAGCGTGGACTCCCTCACCTGCATATGCTCTTGATCCTAAAGCCAGAAGACAAACCACGCTCCCCAGACGACTATGACAAGTTTGTCTCTGCAGAAATTCCAGAACAGACACAAACATCGTTACATGAAGTTGTTACACAAAACATGATGCATGGCCCTTGCGGAAATGCTAATCCAAATTCTCCTTGCATGGACCAAGGAAAATGCACAAAACAGTTCCCAAAATCATTCTCGGACATCACCCTGCAGGCCAACGACGGATATCCCATTTACAAAAGAAGAGACAACGGCAGAGAAATTCACAAAAATGGCATCATTCTTGACAACCGCTGGGTGGTTCCCTACAATCCCTTCCTGGCTGCGAAATACAGAGCGCACATCAATGTTGAAATTTGCTCCACAGTCACTGCAGTGAAATATTTGTACAAATATGTGTACAAAGGCCAAGACCGCATAATGGCATCTGTCCAGCAACCACAGGAGAGCGAAGACATCAATGAGATAAAACGCTTCATTGACGCAAGATACATCTCCCCCGGAGTAGCCTCCTGGCGCCTCTTCCACTTTGACCTCAACAAACGTTCACCCGCGATTCAGTGCCTTGCCGTTCATCTACCAAATCAACAGTCTGTGATCTTCACACCAGAAAATGCAGAGGAAGCACTTACCAGAGCACAACGCACCACTCTTACTGCATGGTTTGAAGCCAATGAAGTGTATCCACAATCTCGCAACATCCTCTACCAGGATTTTCCTGAACACTTCACGTACAACGAAACTTCCCACAAATGGACGCCCCGCAAGCGAAATCTTGCACTTGGTCGAATGTATACTGCATCACCAGCACAAGGAGAACGCTACTACCTACGCATTCTCCTGAATCATCGCCCTGGCTGCACATCATTTGATGACCTCCGACGTCTGGAAAATGGAGATGTTGCTCCCACATTCAAAATGGCAGCACTTGCCCATGGATATCTAGAAGATGACAAAGAGTGGCAAAGCTGCCTAGAGGAAGCAGCAGCAGCTCAATTCCCAAAACAGATCCGCAACCTCTTTGCCACTCTCCTGATCTTCGCAGAACCTGCCGAACCATCCGTTCTCTTTGACTCATTCCTCCATCCTATGTCTGAGGATATACGCCATGCTACACCATCCCTCAGCGACATCCAAGTCACTCAGCTCACCTTGAAAGACATTGATTCCTTCCTTCAACGTCACAACAAGACTCTCACAGACTTCCCAGACATGCCACAATTAGACACTGAACTGAACTTACAACCGTCACCACAAGACAACCACACCTACGATCCACAAACAGAGAAAGACAAAGCCGACCACAACAGTACTCTGCTCAATCAAGACCAAAGTCTCATCTACAATGAAATCATCGAAGCAGTCATCGCCAACAAATCAGCTCTGTACTTCTTAGATGGTCCTGGCGGCACAGGGAAGACCTTCACCTACAACACAATATTGCAAAGACTTCGTGGCATGAACTTGCACCCAATTGTTGTGGCATCATCAGGAATTGCTTCGGAGTTGCTGGAAGGAGGACGAACAGCCCACTCCAAATTCAAAATTCCCATCCCTATTATGCCCCACAGCACTTGCAATGTTTCAAGAAACTCTGGCCTTGCACAAGAGATCCAAGATGCACCCCTCATCATATGGGATGAAGCTCCCATGATGCACAAAAATGTGTTTGAGGCAGTCCACAGGACACTGTGTGACATTATGCAAGTTCCTGACAGTGTGCCATTTGGAGGAAAGATTGTTCTCCTCGGAGGAGACTTCAGGCAAATCTTGCCTGTAATTCGTCATGGTAGAGAGGCAGACATTGTTGCTAGCACCTTGAAAAATTCATTCCTGTGGCAACATACTCGCATCTTCCACCTCACAGTCAACATGCGTGCCAAATTACATTCCGAACAGCTACATGAAGGCAATCCACAGGAATTTCAAGACTACCTACTGAGCATTGGAGATGGCAGAGAACCAACACACCCAGACATTGGCCCCTGCATGATTCAACTTCGCCCAACATTGTGTGTTGATTCGATCAACGGTGGAGTGAACCAACTCATCAATTCAGTATTTCCAAACCCCAGCCACATTGACTACTCTCGCACCATTCTTTGTGGCACTAATGATGATGTAGACAACATTAACAACATCATCATCAACAACCAAACCGAGTCCACGATGACATACCTCAGTGCAGATACACTTACAGATGTGACCGAACATTCTCTATATCCCACTGAGTTCCTCAACACCCTCAGGACTCCCGCCCCACAAACTTATCCTCCACAAGAACGTTCCAGTATTGCTCCTCAGAAATTTGGATCCCAAGAATGGCCTGCTCAATGGCACACGCCTCAAAATCGTCCAACTTGGTCAGCGTGTCCTTGGAGCAGAAATAATGACAGGCAAACAAGCAGGTAACTTCGTCTTCATTCCAAGGATCCCCATGATACCCTCCGATTCTGGCTTGCCATTTGCCTTCAAACGACGCCAGTTCCCTATAAAACCTGCATACGCGATGACCATCAACAAGAGTCAAGGGCAGACACTGAAATTCATAGGCATCAACTTAACACGCCCAGTGTTCTCACATGGACAACTGTATGTCGCAATGTCCAGAACAACATCCCTTGAAAACATTCGAATCTTAACAGACACAACAGACAACGAGGGAAACTACTACACAAGGAATATTGTCTACAATATCTATTAACCTGTCAAAATGTTCTTCCTGCAAATGACATTGCTGTGATACATGTACATTCAACACATCATTTACAATGTTTAATTGTTCATGTTGCAACCTGTTTGTAAATAACCTTGAGCATGCCAAATTAGACTTGCCTGCATTGTAAATAATTTACTTCAGTCCATATTGTGATGATTTTGAGCATAAACCACATTTCTATATGCCTAATCTTGAGCATGCCTCATTTTACTACCCTGCATTGTAAGTGAATTAACTGACCATAGATTGCATCTTATTTAGAAAATTCTACATGCTACAAATGTTCAACGATTCCATATTCTACATATGTTAAACCAATCTACATTGTATATCATTTGAGCAATTTTTTAATGTATATAAACTGTACTGCATATATGGAAATTTCCAATTGTTTGTAATTTCAACTTACCTTCATTGTAAATGATTCAGAGTAGTATGTATCCTTCACTATTCACTGCTTACGTTTTCTTATACTATTTTAATACATGTACCAAACCACCTGTTCATATATCTTTAACGTTTCAACCATTGGAAATGACTTAGACATGACTTATTTTATAGCTATGTTACAATTAGATATTCATCTCTTATCAAACCAAAGCATATCATTTCCAAATCACCAACATACATGTATAATGACCAGCTATTGATTAAGAGAATAAAAATGTTTCCTTTTTTAACAGCATACTTTTTCTCAAATAAATTCCAAATCATTGTGTACAATTGTACCTGTTCATTAAAGTGCTCTTTTGCTACGAGCATGTGAATCTCATCAAATTAGGATGATTATCACACTGGCAATGAGGTTGTCTTTCAGGAAGGATTTTCTACACTTCCAAAACAGGTTTTCTTACCATGACTGCACGTTCGCTTATTTACAAGGAGACCACTATATTCCCACTTCATATCAAGCCATTTTAAAATCATTATTTACATAATAGTCTATGAGCCTGTGAATTTCATCAAACAGTTCATTTACATAACCCAGCATTCACTTCTACTGCATACATTCTAGAACGACTTCATACTACATGCAGTCATATTCCTATATATATCAAAGTGCTTTAATATAACGAGCATGTGAATCTCATTAAATGATCATGGTCACAATTCAAATTTCCTCTGCTACAACAGAACTGCATGCTCCAATATCCCCCAATTTCTCAGCCTCACGTCCTACCCCATTCATTTCCCTGCTTTCTCTATGTCTATTATCACGGGTAACCTACTAGTTCAATGAATGATAAACAATGAGATTTTTTGGCACAAAATATGGGCCCCTTCTTTATTATGTTTTTCTTCAAGGACTGAAATGTTTTCTGTTGTATTTTGAGTGATTCCAAATAGCAGACACTGTTTAAAAATATTTTCCTCTCACTTCTTTGACCCCCTTTTAGGTGCGTGTCCCTATAAAATGTAAATTTTCCCCATTTTTTCACTATAAATCGCCAGGTAAGATCCAAAGAACAATGGGACGCTCAGGCTACAGTAGCCTGCTAAATCAGTTGCGAGCGTCAGCGAGCAGGCTACAACATTTCACTGAAGGTGCTGCCTTTCTGGTCCTCGCTTACATGCATCTTTGAAGCAGCTCAGTGAAGTTCTGCTGAGTTCTGCTGGGCGCGGACCTGACAGGCAGCAGCGCGGACTTTAGGGGGAGCAGTTCTAGTGACCTCAATTCCAATTCGATACCCAATTCGACTTGAATTTCATCAGTCTGCAGCCTCGCTCGCTCGCCTGCTTTACAGCAGACTGACTTGTCAGTCAGTGGGACGCTTGAGAAACCGTAGGCCCTATATCAAATTGACTGCTGTCTAAGAAGCTGTCACCTCATGCAATTTGCAAGTATTAAAGATAACATTGAAAAGCATATAAGTTCTAGAAGCCTGCCACCCTGTAATGGCCCAAATCTGTACGCGCTACCAATCCCATGCAAACCGTGTTTAATACTGGTTTTCCCTTGGATAACTTTCATAATAAGGCTCTATATCAGAGTCTGTTCATTTAGACATTGATATGAGTGGCATTGTTCTGTTAATGAAAATTGGTAAATAAGTAAGACTTAATACTGGATTTTGTTTGCCAGGTTTATAATTGATGTTATGGCATTGGAAAATGAGTTAGGGCTATTCCATTTAAAAACCTGGGGGGGGTGGTCAGGTTACATTTTTGACCCCCCCCATGCATCTAAAGTGAATTAAGTTCGACCCCTCCATGCGTCAACTTCGATATTTTTGGAGACCCTACATGCATTAAATGCGAATTTTTTACCCACCCTACATGCATCAAATCCAAATTTTTTTCGCCCCCCCCCACGACAAACATCTTTTGACCCCCTCCCCCCAAAAAAAAAATCTCAACCCTACATGCATATAATTTTTTTTTAAATTTAAATTTACTGGTTCAATTGCAGACGCCAAACTTTCCATTTTGCAATCCAATAAATGTGGTCTTTGGCTGCACTTTATTACCTTTTAACTTCCAAGTTGGAATTGCCTTCATGAACTGCAAGAAATTGTCTTAATCTTCTGTGGCTATTAAATGCAAACAGTAAACCTCGAAAGTCGGATTTGCATTAAAGTTAATGGATCTCTGCCTATCTCAGACAATTTTCATCGGAAAACTTGCTTCATATTTCTGACTACGAGTTCTTTGTCTGATATCAGGGCCGTTGCCTGCAATGCCCCCCCCCCCCTAGAATTTGGCCAGTAAAGGTGCATTACAATGATATATGTAAAAATTTCAGATATTCAAGGGTTTTCCAGGGTGCACATGCCTCCAGACCGGTCTCTGCCCCCCCCCCCCCCCCAGGATTCAGCCCAGCCTACGGCCCTGGATATTCTCTTAACTTGGACAGAATAGTGCAATCTATTTTTGTCTGACTTCCGCAAGGTTAACTGTTCTCCGTAATATGATGGGGGTGAAGCCAGCCAGACTTTCCAAAATTCTTGAATTTATTTCTTATTATCCAACCAGCTCTCAGAGATATGATGGAGGTAGAGGCAGTTCTCCGAGACATGATGCAGGAGGAAGTCAAATCCTCCAAAATTCTTGAAATTGATATTTATTTTTGGAAGGGACTTAATTATTCCATTTTTCTTGGCCAATATTTTCTAGTGTCTTGATGACTCCATACTGAGGCAGAGGCTTCTCCGTGCGGAGGAGGAGGCCTCTCCGTGATAGGACAGGGGCCTCTCCCTGATATATGACAGAGGCATCTCCCTGATAATGACGGAGGCATCAGAGAAGAATGTTAATTTCACAAGATAGTCAAAATTTCCAATTTTGTTTCAAATGATTCCAGGGTGCTCCCTTGATCCAATTGATGATTCTCTCGAGAAAAAGTAATTTTATTCAATTTTTAGCATTTTCTGTATTACTGTAACTTGTCTTGAGGCAGAATTCAGATGTGAAGCATCCATTAAATTATAATATATATTGCCTCCTAAGATCTGGCTCAAGATTCAGAGCTGACCCCACCAGAACTGTCAAGATATACATTTAATTTTATTTAATTAATCACTGTCAATGAACTTTCTGGAGACTCACATGAAGAAGACCACAATGGAAATAAGAGTAATCTTTATTGTGTAATCCTACTGTTTCAGTGAATAAAGTCAACTCAAATCAAATCATATATGTCTTACAAATTACCTCCTAACATACTGAAGAGGATGTATACCATTGCTCTCCAAGGGAGGTTCGCCCTAGACAGTGGGGGGAATTAATCTCAAGAAGAAGAAGAAGAAGGGTCTAACATGGCCATGCCAATGTTTGGTTTTGTTTTGATGAAGATATTTATAGCTGAATTTTGGAATAATAAGCTTTAGGATGCCTGACAGGTACCTAACATTTTTATTAAAGTGTTTAGGCACATTTTTGAATAGTTTTCTGGTGGTTTCCAGTCCATTTCAGGTCAACAGAGCGCCCGAAGTGTGGTCAATTTCGGCGCTAACGAATTTTGACAATGGCGACCTGTCAAATTTTGTCTGTTTATTTAATTTCTTGTAGCATGTATGTGGCAATTATTTATTTATTAGGTGTAGGAGGGGGTCAGAGGCCCCCCTACATGCATCTAAATCGAATTTTTCGGGTACCCCCCCTGCATCTATATCGATTTCTTTGGCATCCCTCCATACATCTAAAGTGAATTTTCGCCGACCCCCCCATCCATCTTACGAAAAAAAAATCAACTCGACCACCCCCCAGACTTTCAAATGGAATAGCCCTTAATTTAAAGTAAGAGCTTTTCCTATCAGCAACAAACCATCCATGTGGAGTTATGCAGAATCATGGAAAAAAATTAAATTTAACACAGTCCTGTGGGATATGACCCTTTTCCTGAAAGGTCGCATAAGTCTGACTTAGCAATTGTGTCAATTTTCTTGCGATTTGGACAAATCGTTTTACTCGGTATTACACAGGGTAATACCAAATGATACTCAAATGATTTTTTAAAATCATGAGATTTCCGAAACATTGCATGATGCAATATCTGAAGAAATTGCAAGTTGGTATGGCACTGATTTACCGAAATCACATTATTCCAGAATGTGAAAAAAACAACAATATCATTTGGTATAGCAGTGATTTGCCCAAGTCACTGAATTTCTAGTATCTTGCTACATAAGTGTGGATATTTGTTCAAATTGCTGCATTGCAAAGCACAAAGTTTTCGGCAATGTTCTTAGCAAACTGGAAAAAATGAAATGATAATCGATGGATGGATGGATGATTGGGGCTTAACGTCCTGTATTTTTGCACTTGGTAGGCTGATTAGGACAGGAGGAGGGCACGGCAATGAGGTGAAGGATGATTGAAACAGCCATCCAACATAGGCCCAGGTGACCCGGCAAGAGCTGGATTAAAACCCTAGACCCAGCGATTGGCAGCCCAGCATGCTACCAATAGATAATATACATATGTGATGCTACCAATAGACCAATCCTCCCCCATAATGAAGTGATAGATAGATAGATAGACAGATAGATATGGTAAGTGCAGCCCTCTAAGCCCAGTTCTGGGCACTCACGAGGGTTGATTGATGACATGGGAGAGAGAGCGGGAGTCCTCAACATGTTACACATTTACCCCATGTCAGGAATCTTTTACTTGCCCAGCATAGAAACTGATACAAGGGGCCGCCAATTTAACGTCTCATCCGAACGACATCCAGCTGGGATTTTGCTCATGAAGGTTCACTGAAAATTTTGGGTTCCCCACCCGGGGTTCGAACCCATGCATGTAAAGACCTTCAGCTGAGCAGGCGGGAACCTTAACCACTTGACCACCCAGCTGCTGTTGTGATGAAAACACAATGAAAAGCATAGTGAAGAGCTAAAAAAATATCCTATTCTCTTTGTGGCAGAAAAGATGGATGCGATGTGATGATATGCTGTCTGACAAACCGCCTCAGAAGCTGCCTGCTCTGAGCACCCTACATGACCATGTGTGTAGTTGCCCAAAAAGAAAGTGCCAGATTCATCCATCATCATACCAGTATTTCAAAATACTGGAGTTTGTCCTGTATGAAATAGAGGTTAATATAATTCTGGACAACATAACTGTTCTAAATTATGGTCAAAACCAAAGGTGTGAACAATTGAAGACTCTTTTGGCTTTCCATAAAAATTCATGAAGAAATACTTCACATGTTCAATCGTTTGTTTTTGCACTACTTCCCTATTCCTTGTAGCCCTCCGTTATCCTGGTATAAGATAACGATAATGATAGCTTTATTGGCCATAACCTGATACAGAAAAAGAAATTTTGTCACATGATATTTGACAGTGAGTACAGCCAAGATTAATGAATTTAAAAGCAACATGGACTAAAGTACCTTGCAGACGCTTTGTGCGAGCCCTAGGGACTCTCAACTGTACCACTAGTTAACAATTCAAATTCATGAAACAATGTATGGGATCAGAATTTCTGGACTTTCTTAGCCAGAGCCAAAGTTCTTTTCCTCTTCTGCACAGTCATGGTGTTAAAACAGATGCTTGCAGATACTACAACGTCGTTCAAGGTCCTTCACCAGTGCCCCTGACAACATGCCATAAGAGGCTGGACAAGCACATAATAGTGACAATGTAACAGCAGCATTGGATTACAGTCAGACATACAATGTTAACATCAACTTTTAGTTTACATGTACTGCTAATACAATACATCTTTATCTGAGATTTCCTAATTTGACTACTAACTTGTGTTTTAAAAAAGGAGCATCTGTTATCGATCCATATCCCCAAATGCTCATAATTATCCGAAGTCCCCTACCACCTTTCTATTGTCATCTGCCAACCATTTTCACGGCCCCTTATTATGATTCTACAATTTGTAGACATGTTTTTTGGGACATACTCTGTATTTCTTGCTTCTATGGGATGCTGAGTTTTAACTACAAGTATTTACCGAAATTTGGCCCCCAACTATTTATTTGTCATTGACCAGTGGATCAGCATTGGGACTAGGTCAGTTCATCAGATCTAGACAATTTTACAGTCCAATTTAGAACTCGGGGAAAAAGAGTTCCGCCTCTGTTCGGCAATCTGCAGATTCTTGTTTCCGGGACAATCACTAACTTCATACATGAAACTTCACATTGTTTATAAACAAGTTTTCGCCTTATATATCCCTGTCAATGAAGACTTAATGTTGAACCACTTGATAAAGATTAATATATATATATAGAAAATATCAAGATTTTGCTCCATGGTTCTATAATACCACTAAAGAGACCAACTGAGAAACACTGTTTTACTCTGTTACTTGGAATTGACATAATACCTATATCTATTCTTGATGACAACAGTATGCTAGTATTAGAGCACAATAATTATAATCATAGTTTGTTTTTAACAGTTTTCAATCTAACAATTGAGCAGATGTGTCCTTTAAACTTGAATCAAACTTTGCAGTATAGTATCAAAATTACAAGACACAGTTTCAAGTGTTGAAACTGAAGGCTAGCTTATTGGAATTATTCATAAATTATAAGGTAAATACATTTTTTCATTAATTCATAAAATATTTTTGATATAGAAAAAGACAAATTTCGTATCAACTCTGTCATTTATAGGATGTAAGATTAGGCGAAATCAGAACAATCAACAAATTATGATGAAGCTTAATAATAATGTGGCTTACAAATTAAGTGGATTCTTACTGTCCTTTTGAATTTATGATTTTACTATATAAGAAAAACATAAGAAATATTTTTGCAGTTTGTAGAGGGAGGATCAATGTTTTATATCCATTTTTTTTGCTATCATCCTAGTTGTGCCTTTTAGGAGTCTAATCCACATGGCATTAATACTTTTCTCACAATTATTGAAAATTATGAAAAAGTTGTTTTTTTTGTGTATTGGGCCGTAATGTTAAAACTATAGCATGTACATTTTTTTGTTTTGGAACGTTATTGTATCTATCATCATAGTTGTGCTTTTTTAGGAGTGTCATCCACATAACATTAATAATATCCCCATATTATCAATGCTTTTCTCGCAATTATTGAAAAATTCAACAACAACAAATTCAGATACCAAAGATATGCCTTTTGGGCCATTAAATGCTTTAAGAAAGATGGACTTACTAAAATCCAAAATTAATGTGAAAAATTACATTTTTTTCAAAACTGCGTTATTCAGTCAATTTTGCAACAACATCTATGATTTATGTTTACGCTTCTACATTATAACTCTTGAAACATCTTAACTCATTTGGAATTTTAACCCAATAATTGTTTTTTTTGAAAACCAAACGAAAAAAAAATAGAAAAAATAATCTTTTTTAATTTTCTCACATTTCTGTCTGAAACGCCAAAATAATGCTGGCTGAATTATTTAGATTTATCGCGTATTATAGCTAAACATACATACTATGACAGAATATTCATATCCACAGCATGAGTTATCGAAATTCAAAATTTAAAGTGCAAGAAATATGTTAAAATGTCTATTTCCTCCAAACTTCAAGCAAATTTGTCCTCTTTTCAGAAATTTTGAGAAATTTGTTCTAACCGCATTGATTCCAACATATATTTTTATTTTGAACACAACATAATCACAATGGCACTTTGTGACTAATGGGCCCAATTTCACTGACCTGTTGAGACCAGTCTAATTGCTTTAGACTAGTCCCAATTCAGAAAAACCATTTCACCAACAGGTCACATATATATATTCATGTAAAATTATCCAATTTCCACCAGCAAAAATTTATCCCCGCTTGAGACATACTTGCTGCATTAAATATTTATAATTTTTTTTATAAAGTTTTTTTGGTGATGTTTGATTGAAAAAAATTAACTTTTTATTTCGATAAATTTGCAGAAAAAAAAATTTAATGTTGACCCATAAGCTATGGTTCTTCCTAAAGATGAGAGAAATATTAAATTTGATATCATTTTACAAAAACTGTGAAAAAAAGTTTTCAGACTTGTCTCTTCGAGGCTGATGGCAAGCTGTCTCTGTTCGGGACCGTCAAGTGGCAGCAGAATGCTGACAGTCCCTGGAAAATCAAATTGGGTCAACAATGATTTGATCCGTTTTGGACAGATCACAAGATCGGGGCGCACAACAGCTGTCCATATTACTACGCCAAACTACTTTCACAAAGCATGGTTGCTGCCAAAGATCCAGTCCACTGCTTTGAATGAAAATGTTTGGAAATAAAGAGACAAAAAGAAAGTTTCGAAACTTTAGCATAAACTTTGCCTGTGAAAGGGACGATTTTACTCATCAGAAGTTTGATGGTATTCAATCTACTTATGCCATTTAGTGCATGTTAAATTGTGGTCAGAAAAGTGTCCAAAAAGAATGCTCTCTCACTTATTCACGTGTCCATACAAAGCCAATGTTTTTGCTTTGTGACATCGAAAATGCTCATTTGTATTTATTCTGTTATTTATGGAGATTTATTAACCAGGGCAACAATATAATTTACAATTTCATAACAGCTGTGTAACACTCAAAAAAATGTCTTGACCATGCCACAAGTGGCCCCCTCTATACTGGCATTATATGTGAGCTACAATGTATACATCCTCCATGATAAAAAATAGCTCCAACTTATTTTGGTATTTACAAGCTGTCTGCTTAAAATTGAAGCCAACCAAAGTCAGATTAGACAGAGTTTTTGGAAATAAACTAGACCCTCACTAAATTATGGAACTGTCCTGGTTTCTTCCAGACAGTCCTGGCTTCTTCCAGAGATGAAATTCTGTTGACCGTTCACAGGAGCTCGCAAATTTTGCACCCTAGGTGGCAGCAAATCGCGGTCAACTTGTAGACAGGATGGCAAGTCAGATCTTTTGATGGCATTTCAAGCCATTTCATCAACAAATTATAGACAAGTCCCTATTTCTTTGGATTGGACTGCTCCTAAGCTGTTGTTTGGCATTCCTACCAAACTGTCTGATGAGAATGTTTGTTAATCCTACACTATTGATTCAAGGTGACCCAGCAAGATTCAAATCCTGGACCCAGCGATTGGCAACCTGGCATACTACCACCAGACTAACCCTCCAGTCACCCACTGTAGCTTGCAAATTAAGCTGATAGCTGATGAAGTATCACCTTCTCTACACTGAACATTGGAAACATAGATTTTGTTTGTTTGTGTTTTACGCCTTTGCAACACCTTAGTAGGCTATATCGAGGCAGGCGATCGCCGTATGATGATGAGATGAGAAGACTGAGTCTGGTACATACCCTATTAATTCAGGGATGCCCAGGGTCTTTCAGTTGCCCCAGCATAGAACACTGGATACAACCCGCCTCCCATGGGCTTGGACTAAATTGAGTTTCGGGGGTGGGATTCGAACCCACGCCCTCACAGCCAGTGGTTGTGCAAACAAGCACTCTTAACCATTAGGCCACGGAGGAACTCTCTTGGAAACATAGAGGCTGTTTGATCAGTTATGATCAAGAGAAGGCCATTAAATTTTGATTAGTCATAAACTGATGTTAGAGTAAAAATCAGATGCGTAATCCTTTTGTTTGCTGTCACCAACTCTTGATGGGTCACCTTGGCCTATGTTGGATAGCTGGTTCAATCATCCTTTGCCTCATTGCTGGTCCTCCTCCTGTCTTAATTAGCCAACCAAGTGCGTAAATACAGGACATGAAGCCCCAATCATCCATCCATCCTTTGCAAACTGCAACAGGCAAGCTTGTCAGGCAGACCCTTTTTTTAATCTCTGTTCTCCACAGTTTAGAGTTCGAACAAACATTTGGCTACTTTTGAAATTAAGAAGAATCAAAGGTGTAGGATTAACAAACATTCTCATTGGACAGTTTGGTAAGAATGCCAAACAACAGCTTAGGAGCAGTCTAATACAAAGAAATTGGGACTTGTCTATAACTTGTTGATGAAATGGCTTGAAATGCCAATAAAACATTTGACTTGCCATCTGTCTCAAAGAGACAAGTCTGAAAACTTTTTTTCACAGTTTTTGTAAAATGTTATCAAATTGAATATTTTTCTCATCTTTAGGAAGAACCATAGCTTATGGGGCAACATTAAATTTTTTTTTCTGCAAATTTATCAAAATAAAAAGTTAATTTTTTCAATCAAACATCACCAAAAAAACTTTATAAACAAAATTATAAATATTTTAATGCAGCAAGTATGTCTCAATCGGGGATAAATTTTTGCTGGTGGAAATTGGATAATCTTACATGAATATGTGACCTGTTGGTGAAATGGTTTTTCTGAATTGGGACTAGTCTAAAGCAATTAGACTGGTCTCAACAGGTCAGTGAAATTGGGCCCATTAGTCACAAAGTGCCATTGTCACAATGCAGCAGTCCACTACTTTTTTTGTCAAAATTCTAGGCTGTAACCTACAGTCATGCATGGTTGCACATATTACATAAACAATAAGCCTGCACGGGTTAATAAAAGTCATGTCTCAGCTTCTATCGGGTCCAGGTTTGCAATTGAATTGGAAGTTTAATGTTGTGTTCAAAATAAAAATCTATGTTGGAATCAATGCAGTTAGAACAAATTTCTAAAAAGAGGAAAATTTGCTAGAATTTTGGAGGAAATAGACATTTTAACATATTTCTTGCACTTTAAATCTTAAATTTCCATAACTCATGCTGTGGATATGAATATTCTGTCATAGTATGTATGTTTAGCTATAATACGCCATAAATCTAAATAATTCAGCCAGCATTATTTTGGTGTTTCAGACAGAAATGTTAGAAAATTAGCAAAGATTATTTTTTCTATTTTTTTTTTCCTTTTGGTTTTCAAAAAAAAAATTATTGGGTTAAAATTCCAAATGAGTTAAGATGTTTCAAGAGTTATAATGTAGAAGCGTAAACAGAAATCATAGATGTTGTTGCAAAATTGACTGAATAACGCAGTTTTGAAAAAAATGTAATATTTC
The DNA here is from genome assembly GCA_026936325.1 of Platynereis dumerilii. Taxonomy (NCBI): domain Eukaryota; kingdom Metazoa; phylum Annelida; class Polychaeta; order Phyllodocida; family Nereididae; genus Platynereis; species Platynereis dumerilii. The sequence goes on along the minus strand of JAPTHN010000038.1, from coordinate 1,993,824 downwards.
ACATTAATTTTGGATTTTAGTAAGTCCATTTTTCTTAAAGCATTTAATGGCCCAAAAGGCATATCTTTGGTATTTGACTTCTTTTTTAATTTTTCAATAATTGTGAGAAACGTATTAATAATATGGGGATATTATTAATGTTATATGGATGACACTCCTAAAAAATCACAACTATGATGATAGATACAATAACGTTCCAAAACAAAAAAATATACATGCTATAGTTTTAACATTACTGCCCAATACACAAAAAAATACTTTTTTCATAATTTTCAATAATTGTGAGAAAAGTATTAATGCCATGTGGATTAGACTCCTAAAAGGCACAACTAGGATGATAGCAAAAAAAATGGATATAAAACACTGACCATCCCTCTACGAACTGCAAAAATATTTCTTATGTTTTTCTTATATAAAATCATAAATTCAAAAGGACAGTAAGAATCCACTTAATTTGTGAGCCATATTATTATTAGGCTTCATCATAATCTGTTGATTGTTCTGATTTCGCCTAATCTTACATCCTATAAATGACAGAATTGATATGAAATTTGTCTTTTTCTATGTCAAAAATATTCTATGAATTAATAAAAAAATGTATTTACCTTATAATTTATGAATAATTCCAATAAGCTAGCCTTCAGTTTCAACACTTGAAACTGTGTCTTGTAATTTTGATACTATACTGCAAAGTTTGATTTAAGATTAAAGGACACACCTGCTCAATTGTTAGATTGAAAACTGTTAAAAAAACAAACTATAATTATAAGTATTGTTCTTTAATCCTAGCATAAACTGTTGTCATCAAGAATAGATATAGGTGTTATGTCAATTAGAAGTAACAGAGCAAAACAGTGTTTCTCAGTTTATCACTTTAGTGGTATTATAGAACCATGGAGCAAAATCTTGATATTTTCTATATATTAATCTTCACCAAGTGGTTCATCATTAAGTCTTCATTGACCATAATTTAGAACAGTAATGTTGTCCAGAATTATATCAACCTCTATTTCATACAAAACAAACTCCAGTATTCTGAAATACTGGTATGATGATGGATGAATCTGACACTTTCTTTTTGGGCAACTACACACTTGGTCATGCAGGGCGCTCAGAGTAGGACGTTTTTATTAGCTCTTCACTATGCTTTTCATTGTGTTTTCATCACAACAGCAGCTGGGTGGCCAAGTGGTTAAGGTTCCCAAATGCTCAGCTGAAGGTCTTTACCTGCATGGGTTCGAACCCCGGGTGGGGAACTCAAAATTTTCAGTGAACCTTCATGAGCAAAATCCCAGCTGGACGTCGTTCGGATGAGACGTTAAATTGGCGGCCCCTTGTATCAGTTTCTATTAGTGTTGGGCGGTTGTGATATTTTTCGTTCGGTTCGGTTTTCGGTTTTTTCCGACCCAAAACCGCGGTTTCGGTTCGAGTTTCGGTTGCAGGCCAATTCACATGGTCCGCAATGTGCACGACACGATTTTGCGATCCGAGGTTCAGCTCCCGGTCCGCAAAATCGTTTTTCGGTCCAGAAATTCAATATATCAACATGGCACTCTGTCTGGGAGAGTGAACAGATCGACATTTTGCTAATTATTTCGTCGTTTTCTCAATAAAATTAGATATTTTACGATAACCGAAACACTCGGTTATTAGATTGAACTTCGGTTTCGAGTTTCGGTTGTAGTGGTGAAACCGAAACCGAACCAAATTTTCGGGAACCGGCACAACACTAGTTTCTATGCTTGGTAAGTAAAAGATCCCTCACATGGGATAAATGTGTAACATGTTGAGGACTCCCGCTCTCTCTCCCATGTCATCAATCAACCCTCGTGAGCGCCCAGAACTGGGCTTAGAGGGCTGCACTTACCATATCTATCTATCTATCTATCTATCTATCTATCTATCTATCTATCTATCTATCTATCTATCTATCTATCTATCACTTCATTATGGGGAAGGGTTGGTCTATTGGTAGCATGCTGGGCTGCCAATTGCTGGGTCTAGGGTTTTAATCCAGCTCTTGCCGGGTCACCTGGGCCTATGTTGGATGGCTGTTGCAATCATCCTTCACCTCATTGACATGCCCTCCTCCTGTCCTAATTAGCCTACCAAGTGCAAAAATACAGGACGTTAAGCCCCAATCATCCATCCATCCATCGATCATCATTTCATTTTTTCCAGTTTGCTAAGAACATTGCCGAAAACTTTGTGCTTTGCAATGCAGCAATTTGAACAAATATCCACACTTATGTAGAAGATACTAGAAATTCAGTGATTTGGGCAAATCACTGCTATACCAAATGATATTGTTGTTTTTTCACATTCTTTGCAAGATACTGGAATAATGTGATTTCGGTAAATCAGTGCCATACCAACTTGAAATTTCTTCAGATATTGCATCATGCAATGTTTCGGAAATCTCATGATTTCAAAATATCATTTGAGTATCATTTGGTATTACCCTGCGTAATACCGAGTAAAACAAATTGTCCAAATCGCAGGAAAATTGACGCAATTGCTAAGTCAGACTTACGCGACCTTTCAGGAAAAGGGTCATATCCCACAGGACTGTGTTATTTATGAAATGGCCTTATTGTGTGCTTGGATGAAACAAATGAGTTGCTCTGTAGAAATCATATTATCTCTGTCATTTAGCAAGCTCAGGCTCATCCATATAGTCTGCCAAGTAATTCATACTCTTTTGGCACCACATAAAACATTTTCTATTATGTTAAAGTGAATTCGTAGTGGCTCGAATGGCAATCCCGTTGATATATAACGAGGCATTAGCATTCTATATACACATAACAGTGGTGTTATAAGATTAACCCTTCGACAGATTCAGTGGATTATACATGTTGGCTCTGACATGAGAGTGCTTGAAAAGGACCTGCTCGCGAAGAACAGTAATCAAAAGAGACTCAAATCAAGGTTGTGCAACTGTAGTAATGCCAATCACATTTAAATCAGTGGCACCTCATGATCTGTTATACCAATTATCTGTTATGCAGCAGGTGCCCGGCTGGCTGGCAGAGTGTCAGCTAGGATGATCCCAGCTGGCAAAGTTGTCGGCTGGGATCCAATTTTTGGCGTCCAACCGATGAAATTTGCAGTCAGGTAATGAGAAAGCAGTTGAGGTGGCTGGCTGGGAAAAAAATTATTTATGTCAGCTGGCTGGGAGGTGCTGAATTACGCTTTGGCTGGCTGGCAACCCAGCTGGCAGCATAACAGATATTTTCTCCCAGTTGCATAAAAAAAAGAATCTAAGTGTCACAAAAGATGTGCAACCTGGAGCTTACACTGATATGGGCATTATAATAACACACTGTTGTGAGGTGCCCCTGTTAAATGCTTTTATACATCACAAAGATACTTATACCGTTGGAAGAGCCGGAATCTAAGTGACAATTTTGCATGTTATTGTTAGCGCCCTCCTAAGGATTAACACTGTTAACAACAGTAAACAAATAATCAGATTACTGTTCATTTATCAAAAATTATAAGTTAAAGATATAATGGACAAAGCGTATGATGTTTAAGTCAGTCAGACACCTCATTTTTGGGTACTAACATGCTTTTTTGTCAGTTAGATCCCTCCCTCCTGTCGGGATCTAAATAACAAAAATGTACCCTGAAAATACGTCATGTCTAAATCAGGCAGCACACGATTGTTATTGCTGAGTTAGCCGCTGTGCGCCATATGTCTTGTTTCAGCTGCGTTTTCGTAAAGGTGATTCAAGAAGAAAGTGAAAAATTGTGTCCTGGGCCTCTTTCATATATATATATGGACATAATTTACCAATTTTTTTCAACAGAACTCTGAGGATTATGCATTAGAGGCTTTTTTTCTACAAACTAGGATAGAACAATCAAATATTTATCAATTAGAGACATAACATATTATTGCATAATAAGGCCATGGTCCTGGAGTGTATGCAAACTTTTGACCCATCAACTTTGGATGACTCACAGATTAATGCTGCATATTTTTAAGGGGATTTGGTTAAACGTACCAATTATAGTCAAATTCATAAGTTCAATATATAAGAAACAAGAAACCAAAGCGCCAAATATGTAGACCCATTTGAACTTACATAATACAGCTTTAACTATTTCCTGTCCGCCTGTATGCAAATATTTGACCTCAACTGTAGATCAAACGACAAAAGTGGTATAACTACAAGAACTGCATTGTAGCTTCAGTGTCAAATGTGAATGGCCAGAATCGAGCGCTAATTAAAACGGCTTTTATTGACTTGTCGTAGTCTTTTCTCCCTAGCACCTCATCAATCAATCCTCTGTAAGTACTTCGTATTTTTAAGTAGCGTGACTGGCACATATATATAACACAATACACACTTTTTTTCAGACCTGAGTGACAAATCCTTCATCTTTTTTCATACTGTCAAGTTTTAAGAAGTTTTTACCGGCTTACAAATTGTGTTGGGTGGTCCTTTGACAGAACATCAGACTTATGACAAGTTGAAAGATCTTTGCAGTCTGTCAAATTGCAGAGGAATCCTATAAATGTCTGCCAGCAAGAACTCTATGATCTGTTCAATCTCAGCAAGTTGGAGCATTGTCCTTTATGTTCTGGGGCAACTCTGCGTGGGATAATTTGAAATTTTGTCTGTGGTAAACTGCAAGTCATGGGGCTCCACTATAGTTCGAGAGATGAAACAATGGCACATGTCTGAATGTGTCATTTATTGTCTTCTGAATGTGCTGAACCTTTTAGGAGTTGAACTGATCATATTGTTATCTTTATAGTAGCTTATAGTGTTCTCATGTTGTGGACATAACTCTGGATTACCCTCTCTCCATGGTCTAAGTGCCACTTATTGCTCATTGAGGCACCTACCTGAATGCACTCAGCTGCAGTAATTGGGTTATCAGTGTCATTCCACCATATTCTCAGAAACTCAATTACAAATGACAGACATGAGAATGACAGAGAGTTTTACATTTGATGGTCAAGGTGTTGAGATGTTGGCAAGACTCAGGACTGGTGTCTATGTTGAGGCAAAGGTCATCGCAGACACTAAAGTGCACAAATCATCCTAACTCGTTGTCCTTGGTGACTGGACAAATCTTATGAGGAACTATTACATTTAAATAACAATTCAGTCAAATATCTTACATGTATACCTTCTTTTGTTAATATATCTTTATGAAGCCTCTTTACAAGTTGCTGTTGGCCCTCAGACAATATTTGTCAAAGTTGTGACAGGTTGAATGGGCCTTATCACTGTTGTCCTGCCCTGTCCTTTGTCCATCAATAAGAAATCTGAGAGCTCAAGCTCAGAGCTGAATTAATAAGTCTCTTGCTTTGGCATTATAGGAGGGTGGCTGAAATATGAAAAGAGGCCTTAAAAATTCTCAAACCTTCAAATTTATGTAAGCTACAAAGAATCTTTCTCTGTAAAGGCCCTGAGAGCACTGCCTTAATATTCTGCCAGCCACACCTGCCCCACTGTATGGCCTAATGGACAGCAAGCCAAGGTTCAGTCCTACGCTCGGGCAGACAAAAAATATAACAGTGTTGGTACCAAATTTTATATATTTAGTTGTGTACTCTAGCATACGCATAAGCCCATTGAGTTGTTGATTTTTCCCCAAAGTACATTAAATTTCATAGACCTATTACATCATTTACATGTAAATATTTTGGTACGTACAGTATAAGAGTGCACACTCGGATAATTATATCTATCTATCTATCTATCTATCTGGGCATATATATCTATCTTTCTATAGGTCTATCTATATTCCTTACTTCCTTACTTCCTTACTTCCTTCCCATATTAGCATGTAGAATTATCGCAAATCACCTGATTTTCCTTTACTTCTCTCAACTGCGCAGGAATTATCTTACATTTCGGATCAATTAGCTGTGTCGATTTGAGGAAATTGAAATATATGAGGTTCATGGGACCAATCTCGGTGACGGATGACAATGCCATCAGAAAGTGATAGGTCTTATTATCAACAATTCTATTTGCAGTGAAATTAATGGAGGATATGAAGATTTCAGAAGTAAGCCAATTAAGGGATTAGTTACAAAGCCCCCACCCGCCCAACGTGTGCTAATGATTTCACATTCGAAATTTCATTAATTCACCTCTCACATGTGACAAACATGCACGTGTCTCTAGTGGAGAATTTCATAACATGTTTACTTACTTAGTTCTGTTTGCAATAGGTACCATACATGTGTTTTCATACTGATAGATACAGCCAATAAATAATATGTAAATGGCACAGCCATGAAATTCGCGCAGCACTTAAAAAGTTTTTTTAGGACTTATGGTTTTACCATAACTTTCATTAAATAAATTTATTTAATATTCAATGTATGAAAGGCAGTTATGTTACTGTTTCAAAGAAATTGAAAGATGGATATATTAAAAAAGAGACAAAAATTTACCTATACTAGAAACTATTAGAAAGATAAAATAGATCAAAAAAAGAATAGATACATACATACATACATACATACATACATACAACACTGAAAGCTGCCAAATTTAAGTCTATTCTAGATTGTTGATATTACATAATAGTGATAACAAAAACAATAACATGATCAGCATGTAGATTAATTTCTCACTGTTACATAATCATCAGTTGACAAAAATTATGTAACTTTAATTTTGTTATGTTTTCTTGTTGTCTGTTTTGAAATGAAACTAGTCGACGTAACCACCAGCGGTAACAAAACTTCACCTATCGGTACCAGAAACTCAAAATAGACAAGTAGATGAGCAAGTAAAATGTTCATGGAAAGGTACACAGGGATCCTACATAATCATGTAACATGCATACACAAGAATACAAGAATGTTTCCTGTACATTGAGTATATGCAAGTATGCACAGAAAAACGAGTTGATAAACCAGTACATGAACCAGTGCATGAACCATATATGAACCAATACATGAACCAGTACATGAACCAGTACATGAACCAATGCATGAACCAATGCATGAACCAATACATCCTCCAGTACATCTTCTGCGATTTCTGAGAACATCGATTTTTCAGGGTCATGTGATCTCTTTGACCATCAGAAATACATGAAATTTTCAGGCCCAAATTTTCATCTCTAGTTTAAACTTGGTTTGTGGATAAACTAGGTTTAAACCAAGTTTAAGATATTAAAACTTAAGTTTTTCTTTTCTCAAAATTTTCATGTCTGGTTTTAAAAATCGACTAGGTTTTTCTGTGGTTTTAGCAGAAACCTGCTCAGGGGTGGTTTAACTCCCGGTTTTAGAAGCCTTCAGTGTGGATTTTGCGTCTGCAAAGTCAGATTTCCAATTCACTGATCTAGTTAAGGGCATCAGTTGTGCTCTGATTTTTTTTTGTTTTTGAAAAATATTTTTTATCCCAATTTTTTTTTTCCAAGTTCACCCCAACTTTTTTTTTTTCGAAAAATTTTTCCCCCCAAAAAGTTTCATTTTCCAAATTTTGCTTCAACATTTCTTTTTTCCATAACTCCCCATGTGGACATTTTTGTCTAATTCGTCTTTTATTTCCCAAAATTTTTCCAAAAACACTTTTTATAAATTTTTTTCTTTTCATGTTTCTGTCGCAACTTTTTATTAGGAGAATAGTAATACAGGTATTTATTTATAGCTCATTACAATTTATTGTCTTTAAAATGGATCTTTTGGGTCCAGGTGTTGCCGTCCTCATGCTTTGGCATTTACATAATAATTCATTCTATTACTAATTATCTATTCTACCTGTTGTATCTCCCTTCTTTGATTTTTTACATTTTTTTCGTCCCTCTCTATTCATATTCCCCTTTTGTCTTCTCTTTCTTTCTTCATTTCTTTTTAGTCTGGTTTCCTTTGTTATTTCATTTTGCCTTCTTTCTTTTGGTTCCTGCATCTTTTTGCTTCTTCATTTGCACTCGTCCTCATTTTCTACTTCTTCTCTTTTCTTCACTTTAGGTTATTTCTTTCATGGCCTATTTCATTCATTTCCTCCTTCTTTTCTTTCTTTTATTCTCTTGATTCCTTTTTTTTCTCATAATTCTTATATTTCTTCTCCTTGCGGCTTTTTTCCTTAATTATGGCTGTATTATAATAAGACTAAATGGGTATGGTGGTATTTTTAGATGTACTCCACGATTTGAAGATATCCTGAGGCCTCTGTACCCACGAGTGCGTCAGCACAAGCGGGTACAGAGGACTCAGGATATATCTTCACGAGTGGAAGTACATCTCAAAATACCACCATACAACCATTTGGTCTTATTTATACCCCATATTGTAATTCAAAAGAGAACTGAACTTCACTGAGATGATCAATACTCAACAGTGGCCTCAGCCAATCAGAGCTCAGATAGCAGCTGAACTGATGATGTCACAATGTTGTGACGTCACCATGGACATGACGTCACAATGGCAAACAATGCAATGACATCATCAACAATGATCAAACCATGTGGTATACAAAAAGCCATTGAGTATACAACGCAATACCACATGGGATATATCCACTGCTTTTTCATGTAGTATTGTAAACATTATGGGGTATTATGTTATCCTTCTTTTTTTTCTTTTTCTCCTTTCTTGTTGTTTGCTGTTCTTCTAGATCTTTCTTCTTCTTCCTCTTCTTTTTAATTATGCTCTTACTTTCTTCTTAATTTCCGAATGCTTTTCCTTCTTCTTTCTTCTTAGTTTCTCGTCTCATCTTTCTACTTTGAAATTAGTCTAAATTAACTTCATGTGCATTTCTTCTGACCATTCTTCCTGATTTTGCTTTAATTTCCTTCCAATTTTTTCTTTGTCTCCTTCTGGAATTCTTCTTTTTATTGCTTATTGTTTCTTCATCTTTGTTTACTACCTTTCTTTTGTCCCTTACTTATCTTTTTAAATTTTGCTTCTTCTTGTTTCAAAGATCTGTGTGCAAACTCAGTTTAAACTCAGTCTCCATAAACCTGGTCTAGCCAAGGTTTGTCAGACATGAAAATTTGGTTTTTAAACTGGGTCTAAACTCGAGTTAAACTTGGTTTATCGAAACTGAGTTTAACTGGGTAAAACCCTGGGTTAAACCAAGTTTAAACCTAACATGAAAATTTGGGCCTCAGGGTCTGGCGATCTTTTAAACCGTCGTAGCTACGACAAAATGTTCACAAAAAATGAAAACTAGAGGAGAATTTGGCCTTTTCAAATCTGTTGACAGATTCTCTGTATCTTAATTAGAACCGGAGTTATCGCAGATTGAAATTATGGTACAATTCAGGAATATGAACTTTAGAAATACCTGAAAAAATGTAGTTTTTAACTTAAAATCACTGTATAACCAAAATGGTTCAATGAAAACATACATAATTTGCCAGGATTATGTAAACAGATGTTACAAACACGGACTATGAACTCACCCAGGTTGCCCATAAATCTAATCTTCGGAGAAGAAAAACAAGGCCACCTAGGTAAAACATTAATTACAATTCAAGGCCAAAGGGGCCACGTGCCCATATTGGCCTTGGGCCTTGGGCCCAAAATGACGATCTCTCTCTCTCGCTGCCAGACAACATAAAGAATAATGATAAACATCAATCTTTCTAAAACAAGTGTAAACGACATTTAATTAGTCTTTGTACATAGTGTAAATGCCAATTTATTTATCGTTGTATATAACATGTATTGTAAATACCTAATCATTCTAGTCATCTAACTCTCCATGTCGCTGTATCATTTTGTATTGTCATTAACCGGACCCCGATGGAAGTAAGTTTCAGAACTTTCGTGGGCTATCCAAACATCATTATCATTGTACTATTTCATCTCATTTATATCTATTGTTGTAGCATCTCATTATTTATTACCTCATTATTTATTTATTTATTATTGTTATGCCTCATTGTTTACAAGTGTACTTTGTTAATGCTGTTCAATAAAATAAAATAAAATCAAATAGGCTGCTTAGCAGCCTATTGAGTAATTTGAGAAATGACTCAACGATTGAAGTTTGAAAAGTCGAATCGAAAATTGAAAATTGTCCCTTCCAGAAATTGATGTCATTTATTGACTGCTCAAGATATTGCCCAAAACCAATTTTAAATGAATGCTTCATATCTCAATAAACAAAATGGCTGAAAGCGAGTTGCTGAAAAAAAGTTTGATGACCTTCCACAAATTTTCAGGTTTTTCACACTAAAACTCAAATTTCAATAATTTCCGATTTGTTCAAAAAAATTCCAAAATGAAAAATATTTTACAAATTTGTTCTTTGGGGTAAGAAGACAGGGTAGTGTTAATTTTATATCCCAGGCTGATGCTTGCTGTGATACAGACTAAGCTGAAATTTACCAATGTTCGAAGTAAAAAATCACGATGTGGGATAGGTCATAGCAACAGCACATGCATTTCGCATGAAAATATATGCAAAGGGCTTTTGATTCATATTCAATATGCCTTGTGTAGATGATTTTTTCTTGGTCATATTCAAGCTTTAAATATATTTATTTAGACTCTAATTATGCAGATATAAAAGGATCAAAAGATCATGTAGGACCATTTATAAGATGAAAAATATTTTACAAATTTGTTCTTTGGGGTAAGAAGAAAGGGTAATGTTAATTTTATATCCCTGACCTAATTAATTATTTATTGTACCTGTATTCTCAACACACCTGGACAACGTTTTGCCATTACACTTTATTATAACTACACGAATTGTTTACCTTTAACCTCACAAATTGTTTACCTTTCACATAATTTGACTTAATTGTTTCAGCTTAACAGCAACATAAATTGCTCTGCAGCAAACCCTCAGCAGCTGAGACACTTCACATTTCACTTTGGCCTGAGAAATCCTTCATTTATATTGACTTGATCTTGCCTCTCACAGACCTGAGAGACCATTTTCGCCTCTTGATTCAGACAGACCTCAGAGCCTCACTTTTCTCATCTCTTGCCTCTCACAGACCTGAGAGACTCACTACTTTTGCCTCTAAACTCTGACAGACCTCAGAGCCTCACTCCTCTCACCTCTAGCCTCTCACAGACAGACAGACAGACAGACAGACAGGTTTATTCAGCCTCTTAAATTACATATATACATACGTAGAGATGTTATCAAAGTGGAGTTGGCTTTGGTGGTGCTTGTGATATCCTGGTCGGATGCTCTTCCAAGCACCACCTAGTAGCTTTTTCGAGGTACATGTCTTGTATCCGGTCATGGGCTGCCATGAAAAAAAAAAATTTTTATAGATAGGTTTTAGAGCATATAATGGAAATGGAAAGGGGTGAGGGAAGGAGGGGGTCTTAATCATTGATCTGTGAGATACGATACTAATTGTTACAAATATAACAGTCTGCTGTACTGCATTCAGATGTATATTTTTAAATAAGTTTGAATTTTGCATAAGAGGCAAAGCCGTTTTCACTATGTGTATGGACTTTTTCAATAATGTTGTTGGGACTGGCATTCAGAAGACTTGGCAGCTGAGGACGTATGCATCCCTCTGCAAACACGTGGGTTATCCTAGGTTTTATGTATGTTGCACCTCTCGTTTGATAGTGATGAGTAGACTGTTGCAATGTTAATATGTTAGAATTTATGAAGTATTTAGGAAGAGATTCACACTCAAGTTTGAAATAAAATTTATATAATTTAAATAAATACATATCATGGATTTTAAGAATTTTTAGCTTTTTAAATAATGGTTCTGTGTGTGCATTATATTTGCTCTTAGTAATAATGCGAATTTCCTTTTTCTGATGAGTTTGTAACTGGTTTGATTTATGACCCCAGCATAAAATGCCATAATCTAGGTGAGAGTTTACTAAAGAGAAATATAACACTTTTAAAGTTTCTTCAGGTATGAATTTTTTTAGTTTTGCTAGGACGCCAATTGCTTTTGAGATTTTTTTACCTATTTTATTGATATGTGCCTTCCATTTTAGCTGAGTGTCTGAAGTGATACCCAAGAAATCAAATTCAGTGACATGTTCTACTATTTGGGATTTAATTTCTATGATTGGAAGATTGATTTTTTTATTTTGTGGATGAAATACCATGAACTTCGTTTTTCCAACATTTAGAGATAATTTGTTTAGATCTAGCCATTCACTAACCTTTTTTAATTCATTATTTATCTGGGGATTATTTATTTGATTAGTATTATTATTTAAGGAGACAAACAGAGTAGTATCGTCAGCATAACTTATAGCTTTGAATAATTTTGTTGAGTTACTGAGATCATTTACATATATTATGAATAAGAGTGGACCTAGGATAGAACCCTGAGGCACCCCTGTTTTAATGGTTAGTTCAGTTGATTTACATCCATTTAGTTCGACATATTGTTTTCTATTATTCAGGTAACTTTCTAGTAAATTGTAGGCATTATCTCGGAAGCCATAGTGAAATAATTTAAATAGTAGAATGTCATGATCTATGGTGTCGAAGGCTTTGGATAAGTCAATGAAAATATTTAGAGGAGTTGTGCCATTGTCCATATCTACAATTATGCGATCAATCAGTTCTAGGGCTGCTAGTTGGGTTGAATGTTGTTCACGGAAACCATATTGGCTTACATAGTAGAGATTTTTGGTTTTAAAGTGGTTATGAATTTGTCTAAATATTATTTTTTCAAATACTTTGGAAATAGAGTTCAAAAGTGATATAGGACGATAGTTACTAATCAGGGTTGCATCATCTTTTTTGTAGATAGGTGTTATTTTTGCAATTTTTAGAAGATCTGGGAAAATTCCTGTTGTTATTGTCTGGTTGATAATTATTGTTAGGGGGCCACATAGTTCATCTTTTAATAGTTTTAAGCAGATTGTTGATATATTGTCTTGTCCATGACTGGTTTTGGATTTTAGCTGATTAATTAATTCTCAACACATCATTTTTGGATATAATCTGGAATTTAAATGGGCTATTAACTGGATCAGTGAGGTACTGTTTATATGACCTATTGGGAGGAGCAGTAATTTGGGAGGCAAGTGAGGGACCTATATCTACAAAGTATTTGTTAAATTCATTGACTATGTCTGAGGGATTGGTGACTTGACTACCATTTATATTAACTGAGGTTGGACCATTTTTCTTACTTTCCGATTTATTTACTACTTGTTTTATTGTTATCCATGTGTTTTTTATATCATGACGAAATTTTCTGAACTGGTTGTGGTAGTGTTCGATTTTTGTAGTACGGATTAGTTTCTTCAGAATTCTGTTGTAGCATTTTAAGTTTACCTGTAGTGTATTATATAATGGTATATTTGGGTTAGTTCTTTTTAATCTAAGGTACATTTTATCTCGAAAGCGAATGGATCTAATAATGCCGAACGTTATCCAAGGACTGTTTTTATGTTTATGTTTCCTGTATTTGACATATTTGGTGGGCATGTGTTTATTTACTAACGTTTTAAGAGTTGCATTTAGTAACTCATAATTTTCATTTGGATTTGCATTCAGATCTGTATTAAGCGTTGTAAGAATGTTTTGGTTGTTTAAGTCCTTTCTCATATTTTCCATTTTTTTTGGACTCCTATTAACTACTTTGACATATTTCTGATGTGATTTAGTGGTTTTCAAATAATCAAGGCAGATGAAGTATGGCTGATGATCTGATAGCTGGTATGTTATTATTCCACTTGTAGTGTCAGAGAAATTATTTGATATTCTACATAAAAAGTTATCAATAAGTGAACCATTAGTTCTAGTGAAACGAGTGGGTAAAGTTATTTTTGGTACTAGACTGTTGCTAAGAATAGATTCGAGATATTCATTGATTATAGGCTTTTCTTTGAATTTAAGCAAGTCTATATTAAAATCCCCTGCAACAAGTAATTCACCCCTGAGGCTTTGGACTGTCATATTGAATTCCTGGATAAAATTGTTATAGTTCTCAATGATGTCACGTGGGGGACGATAAATGTTTCCTAATATAATTTTCTTATTAGTAGATAAATTTATTTGTATGAATTGCTTTTCCCATGTTTGTGTCTGACTAGGATCAGTTATGATCACATTGTAGTCTAATTCATCACTTAAATATATGGCTAGTCCACTGTGAGAGGTCAACTGACAAGGACTATTAATAAAAGTATAGCCCTCAATTTGCAGATGAGAGTCGCAGACACCATCAGCAAGCCAAGTCTCCTGAATGCAAATGGCATCAAATTTACAATTTGAACGTTTTAGTTGTTCACAATAAATACGTAATTGATCAATTTTATAATTTAGACTTTGTATATTCATGCTGATACATTTAAAAACATTACTTTTTTCTTTGATGATTTGTAATAATAGGTCATTGTCTACATAAGGAGAATGCTTTAGTAAAATAGGTTCTTCATCTGTATTTTCATCAGGTTCTGGTTCAATCAATTGATTTAGAGAATTAGCAGCTAAGCCTCCCATGCAATCTAACATAACATGATCAAGAGTAGACATTAAACAGCAGAGGGCAGCACTTCATGACCAGACACAAGACAGGACCCCAATCCTTAAAGTTACAATAGCAGACAAAATTAAGCAATTTAGAGTATAGGTAGAATGCAATAAACATAAATTTACGATTAAAGAAGACAAACATGGTTAAAAGTAATCATGAAAAAAACAACAACGGAGAGCCATGTGAAGTCAGTCAAAATTAAATAGTTAAGTATCAGAAAACAACAATTTAGAAAGCAAACACAATCGCATCAATCTCAATCTAATGTTATTTCTTAGCACTAGAGATTAACAAATTATGGTTACATCTGTATCAGAAAACAAGCAAATGAAACAGCATAATGTTAGAAAGTTAGCGAACCTGAATTACGGAGCAAAACACAATTAACTTAAGTAGCATAACAAAATGGGACTTAAAATCATAATCATCACATTACTTACTATGTTATTCAACAAACTTAACTAAATCCATCGCAACTATCAACATTATTTATCACTTGGATGATTTGTTTGGAGGGGGGGGGGAATAAAAAGAGAGGGAAAGAGATGGAATGAGAAAGGGGAAATTAATTAAAAAGATAATTAAATAAATAAATTTTTACGGACAATATTTCATTGATAAAATTGGGTATGGCTAGTTTAGCAATGCAGAGTGACATATCAAGGGAAAAGGGAAATGAATTGTTGGTAAGATAAGATATAGAATTCAATGGCTTTAGTACATCATATATGATTTGAAAGATACACATTGTTGCGTTGAATTATGTATTTCACATTGTGTGTTGCCATGTATATAAACAATACGACAAATTTCATAGAGTATAAGTGACCAGAGCTTTATGACAAAGATATAGCAGTTCAACATGTAATTATAAGGCTGGTATAATAGGGTGTGTCAATTTTTAATTTTTATGCAAATTCAAAAAGCACTAGTGCCTAAAAGGTGCCTTTTGACCTGGAGAATCCAAATCTGTTTTCGAAATGGTGATACGATAATTCTTACCTACTTCAATTTTGGTTAAAAATTTCAATGTTTTTTTCGTTTTCGACCATATTCGCCAATCCGCGGTTCTCTATAACTTTATCAGTATTTGTTATACAGCATTAAAATTGCCATGGTTGGAAGGCTCTCAAAAAGACCTACATTTTGCATACCAACATTAATGGTCTAGGACGATTTCTAAACTCCCATTGCTCTTAGGCCTGCATTTTTTTAGAAACGAAAATGTTGCTGACTGTCTAATCCTGTTAAAAAAAGGTTTTTAAATTTTTTTTACTGATAATTGCAGTGATTCACATTTTCCAAGTTCAAGAAAGAGCAAATAAAATATTTTTTTAATTTTTGGTTATGGAAAATCCTGCTTTATGAGCTTGGAAGTTTTAATGCTAAATTTTGTCTGAAGTATTGCAACAAATCAGGGAGGGGCTGTTATATTTCGTATTTTAACTTCATAAGAATTTATTATAGGACAACATCACTGGTACCATGAGAATGCTAAGAATATTTTCTATCATGTGGTACCACTCATGTTGCCCTGCAATAAATTCTTATGAAGATATGATATGAAATGCAACAGACCCCATCTCACATTTTACGAGTTTTCAACTGACATTAACATTAAAACTTCATCACTCACAAGCCAGGCACTCCCACAGTATAAAATAAAAAGGTTTTTTATATTTTGTCATTTAGGGACGTACAGAATGCAAATCACTGTAACTAATCAGTGAAAAAAATTCAAAAGCCTTTTTTTAACAGGATTAGACAATCTGCAGCATTTTCATTATAAAAAGTGCAGACTGAAGAGCCAATGGGAGTCAAGAAATCGTCCTAGACCATTGAAGTTGGTATGCAAAATAAAGGTCTTTTTGAGAGCTTTCCAACCATGTCTATTAGAATGCTATATGACAAATACTGACAAAGTTATAGAGAACCGCGGATTGGCAAAAATGGTCGAAAACGAAAAAAACATTGAAACTTTGGACCAAAATTGAAGTAGGTAAGAATTGTCGTATCACCATTTCGAGAACAGATTTGGATTCTGCCGGTCAAAACGCACCTTTTAGGCTCTAGTGCTTTTTGAATTTGCATAAAAATTAAAAATTGACACACCCTACTGGTATAAGATATATTTTTCATTAATCACGGTTCAAAGAATTTAAAAATATAAACTTCTGGGATTTCTTTTTCTGCAAATGTCTTTATGATCCAAACAGTTCTTTGTCAGATTCGAAATGAGACATGATCACCAAATGAACATTAATAAACAATGTTTCCTTGCACGATTTGTAAAATATCAACAGAGAATACCAATATATGAATGCGATACTCAGTTAAACATAAATTTGAGTAAACATATTTATAATTTTTTTTTATTATTATTTTTTTATGCTCATACTTTAAGCAAAAATGCAATATGTATTTAAATTGCTAAGTCAAATATTTGATTAGCAGATGCATCGCAGTACTTCGAAAAAAGAAAATTATATGCAGAATATGTAAATATTTTCACCATTAATTTAAGTTATTAATATATATCAATTAAATGAGGAAATAAGGAACGAGTCCATGAAATTTAAATTAAATGAGAGCTTCTCTTACTGACTCTAGGATTTTTCCTAGACGATTTTCTCTCACAGACCTGAGAGACTCACTACTTTTGCCTCTAAACTCTGACAGACATCAGAGCCTCACTCCTATCAACTCTCGTCTCTCACAGACCTGAGAGACTAACTTTTACCTGATCCTTGATTCCAACTTGCTCTTTTAGTCAGTCACAAATTGATTGGTCATCGATTCTTACTTACTCCTGCCTAACAAACTAACTTGCTTGTTTTGCCCGTACGTAGCACTTGCGAACCAACCAAACCTTGCTTAACAAACTAACTTGCTTGTGTTGCCTGTACGTAGCACTTGCAAACCGGCCAAAACTTGCTTAACAAACTAACTTGCTTGTGTTGCCTGTACGTAGCACTTGCGAACTGAGCCAACTTACCTGACAAACTTGCCTAACTAACTTGCTTGTGTTGCCTGTACGTAGCACTTGCGAACTGAGCCAACTTGCCCGACAAACTTGCCTAACTACCTTGCTTGTGTTGCCTGTACGTAGCACTTGCGAACCAGCCAAAACTTGCTAAACAAACTAACTTGCTTGTGTTGCCTGTACGTAGCACTTGCCAACTTGCTTGACAAACTTGCCTATTATATTAACTTGCTTGTGCTGCCTGAACGTAGCACTTGTGGACCTAGCCAACTGTCCTGACAAGCTACTGCATCTTTGAATCTAATCAATTTGTCTAATAAACTAGGTTGCCTGTGTTGCCTATATGTAGTACTTGCACACAGTTGCCTGCGGATATTGAATACTGACGGCTTAAGTATGACTCAACCAGTCAAGCTATACTCTGATGTGGTGCGCACTGGTTTAAAAGATTTGGAAAATCGACATGGTTCAAGTCAAATGATAAAACAAAAAGTCAGAACATCTACTGATCATAAATATATAACAAACCAAAGAAATCGATTTAACAATTGTGCAGAAGCAGACACTCAACTTGGCTCGGAAAATCTGAGGGTGTCCCGCCCACTGAAAGCTTGCATATGGAATGCTCAAAGCATACGACAAAAAACACAAGTTGTGAAGGATTTCAGAGATGAATTTGATCTTGACGTTTTTCTTTTCACTGAGACCTGGCTAAAAGCAGATGACAGAGTTGAAATCTGTCAACTTGAAAGAAATGGTGAATGTTTTTACTTGGGCTCATCTCGCGAGGGTAGACCTGGAGGTGGAGTTGGATGCATTGTAAAAACAGGCATTAGAGCAATGAAAAAGGAAAGCATGAAAACAAAGACTTTTGAGCACATGGAAATTCAGTTGCAATTAAATGGAAAAATTGTCACAATTCTTGTGGTGTACAGGCCGGAACCCTCCAAAAAGAACAAATACAGTTTATCAGAATTCTTTAATGAATTCACAAACTTCTTATCCCACTATCAGACTTATCACAATGAAACTATAGTAGTCGGAGACTTCAATTTTCATGTGAATAAACCAGATGATGCCAGAGTTATCCAATTTAACAACATTCTTGAAATGTTTGACCTTGTTCAACATGTATCTTCACCAACACACAAAGATGGAAACACTCTTGATTTGGTAATAACCAATAAAACAACAACTCTCAGAGATTGTGCTGTCAGTGATCTGCTGTCAGACCATAACTGTATCCTCTTTAACAATGACATCAACAAGGGCAAGAATCCACAGAAAAAGATTGCCTTCCGGAAGACCCGCAGCATAAATATAGCCAAATTCAAGAAAGACATTGAACAGCATCTGTCACAAAAACTACAACACCATAATCGATCAGTATACTTGAACAGACTTGTGTCACTCTACAAATCAACTGAAAAATTTTTTGACAGACACGCCCCTGTTAAGACTAAACTTGTGACAGTTCGCAAACCTAACCCATTCACAAATCAAGAAATAAAGCCTCTTAAAAAGGAAAAGAGAAAGGCAGAAAAATTATGGAGAAGAACTGGTTTAGAAAAAGACTGGAATAGCTTCAAAGAAAAACGGAATTCTCTCAATGAAAAGCTTAATCAGCTTAAATCAGACGATCTCAGGTGTAAAATTCAAGCCACAAAGGGAAATTCTAAGGCAATGTTCAAACTTCTAAATTCTCATCTCAACAGAAAACAAGATCTGCCTCTTCCCCATCACACAAATGAAACGGAACTAGCGAATGATTTCAACAACTTCTTTGATGAAAAGATCAAAATCATCAGATCTAAATTAGATTCAGGAATGAAGACCACAACTGATGCCTCTCAATCCAACCTCAGCCACAATTTACATCAGTTTAAGTCTCTATCAGAACAAGAAGTTAAGAAACTTATCAGTGAAATGCCTGTCAAACACTGCCAACTTGATCCAATGCCAACATGGGTACTGCTTGAATGTGTTGATGAATTTCTGCCAGTGATAACGAAAATTGTTAATATGTCATTAACGCTTGGAGAAATGCCCCTTGAACCGAAAAATGCACTTGTCAAACCACTTTTGAAGAAAGAAGGTCTTGAATTGATCAAAAAGAACTATCGGCCAGTCTCTAACCTTTCTTTTCTGAGTAAAATCATTGAGAGTGCTGTAATCAAACAGTATGTTGATCACCTCACTCTGAACAATCTTGACGATGAAAAACAATCAGCCTACAAGCAATTTCATAGCACAGAAACCCTCTTAACAAAAATCCATAATGATATTATGCTCAATCTGAGTAATGGGGAGGTGACAATGCTAGTATTGTTGGACTTGTCTGCTGCATTCGACACAATTGATCATGGCATTTTGCTAGAAAGACTGCATAACAGGTATGGTGTGCAAAGTGCAGCCTTAAGATGGTTCAAATCTTATATTTCTGAAAGATCACAGTCTGTGATAATAAATGATAAAACTTCAAGCAAACTTCCTCTCAATTTTGGAGTTCCTCAAGGTTCCAAACTTGGACCAATCTTATTTAACTCCTATGTTGCCCCAGTCAGTGAAGTAGCACGAAGAAATCAAGTTCACGATCAGAAGTACGCTGATGACGAGCAACTTATCCTATCATTTAAACCAACCTTTTTGGGTGAAGAACATGCAAAACAGAAAATGGAAAATTGTATTGCTGAAATCAGAAATTTCTTGCATGACAACAAGCTGTGCAATAATGGAGATAAAACCGAACTTCTTCTGATTGGAGCACCAAACCAACTGAAGAAACTTCAAATGACATCTATCAATGTTGACAATGTTGAAATCAAAATTGCCAACCATGTCCGCAATTTAGGAGTGCTCTTTGACAAAAATATTAACATGGAGAAGCAGATCAACAAAATGTGCCGAAACGCATATTTTAATTTAAGAAACCTGTCGAAACTCCGAAAAAACCTTGACAAGGAAATAGTTAAAACTGCTGTCAATGCACTTGTCACCCCACATTTGGACTACGGAAATGGGCTGTTGTATGGCACTGCTACCCGATTGTTAAATAAACTTCAGGTAGCTCAAAACGCAGCAGTTTGATTAATTGAGAGGTTGAAAAAACACGAAAGTGTCAGCCAGAGTAGGAAACAACTGCACTGGTTACCAATCACAGCAAGAATTCAGTTCAAATTGATGACAACTACATGGAAAGCAATGAACAATCAGGCACCACAATACATCCAAGAACTTGTTCAGGTCAAAACTCAACGAGAACATAACCTGAGAAGCAACCACAAACTGCTGTTAGCAGAACCTGTTCCATGCAACAAAAATAAGTTTGAAGATCGAGCATTTTCCTATGCAGCACCAAAACTCTGGAACACCTTGCCTGAAAAAGTGAGAACTGCACAAACATTAGAAAGCTTCAAAAAGAATCTAAAAACCCATTTGTTCCAGAATTCTTACAAGTGATTTGATCTGAAAAAGCGCTGATGAGCAGTTTACTGAAATTAGCGCTATATAAATCCTTATTATTAAACTTCACCTATTACCATAGGTGAAGTTTCTTGTTTTCGTATTTATTTATTATTATTATTCTTTCACCCTAACCTACCCTCAAAAAATTCATGAAAGGAGCCTCACATGCCCTCATTACATTCCCCGAGTTTTTTTTGACACCGGACCATTTTTCAAGGTCAGAGGTCACTTCAAAGTTGGACTTCAAAAAATTTCAAATGGCAATAACTTTTTCGTTTATTACTGGATTTCATTGTTCTTTTAGGAAGTTTGTTTAAAACTCTTTCTACATAATTTGACCTAATTTCGTGAATGTAGGTCAAGGCCAATGTCCCATATGACCACTTTTAGTGTTTTATGGTTTTTTCTTATGCAATTGCACGTTTTTCATGCAAAGTGGCCCAAATTGTGGCAAAATGTTGCTTGACTAACGGGACATCTGTGGGTGTATTGTGGTTGCATTTCTTTGGGCGGACTCTGAGTTACGTAATTTTAAACATTGGTATGTCATCAAAATTGGTGAATAATTGATGACCTTCATCATTTCACCATGAAATATTGATTTTGGCTGATAACATGCTATAGTAAACTGCTCCTCATTTTTGCCATTTACCCCAAATCGACCTTTAGATTTGACCTTGACCTAATTTTTCAAGGTCATTTTTTCAATTTCAGTGCAAAAACGTGACATTTTCAATGACTTGTTGCACCAGGTAATTTTCATGGAATTACTTTTTTTATGACTGCAACAAGTACTCATTGAGATGTTTATTAGTGTCTTGAAGTCATATTTCCTGTACAGTCTTTCCCTCGTTCAGTATATTTTTTCGAATATAGCTACCTCGAAAATGTCAAAATTGTACAGTTGTGGTCAGCAACAGCTATCATTGCCACATTAGTGCAATGTAATGTAATGGTTGTAAGGAACCAGGTCAGTCTGTTTGTTAATTTTTGTACTTGGTGCGTTTTGAGAAGAAAATGTTGTTTCGAATGTGTTTAAGCTTATCACTGACAGGATGAAACATGTTGCCATAAGAAAAAGACCCCTAGGACTCAGTAAGAGCTGTAAATGAAGTTTGATAAACAGGAACTAATTTCTTCTTAGTGGTGATGGCTTTTCACTGTGGATGTGACCTTAGTATTTCACTTAGAGTTATGAAATTTGGTATAGGCATTGACCTGTGTGTATTGATCAGGAAAATTTAAAGAAATATAAAATGGCTGAAACACATAATGGCCGCTTTTCTTGTTTCATCCACAAGTGACCTTAGTATTTGACTTAGAGACGTGAACTTTGGTACAGGTATTGGCCTCTAGGTATCGATCTGGTACATTTGGGGAAATCCAAAATGGCTGCCATATAAAATGGCTGCTTTTCATGTTTCATCCACTGTGACCTTAGTATTTGACTCAGAGACATACTAGTAGAGGACCCCACCATAGATCCCGTGACCACTTGAGTGGGAGCAATTTTTGAATGTTGATCCAAGTTTATGAGGTCAAAACAAAAAATTTTGGCCGGGGCGCCCCTCCAGAAAGTGCGGGCTAACTCCACCAGGCGGCCATTTTCAAAATGGCCGCTGATAATCAATATTTTGTTGTATCTCTGCTTCTAATTGGTCTAGGATGATAATCTTTGGGTCAAAATATATGTTTAAAGGGTCAAGAAGTTCAATGGCCACCATTAGAATTGTCTATGACCACCACCAGAGGGCAGAATAAGAAAATGTATGAGAAAAATAGCTGAAACCGAACAAACACATGCAGAATCTGTGAAAGTGAGCAAATTACAGTAAAATCTTTATATTTTTCTATACCTCCCAAAATTGTATTGTGCAAAGGAATCATATTGTCACTCATCAGCAGGAAAAAGTACAAACCATGTGAGTTTGTGACCTCATAAAAATGCGCAAAATAGATAAAACAAACTGAAACATGTCATCGTAAGTATGTGTCATTATCAAGTGAACACTTAGTCATCATTGTCAGAGTCCTCATTTCTGTCATCTGTGCAGCTATTTTCAGGCTATCTACACTCTATAATTTCCACTTGTGCAGTAGTATAATTGAGATCCTCTGTCAGTGAAGGTTTGGAATAATGAATGGAAGTGCATTCATCCTTCAAGGCATCATCAATGCCCAAATAAAAAGGATTAAGGTCTGGTTTGTCAATTTTGAAGAAAGGGGGATCAAGAAATTACCATGCAGAACATAAAATTCATGCAAATCCTAGGCCCTGGTGTTGTTGCCATGGACTTCTCTCTGAGGTTCTTCTATTACGGAGCGATTGTCTGACTGATTTTGTGTCCGTATTTGTATTGGATAGTGAAGAGAGTCATGTCATCTGGCATCTCTTTCTTGGCTGGAGGCCCAGGATGTGGCTCCGTGGTACAATGGTTAGCATGCCTGCCTTGTACACTTGAGGAAGTGGGTTCAAACCCCGCTCCGGCTATGTCCAGAGGTTATCACTATAAGGTACAATTGCCATTCAGTATGGTGAGCGCCGGTGAGCAGATTTATCTCGAATGAGCGTTACATAAAATCATACTATATTGTTATTACTATATTATTGTCTTGCCAAAGGACTTCTGGTTATTGTGTGATTCCTTGCTAGTTGCCTTGTCCAATATGACCATCTTGCCACCATCGAAGAAAGCTGCAGTTGGTGCCGCAGACAGAGTTTACATACAGTGGCACACTATCTTCAGCAACTTATTTTGAACAAAGGGAATGATAGCTCAATGATGGTCTTCCTTCTCTGAAGCCCCAGTGTACCACTGACCCCATAAGCCACATATGCATTGACATTTTCATGACTTCAGCATCCTCTGAATCAACCACATCAGACCCGAGATTGCCATTTTCCCCGAATCTGTCAGTCAGAAATGAAAAAGGGCAGTATATCATCTTCAATCTGGCTGCATTTTCTGTTCCTGTAGTGAGATTCTCACTCTTCCTGTGGAATATATCAGTTCTTAGTTACGAAAGGTTCTAGACAAAGCAGTTAACTGCCTCTTCAGAAATATCAGAAGCCTTGTTACTTCAGGTGCCAAACAGCTCAATCTGCTCAGCACGAAAGCTATCTACTGCTCTATACTGAAGATGTCTCTGAACCAATTCACAGATTTCAAATGCATGAATACCAATCATTCACAATGTCAGATCAGTTTGGCTGCATGTGGATCTTCATATCACATAAAGCTTGTCTGACCAGGTATATGCGGTTCCATCTTGTTTGCCTATTCTTCTGGTGGAACTGCTGTATGCCTCATTGACCTCAAGTGAATTAGTGCTATGTGGCCACACCTCATCTCATAGGGCATCCCAATGGAGAACATCCACCATTTTAGATTTCTAATTCTTCCTGAGGTTGTCATTTATATTAAGACTGTCCTCAGTAGGTAGAGAAAATGGAGCACACTTAAATCTTTATGCCTTTCTGCAGCCAATCGTGTTCCACAGGCTTCCACTGTAATTATGCACTTTTAAAATATTCACAGAGATCATTAGTCTGAAGCCTGACTGGCTATGATGAATAAAAAGTATGATATCCATAAAGATGCCTGCAGGAGGTAACACACACACAAAAAACCTGTGAATAGATTCAGAAACATCTTCAGCAGGGCAGCAGATAGCTTTTCCAATCCTGTTGTGCAGATTGAGCTGTTTGGCAAGTAACAAGGGCAGGCTTCAATATTTCCGAAGAGGTAATTAACTGCTTTGTCTAGAACCTTTTGTAACACAGAACTGATATATATTCCATAGGATCCAGCTGTGAGAATCTCACAACAGGAATAGAATTGGCTGATCACAAATTATGCAACCATATTGCAGCTGATACTGCTCTTTTTCATTTGCTAGCAGATTCAGGGAAAATGGCAGTCTTGGGTCTGATGAAGTTAGTTCAGAGGATGCTGAAGTCATGAAAATGTCAATGCACGTGTGGCTAATGGGGTCAGTGGTACACTGGGGCTTCAGAGAATGAAGAACATCATTGAGCTACCATTCCCTTTGTTCAAAATATTTGCTGAAGATAGTGTGCCACTGTATGTAAACTCTGTCTACGGCACAACTGCAGCTTTCTTCGATGGTGGCAAGATGGTCATATTGGACAAGGCAACTAGCAAGGAATCACAGAATAACCAGAAGTCCTTTGGCAAGACAATAATATAGTAATAACCATATAGTATGATTTTATATAACGCTCATTCGAGATAAATCTGCAATTATACCAATCATTATAGTGATAACCTCTGGACATGGCCGGAGCGGGCTTTGAACCCACATCCTCAAATGTACAAGGCAGGCATGCTAACCATTGTACCACGGAGCCACATCCTGGGCCTCCAGCCAAGAAAGAGATGCCAGATGACATGACTCTCTTCACTATCCAATACAAATACGGACACAAAATCAGTCAGACAATCGCTCCGTAATAGAAGAACCTCAGAGAGAAGTCCATGGCAACAACACCAGGGCCTAGGATTTGAATGACTTTTATGTTCTGCGTGGTAATTTCTTGATCCCCCTTTACTTCAACATTGACAAACTAGACCATAATTCATTTTATTTGAAAAATTGACAATGCCTTGAAGGATGAATGCACTTCTTTTCGTTATTCCAAGCCTGCACTGACAGAGAATCTTGTGACTCTAATGCACAGGTGGAAATTACAGAGTGTAGATAGCCTGAAGATAGCTGCACAGATGACAGAAATGGGGACTCTGACAATGATTACTAAGTATTCAGTTGGTAATGACACATACTTACGATGTCATGTTTCAGTTTGTTTTATCTATTTTGCGCATTTTTATGAGGTCAAAAACTCACGCGGTTCGTACTTTTCCTGCTGATGAGTGACAATATGACTCCTTTGCACAATATAATTTTGGGAGGTATGAAAATATAATAATTTTACTGTAATTTGCTCACTTTCACAGATTCTGCATGTGTGTGTTCGGTTTCGGCCCGAATATATTGTATTTTAGCTATTTTTCTCATACATTTTCTTATTCTGCCCCCTGGTGGTGGTCATAGACAATTCTAATGGTGACCATTGAACTTCTTGACCCTTAAAACATATATCTTGACCCAAAGATTATCATCTTAGACCAATTAGAAGCAGAGATACAACAAAATATTGATTATCAGCGGCCATTTTGAAAATGGCCGCCTGGGGGAGTTAGCCCGCACTTTCTGGAGGGGCGCCCCGGCCAAAATTTTTTGTTTTGACCTCATAAACTTGGATCAACATTCAAAAATTGCTCCCACTCAAGTGGTCACGGGATCTATGGTGGGGTCCTCTACTATACAATTTGGTACAGGTATTGTCCTCAGAGTATCGATCAGGAACATGTTGAGAAATCCAAAACGGCTGCCACACAATATGGCCGCCATTCTTGAATCGCCTACTGTGACCTTAGTATTTGACTTAGAGACATGAAATTTGGTACAGGTATTGGCCTCTAGGTAATGATCCGGAACATGTTGAGAAATCCAAAATGGCTGCAACACAAAATGGCCGCTTTTCTTGTTTCATCCACTGTAACCTTAGTATTTGACTTAGAGACATGAAATTTGGTACAGGTATTGGCCTCTAGGTATCAATCGGTAACATGGTGAGAAATTCAAAATGGCTGCCACACAAAATGGCCGCCTTTGTTGTTTCATCCACTGTGACCTTAGTATTGGGCTCCAGGTATCGATCTGGTACTTGTGGAGACATCCAAAATGCCTGCCACAAAATGGCCACTTTTCTTGTTTCACTAACCTTTAGTATTTGAATTAGAGCTATGACTTTGATGGGTCATTCTCAAATTTCGGGACAATTTGCGTCACTCCAGTTCCCTGACATTAATTTGAATGCAATTGATATCTGAAGCGTCACTCCACATCTGTTATTCATATTTCTATTTAGAACCACTGCATTTGGAACAAAAAGTCATTTATTAGACCTTTTTTGGTGCATTGTGTCCAGTAATCCGTGCCAAATCAGTGGGTTTTCCCTGTCACTGGACCTGACATGACAAAATCAAGTGTTAATTTTCCTCCTAAAGTACCATCATTTCCAAAGTTTCTATGCGCGATTCATGAGAATATTGACTTGAATTAATATATACATCATATTTAACTTTTTTCTTGTTTCATTTCATTGAATTAATTGATGTTAAAGACGTGTCACTAGTTTATGTTAATTTTTTTGTCCCCTCCGTTACCAGGCATAGCTCGGCTCGCAATTGTTTTTAATGAGCAATTTCCACTCAATGTCGTAGATGCACATGCGCCAAACTACCACAGCTTTGGAGATTTTCATTAAACAGGTATTCAACAAGTTAAGGCATAATTTTCATTGGAACATTTTTTGGTCCCACTGAAATGTCCCCTCCGTTACCTCCAATTCCGAGCTTACCAGTGATACCTTTTCAAAGAAATTTTATGTATATATTGCTGAGGGTGACAGGATTCAATGGAATGCAATCAAAATTTTTTATCTCCCAAATAGGAACCACTATTAAGAGAAAACCAAACCGTTCCTGTCCACTCCGTTACCATTCCTGTCCACTCCGTTACCACAAAAAATCGATATTTGATTAAAAAATACGATTGATCTGAGATGAAGTACTTCTGAAAATAAGACTTACATATTTTTTCTATTTTTTTTCTATTTTTAAATTGCTCAAAATGCAGGTTTTTTGCATCAAAAGTCCCCTCCGTTACCACATTTTCCAGGGCATTTTGTCCCGAAATTTGAGAATGGCCCTGATACAGGTGTTGACCTGAGGGAACTGTTCACAAAGATGCAGAGAAATCAAGAATGACTGAAATTTATGTACCTGTCAATGTACTTGTCAATGCACTTGTCAATTTACTTGTCAATTTACTTGTTAATTTACTTGTCATGTTACTTGACTTGTTACTTTTGAAATTACTTCTGAAATTACTTTTGAAATTACTTTTCGAAGTACTTTTCAAATTACTTTTCAAATTACTTTTCTAATTACTTTTCTAATTACTTTTCTAATTACTTTGGAACTTTTCAAATTACTTCTGTCATTTCGTTATTTCATTATTGACCAATATTTCTAGGTGAAGTTTTGTTACTGCTTGCAGTTACTCATTTCTAGTTATTATTATTATTATTATTATTATTAAGAATGGCAAAACAGGAAATAAGTATAGCCTTGACTTAGGACTTTTACCCAATACCAAGTATGCCAAGTTAGTACATTAAAGCACAATTATCTTGTATCATAACATTGCAACATAATGAAAAAAATTTAGTACCAGTAGATCACAGCCCTTGATCAAGGCATAACATTTGAAAATAATTTTGTTGGCTGTCCATCTTTATCTTAGGTAAAATTGCATTTTCACAAATAATTAACATGGATAACCTCAGAAACTTTTTTAAAAATATATTAAAAGCAACCATTTGCAATTTTTTTGTGAATACCATAAATTTTTCCAAATTATAAAATCATATCACCTGTCCCGCATGAGCTTTTGAAATTTCTTAATTTTTTCTTTCCGGACAATTATTCACCCAAAGAATGCTTTTAGTAGACATTTACAAAAGGAAATACGCTGGTAAGATTTGATATCAAATCGAAGACCTTGGTTGAAATATAAGTTTCAGCCGATTTTTAAACTCAAATTTCTCATCTCACATGATTTTGCTTTCATTTGAAATCCGAAAATAATGTTGGAAAGGTGTTGACCAACAATTTTACATTTTGTTGTGGATTTATGATAATCTGATTAGGGTAGGTTCCAAGTGATACAACTGAAAGCTTGAATATACCAACTGTAAAATCATCATGCTCATACTGACATCACACGAGCACTGTGGCACTTAAAAGAACATGGCACACTAATATGAGTAGTGTAATTAATAACAACATGGAAAGCCGTCAATGGACAGGCGCATGTGTATAATCGAAGCCTGTTCGAGCCAAAATCCAAACAAAACTGTGATCTCTTGAGCAACAGCAAAGCATTCTTAAAAGAACCAAGTTCTTGGAATAAAAACTAATTTTAAGACAAAGCTTTTTCCCATGCTGCTTCAAAACTTTGGATTCAATTCCAGACATTGTCAAGGCCTCGCCAACACTTGAATACTCCTACAGAAATCTCAAAAGTTCTCTGTTTCAAGACTGTCTACAAATAAAACTAGAATGAGCGCTCGGAGATCGCATACCTCAGCCTGCCTTCAAATTAAGACTGAAGTTGAACACAACTTTCTGATTCATGATATCCGTTATCAATTAAAAAAAAAAATTATAGTAAATGTTTCTAAAGGGTAACCATATCAGATAAACAGTTTTTCAAAGGGCCCATTGGAGCTATTAATGAATATGGCAGTCAATCGATTAATCTATTTATCTATGTATATGTCTATCTATCTATCTATCTATCTATCTATCTATCTATCTATCCATTTATCTAAACGTCTTTCCATCTTTTTATGTCTCTATCCATCTGTCTGGTTTTTAAAATAGTTTTAAAATAATTATTTGTCCTTTTTTCCAGCAAAGTATGATGAAGTAAAATGACCTTCAATTGATAGTATAGTTACTATGCAATTGACATGTCTGTTGAAAAATGAAAAAGATCTGGATAAGCGGCCACTAATTGCATTTGATGATGATTACACTGACCAATGCCAATCAAGAAGCAATAACAATCTGTAGAATTCTCTAGTTAACTAGATTCAATCAAGATTCACAATTGCTGAACAGGCTGTAGAAATATATGCACTCTCTTAGACTGCAAGTGCAAAAATGACTGGTATACTATTACAGCTGCATGCAGCTCGGTAGAGGCCTAATTTCGAATTTCTTTAACTGTAGCCCCAAAAATTCTTCAATATTCACCAAAATTTAATCAGGTATTGTGTAGCACAAATGAACACATCGTGCCAAAGGAAATTTTAATCCATTGAGAATTGTTGGCAGGAGTCGATTAACAAACACACAAACCCACAAGCAGAGATCCCAGAAAATGCCTACCCTTACAATACTCCGCCTTGCAGGCTGAGTAACTACAGTACACAATCCCTAGTGAGCAATTGACTGGAATTTGTGCTACATAGATGACTATATATATATTATTATTATATTTATTATTTATATCACCGTTTTAGTCCCGAAACCTGATATTGAACTCAACCACAAAGTCCACAATTGTATATTGTTTAAGACCTCGTTTAAATAACAAATTCTTTATTGCTTCCAGAAGCAAAGGGCTGCTTGGGCATCATATATATTTCCATAAATGTCTTATTTAAAACAATGTCCATGCTCTATATCTTCACCCCTATGAAAATATCCAATGTTCGGCATTTTTTCAGTTTTGTTCTTCATTACAAAAATACTGACAGCAAAGGATTTGATATCAGCATCCCCCCAACGATTATAGTATATGCCTCCCAGGCGGTCGAGGAAGTTGATGTAATCCTGATAACCAGGTGCAGTAAAAGCATCCATGCGGGCCATTTCAAAGTTGTTGTAGTAAATCTTTGTATTTTCCCACTCGCCAAAAAATTCTGGCTTAATGCCTTTGATGTCAAGATAATTCTTCACAGCATCCCTCATGAACATTACACAACCAGGAGTACCGTGGGCGATGCAAGGGTACATATAGACCATGCCCTTATCCTTCATACTCTTAAACAAATCATAGGGCACTGGCTTTGTAATGTAACTATGAGCATCAAGGCGCAAGTAATATTCCAGCTGAAGCATAATTGGAAGTTCGTATATTGTCTTTGCCTGAAATCGACACATGTGCCTGAAGCCAAGATCACGATTTATGCACCGCAAAAGTTTACCAACTGGGGGATATATTTTTGGTACATCAAATTTGATTTCTTCGAAAAAAATGTTCAACTTCGTTATATTTCGCACCTTTGGTACATGAGGGACAAAATCCTTCTCGTGAAATATGATCACAGGGTAACTAAACCTTGATAAAAAGTTCACTTCCAAATCTCTCAATGATTTATCCAATTCTTTTACGTCTCTTGGGCTTATTAATATATAAACAGCAGCTTTTGGCTTTGTGAAGTTCCAGCTTTCCTTGAAAAACTTTCTCAGTCTAGCACATTCGGTTGTCGGCTCACATGTATACATACTATGATTTTTCTGACTTCTCTGTGCTGGTATGCCTTTTCCGATTGATGTCTTCTTTTGTGTCACATTCTCAGTTTGCAAACTTTGTGTCCCAGTCTGATTGCTAGGCACAGTCTTCGTCCAAATTGCGGCCTTCATTAAACCAGTCACTGCATATATTTGTTCATTATCGATGAGATATAGAATTATTAATAATGCCATTGAACCTATTACAAGTCCAAGGAACCTTAGGACGGCCAAAGCATTTGGTCTATTCTTCTCCATTCTCTGAAAATTCATCACAAATTTATGATTATGGCTTTTTGCAGATAGCAGGTCCACTTGAAAAAGAAAAAATAATTAAAAACTTGCTTTGCCATGTCATAGATGGTTAACTGCTGGTTTCCTAATATTCTTAAAATATGCAAACCTTAAAGTTGAATCCCACACTTGGCAAGAAATCTAAAATCCATGAGATATTCATGAAACTTTGCCAAAAAGTTCTTCAAAAAGAAAGCTTTCCAACGTTAAAAAAAAAAGATGGGCTATCCAACATAATTTTCGAACTATGATCTTTTCAAAATCTTATGTCATTACATTAAAACATACAGTAAAATACTAAAAACGTGTGGGATTTATAACGAAAAGCAGCATCACTCAAACAATATCCATGAGATATTTATGAAAAATTAAAGGAATATAGCTGAACATACACTTTATTGAAAAACAAGTGTTTGAAGGGGGGTTACCAATGTTTTTTGAGAGTTACGTGGAGTACAATATTAGAAATTTATGAAAAACAGTTCAATAAAAATAAGTCCTTGAATATCTCAAAGATTCCTTCTCCGATTTTTATAAAAGTTGGATTGGATTATAGGCCTATATATTGACCCAAAATGTGTGCATTTATAGTTTAGTGCCATTATTTCTGGCTGAGCCAGCAGCCTTCGAGTGAGCCTACCTCTGTCTTCAAAAATCTGTGGCTTTTCCAATGCATATGAACAATTTGACCAAGCGGGGGAGCCACCAGCTGGGTATTTTTGTTGAACTGTGGAGTACAATAGGTGGAGTAGCTGTATTCTGTGGGATTCAACTTTAAAGATGTTATTTTGTTTATTGACACCTATTCTTCTAGATATGATATGCTGAATGATCTGACTAAAATTTTTAATGTATGCAATGCCTGGTGATCAATCTAGCTTCAGATTAAATATATGGAGACTGCGAGGCTTACTTCATATATGCTCAATCTCACACACTATTAGGGTTTCCAAGCCAATGTCATTTTAAAACTTCTATCGAGGTAACAAAGGCAGAAAAAGTATTACTGCAGCTTCTTCAATTTTACAAAAGCACTCGCAAGAAACTTTCTCTGATTTTAGGATTGGGCTGTTCGGTAAAAATTTAAAAGATCATCTTTTCCCGGTGGTGTCAGAAAAAAACTAACGGAAAATGTCATGGTGGGGGTGTATTATCTGCTGCTACACTTGTGATTGTAACTGCATAATTATTTGGTTGACTTTGAAATTAATGCAAAATGACATGGATGGGGTTTGTTGTCTGCTTCTACACTTTTAATTGTAACTGCATGATTATTTGGTTGACTTTGAAATTAATGCAAAACATTATGGATGGGGTTTGTTGTCTGCTTCGATGCTTGTAATTTTAACTTCATGATTATTTGGTCGACTTTGAAATTAATGCAAAACGTCGTGGATGGGGTTTGTTGTCTGCTTCTACACTTTTAATTGTAACTGCATGATTATTTGGTTGAATTGCACAGTACCTTTGGTTCACAGGCTCACTGATCATTCTTGATTCATCTCACTTGCATGGGGGCAACCTCACATGGTGTCACCGCTGATCAACGTAGTACCTTCTCTGCAAAATATAACATCCACATCATTTATCTTTCTGATAACAATGTATGGAATCTTAAATTCGCTTCATTGACGGAGAGCACATTGACAATTCAATTCAATTATTTTATTTAAGTGAATGCAATTTACATAAATTGCCCAGCCCTACTTGGTTTATAATCACTTTAACACATATGCAATGCAAGACAGGTGGCAATACGAAATTATACAAAGGTAAACAGTAGAATACAAAATATAAGGGGAACGGGGGCACATTGGGGCGCGGGACACTGTGGGACGGTGGGGTTTTCTTGGATCCTGGCAAAGTATATGATATGGTAGTGCCATCATATCTTGTAATTTCACGTCCTGATGTTTCCATGGTTTTATAGACAAATTACAGCCACATGCAGAAGTATGGCAATTAAAAGTTTGTTTTCCTGCTACTAAAGTAAACATGGATGGGTTCAATTCGAACTATTCTGTGGACAAACCATGAAGAATGAGGCTTTCTCAGCGCTTGTATGAATTTTATATATCGTAACGCACAGTTATAAATTGCTATTGTAATAAACATACTCACGGGTGCCTGAGAAATTAGCATTTTGGTGTAAAGTCTTATCTGGGCTCATTGGGACAGTGAATTCGGGGCACATTTGGACGCACTTAATATGGCAGAATTTAAGTGTCCTGTGTGTTACTTACATACATGTAGATGACCACACCCAGGACAGTTTATGTTAAATGTTTAAAACTGTTTAAAGTTATTAACTATTGGCACTACAAGGTGTTAATGCACTGTTTATTGTCTTACTATTATATGTAATATCGATAGCACATGGAGTGTTAAAATTATTTTCTAATTGATATCCCAATGTACCCTTGCTGATGTCCCAATGTGTCACGCCGGGGCACATTGGGACAGCCAAATTTTATGTCTCACATCTTGCTTTCTGGCTGCAAAAGGGTAGATGCAGTCTAGTTTATTATGCCTTGCATTTAAGCTCAATAGTATTGGTGATATTCACGCAAACTTCTGAGTTCTTCAGTGCTTTCAACATTGAGCATAATTAGTAGTTGTTAAAAGCGTCCCGATGTGCCCTGGTTCCCCCTACTCCTATTATGATTAGTGATCGTTCAACAGCCAAACACAAAGATAATCCACCACCAGCCTCAGCATGACATCATGCTCTAAGTCAATGATGCAAATTGCACAGTACATTTAAATTTCTTCCTGCAATTCTGCAATTCTGCAATAAATTCTGCAGTTTGGAAGGAAATTGCAGAATTCTGCAATAAATTCTGCAGTTTGGGAAATTGCAGAATTCTGCAATTCAGCAATAAATTCTGCAGTTTGGGAGTGAAACTGCAGAATTCTGCAATTCTGCAATCAATTCTGCAGTTTGGAAGGAAATTGCAGAATTCTGCAATTCTGCAAAAAATTCTGCAGTTTGGAAGGAAATTGCAGAATTCTGCAATTCTGCAATAAATTCTGCAGTTTTGGAGGAAACTGCAGAATTCTGCAATTCTGCAATAAATTCTGCAGTTCTGCAGCTCCATGCAGTATTTGTGAACCTCTGGTATTTAATCCAGCTTATCAATTGCAATGCATCTGTTAAGTTCAGACCTCTTCAACAAGGGTCTTGCCACTACCCAGGAAACGTTGGTTCGGGGGTCGGTTGGGAGGTCTGGGGTTTTGATGCTTACCTGTCCCGGCAGCTTTCTGAAAAGTTTCTGCAGCAGAATCTGTAGTTCTGTAGGAATTCTGCAGCCTAGGAGGTTTTATGCACTTCTGCAGGTAGGTAGCTGCATATTCTGCAGTTTCAAATAAACCTGCAGAATTCTGCAATTCTGCAATAAATTCTGCAGTTTGGGAGGAAACTGCAGAATTCTGCAATAAATTCTGCAGTTTGGGAGTGAAATTGCAGAATTCTGCAATTCTGCAATAAATTCTGCAGTTTGGGAGTGAAATTGCAGAATACTACAATTCTGTAATAAAATTTCAACACAACAACAGCTGGAGTTCAAAGTGAACTGCTGTGGACTTCTTCTTCTTCTTTTGGTGTCCATTCTCCCAGGTCGCCACTCTTGTGGGGAGCAGCACTTGTATGTTTTGTTTTCTTGTGGATTAGTCATCGTTCTACCACTCTGCTCGGCCAATTCTCTATCAAATTTCACTCTGAAAAAAGTTGTGGGTACCCTGCAACCAGGTCTATTGACTGAAGTTGACAGTGTTTGTCTGTTGTTGTTTCTGTTTTCCTTACGACAAGTTTTTCGGCGATCGGTCAGCTCGCAAAATGCAATGACCGATTGCCGAAAAAGTGCCGTACGGCAAAAAGAAACAACGATGGACAAAGACTGACAACTGTGGTAAATAGACCTGGTTGCAGGGTATCCACCACTTTTTTCAGAGTGAAATTTGGTTGAGAATTAGCCGAGCAGAGTGTCAAAACGTCCATAGAGGCATAGAGGTTTATTTTGAAGCAGCCCCCCCCAACTCGACCCCAGAACTGCTACTCCCCCCCCCCAACCAACGTTTCCTGGATAATGACAAGTCCCTTGTACCAGAGGTTCACAAATACTGCATGAATTCTGCAATAAATTTGTTCTGCAGAATTTATTGCAGAATTGCAGAATTCTGCAATTTCCTCCCAAACTGCAGAATTTATTGCAGAATTGCAGAATTCTGCAGTTTCCTCCCAAACTGCAGAATTTATTGCAGAATTGCAGAATTCTACAGAACTGCAGAATTTATTGCAGAAAATGCAGGTGCAGGAAGAAATTTAAATGTACTGCTTTTTTGCAGAACTGAAGAATTCTGCAATTTTTTTTTGCAGAACTGCAGAATTCTGTACTTTTTATGAAAACTGCAGAATTCTGCACTTTTTTTGCAGAACTGCAGAATTCTGCAATTTGTTTGCAGAATTCTGCAATTCCTTTGGAAACTGCAGAATTCTGCAGTTTTTTTGCAGAACTGCAGAACTTTGCACTTTTTTTGGAAACTGCAGAATTCTGCGGTTTTTTCTGCAGAACTGCAGAACTGCAGAAAGAAATTATACACTCCTCAAATTTCAAGGTGACATAGTTATTGAATGGATGATAACAAGCACTCTTAGAGCACAGCACCGGCCATGTTGCGCATGCTTTTTCAGTAGAATATGCATGATTAATGTCCATGTATGGTGTATGGAAAAAAAAGTAATTCAGAATCAGAATCAGAATATCTTTTATTGTCCCAGTACAGTTATTATAAAAATTAAATAGAGTTATCGTAAGAGAAAATATATAGCAACAGGGACTGGAGGCCACTTTAGGAAAAAAATTATTTCGTTGTCAAGTGACCCCCAATGAAAATTAAAAAGAAAGAACAGAGGAGCGTCCGCACATGCAAGCAAATAAACAGTGGTTGTTGAATGATATAATTTTCGGAAAAAACTTGAATGGTTAATTTTTGATAATTGATCTATTGTATTTTATAGATAACAGAGAAATTAAGGGTAGCCTACTATTAAGTAAATTATATTCTATTGCAAATGTAACAATTTTGAAGTGTACATGATGTAGTGTATGATTGAATGACCGACTTTTTGATATAAAGCTTGAAGCCAACTAGACTATGAGAATATATTTTGTTTTTGAAATTAGGATTCATGCTGTTAAAAATGTATGGAATTTTATAAGAAATAGCTTGTCTGGCAAATTCATGTTTTATTCTAGGTAGCGTATATAGATCTGATTCTCTGAGAGGATAATCATGAGAAGCTGATCTTTTCTGAAAAACCTGAGAGTTAAAGTAATCAGGTAACATCCCGTTCTCCAGCCTGAAGCAAAATTTAAAACCATGCAGTGCACATATATCTTTTGATTTTAACAAACCTAGTTCTTTAAATAGCGGATCGGTGTGGGCATTATACTTACTTAATGTGACAGCCCGAATGGCTTTTTTTTGTAAAATGAACAGCCGATTAGAAACAGTTTCCCATAATAGAGCACCGTAATTTAAATGAGGAACAATCAAAGAGTTATAGACCATTAATAGGATGTCTCTAGGGAGGAAATGTTTCAGTCTGTTTAATATGCCTACAACTTTAGCTATTTTCCTCGAAGTGTGGTCAATATGGGATGTCCAATTTAAATTATTATTAATATGGATGCCTAGAAAATTAAAGGAATCTACAAACTCAATTGTAGAACCATTAATCATAACTTCTGGATAGAAAACCTGTCTTTGTCGAGAATGAAATATCATAGCTTTACTTTTATTACAGTTTAAGGACAGTTTGTTGACTTTCAGCCATGTGCTATATTTTGTTAATTCATTATTTATGTTTTCTGAAATGTTGAGAGATGGACTGTCAAATTTATTTAATGTTGTTGTTAAAGTAGAATCATCAGCGTACATAATAGGGTAAAATGAGTCACTTACTATTGACATATCATTCAAATAAATCAGAAACAAAAGGGGTCCCAAAATTGATCCCTGAGGGACACCAGTTGTGATTAATGATGGTTCAGATTTTATATTGTCAATTTGAACATACTGGTGTCTATTAGTCAAATAACTATTTAGGAGTTCTAGAGCTTTTGTTTTGATGCCATAATATTTCAGTTTATATATTAGAATGTCATGGTCTATTGTGTCAAATGCTTTCGACAAATCTAAAAATATACTAAGAGGAAGTTGGCCTTTATCCATTTCTTTCACTACTTTATCTACAAATTCTATGGCAGCTAATTCTGTGGAATGTTTTGACCTGAATCCATATTGGCTTTGATAAAATAATTTATTTACACAAAAATAATCGTAAACCTGGTTATATAAGACTTTTTCAAAAACTTTTGAAATACTCGGAAGAACTGACACTGGTCTATAGTTATCAAATAAGTGTGTATTATCTTTTTTATGAAGGGGGATAACTTTAGCTAATTTGAGAAGATCTGGAAATATTCCTTTCACAATTGAACAATTAATGATTACTGAAAGTGGTTTAGCTAGTTCGTGTTTTATATCTTTTAATAATTTGTTGGAGATGCCATCATGACCACAACTAGTTTTAGATTTTAAGTCATTAATTACTTTGATGACCTGTTCAGGTGTCACTGGGGTAAATTGTAAAGTCTCTGCGATAGGCTCTTTAAGATAATGTTTAAAATCAAAATCATTTGGCATAGTTATCTTCTCGGCCAACTTTTGTCCAATATTAACAAAGAACTGATTAAACTTATCTGCAATAGTCGGTTTATCAAAGACTTTTTGATCATTTATCATGAAATAACTAGGAAGTTCCTTTTTATCAGTTGATCTATTCAATATTCCATTTATTGTAATCCAAGTATTTTTAGCATCACTCTTAAATTTACTAAATTTGTACTTAAAATATTTCAATTTTGCAAGTCTAATACTGCGCTTTAAGATTCTGTTATAAGTCTGGAGATTTATCTTATGTCGAATGTAGTTAGGTTCATTTATCTGTGTTGCCTTCAGTCTTTTGTACAATGAGTCTCTATATTTAATAGATATAAGAATGCCTTGAGAAATCCACGGACATTTTTTATGTTTATATTTATTAAAACGAATCGTTTTAACAGGAAAACATTTTTCCATACCATCTGTAATAATGTTATTTAATTTGTTATAGCTGGTATTAGGATCAAGTAATGCATTATCATCAAAATTTTTACCGAGTTCAGAGTTCTGCAAATACTGTTTAAAATTTGCCGATGACTGGGCATAGTCACTCTGAGATTTTATGAATTTAGCAGTATTGTGTTTCTTTAGTTGAAAATCAAATGAAATAAAATAAGGTAGATGATCGGAAATACTTTGAATCAATATGCCTTGTGTAGTATTGGAAAAATCATCTGATATTTTGTATAAAAAATTATCAATCAATGTTCCGTTTTGATCTGTTAACCTAGTTGGCAGAGTTATTTTGGGATAAAGCTGGACGCTGAAAGGGTTTCAAAGTAGTTGTTTATATGATTATTTTCCCTAAGTTTTAAAAGATCTAAGTTAAAGTCTCCTGCAATAAGAACATGTTTGTATTGCTTAAGCATATCAAACAGCTGTACCATTTCCTCCGTATAAGTTCTAATATCGTCTACAATTTGTCGTGGAGGTCGATAGATGCTACCAATAATTATATTTTTCTCAGCTAGAATATCCATATCGTTACCATGTTGAGAAACTTTAATAAACAATCCATCCCATAAGTCAGATTCAATATGAGGAATAACAGTATGCTTAAATTTTTTATGCAAATAAATAGCTACACCTGAATGTGCACTGCATCTTTTACCTTTACTGATGAGATTGTAGTTGAAAGGATGTATATTTTTAAAGACATGTCTATACTTTATCCTAAATACTTTGTTTCCCAATAAAAATAGTATTTTATGCATGGAGTGTAAATGGCATGAAATAAGCATGATGCTGATTTGGTAGTCTACAAGTAAGCTGACAGTCTAAGATTTATAACATTTATACAGCGCTCATACATGTTAACAAACTGTGGAACTTTACAAAGCATACAAATGACAATACAAAGAGCAAAATTGTGTTTGTAAATCAAAGAAGGTAACTTCAAATTTTTGAAAACAAAAAGTTCTAAATTTCAGATCTAAAAGCAGAGACCGACCGACAGCTTCTAATGTCAAAGGGCAGTGAATACCAAAGTTTGGCACTGTACACACTGTAGGAGTGTTTTGTGATTGAAATATTGAGCAAAATATCATCGCTTGTTGATATTAATTCACATATTAATTGTGGTCCAAGGGTAACTTTTTAGGGCGATGCACAGGCCAATCGCTGTTATGTATTGTAATACTTTCTTTCTTTGCAAGGAGCCCTCAGTATGTTCATCACCCCTGAAAGAAAATCAGCCAATAGGTGTGCAAAAACATCATCAAAGTATGGGCAGTAGCACTTCCAAGAAATACAGAAGAATCCCAATTTAAGGCCACATCTTTTTATGCAATTAAAGGCATGCAGACCTGAAACTGGATATATTATCTTTCTTTTATGCTGAATAAGACCCCTCTAATGTTAGTGCAGCTAACTGGGCTATAAAAGCTGCACAAAAACCTTTTTTAGTCTCACTTAAATGCAGGCCCTACTGTATTAGCTGTTTTTGTTGCATGAGCCTGTGACCCACTTTTTCCTCTGTGCAATGAAGCATGGCAGTGGGAGATTTAAGGCTCTGTGCTTAAGGGTACATCTGTACAACCAAGCAAGTGATGTTGATAACCTTTTGTGCATATCCCTGTATGCATTAAATTAATACAGAATTGAAACTATTGAATTAAATTTTTTGTGGCAAATCCACCAGAATTGAACTTGCAGCTCTGATGAGATAAACAGCAAAAAAGCAAGTTCATGTATGCAGACAGATTTTATCATGTATGGATGTGGATTGATGGATGATATGTAAGAAAAAGACATATATACACTTAAATCATGTAAAATGAAACTTACATTTGTCAAAAATGCCGTATGGTGCAAAGTAAAATCGCCCTATTTTTTTTTCGAAAAAAATTTTCTTGTTTAGTTACATCCAACAGGATTTCATCATAATGATTAAAATCGGAAGTAAAATGAATACTCGTTCAAAATCACTTTTTTTCTCTCCAATAAGACTATAATAACTCTGCAATATACTTCAAATATCAACCATGTAAAAAGGGGAATACACTTCCTACATTCACAAATAACATTTTGCCACGTTTTACATTTATCCTGTAAATAGGTATTTCTCTATGCCCCACTTAGATCAGCAGTATTTTCTCGACTTCTGCAAATTTGAAATGTGCAGAAATTGAAAATAGATATCCTCAAATTGCTAGTCGGAGCACGCCTACCCTGATAGTCCATTATAAGTGGCCAAAACTTATGTAGTCCAGCTGTCAGTTGACAAATTTCATCAAAGAAATTATAGTTATTCCTATATGTTTTTTCAAAGCCTCCGCAAATAAGCATCTTACTTTTTTTTAAAGCAAAAAACATTAAATTTGCCTTAAGAACCATGTGAATAGCAAAGCTATCCCTACCTTTTCAGTAAATTTGAATATGTAACCTAAAAGAACAGCATGAGACATATATTTCATGAAAAATATCATGATTAGCCTACTAGAGTTTTTCTATCCAGTCCAAGCAAATAGGCATTCTTTTTATTTCTTTAAATATATATAGAATTTTATTCGACACCTGAATATCATCAAGATACATGTGTCATTTAAAGTGGTGCAAAAATGCTCAAAATCGAGAAAGCCACTGTAAGTTACTCCCATATAGAAAGCCTTCCTCTTGGATCTCAAAGAAATACCACCTTTAAGAGCATAATCTAATATACATATTTCATTAAAAAAATCACGGTTGCCCAATAAGCTCTTTCTGCATGGCCTCAGCAAATAGGCATTCTTTTGACTTGTTCAAAACGTTGTGAAAAACCCAAAATCACGAAAATTGCTCTGAGTTACGGCCATGGAGCAGCTTTCCCCCTAATTTACTAGTAAAGCCAGTCATGCAACCTCAAAGTAAATCATCTACTGAAGCTTTTCAGGATAAAGGAACTAAGGTGGCTACTAAGAATGTCCCCTTAAATGCTTATGTTATGATTTCTGTAATGCATTACATAATAATCACACTGCAGGTTTGCTCATGCGAAACATATGTTTGCACACATATTCAATAAGATTATTAAAAGAATTTGTATAAAACGGTTTTATTACCCCCTCTTAGTGACCTCCACTAAGCT
The DNA here is from genome assembly GCA_026936325.1 of Platynereis dumerilii. Classification (NCBI taxonomy): domain Eukaryota; kingdom Metazoa; phylum Annelida; class Polychaeta; order Phyllodocida; family Nereididae; genus Platynereis; species Platynereis dumerilii. The sequence goes on along the minus strand of JAPTHN010000038.1, from coordinate 1,952,192 downwards.
TTAATAGACATAAGTTATAGTAGCCAGCTAAGTTCCCTTATCCTGAAAATTTTCAATGCATATGTTTCACTAATAAAATCAAATTTATTTCTGATCACATTTTCTACAGAACCTCGCAAAATAAGCATTTCAAAAAAGTGAAAAAAAGGAAAATCAAGATACATGTGAATAGTGCACCTAACCCCATATTTTCAGTAAAGTGGAATACATAACCTTAAAGAGCACCATGTAAGACATGTATTTAATAATAGAAATTATGGTTAGCCTATTAGGATTTTTCTATCCAGCTCCAGAATATAGGCATTCTTTTTGATTTCTTCAAAATGGTGCAAAAATGCCAAAAAAAAACTGCTGTATGTTGCTCCCATATAGGACGCCTTCCTCTAATTTCTCAGTGAAGTCGTCAGATATACAGGCTTAAAGAACATAATCTAATACATGTATTTCACTAAAACAATCACAATTAGCCAAATAGGTCTTTTGTACACAGGCTCAGCAAATAGGCTTTTGACTTTCAAAATGTCGTAAAATATATATAGGTTTTTATTGACTATAAGGGGTCACATTTGACCAAAAAGTCAGTTACATCGAAATAAAAACATATTCAATAAAACAGACAAAAATAAATAAAATCTCTAGTACTAAAGGAACTACTGCTACATGCTCATCATTCTAACTCTACAAATACTGATAATGGAATTATTCTGTATATATCACAATTTACACTTCAACATATATAAACAAACTATGTCAATAGATCACAGTAATAGGATAGGAAATAAGATCAGCACATATGCGGTTCAGAACCATGGTACATAGCACCAATAAGCCAGAAAATACAGAGTGGACATTAATTCACACTTACTATTTACAACATATATGATTAACTAAATATTTACACAATCATTGAAAAATAAATCATTTCAACTTGGTGATAAAACTTCTCTGGTTCAAAGTTGAACAGCAGAGCATAGAGTTTCACAAACCATCGACACATAGCAATAAGTGAAATATTACAGTAATATATGCAAGAAGTAATTAAATGAAATGCTATTTACAACATATTGGTATACAATAACAATAACAGTTCTGAGCAGTGTATGGTATATTTACAAATTGGCCAACCACAAATAAGGCAAACATTAAGAAAAGTACTTACACCATTGTACCACTCCTTTTCATAAGAGCCAGTTATACAACCTTAAAAAAATGCCATCTAAACATGTATTTTGCCAATAAAAATCACGGTTATTCCAACTTTTTTACAGACCCTCGGCAAACAAGCAAACTTTCGAAAAAGGTAGAAAAAACCTTAAAATTGCTTATACTTCCTCTGTAATGTAAGATGTAAAAACCACATTTAAATAAGCAGGTCAGTCCTGCAGCTTTCTCTCTAGGGCTTTCCTGTTAATTTTAAAAAATGGTGTAAAAAGGCAAAATTGCTCTAAGTAACACCTGCATTGCAAATCTCCCCCTGATTGCTCTAATGTTGTATCAGTATTGTAGTGTTCCTCCTCATTTCTGTGTAAAGTCAGTTACACAAGATTGAATAACTCCATCTGATTCAGATACATGAATCTCACAAATGAAAATTCACATCTGGGGCCATTATGATCAAGAAAGTCTAATTGTGGGTTCGTTTCAATTAATCAAATGGAATAATAGCATAAAAACCTTTTTTTCCTATCTCAGCAATACATCTTCCTGTCTTACTATATTGTTTTCTTCTGTTGCCCTTCCTTTCTTCAGTCAGTTGATTGTTTAGAAATCTATTGCTTCAAGCATCTCAGTATGAAAATACTCAGCAGTGTTTTCAATGTTATAATATGTTATCAAAAAAGGGTGATTCACAGGGGATTATGTATGAATAAAAAAATATATATTTTCATTATATTCTAGTGTCTATTTGAGATTTCCACATTCACAGTTCATAATGCTTGTTTCTTTCATTCCTTCTATACTTTCTCCTTTCATTCTCTTCATCTTCACTTTTTCCTTGCTTCTTTTCTTCTTTATTTGCTTTCTTCCTTCTTCCCTTCCTCCTTTAATCCCTCGCCCTCTCATCCTTTTTTTGCATTCCATGCTTTTCTTCCTCCATTCTTTCCTTCCTTCTTTGCCTCTTTCTTTCCTTCTTTCTCGTCTTCCTTTCCCTTTACATGCATTTCTTTAAATTATTTCTCTTCCCTTGTATACCTTCCCAAATTTCCTGTATATACCTTCCTTCATACCTTAAATTGTTTTGATCTTCCCTAATGTCTTTGTTTCATACTTTTTTCCTTCTTTTATTTACTTTCTTCCTAGATTGTCCTTTCTTTTTGTCTTCCTTTCTGTCTCCCTTTCTGTCTGTCTTCCTTTTTTTCTCCCCGGGCTTTCTTTTTTCCTGGCCTCCTTTTAGTTTTGTCACTGTCTTTCTGCCTTCCTTTCGTCCTGCCTTAATTTCTGTCTCTCTTCCTTAATTCATTTTTGTCTTTGTGACTTCTTACACCATGAATACACGCAATCTTTCAGTGGTGGACATTTGGCTAACTTTTCTGTATCGAGTTACTGCAAAATTGATATCTAGTACATATGTATAGTCCATCAAAAAATGGTGGGAGACTGGAGTCATACAACAATCATTTTAAGAAAGATAGAAAGCTTGCTAGGTACATCCCACCTGTCTTTATCTACTGGTTTTTTGTCATTCTTCACAAACTTTGACTATTCTTGCTTATATATATGAAATAAATCATTCCCTGATTGGACCAGGGGCCTTGCTATAACAGTTTGGAGCTGTGTGAATAGGACCAACATGGCAACGTTGTCACAATGTCATCATAACAATGTCATGATGTTGCTACTTTTTAGATGTGTTCACTGTGGTGTAACATACTTCACTGTGCAATTAGTGGGAGACTGTATGACAGTAACTTCAAGTGATATTCCGTATTTTCACCTTTTTATGTATGTATGTATACATGTACGTATGTATGTATGTATGTATGTAGATTTTATTTAATGTCGTTTTCAATCATTCACAATGATATACAGTGATACAAAAGGGAATAAGCAGATGCTTCTGTACGACAAATTTTCAAAAGAACTACAAGGAATTTTAAAACATGCATTATAAAAGACTACTCAAGCTAGACTAATAATAAAACTAAAGTCCTATAATCAAAAAAGATAATAAATAAAAGAATCAGCACAGGCCTATGTACAAGTGTCTTTAAGTTAACCAAGAGACATAGCACCCAGGTTAGCACACACTGGTTTAAAATAGCACACATACAGTATCGGCAATACACAAACATACTTCAAAACTCAATATTAGGAACATTAGTAGAATCCTGCAACCAGATTGTCAGAGCGTCTTTGAGGCATTTAATAGAGGGTTTATATTTTATATCTTTTGGAATGTTTGACCAAAGTTTTGCACCATAGTATCTTAATCTTTTTTTCCCATAACCTACAGTTTTAAAAGTTGGAATTTCAAACAAATCATTGTCTCAGATGTTATAGGCTGATTGTCTGCGATTGAATAAGTCTTTAATGTATTTTGGTACCTTATCATTTTTTACTTTGTACATCAAGACTGCTACTGTTTTATGCATTCTCTTTGGATGTTTTATACTTTTTCCTCACGACAAATATTATTGTAATCTGCCTCAGTATCATTCACAACAAATCTTAAAGCTCTTTTATTTGTTTGTTCTAGTTTGTCCATATTCATTTTACATGAAAACATCCAGACAGTTTGACAATAGTTGAAGTTGCTACGATTATAACTATTGTAGACAATTTTCCTGCATTGTTTATCAAGGAAGTGCTTCACTCTTTTAAGAGCGTTGGTTTGTTTACTTGTCTGATTGCATTCTTCATCAACATGACTTTCGAATTTCAGCTTCTCATGGAATTCTACTCCAAGAATAGTGATCCTTGGAGATGATTTTACGGCACACGTTTCAAGATTGAGCGTTTCGTTATCAAAGGATTGCCGCCGATTAAGAAACATTAACTGAAATTTATCTGCATTTGCTTTCATGCCATTGTCTTTAAACCATTTCATAGCAGTATTGCAGTCCCCTCGAAGTGCTGACTTTATCTCATTTACATCTTTATCAATAAAACTGAGGGTGTTGTCATCTGCATAGTTATACACTTTTGATCTAGTTTTATGGAAAAAGAAATCATTCATGAAAATATTGAAGAGCAGAGGCCCAAGAATAGATCCTTGGGGGACTCCCTTAGTGTTGTTAGTCATTCCAAAAATGTTTCCCCTATTTTGACCCTTTGTTGTCTGTCTACAAGGTATGATGTGAGAAGTCTGCATGCATTCATACTGCCACCGTAAGCATGGACTTTTGCTATTAGCATACACTATTTTGGAGAAATCGAAAGAACGCCTTTTTGTTTAGGCAGTGTAGAAAGAGCCTATATGATCAATCACGATTCCTTAATGAAAAACACCTATGTTGCTCTTTAAGGCCGTATCATTTACTTAAGTGAGGAAATTGGGGATGCAAGGGTGCAACTTTGAGTGATTTTCTGAATTTTTATCATTTTTACAGCGTTTTGAACAAGTTAAAAGACTAGCTATTTGTTGAGAATATATATGCGGAAAAAAGTGTTTTTGAGTAATAATTTGTGTTCAAAAAATTTAATACTAAATGGAGTTCTTAATGGTCCATAACTTGCATCAGCAAGGAAATACCAAAAGACTTGCAACATGGGTGTAATTTAGAGCGATATTGTAGATTGTTACATTTGTTTCAAAGAAATGAAAAACAATGCCTCTTTGCTAAAGCTGTGTATATAAAGACCTTTGAGGCTATCCATTTGTATTAGATTGTGTTCTTTTACTGCAATTTCAATTAGTATGAGTTTCTATGGCAAGTTTTGTGACTATCTACGTAGCATTTTAGGCTCATCTGATTGGTTTGTGAGCAATAAAACGTCCTCAAATCTACAAGTTGGACGTATGGTGAGCTGTGAAAACGTAATTTTTTGCTTCAATAAGCAGCAAAGTTACAATTTGGTCAGATTATCAAGTAAGCACTGGCACTGTGACTGCCATAACCAGACTCGTCACTTACCTTGAGACATGTTTTTAGTTTTATTCAAATGAGTTTATGCTATGTAATTCAGTGCCTCAACCAATCACATCAACCCCATCTGCTACGTTTTACTATCCTATGACAGAAAATCATACTTCTTGAAATTGCAGTAAGTTATATATTTGACATTACTGAGAATCTAGAGGTAGGTTCGCTATTCACATGATTCTTAGGATTATTTTAAGGGTTTTTTTTTGCTTTTTCGAAAGTATGATTATTTGGCGAGCCTCTGAAGAAAAAACAAAGATGAATAACTATAGATGGATGGATGTTTTAGGCTCTAAGTTCTGTAATTTATGCACTTGGTCAGCTAATTAGGACAGGAGGAGGACACCGCAATGAGGCGAAGGATGATTGAAACAGCCGTCCAACATAGGCCCAGGTGACCCGGCAAGAGCTGAATTCGAACCCTGGACCCAGCGATTGGTAGTCCATCACGCTACCACTAGACCAACAGTCCCCCCCTGAATAACTATGATTTTATTTGTAAAATTTATGTATTAGACAGCATTATTTAAGGTTGTATAACTGGCTTTATTGATAAGATGGGGAAAGGACAGGAATACTGACCAGTGCAAACATTTTCTTGATTTTGCTTTATTTACAATATTTTTAACAAGTCAAAAGAATGCCTATTTGCTGAGGCTGTTAAGGTTATGTATTCAACATTATTGAAAATATGAGGCTAGGTGTGCTATTCACATGTTTCTTAGGGTGATTTTCCTTTTTTTGGCCTGAAGGGGGAATCCCCTTCAGGCTTTAGAGTTAAAATGACAAATTCGCCATTTTTGGTGACAAGCACACAGCATCAGTCAGTGAACACAGGAGCATGTGTTGCATATTGGAGTGCAGGTTTATCATTTAAGGTGGACGCTACATGAGGATCAGGCTGCACAGTACCGTGTAATGACACAATAATGATTTTCCTAGAAGTTGTTTTTTTTGTTAAAAGTTACTTTCTGATTGGTCAGCACAACAAATGACGTCAGGGAATTCCCAATATCCATGGGCCTTCGACTGAGGGGGGGCTTCAGTTGGCATATGCCGGAATTAAAATGTCGTCTGCATCATCAGTTCATCACATTGCATTGCCCCTGATCTCTGCTATAATCTCTGCTGTAATTCTACTGCTCTTCAAACACCTATTCCCTTCAAATAAAGTATCAATCAATGTTTTGCATTAACCTTGCTATCCAAAACATCTTTATGTTCCATTGCTTCAGTTTAATCAACAAAACATCCAATTTATTGCCGTTCACTTCATAACACGCATCTAGAGTGCAGGATGCGCCAGCACTGAAATCTGATATGGCTCTTCCCTTATGTGTGCGCCCTCCCCTTGCTCTTCCAAGGAAGGCACTGTGTTTTAGGGGGGCAAGTCCACTAGCAGGAACAGCCAAATGACCAAGCGTTCTGATTGGCCCACTGATTGACCTTGATCTATAAATAGATTCCAGCCATGTGCTCAATTGAAAAAGAACTTGTAGATGAATAACAGAATAAGTAGACTATAAAGGTACAGGTACATAGATAGATAGAAAACAAAAAATTTAATTAAAGCAATCAAATTAGAGGTGAACATTTTACAGTTTTTTTTTAAGAAATGAATAATTTTTTCTTGCTCAAAATAAAGGTAGGTACAAAAAATACAATTAAAACAATCTCATTAGGGGTGACCATTTCATATCTGGGGGGGAGCTTGCATTTTTTTTTTTTTTTTTTTAATTAATAATTTTTTTTGCTAAAAATAAATAAAGGTAGGTATGTACATGGATAGATAGATAAGAAAAAACTTAATTAAAGAAATCAAATTAGGGGTGTCCATTTCATGGGGGGGGGAGGAGCTGCAGTTTTTTTTATTTAAAGAAATAATTTTTTCTTGCTTGAAATAAATGATTTTTTCTTGCCCGAAATAAATTGTTTTCTCTTCAAAATTGCATAGATAAATAAATTATGTTTCAATTTAGCCTATCTTGAAATAGATAGTTTGGCTTGGAGTTTTTCAAAACAATGTGTTGCTTGCTTTGCATAAAAGATCTCTCAAAAACTCTATATAGGTAGACAGATGATAGATAGATAACAACAACAATTGTATATATATGGGGTGATCATTTGATATCCAGAGCTTGGAGTCGGGTAGTCAGGCTTGGTTGAGCCATGAGCACACTAGGTCACCCTGACCTTATTCCATGCCTTGTTTCAATGCAATGTGGATCTGATTTTTCAGGTTCAATGCTTCCATGCTTTTTGTATAATTAGACATATAACTAGGCCCACATGGTTGTCCTAATTACATGATATAGATGGACTGATAGATAGATCTATCTATGGATAGAGAGATGGATGGGTAGCTAGATCAATAGTTCAAAGGGAAGACTGCAATGATCAGGCAGCATGCAGCATCTATCTCTATGTCCTTCTGGCGGTCCTGAGGGGTAGGCTACCCCTGTCTCTGCTCGGGGCTGACAGGTGGCAGCAGAATGCTGTCAGTTCCTGGAAAGTGGAAAATCTAAGTATGCCGACAATCGGCCTCACGTAATTCTGCAAGTTTAGCAGAACTAGCCCAGAGAGAAGACGGGAGGAGCAAGTTTAAAGGAGATGAGCGGAGAAGAGGAAGGAAGTGGAGGAGAGGAGTGGAGGAGAGGAGAGGAGAGGAGGGGAGTGGATGAGTCTGAGAGGAGTGGATGAGTCTGAGAGGAGTGGAGTGGAGTAGAGGCGTGGTGGACGGGGGAATGGAGGAGAGGAGGGGAGTGGAGGAGGGGAGTGGTGGAGGGGAGTGGAGGAGAGGAGTGGAGGAGAGGAATAGAACAGGAGTAGAACAGCTGAACAGGAACAGACAGGAACAGAGAAGAGAGGAGCGGAACCAGTGTGGTCCTCTCTGTTCCTCTCCGCTCCTATCCTCTTATTTCTTCTCCTCTACGTTCCATTCTTCAACTGACCACTGTGACCTCAATATTTCCCTTGAAGTTATCAAATTTGGTACAGGTATTATTGGCCTGTGGCTGTAGATCAGGTCCATCTCGAAAAATACAAGATGGCTGCCAAAATCTCCTATGTTTTCCTTTTTGTTATTCCAGTATAAAACTGTGTCCCTTCTTGTTGTACACATGCCTTTCTTTAGGCTTTAGTTATAGTGTGATCTGTGGCGTTAGTTTAGTTTTCACAATCATCCGGGTGGCAACAGCTAAACTCCTATAACCCTCATCTTACCTGACATAAATTCAACTTGACACAAGCCGCCCTTCAGGCATTGAATCCATGGATTCTTGTTTCACTTCTCTGAAGGTATGCTTATTTTCCGAGGTTCTGTAGAAAATGTAAACAGAATAAATTTTATTTTATTAGTGAAAGATATGTATTAGATGACTTACTTTGAGGTTGCATGACTGGCTCTCCAGGAAAAGCAAATTTATATTAATGAAAACTGATGGTCAGTCTTTTTCGATCAGTTATGGTAATATCTCCACCAAATTTTGTTCAAATCCGCTGACCCCCACTTTCCACCAAATCCTTTATGCTCTCAGAAAACCTCTCTTTAAATCATCAAATAAGACATTAAAACAAAATCATTGAAAGGCATACCTGTTTCGTTGTCGAGTGTACGTCGATCTGTACATTGTAGTTATAGAAGTTAAAATATTCAGAATTTACATTGATGCATGAGGTAATGTGCATGTGTTGAAATCAATCGATGCGTAGCAACGGTCCAGACATCAGACATGCTGTTTAAATATTCCAAGTTTTTGTGACAAAAAATGGAAGTGAAAATCACTACATAAAACACTGCAATATCCAAAATCTGAATTTACGATTTCCCAAGATATTTTATGTAGCTGTGGCCCAAACTGCAAATGGGTAGACATGTGAGTTCTTTGTTTTTGCAAATTCTCAAATTTGATGAAACTGACCAAAGAAAGACAGAAAATAGTCACAGAATGATATTTGGTATTATTTATTAATTATTATGCTTGTTGGCCCTTGTTTCTGAGCCTTAAATTTGATTCTTGGCCAAATAATTTTATTTGGAAAGTATAAGCTAAAATCTAGTGATACTTACTGCTGCTGGTGAGTGCATTTTCCAAGGTGCATCCATGCATGACTTGATTTATTTTCTGCAAAATCTATATAATCTAAAAACCAAAAAATATTAAACTGTATGGCAACAACTTATTTATAAACACAGTATGGTAACCTGGCAGCCGGTCACTCTGTCCCATCTATTATTGCGGTGACCTACACCTTGCAGCCTAGTTATATGTATATATTTATTCCATGCTCACATAATAGGCATACACAGTATAGAAAAAATGTAAATACACAATTTTAGACCCGTTTAGATGTACAGTATAGATATTTAAAATTAATGCAAAACCCCTTTCATGTTTTCTCATAATCTGCAAGTGTAAAAAAGTTTTGCCAAATAAGTGTGGTGACATCAGGATGTATCAAATCATAAAAAGTATGATAGAATCACATACTAGACAGCATCGGCCTGTATACTAAATCTGCCATGAAGCATGATCAAATTTGGTTGGCAGGCTCCATTTCACATAGTGGTCAACAATTGATGAATTGATGAAATATATCAATTCAGTCAGTGGCGTATCCAGGACTTTTTCCAATGTAGGCAAACCATCAAGACATTTCCCCAAAATTCACTACCAACAGCTTTTCGCATGTCAAAATTGTGATGCACTGTTAAAAAATTCGTTCAGAATCTCATTCCTTTTGTGGTTGTTCCTAAATTATTAATAATATTTAGTAAAATGTCTGAATAAATTTTGAATTTTGAGTTGGCTTAATTGATTGAGTGAGATGTTTGCACAATTCCTTTGAGCCAAGATAGCTTGCAGTGCTGGGCACTTCCGCAAACACTTCCGCAAACCGCAACTTCCGCAATTTGCGGAAGTAAGAAATGTTTGTTTGTTTGCACTTCTTCACAAGAATCCATGGACTCTATGACATAGCTTAGAATACTTTTTTTAATTTATAAGGTGTAATTACTTTTCCAAAAGGCACTTTGTGAACTAACTTTTTTTTTTGTGATTACAATCATCTGAGTTATACTAACAGTAAATTAAATTTATTTGTGGACATTTCAATTGATTTGAGTCCGACAGAACCGCTTAGCCCCAATTACACCAATTGGACATAAGAAATTTCAATTGATACAATGTAATTGGGTTGTGGGTCTTCGTCACAAAAGTGTTAAGAAAAATATATATAGAAGAATGTACCAACCTAAAACTACTTTTTTCTGGCAGGAGATGACGAGAGGTCAGGATGGAAATAGATTTATTTGCAATTTTTGGAAAAAAACAAAATATCACTGGCCAAAAGAAATTTCAATTGATACAATGTAATTGGGTTCTGGGTTTTTTCGCAAAAATGTTCAAGAAACTTTTAGCATCTGTTTGAGGAGGACAATGTAAAAATGTAAAAAAATAAATGTAGAATCATGTATCAACCCAAAACTACTTTTTGCCTTGTGGTATATAATAAGAGTATGGAAATAAGTATATTTGCATTTTTTTTGGAGAGAGAAAAACAAAAATACAAAAGAGCATCTGTTTCAGCAGGCAACCAAAACATTGAAAGTTTGAGATGTCTGCAAGAGTTTTTCCAAGTTTCAGCTTCATACAGAAATTCTATTACTTTAGAATTATCCATATGAAAAAGCATTGTTATTTATTTGCAATTTTTTGGAAAAAATTAAATATCACCCACCCAAAGAAATTTCAATTGATACAATGTAATTGGGTTCTGGGTTTTTGTCACAAAAATGTTCAAGAAACTTTTAGCATCTGTTTGAGGAGGACAATGTAAAATTTAAAAAATAAATGTAGAATCATGTATCAACCCAAAACTACTTTTTGCCTTGTGGTATAAAATAAGAGTATGGAAATAAAGTTATTTGCATTTTTTTGGAGAGAGAAAAACAAAAATACAAAAGAGCATCTGTTTCAGCAGGCAACCAGTTTGAGATGTCTGCAAGAGTTTTTCCAAGTTTCAGCTTCATACAGAAATTCTACTAGTTTAGAATTATCCATATGAAAAAGCATTGTCTAAAAAGCAATTTCCAGTTCTCCAGCTAGAAAAATCACAGTTGATACAGTGTAATTTGGCCGGAATACATGTTTTTTCATTTTGGGCTCAACTCCCTTATGTTCTCTTACCTGATTAGAAAGACAGAGCGAGATACCTCGCTATGTCAAAAATACATTTGCGGAATTTGCGGTTTGTGCTACAGGCAAACTTCCGCAAATGCAAACTGCACATTTTCGCCAGAGGGCGTCTCATACTTCAGTTATATTGCGGAGCAAAAAACAAGGGTTTTCAGAGCCTTGCAGACAGTCTATACCCATAAAATGTACCCGCAATTTCATAACAAAAACAAGTTGATTTTGTCTGGCTTCGTCTGCTTGGACATTGTTGGAACTCAACATGTCAGATGCAGAAAATGCAGAATTGTCCCCTTGGCCACATCTAAATGCCTTTTTCGGGCCTGTGGTGGAGAAGCAACGTGTGGAAGAAGCTGGCAGTGGAGGTGCAAAGGTCATTTACAAGGGAGTCATTTGTTGCAGGAAATGCAGCCAGAAAATCAGCTTTAACACCAAGTCACTGTTTACTCTGAAAAGTCATTATGCTCATGTAAGTAATTCAATATTTCCAGTTTCCTAAGGGAACAATTTTTTATTCATTGTTTTATGAAACCTCGCTGGCCATTATTTTTTTCCATGGAATTTCAACTCAAAATTATAGGCAAGACTAAAAATAAGGAAAGCATTTTATTGGATACTACCGCTATGTGGCAGCACATTACTCACATCCCTCTGGTGGGGTATTAGGCGAACTACTCTCTTAATTGCCCAGCTGCAGTGTAAGGTTCAACCTGCTAATGGCCCAGCTGTAGTTTGAAGTGCAACCTGCTGGGAGAGTTTTGTGTAAGATTAGGGCAGTCAGGTGTGGGTGTGCCATGATGGCAAGACATTTTTAGAACTCTTTAATGATTAATTTACTTTTAATACAAATAAGAATAAGTTACTTTGATTGCATATTATCTGTATGGAATATGGAACGAATGAGGAGCTGCTGTGAATATTCAAGTTAGCAAGAACTGGCTTTAAAAATTTAATATTTTTGTGGCTGAAACTTTGTGATTGTGATTGATAGTGCTACTTACGGAGCCACATTTAATCTCAAGGGGGGGGCTGGAGTTTTTCTATAAATAATTTCTTAGTTTACGTTTTGGTGAAAAAATTCTTTTTTACAGCCATGAAATAAATAATTTCCTGTGGGGGTATTTCTTAATTACTTCTGCCGCTGCTGTGAAATAAATAATTTCCCGCCAAGGAATACTCCAAGCCCCCCCCCCCCGGATATTTAATGGTCGTCCCCGAATTGACCATCATCCTGCCCAATGTAACTAGATGTTTTATTGGTTAATGCTAGATGAAAAGCAAAACTTATTTCAATATGACTCATTGACATTACAGGATTCTGAGGATTGGCCTCAATTTTTCATCAGCATTTTAAAAATATTTAATTACATATCAGCCTATATGTTCCTATATTTTCTGCACTCCAACAGTGACTGTCACTTTTTTTTTCAAGGTGCACAAGGAAAGCAATAATGATTTACTGGCAGCAATTGCTGGTGGAGCAATCAGGGGTCGACGGCCAAGTTCTGAAGACGGTGCAAGTGGTGCCAAAATCAAAAGAATGCAAGCAAGTATCGATGGGACTTTGTCGAAATTCCAAAAGGACCATGCCCTGGACCTATTCTATCAGTGAGTTCTTTCTGAATATTTAATGCTAAACAAATGGTTTAAAGTTGTTGTATAATTAATGGTGTATTAAAAATTTATAATAATTTCACAATTGAATTAAGAAGCAGTGAGAAACTTCCATAAATCTGTTAGTTTATATAAAATGCCATTAAGTTTCTCTAATTGATTTACTTAAGCCTGTTTTAATTATTCATATGAATTTAAGATTATGCTAATCTTTCAATCTGTCAATTACTATAAGATTTTATTTTCTGATGATGTATTGTAATCTTATCTTTTTATCTTTACAGATTTATGATAGATGACATAGTCCCATGTCGACTCACTGAATCTGATTCTCTTGCACGATTTCTCCATCATTTGAATCCCAACTTCAACCTTCCTTCGCGAAGGACGTTCATGAGGAGAATACAAAAGAAAGCTGAAACTGGCTTGGTGCAGTTTTGTTCTATTTTGGAAACCACTCAGTATGTCTCTACCACAGCTGCCAGCTGGTTCAATTGTTGCAGCCCACTCTGAGCTGAGCAGTAATCATCCGACACACTTTGACAGTAGCGTAGCCAGCGGGGAAAAGATTTCGGAGAAATCATTGCAGATATATTGCCAAAAATAGGGAAAAAAATGGCCAGACATATTACTAAATATTATTAATAACTTAGGGACAACCACAAAGGGAATGAGATTCCGAAAGAATTTTTTAACAGTGCATCGATGTGTGGGCTAAAGGTGAATACCCCGACAAGTGGTCTGAGGGTGCACTCTAAAAAATTTCAGACAAAATTGGTTTTTTAGATTCAAAATGGTTTTTTGAAAAACCAAATTTCAATGCAAAAAACCAACATGGATTTTTTTAAAAATCCATGTTGGTTTTGCATTGAAATTTGGTTTTTCAAAAAACCATTTTGAATCTAAAAAACCAATTTTGTCCCGACATTTTTTAGAGTGTGTGATACAACCTCTGCATGAAAAAGTTAGTTTCAATGAATCTGACAACTATTGCAAATTAACTTTAATGGCATGTACGGGTAAAATTTTTGAGGGTGTCATTAATAAAAGATTAGTTTTCCAAACTGAAGCTGCTGATATTGTAGATCCTCACTAATTTGGTTTCATCCAAGGGTGTAGAAGCAGTGTTAATGTCATCATTATTGATTCACTTATCTCCTATCAAAAATCATTGCGCAAAAACCTATTCATAACATTTATTGACTTCTCTAAGGCGTTTGACTTTGTAAATCGCAAGTTTCTCTACTATAAGATGATAAAGAAGGGTTATGGTGGTAGACTTGTTAAGATAATTCGCAGTATGTTCTCCAAATCTAGGGCTAGAGGCAGGTGGCAAGGTGAACTTGGTTCCTCTATTGACAGCACTCATGGCGTTCTTCAAGGTGGCATCGTTAGTCCGAAGCTATTTAATCTGTATCTCTCAGACATAAGTGAATATTTAGACCAAACATGTGGTATATCAATATAGGACACTACTTACACACATTTCCTGTATGCGGATGACCTTGTCCTCACGTCTGAAACTGCTAATGTTATGCAGACATTCTTGAAAAATGTTCAAATTTATTGCCGAAAGTGGCATCTAATAATTAACTCTCAGAAAAGTAAGGTTATGACATTCTGTAAATGCCAACTAAAAATACGAGTAACACAACCTTTTCGATCGATTAGAATATAACAGTGAGTTATGGTTCTCAGAAAAAGAAAATAATGATCTAGAAAAAACACAACTGAATTTCATAAAAAATATGTTGGGGGTCAGAAGTCAAACTTCAACAAATGCTATTCTAGCAGACACTGGTAGGTTTCCTTTACTTGTGTGGCAACATACCTCAGCTCTAAAATATCTAGATAGACTAAAGAACAAATTTCTTTTACATGCGAATTGCTATTTTTAAAGCCATCTTTATGTATCTCTTTTTGGACTAGCAGACATTTCTTAAGAATTTTTTCTTTTGACATTTTTTCTATTTTGTCATAGGTACAAAAATGCGTTAGTTTGTCATTTTGTTCTCATAAGTTGGTCATGCAATGACCTGGTTAGATGTCATAAGTACATATGTGGGTAAACTTACATATCGACATTATAATATTATGATAATTAACATAATAATTATATGATTTTTGAATATATTGTAATACCCTTCAGAAAAGCAAAAATCATCAAAATTGAGAAAAAAACTAGAAGGTTTATTAGAAATAATTATTCTGTTGCACAGACTGACAGAGATCTATGTAAGTCAAGATTATATCATGATTATTTAAGTGGAGACTGAGGGGTAAATGCATGTGTCAAAATTTGGGTTCATTGCTATTGTATCAGTAATTAACTCCCACTTGAAGATGAAGCATGGCATCAAAAATCAAAAACACAGAGAAAATTCTCACTTGATTGCACTTGTGAGGCTACTTCTTTGAAAAGCTCCATTGCACTCCTAGAGCAAGTTAGCATTTAGGTCTTTGATTTTAACAATTTGACCATTCTCCAGTTGTCAATAATAAATGGGCCGGTCCATGGGAAAAGGGGACTTATTGTCTAAAAAACAAATTTTCATTTTTGCATTGAAGAGGTTTATTTCATATATTTATACTTAATGCACATTTGTACATTTGGATTTTGTTAAATAGATCGATATCTGAAAAATAAGTTGCAATTTCTACTTACTTCACCAAAGTTTGCCTTGTACTTAATGCCAATGAAGATTTAACAGTCGTGCAAAAGTTGACCTTTTAAGCAGTTCATTTCAAACTTTTTCACAATAGTCTAAAAGTTTATATCTTCCGGAAGTTCCTCAAAGTGAAATATAGCTTTCTACCATTCAAATTAAAGCTTCTTTTTTTCCGAGAAAAATGATATCTGAATTAAATTCCTATATCAAACAACAGATTAGATATTTCTAACGGCGATTATTTGAAATATCACTTTCTGTCATTTTCGGACCAAACTTTAATGCAAAAGTGCCACCCTAAGGCCACAACCGATCTTACTGAAATTTTGTAGAGTATCTTTCTTCAGGCAATGGAACAATGTGGGAGAAGTGCAAATGAATATGACAATTTTTTCATTTTTAGGAGGCAGACGATGCACCCTAATGATAGTTCTGAGATTATTGCCAAAAAAAGCAAAGTGATCTAAACTAAAAAAGATTCCGGGTGACTTGTGAAAGTTCAGATGCCTTCCCAAGACTCCAAAGTGACACATTTTAGTATTACGCTTTTAAACAATTCTACATAGGAATAACAGTGTGCTTTCAAGTTCATACTTTATGAACAATGCCTTGTATGGTTGTATTACAGGCAATTTCACTAGTATGCGATTCTAAGACTCTTTAGACGCTAAATACATAGCATTTTTGCATCATCTGATTGGTTCAGAAACATCAGAACGTCACTCATTTAATGTATCAAACGTAGCAAGTATATACATTGAATTAATTCCTGACAGGCAACAGTGAATGACCAGAATCGCATGGTAATGAAATCACCCAACAGCCACTAAGAGCTACTAAAATATATTCTGTTTTTGTTCTCAACATCTACTTAAAGTAATGGTCCCCAACAACAGATTCTGAGAAGCCAAAACAAGTCGATCACTTATCCTCCTTTAAATCTGTAGAATTTTTCCAAAAACGTTTGCGGTGGTCTCCCATAAACAGAAAGCCCATAGTAGAAATTTATAAAACAAATGCACTTAATGTTATCTTTAGAGTGTTCAGAAAACATCGGTGATGAAACTAATTACCTAGAAATTTTTTTTGGTCACTCAATTTCAACATTTTCGCCTTTTTTGACAATTTTCGAGCAAAAATAAATTAAATATTTATCTACATTTTCTATCCATAATGCATAGTACACCAGTTTATGGTGATTTCCGTGCGAAAGGGACTCTCTATAGAAATTTGGCATGTTTCGATAACCTTATGAAACCAAATAAGCTGCTGGGACCAAGAAATTGTCTTTAAAAAGCCTGTGAAATAGCATAAAATATGCATTTTCATAAAAGCTGGAGTGGCCTGACAGGAAATGCATCCAACCAAGTTTTCTTTGCACCAATTTTCATCTCTTGAGTAAAGCCAAGTACTCATATCATTGATTTTTTTTAATTAAAAAAAAAAAAAAATTCAGCCCACCCTATTGTTGATATTAATTGTTCTCCATGGTAACTTTTTTAGTTACATCTAACAGGATTTCATCAAAATGATCATAAAAGGATGTAAAATCAATACCCTTTCAAATTGCTTTGTTTCTCACCAATAAAACTATAATAACTATACAATATACTTCAAATTGAATCATGTAAAATGGGGAATACACAAAGTCATATTAAGTCATTAAATAAGACATTAGAACCAGATCATTGAAAGGCATACATGTATACATGTTTCATTGTCGAGTGTACATGGATCTGTAAATTATAGAAATAGTAGTCAAAATTTTAAAAATTTGTACTGATGCATGGGGTTAAGTTTGTTGAAATCAATGGATGCGTAGCAACAGTCCAGACATCAGACATGCTGTTTAATTATTCATTAGTAGTTTGTGACGAATGTATCTTGTAGAAAAAGTAGACGCAAGCAAAAATATGTCGTTAAAGTTGGGGAGAAGGGGTCAGACTGGTAGCAGAAGAGTTAGAGTTAGAGTTATTTTATTTATAGATGCATAATGTACATACAATGAACCTCAGATAATTTCATACAGTAGACGTGATAGTTTTACAACAAACAAATGCATCAAATGGTAACAGCGGAGTTACTAGTAACTATATTTATTACTCTTGGTAATAAAATATATGCCAATTTGAAATTAGATGACATTGCTGGAGTAACTGCATCTTTTTACAAGCGGGTGAATATGTTTATCAGCAAATTTAAAAGAATTCCTTCTTTTATCCAAGCAAAATTATATTTACAGTACTGCTCATCTTTCTATGGACTGCAGCTGTTGCAAGCTAAGAATTACAATAAATTGGAAGTTGCCTGGCGCAAATCATTACGCAGAATCTGGAGATTATCTAATCTTACTCATTGTTCACTAGTCAGATGTTTGTCAAGTGGAGCATGCATTGAACATATGCTTATAACCCGTTTCATGAATTTTGCAAAATCTTTACTATGCCAGAAGGAGGGAGTTATACGATATATTGCTGTGAATGCATTAGTAAATGACATTTCAGTATTTGGTAACAATTATAAGCTATTCGCTGATATCAGCTTAAATTTGGATGACAATTTAAATGCAAAAATCGGGGAACATTGCAACAGAACGTGTAAAAAAGACCAAGACAGGTCACTGGCTTCTGTCTTGACTGAATTATGCTGTATGAGAGATGGGACAATGGACTGCTTACTGACACCAGAAGAGGTGCACATTTTAATAGAAAATATTTGTATTTTTTAATATAATGCTTTTTTTTTTTTTTTTTTTTAAATTAATAATACATTTACATATATTGTACACAATGTGTGAATAAATATGCTATATATATATAAGAATGCTGCCCCTACTTCTAATAAGTAAATTAATTGTAAATCTTAAATAAATAGAACAAGATTGATGAAATGAAAATGAGGATGATCATGGATATGGATTGTAATCTTATATGATGAAGAATGCCGATTAATAAGAATTTATTACATGCAGACAGTAATGTTTTGTGAAAAGTTTCATCTTATTTCTTTCTTTCAATTGCTCATCCAAGTGTAACCATAAATGCGGGGACCTCCCAAGAAAACTTGTATTGTATTTTTCTACAGTGTGTTGTGGAGCTCTTAAATAGTTTTAGTCGGGTATAAGAAATATAACTCATTCCCGCTTTGCACTAGGGGGGTAAAAGTTCAACGACCTCTGTAATTTAAATGCGCTTCTAGATATTATGCCATTTTTACCCTCGGCCATGTTAACATGGCCTGGGTATTGCAGAGTGCAGCGGTGTCCGTCTGTCTGTCCGTCTAGCTGTCTAGCTGTCCGTCCATCATCCTTGTGTACAAGATAACTCCATTTCTATTAATCCTAGGATCATGAAACTGACAGGGATTGTGTATCATAGCAAGACCACGAATGAGTCCTGACATGAGTGACCTTGACCTACATCTGTGACCTTGGTGGCCATATTTGTGAAAATCTTGTGTACAAGATAGCTCAATTTTTATCTTGGAATCACGGAACTGACAGGAATTTTGTATCACAGCAACACCTTGAATGAGTTCTGATGTGAGTGACCTTGACCTACTTCTGAGACCTTGGCAGCCATATTTGTGAATATCTTGTGTACGCTATAACTCCTCTTGTATTTACACTAGGATCACCAAACTAACAGGGATTATGTATCACTGTAAGACCTTGAATGAGTTATGACATGAGTGACCTTGACCTATTTCTGTGACCTTGGCAGCCATATTTGTGAAAAGCTTGTGTACATGATAACTCCAATTGTATTTATTATATGATCACCAAACTAACAGGGATTGTGTATTACCATAACACCTGGTAGGATTGCTGACATGAGTGACCTTGACCTATTTCTGTGACCTTGGTGGTCATAGTTGTGAAAAGCTTGTGTACACGATAACTCCAGTTATATGGATCCCATGAACACCAAACTAACAGGGATTGTGTATTACCATAACACCTTGAAGAACGTCTCACATGAGTGACCTTGACCTATTTCTTTGACCTCGGCAGCCATATTTGTGAGAAACTATTGTGCACATGATAACTCCAGTTATATTGATCCCATGATCACCTAACTAACAGGGATTGCTAATTAGTCATGTAAAGTACACAGCACACGGTTGTTATTGCTGAGTTCGTCGCAGTGCGCCATTTGTCTTGTTTCAGCAGCGTTTTCATCAAGAGCGACCGATGTGCTGGGCAAAACTTGACCGGCAATCTGACCCACAAGGATCAATAATGACATAACACATCTAAACATTAGTGATGGGATTCCCTCAGTTCATGCCCAATTTATCTGTCTATCCATCTATCTATTTGTCTATCAATCGATCTACCTATCCATCTTCTTTATTTTTCTACAGCGGAAATGTAATCATGTCTATTATAAAGTAGCTTGAACATAATTGCTTTTAAACTGGCTGGTGGCCTTCCTGCATGTCACCAGTGGCATTGAGCATCTATAATGTTTCATCTCTCCTTATGACCAAAAGCTTGTTGACACACTTTCCTCTAATTGAATTGTCGCATGTTGTAATCGACAAAAAATTTAAAATGTCATAAACACGAAGATGAGATTTAGTTGTTTTTTTTTTTTGGAGAAAGAATTGTTTCTTCAACACAAAATTAATTGATTTAAAAATTTCATTCAGTTTGTGGTTAACCGCCTTGGCATCATAACTTTTTAGCCTTCGTAATCCTTGAATTGTTGTTGAGGTTTTTACCTGAGATCTTCATTGAAAAAAGTTCACGTATGGTATTGTTTATAGCTCAACTGGATACATTACTATCAAATAGCATAGACAATCTTTGCCTGAGAAATATAATGTCTGAGGAACAAATCTTTGCAATTCCCCACATTCAATCACCAATTGTAAAACTTTGAAATTCTGACAACTTGAAAATCCAAATTTTTCCAGCATTTTGATCATGAGTGTATAAAACTGTATATGGCAATTCATGGGGCTGCACCAGAGAGCCAAACAAAAAGGCAATTTGTTCCATGCAAAGTTCAATTTGTATCAAAGCCAAGCTTAATGGATAAGCCCAGCATAAACACAAATACATCTATGAATTTCTGTGGCACTACATTACCATAATGCCATGGCCGTGCTCCCTCATGCTTTATCCATGAAGTGAGTTTGTTTGTTTCTGTCTATATGGTTCAAATTATGCTCAGCTACAAAAAATTATTTATAATACTATTTAAATATAAATGTTATGTCTGTGACATATATTTGCACTTCAACGGTTTTGACGGCCAATTTCAGGCTTTGGAAGTCCTTACTCTTTGAAAATCCAACTTGCAGCATTTTTATCAACGACATACACATTAATATCTTTGCCTGCAATAAGCATCCTCCCATTACAGGACTCGTTTACACTTGCCCTGCCAACAGGCTCTACAAAATTCCGGCGTGATTTAATTGATTGCTTATGGTTTTCTACAAAGAAACTCCTTGAAACAACATACAGGCAACTATGAAACACTCATTCAATTCAGACTGTACCTCTCCCTCTGATTAATAGCCTCCACATCGTGGAGGGACAGTCAGAAATGGGAGGTCAGCTGAAACAAAACTAAAATCAGTGTGCCTGCCCAAGCCAAGTCAAGATTCTGAACTCCAGATAGGGGCAGCTTGGCAGGTCTTATGAAAATCACACATCATACATTTTGACACAAAATGGCTCTCTTAAAATCGCTGTAAACAGGCTTTTGATATGACAAAAAACTCAAAGTAATGACATGAAGTTGTGTAGCTGGTATGTATCCCCCATGTAGCATGATAAAATTTGATGTATTGCTTATAATAGATGAAAGTTGGTGGCTTTATTAAAGCCTGTGTAGAGGTACAGGTATAGATGGCGCCATATGTGGCACAAATGAAACAAATAACTGTCATTTGTCATCTGCTAATATTCAAATTTATAACTGCCTCATAGAAGTGGTGTCTGTTTTTCCAAATAGAATGAATAGTTGGATACTATGTATCATTATGAATTGTCCCAGTGGACTCACTTTCTATCTCCCCCACTATGATTCTAATTAATGCCGAATTCTCCCAGACTGCAAGCTGAGCTAGCAACTCATCCTAGGGAGCATACTGTATTTCATTAGAGGGATCATCCAATTAATCTAATAATTTTTAATTGTTGTGAAATAAATAAGGGGATGGAGAAAGATCTTACCCTAGAGAGCATACTGTATTTCATAAAAGGGAGCATTCAGTTATTTAAATGATTTTAATTGTTTTGGTAATAAATAAGGGGATGGGGAAAGAAGCAGTCTAGTTCCAGACTGCCCCAGTCCCCTTTTGCCCAACAGCATGCCTGCCGCACTTTGGTCTCGTCAGTAGGATCTTTGTGTCTGCTCTGAAGAGATACAAGGGACAGTCTCTCTCAGGGACGGCCATGTTAATTAACACCCCACAAATTTAACATCTTTGTCAACATGGCTAGCAGAGAGGAGAATGGCCGAATTTGGTGTCACGCATGAGTAAATACAGTTCTTTAACGCTTAACCTCCCCAACTTTTGATTTGTTCTTGCATTATTACTACAGATAACACAAAACTAAGTATGCATAGTATATAGACACTTTAATGTGGCATTTCAACTTTAATGGCAGTTATTCCACCACAGGGGCAGTTGCCTGGTAGTTGCTGCATGGCAGCTAATGATCAGTTGATGTTGGGGCATGTGTGCATGTAAAAGCTGTCCTCACTCTATGAGTATGGCCTATGTGTGAACTCTGTGTGCAGAGTAACATCACAATGTCACACAGCTAATTATGTATAATAGGCCTAGATCAAACGCAGTAACTATACAAGAACGGCATTGCAACTTCAGTGTCAAATGTGAATGACCAGAATCGCGTGCTAATTAAAATGGCTTTATTGACTTTTCCAGGGGTACCGGACAGAATCGCGGGCGGCAGGGGCGGTCAGACGAAAAAGGGCAAATCATATTCGCGCAAATTTTGTGTGACAAAATTTAAATAGAGAGTCAATGATAATCTGAAAATATAGTTACTAATTTGTGCCTAAAATTAGCAAAACAAGGCCGTATAATTTTTTTATTTAACATCTAAAAGGCACCCTTGCCCCCCCCCCTGCCCCCCTTGGACAAAGGTCTGCCCCCCCCTGCCCCCTCCCTGCCCCCCCTGCTCCGGCACCCCTGGAGTTGTCGTACTCTTTTCTCCCTATAGCACCTAATCAATCAATCCTCAGTGCTTTGTAGTTATATGTAGCGTGACTGGCACATATAATAGTCATATATTTATAACACAATACATAGAATTTTTTCAGACCTGAGTGACAAATCCTTCATCTTTTTTCATACTGTCAAGTTTTAAGAAGTTTTTACCGGCTTACAAATTGTGTTGGGTGGTCCTTTGACAGAACATCAGACTTATGACAAGTTGAAAGATCTTTGCAGTCTGTCAAATTGCAGAGGAATCCTATCAATTTCTGCAATCAAGAACTCTAATCTGTTCAATCTCAGCAAGTTGGGGTATTGTCCTGTATGTCCTGAGCAACTGTAGGATAATTTGAAATATTGCCTGTGTTAAACTGCAAGTCATGGGGCTCCACTGGTTCAGGAGATGAAACAATGGCTCATGTCCGAATATTTCATTTATTGTCTTGTGAATGTGCTGAACCTTTTAGGAGTTGATCTGATCACATTTTTATCTTTATAATGTTCTCATGTTGTGGACACAACTCTGGATTACCCTCTCTCCATGGTCTAAGTGTCTCTTCTTGCTCATTGAGGCACCTACCTGAATGCACTCAGCCAGCAGTAATTGGGTTATCAGTGTCATTCCACCATATTCTCAGAAACACCATTGCAAAAGACAGGCATGAGAAAAGTGTCTATGAGTTCTGTGAATGGCAAAGAGTTTTACATTTGATGGCCAAGGTGATGAGATGTTGGCAAGACTCAGGAATGGTGTCTGTGTTGAGGCAAAATATTTCCAAGGTCATCGCAGACACTGAAGTGCACAAATCATCCCAACTCGATGTCCTTGGTGACTGGACAAATCTCATGAGAAACTATTACATTTAGATAACAGTTCAGTCAAATATCTTACATGTATACCTTCTTTTGTTAATATCTTTATGAAGCCTCCTTACAAGTTGCTGTTGGCCCTCAGACAGTATTTGTCAAAGTAATGACAGGTTGAAGGGGCCTCATCACTGTTGTCCTGCCCTGTCCTTTGTCCACCAATAAGAAATCTGAGAGCTCAAGCTCAGAGCTGAGCTAAGAAGTCTCTTGCTTTGGCTTCATAGGAGGGTGGCTGAAATATGAAAAGAGGCCTTTAAAATTCTTAAACCTTCAAATTTATGTAAGCTACAAAGAATCTTGCACTGTAAAGGCCATCAGAGCACTGCCTTAAAATTCTGCCAGCCACACCTGCCCCAGTGGCCTAATGGACAGCAAGCAAAGGTTCAGTCCTACGCTCGGGCAGACAAAAAATATATCAGTGTTGGTACCAAATTTTATATATTTAGTTGTGTACTCTAGCATACGGATAAACCCATGGAGTTGTTGATTTTACATTAAATTTCATAGATCTATTACATCATTTACATGTAAATATTTTGGTACGCACTACAGTATAAGAGTGCACTCTCGGATAATTATATCTGTCTATCTATCTGTGTGGCATAATATTATATATCTATCTTTCTATATAGATCTATCTATCTGGCTTCCTTCCTTCCTTACTTCCTTCCCATATTAGCACGTAGAATAATCGCAAATCACCTGATTTTCCTTGACTTTTCTCAACTGCGCAGGAATTATCTTACATTTCAGATCAATTAGCTGTGTCAATTTGAGGAAATTGAAACATAGGAGGTGCATAGGACCAATCCAGACGACAGATGACAATGTCATCAGAAAGTGATAGGTCTTGTTATCAACAATTCTATTTGCGGTGAAATTAATGGAGGATATGAAGATTTCAGAAGTAAGTCAATTAAGGGATTAGTTACCAAGCCCCCACCTACCCCACGTGTGCTTATGACTTGACATTGGAACTTTCATTAATTCACCTCACATGTGACAAACATGCACGTGTCTCTAGTGGAGAATTTCATAACATGTTTTACCTACTTAGTTCTGTTTGCAATAGTTACCATACATGTGTTTTCATACTGATAGATAGGCCTACAGCCAATAAATATGATATTATATAGGCCTATAATATGGTAAATGCAGCCTCTCAGTTAAGTTTTTGGTTCTCGTGACGGGTGATTGATTAGATGGGTCTTCATCACGTCACAAATTTAACCATGCACATGAGATGTCTTCAACTTACCCTGCATCCACAACCTAAGAATTCACCCACCCAGCCTGAGGCGTTGAATCCATGCGGACAAAAACATTCAGGGGTACAGGCCTGAACTCTGTAATTACTAAGCCACCAAGCGAGCTGTCTCATACAGATGAACCATTCTATACAAACTAAATTTTTATAACATAAATATTTTTCCTACACGTGTCTGGGTTGAAGTGATAATATTTATATTAATCCATTTCCATGCAGGAATTCCATTCATGGTAATCTACATATGCATACGACTGTCTTTTCTAAAAATTGGTCACTAAAAAATAGTACATTTGCTTCAAACTTGTCCTGCATGACATACCCATCTACAATTGAAGCATACTGATTTGGGCATGTGAGACCTGTGCTTTAGAGAGAACACCGCAACAACGGCAATGACATGCTTGATGACAGTAGAAAATATAGCGGCTTTATCACTCTTTGCAATGACATCCTAAGGTTTGGTATTATAGTCCAGCCTGTCCAGGGGTGCCACTGCACTTCCAGTAGGCCTATTCTTAAAACTGACCTGCTACACTTCAATGCAAGAGTTCATATGGTTCAACATAATTATCAATATGAGAAAACAACAAGCTGAGACTTTATAATTGATCTATAATTCTATATGGATATTGAGTAGATAGTAGTCCGAATGAATACAGGTTTCCATCCATATCCATATAATGAGATGCCTTTTCCTCTTCATTTCCGGTTTGACTAATCCCGAAGCTGCTTCGTTATACTTTCCTGGTCCTTCCATCACCACTAACGCACATTTTATTCCTGTAACTGACCTGTGATATATGTATGCCCTAAGCTGTAGACATTTTGTAGTTTTTGGCACTTACGAAGAAGAAAATGTCTGTAATCCTCTTCGGAAAGCTGCAGGAAATCCTTAAATAAAAAACACCCAAGAGCATCAAAGGAAATCAGTAGTTCTAATGAAGGTTGATCGATCATCGTTGATGAGATGCGAGAAAGAGCAGTAGTCATCGACATGTTACACATTTACCCCTTTTGAGGGATCATGATTTGCCCAGCACAGACATTTATGGAAGGGGTGCAAATTAAACCCTTCATCCAACAAAATCCAGTTGGGAACTTGGGATGATGCTCGTGAAGGTTCACTGAAAATATTTTTCGCTGATTTTCATATTGAACTCAAACTGAATTTTTAAAATAAAGATTGTCTAAGGTCTATGACAAAGACAAGGCTAACAAATGTAATTTTTTACAGTATAATGTTCAATTTAATTAATTTTGTTTTCAGCTTTCTATTTTAGAGGAAAGCTGTTTTTACTATGCAATTCCATGGGCCACTTTGCTGCTAATGATATTTGTTCAATTTATGAGACCATTCCAAGGGTCCAAAGCAATAACTAGTTATGGCCATGATTGCAACAATCTGCCAGGTCTGGAGCCAGGTCTGGAGCCAGCAAGGGCATCTGGATGTCAAACGCAAATAGGAGAAAATGTTTATGGCCCTATAGCACATTCAAGTAACAAGAGCCAAACAGTTATTCCTGATTGTGCAGTTTGTGTGTTCATCCATGGAATTGGTGCTTCAAACGGGGGAGGGGGGGGGCTCCTTGTCCATTGGTCAAAGTGAATGATTATTGTATTTTCCATATTTGCATATATATACATGAATGCAAATTTTACTATCACCAATTTCACATGATTCCTAAGAAGAATTTATAGTATATAAACTGGATATTCTTTTGCAAGTTTTGCCACTCAACTTCTGCACTCCAGGCCAGTGCTTTCTAGTTTAGTGTGACTGTAGGCCTATGTGTCCAGGACTCCAGGTACAACAAACTGTGTCTGTGCACAAATCGAAAGTTCACGAAACTTTCTAATCATAATTCAATTTGATTGTCAGTGAACAAATTCCACACAAATTGTCAACAATTGTTGGGTAAATGGTAAAGACAACATTTTTACAATATCCACGAAGTAATAAATATTCTAGTACAGTATTTATTTACAATATATCTGATTTTAACAGGGAGCTTTACGCCTAAATATAGCAGACTAAGCTATATATACATATCCAGGGATCATATTTGTTTGTCAAGATTCTGACACATCATTAGGTTTCAGACTTTTTCTTCTTCAGTAAGTTGCGAGACTAAGTAGCTGTCACTTTACTGTAGCTCCTAATAACACTGCCAGACAGCCCGTTCAAAATAAAACGACGCAGTTCCAAAAAATATATAGTGGCTGCTCTTCAGCAGTTCTTACTCTATATTATATAGATAGTGGATGGTGAGGAGACCACTATTGAGTTTTATTGGCCGAAGCATTAATATTGGTCGAGGTCGTAGGCCGAGACCAATATTACCTGCTGAGGCCAATAAAACTCAATATTTGTTGCCTCAATTTGTTATATTCTGCACACAAATTTTCAGACTTATACATATAAGCTTTTTATAAAATTTAAGTGAATAAGCAAGCTGATTCCACTTGTAGAATATTTGGTCATCATCCCCAGAAAAAATCATGATGTTCGAGCAATAAACAGGAATATTATACAGTACTCTTTAACACCTCACTATGGTCCACTGTTGGTAGGCAGGATGCTGAAGGTTGAGCATATTGCACACACGTCTTAATCTCATCATATATGATTATGTTACATGGAAAAAACTTTCATGAATCAGGTTTATGGGTGTTGTTTGCGGCCATTGATCTCCATATATAGATCAATGGTTTGCGGCCATAAATGAAATAACTGTACTCTTCAACATTCGGCGACAGTCAAGAAAGGCTATGGTGATGGATGAACTCCAAAGCAGATAGGTGCGCTGGTGATATAATTTTGCTGTACACAATATGGCTATTTTAAAACAACATGTTAACTTTCCAACAAGCAACTCAATTTGATCTGTTAACACGTAAATAATACTAAATATCACTGGTGATATCTAAAACTTTTTCTTGACATATTCAATGAATGATAAACAATGAGATTTTTTGGCACAAAATATGGGCCCCTTCTTTATTATGTTTTTCTTCAATGACTGAAATGTTTTTCTGTTGTATTTTGAGTGATTCCAAATAGCAGACACTTTTAAAACATATTTTCCTCTCACTTCTTTGACCCCCTTTTAGCTGCGTGTCCCTATAAAATGTAAATTTTCCCCATTTTTTCACTATAAATCGCCAGGTAAGATCCAAAGAACAATGGGACGCTTCAGAAACTGTAGGCCCTATATCAAATTGACTGCTGTCTAAGAAGCTGTCACCTCATGCAATTTGCAAGTATTAAAGATAACATTGAAAAACATATAAGTTCTAGAAGCCTGCCACCCTGTAATGGCCCAAATCTGTACGCGCTACCAATCCCATGCAAACCGTGTTTAATACTGGTTTTCCCTTGGATAACTTTCATAATAAGGCTCTATATCAGAGTCTGTTCATTTAGACATTGATATGAGTGGCATTGTTCTGTTAATGAAAATTGGTAAATCAGTAAGACTTAATTCTGGATTTTGTTTGCCAGGTTTATAATTGATGTTATGGCATTGGAAAATGAGTTAATTTAAAGTAAGAGCTTTTCCTATCAGCAACAAACCATCCATGTGGAGTTATGCAGAATCATGGAAAAAATTAAATTTATGAAATGGCCTTATTGTGTGCTTGGATGAAACAAATGAGTTGCTCTGTAGAAATCATATTATCTCTGTCATTTAGCAAGCTCAGGCTCATCCATATAGTCTGCCAAGTAATTCATACTCTATTAGCACCACGTAAAACATTTTCTATTACGTTAAAGTGAATTCGTAGTGGCTCGAATGGCAAGTCCCGTTGACATATAACGAGGCATTAGCATTCTATATACACATAACAGTGGTGTTATAAGATTAACCCTTCGACAGATTCAGTGGATTATACCTGTTGGCTCTGACATGAGAGTGCTTGAAAAGGACCTGCTCGCGAAGAACAGAAATCAAAAGAGACTCAAATCAACCTTGTTCTTTGGTGTGCTTGCAACTATGGTAAGTATAATGCACATTTAATGTTAGTTAGATCCATTCCTCCTGTCAGGATCTAAATAACAAAAATGTACCCTGAAAATTTGTCATGTCTAAATCAGGCAGCACATGATTGTTAATGCTGAGTTAGCCTCTTTCATATATATATGGACATAATTTACCAATTTTTTTCAACAGAACTCTGAGGATTATGCATTAGAGGCTTTTTTTCTACAAACTAGGATAGAACAATCAAATATTTATCAATTAGAGACATAACATATTATTGCATAATAAGGCCATGGTCCTGGAGTGTATACAAACTTTTGACCCATCAACTTTGGATGACTCACAGATTAATGCTGCATATTTTTAAGGGGATTTGGTAAAACGTACCAATTATAATCAAATTCATAAGTTCAATATATAAGAAACAAGAAACCAAAGCGCCAAATATGTAGACCCATTTGAACTTACATAATACAGCTTTAACTATTTCCTGTCCGCCTGTATGCAAATATTTGACCTCAACTGTAGATCAAACGACAAAAGTGGTATAACTACAAGAACTGCATTGTAGCTTCAGTGTCAAATGTGAATGGCCAGAATCGCGTGCTAATTAAAAAGGCTTTTATTGACTTGTCGTAGTCTTTTCTCCCTAGCACCTCATCAATCAATCCTCTGTAAGTACTTCGTATTTTTAAGTAGCGTGACTGGCACATATATATAACACAATACACACTTTTTTTCAGACCTGAGTGACAAATCCTTCATCTTTTCTTGTTCTGTCAACTTTTAAGAAGCTTTTGCCGACTTACAAATTGTGTTCTGTGGCCCTTTGACAGTACATATCAGAAAGTTGAAAGATCTTTGCAGTCTGTCAAATTGCAGAGGAATCCTATCAATTTCTGCAATCAAGAACTCTAATCTGTTCAATCTCAGCAAGTTGGGGTATTGTCCTGTATGTCCTGAGCAACTGTAGGATAATTTGAAATATTGCCTGTGTTAAACTGCAAGTCATTGGGGCTCAACTGCTCCAGGAGATGAAACAATGGCTCATGTCCGAATATGTCGTTTATTGTCTTCTGAATGTGCTTAACCTTTTAGGAGTTGAACTGATCATATTGTTATCTTTATAGTACTTAGCTTATAGTGTTCTCATGTTGTGGACACAACTCTGGATAACTATCTCTCCACATCCTGAGTGCCACTTCTTGCTCATTGAAGCACCGGAATGCACTCAGCCAGCAGTAATTGGGTTATCAGTGTCATTCCACAATACTCTCAGAAACTCAGGCACGAGAAAATGTCTATGAGTTCTGTGAATGGCAAAGAGTTTTACATTTGATGGCCAAGGTGATGAGATGTTGGCAAGACTCAGGAATGGTGTCTATGTTGAGGCAAAATATATCCAAGGTCATCGAAGGCATTAAAGTGCACAAATCATCCCAACTCGATGTCCTTGGTGACTTGACAAATCTTATGAGAATGAGAAAAGTTCTATTACATTTAAATAACAGTTCAGTCAAATATCTTACATGTATACCTTCTTTTGTTAATATATCTTTATGAAGCCTCCTTACAAGTTGCTGTTGGCCCTCAGACAATATTTGTCAAACTTATGACAGGTTGAAGGGGCCTCATCACTGTTGTCCTGCCCTGTCCTTTGTCCACCAATAAGAAATCTGAGAGCTCAAGCTCAGAGCTGAATTAATAAGTCTCTTGCTTTGGCTTTATAGGAGGGTGGCTGAAATATGAAAAGAGGCCTTAAAAATTCTTAAACCTTCAAATTTATGTAAGCTACAAAGAATCTTGCACTGTAAAGACCCTCAGAGCACTGCCTTAATATTCTGCCAGCCACACCTGCCCCAGTGGCCTAATGGACAGCAAGCCAAGGTTCAGTCCTACGCTCGGGCAGACAAAAAATATAACAGTGTTGGTACCAAATTTTATATATTTAGTTGTGTACTCTAGCATACGCGTAAACCCATGGAGTTGTTGATTTTCCCCAGAAGTACATTAAATTTCATAGATCTGTTACATCATTTACATGTAAATATTTTGGTACGTACAGTATAAGAGTGCACACTCGGATAATTATATCTATCTATCTATCTGTGTGGCATAATATTACATATCTATCTTTCTATAGATCCATCTATCTGGCTTCCTTCCTTCCTTACTTCCTTCCCATATTAGCATGTAGAATAATCGCAAATCACCTGATTTTCCTTGACTTCTCTCAACTGCGCAGGAATTATCTTACATTTCGGATCAATTAGCTGTGTCGATTTGAGGAAATTGAAATATATGAGGTTCATGGGACCAATCTCGGTGACGGATGACAATGCCATCAGAAAGTGATAGGTCTTATTATCAACAATTCTATTTGCAGTGAAATTAATGGAGGATATGAAGATTTCAGAAGTAAGCCAATTAAGGGATTAGTTACAAAGCCCCCACCAACCCCACGTGTGCTAATGATTTGACATTCGAAATTTCATTAATTCACCTCTCACATGTGACAAACATGCATGTGTCTTTAGTGGAGAATTTCTTGACATGTTTTACCTACTTAGTTTAGTTTGCAATACCATGAGTGTGTTCATACAGATAGATACAGCCAATATATATAATTATATATGGTAATTGCAGCCTCTAGGCTCAGTTCTGGATTCTCATGTCGGGTGATTGATGAGATGGGTCTTAATGACGTCAAAAATTTAACCGGGGGGGGCTCCCTAGCCCCCCCCAACTGTATCCGCCACTGAACCCTGCACGTGAGATATCTTTAACTTGCATCCGCACCCTAAGAATTCATCCACCCAGCCCGAGGCGTTGAATCCATGCGGACAAAAACATTCAGGGGTACAGGCCTGAACTCTGTAATTACTAAGACACCAAGCGAGCTGTCTCATACAGATGAACCATTCTGTACTAACTAAAATTTAATAACATAAATATTTTCCTACACGTGTCTGGGCTGAAGTGATATTAATTTTATATTATTCCGTTTCCGTGCAGGAATGCCATTCATGGTAATCTACATGCAAGACAACTGTCTTTTCTAAAATTGGTCACTAAAAAAATTTTATATATATTTGCTTCAAACTTGTCGTGCATGACATACCCATCTACAACTGAAGCATACTAAGCATGTGAGTCGTGAGACCTGTGCTTCAGAGAGAACACCGCAACATCGGCAATGACATGCTTGACCACAGCAGAAATGTAGCAGCTTTATCACTCTTTGCAACGACAGCCTAAGGTTTGGCATTATAGTCCAGCCTGTCCTGGGGTGCCACTGCAACATCCAGTTTTCTTAAGAAAAAGAAAAAAAGCTGAGACTTATAACTGATCTATATGGATATTGAGTAGATAGTAGTCCGAATGAATACAGGTTTCCATCCATATCCATATAATGAGATGCCTTTTCCTCTTCATTTCCGGTTTGACTAATCCCGAAGCTGCCCTGTGCTTTCCTGGTCCTTCCATCACCACTAATGATCATTTTATTCCTGTAACTGACTTATGATATGTATGCCATTTATAAGCTGTAGACATTTTGTAGCTTTTGGCACTTATGAATAAAAAAAATGTCTGTAATCCTCTTCGGAAAGCTGCTGGAAATCCATCTAAATATAAAACACCCAAGAGCATCAAAGTAAACAAATCAGCAGGCCTAGTTCTGATGAAGGTTGATCGATCATCATTGATGAGATGTGAGAAAGAGTAGGAGTCCTCCACATTTTACAAATTTACCCCATGTGAGGGATCTTCATTTGCCCAGCACAGACATTTATAGAAGGGGTGCATTAACCCTTCATCCAACAAAATCCAGTTCGGATGATGCTCATTAAGGTTCACTGAAATTTTTTTTGGCTGATTTTCTTGTTGAACTCAAACTGAATTTAAATAAAGATTGTCTAAGGTCTATGACAAAGACAAGGCTAACAAATGTCATTTTTACAGTATAATGTTCAATTTAATTAATTTTGCTTTCAGCTTTCTATTTCAGAGGAAAGCTGTTTTTACTATGCAATTCCACGGGCCACTTTGCTGCTAATGATATTTGTTCAATTTATGAGACCATTCCAAGGGTCCAAAGCAATAACTAGTTATGGCCATGATTGCAACAATCTGCCTGGTCTGGAGCCAGGTCTGGAGCCAGCAAGGGCATCTGGATGTCAAACGCAAATAGGAGGAAATGTTTATGACCCTATAGCACATTCATGTAACAAGAGCCAAACAGTAATTCCAGATTGTGCAGTTTGTGTGTTCATCCATGGAATTGGCGCTTAAAGCACGGGGACCTGGTATAAAAGCAGGGTTTCAAGGCACCCCAATCATTCTGGGTTTGGCCTTCAAAGGGTAAACACCTCCCACATCTATCAGTAAAAAGCCTGTAACTGCCGAACTATAACTTCAACCAAAATAGTTTTTGAACAATTCGTTTTCTAGATGAACTATTGACCAACTGAGCTAAAATTCCGAGATTAAAATGATGCAAAAAAGGCAATATTTAACGAAAACATCTCTATTTGTGCACATTCAGTCAAATATAATTTTCCTGTCTCATTGGTCAAGAGAATCACATGACTTTTATGACCCAACAACCAGTTCTAAGACTGCTAATGAGATAATGTGGATTGTGTTTTGGAATACATGTAACTCAGCCAATATCTATCCGATTTGGGTGAAACTTTCAGGTTTTCTCATTTACACAATATACAATACCATGATAACCTTGATTAATCATTTCTTTTACCAGAAAAGTTTTTCCTTTTTTTTCAGTTGATGTAAATTTCTCTTAATGACCCTCAATAAGGCTCAATGAGGGGTAATTAGGTTTCTGGTATCAAAGCCATTGGCCTTCTCTTTGTAGTCAAAATGAGCTAATTGCTTAGTTGAGTAATCTCATAGCAACATATATGTACCCCTCCTGTGATTGGCTGAGAGCCTTAATTACCGATTTTATTAGCCAATCATTCGATTGGAATTAAACAGTTTCGAGAATCCCATATTCCATATATGGAATTGGTCAGTAATTGCTGACCGGTTGGTTTTTGCAGCCTCCAGAATGCCGTCCTTTAAAACGGGGGGGGGGGGGTCTTGTCCATTGGTCACTGTGAATGATTATTGTATTTTCCATATTTGCATAGATGTACATCTTACCATCACCAATTTCATATGAATCAGATATGATTCCTGAGAAGAATTTATTATAGAAACTGGTCATTTTTTGCAAGTTTTGTCACTCAACTTCTGCACTGCGGGCCACTGCTTTCTAGTTTAGTGTGAATGTAAGTGTCCGGTACTCAAGGTACAACAAAGGCTGCGCAAAAATCGAAGGTTCACGGAACTTTCTAACTTTTTAAATTCAATTTGATTGTCAGTGAACAAATTCCACACAAATTGTCAACAATTGTTGGGTAAATGGTAAAGACGACATTTTTTTACAAAACCCACGAAGTAATAAATATTCTAGTACAGTATTTATTTACAATATCTGATTTTAACAGGGAGCTTTACGCCTAAATATAGCAGACTAAGCTATATATACATATCCAGGGATCATATTTGTTTGTCAAGATTCTGACACATCATTAGGTTTCAGACTTTTTCTTCTTCAGTAAGTTGCCAGACTAAGTAGCTGTCACTTTACTGTAGCTCCTAATAACACTGCCAGACAGCCCGTTCAAAATAAAACGACGCAGTTCCAAAAAATATATAGTGGCTGCTCTTCAGCAGTTCTTACTCTATATTATATAGATAGTGGATGGTGAGGAGACCGCTATTGAGTTTTATTGGCCGAAGCATTAATATTGGTCGAGGTCGTAGGCCGAGACCAATACTACCTGCTGAGGCCAAAAAGTTTGTTATATTCTGCACACAAATTTTCAGACTTATACATATAAGCTTTTTATAAAATCTAAGTGAATAAGCCAGCTGATTCCGCTTGTAGAATATTTGGTCATCATCCCCAGAAAAAATCATGATATTCGAGCAATAAACAGGAATATACAGTACTCTTTAACCCCGGGAACTCACTTTAGTCCGAGCCCATGGGACATTAAATGGAGGCGGGTTGTATCCAGTGTTCTATGCTGGGGCAACTGAAAGACCCTGGGCATCCCTGAATTAATAGGGTATGTGCCAGACTCACAGTCTTCTCATCTCATCATCATACGGCGATCGCCTGCCTCGATATAGCCCACTAAGGTGCTGCAGAGGCGTAAAACACAAACGAACAAACAAACAGTACTCTTTAACACCTCACTATGGTCCACTGTTGGTAGGCAGGATGCTGAAGGTTGAGCATATTGCACACACTTTTTTATCTCATCATAAATGATTATGTTACATGGAAAAACTTTCATGAATCAGGTTTATGGGTGTTGTTTGCAGCCATAAATGAAATAACCATACTCTTTAACATTTGGCGACAGTCAAGAAAGGCTATGGTGATGGAGTGATCTCCAAAGCAGATAGGTGCGCTGGTGATATAATTTTGCTGTACACAATATGGCTATTTTAAAACAACATGTTAACTTTCCAACAAGCAACTCAATTTGATCTGTTAACACGTAAATAATACTAAATATCACTGGTGATATCTAAAACTTTTTCTTGACATACATTGTATTCAATGAATGATAAAAAATGAATTTTTTTGACACAAAATATGGGCGCCTTCTTTATTATTGTTTTTCTTCAAGGACTGAAATGTTTTTCGGTAGTAATATTTTGAGTGATTCCATATAGCAGACACTGTTTAAAAATATTTTCCTCTCACTTCTTTGACCCCCTTTTAGCTGCGTGTCCCTACAAAATGTAAAATTTTCCCATTTTTTCACTATAAATCGCCAGGTAAGATCCAAAGAACAATGGGACCCTTAAGAAACTGTAGCCTTGTGGTAAATAAAGGAATCAGTAGTAAAGTCTTTCAGGCTGGTCTGTTCTCTTCGGTGTCTCTGTCAATTCTGATGGTTACAGGGCTTGGATTTCCCTCCAAGACTTGGTCACACTTGGTTGCACTTCAGTGCCACCAGTGGTAGCTATTGTCACTATGGAGTGCTGACTCGTGCTGTCCTCTGGAGGAGTCTCAACTGCTACACTCTCCCCTTCTTCATGTGGCATCGAGTTGTGTGCTGGAGAGAGGATATCAGGAGAATGTCACCGGAGTCACACAATCTCGATGGTAGATGAAAGTAGTCCTCTTCAAGGTCATCTTGGATGAAGGAATTCTGTGGTGTTAGGATGCTGTTCCTTGGAGATGAAGCTCATGATGGTGGAGACGGATGGAACCCTCGTCCAGATGGTGGGACACTTCAGGATGTTGGTCCTCGGATGGTAGTGATGGTTGGATTTCTGAAGATTGCAGATTATAACTATTGAATATTGTCTATTGATTAATAGTTACCGTTCCTGAGGAGAACAAGAATTTGGAGAAGTTTTTAATGACCCCACAAGAATCATCATATCTGCAGCTGGAGTATGCTCATTCGCGTGGCACAAGAACAGTACCTGAAGCGTACAGGACACACTCAGTCTGCCAGACTGAAGCTTGTAGCTCAACTGTTGGTCTCGTTGGTGAGGTGGTGGTCGGTCTACATGGCAACCATGGACAAAGATGTGTGTCCAGCCCCTTTTGGGTGGTTGCTCAAGAGGTGATGCCCCATGAGAACGGAATCTGCACAATTGAAGTGTGATTCTTCTGTTCTCATGATGTTCTTGTAGAAAGAAGATGACAAGCTTCTCCATCGAATGTTATTTGCCACCATCCCTGTAGAGCTGTCGTTTTGCGTATCCGGGAGTCTCGGCAATCTGTGGGACAAATGGCAATTGACATCTAGGTCAGGCAATTTCACAACCAATGAGGCCTGTGTCTCAACCTTTTCAGATGTGATGACCTTTGTCTGGTTTAACTTCATCTTCACTTTAAGGCAGGTTTCAGAGAGATTCAGTTCTGACAACGGGGGCCGGTGTCCAGCATCGACTGCATAATTTTCCATGATTGGATCTGTAGAGGGTGAGTGAAGAAGTTGATCTAATAGTACCTCCATGATCGTAGATTTAGGAAGATCTGCGCCCGTGCAGGTTGCATACAGTTGATCTTTCTTTACATGGGATGCCGACCAACCTGATCCATAAGAATCAACTGGTACTTCTGCAGATCCAGATGTTTGGTGTTGCTCCGTAAAGCAACCACTCCGATGGAAGTCACTAGCATCAGGCTGAACAAATGGAGTAGCAGGAGGCAGTCGGAGAGACTTTGATAACAAGCTGTGATGGTCAGGAGTCCCGAACAGCAGACGAAAATCATCAGACCAATCAATGGCAGTCCAATATTCTATCATGCTGTCCCCCTCCCTCTCCAATTTTTGGTTGTTGGCACTGTCCTTGGTGCTGGATGGCATGACTCTTCCACCCATGATGTCCTGTGGAGTAGAGGATGCAATAGACTGATCCGGGTTGCCTTTTTTGGTAGATGACAGGTATGAGCAGTCGTTGGTCTGGGGCAGCCAAGTACTGCTTTCCATACAGACTCGTCTGGGGTTAATGTCAACCGCTTTTACCCCACCATGTTGCAAACCAGAATCTGTGGTCCCCAGTTGAGATGGAGAATTCTGATTGGTCTTCAGAGCCAAACCAAAAGCTGCCCTGGAACAGTTTCCAGAGCATTCAGATGCGGCTCCTGAAAGACAATCGCATTCAGCATGGCCAAAGTGAGGTTCAAATGGTATAGAAGATCTCAGTTGATCTGTCGATGTTGATTCGTGCCATACTTCAGTCGACAGGGATTGCAGTGATGATGGTGGAGGTTGAGGTGATTGCAGAAATGGATAAGGCTGAAAAATTTGTCGAGATGGGCATTGTGCAGCTGGCTGTTTGTTGCTCAATTGCTCATCTGTAATCAGGTGATCCTGCAACCTGAAATATTGATGATCTGCTTCACTTTTTAGCCTCATCTGTGGCATCATCATTTCTGGCAGCTGTAGGCCTGTTCTGTTTGACTTAGAAGCATGGCCTACCTTTGCTATCCCCTTATCATAGGCAGGGATGGATGAAGGTGCTGTCCAAGAAGTGTCAACATTACTGGCCGATTCTTTTTGGCAATCCATCGTAATCAAATCCAGCAGGTTGTTAGAAATAGCCGAATCAGCCAGTCTCTGAGGGTAGTCCGATGCCAGTGAGCTTCCAAAGGAAGCCTTCAGCCTTTCAGCTGGAACTCCTATCTGGACTCTCTTCTGGTGTGACTGTCCCACATCCTGGACTTTTCCTGTCTTCTTATCTTCCTTCTGGATGTGGATCATCTCCTCAGTCTTCGTAATCTGCTGTTCCACCAACTTCACAAGATTCCGAAGTTCTCTTCTCATTTCTGCCAGACTCCCAATCTCCCCTGCAACATATGCCATTTGTTTCTGCATTTTGGTGGAGTCCTCCTTGTTGGTCCTACAGTACTGGGGTACACCAGCACAGTCGTCACTTTTTGCCAAGAGTGGAATCAAACTGTTGACCATTAGCAGAAAACCAACAGACAACAGTGCCAGCTGCTCCCAGAACCTATCACAATTTGAGCTAGGTGGTACACGACAGTAACAAACCTTGGCCTAAGTAATAGATATTAATCGAAGGCCCACTGCCTAATTTGCAAACAGCAGGATCAGCAATGGCATGTACCTTCCAGCTATATGCGGATTATCATGTAATCACCCACAAGCCCACTGAAAGTGGTTTAAGTTAACTTAAATTGTTGCTAACTAACGAGTTAACTCATACGAAATTACTTAGTAGTTAAACTAGATAACTCAAACTTAAGCCCAGTCTAAGTCAATCAGAGTCAACTACTATTATTCAAAGTTAACGAAGTTAAATATGTTAACTACAAAGTGAAACTGGGACTTGCCTTTTGTACACAAAAAGCAATTACTTCTTATGGGGAGCCCAGGGTTTGCTACTATGTTGGGTAAATAAATTACTCTCAAATGCAATCTCCCAGTACCTCACAACCAAGCTAAATTGCTATACAAAGTGTAAGTTGTTTCAAGTCCACTAAGAACTAAATAAATATAAAGTTATATTAAACTATAATGTAGGACTATGTCTTGAAGTGTATAACCTGTGTAATATCTGTTGTTCACTAGTAAGAAAATCTTTTAAGTTCTCAAAGCAGAGTTCCACAGATTGCCACAGCAAAACAATAAAGTTATTTTATTTTAATTATGAATGTGCTGTTATGTATAACCAGTCTAATTTCTGAAGTTCACAATGAGAATCTCAAATGTTCACAACAGAGTTCAACTGGTTGCCACAGCAACACGCTTAAGTTTGATTTACTTAAATTGTGACTATGTTTATGTGTATAACCAGTCTAATTTCTGAAGTTCACAATGAGAATCTCAAATGTTCACAACAGAGTTCAACTGGTTGCCACAACAACACACTATGTTAAATTAATAATTGTGCATTGGAATGTTTAACCAATTTAGTATCTGATGTTCACCGTGACAATATTTCCCAAAAGTTCACATACAGATTTCAACTGGCTGCCACACCAATGCACTAAATTTAATAAAGTTAACAAGGTTATTTTAAAATTATTGTATACTCACTCTCCCCTATTAATTTGAGAGGAAATGAG
Source organism: Platynereis dumerilii (assembly GCA_026936325.1). Lineage (NCBI taxonomy): Eukaryota > Metazoa > Annelida > Polychaeta > Phyllodocida > Nereididae > Platynereis > Platynereis dumerilii. The sequence goes on along the minus strand of JAPTHN010000038.1, from coordinate 1,912,675 downwards.
TATTATGATACAATCACAAGTGACACTAATAATTAATGAATTGAATTGACCTGTGAAGTGAATATCAGTTTTCACACTTTCCAAACAATGGCGAAGCGTGAATAGACTGAAACTTCTAAGTTGCAAGCTTTAAGTTTCTGACACCTTATAGAAAAAAAATAACAGCTATAGAACTGACTTAACACCTATAGAATAAGCTGAGAATTGCTTCCTGCCAATTCAAATAATTCTGAATACCTTAGTATTGCTTAGACAACTCTAAGCGTCCAGTAACAGAATTAATTAGGAGTTTTGTCAAGACTACGGATTTTAGTAGAAATATATGCAATGAAACTCAGCTGTCACCTGCTGCAATACAAGAAATTGTACCTCAACAGTTCTGACAGCCAGAGTGTGCAAAATTCTACCATAAAGTAAAATAATATTAAGCTAATTTAAATAGTTATATGTAGAATATAATGCAATGAAACTCAGCTGTCACCTGCCGCAATACAAGAAATTGTACCTCAACAGTTTTGACAGCCAGAGTGTGCAAAATCTACTACTAAGTAAATTAATAATGCTCTTAAATAAGTAAGTAGAAATTATGCAATGAAACTCAGCTGACAACCTGTTGCAATACACAAAATTGTACCTCAACAATTCTGACAGCCAGAGTGTGCAAAATTCTACTAGTTAAATATAATATTTACTTAATATTTGATATAGAATAATATGCAATTCAATTCAGCTATATCCCTGCCGAAGTACAAAAGTAATTGACCTCAGCAGTACCAACAGCTAAATTTGCAAAATTCTACTCAAACAATATATATTTTTTACATTCACTTACAGTTCATATGCCAGCCACACTGCCAAATAGCAATAAATTGCTTCAACAGTTTCCAGCAACAAACTTGTGTGAAATACAAATAGCTGTCAAAATTAACTGAGAAAATCAGCTATCAGATTCTGACAAGAAGTAAATAAATGTTTGTATCACAAACCAGCCTGAAGCTCCACTGCAAGCTTGTGTCAGGAATTTCCAGGCTCCCAATTGTTCACTTCTGAACACCAATGTGGTAAATAAAGGAATCAGTAGTAAAGTCTTTCAGGCTGGTCTGCTCTCTTCGGTGTCTCTGTCAATTCTGATGGTTACAGGGCTTGGATTTCCCTCCAAGACTTGGTCACACTTGGTCGCACTTCAGTGCCACCAGTGGTAGCTATTGTCACTATGGAGTGCTGACTCGTGCTGTCCTCTGGAGGAGTCTCAACTGCTACAGCCTATATCAAATTGACTGCTGTCTAAGAGGCTGTCACTTCATGCAATTTGCAAGTATTAAAGATAGCATTGAAAAACATATAAGTTCTAGAAGCCTGCCACCCTGTGATGGCCCAAATCTGTACACGCTCCCAATCCCATGCAAACCGTGTTTAATACTGTTTTTCCCTTGTATAATAAGGCTCTATATCAGAGTCTGTTCATTTAGACACTGATATGAGTGGCATTGTTCTGTTAATGAAAATTGGTAGATCAGTAAGACTTAATTATGGATTTTGTTTGCCAGGTTTATAAATGATGTTATGGCATTGGAAAATGAGTTAATTTAAAGTCGGAGCTTTTCCTATCAGTAGCAAACCATCCATGTGGATTTATGCAGAATCATGGAAAAATTTAAATTTATGAAATGGCCCTATTGTGTGCTTGGATGAAACAAATGAGTTGCTTTGCAGAAATCATATTTTCTCTGTCATTTAGCAAGCTCAGGCACATCCATATAGTCTGCCAAGTAAATCATACTCTTTTAGCGCCACATAAAACATTTCCTATTATGTTAAATTGAATTCGTAGTGGCTCGAATTGTGCCATTGATATAATATTATATAATGGGGCGCTAGCATTCCATATACAGATAATAGTGGTGTAACAAGATAAACCCTTCGACAGATTCAGTGGACTGTTAGTGTTGGCTCTGACATGAGAGTGGCTTGAAAAGGACCTGTTCGCGAAGAACAGTAATCAAAAGAGACTGAAATCAAGGGTGTGCTTGCAACTATGGTAAGTATAATGCACATTTAATGTCAGTTAGATCCATTCCTCCTGTCGGGATCTAATTAACAAAAGTGCCTATTAGAGCCAATTGGTGTCTAATTAGTCATGTAAAGAGTACACAGCACACGGTTGTTATTGCTGAGTTTGTCGCGGAGCACCATTTGGCTTGTTTCTGCAGCATTTTCATCAAGAGTAACCGATGCGCTGGGCAAAACTTGACCGCCAATCTGACCCAGAAGGATCAGTATTGACATCACACATCTAAAAGCATTGGGATTCCCTCAGTTCATGCCTAATTTGGGAGGCGGCAACCAATTCACCGCTACATCCACTAAGATTTGCCAAAAACACCCGATTGTGTGTCAGCTAATCGGCAAGACAACCACTGACAAAAGATCTACATTTGAATGGATTGCTGCCGTAGTTTGACACATCCAACGATCAAACCAAAACTGGGAAAACAAAACAGTAAACACATCCAGTGGCTCCACCATGGGCATCAATGTGAAATACAATATTATAACCAGGCATCAGGCGTGCGATGCGATGCCTTCATGATCGGTTTTCAAAATAATAGAACTTCACTTTGCTGCTGAACGCTGAACAGCTCCTTTCTATTTTACTCAATAAGCGAGTCAGGGAGAGCATTGCGTATAATTTAAGTGACAGTTCGGACACTAGCTAGACCAAAAAAAAAGGTTTTAAAAAATCAAAAAAACATTTTCTTTCCCTCCAAAACTATCTATCTATCTATCTATCTATCTATCTATCTATCTTATATATCTATCTATCATTTTGCACCCTGGCAAGCATACAAACTGAAGTTTAATGATTAAATATTCTGTGAGAATGACCCATCTATCTATCTACTATCTATCTGTCTATCCATCTATCTATTTATCTATCAGTTGATCTACCTATATATCTATCTCCTTTATTTTTCTACAACACAAAAATGACCTTCTTTCTGATGCAGGCTTAAGCTATTATTTTTTGCGGAAATGTAATCATGTCTATTATAAAGTAGCTTGAACATAATTGCTTAACTGGTGGCCTTCCTGCATGTCACCAGTGGCATTGAGCAGTCTATAATGTTTCATCTCTCCTTATGACCAAAAGATTGTTGACACACTTTCCTCTAATTGAATTGTTGCATATAGTAACCGACAAAAAATTTAAAATGTCATAAACACGAAGATGAGATTTAGTTGTTTTTTTTTTTTGGAGAAAGAATTGTTTCTTCAACACAAAATTAATTGATTTAAAAATTTCATTCAGTGTGTGGTTAACCACTTTGGTATTATCAACTTGTTTTTAGCCTTCATAATCTTGAATTGTTGTTGAGGTTTTTATGTGACTTCTTCATTGAAAAAAGTTCACGTATGGTATTGTTTATAGCTCAACTGGATACATTACTATCAAATAGCATAGACAATCTTTGCCTGAGAAATATAATGTCTGAGGAACAAATCTTTGCAATTCCCCACATTCAATCACCAATTGTAAAACTTTGAAACTCTGACACTTGAAAATCCAAATTTGTCCAGCATTTTGATCATGAGTGTATAAAACTGTATATATGGCAATGCATGGGGCTGCACCAGAAAGCCAAACAACAAGGCAATTTGTTCCATGCAAAGTTCAATTTGTATCAAAGCCAAGCTTAATGGATAAGCCCAGCATAAACACAAATACATCTATGAATTTCTGTGGCACTACATTACCATAATGCCATGGCCGTGCTCCCTCATGCTTTATCCATGAAGTGAGTTTGTTTGTTTCTGTCTATATGGTTCAATAAAAATAACAATAACAATAACAAAGTTTTATTTAACGTCACAGATTAAAAACAGGTACATTAGCAAAGTTGCTACTTTGTGACAAGAGGGAATATATGTACATATTTACAGTAAGAACAAGAATAAAATAACAAGAAGAAAGGTAAAATTATTTAGATTAAAATCATTTAAAATTCATTTGCGTAAGACCACACTCCTTCCCTGGTACATGAAGCTACAGGTTTCTTAAAGTTATTTAGGCTAGAGTCTCATATTTCTGTTGGAATTTCATTCCAAATTTGAGCACCGATGTAAACAAGTGAGAGTTTTCCATACCTTGTGCTCCGTGGATATTGTAAAGCAAAAGTTTTATCATTCCTAAGACTTCTTAGACTACTTCTAGTGAAAAGATTATTTATAAATGATGGGGATGATTCATTAACAATTTTGTACATAGTAATATGATGACACATTGTTTATATATACTGATAGCATTACATTCATGGGATCAAAATACGAGGCATCATAATTACCACATACAAATCGCAGAGCGCGACGTTGTAGACTAGAAAGCATATTTTTAAAAAGTGGTCTTATTGTACAGTGACCAGACAATGGGACAGTACTGAAAGTGTTCAGATATAAAGCTTCTATATAATATTAATTTGCAGTCTTTATCCAAGTTGCTACTTAAACGGAGCAGAGCATTTACTTGTCTGCTGGCTTTACTTTTGATAAGGCAGACATGATCATTTAACGATAGTTTGTCATCAGCTAGGATACCCAAATATTTAATACAGGGAGATGATTGGATAACTGTATCACCAACAATAATGTCACTTTAAACTGTATTACCGAAAGATATTAATTGGAATTTCGAAGGGTTGGCCTTCATGCCATTTGAATGAAACCACCTGAGAAGTACATTGATATCAAGTTCTAAGTTTGATTTAAGATCATGAATATTTTTCGATGAAAAGGACAATACATTGTCATCAGCATAATTATAAATATTACAGTGTCTAATTCTGTGTCAAAGTGTTTGGCTGTAACTCATTGCCTTTTTCCATCAACCACTTAACAAGAAAATTTTTTCCAAAAAAAATAGAGGCGATTTTTTAAAGCAAATTCAGCTTGTTCCACATGTTTGACCCCAACTGCATTTAATTACGGCCGATCCCACAAAAAGCGTCCCGTTCCGCAACTGTGTATCCTCGTTTTATTACGAAATCCCGCAGTCCGCAGTTCCGCAAATTTGGCCCGGTCTGCATTTTATGCACGGCGCTAGCCCCCGTTTTGCTGACGTAGATTCACAGGCTGATTCTTGAATCTTAGAAAAAGCCTCCTGTCGGGAGGCCTGTGGCCATCTATACAGCTCTAGGCGAGTGGCTCTAAATAGAGTAACTAAGAACATATCAGCGAATGGCTGATGCATCGCCTCTAAAAAATATACGAGTAGATTATGAGACAATGACAATGAAAAATTAGGCCAAATTTGAAGAATGATCTGCAGCTGGGACTTCCCTCTTGATTCTATGGCAATGTATGGCATGCGCACCATTAGTCAGTACTCTGTAATGTAAATGGACTTCTGCCTCATATATCCCAAGGCAGTCAAGAGATCCAGAAAGAGACAGGAAGATTTCATTGTAGTTCCAAGAAGAGTCACTATGAATCACTTCAAATGAGAACAATTTGTCCCAATTACTTACGTAAGAATCTCGGCTGCTGTTGCATCAGAGCATCAATTTGTTCATTTTGAAGGTCACCCAGGAAATCACAGTCATTTTGTAGCTTTATAACTTGAAGTGATAGGCTTGGTTATCAGATGCACTACATATGGCATTTTTTCCTGATGAAAGAGGCAAAATAAAACTGTGAATGCTATTTTAGTCAGGACATATAAAGGGCTATTTATTTATTTATAGGCCCGGTTTCGCCAACAGAGTTAAGCCGGGTCTAAGTAATACCAAAATTAACCCCCGTATCAATTTTGGTGTAAATTGACAGCACTGCCGAGTAATCAAATAATTAAATACGTAGTCTTCAATAGCTCTGTTGGTGAAATCAGGCTATGCAGATAAAGTTATTTTGACTGCTGTCAACTTGCCAAAGTAGGTGTATCAGTTTACCTCTTCACATTTTTCTTACAAAGGTATTTCCCATCCTCCAGAATTGCAGCAGTTTCAATATCCATTCAGAATAATAGGACACTGTCTCGCCATGAAATTTGCTCTCACTGTCATGGTAGCGGGTGATTTTCACATTGTATGTTGCACCAGTAGAAGATGTTATTGCAAAATATGGTTGTAAAACAATTATAGATTAGCTGTGAAAAATCAGATGCAAAAATGACAATAGAAAATTGTGTATCAGAGATTAAACCCTGGATGAGTAAGAATTTCCTTGCCTTGAATGATGCTAAGACAGAGCTTGTGTGTTTTACCTCAAGATTTAAAAGATCTTTGCCGATTGGTAACACCATTAGTGTCTGTGAAAATGAAATTGAAAAAACTTCCACTGTTTGTAATCTAGGGGTTCGGTTTGATGGCAATGCAACCATGTCGCTTCAGGTATCAAATGTGTGCTTGATTGTCTCTTTGGAGAATAGGTAAAATTCGACATCTTTTAAACCAGCAGATGACTCAAAAATTGATCCATGCTTTGTAACGTCCCGACTTGACTGCTGCGACAGTGTACTTACGGGCATACAAACCAATCAATTACGAAAACTACAGGCCATCCAGAATGCAGCTGCACATTTGGTATATCGGATTGACAGGAGGGACCACATTCACATGACTCCAGTACTAGAGAATCTATTTAGGTTGCCTGTCTCTTATCGAATTATTTATAAGTTTGTCTGCATTATTTTCAAATGTATTAATTGGAACACTGCTCCTGTTTATTTAAAGGAACTAATAACAGTGAAGACATCAGCACGTACCAATTTACGGAGTAGCAACAGTATAACACTAGTGCGACCATCGATAAAAACTCTGAAGAACTATGGGGACAGGGCCTAACTATTATGAAAAATTATTTTTATAGGCAAAAGAATAATCAGTCACTGTCAGTGCAGGATCAGCTTGAATGGAGCCCATAAACCAGTGGAATTCTGAAGTTGGCAGTCATAGCAGAGAAAATAAAACGTCATTCTAAGCTTGCAAATATGGACTTGAAGTCCCTGCCTTGGTATTGTGCCATCATGACCTCACAACAGGCCCTATCCATTGCACTGAATGAACTGTCAATTGCAATTGAGTGAATTGTGACGTCATTAGCTCTCATTGATGAGTGTTGTGACTTTGTAGTTGACTTGTTTTGATGGCACTGACCTTTAGAGTATGACCTCACAACAAACTGCCCATATGAGTCATAGAAAATAACATGGCTGGGATATGACCTCACAAGGAACGTGTTAGAGCAATTCTGTACGCAATTCTCATAGTCTGCTGTAACTCTCATGGATTTCACCCAGCATGATAGATTATATCTCATTTCACAGAATCTTTTCACTCTCTTTCAATAAATCACTATTATGAGCAGGTCCTTTAAAGCAGTCGCATGACCCACCAAAATTATTGCATCATATCAGCCACAGCACGAACAGTTTATGCCTATATAGACTGACAACATCTCATGAATCCAAAGACTACAAAACAGGGAACTCAATGAATTCCCATTGAACACAATAGAGAATGTTTTATGTGGTGCTAAAAGAGTATGATTTGTCTGGTAGAACTGTGGATGCCCCTATTTCTACAAAGCAACTTCATTTGTTTCACCAAAGCACACAATCGGGCCATTTCATAGGTTTCAAAATCTCCATGATCCTGCATTAATCCATATGGGCCATTACAGATAACAGAAGTTCTGAATTTCAATTAACTTAATTTCCAAATAATCCAATATTTAAACGATGTCCAGACAAACATACTAATTTCCTGATTTGACAGTTTTCAGAGGGGTCATTCTCAAATTTCGGGACAATTTGCGTCACTCTAGCTCCCTGACATTAATATGAATGCGATAAATATCTGAAGCATCACTCTGCATCTGTTATTCATATTTCTATTTAGGACCACTGCATTTGGAACAAAAAGTCATTCATTAGACCTTTTTTTTTGTGCATTATGTACAGGAATTTGTGCAAAATCAATGGTTTTTCCCTGTCACTGGACCTGACATGACAAAATCAAGTGTTTATTTTCCTACTGATGTACCATCATATTCAAAGTTTCTTTGCACAATTCATGAGAATATAACTTTGAATTTATATTTAGTTCACATTAAAATTTTTTTTGGTCTTATTTCATTGATGAAATTGATACAATAAACGTGTCACTAATTTATGTCAATTTTTTTGTCCACTCCGTTACTTGCCATAGCTCGGTTCGTTATTCTTTTTTATGAGCTATTTTCACTGAATATCATCAAACACATGTGCGCCATAGTACTACTGCCTTGCAGACTTCATACAACATGTATTCAGTAAATTAGGACAACATATTCATAGAAAATGTTTTTGGTCTCACCAAAATGTCCCCTCCGTTTCCTTTATTTCCAAGCTTACCAAATGATAGTTTTAAAGAGTGATTTCATGTATGTATTGCTAAGTGTGAATGCTTTGAATAGTCTGCAATTATTTTATCTTATCTCCAAAATAAAAAGCAGTAATGAGCGAAAAGCAAAAAATTGTTCCCCTCCATTACCGTCCACTCCGTTACCAGATCAAAATAAGAAATTGACATTTGGACCAAAAAATCTACTGATATGAGATTAAGTACTTCTGAAAATAATAGTAATACCAATATTTTATTGTTTTTCCTTTTGTTGTTGTTCCTGCAGTTAGTTTTTTACATCAAAATTCCCCTCCGTTACCACATTGTCCCCTCCATTACAGGACATTTTTGTTATACCCTTTGTCCCGAAATTTGAGAATGGCCCAGAGATGCATTTCATACTGAGTCTTGATATTCTGGAAACCATGCGTCTGTGCATCTATCTTTGTGTATCAAAACATAGGCTGTGAAGCAGCAAACCTTCAGCAAATAACATCTAGAAGAAAACAATTACACCATCAAATTGGTGTGTGTACCAAATTGCAGGTATGCAATAGTGTCAGAGTCTTGGCCTGCAATTATCTCTATTCGCCCGCTGCCCTGCCATCTGCCCATCTGCCTGTCAGGGTTTGTAAAACCAGGGAAGGGCCTTACGAGACTAATTTATGCATATTATGGTGCAGGTCCATGCATGTACAGAACGTTATTAGCTCTCGGTTGGAAACCAAAAAATATATTTATTTATATTTCTCTCAAAGGTTTTTCAATTGTTTAAAAAGTGTTTTAAAAATACATATCAAAAGTACTGCTACATTGTACAGGTGATATAGGTATAAAATGTCATGCTGCATATGAAACGGTGGCCAAGTTTTGGCTTTTATTTGATAAAAGAACAATTTCTTTGAATTTTTTCTCAATATTGCAAAAAGTATATATCTATCAGTCAGACCATGAAAAGGCCAAAATTCATACACTGAGTGGTCTTTCCCACGGTTGATTACACCAAAATCACTGCACCTGCATTTTCCCAAAGTCTTGATACAATATCCATCTTTTATTCAAGATATCTGGTGCATAGTCAGTGATATCCAAAATATCTGAATTATATACGAAACCGGTACAGTCATAGCTTTGGCCATCCAATTGCTATGACGTAAGGAACTGTCGCAATTTTTGGTAGTCGAATCTTGAGACAAGATAGTAGTGTGAACCTGCTGAGTACAAAATGGCAGCACAACTCATGATACAGAAGATAATATATTAATATTTTCTTTATCCATGCTCACTCGCACTTCAGTACCGGATTGTATGAACGCATAGCATGGGTTAATCCTAAAGAGGTTAAATCCAATAACTTATCTTCCATCTGGGTTATTGGCAAAAAAAAAAAATTACCATGTTACATATGAGTTCAGTTAATTAAAACTAGTTATTTAACTCATTTTCAGTATTGACACAATACGAGGGGCGTTCAGTAAGTTCACGGCTTTTTTTCATATGGACACTTATTTTCAATCTAGAACAATGAATTTTTTACAGGACTAAATTCAGCAGTTTTGAAATGGATTTCCAAAATTTTGGACAATTTGGACACTTTTAAGTCCTTCTGTGGTTGCCATGGAAACAGAAAGTTTGGCTAGGTGGAGCAGGTAGTACGGAGATCAAGAAAATCAATAAATTGCGGCTGAGAGAGACCTCACTCTGCCACTTGTATTAATTAGATTGACAATAATTAACACAAGAAATATAATATTACCTTTTAAAAATACTCGCAAGTACTACAAAAGCATTAATTCATACACCTGACGCGTTGAAATAAATGTTCCTTGAAGCATTCCAGGAAAAGTTTATGTGAAAGCATTTCAGTCACCTAAAGCCTTTTCTCCTCCAGGGCCTGAAACTGTTGCCTCCAGTGATTAAGGTAATGGAAAACCAGATCCTATGTAAAGCTATATGTAAAAGGAAAAGCTGGGATGGATAATGCTGTCCCTTTAGGTCTCTTGCTCATACCAGTGAATCCACGCTTTGTCATAAGTCCTGATGTAGTTAAGGACTCAAATTCTGGCGCCTGAATCGCTCTTGCCAAATTGGGCATGCCGGAGTGCTTTCCCACATTGGTTCGCTGTAAGAATACAAACATTTGGTATGCTTGAAAGTATGTTTAGAAGCTAATATCATATTTCTTGTGTCAAATATTGTCAATCTCACAAATACAAGTGACAGAGAGAAGTCTTTCTCAGCCGCAATTCATTGATTTTCTTGATCTTCGTACTACCTGCTCCACCTAGCCAAACTACCTGTTTCCATGGCAACCACAGAATGACTTTAAAATGTCCAAATGTTCTAAAATTTTGGAAACCCATTCCAAAACTGCTGAATTTTGTCCTGTAAAAAATTCATTGTTCTAGATTGAAAATAAGTGTCCATATAAAAAAAAGCCGTGAACTTTCTGAACGCCCCTCGTATCAGTAAACTGACTTAACCACTCTAGGGTAACCCATGTTAAGCTTACAATCCGATACAGATGACACGTCATGATCAGCACTGCACTGTTGCCTTCAGCAGTGAAGGATTTCCAGGTAGTGGAAACCATTACAGGGTGGCCTCGAGTTTCATTTATTTATTGTCTTTACGAAATTTTCCAAATATTTGAAGGTTAAATTGACAGCTGAAATAAAAACCATACACAGATGACAAGCTGACATCTTCACCTAGTTATCTGGTTTAAGAAAAGCAATACGGATGTTATTCTCTACAAATGACATCACAGACTTAGTTTTCATTACTAGGTCATGAACAATGTATTACAGATGATTTCATATTTGTAGACATTTGAGATAGAAAATACATCATTTTTCTTGCAATTTTCATTGGTCGAGAGAAGGTATGACATCACTCTCTCCTGAAAAGTGACATGGCGTTTTACATGGTGACCATGGCATTTTCCTGACAGAGACTGACTTTAGCAGTTTCAAGTGAGAGTTTCAGTTTGTGTTTCACACATTTTCCATACATACATTCTGCAAGTCCAATGTTGTGCATTCAGACGATTAGGATCAGGTGATCCATGCAATGACTGTCTATACAGAAAATAAACATGTATAATTGTGAATGTAACATTTTCTCAGAAGAGGGGCTCAGCTCAGGCCGCAGTACAATGGGCTACCAATCACGGGGTCCCAATGGGATTTTCTTATGAATGTTGACCACATCACTGGGCTAGCATCCTGTCCTGAGGAACTACTCAGAATTTATGATCCTGGGGAGCTTTGTTTGAACTTTCTATCAAAAATTTATACCCCCTTTGGTTTCATGCTTATTTGTACCTCTCATACATTCCATGTGGATTTTTAGAATGTCCCCTTTACTTTTTTAAAATTTCATACCCCACTTTTCAGAGCATGTTGTGAGTAATAAGTACCCCTTGAAACATGTGTAAAAAATTGGTGCATGATAATTTAGTGTAAATAGTTGTGAAGCCATTCAGAGTCAGATTTAATATCAATTGAAACAATCAACAGTTGCACACAGGAGTGTGAGATACAACAGTTCATGAAGAAGTGAAAGAGTTCATGTGGATTGCGGTTTGACATGTGTGAACAACTGCCACAATACCAAGTTGGCCTTTGCTGTATACCGTAATATGGGGTGAATCGGGACAGAATGGGACGTTTTTCTGTCATGGCATGGACATAAATCATCTTAGAAATACAAATATGGTGCCAAATTGTATCCGAGGACAAGGTCCAACTATCCCTAGGAGTATTGAAAGATAACTTTATTTCCCAATGATTTAGACTCAAAAAACCACTGTCCCAATTCACCCCACGGTTTGGGGTGAATCGGGACAGAGATTAATCTAAATAACTAGTCCTTCCTACCCTTTTTTGTTGATTTATAATTATGAATAAATATTAGAAAACATGTTTAGCACCCAAAAAAGTCACTCTTAGTAAGATTTGAAGTCTATTATGTGTAGAATATTAACTTTTTAACAAAATGTAATAAATCACTGTAAATTGACAAAAATCTCGTCATCTGCTTATTTTACAAGTGATGAATAATCTTGGACTAAATCCACAACAAATGATGCCAATTTCAACAATATAAACCAAAAATTCATGAAAATATGCTGGATTGGAAATTAGTAAGGATTTTTGGGCCAACTCTGTAACTCTGCCTTTCACTTGGATCCGGACCCAGGACTAAACAGACAAAATATCACATCTCAGCAACTCTCTCGATCTCTTGAAACAGTTTAAATCAATTTGGATTATAAAATCTTTATTTTTCTGCCTTAATTTGATATTATATCACATAATTTTTTATCAGGTTCAAAAAGTGCATATTTATCACTATTTTGGCCGTGTTAGACACTCCCATAGCATTTCTACGAGATAAAAATAATTTTGCAGCATGGTAGTACCCCGTCCAACATTATTTTATGATATTCTATCACTGATTTCGTTTCTTGAGTTATTACTGGGGTCCGAAAATTACACAGAAATAACTCTGAAACTGAAAGTGCGTCAGTGCTTGTTGAATATAGTCAGTGCAAATGTACCTAAGTTTATGATTTTCTCCGTAATTGGCCACAACTATACACTTTAAGTTTTGTGAGAATTTTGTGTATGTATCTTTTATAGTTTCTGTGGTACAAGCAAAGTTTTGTCCAGCTTTTGAAAATGTAAATTCTGCAGGGCAATGTTTAAGGTGCTGCAGCTCCTTACCGCCTGCAGGTAGAATAATGAAAATCCATCCGAATCATTCTTGGAATATATTCTAAGAACGTGCCAAAAATCAAGGACTGCCAGTCAAAACGGCGATAAACCAAAACGGCTATTGCCGAAACGGCGAGGGTTTTTCCAAACTTGACCAAAACGGCTATTGCAAAAATTCAAAATGCATGCCATTGCCAGAACGGCTATTAGACATTACCAGAACGGCTATTACACTAAACCAAAACGGCGATATCTAATGTCCAAAACGGCTATTTCACAAATAAAATTTTATTTTAAAAAACAAGTTGTTCTGTTGTTTTTCTGGAACCATCTTTTTCAGTAAATTTGTTAATATCAGACATGAAACTACGAAAGCAATACTGCATCTTCAAAGGATGACGGTATTAAATTCTGTAATCTTACACAATTAATTGTTATCAACCTCAAAGCTTCAGAGGCTGGCAGTAATTCTGTAATCTCACTCTCAATTGTCATCAATACCCAAGTCTGTACAATTGTGATTGCAATTTATGTCTTCAAAGCTGTCAGATGATGAAGCTAATTGGTACTTTGTTAACACCTCTTCATGAACAATGAACTGCTTCCCAGAGGAAAAAAAAGTGAAGAAGAAATAATTTATACCCACCACTAACTCAAGTCATTTATAGTTTTCCCTGGACTGTCGCCGTTTTGGAAGGAAAATCCTGATAAAATAGCATATATAAAACTACCATCGCCGTTTTTGTATAAAGATATAGCCGTTCTGGTATAGAGGTGTAGCCGTTCTGGTATAATTGTATTGTAACCTATAGCCGTTTTGGGTATCTAATCATCGCCGTTTTGGCGTCGCCGTTCTGGCACTGTCAAAAAGACAATAGCCGTTCTGGCCTATCGCCGTTTTGGCTGCACACCAAATCAAGTCCCTGTGTCAAGTAGAAGTTGTTACTTTTGAAGAAATAAAATATTTTCCTGTCTTGTCCCGATTCACCCCAGTGTTCCTATTCACCCCATATTACGGTACTATAATTGGTCAAAATTATAACATCATTTTTTCCAGCAAACATCACTTGCTTGAAGCAAGCTGAAAAAAAGTGATATGCAATGGGAACTTGGCCAATCACCTGGCAGGATTTTCTGATGTCAGAACAGAAATTTTGCAAAACATTTTGTTATTTGAGAAAAGTCTACAAATATGAAATCATCTGTAATGAAAAATGTCAATCACAGATTAATTCTATCACTCTTTTTGCATTTGCCAGATAACAACTTCGGGTAACAAATTTGGGATAACACTGATATAATTTTCTTTTTATTGTTGTGGATTTCAACACTGTATTTTACTTCACCCTTCAAGAGAAAAATCTACCTACTGAATTGTGCAGTTTTTAAAAATGCCTGACAACATCAACCTTTTTTTTTCAATATATGTAGATGGCAAGTTACAGGTAAGACCAGCTATTTCTGAATGTAAGAGAAACCTGACACCCTATTATATTTGTAACTTTTGCACCATTTAACCCACTATAATTTGAAAAACCATATTTTATAATATTTGTTTGACAGTCACTGTGCGGAATCATTTTCATTTTGAACAATTTGTCTCAATTATTTGAGTCAACATTGTTTCTGTTGTTGCATAAGAGCAGCAATATATATTCTCTTCAAAGGTCGCCCGGATAATTATGGTAATTGAGGCATCACAAACATGTTATTGATTGCACTCAGTAATGCTTCCTTGCAAATTTTATGATTTTTACTTTGCAAAACAATGTCTCAGAGGAAATACGCGAGGGCAATAAACAATGTAATATTGTCTCATTGTCTAAATGCACAGCTTCACAGTTTCAAAAGACAATCAAAGTTGATTTGCCTTTAAAATGAGATATGATGATAAATGCTCTTGCGCACGTTGTGTCTCAATCCTACCGTCTGAAGCTTGTGCTCATATTTATGCATCTTTCAGAGGTAACGATTATGATGAGATGATAAGATTGTTATAAGTCCAGCCTAAGGTACTGATCCCAGTTTCCAAAGGTTATTTTACTTACCTCGATCTGCCAAAATTGGCCAGCCAATGGTTGCCACTGAACAGTTTCATATCAAGTTGTCCCTCTTACAAAAATAGCCAACAGGTGGCCATGGCAGTTTGGCATTCAGATCAAGTGCAATTTCCACAAGAGCCATCTCCATAACTACAAAGATGCTGCACCAATATTGTATTGTACGAGCATTTACAGATTCATACAACATAGGCTACAGCAAGGCCACAGTAACCAAAGTTCTGGGAGCAGTAAGTTTACCCTTTGACTGGTTTTCCATTTAGTAATCAGTGGTGTCTGTGTAAAAACTTGGCTCATGCATCATGAAATCAAGGTGGTCTTCCTTGAAATCTTCCAAGGACATTGAAGGGGGGATGGTTGGTCTGGTGGTAGCATGCTCTGCGAATCGTTGGGTCCAGGGTTCGGATCGAGCTGTAGTTGGGTCCCTGGGCCTATGTTGGACGGCTGTTGCAATCATTCTGCGCAGTGGCGTCCCTATGGGGGGCACCCGGGGGGCACGTGCCCCCCTTATTGGACCTGTCCCCCCCCAGGTGCCCCCATATGATTTTCAACCTTGGCTAAAATATGCAATTAGTATTGTGAGTGCCCCCCCAGATTGTGAGTGCTCCCCGAGAGAATGGCGTGCCCCCCAGGTGCCCCCCCCCCGCTTGAGACCCTCTAGTTACGCCACTGATTCTTCGCCTCATTGCCGTGGCCTCCCCCTTTCCTAATTAGCCTACCAAGTGCATAAATACAGGACGTAAAGCCCCAATCATCCATCCATCCAAGGATATAGTATGGTCGTTTTCACTTTGGCTTTATTTTATTTTTGGGACCTGTTCAATACGTAGGGGTTAATGCTTGCAAATGAAAATCCGCCTCGTACCATGCGCACTATTACATTTTGCCATAACACTTGCTTGTATTCCCTGAGTGGACAGAGCAGAATGTCATAAAGCTGCTTCAACATGACCTCATTCTGGCTAGACCCAGGTAATAGCATTAGCTAATAAGGGTTTGATGGAGAGTCCTGGAGATGCCAGGCCAGTGCACTAACCCCTAACCAATCTATTTCTGCTACAGATGCTATAGCATTCATTTCCGATGATCTTGATGATGTACTTGTCTCATCTTCTGGCAGTCCTTGCTATGAAACACAAGCATTAGAGTTGTGTGTAAGAAGACAATTATTGAATCTCTAGCATAATGATGTGATATAAGGAATAATGGAGTCCCAAATTTAATCTGCTATATTAACAACGTCATTTGTGCCATCTTAAAAGTAATATTTGTGGAAAAGAAAAAAAATTAGAAGATCCTGAAAACTTGAGGTGTCTGAAGTCTACAGTATGGTTGCCTCTCAAAGCTTACAAGCTGACCAAAAGCTTATTGAATGGTGTTTCATAAAATAGTTTCTGTCCCATTCTATAAATTATTATCATAAGTATACTATAGATCCTGTAACGCAGCATCACTATAATTATTTTGATATACCTTGGGTCATCTAGGAAATCTGCAGTGTTTCATATAAATGTTGCAGTACTTATGAGAAAGTTTACATTGGGATAAATCTAAATGATAATTATACCTTTATTCCACTTGCAATATCAACTGTTTTATGTGTATATAAAAGAAAGCATGTATCTGTATTCTATAGAACACAACACTCCATAAATTCACCTTAAACATAAATGGAAAATATTTTATGTGGTGCTAAATAGTATGATTTGTTTGGCAGAACCTTGGATGTGTCAAATTTTACTCAAAAGCGATATTCTACAAAGCAATTTAATTTGTTTCGCAAAAGCACCACAACAGCGCTATTTTATATAGGTTTCAAAGTTTCTGTGATCCTGCGTTATTCCATATGGAGAGTTACAGATAGCAGAAGCTCCAAATTACCTTAACTTCATTTTTAAATAATGTTTTATATAATTAAATCGTCCTCCAATTCTGTAAGCACTCGTTTTTCGTCTACCGTGACATTTGCATGGTGTATCAATAATATGTTACAACTTTCCTGAAAATATTGATACATGTAGGTTATACCACATGTTTTGTAAATAAGGAACTATCTTACTCATAATTGTCATACTGCACCCAGCAGAATGTAAGTAGGCCAACCTTATTTTTCCTAAATTGCAGTGAAACCAATTTATGACATAGAGACACAGACAGTGCCAAATAAGGATATGTACAAATTGTACATATAATGACAAAAGAAGAATTAACTCAAGTCTGTCGACTTTGCTAGTAGTGGCCGTCAATATAATAGCAAATCTAACACAATATCAGTGACACATCCTCCATTCTTCGCAGTGCTGGAGATGGGCTGCAGCGGAAATTACACTTGATCTTGCAAACTGCCGTGGCCACCTGTTTGCTATTTTTGTAACATGGAACACTTGCTGTAAGTGCTCAGTTTCAGCCATCAGCTTCCAGAGAAAGGCAGCGGCAATCCTCCCTTCGGGTTTATGATTTAGGATTCTGAAGACTACTGGCAACAGTGGCAGCATCCAGCAATATTGATATTCAAGAGTACATTAAAAAAAAAAATTTATAAAATGAAAATTGTTCAAAAATAACCTTCACTAGTCTCCTTGGTAATATCTTACAAGAGTCCAGTAATGTTAATTGATTAGGAAATATATTGTTGTAGCCTTCAATATAGTGTCAATGAACCTATAATAGCTCTATAGCACAATATTAGTGACACTTCCTCGACTCTTTTTCGGACCAAAAATTGTTTTCATAAAAATTGTCCGAAATAGACTAAGGACAACCAATTAAAACCAAAATCTACCAGGATTACAAAATTATTAGGTCTGTATATGGCATTGACAATTTTTTTTCACCACAAAAATCAATGTACCCGGTACGTACATAATATCCGGTTTCAAATGTGTTTTTCTCGCAAACTACTTCATTCCACTTTTAAAAGCTGCTATAAAATACAAAGTACTCCCTGTATCACCATAAAATTGTCACTGAAGTTGGCCAAGATGGCAATCTTACTGATTTGAGCAGTGAAAAGAAGTTTCTTTTCTCCAAAACTACTATTTCAGAGATCCACAAAGTTTTGATGCAGCAACCCATAAAAAAGTGTTTTCAAGCTTCATGTGTATTGTGTAAGCTAGAAGCCGGAGTTCATCTCGAAATCTAAAGTGAAAGGTTTCAAAACATTACAGATATACCTAAGAAATAATTCAAACATATTACTTCAACGATCACCGAAAACGTTGGTGACATCTCACATATATCTCTGGTGTCAATTTTTGTGTGGTGGTAAGAAATCAATTGGTCTATCTCAAGTGAGTATATCATATAATATCATATATAAATAGCAATCCTTATATTTTATTGAAATTTCCTGAGCATTTTCATGATATGAGGGCACAAAAGTAAACTATGACTTGTTATTTATTAGTTTCATCACATTTTCGTACGTTTTCAAGTCCAGAACACAATACTATGAAGCAAGGATAAAAATCTGTAACCAGTCATGCATGTGCGTGTGTTAAATTTTTCTGAGGATTTTTCAGAGCATCATAAATTTACAAGTCCGAAAATCATTGCAAACATTACCATATTTTAAACCCCGATTTATGAGCATTTGCACAATAGCACTTTCCACATTGTACGATTTTACTGGTTGAAGTTCTGATGGTTTGAAACTTATAACCCCTCTCCAATTTCACTGTTTTTTTACAGTTGTTACAAAAGTTTCAGGGTAAAATAGACAAGCCATACAGCAAGCAGTTTACATGCACGCACAATCTGAGATATTCAATTGAAAGTAGAAGTCATGAGCATTTATTTGACATATGTTTGAAGTTCCTAGCTATAATATTAAGAGTTCCAAACTAAATTAAAAAAACATGTTGATTTTTTTCGGCAAGCGGGACAGGTTGACTTTGTGTTGCATTACAGGCAATTTCATAAGTACGCGATTCTGAGGCTCTATACACACTAAATACATGGCATTTTTGCTTGATCTGATTGGTTTAGGGACAACAGAACGTCTCACGGCTAATATGGCAAACGTAGCAAGTACATACATATAGCATTGATCCCTCGCTGGTGAGCTGTGAATGAGCAGAATTGCATGGTAATTAAATCACCTGTGAAGGCTCTACAAAAGACATTATAAAACTTAGATAGACGATGTAAGCTTTTTGGTCTAAACAAGGAATTGGGTATTGCAACAGAGAAAACCAGAACAAGATATCTTTTGTCATTGGCATGCAATCATAAATTTAGTGTGATTTTTTCAAATCTGATGTAACGCGGGACACAAAAAAATCACCTGTTTTCTCAAGGTTTTTGGTGGCTAACAGCCTTATTCTGCAGGGAAGATAAATTTTTGGGGTTGATATGAAGCAGTAGAAGCTAAGTATTCCAGTGATGTATAATTAGTTATGGTACATAACAATCTTAAATTAAGTGTGATTTTTTCAAATCTGATGTAACGCGGGACATAAAAAAATCACCTGTTTTCTCAAGGTTTTTGGTGGCTAACAGCCTTATTCTGCAGGGAAGATAAATTTTTGGGGTTGATATGAAGCAGTAGAAGCTAAGTATTCCAGTGATGTATAATTAGTTATGGTACATACAAGATATGTACATGTAATCATCACATAAATGTAAAAAATTCCTCAGATTGTAGGACATCACAACACACCACCGCCTGAGTTCATCTCGAAATCTTAAGTAAAAGGTTTCAAAACATTATCGATATACCTAAAACCTAATTCAAACATATTACTTCAATGATTAGCAATCCTTATATTTTATTGGAATTTCCTGAGCATTTTCATGATATGACGGCACAAAAGTAAATTATGACTTGTTATTTATTAGTTTCATCACATTTTCGTACGTTTTCAAGTCCAGAACACAATATTATGAAGCAAGGATAAAAATCTAGAACCAGTCATGCGTGCGAGTGTTACATTTTTTTCAGGTGTTTTCAAAGCATCATACAAGTCCGAAAATCATTGCAAACATTGCCATATTTTAAACTCCGATTTATGAGCATTTGGACAATAGCACTTTCCACATTGTACGATTTTACTGGTTCGAATTCTGATGGTTTGAAAATTAACCAATCTCCAACTTAACTGTTTTTTTGCAGGTGTTACAAAAATTTCAGAGTAAATTAGACAACATGCATAGCAAGTGGTTTACCTGCACGCAAAATCTGAGATATGCAATTGCTAGTATAGAACTCATGAGCATTTATTTGATCTATGTTTGAACTTCCTAGCTTCGATATGAACAGTTTCAGACTAAATTTTAAAAAACACATTGAATTTTTTTGGTAAGCAGGACAGGTTGACGTGATAACACTTACATGTAGATGATGTAAGCCTTGAGGGCTTAACGAGGAATTGAGTATTACTACAGAGAAAACCAGAACAAGATATCCTTTGTCATTGGCAAGCAATCTCACTTTTAACATAATTTTTTCAAACACAAAAATTTGGCTTAATACTTAGAATAAAGATGTGGATAAGCTTTTTTATTAAGATCAAATTGAAATGTCAATAGACATAAGACACTTCAGCACAGTATAGTTTCTTTGGGTGACATACGATAAATGGACATGCAATGGACATAAGACACTTCAGCACAGTATAGTATTATGAGAAATAAGACATTTTGGATGAAAAACTCGTATATATCATTTAACTTCGCATTTTTAAAAAGAGTATCAATTTCTTCCTTTTATGTTAAAAGTCAACAGGTTTATTATTGTATGTCACCCAAAGAAACCATACTGTGCTGATGTGTATTATGTCCATTGACATTTCGATTTGACCTTATTGATCCATTTTAATTTTGGATAAACAAAAAAAGCTTATTACTCCAGACAAATTTTCACATGGTATTCTCGCACCTCTGGCACTTGCTTATGGAGCCAGGAAAATATTTTGCTTTTTGGTATCTCATGGGATATGCCACACAATTGGTGCGTTCCACTAAACTGAGGTTCGAAACAGGCGATTACAACAAACAGTCAATGCCAAACAATGCTAAACAAGATAATCCAGCTTGCTATTTTGTAACAGGGCTCCTTAAGACACTGTCAGAGCAAAAGAATATGTAACAGAACCAGGGACTTTTTGCCCAAGAAATGACAATTGAAACATTTGAGCATCCAGTTATCTGCATGGAATTCTTAATGGACTATAGCTATATTGCATGGTATATCTATTATTTGGATTGGCTAGCAAGACAAATCGTAGGATACTTATTTACAAGAAAGGTAAGACCAAATTCTCCTATGTCCATGTCAACACAGAATTTTTTGCCAACTCACACTGAAATTTTGGAGGCTGTTGGTCAAATACCAAAGATGTTTCAAGGTTACACTTAGCATAGGTTTGGTCCACAGTGACCACATACACAGTTCTAAGTGGTTTTCTATAGCTCCAAGCCAATGTTTTGATCAAACCGGAAGTCATGTACAACAATACAACATGTACAGTGCTGCCACCATCATGGTGCATCAACGTGGCAGCACTGTACATGCTGTATATGACTTCCTGTTTGATCAAAACATTGACTTGGAGAAAGCACATGCTTCAGAAAAAATCAATTCATATAAAATCAAATTGCTGTCAGCTATAGAAAACACATAGAACTGGTGTATTTAGTAACTGTTGAAAAAGCCTATGCAAAGTGTAACCTTGAAACATCTTTGATATTTGATTAACAGCCTTCAAAGTTTCAATGTGAGTTGGCAAAAAAATCTGTGTTGACATGGCCACAGGAGAATTTATATCTTACCTTTTCTATGAATCTGTATCCTACAATTTGTCCTGTTAGCAATTCCAAATATAGATATCCCATGCAGTATAAACATAGTCCATGAACAATTCCATGTGGATAAATGGATGCACAAATGCTCAAATCAGAACTTCTTTGGCAAAAATTCCCTTGCTCTGTGAGCCTCTAATACATTTTCTTATGCTCTGACAATGTTTACTTGTTTAAAAGCATTGTGTGGCATTGACTGTTTGTTGTAATCACCTGTTTCGAACCTCAGTTCAGTGGAGTGCAACAATGTTTCTGTGAATTCCATATGTGTGGTTGTGGGATCATGTGTTGAGAGATGGAGAGATGAAAGGCCAGTGACATTGGATTCTTCTCTTTCTTCCATTACACAAAGCTGAGTAGTACATTGAGAATCCATGTTTCTAAAAGAAGTTCGACATCAATGATTAAATGGCAAAATTCATCCACAACAACATTTTAAAAATTTTACTTAACTTTTCCAGTCTCTTGCAATTGTGAGATATTTGTATATACCTGTTGAACAAAAAACTGCAACAACTCATCATATATACCAGGCAATCCTCTCAAGAAACTTTGTCATTGTTATGCTTCTGCTTTGCTTCAATCACCTGTCTTTTGTTGAGTTTGGAATATGAATTGTAATATAAGAAGTTTGTTTGACACAGCTGAGAAAGAATCTACCAACTGAATAGTTCAATCTTATACTGGCTGACAACAGCAACTTTTTTCTTTCAAAATGTATAGATAGCAGGTTAATGGTACGATGGGTGAATATCAAGGAAACTTGACACTCTATTATATTTTTAACTTTTCCACCATTTAACCGAAAATATTCTGAAGATACAAGATTTGTTTGAAAAAGAGTCACTGAGTCATTTCCAGTTAGAACAATTTGTCTCAATTACTTGCGTAAACATTGTTGCTGTTGTTGCATCAGAGCGGCAATTGGTTCAATCCAAAGGTCACCCGGATCATTATGGTAATTGTGGCATATGCAGAACAGCTGAAACTGTTCACCCCGAAGGCAAAAGAAGTTTTGAAAAATATCCTCAACTCCATCCTAGAAAAAAGAGATGTCCCAGAAAGTATCAAGACTTCCTACAAACTACCCATCCCAAAAAAAGGCAAGGACTCCCGCCTCAGAGACAACTATCGAGGAATTACTATATCATCAATCATTCTGAAGGTCTTGGAATCGATATGTCTCCAGGTAGAACTCGAAGGAGTTGCAGAAGATTTATGCAGCGACCTCCAAGTTGGCTTCACAAGCAACAGAGCGCCTAATATGGCAAGCCTGATCATTACAGAAGCCATTGCAGAATGTAACTTCGATAAGAAAAATCTCTTCGTCGGTAGCCTCGATGCTAGGAAAGCATTTGATGTCGTCTGCCAACCCCTTTTGATGAAGAAGTTGGCAAACTCCAAAATCAGTGGACCACTATGGGGCATCATCAATAACATCTACTCGGACTCAAAGGAGGTGATCCGTTGGCAAGGGAAAGACAGCCGCCCATTCTCCGTTACACAAGGTGTCAAGCAAGGTAGCATCCTCTCGCCGACCCTGTACAAGATCTATATAAATGATCTTCTCCAGTCCCTTGAGAGTGTAGATCTTGGTATCTCCATTGGACCTATCTACCTTGGCTGCCCAACGTGCGCGGACGATGTTTTACTGATGTCCCCCCACCCTCAAGGCCTCCAGGGAATGCTGAATGTAGCTAATGACTATTCACAAGACCACAGATATCAACTTCATCCTCAAAAATCTGTTATCACCCAACTGGTTCAAAAGAAGAAACCCCTGGACTCCAACATCCCATCCTGGAAACTCGGCGAAGCTGATCTGGGTCTTAGCGTGAAATTCACTCATTTAGGACTGGAATGGTCACAAAGCAAGAGCAATCCAGATGTTAACAACCATATCAAGAGCGCAAGAAGAGCAGCTTATGCCCTGATGAAAATAGGACTCCATGGCGTTGAGGGCCTGGGCCCTAAAACTTCGGTTAAACTGGTCAACACTTACATCGTACCCAGATTACTATATGGACTCGAGGCAACAATTCTCCGAAGAAAAGACCTAGTGGATCTCAACAACTTTCACAAGAAGATCCTGCGACAAGTCCAAGCTTTACCAGAATCGACAGCAACAGAGGCTATATATCTTTTGATAGGCGCCATTCCAATCGAGTATCTACTCCACATCAGGATACTGACACTATTTGGCAGCATCTGTAGGCTACCGCCAACTCATAAAATTCAACAATTGGCCCGAAGGCAACTCGCAGTAAGAGGGGATAACCCTGCAAGTTGGTTCTCATTGGTATCCAGGATAGCGGGTGAATATGGCATAAATGTCCACAAACAGCTGCTTTACCCCTGGCCGAAAACCGTTTGGAAGAGGCATGTTAAAACTGAGATTCAGAATTTAGCCTTGATAAATCTCCACACACAGGCTCTCTCCAAGTCATCGCTACGTTGGATGCTTCTGCCAGAAGACGACAAACCTAAGACACACCCAGTATGGGTCAATAGCTCTGATGCCTTCAATTTGCTTGGTGCAAGCACCAGAGCGAAAATGCTAGTTGGTAGATACCAGACCCAGGTCCTAAGGGCAAAATTTAACAAGAACTGTAAGCCGGAGTGCACTCTATGCGGCCTCACAGAAGAGGACATGCTCCACATGATAGCTCTCTGCCCATCGACAAAGGACATCCGAGAGGAAGCAATCGAGCAATTGGTGAAGCTATATCGGAAAGAAGACCTACGGAGCCCAGAGAATCCTGAGCAATGGTGTTGGGCCCTTCTGAATGGGGGCAGTTACCGCCGAGATCAAGGGACGATCTCTCTTTCAGCTACGGCACAGGGAAATCGTATCTGCTCTACCTACTGCTGGAAACTGGACTGTCGGAGGGCTATAGCGATTCCCTAATTAGGACTAGATGTAGTGCTTTTAGCTAGTGACAGTTTTTAATCATGTTTTTAACCCATGATTTTAATCTGCTTTTATTCCTGACGTTTTTATTGGACTTTTAATACTTACTCCCAGAAGGAGGTTTGCCTAAAAGAGGCAGGAATTCAAAAGAAGAAGAAGAAGAAGAAGAAGAAGAAGGCATCACAGACATGAAGCTATATATATGAGTCACTGAAACAATTCAGCAATTCTTCCTCGCAAAATATTATGATTTCTACCTTGCAAAACAAAGTCGCAGATGAAATAAGAGAGGGTAATAAACAACATGATATTGCTTCATTCCCTAAATGCACTGCTTCGTAGTTTTCAAAAACGCTTTTTACATGAAAGTATTTTCCCCTTCAAAATGTAACAGGGTAAAACATGCAATGGCAAGACATCTGCATTCTCTACTGCAGACGTTCTGCAACAAGTGGTGCTGTAGGTCTGTTTTGGTCAAGTTATCAGGGAATGCAGACGTCTGCTAAGACCTCAAAATTCAAAATACAGACGTTTGCATGTCTGCTAAACCTATTTTTGAGGCAGTTTTTTAGCTCTCAAAATGACATACGACCTTAATGCACTTGCTCGATGACTTATGAAAATATGATGTGTCTCAATGTTTCAGCTCATTTATAAGTAGATGCCAAGAGGCAGTCACAATGATGAGATGGTAAGGCTGTAAGTCCTCACACCCCACACCAAGGTACTCCTTCTTCCCAAGGATGGGATCTTAAACTTGCCTCAGCATAGAACATTTCAGTTTTACACAGAATGCTATTGAGAGAATTGAGCAAACAAGCTTTGTGAACTATTAGTAACAGGAGAACTCAGTGGTGTCTCCAGGGGGGCCGGTGACCCCTCCCGCAAAGAAATTAATTTGCCCCCCCACCAATTGTGGAGCTCAAACGCATTGTTATTACAAGTCACATGATCCCCCCTCCCGTTGACTGGCATGGCCCCCTTACCCCTCCCCCCCCCGCTAAAATAAATCCTGGTGACGTCAATGGTAACCTATGTGTACCACTGTACTTATATCTAATGACAGAAGTAACCCACCTATATGTAATAACAATATAAATTTGTCTGTATCTAATAACATTATAACATACCATAAAATTTTGAGTTGTTTAGATTGCCACAACATGGCTACAGATTCCCTAAATGACAGGCTCGAGGGAGGACAGTAACTCTGCCACACTTTGTCAGCCAACGGCTGCGACTCAGCAGTCTTACAGCAAGTGGTTCCTCAAACAAAAATAGCTAACAGGTGGCCATGGCAGTTTGGCAGATTTAGATCAAGTGTAATTTCCATAAGAGCCATCTCCATAACTACAAATATGTGAGACTAATATTGTGTTGCAAGCACAATTACAGATTCATACAACATTGGCTACTGCGAGGCCACAACAAACAAAGCTGCAAACTTGAGTTAACATACATGTAGGTGATAATTTCTGTCCTTGTTCTAGGTGCACTCACACTTTAAATGGTTTTCCATTATGAAATCATTGGTGTCTGTGTAAAAACTTGGGTTCCATTGCATCAGGGAATCAAGGACAGTTTGAGGTGGCCTTGAAGAAATGTATATTGAATGGTCAGTCTTCCATGCATATATGCTTTTGTTGTCTTTCTGAGACATGTACATTGTACAATACAGAAACAGAAAATTGGTTCTTACAAATGGAAATCTGTCCCATATCTCATAATTGTATTTTGCCATATAACAAGCTTATGCAATATAAGCAGTGGCGTATTTAGGGGGGCCATTGAATATAAGGACAGAGCAGAATGTCCTGAAAGCCCCCTCAATATGACCTTATTCTGGCCAAACCCAGGAAATAGCATCAGCTAATAAGAGTTTGATGGAGAGTCCTGGAGATGCCAGGCCAGTGCACTAACCCCTAACCAATCTACTATAGATGCTGTAGCGTTCAGTCTTGTCATCTTGATGAAGTATGTGTCTCATCTTCTCACAGTCCCTGCATTGAAAAATACACATATATGCACCTGACTTGTGTGTAATATAGAAAGCAGTTATGGAAATTCTATCAAATGTACAGTGGCACCTTCATGCGTTAGGGACCGCCTTTTGTTATACTGGCTGGTCTCATATCCAATCGCCTTTCAGATGCACTAAGTGGTATTTCTAGTGCATTTTGCATCCCGGCGAGTAACTACAGCCCACAAGAGACCCCTTCATGACTAGAGAAAGGACAGTCTTGTTACATTGGGACCACTTTATTTTGATATACAGCCTCATTTCTGCTATCTTTAAAGCTTTGTTTTGCTTAAGAGAGGAATTGCAAACAGGAGGTAACTGAAGACTATAGTGAAGCAGTCATATAATCAAATTCAAGGGACTAACCAACAACGACATGAAATCACATGTGTGACTTCCTGCCCTGGTGAGATAATTAGTGCAATCCTTTGAACAATTTATACAACTAATAGTCACATTATCCAGGGGTATATTTGGACTCCATCGCTTAAAAAGCTTCTTTGGTTGCTAATTAAATATCGTTGAGTTTTGAATATGAATTGCAATATGAGAAGTTTGTTTGACACAGCTGAGAAAAAATCTACCAACTGAATGGTTCAGTCTTATACCGCCTGACAACAGCAACTTTTTTTCTTTCAATATGCATAGATGGCAAGTTAATGGTATGGGTGAATTTCAAGGAAACTTGACACTCTATTATATTTCTAACCTTTCCACCATTTAACAATGTTCTGAAGATACAAGAATTGCTTTAGAAAGAGTCACTGAGTCATTTCCAGTTAGAACAATTGGTCTCAATTACTTGCGTAAACATTGTTGCTGTTGTTGCATCAGAGCAGCAATCGGTTTATTCCAAAGGTCACCCAGATCATTATGGTAATTGTAGCATCACAAACATGAAGCTATATGAGTTACTGAAACAATTCAGCAATTCTTCCTTGCAAAATATTATGATTTCTGCCTTGCAAAACAGTGTTGAAGATGAAATGCGAGAGGGTAATAAACAACATGATATTGCTTCATTCCCTAAACGCACTGCTTCGCAGTTTTCAAAGACGCTTTTTACATGAAAGTATTTTCCCCTTCAAAATGTAATTGGGTAAAACATGCAATGGCAAGACGTCTGCATTCTCGTCTGCAACAAGTGCTGCTGTAGGTCTGTTTTGGTCAAATTATCAGTGCATGCAGACATCTGCTAAGGCCTCAAAATACAAAATACAGACGTTTGCATGTCTGCTAAACCTATTTCTGAGGCCGTTTTTTAGCTCTCAAAATGACATACGACATTCACGCACTTGCTCAATGACTTATGAAAATATGATGTGTCTCAATCGTTCAGCTCATGTATAAGCAGCTGCCAAAACATAATGATCAGATGACTGGCCGTGAGTCCTCACACCCCACACCAAGGTACTCCTTCTTCCCATACCAAGGGTGGGATCTTAAACTTGCCTCAGCATAGAACATTTCAGTTTTGCTCAAATGCTCTTGGGAGAATATAGCAAAAAAGCTTTGTCAATTATTATTAACAGGAGAACTCAGTGGCGTCTCCGGTGGGGGGTGCCTCCCCCCTTGAAATTCATTTGCCCCCCCCTTAATTTTGTTCGAATTTTGAGCTTAAATGGGCCATTCTCAAATTTCGGGACAACAGGTATCCTGTAACGGAGGGGACAATGTGGTAACGGAGGGGAATTTCGATGTAAAAAACTAACTGTAGGAACAGCAACAAAAGGAAAAATGATAAAAGATTGATGTAACTATTATTTTCAGAAGTACTTCATCTCGTATCAGTTGATTTTTTGGTCCAAATGTCGATTTCTTGCTCATGATCTGGTAACGGAGTGGACGGTAACCGAGGGGAACAATTTTTTGCTTTTCGCTCATTACTGCTTTTTATTTTGGAGATTAGACAAAAGAATTGCAGAATATTAAAACCTGCCACCCGCAGCAACATATACATGAAATTGCTCTGTAAAATTATCATTGGTAAGCTTGGAAATGAAGGAAACGGAGGGGACATTTTAGTGGGACCAAAAACATTTTTTATGAACATTATGTCATGATTTATTGAATACATGTTTTATGAAGTCTGCAAGGCAGTGGTACTATGGCGCACATGCATCTGATGATATTCAGTGAAAATAGCTCATAAAAAACAATAACGAACAGAGCTATGGCAAGTAACGGAGGGGACAAAAAAATTGACATAAATTAGTGACACGACTATTGTATCAATTTAATCAATGAAATTATACACACAAAAAATTGAATATGAACTAAATATAAATTCAAGTCTATATTGCCATGAATAGTGCAAAGAAACTTTGAAAATAATGGTATATTAGGAGGAAAATGAACACTTGATTTTGTCATGTCAGGTCCAGTGACAGGGAAAAACCATTGATTTTGCACGGATTTCTGGACATAATACATTAAAAAAAGTATAATGAATGACTTTTTGCTCCAAATGCAGTGGTTCTAAGTAGAAATATGAATAACAGATGCAGAGTGACACTTCAGATATTTATCGCATTCATATTAATGTCAGGGAGCTAGAGTGACGCAAATTGTCCCGAAATTTGAGAATGACCCAAATCCATTGTCCCATAGGTTATACAAGTCACATGACCTCCCCCCCCCCCCCCCGGTTGAACAGCCTGGCCCCCCTTGCCCTCCCGCTAAAACAAATCCTGGTGACGCCAATGGGAGAACTTACAGAGCTGGTCCCGAATGTATGTTCGGCCTGAACCTCTGAGAGTCTGAACTGAACTACATGAAGGTTATGAATATTATCTCTTGCTGGAATGTTATGTTTTCTTTGTGGTATGGTGTGACTGTTTCACCCATAAAAATTGAATCAATTTCCCAATCTTACCTTTTACCAAATGGCCATCAACACAGAAGTACCAAGTATCCCTAATTCCTATGGTAACCTACCTGTATATAATAGCAATATTAACCTGTCTGTATCTATTAACAATATACCATACCATGAAATTGTGAGTTGGTAACATTGCCACAACATGGCTACAGAATCCCTAAATAATAGGCTTGATGGAGGACAGTTGCTCTGCCACACTTTGTCAGCCAATGGCTGCAACTGAGCTCACAGTCTTACAGCAAGTGGTTCCTCGAACAAAAATAGCTAACAGGTGGCCATGGCAGTTTGCAGATTTAGATCAAGTGTAATTTCCACAAGAGCCATCTCCATAACTACAAAAATGTGAGACTAATATTGTGTAGCAAGCACAATTACAGATTCATACAACATTGGCTACAACATTGGCCACTGCAAGGCCACAGCAATCAAAGCTGCAAACTTGAGTTAACATATGATAATTTATGTCCTTGTTCTGGGTGCACCCAAACTTTTAAAAATGGTTTTCCACTATGAAATCATTGGTGTCTGTGTAAAAATGTGGGTTCCATTGCATCAGGGAATCAAGGTGGTCTTGAAACCTTTAATGTATATTGAATGGTCGGTCTTCCATTTGCTTTTTTTTTGTCTTTTTGAGGCATGTACACTGCATTTATAAATAGACAAATTGGTGCTTACAAATGAAAATCTGTCCCATATCTCACAATTGTATTTTGCCATAACACTCGCTTATACAATATAAGGACAGAGCAGATCGAATGTCCTGAAAGCCCCCTCAATATGACCTCATTCTGGCCAAACCCAGGAAATAGCATCAGCTAATAAGAGTTTGATGGAGAGTCCTGGAGATGCCAGGCCAGTGCACTAACCCCTAACCAATCTATTTCTGCTATAGATGCTGCAGCATTCAGTCTTGTCATCTTGATGAAGTACGTGTCTCATCTTCTCACAGTCCCGGCGATGAAAATTCACATATGCACCTGACTTGTGTGTAATAAAGAAAGCAGTTGTTGAATCTCTATCAAATGTACAGTAACACCTGCGTTATAAGACCGCCTTTTGTAATACAGACTGGCCTCATATCTGATCGCCTTTCAGATGCACTAACTAGTATTTTTAGTGCATTTTGCATCCCGGCGAGTGACTACAGCCCACGACAGCCCCTTCATGACTAGAGAACAGGCAGTCTTAATTCATTGGGACCACTTCATTTTGATATACAGCCTCATTTCTGCTATCTTTAAAGCTTTGTTTTGCTTAAAGGAGGAATTGCAAACTGGAGGTAACTGAAGACTATAGTGAAGCAGTCACATGATCAAATTCAAGGGACTATACAACAACAACATGAAATCACACGTGTGACCACATGCCCTGGTGGGATAATTAGTTCAAATTTAGCCCATTTGAACAATTTATAGTCACATTATGGCATCATGTCAGCTGCAATGTCAACTGTTTTAATTGTACATGGAATCTTGACAACAGTGTAGCAAATTCTATAATTTTGCCAAACCTCATCAAAGTCATCATGTGTATGTGCAATTCTATAAGTGAAGCAAATAAACAGTTCAACAAAAAAAAGTCCCCTTTAAATAAACTTGAATATCTCAAAGATACCTTCTTTGATTTTTATGAAAGTTGGATTGAATTATAGGCCTGTATATCGCCCCTAAATGTGTGTATTTGTAGATTCGTTGCTTTATTCCTGGCTTAGTCAGCAGCCTTCTGGTGAGCCTACCCCTGTTTTCAAAAATCTGTGGCTTTTCCAATGGATATGAACAATTTGACCAAGCGGGGGAGCCACCTACTGGGGCATACTTCATCATGATACTGGTGAAAATTTGTTTCTCAATCATATTTAATGGACACTCGAGGACTTCTTTTGTAATCTTTTCACAGTTTAGGTTCCTTGAGTGACATTAGAAATAATTTGAGTGGAGTTTGAGCACCTTTTGGAAAATCTTTTTTTGGAAAAGTCAAAACTTCAAATTTTTGAAAAGAGGGGTAGGTGCACTCAGGGTTGGCTGGCTCAGAGAAAAATGAAGCAATCGTGCTAAAATTACACAGGCATAATGTCAATATACAGGCCTACAAATACGATAACTTTATAAAAGAAATCGGAAAAGGTGTTTTTGAGATATTCAAGTTTTCGTTAAGGGGGACTTATTTTTGTTGAACCGTTTATATGCAGCCACATAGGCCTATTGGTGTATGCAAATTCTTCTGCTTTACGTCCATTTGTTTGAACCATGACCTTTTGTTTGATGATATCAAAGATGCCAGCTTCAATAGTTTTCAACTGGTTTGTCACTGTATTGCAGCTTGATAGTGGATGTCTTGTGAAAAATCGTCGTCTGGGCTTTCAAATATCAAAATGGAATTTGACGATAACGCATTGCTAAGTGCCAGAAAAAGGCATCCACCGATTCTTTAAATTTCTACAGTGTATGGTGTCAGTGCCTCGATTTGTCACAATTCAGAGCAGAAAATTATACCACAAAGTCTCAACTACTTCAGGCGACAGGCTTGGATGTCACAAGACCCGAAATATTTCATAAAATGGCAGAAATGCATCTGCTGATTTTGTTGATATGTCTTCATGATGAACATCGCCAACATGTTTATCCATGCGAATTAGCATAACCCTAAATATATGTAAGCTGCTTATTGCTCTTCATCCATACCAGGAAGCACTGTCTTATACGTATTCAAATATCATGAACAGGAAACTAGGAAGCTTACTTCTTAAATATAAAGGTTGAGACGACAGCGATTATGTGGTTAACCTTGCATGGGTTTATGCCAAGGGCATGTTTTTAATCAATGTGCTATGTTGTAAGGTATAAAAAAATTGTTCAAATTTAGATGCCACTTTCGAACTGTTGCATATGGATGAAAATCATGAAATAAGATGCAATGCCCTCTGATAGAGATCCAGTTTGAAACCATCTCATGATTGATAGAAATTGTTTATATAAAGCACTGCTAGTATATTTAAGTTAAAATCCAAGCCCATATGTGTGGTGTCCATCAAACCAGGGTGATATTGAGCAGTGTGGGTAATTTGAAAATGAGAAATAAGAGATTTCGGCCTTTATACGTTATTCGGTTGCCCCAAATATCTTATATATATATATTTTTTTACATCTGTCTGCTAAATAAATTTACTTGCCAAACTGTTGATGAGACATGCTGCTAAATTCAGAGTGTCATTAATAGCTTAATAATCATCCAAGTTTAGCTCTCGCTTCGGAACCAGGAAATTGTTGAGCTTGTTGGTTTCTCGTGGCATGCCACAAATTTGGTGTTTTACGAAGTCTGTTGACAGCGAGTGTCTTGTTTAATGGTGAGGTGAAAGGCCAGTGACATTGGATGTCTTCCCTTTCTGCCATTACAGAAAGCTGAGTAGTATTAGCTGCTAACTTCCAGCCAGGCCCTGCACTTTTAACCTCTGCCAATCCCACATTGTTACACACACAAAAGCACAATGAGCACAACATGAAGTTAATCTCAGTTGTACAGATCAATGAGACTATATCAGGATAATTCAGAGATTCTAACACTTTTTTGAAAAAATTGATGCGCTGAAGGTCTTTGCCTGCTTGGGTTCGAACCCCGGGTGGGGAACCCAAAATATTCAGTGGACCTTCATCAGCCAAATCCCAGCTGAATGTCGTTTGGATGAGACGTTAAATTGGCGGCCCCTTGCATCAGTGTCTATGCTGGGCTAGTAAAAGATCCCTCACGTGGGGTATATGTGTTGAGGACTCCCGCTCTCTCTCCCATCTCATCAATCAACCCCGGTGAGTGCCCAGCACTGGGCTTAGAGGGCTGCACTTACCATATCTGTCTATGTAACTATCTTAAGAATATTATTCTTTGAAAGAGAAGTGCACAGTCATACTCAGTACATTTTAATAAATCATTCTTTATTAGTCACCATGAAATCGCACTTGGATTGTCACCACACTTACATGTATAATGTGAATGTTCCTTGAACATATAGTTCCATAATATTTTGCAAAATTATAATGTAGTAAATTTACGTTCGAAAACAACTACCTATGATATTGCTAGAACACTTAATTGACAATGTTTTTGCTTTTCTTTCATTCTTGACAAGGATTGTAATTTTGCAACCAGAATGTCTTGATTACCCCCATTCCTTTTATGTGCAAGTTGCTGTGATTTTCTAAACTGAAACCGCCTTTAGCATTAAGTATGGCAACTGTTGTTTCGCTAACGTGTACTCTGCTGCTCTCTCCCTCGGCTTCCAGTTTCTGGGCAATATTAACCGTATCACCGAAGAGCATATAACGTGGCATTTTGGTCCCTGTTACACCCGCGACTACTGGGCCGGAGTGTACTCCAATCCTTATCTTTATGCTCTCCCCTGGTGCATGAGGTATTGTGCAGTTACCCACCGCCTGTAATAATTCCAAGGACATCCTGCAAATCTCAGTTGCATGCTCATCCCCATTAGGTACGGGCACTCCACTGGCAACAAAGTAAGCATCACCGATTGTTGCTATTTTGTAGACGTCGTAAGATGTGCTGACCTGGTCAATGACAGTGAACATAGTGTTCATCATATGAACAACGTCCATCGGAGTGCCAAGCGATGAAATCCTAGTGAATGAAACTATGTCTGAAAACATTATGGTGACAGCGTTAAAACTTTCAGGAGCAACTTGTTTGCCCGCTTTCAAGCTCTCCGTGACAGAAACAGGAAGGAGGTCCTCAAGTAGAATGTCCACCTTTGCCTTTTCTTCCTGTAGTTGAAGAGACCTGTAGTGAGAATTGATAAATAACCGAAATCTAGAATAAAGATAGTGATCAGTGAACAAGAATAAAAAATCTATAATAATGATAGTGACTGTCTTTACTGGGAAATTCAATTGCTCTGGCCTCTGGGACTATCTTGAATATCTTCTGCCTGTAACCCCTACACTGTATTAGAGGAAGGATTTTCTGTCTACTCCATATAATAAATTATATCCTCAGTTTGATTTACAGGGAAAAGTGACAGTGAAAATAAAAAATATATATATTGATTCCCGCCCAAATTTGATTCTGTACTTCTTAAAAAATTATCACCTTTCATCAACGATCTTCTCAAGGGAATTGGTGTGGTTCTCCAGGCGTCTTATCATGCTATCCACCAGATTCTGCAACTTGCCATGGTTGAGAGTCCTCATGTTGCTCAGAATAGCCCTGAAGCCTTTTCTGTGTGCTGGATCTTCTGACCAACAGTTGGACATGAGAGATTGCCAATCTGAGTTACAGGCATCTAAAAATTAAGCTAAATTAAAGAGTAACTAGCATTTTTGATTCTCCAGCATTACATCCTCATCTTTGTCTTACTCTTTTCGGTAAACCACAGGCACTGACCACTCAGTAATTACAGTGTCAAACAACAGAATATGTTATTATACGTAGATATTAGATAATACAAGGCAGAGCACAACCAAGAAACTCACTTTAATCTTAAAGCCCAGAGTGAGCTGGAGTTGACTAGCTCAGAGTCAATGAATGTTACAGTTTTTCCATAGATTGAAATTGATAATGCTTGTTGTCATGTTGCTGATAAACATATCAGACAGTCATCCGTTTTCTGTCTTCGTTTTTTTTTCTATTATGTTTTTTTTATACCATTAGCAGCATCCAAATGATGTCATATTACTGTAATTACATGAATGGAAAAACCAATGTCAGGTGCAATCCTTTGGGGTCAGGTACAGTGTAGGTCTTCTGACCTCACCCAGCCAATCTACAGACTGTCTTTGTAATTACTCCTGTTGTAGTAATGATGGTGGCCTGTGATAAGTTGCAACACATCGTGCACTGGTTTTTGTTTATGTTCTCTTTGTTGCTTTTCATGATGTGACTCACAGGTTAATTAGATTATCTTTTTTCATCGATCAAGTTTACTTATCAAAGACAAGACTTTTCATTTCATTTATCAAAGGTTTTACAAACATCCAATGTCATGCTAAGTTCATATACCCTAAAAGTTACGTTTTGAAACCATATTTACCAAAAAGCTCCCAAGGTTAAAATTTGAAGAAGATTGTGGACAAGTTACAGAGCAGCTGCATATTGATATATATATGCATTATTGACGGATGTAAAGGATTTAAGATATATTGCTTACCATCTGGAAGTTTGGGTCTCAAAGCAGGGGAGCCAGCTGATACCTTCTTGATTATTTCTGACAGGGCATATAATTCTCTCTCTTCGGCAAATGCAGTATCTTGAGTAATTATTTCTTGAAGGATGATGGCAAAAGAGTACACATCAGCTGCCTTCATGTCCACTTTTTGCAAATTTTGGAGTAGTTCTGGAGCTGTCCACAAGAGGCTCTGAGCTCTACTCTCAGTCATGATGTCATCAAGCGGGAAATTCAAATTCAGATTTAAGGTATCTAAGCCGTAGTCGGTCACTTTGCAAATCCACCTAAAGTCAACAATGCAGTTAGTGCTCTTCAGACGTCCGTGATGCCCTGGAATATAATGTCAGCCATTTCATGATGTCAGACTTCTGCGACGTTTTCGATTACAACACACATAAAATCCATAATACACAATAATTATTAGTTTAGTCAAAATGATTTGATTTTCTTCAACAAACGATGCCCCATTTATTACTAACACTAATTTACAACTCTCTTGGCTTTTTAAAATGAGATCCATTTTCGCAATTAGTCTATTAAAATCTCAAACATAGATTAGATATGCCACATATTTGCCATGATGTCTGCCTTTGCCGCAATGTCTACTTTTGCTGTCAGGCCTCGGGGTGACATTACCTATTACACTGTTGTGGATGTAGTGCATTCCTTCTGCAATGTCCATTGCCAAAGAAACCTTCAGGTCCCACATGATCTGTTCATCACCCGCTGGAAAAAATAGAACAAAATGACATTCGAGAAATAGGATGATAGAAACATCACAAAACAAACTGAGTATTATTTTTCTGGCACAGCCACAAATTCTAATACAGTCACTGATAATATTTCATATATTTATGCCAGTCTAGTATGAAAAAATTGCACTGCATGAAGAAGGTTTCTCATCAGATCTGAGTTCTTCCTACAGCCAGTGTATCAAGCTCCTATGACAATAATATCATGTCTTTCCGTACCAGTGGAGATAAAATAATTTAACGTCTCAGAGCAAATGATTGCGCTGGCCATTGACCGCGAGCTAGTTGTAATACCCAAATTATCACAAAAATAAAAATAAACTGCTAAGCTCCTTTCCGTGTATCAATTAAAGCGTAGGTATTTCATTTTGGCAGTAAGTTTCTAGCCAATAAAACAATCCATGATTAAGTCTTGAGGTTTAATTTTTTGGTTTATTAGGGTGAGTATATCTCCTCTAATCCCCAAGCTTCATCATACAGGCACTTACAATATTAAATTGCTGTTGCTCTT
Source organism: Platynereis dumerilii (assembly GCA_026936325.1). Taxonomy (NCBI): domain Eukaryota; kingdom Metazoa; phylum Annelida; class Polychaeta; order Phyllodocida; family Nereididae; genus Platynereis; species Platynereis dumerilii. Next base: position 1,875,474 of record JAPTHN010000038.1, on the reverse strand, counting down.
CAGCAAATTTAGAGCTATTTTTAGCCTTCTGTTGTGACGTCATCAGCATTGTTGGCTCTATGACATCACTGAAACAATGGTGACGTCACAACAGCACAATAGAAGCAGTAGAAGAAAATGGCATCTTGAGCTGTTTTGACAGCAATGTTATTCTAGCTGGGTCCACTTCAAAACTACAGCTATGACATGCCAATACTTCCAAATGTTTATGAAACTATTTGGTCAAGGTGTCAGGAACAGGAGACAAGTATTTTTGTCAAGAGTAAGGTATGTTTTTAATTATCAACCAAAAACTTGCTGCTACCAAAAAATGACTGGTTTTTTTTTTAGCACAGGCAACATTGCCTTCTCCCATACACAAGGTTTATATGTTATGTTATGGTCGTTGACATTTCTGGATGATGAGTTCCACAGGTGTGCCATAGACTAAGTTTGCTTCAAGCACTATGAATAATAACTTTTAAAATGAGTTTATCATAATCATACCTAAAATGTCTTGGACACTTCCTCTGGAAGCATAAGCCGTCAGGACATGAAGATGAGACTGCTCCGTGAGAATGCCGATGAATTGATTGACGTTCTCGTGTTTCAGCTCTTGCATCACCCGCACATCTCTTTTCACCTGGAGGACATAGCGACACATTGTTATTGCGATAAGATGAGCCGTTTGAATAAACAACTTGGTAAATTATAGATTGATAGATAGGTAAATAGTTATTTTTCATAACGTCTCACATCATCATTCTCATCATTCATAATATACGCTACTTCATACAGACAATCAAGATGATCCATTCCTAAAAGAATAATTATCAGAGACAGTAATGATAACTATTATTATATTATGCATGCCCAAATTCCGGCAAATAAATTTTCATATTGCACTCATATCATGGCGTATTTGTATAATAATTAATACTTAAATATATATAGTTTAAGGAGCTGCAGTGTACAGCCTCTTTGGGTTCTACTATAACATGCCTTGTTTCAGTTAGATTCTCACGGGAGGGAGAGAGGAACAATAACTGACAAAAATGAATGTAACAACCCTCTAATTTATTGGTATTTTACCACCGCTTAGAATCAACTACCAAGACAGAGACTGAAATCGACATGCAATAGCAGTGAGCAATTTGGTTAAACCTTGTCTGTGATGTTGACTGCCCTGACATTTAATTGCTTAATGGCGATGATGTCTCCTCTGTATCGAACAACCCGAGTGTGGAAGTCATGTTTTGCCATTGTGCTGTTCAAAGAATTCTGAGAACCACTCGTCTCATTCAGAGGTTCACATTCTTCCTGACTGATGAAAATTGTTTTTAGTTCCAAATTAATCCTAGGAAGAAAATATGAAACAGAAAGATTGAGTTAGAATTAACTAGCAAATAAACAGTTCAATAAAAATAAGTCCCCGTTTAGATAAACTTGAATACCTCAAAGATTCTTTTCGATTGTTATATTATAAATGTAATTTGGCTGAATTATAGGCCTGCATATCGACCCTACATGTGTGTATTTGTAGCTTAGTGGCATTATTCATGGCTGAGCCAGAAGCCTTCGTGTGAGCCTACCCCTGTATTCAAATATCTGTGGCTTTTCCAATGGATATTACCAATTTCACCAGGCCGGGGGGCCGGGGGGGGACCACCAGCTGGGGAAAATCGTTTCTCAATCACATTTGGTAGACAACTGAAGACTTCTTTCGTAGTATTTTCATGGTTTTGATTCCTAGAGTTCCTAGAGTCATATTAGAAGGAATTTGAGTGGAGTTTCAACGCCTTTTGGAAAAAAATTTTGGGAAAAGTCTAGAATTCATATTTTTGAAAACGGGGGTATGTGCAGTCACTGCCACTCAGGGTCTGCTGCCTCAGACAAAAATGAAGCAATCAAGCTATAAATACAGGCACAATGACAATAGGCCTATGCAGGCCTACAAATTGGGAAAAGAAGTATTTGAGATATTCAAGTTTTGTAAAAGGGGGACTTATTTTTGTTGAACTGTTTAGTTAAATTTTTCAATTTAGTTGACAACGAAAACAAACAGACAGATGTTTATTCTACCTCTCAAACAGCATCATTTTTGTGACATGTGAGGGCAAGTCAGGGCTGGGGAATGGAAGTGCATGGAAGTGCATTAGGGTGTCCCAGAAAAAAATAATGTCCTAATTTTTGATGGGGCGCCCCCTCATTTTGTGATATAACCTATGAAAAGGACCTATGCAAAATATTAAAGCATTTCAACATGATTAACTGGTGCCTCAAGAGCCTTGAAGTTTAGTCGTTTTTGCTAATTTTAGACGATTTTCGCAATACGCGGTTCTCTATAATTTTGTCAATTTTTATCATACAACATTCTAAGTGCCATGGTTGGAAAAGTCTCAAAAAGACCTTCAATTTGCATACCCACATCAATGGTCTACAATAATTATGTAACTCCTACCAGCCCTTCAACTGACACTAATATGAACGAAAGTGTTTCAGAGTGATTTAACCTAAAAAAATTATTTAATTTCACTCCTAATTTTTTTTTATTCTCAATCTACAAATGGCTAGATGGACATATATAACATCTTAGGAACTTTGTAACAGGCCTTTGTTGTTGTTGAAGTTCGTATTGCTGCTTTTCCATCAGCTAATGATCACTGGTAATTCTCGGGTGGGTCTTCTCACGGTGACTTGGCTCTGAGGTGGCTGACTAGATGCTGGTCGCAGTGGCCCGGATGAACCTGGCCATAGCCTGGCGGATCTGCGAAACAATGTCATAATTAGTGTCACTGGGCTTTCCAATCAATAGCTGGAGAGTTATATCCCAGCTTTGTTTTGTAGTGTTTTTGAGGATTACATGTTCTATATTGTTAAATAGTTCATGCCTTTGTTCTTTGTGTAATCGACATCTTAGTAAGTAATGTTCGATTGTGGCCCTTTCGTCGCCACACTCACAATTTGGGCTATCATAGAACTCAGGCATTATCTTGAACATGTGTTCTCGTAGGACAGTGGTGCCCAGCTGTAGTCTCAGCAATTTAGTCTCTATTTGTCTGTCACACACACTTTTGTATCCCCCAAGCTTAACTGTTGGGATTATACTGTGTGTGTGACGGGAGTCTCTGCCAGTATCCCATCGTCTTTGCCATCTTTTAACTATGGCTTTACGGAATAGGTTTTTAATTTCCGATGATGAAATTTGGGCCTCTATGTAATTGTTTCCCCTAGCCTCCTCTGCAGCCTCTTTTGCTAGTTTGTCTGCAAGTTCATTTCCTTCTAATCTTATATGGCCTGCTGTCCAATAAATTTTTGTTTGGACTTGTCTCTTTTCCAGCATAGTTAATTTCAGCTGGATATCGTCTATAAGGCAGCCAAAGTTCTTGGTTCTGTCACATTTAATTGCAGCTTGTAGTGCAGATTGACAGTCAGTGATAATATGGACCGTTTTGCCGCTTATCATGGGGAATTTGTTTTCAATAATCCGTAAGGCAAGGTCTATAGCTTGCAATTCCCCATGGTAGCTGCTGGAGAGTTTGGAGACTGGTTTTGTGTGGAGGCTAGGGGCACTTTCAATGCCCTTCCAAAAAATTGCAGTACCTGCACCGCAGGGACCGGGATTTCCCAGGGCGGATCCGTCTGTAAAGGCAACTATGTCGCCCTTGGTTTTGTGCAGATAGTCCTGGGCTGTCTTGAGTGCTGCCTTGGCCTGGGCCTCAGTTCTTTTCCCACTGCTACCAAAAATTCCAGGTGAGAAGTCAATACCAATGGCTTTGGGTGCTAGGCAACTGGCGACGTTAGTGTGTAATTGTCTTTCTATCTTGCTTAAATCTATGTTTGAAGGTATGGTACGGAGTACCATAGAGAGTTTGTGGATCGGAGTGATAATTTTGTGGCACATGAAGGCTTGATCATTTAGTAGTCGCAAAATTTTTATCTTAAGGTGATTGTCATTTTCTTTTCTTACGATTTTGAGGTAGCTATTGAGAAGGATTTCATCTAAACGCAGGTCTAATGGTATAATGTTTGTAACTATGTTGAGTGCAGCTGAAGGGGAGCCATGGAGAGTACCAGTCGCCTTTCTTAGAGCCTGGTATTGTACTTTTTCAAGTGGGGCAATACTGTTCACACTGCACCAGACTGGGTAGCCGTACTCCACCGTGGGTCGGATGCATGTCTTGTACAGTGTCAGTAGCAGTTCTATACTGGCTCCCTTAAGACCGTTTGTTAGGAGTCCAAGTTTAGTAATTTGTGCCAGTGCCTTAGAGGCACATGCTTCAACGTGGGACTTATATGTGAGGTTGTCGTCAAGAGTTACCCCAAGAATTCTCTTTTCGCTTACTTGTTCCAAGGCACGGCCATCGGCACAAATATTTAACTTTATTTTGCCTTTGGTGAAACACATGGTTTCTGTTTTGCCTGCGTTAATGTTTTGGCGCCATTTTTTGGACCAACTGAGTAAATTTCCGACATTGTCATTCAGCTTTTCCTCAATTGTCTCAACAGACCTGTTAACTCACGAAGCGAGTGTTAAATCCACCGCGCTCTGCCATAGCGTCAAAACTGGTGTACTTAAAATGCGGATGGAGCGTGCGGAACGGTACAGCACACTCGAAATAGCACTGTGGGGCTTTAGATGACCAAATTTTCTAAAGTATTTGGGATTCAGAAACGGCAGACCCCATTTCTGAAACCTCAGGAAATGCTCAGTTTTCACATAGCAGATTAGAAGCTGGGTGTGTGTTTTTTATGGTTCCAGGCAACAAAGAAAATCTTGATCAAAGAAATTTTGAAAAAAATAATTAATATACTCTCTGTCAATGTATAGAAAACAGTTAAATTATATAGCTCAGTCAAGGGTAAATAGATTAAGAGTTCAAGTGTATAGATTAAGATTTATTTCAGAAAACAAGAGTCTGTGGATTCAAATCCTGGATTTAGCAATATTTAGCATTTTTCAGAATTCCAATGTACACCATTTTTACATCAAGTCCATCAGAGTCCAATGTCTGGATTTTATGAATAGTTAAAGTTGCCCCCTAACCACTTGAAGTATTATTACTGCATTTTATTGGTTTTGGTTAGAATTTTAGACCAAGTTTGTCTTTTTCACATTTTGCCTTTCACTTATCTTTTACCACAGGCCTAAATCTGTGTTACAAGCTTCGATATTACCCCAAATATCATGATATTTGACATATCTGGTTTTCGCTTACCTTTTTCAATTTTTTTGCATTCCAAGCTAAGATGATTACCCCAAATATGACCTTTTTGCAATGCAATCTTGGTAAACATCTTTGTTGATAATTTGAAGTTGTTAACATGTTGATATATCATATATATATATATATTCTTCTTATTACAGCCTCTTACAGCTTTGTAAATTCCAAATAAACTTGTCATAATCTTATGAAATTGTGTCTGAAAAACTGAGTTCTTTCACACTTTCACAATCTACAGCCCATAAGTTGATATTCAGACTTGGTAAGTTACAACAAGTTCTCTGGAGGAGTCTCTACCTGTTCTGCTACTTTAAAACAGTGTGCGGTTTTTAAGTGTGGTCAGTAAGATAAAACTTTTATTTAAAAAAATTATCACATTGTGTCTCCCAGAGCAAAAAAGATTATAAAAGCAGTACAGCTTCTCAGCGAGGAAGTACAAAATCAGTACAAAAGCAGTACGTAGACCCACGCTGCAAATGTACTCCATTATACTGATTTTGTGCTTCTATGAAAATTGTGTACTGAATTTTTAATTCTAGCGAACCAATCTGAATAATCAGGTACTGCATATATGTGCTCCTCTAACTTCTAAATGTCATTTGAACATTCTATGTACTGAATTTATACTTATTTGATTTAGTGCTGCTTAGATTCAGTCACACGTGAGTCATGTTTACTTCCAGAACTGGGGGAAAATGTGCAGGTGTGTCCAGGTTTCTAGTAATTACACTACATTGAATTACTGGCATAATTTCCACAGTATCAGATACTAATGTTTTACTGTTAATAGCAGCAAAAATTACAAATCGGATATGAAATTGTTCCTGCTTTCCTTTTTACTCTAGGCTTCAGAGCTACACAACACAGTCACGATACAGTTATAACGTCCAATGAACCGACTATGAAGCTGACACATCAATGGAGGTTTGTCTTCAAGAAGAAGTCGTCGAACATATTCATCATTTTGTGGAGAAATGTTCACCCAAAAGAGTTATCTTAATGAACACACAAACACACTGGAGAAAAGCCATATTGAAGCTTTGTTTGTGGAGAAATGTTCATCCAATAGAGTTATGTCAATGAACACATAAACATACTGGAGAAAAGCCATATATATACAGCGTGTCTGATGAAATTACGCAACTTGCGTATTTGACACTGGTATGAAAATTATTGGACCCAACACTCTTATCGTTTTCACAGCATCAATAAATTGGGCTTGGAGATCTTTCATGTGAGTTTCATTAAGATTCATGGAGGCAAAATTGAGTTACGCCATTGTCGCCATATTTTCAAATATTTTTGTGTCTAGCGAAATTATGCAAAATCCACATGGCCATGGAAACATTAAAGTTTTACAATTATTTTGCTTCAATCATTAGCATTCTATCATTTGTGAACTATTTGTGTCAAAATATTTCAATTATTTGCTGCTCATGTCAAGCAATATATATTTATTGTCTCAATCGGAATAACATTGATTTTGCATAATTTTTTTCCGAATTTATGCCCCCCAAAACTTCAAAATGGTTCCGATCATTTAAAAAATGCTTCTAGCACTAATCTTGTACTGTCTATTTAGTTCATTAGTTATCTTAATGAACAAGCTCAGAGAAAAGAAAAATCTATATATTTTCAGAAGTTCTTGGATGGATTTCAGGAATGGGACTGGGGATGGAGCCAGTTGTGGTGGTTTCGCTGTCTCATTTGAGCATCTTTTCTGCCAAGCTGCAACGCTAATTTTATTGCAAATCTGTACAACCATAGCTCCAGTTCAAGCTGTAAGTTCTGAAATGGTTAGCGCATTAGCTCAACTGGCCAGAACATAGCAAGCCACATCAGGTCTAGTACAACCAAAACCAATGCCCAACTAAACTCATTTACAATTAACACATTTCGTGCATGTAGAGGTATAGTACATGTGCTAGCAAACCAGAACCCAGACCTAAATTAGCTAGGGACCAGTAAAAATACCAATAATCCATTTTTTTGTAAAAGAACATTAAAAGGCACCTTTTTTTTTTGCCGACCCCTGAGGTCTCCTTACGGTTGATTTTTAAAAATTTTGCTGGTTATTTAAGTAGGCCAGGGCAGGGGTGTAGATTAAGCTAATTTTTGTGGTCACCCACAGGACTGGTACAACAAATTTACTAATCATGAATAATCCTGAATCGCAGTGCATTGCAATACCAAAGGATTCACAAGTTGAAGGGAACACTTTTGCTGACATGAGTATGTAATTTTGGGGTACAGAATAATGCAGAAGAATGGCTGATAAACAGAAACAGTGCTTGTTAACTAATGTTTGGCCTTTACACTTTTTTTTGTAACCTTATTGCTGCTTATTTTCTGTCCAATTCTTGTGTTTCGTTTTAGCATACTATTTTTCCCATCCCTAGAATATTATAGAATATATGTAAGTAGACCATACTACTACTGAAATTACAACATCACCTGGACTCAATACATAGTTTGCAAATCAAGCATTAATGTAGTGGGGGGGGGGCTAAATACTTTTGCACAGTACTGTATGAGAGTGCAAGTGTAGAATTTTATCATTACAACACTGTATAATACCAGCAGGAAGAGTAATAGGCCTGGCCCAATCACTGAGTGTACAGTCATATGACTGCACACTTAGCTCAAAGGCTTATCTTTTGATCTCTTAGATCATCACTCCCCCAATGGACTATAGTAAGGGGTCCAGTCGGACTATTCCTGATCAAAATTTGATCGGGCTACCGTGAATCGACCCCTGGGCTGGGGGACACCTGGGGGGGATAATAATGAATTTTAAATTATTTTTTTCCTATTTGCAAGTTAAATTACTAGGCTGGGGTCACTGCAGAGGGGTATTCATAAAAATAAAAATAAATTGCAAGTTATAGCTAGTGCACACCTCTAACTGGCCAGTCTTACGCTTTCTCAGGCATTGAATCCGTGGATTCTTGTTAAGGTTGACATTGCTCCATTTGTCCCTTTAAATCAGAGAACAAATCCCCTGACCATTTTCAGTGCATGTGGATGAATAGGAGTAAATCCACACAAAAAAAATGTAACAAAACAATTTATTAGATGGTCCTGAAATTTAAGTTAAATCTTTCATAAAGTGTTCAGGCTATCAGATTGTATCATGATAAAGCATAAAATCGTCTCAGCTTTCTAAAATGGGGTCTGCCATTTCTGTGGATGTAATAGCTAAGTGACAGTGACCATTCAGTCTTATCTGGTGCGGTTTTAGATGGTTTAGGTTGGTATTTTACCGCGTCCCGTCATGCACGCTTGCCCCGCATTTTAAGTGTACCCAATCACATGACACAACAGTCCACCATGATGGCACGAATGAATTGATCTCTCAATAAAAAATGAAAATGGTCATGAATTGCAGTTCCAAAGACATGACAAGGGATATTTAGTGGTCAGGCAAGTACCTTTGGATGTAATTGAACTTTTGCAGAGCAGCTAAGCTACGGCTGATGTTGCAATCGCCTGTTGGGGACTCTGTTCAAAAATGCAGGATTTAGCCAATGCAATGTTGTCTGACTCAAAACTTCGTTTTGAGTCAGATTTTGTCGGACTAATCAGCCATGGGTTTTTTAAAGAAAAATCTTGTGAAAAGAGCTGAATATATATGATGAAATGGTTATATTTCACGTTGTATTTTCATCAGAATTGATGCAGCGTACCAAGAGTGGTACCATATGAATGACAACTTTGTTATTTTCAGGTGGCATTATTTATGTTTTCCTAAAGTCAATTCTGAGAAAATATGACATGAAATACAACAGCCCCATCTGATATTATTTTCAACTCTTTCACACATATGTCACCTTTCATTTGTATAAATGGTGCTTGTATTACAAATTATATATTTGGTCTTCCTGCCATTTGTAGATTGACAATCACATCAGCTGGCAGTGAAATTTTTTTTTTTCTTGGTATACTGAATAAATTGTGATCCTAAGAAGATATAACACAAAATATATGCGTCAATCTGATATCTTCAGCTCTTTTGACTAGATTTATCACTGAAAAAATTTATATCATTTCAGAATTGACTTCAGGACAACTTACATGATAACACATGAAAAAAAAAATGTTGTTCATACATTTATATGGTACCACTCTTGGTTTCCTAAATCAAATCTGATGAAGATAAAATATGAAATATAACAGCCCCATTTGATATTTTTAGCACTTTTAACAAGTTGTACCATAAAAACTACATGGCTCATAAAGCAAGCAAACTTGTTTTAGGAATTATAGATACTGTCAACCTGCCATTTTTATATTGAGAATCACAGCAACTGGCGGAAGAGAATGTTTTTTCTTTGAGTGCCGAATCAATACGGTGAAGATATAACAAATAACACGTCCATCAATTTTCAGCTCTTTGACAAGTTTTATCATTTAAAAAAAATATATATCAACCCAAAATGGGCTTAAGGACCACATAAGTAACAAAACATTCAAAATAACAAAATTTCTGTTTATATGGTACAATTCTTGGTATACTGATGGTATGCTGAATCAAATCTGATGAAGATGTAACATGAAATTTAACTGTCCCGTCCGACATTTTCAGCTCTTTTGACAAGAGTTATGATAAAAAATGTATGGCTAATAAAGCAGACATTTTCATGAACAATAATATCTTTAAAAATTACATATGGTCATCCTGCCATTGTAGATTGAGAATAACAACAGCTGGCAGTGAAATGAAATAATTAAATTTTTTTTTTAGGTTTAATGACTCTAACACACTTTCATATAATGTAAGTGTCAGCTGGAGAGCTGATAGGAGTCATGTAATTATTGTAGACCATTGATGTGGGTATGCAAATTGAAGGTCTTTTTGAGCCTTTTCCAACCATGGCAGTAAGAATGTTGTATGATAAAAATTGACAAAATTATAGAGAACCGCGTATTGCGAAAATCGTCTAAAATTAGCAAAAACGACTAAACTTCAAGGCTCTTGAGGCACCAGTTAATCTTGTTGAAATGCTTTAATATTTTGCATAGGTCCTTTTTATAGGTTATATCACAAAATGAGGGGGCGCCCCATCAAAAATTAGGACATTATTTTTTTCTGGGACACCCTAAAGTGCATGGAAGCACATAGAAGTGCATGGAAAAGCATGGAAGTGCTTGGAAGCGCATGGAAGAGCATGAAAGTGCATGGAACCACATGGAAGTGCATGGACATGCATGGAAGCACATGGAAGTGCATGGAAGCACATAGAGGTGCGTGAAAGCGCATTGAAGTGCATGGAAAAGCATGGAAGTACATCAAAGCACATGGAAGTGCATGGAAGTGCATTGAAGCTCATGGATGTGCATGGAGGGACATGGAAGTGTGTTGAAGTGCATGAAAGCGCATGGAAGTGCATCAAAGCACATGGAAGTGCATGGAAGTGCATTGAAGCTCATGGATGTGCATGGAGGGACATGGAAGTGTGTTGAAGTGCATGAAAGCGCATGGAAGTGCATGGAAACGCATGGAAGCACATGGAAGTGCATGGAAGTGCAGGAGGTGTATGGAAGTGCATGGAAGTGCATAGAGGCACATGGAAGTGCATGAAAGTTCATGGAAGTACATGTATGTGCATCGAAGCACATGGTAGTGCATGGAAGCACACGGAAGTGCATTGAAGTGCACGGAAGTGTCAGGGTGTGCAAGTGCGAGCATCTGCTTGAAAAAATGTTGGGTTATACTGTACATTTAAATTACAATATATAATATCGTTTACCTGCGCCTTCCCAAGATGTACCCAAATCCAATCATCACTGCAAAGAAAGAAACCACTCCAATGACAATCCAGGAAATTGTGAGGTTATCTTTGAGATTTTCCTCACAGAGATCTCCCGCCCATCCACAAAGAGAAGAACCTTCAGGGGGCCGACTTGCATTTCCTACCCAAACTAATCCTGCAAATAAATGTAAAAGTGTTTCAATAAAGTAACATACATAATAATTATACTGCATGTCTGTTTGTCTATTTATCTACTAAAAATAAATTGATTTTACTGAAATTTTGACACATACACCAGCTCATCTATACTTTTCGATATAGCATGCCCGAAAGCAATGAGAGCGACGGGGTGGCCAGATAAAAAGTGGCATTCCCCCTCGCCCGGTTCCATGCAGCACCCTTGTCTCAAATGGGTACTATATAAAATGATTCCATATTATATCATATATTATTCTATAAGTATGATAGAAATCCTTACCAGACCAATCAGTGATGTTTTCTGGCTTGTACACTTTCACCATGGAACTCCTGACGGGGTCCCACTCCATGATCCTGACCAGTCCATCCCTTTGGATGATTTCCACTTTGTAACTTGGCTTTCTTTCTCCCATGTAGTCTGTGGCCACTGTGCCTGTAATTCCTTCAAAGGCCAGAGAATGTATGTTTTCAGTGACTTTAATTCCATCACTTGGCGAAAATCCAGACTCGACCGTCTTGTTTACACCGTATGCCCAGGCAAGAACCGCATCATGAACCATACCTAAAAATAATAATTTACCCCAAACAAACTCTCAAACGAGTAAGGATGGTTGCATTTTGTTTAGCCAACTTATTTCTTACCTGCATACACATTTATTGTGTCAGTAGAACTGTTTGGAGGGGGATGCGGCATACCATCAAACTTCGGATGGCCAAAATCTTCCAAAACCTGTTCACAGAATTTTTCCCATTGGTCCCCTGAAGGTTCCATGGTGTCCCTGTTGATGATTCCTTCATACAACTCAGGGCCAATCTCAGGTCTGAATGCATTTCCAGTTTCCCATATTTCTGGACCAACTGCTGTTGTCACAAAGGCATATTCACCCTGCATCATGCCCAGGTCCTTCGCAATGATGAGAAGATTTCTGCGATTCTGCGATGTACTAAAGATGTAGATGACTCTAACAAGATACTTCAAATCAGTCATGATTTTAACTGCAATTTCATACTTTTCCTGATTTATCTTTTTGCCAGACATAGTTCCTGAGTTGGATCTCATGAACACAATCCGACCAGAGGACTCCATCATGTGACTTGTTGCTTCGGCCATGGAGCGGTAGATATCATTTGAGTCGTAAATGATTCCAACCCTGTCCCAGTCCATCACCTCTGCTATGCCATTGTAGGCTGGTCCTGTCGCTGAGGTTGTTCCTATAACTCTGCTGAAAGTTGGATAAGTTTTTCGGTCAGACAACTTTGGGCTTATGCATCCCATTGATACAAAAGGAATAGACCAGGTTGCCGCGAGAAGACCGACAGGCTGGCAGGCGCCACTACAGCCCTCTCCGATGATAACATCAAGGCTGTCTGAAGCATATTTCATATCCACCGCCATTCTCATTGCACGGAGTGCTTGGCACCAAGTGTCTCTCCAAATCCAGTTTATTTCAAATTCATCCAGCAAGTGACGGTTCTGAACCTCACGGATGCCTTGAATGATGGCAGGTGCCATGTTAACTCCTATTGGCCACCCTTTTGTGTAAGGCACTGCATACCCAATTGTCAGCGATTTCTTTGTCACTTCTTTGGAGGTGCCAAGTAGCATGATATGGCAACTCAACAGTCCCATGAGCCACACCCTGAGGAGAACCATGATGTCTGAAAATGAAATGCACCTGGAGTGTTAATTTGGGCCAAGAAATCAAATGAATAATCACATGCATGCAGTATAAAACAATTTATTTCGAATAATGAGGTTCTGAATTGGGTTTTAGGTTACCCTTAATCCTAGAATGTTTAGGCAAGCCAAGTGCCTTTAACTCTTTCTTTTTTCATTCATTTTGACCATTCTATAGTACTTAAAGTTGAATCCCACAGAATAAAGCTACTCCACCTATTGTACTCCACAGTTCAACAAAAATACCCAGCTGGTGGCTCCCCCGCTTGGTCAAATTGTTCATATGCATTGGAAAAGCCACAGATTTTTGAAGACAGAGGTAGGCTCACTCGAAGGCTGCTGGCTCAGCCAGAAATAATGGCACTAAACTATAAATGCACACATTTTGGGTCAATATATAGGCCTATAATCCAATCCAACTTTCATAAAAATCGGAGAAGGAATCTTTGAGATATTCAAGTTTATTTTAAGGGGGGCTTATTTTTGTTGAACTGTTTTTCATAAATTTCTCATATTGTACTCCACGTAACTCTCAAAAAACATTGGTAACCCCCCTTCAAACACTTGTTTTTCAATAAAGTGTATGTTCAGCTATATTCCTTTAATTTTTCATAAATATCTCATGGATATTGTTTGAGTGATGTTGCTTTTCGTTATAAATCCCACACGTTTTTAGTATTTTACTGTATGTTTTAATGTAATGACATATGATTTTGAAAAGATCATAGTTCGAAAATTATGTTGGATAGCCCGTCTTTTTTTTTTAACGTTGGAAAGCTTTCTTTTTGAAGAACTTTTTGGCAAAGTTTCATGAATATCTCATGGATTTTAGATTTCCTGCCAAGTGTGGGATTCAACTTTAATTTCGATTTTCCGTCGAAACTACAATGTTCACAAAATTTCAGGGAGCAAGGGATATTTTGTGGTAGGCACCATTATGTGGCTGTTTAAACCAGATACATGTATGGATGCAATTTCAAAGAAAATTAACATTTAAGATGGTTTGTTACCTAAATTTCAATGAAAAGACACAGGCTCAACACATCAGATTTGAAAAACAATTCCATGCTACAAATGTGACAAACAAATTGTTTTAAAAAAAGTAGTGGATGTCATGATTCAATCTCAAAATGTGTCAAGTGGATGCACTGTAACCTCCCCTGTACAAGTTCCTGACATCGCTGATGCGTGTTGAGGACAATATAATGAAATCCTGCCACTCTTCCAGGAGAGTCACCCTAAGTTGCTTGATGCTGCTGGAGGAGCCCCTCCTTGATGGGCCGCCCCTCAAAATTTAAATCAAATGTTCAATGGGACTCAGAGTGTGATCGCCTTAATTCGCTCTTCCAGTATTGACTAACTCGCTGTGGCAGCTGAACGACAGAAATGACACTGAGACTCGGAGAAAACATTCAGAATTTCAGATGACGTCCTCTGAGTGGCGCCATCTTCAAACAGTTGCACATCCTGTGTACACTAAATGATTGTCCAATTGCTATGGAAAGCTGGAGAAGTGCTAAACACCCACACGAAACCCAAAAAACTCTGATTTTGGGAGGCTATCGCACTTGTTCAAACAGCCCCTCAATGCCTCCAGCAGCCTTTTATGTAAAAGGATTTCTTTGGTGCCTGACCACTGACCACTGACCAATGTTACCAATAAGATTTCATTACCTTGCAAATGCTTAATGAATAATCCCATCATGAGCAAAGACAGTAGTCTAAGATTTTGGTTTCAATGCAAAACTTGTTTGAAATGCATTACAGAGCTCAACCAACAGGTTTCATCACATTTTCAAGATTGTTAACCAGATTTTTTAAAACTTGAATTTGTCAAAATATTCCCAACAGTTTGTTTTTGTTTTTGTCTTAGAATGTTCATATGATCATGTTGTTTCAGGTGGTATAGATCCCGTTTCGGGCTCATTTTTTTAACCCAATGTTTCATCAGGAGCGCCGTGGTAAATATCCAATTGCAAAGAATATATATATATATTATATGAAAAATTTTTTTCCAGATTTTTGTAGCCCTATATTTTCCCAAAACATTGGGGGTAAAAAGGCACTTTGTCCCCCCCATCCGAAACATTGCCACAGTCCACTCTAATTCAATATGAAAGTGTTTCGCTGCAAAGTGGACTGTGGCACTGTGAAAATGGCACTTTGTGACTCATGATAGCCGATGAAGTGTCATCTTCTCTACTTTCAACATGGGAAACATAGAGGCTGTTTGATTAGTCATGATCAAGAGTAAGCCATTTGACTTCTCATAACAGATTTTAGTGTGAAAATCAGATGCATAATCCTTTCGTTTGGCAGTCTCCTTCAGTCAAATTAACATTGAAAGTATTGGGTTTGATCATAACAAATCATCAGCATGATGACACATGAAGTGCCATTTTCACAGTGCCGCAGTCCACTTTAATTCTATATCAAAGTGTTTCACTGCAATGCAAAGTTTATACAAATTTGAAGACCGAGCCTTCTCTTACTCTGCACTAAAGCTTTGCAACAGCCTTCCTGAAAATTGTGAGAATCTACACAACCCTTGAATACTTCAAAAAGAGACCGAAAACATATCCATTTGGGAAGTTTTTACATAATCTTATCCTGCTTGGCGATAGTGAGCAGTTTATTGGAATTAGTGCTATGTAAAGTAACTATAATATAATGTTATCATCTGCAAGTCATTTAAAACCAAAACATGCAATACTTAAAATGCCCCTTTAGCAAAACATACGGATTTAGCTACTCATAGAACAGCAGGTGATGACCAATGGTTTCTGCTGTGTTGCATGCAGACTTTTTTTTATTGATCATGCAAACTTCTTGTTCAAACAAAGACCACAACAAAACACTTAGTAGCATGCGACACGACAAGCAGTTTACATCTTTCCTCATATTGTTGAGTCATGTATCGACTAGGCCGAGTTCAATAGCCATCAATGCTTTGATTTATATAATGATATTCTTAATGAGCGGTGCACTTTGGCTGATGGCAGCGGAACATACTAGTTTTTCTGTGTGAACCCATATTGTATAGGGGGCTAGGGGCCTAAACCAATATTTGTCTGATAATTGTTGTAATATGACACTTCCGTCATTGTCATTATTGGCAGTTGTTGGTAAATATTAAAGATGTCTGGCACCCTGAGCAAACAGTCTATTGATCTCTCCTTTTGTTTGACAAAACATCACTTTACAATGGAACATAACGTTTCATCCATATGCTTTAAAATATCGTAATTGACCTTATATAAAATTACTTTATTACTTTCTAGTTTCTTCGTTTGGCCAAGATATGAACATCTGAGACCAAGACCATCATAAAGTGGACTCGACTCACTTGAGGCCGGCCTCAAAACCTCCGACACTGGTGGACGACAGATAAAGAAACAAACAGAAAGACTTCAACCACACTGCACTGTAGGGCATAGGCCTTTTCCTGTTATGTTAGGTCAACTCACCATTGCTTCGCAACTCACCATTGTTTGGCAACTTTTTGACTTTACAGTACAATAATTTTGCATTGAAGCATGCCAATGCATGTTTAATTGATCAGAAATGTGAAGTGAATAGTTTTCAAGATCTTTCATTGCTTCACCATTGTTATTCTGTTATGATGATGTTACAATGGATGGTCATGTGACCAAAAATGGGATTTTTAAGGGGAGGCATGCATGATAAATTACCCGAATTTTAGTACGGTACACAAATTAAGTTTGTTTCATATATTCGACCTACATGAACTTGGGCACCCAGTGCAAACTTTGATTTTGTCAAAATATGTCTCTTTTATCACTTAAAACAATGTCAAATACAACATCATCAACACACTTTAGAAGTGAAAGAGCAGCGATGTGTCATTTCAAAGGTGTACACACAACAAAGCAGTTGCCATGGCAGCATAGTATTTACTTTGGTGAAACATGACAATGATTACTGAATCTTTGCAAAATATCATGCCTCTAGCTTCATTAGTTTTGGAGAAATAGCCACTGATAGGCCTCTTTGTTTTCATTGATAAATTGTCTATAATGACGTTACGTCACAATTTTGCCATTTTCTGATATGTGCAAAAAACTACTTTTGCCCTGCACTGGATGTGAAAAATCTTGACCACTGTTCAACCTAGGAACTCATGGGATACATCAACGGAATCCTTAAAAAAATGTCTTCATATTTACAAAACAAATTTTGAAATTTTTTGTTGTGTAACAAAATTATTTGATATTGCGGCCATAAAAACAAGCATTTTTTCCCCAAAAAATGACTTTTGTCTACTTTACCCCAATTCCTGACACTATTAAAAGGAATATCAAAAATCCGCTCCGTAAATATGTTCATTTGCCTTTTCTTCTTTCATAAATTTTTTCCAAAAAATTTTACCATGCTTGTAACTTCAGAAATTTCACATCCCGTGGGCAGTAAAAATCAGCCTTTTTTCGCCTTTTAAACTGGTTACCATGGCTACCATTTATCACAAAAATGAAAAATTACCTGAAATTATCTAATTTAGTTAAAACCTATCTTTTGATACCAAATATGAACCATTATTCTAAAAATTGCAAAAAAGTGCCCTTGTCACCCATACCTCCCCTTAAAGTTTTTGTCATTTTTGCTTGACTTTGAAAAATAAAAAGCATGTTTTTGGCGCATCATTTTAAAGCAACTAGAAAAAAAATTAACCAGGAATCTTCACAAGGGTTCAAATGACTTGACTGGCTATTTGATTTAGCCAGACAGTGATTAATTGTGGGCTGAATTCACTTTTTATAAGAAAAGTTGCCAAACATGGTGACCCCAAAAAAGGGCAGGATTTTGCAACAAATCATCTCCTGTAGGATAACCATTGCACATATTTTTTTTCAAATTGCATGGAAAAGTTGATGATTTGGTAGAGTCAGTTTATGCCAAGAGATCTAATCTGGTGCATTTACCCAGTTTCTTAATATTGTCAAATAACTGCACCAAACTTGCGAAGCAATGGTGAGTTGACCTATTTATACCATTCAACACCTCTGTCACCCAATCACATGCCAGTATTTCAGGGTGATAATTCCCATATTGTTTGTTGTCCACTTACTGTCTCATGTTTGACTGTTTGAGTGTTTGTCTCATGCATAAGATGGTTATTCACCATGGGATCGGGAATATGTGTTTATCACAACTGGGGCGAAAGCCCTCGAGTGATAAATCACATATTCCCTCTCCGGTGGTGAATAAACTATACATGTCGCAATCCTCATTGTCCAGTGTAATGCCTGTGCAGCAGTGAACCATTGGCACATAGCTTGAGATCTTTCTTTTACAACAGAAAATAACGCCGTAACATTGACAAACTAGGCACAAGAAGCGCTGAAGCGGCAACAGAACATCAACAATCTGAGCACTGTTATTGGTCTCAACACACTAGGTCAAATGGTTCCAGCTGCTTATCAATGGTTTAGACTAATTAATATTTACTTAAACACTTACTCGTCTTCAAAAGTCCGATTGGTCCCTCTGTGTACATATAATGGGGGACTTCAATGCATCAGGGGTAACCATTAGATAGTGAGTAAACAATTGTGATGTCATCAATTGTGTCATTGTTGCAGTTGTGACATCAACATTGTGACAATGGTGATGTCACAGTGACTCTCTAGTACAGTAGCGCCACCACCAGCCACTGAGAAGTCTCCCATTGAACAGTTCATCAGAATTTCATGACATTGTGCGATGCTGTTCCTCAACATTTGCCTGATTCTGAAATTTAAAATGGCCATCAACGTCAGGGAAATCAGACCAGGCTTCTGGCACTATTACTTTTCACACACAACTTATTTCTTTTGCAATTATAATAATTGTGGAAACACATCCTACCTCATAATGATAATAAAGAAGGATAGGGGCAGAGCTGTGCATTCTCCGAGACTCTGGGTGCGTTTAAATATATATGATTTATCAGAAATATATCAAGGGTGAGCAGGGTGAGACATAATATCACCATGCATGGTTTTCCCTTATATCACGAAGTACGTTGATGCAGACCATTTGTTGTGGTACAATTGCATGACCAAACTGTAAGACCATATTGCTTCAAAGATAATACAGTTCCGTTGTCATGCAATTTGAGAACTTCTGCAGTGAATGCCGTGACCCATGCAGGTGTGGCACATCATCTCCACAGACAAGCTGCCCATGTATGTCGACAAGGAAATTATAAAGGAAAGGCTCCAATGATTCCTTTCACTTGCTCCCAACATCTGAGTTTAAACAACAGTCACATGACCCCCCTTTACCAGTTATAGACACCTTCCCTGAGCATTCCCTGCACCTAGCGTGTCAGCTTGCTCTTCTTTAAACATTACAAGCTTTACACGTAGATGATCATCCATTTATGCTATTTCATTATTTCCTGCCAAGTTTTGGGTCTACTCTCACCCTCAACACCAGGACCGGGGCAAAATTACCCCTCTAAAAAGAATGGTCTCTCACATGGACCACTTGGCCGGATGCAGCTGAGTGTGGCTGCAAACACTTTATGCTAAGGTCTCATGGCGAGAACCGGAGAAATTTTTGTCCCTGAGGGATCGCTTGAGATGATTTCTAGGGAAAATATGGCTAACCCGGTGACACACAATGTTTATATAACGATTATATAATTAATTAAAAGCATATATCATGGTGGGATAAGATCGTAAATCGGCGGGATAAGATCGTAAATCGCCGGGATAAGATCGTAAATCACCAGGGACAAGATCATATCCCTGTGGGAAAGATCTAAATGCCTTTGTGATGTCAAAAATCGTCGGCAGGATGTCAAAAACCGTCCGCGGGATGTCAAAAACTGCTGGCGGGATGTCAGATGTTCCACAGGGGCAGTACAAATATCCCACAGGGGCAGTACAAATATCCCACAGGGACAGGGGATGTCCATTTATCCCGCTGGAGATGTTTTTTACTCATTCTCACGGAAAAAATGCCCGCCGGACATCCAAAAATTGAGAAAGATGTGGCCTCTATCCCGCCGACTTGGAAAAAAAGTTTCAGCATGTTGAATCTTTTTTGACATCCACGGCGGGGTTCTCTCCATTCCTAGGAATCCTGTTGGAAAAAAAAGTACCTCTGTTGGATGTGAAAAATCGTCTGTGGGATGTCCACAAAATCACCCAAATTCACCCAAATTTCCAGGAAATACCATCCCGTCGACGCCTTAAGTGCTCCGTAATGTGCCGTGAGATCTGGGCATTAGTCAGGGAGCAGAGGAGCCAAAAGTAGGCTAGGTCTTACTCATGAGAGCACCACTTAAATTTGGTAGGCTACTGATTGAAAGAGGACACACCAATGAGCTTTCCAACTACATCAACCAGCTTAGCTATTGAAATGCTATCAGAGGTCTTTTAGTAAGATGGGGGTCTAAATGTTGCGAAAAAGCAGTTCCACTGAAAGGCGACACAATAAAACCATCCCATAGCTATTAGCTATTCTATTGAATAATGAAAACGCTGCATGGTTAGAAAGCAGAATATAAACCTGATTTTACGAAGAGCTCATCACTGAAGCAAAACATGAGCTTGACAATGAAATGGAGAATAATTGGATCGTCTGGACCGGTCTGGTGCGTTTGATTCTTGTGTATTACTGCATGCATCTGCAAACATTTAGTGGAATAGTTTATCAGAATTTTATAACTGCACATGTGCCATTTATAAACATCAGGCTAAGCAGCCAAGGCTTCTGACAGAATAATTATTCCATATTTTTTCCTCAATCACTGAAACTAAAACCACCATGGAGTAAACAACATCTAATACTTTGTCAACAATATTGTCAACATACATAATACCCCAGGCATCATCTTCCCTCATGATGACAATAAAGCAGGTACAGGTACAAATACAGGACATAAAAATAGTAATCCATTAATAATCGATCAGAAACTCATTATCGAGAAGCAACACATTTTCAGAATAGCAAAACTTTTCTAGCTGTGAATCCATGAAAGAAGACAGGACTGAAAAACCAGTAGTCTTCACCTTTACGGCAGGTACCGTTCAAACAACTTTTACCATAAAAACAAATTTCGACCATAAAAGTACAATTTTTTTGTATTCAGAACAGTAGTTGCCGTTGAAGAGGTGCAGCTGGCATTAAAGTGTGGTTTAGTAGAAAACGGACATTTCTTGGTCAAAAACTATTAAACGAAAGTCTGCACTAAACTTCTTCGCTGTCACAAATGACTCAAATACACTGTACCCATGGCTGAATGGATGGGAGGCCAAAAATTATTCTGACACTTTTACAAAGTTGTAGAAAGTTAACTAATTACTAATATTTATTCCAAATACTGCTAATAAACTACCGTGGGATCAATGTGGCCACAATGTATGAAAGGTCTGATCATGAGTTAAGAAAATTTGGATTAATATGCGAGATAAACATCTTATTCGGTTTATCACATTTTCTTGACTAATGTGGCTGAAATCAGTAAGATATCAACTGGAAATATTTCAGAACATCATAAAAGAACAATTGTCAACTGTTCTATCAAAATAAACTTGAAATACAAGTTTACTTGAACAATTTTAAAGAATTTAGTATTTTCCTTATGCTTTTGGCTCCAACTGCATTCTGAATCCTATAGCCCATTGTGCCACTGCAATCCATCAAATCACTTAAAATGAAGTTGCATGGCCTTCCTAAGGTTGTTCACTCTATTGTGTATACGGGATTGCCAATTTACAACAGTTGTCTACGAATTGAATGCCACACTAAACTATAGTGAGTGTGCTTTCATGTCCAGAGCCATCTCTTCTGGAAAAACATTGAGGCCACATTTTTTCCCCCTTCCCAAATGAAGTTAAAAGTGTGCTGTTGAGTTGCTTCGGACCATGCATGGAATATAGCATGAAATAGATAATGAATCTTGCTTCATGAAATTTCTTGGATTTCGGTGACACATGGACATGTTTTGAACAAATAAATACAATTGGACTGAACTTATGTATGTTACTTCCAATGCTTCATATTCTGACTCGCAGTTTTAAAAATACAATTCTAAGATAAACTAAAGCAATTTTAATCAATAAAAGGCATGTTTGAGGTCAAACAGTGCATGAAAGTGTGATAAACTGGATATAATGTTTATCTCCAACTTCTATCCTAATTTTCTCAATTGATGGTCACGCCTCTCATTTTATGCAGTCATAAATATCCCTAGGGCAGATTTCACGAAAAGTGCTCTGAAAAGGTACCTAAAAGTTTCCAACCCTTTTGTTATCTCTCTGTTGCTTCCTGAAGCAAGTAAACCTATTACTAAGTATATCTGTGAGGTAATGAATAAATATCAATAAAATATCCTCAAATATGTAGCTTTTTCCTCTTAAAAAGAGATTTTTTTATGCCTCATGAGGACAATTTTGGACGACCAAACTTACTGGTGATCAGACATGCTTACTTTGGCACTCTGTGGAATCTGCTAAAACCAATTCAGGAAAATGTAATGGTATGTGATTGATAAAAAACATCTTTAAAATTATTTTGGAACCATTTTTAACTGTCTTGATCATTATAAAAATTGAAAAAAATGAAAATTAAAAAAAGACTGCTAATGTAACCCGATTCCGTCTCAGGACACTGAGGTTACATTAGCAACTTTTACATGGAAATTTTTCTGTGTTCTCGCTACTTATGCCAATTTCAAACATGAAATTATAATATTTTATTGAAAAACGTGTCTTATTTGCCTATTTACATCACCAAAAACATAAACAACTGGGTGTGGTACCTGTTTCTTTATTGCTAATGTAACTGAAATTTTGCATCCGTCCATTTCATAGTGTTACATTAGCAAAATGTGTACATAAAAATTACGTTAAAAAACACATGATTAGATCTCAATTTTTTTCTGAACTGAAAGCCAGGTCTCCCAAGAACAGGCCAGGGGTGGTACCCTGCTGGTGACTTCATTTATATTGCAGAAGGATCAGCATAAAAAATTCCGTCCTGCATCATTCATCGGTGTTACATTAGCACAAGGCCATATTTTTAGCTACTCTGACCTACCAAACCAACAGAAAAAGATTGTTAACCCATGATTTTATTTAATGGATTGACACAATAAAAGACTTAGATTTCAGCTTTTTTTTGTCCTGCCAGCTATCCTCAGAAGAAGCACCTTGAGAAAATCTGAGAATCTACGAATCGATTATGTCTGGCCTTATCAGTATTGTGCTAATGTAACTTGTGGACAAGTTGTGGTAAGTCATTTTGCAGCTTTTTCGTGAAATCTGCCCTAGGTAGTCTATGAACAGTATTGTGACAGAAATACTAACAAATAAAAGTAAATCGTTCACTTTCTACAACTTTGTAAAAGTGTCTGAATAATTTTTGGTTCATGGAGTCAACGGAGGTAGCCTTTTTCATCGGGTTTCTTGCCAATTTGAAATAAATTTGTTTTGTGCAGGTTACATGTTTTGCCAATGATGTTTTTCGATTACAGTTTACTTCATAATTTCTTCAAAATAACAACAAAACAGCAAGCGTTGGAATATTTTTTGGGCTGATGGTATCTAGAGGGGCCCCATCAACGGATTTGCAACTTACAGATTGGGAATCAAATGAAACATTACCAAATCATGCACACCCATTGGCCAGTCATTGAGAGAGGAGCATCCTTCCCTCCCTGCAGCCCAGGGAAAATGATACTATTTGTGTGTGAAGGAGAAAATGCAGCAGAATTAGAATCATCAGACTTCGTATAGGCTAGAAGCCATGAAAAATACTGATAAAAAGTATGGCATTGTCAAGAAGGTAATAAAACAGAGAGAGAGGTTTAATGACTGTTTTTATTAATGCAGAATTGAAGGAATGTACAGAACACAATGAAATGGTGCGAACCTTCTTTTATATAGTAGGATATGATATTTGGCACATGAATGGATCTCATAGCATATATGTGCCTTTTGGTGTTCACTACAGTTTTTGTAAAATATTGAAAATTCAAAAATATATAAATGTTTGTTTCCAGGGCAGAACTCGGAAATGGTTATACCTATGGACATGAATATCCACAAAAGTATGTTTTATCTGCCCAAGATGTGCCTTTTGGAGGTCTAAATGCTCTTACACAAATTGATAACAGAAACTTCAGCAAAAATATGCAAAAAGTCTTATTTTTCAACGCTCTATGATTCTGTCAAGTTGGAGTTAGACGTCTGAAATATTGCATGTCGATGTTTAAATTATGCCTCTTTAAAGAACTTAACTCATTTTAATGCTAATTGTTGTGTTGATATAGCAATTTTAGATACACAAAAATGTAAAAATACCCATTTCTCACCTTTTTTATAATATTATGCAATACTATTAAATGTGAACGACAATACTAAGGAGAGTGCATTACATGATTTCCATGAATATATTTGTGAGATTCATGCAGAAATTGCTTGTTTACGAAACACAGATTCACCCGGAGGTGGAATAGTTGCTGAAAGCTGAGGGTATGCTGCCAAGCAGCCTATGTTTTAGTAACTAAACAATTTTGGTAATTTCAGTCAAATCTGATATCAAAAATGTCATTGAAATAACCATGTCCCGCTGTGGGCAACAGCACATTGAATTAGGTAAAGACAGGCAAAGATTTGAGTGAAAGCTCATGCCACAAAAAAAAATGAAGTCAACCCCAATGCAAACTCCCGATTTTCTATCTCACATTCTGCTTCACTCGCATATTTATAAACTTAAGTATTTTTGCATACCTGTTGAAACCACAAAGACCAGATGAGAGTTAACAATACATAAAAGAAAGCGAAATCTTAACCCACCTGGCTTGATTTACCTGAGTCAAATTTCCTGTGGCCAACACTGACTGTTTGTCAGCTAATACCCAAGCAACAGTTCATTGCCTGCTGATCCCTCCTCTTCATTAACATGACATCTTTGATGTCTGCTCACAATCTCAGCACATCGCAAGATAGGGTGGAGCCTGTTTTTCTTTTTTTGCCATCTGTACACTCACACATTTGCCTTGCAGAAAACAATGCACACCATGAGGGGGCCAGAGGAGCGGTGCTTTCACCAGTAGTCTTGACGCCAATTTTAAGTATTGATTCTCAAATAGTCTACAACTTTTCTCTAATAAATGTTAAGGAAAAGTATATTTAATTTTTAATATATTTTTGGAAACATTTTTGAGGGAAAATGCGGAAAAGAAATTTGTTTAAAATTAGCCCATTGGCTAATATTTTTCCCCCTAAAATTGTTTTTCCATTTTCAATTTTTAATACCGTAGTTTATTTCTCAGTTTCTGTGAAATAAATAAATTACATTTGGGTAGAGAAATAAATAATTTCCCTCCAAGTTTTCAAAGCCCCCCCCCCCCCCCGGATATTAAACGGTCCCCCCCCCCCGGATATTAAACGGTAGGTACATCAAGATGTTTGAAAAGGCTATCGAACTATTCACCAATATGCCGCTTTTTGCTCTTAAAAATAGATTTTATATCTCTCATAAGGACAATAATGGACGGCAAAACTTACTGGTCATCTGACATGCCAACTTTGGCACTCTGTAGCAAAATATAATGATATGTGATTGATAAAATACATTTAGAATACTTGTTTGGCACCATTTGTAATTACCTTCATAACTATAAACTATTTTTAAAAAGGAAAAATAAGAGAGACTGCTAATGTAACTCCATTCTGTGTCAGTGGTGGACTCTCATGTTACATTAGCAACTTTTACATCGGAATTTCTCAGTGTTCTTGCTATCCAGGCAAAGCTAAAATATGAAATTCTGGCTCAAAGAAAAATGAAGCAATCGTGTTACAATTACACAGGCGTAATGTCAATATGCAGGCCTACAAATACGATCATTTTAAAAGAAATCAGAAAAGTTGTTTTTTGAGATATTCAAGTTTTCGTAAAGGGGGACTTATTTTTGTTGAACCGTTTAGTACAAGTATGGAAGTCTCATCAAGCATAACTAAATAAAATTAAGAAGATTACAAGCTGTGTAAGTCAATAAACAACTGTTACTCAGAATCTCATAAACTGCCTAATCCGAATGTCGTTTACTGTTTACCGTCAGTAGCACAACTAGGGAGTCTCAGGAAGGGGATACACAGTTGAACATGTTTTGTTGGATGGATTCGTCAGCTGATTCGTCCTACTGAAGAAGGGCGGGAAGATCTACTCTGTGATCACAAATTCAAATCTAGAGCCATATCTTTTGTGTGCCTTTGGTTCAGGTTGAAGGGCATGTCCCCCAGGCCCAAGATCAACATGGAAAAGATAGGAAATGTTACAGAGCACCGCATTTTCACCACGTTATCAGAAAGTTGGTTTGATGTCATGAATTTGCAGTGTTATCATTTTGCTTTGCTATGGTCCTTTATTTTTTTTCCAGAAAGTCTACAAGTATTTTTTTTTCAAGTGGATTAATGAATTCTTCACAAGGCAAAATTCAGTTTTTTAATGCATTTCCAAAATATTGGACAATTTTTGCCATAGAAACCATCACTTCATACAAGATGGACCAGTGATATAAGTTTGAACATCTCTATTCTCAATCGAACTAAATAGCCTACATAATACATATGTTGTAATAAAACAAATTAAAAAAAATATTTTAGCAATAAAAAAGCTTTGTCACTTGATGAGAATTGGGGATAGAAGACAGATCCAGATAAGACTTCCTTTTAGTATTATCTCATGTTTGTCTCTGTGCTCTTATTCACTGGTGTATGTTTCAGAGGTGACCAGACCCCTTGAACTGACAAAACAAGAACTATTTGTTCAGGTCAGAGAAGAATCACAGTACAGATCACATAGGCAGGCCTACAAAATGGAAAGAAAAATATATTTAAAAATTAAGATGAGACTTGAATGTCTAGGAAAATTACCCATTGTTGTAGGGCAGGAGCTGGCAGGGCCATCCAAAGCTGCAACCGAGGCATGAGCCTCCGATACTGAGACCGAGGCCATCAAAATGTGGTCTTTGGGACTTGAGGAGTCCAACACTGGCCCAAAGACACATGAGACTGAGCCAAGGCCAAGGGCAGATTTCACGAAATGCTGCAAAATGACTTACCACAACTAAACGGTTCAACAAAAATAAGTCCCCCTTTACAAAAACTTGAATATCTCAAAAGCACCATTTCCAATTTCTTTTAAAGTCATCATATTTGTAAGCCTGCATATTGACATTTTGCCTGTGTAATTGTAGCATGATTGCTTCATTTTTTTTCTGAGCCAGCCGACCCTGAGTGCATCTACCCCTCTTTTCAAAAATTTGAAGTTTTGATTTTTCCACAAAAAATTGTTCAAAAGGTGCTCAAACTCCACTAAACTTATTTCTAATGTAGACATGCGAATTGATATTGTGCCTGTGAAATTGTAGCTCGATTGCTTCATTTCTGTCTGAGCCACTCGATCCTGAGTGCCCATATTGGCCCTTGTTGTATGATGTATATTGACAAAGTTACGGGAAACCGCGGTGTTACAGTCGATAGTTCTACATGCCCAATTTGCAAATCGGGCTGCCTTTTGCATGCCAGACACTAAAATAGGTTTTTGTCAGAATATCTACTCCCCTGACCATGCTTTGCCAATATCCCTAACAAAATATCCAAAAAAAGCAACCAAGCCAAATTTTCTACTGATCTTTTCCAAAAGTTCTAATGTGCTATGTTAGAAACTTTGCCACAATATATCTGACAGCCATCTCTTCTACATCAAATAGTCACCAAATAGTGTCTCATGGTTAGGACTATTTGGGACACTATTTCGTTTGATCTTTTGGCTGTCATGGACTGCCATCTCTTCTACGACACAAGAGGGCATTGAAAATCGCGATCTTTTACGCTTATAGAAACGGCCTTTTTGACTGCTTAAAAAAATTGTAGATGAATTCTGAAAAGCAGATGAAAAAATTAAAGTGTTGACTGAGGTATCTCCCAACTTTCATAATTTTCCTATACACCGTTTTTGAGTTTCAGGTCTCTGAACATTGCATGTTTTGCAAAAAAGTTAGCAGCATGACGCAAATGAAAATCGCGATATTTTATGTTTATTGAAACGGCCTTTTTGACTGCTTAAAAAATCGTAGATGCATTCTGAAAAACAGGTGATAATATTCAAGTGTTGACTAAAATATCTCCCAACTTTCGTAATTTTCCTATACATAGTATTTGAGTTTCAGGCCTCTGAACATTACATGTTTTGAAAAAAGTTAGCAGCAGGACGCACATGAAAATCGCGATCTTTTATGTTTATAGAAACGGCCTTATTGACTGCCTAAAAAAATCGTACATGAATCCTGAAAATCATTTGATAAAATTCAGGTGTTGAATGAAATATTTCCCAACTTTCATAATTTTCCTATTCATAGTATTCGAGTCTCAGGTCTCTGAACATTGTATGTTTTGCAAAAAAGGTAGCAGCATGACGCACATGAAAATCGCGATCTGTTATGTTTTCAGAAACGGCCCTATTGACTGCTAAAAAAAAATCGTAGATAAATTCTGAAAAGCAGGTGATAAAATTCAGATATTTACTGAAATATTTTCCAACTTTCATAATTGTCCTGTTCATAGTGTTTGAGTATCAGGTCTCTGAACATTGCATGTTTTGCAAAAAAGTTAGCAGCATGACGCACATGAAAATCGCGATCTTTTATGTTTAAAGAAATGGCCCTAATGACTGCTACAAAAACCGTAGATAAATTCTGAAAATCAGGTGATAAAATTCAGGAATTTACTAAAATATTTTCCTACTTTCATAATTTTCCTGCTCATGGTATTTGAGTGTCAGGTTTTTGAACATTGTATGTTTTGCAAAAAAGTGAGCAGCATGACGCACGTGAAAATCGCGATCTTTTATGTTAAAAAAAAAAGGCCTTATTGACTCCGAAAAAAATCGTAGATGAATTCTGAAAATCAGGTGAGAAAATTCAGGTATTGGCTGACATATCCCCAAAGTTTCATAATTTTCCTGCTAGTCATAAGCGAGTGTCAGGACTGCAAACATCACACGTTTTTCCTGAAAAAGAACCGCAACTCTACTGCATAGCATGGTAATGTCACAATAGGACCCAGAGAATAATTGGCAGCAGCAGCCAAAGTACCATACGGTCAGCCAAAGCTTCAGATGGTAAGGCAAAGCATCTGATGGAATATCATCTGATGAAAAAGGGTCTGATGAAATATCCAAATAGCATCTTGGGGGATATTTGATCTTTTCAAATATCCTCATAGTGCTATTTGGAATATCCAAAGTCTTTTGAAAAGCACTTTTTGCTATTAGACACAATGGCAGTAGAGACATTGTCACAAGCACGCGGTTTTGGTTTTTAATAAAACGCGAACAAACTTCAACGGCATTGTGCTCAAGTTAAACGTTCTTCAATTTTCTTGAAACTTCTCAGGAATGTTTCTTAGATCAAACCACAATACCAAAAAATGGTACAGGTGTCTCCTCCAAAATTTTCTCATTTGATGGGCACCAGCCACACCCTAACGGTCGTCCTGTCCTCCTCATTGTTGATGAGAAGTTTTTCACCACATAAATTGCTTGTAAGATAAGGAATGAATCATTTGTGAGTAGTGGGACATTTGCTGATGCACCAGCTGCCTGCAATTCAAATTAGGGACCTAACACTTGGTCTTCTGCATGGAGTCATCTGATGACAAGAAAATCACAAAAATGTCTGAAATAGCCACTGATCAGAGCGCCAGAATAAATGAAATGTTTATAATACAATTCTGAAAGACTTTGTGATGCCATGGCATCAGACAAGAAACTCTTTTTATGGCAAAATCATCTTCCAACAAGGTGGAGCACATGTTCATACTCCACTCTTATGTCAGACTCTATCACCAAATTTTGAACTTATATGAGTGTAAACAACAAGACAAGTGACTGTCCTCTTTTTCTGTAGACACCCTGTATAGTCAAACATCTGCTGGCTAGGCTAATATCATAAAAGGACAATAGTAAATTTGGATATTCGGTGGAAGTCAATGAGACTGAGCCCACGGTGCACAGTGAGACACTTGATCGGCATGGATGTAACTCAAAGTTTCTCCAAACCTGTAATAGTTAGGAACCTGAAACTACTGGACAATATACTCAACTTCATTATCTATAATGTTTGGCCTAAACTCATTTTACTATTAACTGTCTACATTTGGAATTGTTGAAATTAAAAAAAGTGTCTCAAACACTGCTCAGTTCTCTTATGGCCTCAACCTTGGGGGGGGGGTTACTCACTATGTTCAAGTGTACACCTATGCTCGGCTCAGTAGGCCCCCTTTTTCAACTGAAAAATTTCAAAAGTTGTATCTAAAAATCTTGCATAATTGGAGTTGGCCCCTAAATTTGATTATTAACTTTTTTCGAATTGCGATGCTATTTTTCGGTGAAAATCACGGGTTAATGAAACAGGCAAATACCATTACGGCAACCAAAATATTCCTGGAGTCGGGGTATATTCGTGATGACCAACTGCCTAGCACCGGATCTGGTTACTGAACTACCAGCCGAGCATACGTATCAGAAAAAAATGGCCTCAACATCAACGGCATCGACATCAATGGTAATTTTACATGTTCCTTTGTGTTATTTTTCCGAGGCTTACAAACATGTACAACTTGGTTGCTGAGTTACAGTTCAGGTCTGCTCCACAGATGTTCTTTGCCTGCATGGGTTAGAATCCAAGGGGGAGAGTCCAAAATTTTCAGTTTGCCTTCTTGAGCAAAATCCCAGCTGGATGTTGGTCTAATGAGAAGTTGAAATGGCCGCTGCTTGTATCATTGTCTGAGGGTAATTGAAAGATCCCTCACATGAGGTAAATGTTAAAAATATTGAGGATTCCCCTTCTCTTTCCTATCTCATCCATCAACCCTCGTGTGCTCCCTGAAATGGGCTTAGGGGCTGATCTCACCATATCTATCTATCTATCTATCTATCTATCTATCTATCTATCTATCTATCTATCTATCTCTCTATCGATCTATCTATCTATCTATCAGATACAACATTGTAGAACTGCACTGAACAGAACGAACATTCATGTGATGCGTTTGTTCCTGGGCATTTGTCGGAATTACCGCAATTTTCAGGGTGACCTTTGAAATGAACAATCGGTGCTCTGGTTCAACAGCAGCTGCGACAATTCTTATGTAAGTAATTGGGACAAACTGTTCCAAGTGGAAATGACACATTCTTACTCTTCCTCAAACAACAATGAAGTCATTTTGCCTGTTTCGACAGCCTTTGAAAGCATTGTGATTACATGAATCTGAAGTCAATTTACATTAACGACTAATTGCTTTATCTAAATTCTCCATATGGGAAATTCCAGCTGGATGTCTTTCTTCATTGCTATTGGCCAAATTTCTCATTGTCTTATGGCTCCAGATTTACAGTTTCATATCAAAAGGATGAAGGTTCATTTCTCTGAATTGGGATTTATATAGGTATAAGTTAGCTTTTATTTTCACTTCAGTCTATATTAACTGGCTATCAACTGGACCGAGTGGACCGTGCAGCTTTTCATGAATTCCATGGTAACGGAATCACAGAAAAATCACAAAAATTACGCTTTAATGATGCTTTATAAAATTTTTGATAGGAGAAATTATGACTCGGTGATCTATTTCGAATTAAATGAATATAAACTAACATTTTTGATTCATACACACAGAAAAAAACTTGGTTTTTTGGGGTTTTCTACATAATCATTTGAATGTATAAACAACCAAATGGATAAAATGGGTTATTTATGGTTTGTTAAAAAATCAAATGAATCATTTAAAAACCAGTTTGGTTAACACGGGTTTATTGGGGTTTTATAAAAAATCACTTGGATATTTACAAAACCAGTAACAATTAGAATGGTTTTATTGCAAACCAAATGAATACTTAAAACACCATGTGTCCAGGTTCACTGATCTTTAACATTGTTCACAGCTTCACATTTGAAGATATCAACACTTAATCTGGCAAGTTTGAGTGTGACATTGTTACAGCTTGTTTAAAGCTAATCGCAAGGCGATTTTGTCAGACTTGAGACACAATTATATACCTTTTGTGAGAGTCAGTTAGATGGTGCAGTGACCTGGTATGATTGATTTGTTCATTGAACATGTTAAATGAAGAGGCAAGGACATCCTGGTTTATCATCAGTTCCAAGGTAGGAATTTTATGATTAATTTTCTTTTAGTTTATGAGCTGCATGAGAACATTTGCTAACATTTATTCGACAAAAAAGTCACTCTATTTTATGTATATATCATAGGCCTTTGTTCAGAGACTGTGCACAATTTTAAGAACCAATTAGTTGCTGGTGATCAATTATCTTAAGGAAGTGAGGATTATATGGTTTTTGATCATCATCCAGAAATCGCAATGGAAACAATTTTTATAATTGACATTTAAAGCTACAAGTAGATCTCTTGGGTTACAGTTTGAGATGTGTTCTGTATATGATGTTATTTAATCATATATTTCATTGGCCAATGCTTCATATTTATAGTCTATCATACAAGATTTTTAGGTAATAAAGAATTTCACTATTCGCCTTTGAATATGGATAACTTAAATAGGACATTCGGTGTAATTTGATACATAATATTACTCTTATCTAACCATCTCAAAAAAAGATAGGGTATATGACAGCAAAGAGGTATAAATGATTATTATCATAGGCTATTTTCCAAGGTAGCTTATAACACATAGTTAGAATCTCATTCCTTTCCCTGCAGGGAGACATCAGCTGATGTCACAGAAATTGTCTTGACATCTGTCTGACGTCAGGTTATTTTAATACATAGTAAGAATTGTATTCCCTTATTTCAATAGAGTGTGCCTAACTATTTAATTATTTATATTTCAGCTTTTACGTGAATTTAAGCTCATCCAACCAGTGGAACTGGATAAGCTTATCACCTGAACAGCTCTGGATAGGTCTCAAGAATCATCCCTGAAAAAACTCTTCTCAGACCCGGATTGGTGATGCCCTTGAGGCAGACAATTGAAAAGGTGGGTCTCTGTTTCTGTTCACTGTTTAATGTTATCTTTCTCTTAATCCTTAAATGAAGGGCATCACAGGTCACAAATTCTCAGTTTAGCTTTTTTTGCGTAGCTAGCAAAGATGCACATATCATCATGAGAAAATGACAGAGCTGTTTTGTATTTGAGCTCTCTTTCCTAGCTTTATAGAGATTATAATGAAACCAAAGGATTGACTGTCATAAAATATACATAAAATTGAGTCAATTTCAAATTAAAACTACTGTATATAGCCAAAATTATGAAATGTTGTGAAGAGTGTTTCAGAATCAGACAAGAAGTTAAAACTCATTGTTTCAAACGATATAGCCCAATAAGGTGCTGCAGAGGCGTAAAACACAAACACAACTCATTGTTTCAATCTGCTCATGAAACCAATGCAATAGACACTGCATAATATTTTGCTTTTGAACTTATGAAGAGTGACATGGTGATTGCTTGTATTTTCAGGAAGCCAAGTGCTCAACAGCAAACCTTGAACAATCGTGGTCCATCTCAAAGCCCATTGGACACTCTTCAGCGACCATCATGCTTGTTACCGGGTCTACGACATCCGGTGTTCTCCAACATTTAGAAGAACATTTTCACGTTTATGGACTATTACATTGCATTCTTCATGGACTATAACATCAAAAAATGTATTATATCTGCATGAGTATATCTAAATATGAAAATATGTATTTCATTTGTTTTTTATGTGTTTTGTGATTTCCTAGTGTTTATATTTGCAAATATGAATAGTAGTTATACACTTGTTGTTTCTTCCTACAGTTATATATATATTTTTTATGCATGCTAATTTTATTTTCTTCTTGTTTGAAGTTCTATAAATAGATTACATGTATATATGAATAAATAAAGTCAAATGGCTTTCTATTTTCTTTCTGCTTGGATGTATTTTACCCCTGTGTGCTCAAAATATACAAAAAAAAGAAAGATGAAATTTGTCAATAAACCAGAAATTTTTTTTTGTACGGAACACCAATGTCGAGGTAAAAAAATCGTACCTGGATATTTGAAAGTCTTATCATGGTTTTCCAGCAAACCAGCTAAAGTTTTATCTTAATTATTTATATGGTTATGGAAGCCCATGGGAATGATGAGACTATCCAATTGATTACTAGAAAAACCCATTTTGGTTTAATATATGCTTCATGATGGAATAATGTAAATCCAGTTATGGATATTTGTAAAACCTAAAAAGGGTGAATATTTACTTCACTTGGTTTCTATAAAAACCAAAGATGGATATGTACAAAACCAGCTAATGAAATATTTGATTATTTTATAAACCACAAATGGTTTGATAAACAACCAGAAAGTTGGTGTTGAACAATCCTTCATAGGTTTCTTGATAAACCGCTAAAGGTTTTATATCATTCCAAAGTGGATTTTAAGATGGTGGTTTTTTAAACATCCACATCAAGAGGGTTTTTTAAAAACCAAAAGTGGTTTTATACTGGTGACAAGCCAAAGAACCACATAGGGATGTTTGTGTAACCTTTTTTTCTGAGTGTGTAGAATGTCTGTAATCAGCCCGAGCAGTTTTTTATGGCAAGCTGAACACAGCGTAACGGAATCATGGACAAAAACAGCAAATTTTGTTACTTTTTGATTTCGTTATCTGATTTGAGAAAACTGCTCAAACTATGGAAAAGATAGACTGACCGTGATCATCCCAGGGATATACTCTAAAAACATTTTGATATCAATTATGTTTGAGATTGCACAGATGAGATTGTGCTGCCCTCTTTTGTACAAGGTGCTGAAGAAAATTGTGTGATTCCGTTACGCTGTCTAATGTGATTCCGTTGCGCTTAATTGAAATAGGCCTATATAGTAACAAAATCCTACCATTGCAAAAATTCAATTATATTAGCACTTGGTGATGTCAACATCAAACATCAAGACCCAAAATATCCATATGTATTGAAGCCATAGAAAATGGCATTTTTCTTAGTTTTTTTCAGCCAAAATAATTCAATAAACTTAAAAAATCATGATTTTCTGTAAATATTTGGCAGAAAACAATCTAACCGGCACCAATTTCTCAAGATTAATGAAAATACCAGATGAGCAAACATATCTGGATTAGAAATAATTTTGTTTCATGTAAATATATTGAAAATTGTCTTTTCAAGGTCCCTTAATGTAAAAAAAGGTCATGTTTCTGAGCCATTCCCTGTTATCATGGAATTAATATTTTCTAAAAATACTGGTGCAAAATTTAAGGAATTAAACATGCAATTGACTGTTATTATCCTTCCAGAAAGTACATAGAATTTGACAAATCTGGCAAGATTGATATAAACAGTTCAACAAAAATGAGTCCCCCTTTAAATAAACTTGAATATCTCAAAGATTCCTTCTGCGATTTTTATGAAAGTTGGATCGAATTATAGGACTGTATATCTACCCTAAATGTATGTATTTGTAGTTTAATGGCATTATTCCTGGCTTAGCCAGCAGCCTTCGAGTGAGCCTACCCCTGTTTTTAAAAATCTGTGGCTTTTCCAATGGATATGACCAATTTGACTTTGAGTTACATCCATGCCAATCAAGTGTCTCACTGTGCGCCGTGGGCTCAGTCTAATTGACTTCCACCGAATATCCAAATTTACTATTGTCCTTTTATGATATTAGCCTAGCCAGCAGATGTTTGACTATACAGGGTGTCTACAGAAAAAGAGGACAGTCACTTGTCTTGTTGTTTACACTCATATAAGTTCAAAATTTGGTGATAGAGTCTGACATAAGAGTGGAGTATGAACATGTGCTCCACCTTGTTGGAAGATGATTTTGCCATCAAAAGAGTTTCTTGTCTGATGCCATGGCATCACAAAGTCTTTCAGAATTGTATTATAAACATTTCATTTATTCTGGCGCTCTGATCAGTGGCTATTTCAGACATTTTTGTGATTTTCTTGTCATCAGATGACTCCATGCAGAAGACCAAGTGTTAGGTCCCTAATTTGAATTGCAGGCAGCTGGTGCATCAGCAAATGTCCCACTACTCACAAATGATTCATTCCTTATCTTACAAGCAATTTATGTGGTGAAAAACTTCTCATCAACAATGAGGAGGACAGGACGACCGTTAGGGTGTGGCTGGTGCCCATCAAATGAGAAAATGTTGGAGGAGACACCTGTACCATTTTTTGGTATTGTGGTTTGATCTAAGAAACATTCCTGAGAAGTTTCAAGAAAATTGAAGAACGTTTAACTTGAGCACAATGCAGTTGAAGTTTGTTCGCGTTTTATTAAAAACCAAAACCGCGGTTTCCCGTAACTTTGTCAATATACATCATACAGCAAGGGCTCAATTAGACCTTCATTTTGAATACCAACTTCAATGGTATCAGATAATTTTAAGCAGTATATCAATTCTTAATTTGACTGAAGTTCGGGTGATTACCTTCAGATTGAGTGCAGCCTGCCATTATCAGTGATTCACCATGCATTATGATATTTTTTGAAGCAATGACAATGACAATGTTTTGATATTCTTCAATAAAATAAAATAAAAAGTTATTTGGCAGATATTGACAAGGCTTCACAGATATATAGACATATTTGTGGTTGACCAATACAGAAAATCTGTTAAAACCAACTATGCTCTAGAAACGGTTGGTTTACAGAAGGAAAAAAAAAACTGTTGCTGTTATAAATCATTTAAGTTTCAGGCAAACTGTTTAATAGCCCTATAACTGTTTAATAACTCCATGTGAACTAGTTTCGGGCGTAGTACCTGTTTAATATTATGTGAATCAAAATGTCAAGATGTTGTCCTAGGCACTTTCTGCCATGCTATATCATCCTGATTACCAACAAAACTTTGTCTTTATCTTATCTGCAATTTACTTCCTGAACAGGCATGAATTATAACTTTGTTATACCCCCGGAATATTGTTCGAGACCATTGAAGTTGGTATTCAAATTGAAGCTCTAACTGAGGGCTGTTCAACCACGTAGATTATATGACTATAGGATTGATATTGGTTAGCACTTTTAAGGATAAATCAAAATTTTTCAACTGAATTGTGCTCAAGTCAAGCATATTCTGATTTCCATGAAACTTTCCAGCAATGTTTATTTGACCAAGACGCAGTACCAAAAAATGGTACAGTGGGATCTGACAACTTTGGGGCACCAGCCACACCCTAACGACCGTAGTTAGCAACGCAAGCACTTTCGCATATCATGCTTCCGTTTTGCCTTTGGTAGTGATCTAATTCACAAATAAACATATTTGCAATAGATGTAATATGGCTGACTATCAAATTCACTCTTATGTCAGACTCTATCACCAAATTCTGAACTTATATGAGTGCAAACAACAAGACAAGTGACTGTCCTCTTTTTCTGTAGACACCCTGTATGATCTGATGTAAATTTAGGAACTTGACGAAAAGCAGAAACATTAAAGAAGTGAAAGCCATTTCTGAAAATGGCTGAATGAACCTGTGTCAAGTCTGATGTTGCTCCCTATCATGATATATTTTTGTAAAGATGTTTTTATTTGTAGGAGTGTGAAAGAGTCATGCCTTCCTTCTACAACGTATGTTTAAATGCGCATTATTGATCACGTTTCTTTCATAAAAACCATTTCCTTTCAGCAATTGAAAGCTGACCATGCATTTGTGAACAGAATTGGCAAAAATTTATTTTGCAATTAAAATTCAGATTAATGGCAACTCTTTTTTGCTAATTATTGCAACTTGGTAAAATATTGAATTACGGGAATTAGTTTAATGATGACAGGAGTTGAATCCCCTGAGATGTGTCCTTCTTTTAGAAGCTCAATGTCATTTCTCCCTCCAGCAAACGTTTGCTTACCATAATTACAAAACCGTGCTGACGAATAAATCATTTTTAGATGTGACATCATTATGAATGACTCCGTGATATTATTTTCATCAAAATATGAACTTGACATTGTTAAGGTTAAAAACCTAATCATTTTTGTTGAAAGTTAATGCCGGATGTCACCTTTTGATTAATGTGATGCGTGATATATTGGTTATATAATTATTCTGACAGAAAATAGTGTGATTCATTTAGTTCAATCTAAGTCTCAGTTAATCAGTGTACATTACACAAGTTGTTATTTTAGTGTTACGCCCTTAGTTGATATAGTTACTAAACAAAAGTTACCAAAGTCTATGATTGATTTCTCATATTAGTCCGGCAGAACTGTGAGGTAACCCAAAAGTCCCCGATATAGTTTTTTTTACTTTGGATTATTGTTCTATAGGGTCCAGGCTAACATTTCTTGGGTGATGTGAAACTGTCACCTTCGGGCAATTAGCACAATCCAAGATGGCGTCCCAAGATGGCCGCCGAAACCAAAATGCCCATATCTCAGCCCGTAATTACAGTAGAAAGATAAACAAAACATCATTTTTAGGGTTTTCTGGGCCAAGGAATTCAACTACAGGCATTACAAAGTGATTGGATCAATTTTAAGACACATAAAACACCAAATACTGATAAATTAGCCCAAATCGCAACTTTTCGGCTTTAAACTGAGTTGGCGCAGAGAAAATACCTTCACAGAGTGAAAATACCTTCACAGAGTGATTAAAAGCATGAAACTAAATGCAGAGTGATTTAACTGATGGGGGAGAAGGGGGCCAAATGAAAATATTCATGCTGGTGAAAAATCCAAGATGCTGTTCGGAATAGCCGTCTCACAGGATATATATTTGTCCAAGAAAAATTTTTTTTGTGTCAAGAAAGGGGTTGACATTTGTGGCACATTCAATTTGAAGACTTTGATTCATGTCCAGAGATTTTCACCATAGTGATTAACATGATTGCCATTCAGTATGGGGGGGGGGTGCTGGTGAGTAGATTTATCTCGAATGGGAGTCATATATATAAATCATTGTCTATGATATTATATTATGTTATTATAAACAGTTGCATTTATGAAAATCTTGTGACATCATGTTACATGTACGTGCAAGGTACAGATGAGCATGAGTGTCAACTTTTTCTTGCGGCCCTTAAGAAATGTTGATGTATAATATCGATACGATAAAGGCGCACACAATTGAGGAGGCATTGAAAGTGAACCTTGGTGGATGACTAGACTGATGAAGGAGACAGGGAGGATAGGCACTGGGAAAGAAATTTTTGTTGTGACAAACCGCAAGGAAGTTCGAAAGGAAGAAGAGTGCTGGAGTTAGAAGGCATACAGTGTGGAAAAAAGAATTGAAGAAAGTGGTAAAGACCATAGGGTGAAAGTACGACTAGGGAATAGGAGAATGGCAGAGATAGGGAAGGAAGAGGCGTGGAGGGAAGAAGTGGCACAGAAGGTGAATGGCTAGCAGAGGCATGAAGTGGTGACAGGGAAGGAGGAAGGGAAAGATGAAAACAGTAAAACTAAGGAAATATTTCAGGGGGTACAACCAGGAAGATGTTCATATGAAGAAGGGAGGATCCATGTGGAAGTAGAATGAATACAGGGAGGAGGATACATGGTGGGATAGGCCAGAAAGAAGGAGAAGATGCAGTGAGCCAGGAGACATGGAGGCAAGGACGGACGAAACTGCTGAGAGGATAGGAGGCAGCGAGAAGTAATTCATGTGCAAGGGAATATGCATGACTGGAGGAGCGAGGGAGAATGAATGGTATCGAAGGAGCATGTGCGATGGAAAGACGGGGAAGAAGCAGGATGTGCTGAAACAAGAAATCTATAATATTAAGAAGACAGAGGGATGAATAGATTATAAGTGTTTGCAGATGATGATGGATGGGAATTTAGGACAAGTAGGTAGAAAACTATGCAGCAGATTGTATAGAGCGAAGAAGATAAAGGGGGAAGGAGGTTCGGATACTCCGGGTTAGGAGGATATATGGAGAGGGCAGGTCAAGGAGATTTTAAACAATGAAAATTTTCAATTCCCACCTGTCCTTCTGCTCCTTGTACTCCACCCATCCCAGTAGTCTAGCATGATTTCTTTTTGCCTCCTCAAGTCCTCTTTCCTGGCCTTCCCCTCTCTCAATGCATCCGCTTATATCAACCCCCACTGTCACATCTGTCAATTCTTTTGTCCTCTATGCCTCCTTCTGCCGTATCTCCTCCATACTTACCTGCATATTCCTTCCTTTACAGTTTCCTTGCCTGCCAATCACCAATGCCTAATTCTCTCTTGCTCCCTACCCATTTTTTTTTGCAGTTTCTGCCCTACTACGTGCCATCGAAACTCCCACATTGCGGCATCCTCCTGTCTGTCTCCCTTTTCCCAACATGCCTCATGCTCTGCCCTCATCCTGTTTATCCTCTGGATGTCTCCTCCTCCCTTGCTGAATGAATCCCCCCTCCCATGCTTCCATGGTCATGCACTTCAAGAATGTTTGGATAAAACCAACATTAACTGCTGTCTGTGCTTCCGCATTTGTGAAAAATCGGACAAAAGCTACGCTCATTTAAACATTTCTTTAAAGAAAGTGCTGAATTAACAATTTCCATGGCTGTTTTGCACATTCAGAGTTACAGACTCTTCCTGCTCTCATCCTACCCTGTTCGCCACTGTCCATCACACCTCCTTACCTTGTGCCCATTCTTATCTATCCCAGAACATTTATTTGAGGAAAGTTGGGGTCACAAACTTATACAAATAAAATACCTCCAATAAAAGAGTAAATGATTTTACTTGAGTTTATATGACAAAAAGTTATAAATGTAGAAAGCAGTCTCTTCCAACCAAACACTTACCGAAAAAGTTGTCATTATGGTACACTATACCTATTTTTCTGAAAATTACTCTACTTTCTAAATCAAGTGCATTCTTTGCCTCAGAAAACATCAAAAATCATGTTTCAAACCCACATCCTATGCAAAGAGGGTAGTCTTATTTCCATGAGGTTTTTATCTAACATGTACCAAAGTCTGTTAATTTGATGTGTCACAAGGTAAGTCCTTTCTTGACACAAAAATTCTTTACTTGAACAAATATATCATGTTAGACTGCCATTCTGGACACCATCTTGGATTTTTCACCTGCATGAATATTTTTAATTGGCCCCCTTCTCCCCCATTAGTTAAATCCATAGATCCATATGCCACTCTGCATTTAGTTTCATGCTTTTATTCACTCTGGGAAGATATTTTCCCTGAGCCAACTCAATATAATGCCGAAAAGTTGCGATTTGGGCTAATATGTCAATATTTCATGTTTTACGTGTCTTAAAATCAATCCAATCACTTTATAATGCCCGTAGTTGAATTCCTTGGCCCAGAAAACCCTAAAAATGATGTTTTATTTATCTTTCTACTGTAACTAGGGGCTGAGATATGGGCATTTTGGTTTTGGCGGCCATCTTGGGACGCCATCTTGGATTGTGCTAATTGCCCGAAGGTGACAGTTTCACATCACCCAAGAAATGTCAGCCTGGACCCTATAGAACAATAATCCAAAGTTAAAAAAACTATATCGGGGACTTTTGGGTCAGGCCAAAAATCTTCATTTTTCTGCCGGACTATATATATAGTCTTCATGACTTTGCCCAAAGAGCCTATTTCAGATAGCCTTTCTATATTTCTATATTGGCCTATTGATATCATATTGGGCATGGCTTTTAGGCCTTTGGGAAAAATATGGGGTCTTTTGGCAAATTGTATTGTATTTACTACCAGTCACACACCGCAATGCAGGCACAAAGTTCGTGGTGAGCCTTCCACAGTGATACAGCTCAGGGCAGCCATAGAACGATGCACAGGCAGAGACAAGGGGGAAATTGCACATGGTTCCCATGCCTTAGCATACTCCAGTGTTGGTGATCACTGTGTGATGATGAGTAATGAGAAGACTGTGAATCTGGCTCATACCCCATTCATTCAGAGATGCCCAGGGTATAGCCAAAGTACAGAACACCGGATACAACCTGCCTCCATTTAATGTCCCTAGGGCTCAGACCGAATTGAGTTCCAGGAGCGGGAGTCCAGCCCACGACCTCAAAGCCAGACTGGTAGCACAAACAAGCTCCTTCAACCATTAGCCTTTTAAAAATTATAGGGACTTCGGGCAATTAAACACACTAGAACATAGGATGGATGAATAATTGGAGCTTAATTCCTGTATTTAGACTCTAGTATTTTATTTAGAACAGAAGGATAGAGCAATGAGGTATGTTCCACAACTGCCCTGTTACACAAAACTGAATCCACGAGTCGTGAAAAGCAAATTTGATTCATTAGCAAGGGAAAACTGATAGGGGTTTGAATAAAAAAAAAACTATGTACCATTTATAAGTGAAGCTAAAGACTTTTTTCATCAGCACGTTTTGCCAATTATGCACACTGGAGTTTTAGAGGAAAGAAATTTGTTGCATTAATCATGACAGGCCTTGAATCACCTAATATTGTGTCCTTGTTTTAAAATCTCATTGTCATTTCTCAATTCCTTCAAATGTCCACTGGAAGAATTCGATTCTAAAACATAGACTTTTGACTGAGCTTGCTTATTGACAAGGTACATTGTATAACAGTAGCGGATCCAGGGGAGGGGGCTTAGGGGTTCAACCCCCCCCCCCCGTGGGCCCAAGCCAAAAAAGCCATATAGACAACTAATACTCGAGCATGTGGCATAAAAAGTCCACGAGAACTGCATGTAACGTGTGTTTGACATCTTAACAGGGAGTATGAATACAGACCTTGCACTCACGTAAACATGGGGGTTCTGTTCACAAAGTAGTTTCAAAGTTCTCTTTGGTTTCTAATTTGAAGAGGATAGTTAGTGATGCTGAAGTACACCAAAATTTTTAAAGGCACACGCTAGTACTGTTAATGCTATCAGTAAAGTGACACATTGCAGTCATTGCTGATAATCGTTACCTTACTAACTGCACTGCATGCAGCAGTTTGGCTTGCCTGTACAACATTAAAAAGATAAGGCAGCTGTTTCGATGTGTGGGATCTAATAAGAGAATTGCCCAAGTTCATGGTATACATATATATATATAGTATCAGTTTACTTCTTAGACTAAAAAAAGTAAGAGGGAGTTTGCGAAGAATTCCCCGGCTGGGTAAGTAGCACTTTTCAGTCCAGTTGTGACACCTGAACTTGATGGAATAGACTATATTTCTCCTTGTTACATGAATGTCATGCATATGTCTTAAATGTGGCAGTCCATTATGCTGACAACTACTAACTCAAAACTGACGACATCATTCAAACCTCTGTTAAAGCCAATATATGAACGCTTTTT
Organism: Platynereis dumerilii; assembly: GCA_026936325.1. Taxonomy (NCBI): domain Eukaryota; kingdom Metazoa; phylum Annelida; class Polychaeta; order Phyllodocida; family Nereididae; genus Platynereis; species Platynereis dumerilii. Next base: position 1,832,365 of record JAPTHN010000038.1, on the reverse strand, counting down.
TACCAGTCCACTTTATTTGACTGATTTAGATTTTTTTGACAATTTTATATTATTGCTGTAAATCTGGACTGTAAATTCCATACTGTCCCATTAATTATAATTACTTATCAATATTAGCTAATCCATGTTTTAAGCAATATGACTTCTCATAAAAGTTTGTTGTTTCTGCTCTTCATATTAGTTTGTAGCTGAACATTAATAGAGAGGCTTTGCTGCACATTTCTGTGCAACATGTTCGTGTAGAAGTGCTATCTTATTACATTTTTGTCACAACAGCCTTGACGTTCACGGGACCTGAAAATGGTAGCAAACCTCTCTAGTTTCTGATGAAACAAAAAAAAAATCAATTGGTTAAGCGGCTAAAAACAGCATTCAAGTTGCTAAAAATGCATCTCAGAGCACGTAAAATCCGTTGGCTTTTGGGGGCCTTCAGCGGCCCCCAGCCCCCCGCCACATAAAAATACAATGAAATTTTTTTGAAGTGAACTTAAGTAATAATCTTATTCCAACCATACTGAAACCAACCCGTGTGACTTACAGCACTGCCACTTTAATTGACAACATATATGTAGACGCTGAATTGGGAATTAATACGAAATCATATATCATCACTGCAGATATCTCTGACCATTTTGTGTGTCTAACTGTCATTGAAGGGCATACAGAAAATGAATGTCAAACTTTCTCTACTCGAAAAGTGAATGAAACTACCCTACGCAATATGAGAGGTACTCTGATGAATATTGAATAAGAACTGGAACCATTTATATGAATTGACTGTTGATGAAGCTAGTTCATCACTGAATGAAGAAATTTCTAAAACTCTAGATTTTTATGCTCCATTAAAAGTAATAACTTTAAAAAGTAACTACAAAAAGAGGGATCCTTGGTTTACCACAGGTCTAAAGGTGTCAGATGTTTGAAGCTATATAAAAAAGTATTTAGTTTACCTCGTGACTCTCCAGAATATTGTAATTATAAAGGATATCGAAATATGTACCAGAAATTACGTCGGAAAGCTAAATTTCAATATGCTAATAATTACATCTCACAAAATAGTAAAGATGCAAAAAAATTATGGGAATGTTGAATGAAGTGGTTGGGAAAGTTAGAAACAAAAATGAGTTACCAAATGAAATGTATATAAATGGCATTAGAGAAAATAATAAGAAGACTATAAGTAATGCATTTGCAAAATATTATAGTGAAACTGGAAAGGAGATAGCAGAAAAAATAGAACAACAGAGACCTCGTGTGGAATGCACTAATACTATACCCAGAAATGAACATACCTGTTTTCTCTTCCCAACGACATTGGTTGAAATTGAACGCCACATTAAGGGGTTGAAATCAAAATCTAGCAAGGGTTATGATGAAATATCTAATACTATGCTGAAGGCTATTTACCCAGGTATACTTCAAGCCCTACTTATAATATTTAATAAATCCTTAAGTACTGGTGTTTTTCCTGACAACATGAAACAAGCTATCGTAAAACCATTATATAAGGCAAAGAGTGTTATGGAAATATGTAACTATAGACCGATATCATTACTACCGGTAATCTCTAAAATTTTAGAAAAAATTGTACATTATAGGATAAGTAAATTTTTTGATAAACATAGATTAATGTATGAGGGACAATACGGATTTAGAACACAAAGAGGTACTACCGATGCAATTTTAGATTTTAGTGGAAATGTTCTTGATGGTTTTAATAAAAAAATGTACACAGTCGGATTATTCTTAGACATGACGAAGGCTTTTGACAGCATTAAACATGAAATATTATTTGAGAAAATGGAACTCTATGGTATAAGAGGTACAGCTTTAGCTTGGTTTAAGAGTTATTTGAGTAGTAGAAATATAAGGGTAATGTTTAATAATGTCTTGTCTGATGAATATAACGTTAATTTTGGAACACCCCAGGTTCAGTTCTGGGTCCTCTTTTGTATTCGATATTAGCAAATGCTATGTCCAGCTGTCTAAAATTTTGCAATGCCATTTCCTTTGCAGATGATACCACTATTTACATCACTGGTAGTAATATAAGATTCCTTTTTAGAAAAATTAATGAAGATCTGAAGTATTTAACAAAATGGTTTAACTATAATTCTTTATCATTAAATATTGAAAAGTCATGCTATATTTTATTCAAGAGAATTAATAACAAACCAAATATCACTGTTAAAATAGAAATTGCTGGCCAAGAAATAAAACAAGTATCATATACCAAATTTTTAGGGGTTTACATTGATGAAAATCTTAATTGGAATGAACATGTAAAACCTTTGTCAATCAAGTTGAATTGTGGAATCTATAGTTTGAATATGGCTAAAAATGTGTTGTCTTTAAAATCAAAACGGATGTTGTATTTTGCAAATGTTCAGTCACACTTGAGTTATTCTTTATGCGTATGGGGACCAATGACATCAAATAGTAACATAAAGAGATTGCAGGTTCTACAAAATAAGGCCATTCGGGCATTATTTGTTATCAATAGAAGAGCCCGTCTTAAGCCATACTTTAAAAAAGCAAATATCCTAACTATAGAAGATTTAATTTCACTGTCTCTAATGAAGATTTCCTTTAAATATGTCAATAATACTCTACCATAAGAATAGTTAATTTATTTGAACAAAATGTACATGGATATAACACTAGGAATAGGGACTGCCCACGGGTTGCACAACATACCATTCAAATTTACAATAAGAGTTTTCTTGGCAGAGCACCTAATTTATGGTTAGAGTTACCAAATATTGTTAAGATTAAAAAGAATATCAATGCGTTTAGTAAACAGGTAGTCATTTTGAAATTAGAATCATATTAGAAATTGTTAAAAAAGATTGTTTAAGCTCATTTACTGTAGTGCACATATTTGATGAATGAAATATATCCATAATATAAATTAATATATATTATTTGGTGTGAATGTTCTGATGCTGTGGAAGCTAATATGATGATGTCAATTAAGTTTTATGTTGTGTTAATTTAAGTTTTAATTGTTGAATTGAGTTGCGTATTCGGTTGTATTTCAAGTCTTGTGTTAAAAAGAATATTGTATTCTTACCTTGTAAGGTCGGTTAAGCCAATATGGCCGATGACATCCGTCATCCTCGATTGATTCCCGCGTTTATTATTGCGTCACACCAATCAAACCCAATCAGGGCACTCGGCCCACTCGAATCAATCGAGCGGATTGGGCTGGGTAAATACCCAGGCCCGCCAAAATCCGGTCACTCGCCTCTCTCATATCGTTCATCGATCATCACAGCACAGCACCAGCACGAAGTAAGTCATTGAGCAATCTGCTGCACCTTGTAGTTCATGGCCTTCATCTACCTGATGATGAGCTCCTTTAGTGATCGTTACTGATCGTTGTTACCAATACACAACTCGCTTCGTTTGTTGATAGCGTCTCTAGTATGGGCGGGAAGAAGAAAAATAAGACCCATCGTTGTACCGTGTGCAAACAACCAGCTCGGGGGCACGAAGGCCCAATGGGTGGCAAGTGTAGCACCCTCAAGAAAGCTAATAATTCCGAGCCGAGGGATCAGTTCCTTCATGATGAGAGATTGCAAGTTATGCTGGAAGCACGTATACAAGCTGAACAAGATGATAGCAATTCTGATGGCGATTTAGAGAGCGAGATTGACGGTCCTGGTGGCCATAGGGATGTCCGGGGTAGGTTATGGGTATCCTCTCGTAACGTCATTTACGAATGTAACTCCGGTGAGGCACACATCCCTCGCATCGGCCTGCAGGACTTGGTGGTGGACAAGGGTTATCCCGCCGACATTTCTGAGCGTCAGTCAGTTGCCATGGGCACGACTCCTGTTGGCGGGGACCCCCCATTTAGGCCACTTTCAACGCCTCCTCGTGAGTTAACACGTCGACCTCACGCTATGACCAATGACGCTCCCAGACCCAATGACACTTTGCACTTCGGAGCAGCCCTCCATGGGGATGCTGATGTTGACTGGCCCAGCCTGGGTATCCATACTGCCGCTCGGGGTATAGGGCAGTCCAATAATGAGACCATTGTACCGTTAATGTCCGATGTAGCACGCTCTTCATGCCTCCCGGCATTGCTGAATCATTCACGCAACGTTACCTTTACGCAAGAGGGCGCCACTAATGGCCCTCGAGAGGGCGCCTCCCGGCGTCCTGACCCACGAAACCATGTTCCAGATGTCAGCACTAGTAACCTTGAAAGTGCACCAGGGGTCGCCACCCCGCAATTTGATACCATGGGCTACCCGCCCCGCCACCAGGTGAGAGATCAACGCTGGGCAGGCAGCCAGCATGGACCCAGTACCAGACCCAATGTCGGACCTACTGCTCAGCCTGAGCATAGGGAGAGCCAATGGCAGCAAGCAGGTTCCAGACCCAAAACCAAAAAGGCTCGAAACCGTGAAGCACCTCAGACTCAGTACCATGAAGCTCCTCAGTCTCAGTACCATGAAGCTACTCAGTCCCAGTATAGAGAGGCTCCGCAGTCTCCGTACCGTCAAATGTACCAGTCTCGCTACCACGAACCTAACTTAGAAGCATATGGCACCCGAGCTTATGCAGTTACCAATGCTGACCCGGCCTTTGGCACCCGTGCATCGGCCCCTGTTACCAATGTGACCCAACCTGTGTATGGCACCCGAGCATATACAAATGAAGTCGGACCGCAGCCCCCCCGCTACTTCGATGTCGAGAGGACCAGGACACACCCCATGGACCAGGACCCAGGATGGACCCAGTACCGGACCACCAGGGCCGCTCCAGTCTCCCCCATGAGGACCAGGGCTGCGCCACCTGACGGGATCCACAGAGGCCACCTTCGCCACCACCGGAATGGAGTGGACCATGGACCCACCTGGAACGACCTTCCCAGGACGGACCTTACTTCAAGGACACCTGCCCACATCGACGCCCGAGTCGCCCAAGCTGCCCTAAATGGTGAGTTCGCACACCTTGAGAACTTTCTGGATTGTAACCTCAATGAGTATGAGGAGGTCAGGGTAGTGGATAGCACTAGTGGCTTACAGCTCAAATCGTCTAGGCCCAGAAAGATGATTACGAGTCTATACAAGTGGATGGAGGCCTGGGCCATTATGAAGTACTATTGGTTTGTTATTATGGCTTAGAGCTTTATTTAGAAATGGCCAACTACCGAGGTTTCTTGTTGTCTCTTACAGACAAATATAAGGTCCCATTCGTCTTAACTTATGACGAGCGCCATCGCTCTATTCTGGGCAGAAGTAGATCTTTCGACTTCAATAGCTTTGATCAGCGTCTGTACTCAACCATCCTTGACGCTAGCGCCCTTAGGGTCGTTTCAAAGTGCCCCAAGTGTGCCTCTACTGAGCACAATGCTAATGACTGCCCCTTTCGAGGCAGCGGGCCCAAAGGGGCCCCCGCTCAAAGTAGCGGCGATAAGTCGAAGGGCAAGCAGCCCGCCAACCCAGACGAGGTTTGCCTCAGGTTCCAAGATGGTTCCTGCAAATTCTCAACCTGTCGCAGGAAACACTGCTGTATCGTGTGTGGTGGCCCCAAAGGAGCCAAGTTTTGTACTTCCTGCGCCGGTAAGGGATCAACCCCCTCTACTTAATTATTCTTATTGGTGTCATATGCTCCCTGCAGTATGTGAACCTGATCATGCCCAGTCTGTCTTACTTATGTTGTCTCAGGGGGTCCGGATTGGGAGAGCTAGCACAAATGTCACGATCATTTCTCCCAACTGGCCCTCCGCCCTTGAACACAGGGCAAAGGTTTCAGAGGTTCTCTCAAAGGACCTCCATATGGGCCGTCTTCACGGTCCATTTCGCAGCCCCCCCTATCAAGCCTGTATAGTCTCCCCTCTGGGTGCATTCACCAAGAGGGACTCTGATAAGGTCCGGGTCATTCACGACCTGTCTTACCCCGCCGTCGGCTCTGTGAATTCGGAGATCGACCCAGACGAGTATTCCCTTAAATACGCATCCATTGATGATGCTGTGGAGTTTTGTAACTCATTCTCCACCTCCCCCCATTTATGTCCAAATTAGATTTACAGGATGCCATTAAATTCATTAAGATTCACCCAGATGATTGGCACCTGATGGGATTTTCATGGCTTGATGGGGCGGGCTGCAACCAATTCTACTTCTCAAAGGTCTTGAGCTTCGGCCTTAGGTCAGCTCCTGCTCTTTTTGATATATTCGCTTCTGCTTTAAAGCTGTTCATGATTAAGGGTGGGGCACCAGAAACCATAGTCAGGTATGTTGACGACTTTTTGATAGTCGCTTCGGACGCTCGCAGTTGTCAAGATGGCCTGTCCATCATGCTAGAGACCTGTGAGCGGGCAGGGTTTCCGGTCCAACCTTCAAAAGTCACATCTCCATCTACTATTGTCAAATTTTTAGGCATCACAATCAATACTTTGGACCGGACCCTGTCAATCGACAGGGCCCGGCTAGATGAGATCCTCCAACTGGTGTCCCACTTCCTGCAGGTGCGCTCGGTCTCCAAGAGACAACTTTTAAGTTTGATAGGCAAGTTGGCCTTTGCCGCTCGTGCGGTAAACGTGGGCAGGGCCTTCTTGGGCCGTCTCATTGGGGCGGCCAAGTCAACAAAATATTTGCATTATTCTGTCAAGCTTTCTCATGACGCCAAGGAAGATTTACGCTGGTGGAGGGACTGCGTTGTGTCCCACAATGGTGTCTCCATGCTGCCCCTCCCCTGGGACGACTCGACCGCCCTGGAGTTATTTACTGATGCCTCTAATAGCGCGATAGGCGGGTGGTTTGACCCGGAATGGTTCTCTGTCCGCTCTTGTAGCTCTGGCCTCCTGGGCCCCACGCCTCGCAGGCGCCAATGTAGTCTTTTATATCGATAACCAGTCGGTCATCGCGGCCATCAAAAAGCGCTATTCCCCTGTTCCAGCCCTTATGGCTCTATTACGTGAATGGTGTCTAATTGTGGTTCGCCACGATATAAATGTCAGACCTGTGTACATCAACACACTTGATAATTCGGATGCAGACGATCTTAGCCGACTTGACGTCACTAGCTTTCTAAGACGTAACCCTCATGCATCCCCCACTCGTACTTGGCCATATTGCCAAAATTTTAATTAAAATTTTAATTGGATTTACAGATCTGGATCGCTCGGTCAAAGCCCTGGTCTTCAATGGCATCACGTCCAACTCCCGTGGGGCATACACTGTAGCTGTTAGGAGGTATAAGGCCTTCTGCCAATTTTATTCCCTCGAGCCCTTGCCAATTGACCAGACCAATTCGATCAGATTTGTAGCTTATTTGAATAACCAAGGTCTGGCCGTTTCGACTATTAGAGTCTATTTATCCGGCCTCCGTTCATGGTCCATTGATCTTGGTCTCCAGGTCCCTGACATTTATTCCCCGGCCTTGACACAGGCCCTTCGATCCCTCGATCGATCTTACTCCCCCGCCCAGGCCCCGCCTCTACTATTCAACCATTTGCTGGCCATTATGGCCAAGGCCCCATTTAATAGAGACAACTTGATGTCTCTGGCCGCTATGGCCCTCGCATTCTTTGCCTGTCTCAGGCCCAGTGAATATCTTTATACTAGAGGTACTAGGGCTCCCCCCTCCAGGGCGGACATCATCATGAACTACGAACACTCTGCCATGGACTACAAGGTGCACCGGTCGAAGACCAATCCCAAGGGATTTCTGGTACACATAGGATGTACCAATTCACCAGTTTGTGCGGTTTGTCTGATAAAGTGTATATTATTTCATTTTCCGGCTCCGGCCGCTTCACCATTGTTTCTCTCTCCTTCTAATTCACCTATGTCTTATACTTACCTATCGGCCAAGCTCTCTGGCTTTCTTAAGTTAATTGGAGTGGATCCAACCCACTACACATTGCATTCTTTGAGGGCTGGGTCAGCAACCACAGCTGCAGCCGCGGCTGTACGGAGACCGAGATTCAGAAACTCGGCCGTTGGGCCTCGCTCTGTTATCGTAGATATATTCGTCCGACGAGGCCGGTGCAAGCAGCGATTGCCCCAAAACTCGCACTATCACTTTCTTCTTCTCATCTCATCCCATAACCATCCTCTTCTATTGTAAATTCTCTTTAGCACATTAAGTAATTATCTGATCTTGGGCTCTTAATCTCATGGGCTCCTCAAGATCATCTGTTATATGTTTGATGTCATCTGTCTACGTCTCCATGTCTCGTCCTCCTCTACATGTTTGTCTTGTCTGTGTGAATTTGAGTGAATGTATCTGTTGTCTTGTCCTGAGCCTGATTAAAAATAGGCAATGTGTCCCAAACTTTATCTGTGTCAGAGTTGCCTATTTTTGCTTAATGTATTCTTACCTTGTAAGGTCGGTTAAGCCAATATGGCCGATGACATCCGTCTTCCTCGATTGATTCCCGCGTTTATTATTGCGTCACACCAATCAAACCCAATCAGGGCACTCGGCCCACTCGAATCAATCGAGCGGATCGGGCTGGGTAAATACCCGGGCCCGCCAAAATCCGGTCACTCGCCTCTCTCATATCGTTACCCACCGTCCCACCCTTATCTCAAAAGTGGTCATTTTTAAAAAATTCACAAGAATTGGCTCTCAAAATTTTAAAATCTTAATAATTCTCAAAATTTTATTCTTTATTACCATTAATCAAAATTATTTTTCTATCGTATAATGTATGAGTGCCAGGGTTGACTCCTCCATGCGTTAGGACTCTCCACTCCACGAGGTCATCTGCGAATCCAAGGTCACCTGCATCACCTGGGCCAGCTGGATCCAAGTTCTTCAATCGGGCTCCTCAAGATCATCTGTTATATGTTTGATGTCATCTGTCTACGTCTCCATGTCTCGTCCTCCTCTACATGTTTGTCTTGTCTGTGTGAATTTGAGTGAATGTATCTGTTGTCTTGTCCTGAGCCTGATTAAAAATAGGCAATGTGTCCCAAACTTTATCTGTGTCAGAGTTGCCTATTTTTGCTTAACAATGCGTTTAGTAAACAGGTAGTCATTTGAAACTAAAATCATATTAGAGATTGTTAAAAAAGATTGTTTAAGCGTATTTACAGCACATATTTGATGAATGAAATATATTCATAATTTAAATTAACAAATATTATTTGGTGTGAATGTTCTGATGCTGTGGAAGCTAATATGTTGATTTTCAATTAAGTCTTATGTTGTGTTAATTTAAGTTTTAATTAAAGAATTGAGTTGTGTATTCGGTTATATATCAAGTATTGTGTCCTGCTTGTATAGTTATTAATTACTTGAGATATAATTATTTATTTTGATTTCTTCTCTTTTTTCCTTTTTTTTAAAATAATTTAAATAATTGTTAAACCTAACCAGGGCAGTCACCCCCCATTGGGTACAGTATTCATTTACTCGGGTGCACTGCCCCCAACATATATATATATGTATTCTTATCTGTTCATGAAAATGTCCCTATGTATGATTGTATGTACAAAGTATGTTGGAAAATAAATATGTCTATGTCTATGTCTACGTAAGCTTCAGCCGTTCGGGCTTCGCATCTTGTGGTAGTCCAATCACTAAACCTGAACCCCCCCCCCCTTCCCAACTTCCTTGATCTGCCCCTGGGGTGAATGAAAATGAGCCCTGCAATGGGAGGATGGTGAGCAGTTTCAAGCACGTGCATGCCAATAATTAAATTTCCTTTTTGAAACAGAAACTGACACAATTATCACACTTGAACAAGTGTGTGTGTGTGTTTGAATTTCGCGTCTCATCAGCACCTGAATGGGCTATTTAGAGATATACCTGGTTCGTGTCAAGTCATCTGTACAAGTCTGCGAGGAGTATGTGTCAAAGGTTTTGACATGTTAACTTTCCGACATGTGGTGGGTGCTCCTTTGTTGGCAGTGTTTGACATTTTTCTCTTGTCTTGGTGAGGAAACAAGTGATTAGTTGAGCTTTCTTGTTCTGTTGTTATTGGTGGTGTCTTGCAATCAGAAGCTGGAGCTTCTTTCTTCTTCAGTTGATTTAGTGATGTCTTCGTCCATAAGGCAAGAGGAGAGGGTAAATCTCTTCGTTGGATCTCTTTCTTGGGTAATGTGCATGAAACTGATTCGGGATATTTCATAGTTTCTTCCTTCTTTGGTCGGTCTAGTGAAGACGGTGTCTGTAAGATATCCATGAAAAGATTCTTATCCATGACAAGGTTGTTATCAAGTTGAATCCTTCTCCGTGGTGATGATTTAAAAGGAGGTCTAGGGTAATCTGCTCCTTCGACAATGTGGTCCAATTCCTTTTCTACAAAACGCCTAGCTTTGGGAAATGATAGCCCTCCGTCAAACTGAAATTGTACAATTTCTTTTTCTTTCTTGAAGATTCCACATTCATGGCTAAACGCAGGGTGGTTCCCTCCACAATTAACACAATGTGGGGGTCTGGAGCATGGTTTATCTCTCACGTGAACATGATCCCGGTCACCACAATTGGCACAAACTGTTGGTCTTCTGCATGTGTTGCTGAAATGGCCATATATTTGGCAATTGAAACAGCGCTTTGGTCGGGAAAGAAAGGGCGAACTCTGCACTTTTCAAAAGCTACAGGTACTGTCTTTGGAACTTTCTCGTCGTTGAATGTCAGTTGTAGTAACTCGTATCCATGTCGTTGGGACAAACGTTTGAATTGGGGAATATCATGCTTTTGAAACCACTTCTTTAGCTGAGAGTCAGAGCATGTCTTGCTCTCTTTCGAGAAGATAAGGCCTTTGCCTGGCCTTTTGAAAGGTTCAATGGAGACTATTGTACTGTCTATTTCATTGACCGATGTGAGTTTCTCTTTTTGTTTATCGTTCTGAGGATAAATGAGGAAGGTTCCGTTGGTTTGACGCTTTATTCGTTCAGCTACCGTGTTGTCACAGATGTCTGAAATGACTTCATAAACAGCAAGTGCTGAGAGGTCGTCGAGTGACTTCTGTACTCCTTTCATCACAAGGCAATGTTCATCTTTTGTCGTGTATGAGGGACGGTCAGGGTCAATCAGGTCATCCGAGGATGTCCTTGTCCATTGAAATATTGGTAGTCCAGTCGCTAACTTTTCGATCTCAGCCTGGTTTCCCGCTGAGGGACGCGCACCTTGGTTACCCGGTTGACGTACGATCCGGTTTGAAAACATGGTAAATGACATATTCATTGGTACTCCCCTGTAATATGATAAAACTTAATGGGAGTGTGGTTCACAGCAATGAACCTCATGAATGTCAGGTCGCGGAAGAATACAACACTAGTCCGAAGGACGAGTGTTTATTCTGCAGCAGACCTGACATGAGTGAGGTTCATTGCTGTGAACCACACTCCCATTAAGTTTTATTTATATCCCACAATAAAAACTGACCTGCAGTGATAATAATTAATAATTTCAAGAGGCACTATTTTGTTTGAATGGCCACAAAAAGATCCCTAGCAACCACATCGACCAATGAGAGCGTCAAAACATTGTGACGTCATCACTTCACTGCCCATTGTTTACATAACAACGTCAGATAATGAGATGCATGTGGTTCACAACGATGAACCACATGGCTTGAATCACACGGTTTTTTGCCAGAACTACACTGCCTATTGTGGGATATGGTAGGGGACACACCGTGCAAGCGCACTGTCTCATATTGGCCACTAAGGATAGAGGTCTTCACCTTAGTGTTACCACCCACCGCCGCGAGGAGGCCTGAGACCTGCGGGGGCTCACACTTGAACAAAGCCGCATTTACTGATTAAATCTGCAAAAGGCAAGAGGGTTGTTTTAAGCATGTTTTTACCACTCAATTCCCTATCAGCGTGCCTCGGCGGCCCAACGTCGGCCCAAAGCCGGTCCGATGCTGCTGACATCGGACCGACGACGGGCCGACGCCGGACCGCCAAGGCTTGCTGACAGGGTTACAAGCGAATATGAAATTGACAAACAAATCATACAATCACACAATTGTCAATGACAGTCAATCAAGCAGTGTTCAATCAGATGAGACAATTGGATAAGACAGACAGGGCATGCCAGAATATAGCAAACACAAACATTCAATTGAATCAAAAAATGTTGTAAAATTTTACCCAAACTGCATTTACCCCACATAATATGCTACATTTATACGCTACTCATTTAAACTATCATATAACATGCAAGTCTACATTTCACAACAAATAACCACAAACATAACTTGCCATGCATCTCTACATGTTTACATCTTTTGTTATCATTTCAAACTAGTAAGTTGCCCGTAGGTTGGAGGGAACAAAATAGAAGACAATACAAAAAGACAGCCTTTTATAGACATATATATAGACAGGGCCAGATTGATTTATTGATTGATAGGGCCGAGATGGACTGAGAGAATTTGACAATAGATAGATTGGAATTTATGATAGTATTGTTTCACAGTTATTAAATGGTGGAAGTACCCGTAGATTGGAAGGCAACTGGACAGAATAGATGTGTAAACTTTTCATGTAAAATGAGATTTGACAGGGTGTAGATAGACGGGTGTAGAGTAAGATAAGAGAAAGATGGACATTGCATTTGAATGATGTTGGCCATTGATTAATCAATTGTTATGGCTAGAGTAACCTTAGATTGGAAGGGAACAGAACAGAAGAAATGGACAAAGTTTTTATCATAAATGTTTGCACACTTATAGAATAGTTGTAAATTTATGAAAAAGGACATCAGACAACTGCAGGAAATTGTATTAGCTTTCCGAAAAGGGGTCTGGCATTTTTGTGCACCCAATGGTTGGGTAAATGTGGGATGAAATGCAGATTGGTTTCCTACGTACAGGTGCATCATAGTATTGCATCGCAGCGCCACTATGTGTTTAATATGATAGGAATGGCAGAGCATTTGGATTGTCTGCTACGCAAAAAAAGTAATTAATATCTATTTGGACATGTAGAAGACGTGGATAGACCTGAAAAGGGGAGAGTTTCGCCTTACATAGCTCAGGAACATTCTGTGCAAATGAGAAGATCAGGCATTGAGTATAACTTGAGATAAATCCTGGATGCCATCATTTTAATTATAGAGATATTCCTGTCATTACAGTCTTCGTCATATTTACGTGGAATCCCTTTTCTATGCTGTTGAAGTGCGATGACAGAGATGACTCCTTTCTCCAGCATTGCAATATATGTAAAATAACTGTAAGTTGTGATGTCATATTCCCGGCTTCTAACAAATGCTGGATCCTCCAAACCTGAGCATCGCAGTTTCAACACAGTGTCAGAGTAAGCATTATATCTTGGACTAGAATTACCCATGATAAAAGGCAGGACAGCAATGGGGAAGAATTAGGGGGGGGACTTCAAGGGAGGCGCAGTGAGCAAAGCAATGGGGGAATTTTGGGTATTTATGGCGTCGGTGTAGAAAGGCCAAAAAGTCAGCAAGTTTGATAATTGATATGAATTGCAGACAAAGATTTGGACAATTTTGGCGGAGAGGCGCATATGCCAATAATGAAACACCCCCTCCCCCCCCCTAAATAGATGAAACGGAAATCATCATTGTGTAGACATGTGAATACTGAATTATTAAATGATAATTAGGTGTAACAGTTGGAGCATAGATTTACTGAGTTGTAGAAGTTGGTGGTGGAAATAAGTGAGGCATGGGCTGATGTGAGGAGTGACCATTTCATGAGGGAAGGGGGGGGGCTTGGAATTTCTTGCATAATCATATAATCAAGCAAGAGGTTGTTAGAAACTTTAAAGGTTCCTTGATATTGAATGGGCATCCCCGAATGAAACGTTTATATCAATAGATTTAGTTTTCTATTTGTCTATTTATATGTATAGATCTATACATGAGCACGTATGACTATCTGTCTGTGGCTATCTATCTATCTATGTATCTATCGATCTGTCTATCTATCTGTGTATCTATCTAAATCTATCTATGTATCTATGTATCTATGTATCTATGTATCTATGTATCTATCTATGTATGTATCTATCTATCTATCTATCTATCTATCTATCTCTATCTATCTATGTCACAATTTGGTACATTAATGTATCAAAAGATAGTGAAGGGCAAAGGGAGGATTATATTGGTAATTCTGTGATTGAGGTGAGAGTTCAATTGTGTATTGATAGGTGTGAAGGTAAATTGCATTTGAGAAAGTGACACATTAAGTGGCATTCACTGGATGCGTCGTAGAAGAAAAGGAAATACCAGTAATTGGGTAAGACACACAAATAGACAGATAATCACAGTGGTTTGTTGCAGTCTGGTTGCCGTGAATTACATACATGAAACGGCGCGAAAATGGGATCCTCCTGGATCACAACAAAGCAGACGAAACGGAAGTGAGTTGACGAATGGATGGATTCAGCAGCAAGGGGGAAAATAGGAAATAATGCTTAATCGAGGAGGAAGGGGAAGCAGGAATGTATTCACATGTGTGTTCATCAGAAGGGTATGTAAAAAAAAGGAACAAATGTGCATAATTGATGGGGGAAGGGTTCGCAGGGCTGTTGAAAGTGTTGGACAAAGGAGGACAGGCTGGGTAGGCAGGGTTACACCCTTATTTAGATAGATAGCCTAACCACATCGTCACAGCAAATGTAAGCAGCTCACCAGCCAATGGGCTTACAGTAAAACTAAGCATGACAGTTAAAAACATTGATATATTGAAGGAAGCATTACATTTGTTATCCCAATGATCTATCATTGGTAATCACCAGTCTAATCTGACTAAATAGCAGCTTCATGATCATTCACAGTAGACAACTGTTATAATCCCCACAGAGTTGTTAGATTAATCTGTGTATGATCAATAAAAAAGTCAATTTTCTCAGTTTCATTTCGCACCGAAAAGATAAACTGAACACAACCCTAACCTGATGGCACACCAGAAACAAACAAATCATTGGATCTTTAGACAAGGTCGTTTGAGTCGCTGCTCTATTCTCACTAAAATGAGGTCAAAGGAATTTGTTGACAGTTTGGGTTTCAAGGACCCTTTTTGATGAAGGTACGCGTATATCTCTGAGCATGATTGATCATTGCATATCATTGACTTATTTCTGTCACTTTCCAATATAAATCGTCCAAACTGCAGCAAAAATGAGCAGATCCAACAAGAAATATTTAGCCTACATAAAGCAGGCCAAAACAGTTGATAAGATATTTTGCACAAAATATTGGTGAGCAATCTATCTATCTATCTATCTATCTATCTATCTATCTATCTATTTATTGATTGGGGAGAGTGTTGGTCTTGTGGTAGCGTGCCGGACTGCCAATCGCTGGGTCCCGGGTTCGAATCCAGCTCTTGTCGGGTCACCTGGGCCTATGTTGAACGGCTGTTTCATCCTTCACCTCATTGCTGTGTCCTTCCCCTGTCCTAACTAGCCTAGCAGGTGCATAAATACAGGACGTAAAGCCCCAATCATCCGTCCATCTATTTATTTATCTATTTTATCTGTCTATCTATGTTGTTGAAGTCAAACATACAGTGTAATCTTTCTATAGCAATTCCATGGAAAAATGAGCAGCTTTCTTTGCATTGTAAACAAAGTGGAATATCAACCTCCTTTTTTACAAAAAGCAGTGGAGCACATGACTGAAGCAAAGCATTAGCTTGCATTGTAATAATGAAATGTTTGGTAAGTGGATTGCCTAGTGTGTTTGACATGTGTGTAAAGCTCAGATACAGGATTCAAGTCAGGGACATTATCTATTTTCTATACAGATGTTTAACTTGAAACCTGGTCTAAACTGTTTTAGTGAAATTAGGCCTCAGAGCGTTAACTTTGGGAGTACATGAAACAACATAAAATGTAATTTCCTCAAAGCAGTCAATATTATTGCAGTAAAGCACACAATAGACCCATTTCATAGCTTCCTATCAAAAATGACATGACTTTATGACAGAATATCAACCTCCTTTACATCAAAAGCACATTATAGAAAGAAAACATTAGCTTGACAATGAAATAGTTTCATGAGGCCAGACATAAATGCTTTTCAGCTTCTCAATCCGCCCCACCTAATTGATTTTCTGCAACTACTGTAGGCTCTGGGGGGGTCAGAGTGTCCATCTCTCTTTTAGAGCAAAACTTCTTATAATCATGTTCTATATGGTTAGACCTTCAAGAAAAGTTTGGGTAACACTTCAGGTTGGTGCGCATTTTTTCTGTATAGCCTTTTTCGTAATTGCCGCGGACGTCAAAATTACTGATTTAACAAAATATGAGTTTCATTGAATAAATCAAGAGAAAGAATAAGTAAATCAATGATAGTGATTTATTTCAATTACAAGGGTATAACTGACAAGTTTTAAAGCAATTTTGGTTCTATAGCAGTAACACTTTGTGAAAAAAAAGCAAAATTCAGCGGAATATCGTCAATAAATTCCTTTCAATTTGAACTAGTGCAAAATTTCGATACCGTCTCAGTCAAAAAGTATTATGGGTAGAGCTATCAAATTTTACCCAAAATTTCCTTATGAGGTGTTCTTGGCAGCAATTACTTCCATTTACAGTTTATACACATTATACACTGCTCCTGGACTGATCTATGTTTCAAAATCTGCCCTACCCAAAAGTTCGCATAAATTCTGCATTTTCTCATGAATCAGCATTTTCAAAAGTAATAGCCACAAAAGGATGATCTGCTTATGTAGTATTGTTTTATTTATATCATATTATGATTTAGAGTCATATTGAAACCTCTTTTTTAATGCAAAAACATGTTTATTATCAGTATTTGATCTAAATTATGAGGTTCATCATTATTTCCTGGACACGAGACACAGCGAAATTTTGGTATGGATCAATTGCAGCGAACTTCATAACTGACTCCATAAAAAAAACAACAGAAGAGAAAAAAAATAACGGATGTGACAAGTACAATTTACACCAATTATATTATTATTAGTATCACAAAATGAACAAGAATCTGCAGATTCAAAGCCTGGCTGCGCAACATCTGAAATCTGGATTTCATTATCGGGTATAGTACACCCATTGCCAGATTTATGTTGAAGCGATCAACATTATATGGCAATTGGCAATTTACCATTCATTCAACAGTAAACATAATTTTTTTTGCAATAATTTGGGGAATGGGCTTAATGCTCCATTGAAGGGGTGCTGACCCGCTAGTCATTTCTTGAGGGCTGGAGTTTGGAATGGGGTGAATGATCCAGTGTGGGGGAGAGTGCGTCATATTCACATAATGGATCAGTTGCTGTAAGTTACATTTAAAACTGACTCAATAAATATATCAATAGTAGAAAATAAAACACCTTAATAATATGTGTGACAATTTTAGCACAATTTTCAACAATTTTCACCAATAATGATAATTTTGGTGAATGGTGACACGAAATTTATGAAATCATTGAACGATGCGATTTATTTTTAACCTACAAAAATCTCAACTTTGACATTGTCAACCAAATGATTTGTGAAGATGACTAGGCCTATTGTGGATTATTTCGTACTTATATATTCCTGTTCTAAATTAAACCATGAATAGAGACACTTATTTCGGAGGATATAACACTGATACATATAAAGTCTTGAGGTCTTCCATGAAATTGTAGGTCCCAGTAGATTTTGGTCATATTCAAGATCCTCTGGCTTTAGGGACTGTTCAGAATTTATGACGGGGAGACAATACATGGCTGGTCATGGAATAAGAGTATATATAATGTGTTTTGCTTTGTATGTCGAGCGGGGGGGAGGGGTACTAAAAATCTGCATGAAACTTGAGGGGGGTATAAATTTTTTACGGGAAGTTCCAGCAAAACTCCCACCCCCCCCAAGTCATAAATTCTGAATGGTCCCTTAGTGCTTCCAGAGTTTGTGTGTTGTGATGGCTTTTCAATATAATATTTGCATTGTAGGACCTCAAACTCGAATCAGCCGAATATGACACCATCAGAGAGATTCTTCCTTTTTATAGAAATCATGGCTAGTGTATTCAAGAACAGTGCTGCAGGTTTCGCATCAGTCCAAAACATGGTGTATGCGTTATCTTCTCTCATCATACTATTAATTCATGGACCCCTTATGCTACTCCAACTAAACTACTGATTGCCCTTTTATGAAAACTTGCATTGTCTTGCAAGTACATTTTCTACACTCTCTACAAGGTCCTTAGCCGGGTTGCAGGTTCAATTACAGTCACTGAAAAAGAACTGATGTTCTCTTAACATCTAACTGCGTCTATAGAAAACAACTCTTATTTTCCCCTCCCCTCTTTTCTTCATGGATCATATGCTTAAGCAAAAATCATCAGTTTTGGAAGTGGGATTATTTCTTTGGCATGTATGCTGAATCTCTTTCAGTGAAGGATCATGAAAAGATCAGAGGCACCAGTAAACAGTATAACAATAATACTACTTTTGATTGTGTTATGCAGTTTGAATGTTTGATTCGCTGTAACATGAGTACACAAGATATCCGGCTGTTGTGCAATTACAAGGACTCCTGGACAATGGACATCATCATAAAAGATGAACACATTCTGGCTATCTAACAAGCTGCTTTTTAGGGAAAAATACTGATTATAATTGCCAACATGAACACTATGAACATTCATTGAACAATAGCAGTGAACTATAGTAACTGAAGTTTCTCAGGGTGACATTTCACACTACTAAGTTTATTAATGGCAAAGTGAATGCAATGCCTCACCTAAAAATCTTCATACAAAGAAGTGATCTTTGCATACCACTCCGTGAGCAGAAACAGTAAAGCATGTTTGGTTGTCTTAAATGACAATAATGTGAAGGTCCGCCATAAATTTCATAGCCGGGTCAAAATTTGGTAAAGCTGAAATTCTTGTCTCCAGTGTCTCAGAGCAATTCACATGGACATGAATGTACATACAAGGTTCAAGGTGGTCATTTGTTTTAGAGCAACATATCAGCAAAAGATTTGGCACAGAAAATGTGTGGCAGATAACTTTTATCCCTTCTAAAAATTGAATGAAAGTGCCCTACCCCCCTGAAAATGGCCTGTCTCCACTAGCATTTTCCTTGACAAATCACCTCAAATAATTTTCCTTGTTACCTTAATCCACCTCATTTGCACCTCAAATTGGACCTTGACCAACACCCTTTCAAATTCCAAAACCAATGGCTTGACTAATTTTGTTACCCAACAACAGGGGCTCTTGTGTGTTTGTCTCCAATTTCATGTCATTAACGTCACGTCCAGTGATTTTTCTCATAAAAAATCAACCGACAAACATTTTTTTATACCACTTTAATTTTGATGACCTTTAGGAACCCTAGAAGCTGACTAAATCATCTGCAAGTCCATAAACTGCAAGGAATATACATAATTACACTATTTATAGCAACATGTCAGTTGTCCTACCTTGATTTGTCATTAACAAGCGCTCTCCTGGTTAATTTTGGCAATGTATATTTGGACAAAAATCACTATTGAACTTAGCTTTGGATTACGCAAGTCTTAATGAAAGCCAAGATTGACATCATATAATGTATTCACAGGTTCAAGGAAGTATTAGTTTAAAATTGTCATTAACGTCACATGTCATTAACGAACACACTTTTAGTAAACTTTGTGCGATACTAATGGCAGTTTTGGTGTTATCACTCTTAAATCCCAATGGAAGTGACACTAGTCATTGGCAAACATGACTTCACATGCATTTTGGAAGTCCTGATTTATTTGCATGGTTGCAGCAGTATACCACTTCAGTAAGGTTCCTGGGTGCAGCATACATATAAAAACAATAAAATTTCTTACATTTTTCCAACAGTTTTTGCACTAATGATATTTTACTAACTTATATGCACAAGTAAGAGACTCAGGAGTAATTTACCAGCCATTAGTGTCATAAGCGTCATATTTTGTCATTAACGTTACAGTTTCACAGGTCAGAAATAGCTAATTTTGGGGCGTTTATTGCTTGATTTGAAGTTAAAAAAGGGTTAACCAGGATCTTTTTTCACAGGAATCATTTGGCATGTGTACAGTTTAGTAACTTAACAGAGTTTGGTGTGCTGAAATCAAGTAATGCGAACGAAAAACTTAATGGAAGTGTCGAAAAAATGAAAAATGTTAATATTTGCCATTTATTTTCATTGTGGTTGCTGTCAGGCAGTTAGCAGTATTCCTATTATTATATGATTGTTCTGACTGCACCTCATACTCCCTCTGCATTTGTCCAGGTGATACAATTGTGTGAATTCTGAGATATATTGGGAGTTTTTATAGCGTGATGTTAATGACACCTAAAAGCAATACCCTGGTATTTACCTTCCCTGCACATAAAAACTGTGCTTCCAGACCCTTGGACATCAAAGTACAATGAAAGGTGATTGTTTTACCTATCAAAATAAATCAAAAGGAGCTCCTTTAAACCTGATTTCAAATCGACTTTTGTCTTGACTGAAATTTCACTGTTTTCAAATTTTGACCCAGCCACATTTCATGCATGGTTATAAGTGTGAAACAACACAATGCGACTGTTGTACTGCTCTGCTATACTACTCGGCAATAGTTGGCAAAATGGCATTGAACAGTTTTAAAAATGTTGCAATGCAGATAGATACCTGAAGGCTCTAAATAGCTAAAAAATGAAACATTTTAATAAACTCATAAAGGAAATTGGCTGCACAATTAGCCCTCACCAGCATGTTTTTCCTTTTCAATTTTTTTTAGGGTTTTTAGTGCTTTGACATTTATTTAGAATGGGAGCCCTGCTCATCAAGGAATTGCATCATAGCCTGGATGTAGGTCTTCTGCCATGTCATAGTGTATGGATCAGTCTTATTCAGGGCCTTGTTAACCATGGGTCAAAATGGGCATTCACCCAGCCCCATGGCCTAAGGGGAGCCCATGACAAAGATGACAAAGTTGCTTGAGTAAAAAGGTGCCTATACGTTAAGTGACGTGATCGAATGTTCCTTTTCAGAATTTTGAAGTATATTCTATTTTAAATGCTTATAGCATTGAACAAGCATCCTCGGATACAATGGCTGGTTAATCCTATGGGAAAGTAGAAGGTGTGATTTGCAGCATGCGAGAGCGTCTGAGGCAAAAAATATGAGTGTAGGAACAGTGGAACTGGAGGTTGAGGTATAGTAGGGTGATATCTGCGTGAACTAGATTCTCTTGACGTGAGGGTATAGCAATGAAGTATAGGTGCAACTTGCTGCAGTGAGCATTGCGCAAGTGTTTGAGTAGAGCGTGACAGCAGACACTAGTGTCTAACAGAGTCGCTGCCCATATAGAGCTATAGGCCGACAAATTCATAATGTGGAATACTTGTACCAAATTTCATAACTCTAAAATAAGCGGAATATTAAGGTCACAAATGGACAGTTCAAGAATGACAAAAGATGGCTGCCAGAAAGGCCTACATCTTGAATTTATCGTCATGTTCCCAATCAATACCCACAGGCGTACACCTGAACCAAATTTTATAACTGTTAAGTGAAATATTAAGGTCACATTTGGCAGTCCAGGAATGAAGAAAGATGGCTGCTAAAATGCACGCTATCTCAGTTGTCTCGACAGGTAGGCTACTCATTCTTCTGCTTTCACCCCTAGCATATAACTAGCAAAACAAATTTTTTTTTTTGCGAGGACACCCCCCGACGTGACCCCCCCCCCCCGGACTTGTAAAATATAAAATTTTAAAATTACCTCCTTCCGAGGAGAGCCCCAGCCTAGAAATATAACTAGCAAAAATTAAAATTTCTGCAAGTACCCCCCCGGATGTGACTCCCCCCCCCGGGCCTTGTATAGAATATAAAATTTAATACCTCCCGAGGTGACCCCAGCCTATCTAGCAGAAATAAACTTTTTTTTTTTTTGCGAGTACTCCCCCCCCCCCGAGGTGACCCCCTCGGGACTTGTAAAATCCTAAATTTTTTAATTACCTCCCTCCGAGGTGACCAACCTAGAAACATAACTAGCAAAAAAAAAAATTTCTGCAAGCTCCCACCGGATGTGACCCCCCCCCGGGCCTTGTATAGAATATAAAATTTAATACCTCCCCCGAGGTGACCCCAGCCGAGCAATATATCTAGTAGAAAATAAAAATTTTTTTTGCAAGTATCCCCCCCCGAGGTGACCCCCCTCGGGACTTGTAAAAATCCAAAATTTTTTAATTACCACCCTCCGAGGTGACCCCTAGCCTAGAAATATAACCAGCAAAAAAAATTATTTCTGCAAGTACCCCCCTGGAAATGTCCTCCCCCCCCTCGGGCCTTGCACAGAATAAGAATTTAATACCTCCCCCGAGGTGACCCCAGCCTGGCAATATAACAGGCAGAATTTTTTTTTTTTTTGCAAGTACCCCCCCCCGAGGTGACCCCCCTCAGGACTTGTAAAATCTAAAAAATTTTAAATTACCTCCCTCAGAGGTGACCCCAAGCCTAGAGATATCACTAGCAAAAAAAAAAAATTTCTGCGAGTACCCCCCGGATGTGACCCCCCGGGGCCTTGTATAGAATTTAAAATTTAATACCTCCCCGAGGTGACCAAAGTCTGGCAATATAACAGGCAGAAAATTTTTTTTTTGCGAGTACCCCCCCGAGGTGACCCCCCTCGCGACTTTTAAAATCCAAAATTTTTAAAATTACCTCCCTCCGAGGTAACCCCCAGCCTAGAAGTATAACTAGCAAAAAAAATAATTTCTGCAAGTACCCCCCTGGATGTGTCCCCCCCCCCCAGGCCTTGCATTCTACATGTCTCCCTATTGGCTGAAATGGCCACTCCCACCAAGTCCCTCATTCTCATTGGCTCTAAATGGCCACACCCCCAAAAATTAAAAATTTTTAAGTACTGCCACAGTTTCAACCGAACAACTGTCAACCCATTACACCTTGCCTAATGCTGTCAAATTAGCCAACTAAGATTGCTTCTAACCAGCAATAACCACAAACACAAACTCAACGCATGATGGCCAAAAATGCATACCTGTCATTATGCGCCACACCTCCAAATATCGACCACACCCCCAAAACCCATTATTAAAAAGGCTAGAGAATTCTCCAGAATTCTCCAGCCAAAAATGTGTTTGAGCTTGAGTTTACAAGAGTGACAAATCACTCAAGGTCTCTATTAGTCAGCACCTCTGAAATGGTTAGATATAATAAGAAATAGAATCTTACATTTAGAATAATAAATTAATTTCTTACCAATTAAACTATAATGTATGTAAATGTATTATATGACTTCCATCTCTTGCACATGTATGCAAAACAACTGTTTCTCCCAGCAAACAAAACCGATTCACTTCATTTACTTCTTATGGGAATTGCTTACATGCTGGCTGTGAATTAAAGTTTGTTGTTTCCTCTGTATACCAAAACACATTGGCGTATAGGAGGGGGGGCAGGGGGGGAGGTCGCTGCCACAAAAGATTGGGAAATTGTAAGATTCGGACAAAAGGCTAAAGAATTTGGGCAGATGATTAAATGAAAACTATTGAAAATTAATGATTTCCATGCAATTTCATTTGAATTGGTATTAAATCTAGATCTTGAAATTCGGGCAAATGTTGTTCGCCCCCCAAAAGATCGCGCGTGCCATGCGCCTATGCAAAAGCTCTGACTCCTCAAGGTTGTATTAAATGCAACCTATGATAAGTCACATGGCTCGAACAAATATTGAAATTTAAAGAAGTGAAACATGAAAATCCATATTGTTGCACTTTGAATAATAGGCTTACAATAGAGAAGAATTTATTCTTCTATTATATTTTTTCAACTCCTTTGGCTAACTATGCTACGCCAATGGTCAAGGCCTAGTTGTAGTAATTGTAGGCAAATATAACATTTGGTTTACATGGGTCATGAAAGGGAGATGGCATGTGAGATTACAGAAAAAGCATGTTTCATTGTCAATATTTTAGTAGACAATGTTTAAGAAATGACATGTGTCACTATTTATCTGTTAATGTCCTTAGTTTCCATCAATATTATAAGAACTCTGGTGTTGCAATGTTGTTTGTTTTAGGGGGCTGTGTAACTTAGTGTGTAAGTGCGTTGAAAGTTGAAACTGCTTTTCCATGATCTATGATACTCTCTTATTACAGATCTCATATAGGTGTGCCATGTTCTTTTCAACTGCCACTGTGCTCTTGTGATGTCAATATCACCATAATGATTTCACAGTTGGTATATTCGCAGTTTCAGCTGTGTCACTTGGAACCCATACTGATCACACCATTACAAATCCACAATAGGCTGTTAGATTGTTGCTCAACATTGATTATTCAGTTTTATGTTTTGAATAAATCCAAAAGTTACAATATCCAGCTATATATAATGCATGGATTTTGCGTATAACTGCTATCAGTTTTAGCACTTTTACAACAAAACAAATTCATTCAACTAGCCCCCAAACCCCCCCCCCCCCATTTTTTGTCCTCTGGTATACCTACACAAAGCCGCAATGTTCACTTCCAAAAAATCTCCCCATCATCCCCATTCCAGTCATCAATTCTGGACAGTTTCTTTGGCGCAGATCTCACCTGAAAGGCTGAAAAGCCACAAGGTGCTGCCTTCAAGGAGAAATTTCACAACAGGACACCATGAATGTCCATGATGGATCAAGCAAGTGGCTCAAACATATCAGTTTCACCAGCTCCAACTGAATCAAACAACCATACCAATGAATGCAGATTAATCAATGGTTATTCACACTTAGACAGCCCATAAGCCTTAATTGTTTGTAGCAGTTGGAATCAACACTCAAGCTTGGAGTGCCAATAGTGATGTCAGTATTGCAATACTGACATCATCTGTGCATATATTCACATGGAACATGGCACACTTATAAGAGATCTGTAATAACACAAATGCCCAACTGAACTGAGTGGAACGTTTGTCAGTGGTGCTGGCAAACCATCCAAAATAGGATCAGGAGCAGATGGGGTCGCCCATACACCATTCATGAAAAGATTCTGTGCCCAAATACATGTACAACTTCTTTTTATCATTCTATTTATTTATTTAATCGAATATATCAAAGAAGTACATTAAATTATACATGTATATATACAGATACCAATAGAGGTAATAATCTGTATGCTTTGGCAATTAAAATCACACATGCGAATAAGATGCACTCTCGCACACACTGGGTCTTTCACCCTTTCCAAACTCCTGCCCTCAAGACATGACCTGCGGGATTGCACCCCTTCAATGGAGCATTAAGCCGATTCCCTAAAATATTGCAAAAAAAAATTATGTTTTACTGTTGAATGAATGGTAAGAACAGTAAATTGCCAATTGCTATATAACTTTGGTTGCTTCAACATAATTCTGGGAATGGGTGCACCTGATAATGAAATCCAGATTTCAGATGTTTTGTAAATGCTAAGCCAGGCTTTGAATCTGCGGATTCTTGTTCATTTTGTGATACTAATAATAATATAATTGGTGTAAATTGTACTTACACTGTCACATCCATTATTTTATTTCTCTTCTGTTGTTTTTTTGATGGAGTCAGTTATGAAGTTCACTGCAATTGATCCATACCGAAATATCACTACGTCTCATGTCCAGGAAATAATGATGAATCTCATAATTTAGATCTAATACTGATAATAAACATGTTTTTGCATTAAAAAAGAGGTTTAAATGTGAATCTAAATCATATTTGATATAAACAAAGCATGACTACAAAAGCAGATCATCCTTTTGTGGCTGTTACTTTTGAAAAAGTTGATTCATGAGAAATTGCGGAATTTATCCGAACTTTGGGGTAGGGCAGATTTTGAAATATAGATCAGTCCAGGAGCAGTGTATAATGTGTATAAACTGTAAATGGAAGTAATTGCTGCCCAGAACACCTCATAAGGGAATTTTGGGTAAAATTTGATAGCTCTACCCATAATACTTTTTGACTGAGACAGTATCAAAATTTTGCACGAGTTCAGATTGAAAGGAATTTATTGACGATATTCCGCAGAATTTTGCATTTTTTTCACAAAGTGTTACTGCTATAGAACCAAAATTGTTTTAAAACTTGTCAGTTACACCCTCGTAATTGAAATAAATCACTATCATTGAATTACTAATTCTTTTTCTTGATTTATTCAATGAAACTCACATTTTGTTAAATCAGTAATTTTGACGTCCACGGCAATTACGAAAAAGGCTATACAGAAAAAATGCGCACCGACCTGAAGTGTTACCCAAACTTTTCTTGAAGGTCTAACCATATAGAACATGATTATAAGAAGTTTTGCTCTAAAAGAGAGATGGACACTCTGACCCCCCCAGAGCCAGGAGTAAACAGAAAAAAGAGAGAAGCTTCCCCATTTTATTTCTAAAATTGTGAGACACTCTTTATGTCTACCAACTGGCCGTAGAGATAGTGTTTCACGTAAATCAGAGAAGCTAACAATCATTTACGTCTGTCCTTGGTGGATTACTTAAATACTGGACTAAAAGCACCGTTCATCCGACCATCCTAAGTTGTGATGCTTTTTAGTAGTTTATCTCATGAGCAGAACTACCTTCTTAGTGGTAGATATACAGCCAGCACTAGGGAATGATTGGACAAGAGATGATAGGAAAAGCCATAATCAGGCATGAATAAATCAGACAAGCAATAATCAGACAAGCAATAATCAGACAAGCAATAATCAAACATGCAGTACTCAGACAAGAAAAGGTCAGATATGCAATGACTGGACAAGAGCGGACAATCACTATATAATTACCGCTGCCTAGCAACACAACTCACCAAATCCAGCATGGTTGCTATGCTCAATGTAGCCACTAACTGCCCTCCCTTTCACTCCCATCCCCCAAATATGCCGATCCACTTCATCTAACCTCTTCCCTCCGTGTTAATGGGGGGTCCCCTCCTCCCTACTGCTCAACAGTATTCCGTAATAATCCTTCAAAAGTCTTCATTTCTCATCCCCCATCCACCACTCCATTTAATGTAAACAAATGATTTTACCAAATAACAACAGAGGGCTCTGCAAATCACAACCTACACACACTACTCCCCTATTGGATTATGTATAAACAACATAATGCCCCAGTGTCCACACTTCAGTTAGGGGGTAGAGGTGTCAACTTATGATATCAAGCGCCAATGGGTGTAATGTTTAAATGGGTCTCCATGGATGTAAATGTTTGCCAATGGGTGCCAATGGGTGTAAATGTTTGCCATTGGGTGTAAATGTTTGCCAATGGGTGTAAATGTTTCCCAATGGGTGTAAGTGTTTGCCAATTGGTGTAAATGTTTGCCGATGGGTGTAAATGTTTGGCAACTGGTACAAATGTTTGCCAACGGGCGCAAATGTTTGCCAACGGGCGCAAATGTTTGCCAACGGGCGCAAATGTTTGCCAACGGCCGCAAATGTTTGCCAACGGGCGCAAATGTTGGCCAACGGGCGCAAATGTTTGCCAACGGGCACAACTGTTTGCTAAGGGCGCAAATGTTTGCCAACGGGCATAAGTTTGCCAACGGGCGCAAATGTTTGCCAACAGGCGCAAATGTTGCCAACAGGTGCAAATGTTTGCCAACGGGTGCAAATGTTTGCCAACAGGCGCAAATGTTTGCCAACAGGCGCAAATGTTTGCAAACGGGCGCAAATGTTGCCAAAGGGCGCAATTGTTTGCCAACGGGCGCAAATGTTTGCCAACGGGCGCAAATGTTTGCCAACGGGCACAAATGTTTGCCAACGGGCACAAATGTTTGCCAACGGCCGCAAATGTTTGCCAACAGGCGCAGATGTTTGCCAACAGGCGCAGATGTTTGCCAACAGGCGCAAATGTTGGCCAACGGGCGCAAATGTTTGCCAACGGGCACAACTGTTTGCTAAGGGCGCAAATGTTTGCCAACGGGCATAAGTTTGCCAACGGGCGCAAATGTTTGCCAACAGGCGCAAATGTTGCCAACAGGTTGCAAATGTTTGCCAACGGGCGCAAATGTTTGCCAACAGGCGCAAATGTTTGCCAACAGGCGCAAATGTTTGCAAACGGGCGCAAATGTTGCCAAAGGGCGCAATTGTTTGCCAACGGGCGCAAATGTTTGCCAACAGGCGCAAATGTTTGCCAACGGGCGCAAATGTTTGCCAACGGGCACAAATGTTTGCCAACAGCCGCAAATGTTTGCCAACAGGCGCAGATGTTTGCGAACAGGCGCAGATGTATGCCAACAGGCATAAGTTTGCCAACAGGCGCAAATGTTTGCCAACGGCCGCAAATGTTTGCCAACGGGCGCAAATGTTTGCCAACGGCCGCAAATGTTTGGCAATGGCCGCAAATGTTTGGCAACGGGCGCAAATGTTTGGCAACGGGCGCAAATGTTTGGCAACAGGCGCAAATGTTTGCCAACGGGCACAAATGTTGCCAACAGGCGCAAATGTTTGCCAACGCGCGCAAATGTTTGCCAACAGGTGCAAATGTTTGCCAACAGGCGCAAATGTTTGCAAACGGGCGCAAATGTTGCCAACGGGTGCAATTGTTTGCCAACGGGCGCAAATGTTTGCCAACGGGCGCAAATGTTTGCCAACGGGCGCAAATGTTTGCCAACGACCGCAAATGTTTGCCAACAGGCGCAGATGTTTGCCAACAGGCATAAGTTTGCCAACGGGCGCAAATGTTTGCCAACGGGCGCAACTGTTTGCCAATGGGCGCAAATGTTTGCCAACGGGCGCAAATGTTTGCCAATGGGCACACATGTTTGCCAACGGGCGCAAATGTTTGCCAACGGGTGCACAGGTTTGCCAACGGCTGCAAATGTTTGCCAACGGGCAAATGTTTGCCAACGGGAGCACATGTTTGCCAACAGGCGCAAATGTTTGCCAACGGGCGCACATGTTTGCCAACGGGTGCACATGTTAGCCAATGTTGGCCAACGGGCGCAAATGTTTGCCAACGGGCGCAAATGTTTTGCCAATGGGCGTAAATGTTTGCCAATGGGCCTAAATGTTTGTGTCAACTTATGCTATCAAGCCATTACTTATGCCTTGGCTCTCAAACCTCCCGTTCGTAGAACGGGTATAATGCTAGTAAAGATAAAACAAGCAATATTCAGACTAGGCAAGATGGGGTGAAAATTAATTAGATAAGAGAAGGTCAAACAAGCAATAACCTGACAAAGAAATGTCAGACAAGCAATAATCAGACAAGGAAAGATCAGCCAAGAGAACACCAGAAAGCAATAATGAGACATGCAATAATTAGACAAGAGAAGAGCAGATAGGGGAAATCAAACAAGAGAAGATCAGACCAGCAATAATCAGACAATGAAAGAGCAGACAGGAGAAGATCAGACAATTATCTAACAAGGAAGAATCAGACAAGAGAAGATCAGAGGTAATAATGAGACAAGGATAGATCAGACAAGACAAGAGAATATCAGGCAAGGGAAAGCAATCAAGAGAAGATCAGACAGGCAATAATCAGACAGGGTCAAATCAGACAAGAGAAGATCAGAAAAAAAAACAATCAAATCACAAAATATCAGACAAGAGAAGATCAGACAGGGAAAGGTCAGACAATAGAAAATTAGGCAAACAATAATAAAAAAATGGCAGATCAGACAAGGAAAAATCAGACAAGAAAAGATCATACAAGCAATTATCAGCCAGGGAAAAATAAGGATAGGGAAGATCAGGCAAGCAGTAATCAAACAAGGAAAGATCAGACAAGAATTGATCAGACAAGGAAATATCATTCTGGCAACAACCACACAAGGAAATATCAGACAAGAGAAGGTTGACAAGTAGGTAATAATCAGACAAAGTGAAGCTTAAAATATATTGTGACAGCAGAAAATAATGGCAATAGTGGTCAATAAACATGAAAAATAAACTTATAATTGACTGCTACAAAAATTTTGACACAGTGATCCACTGCATAATAGCTATACAATCATCTGTGGAACAGTGATTGTTGTTTTATATCCTGAAAGTTTGTTTGATTGATATGAATTTCCCTTGTGTAATTCTATCAAAGATCGTTCTCAATAGTAATACGACTTCTCCAATCACAGCAACGAACTACATTTATTTTTTGTTAAACAATTTTTTTATTATTATTATATAGCATTCGTGCTGGTCATATTGTAGGCCTATGTTCTAATATATATGCAAGACGAATTATGTTTTTCTCAATTCGAAACGGTATAACTCAAGTTTTTTAAGTATAACATCTTGTTTATGCCAAAATATAAATAATGATGATGTACAATATACATGTACTGCAATATAAATAAATTATGTATATACCAGAATATAAATAACTATGTATGTTCTTGACTGCAACGAGAGATTTCATAGAACGAAACACTGTCCTTTCGACCATATTCAAATTTACTAAAAATTTACAAATTATGATCTTCATTTGGTCATCATCAAGTACAGAATGATAGGAATGCTGAAAACAATTTAAGTGGAAGGTTATCAGAAATATAAAATAATTTCTTTGTTCGGAATAACTTTCCTTTATATTACTTCAAACTAATCAGTGGGACTTTTGGATTTTACAAACTACAATCAACGATGTAGGGTTACGTATTCTCCTTCAACCTGAAAGCAAAGGTGCACATTTGAAGAGTGACATTCTTCTTCTAGCTGTTCGCGGATTGGTGGTCCAGTTTCAAAAATTAACTTTCAATTTGGTTGAGTGATGTCCCTGGCTTAAAATTGTTGTTTTTTCTGCCGATGCTTCAGCCAAGCGCAGATGATTATTTCTTACAATATCTGTTTTAGCTAAGAGGAAGAATAAGATGAATACAGGATGCTCACAAGATGGAGCTTGAGTGACAAAAAATTCCTGTATTTTGTAATTTTTAAAAGTCTGGAGAAACTGAAAGAATTACACAAACTTTCTGTCATCATATTTAATGATTTGTTTGTATTGATAACCTTTTAATGATTGTCAGAGCTGTAATTGCCTTATTTACCATTTTGAAGTTTCTCCAAGATCCTTGCCCCCTGGCTGTTGCACAACGTCATCAGAAGGTGTGCAATAATCCCAAAACAAAATTATCTTTGTTTACATCTTTGTTTACATTATTCAAGAGTGCACTGATAAAAATCCAGATACAGAATGGTCCATATAGGAGTCAGGTCCATCACATTCACTCTTCTCCTTATTTCCGCAGCATAAAAGAAGTGAATTGATTCATTTGGTTATTCAGGGGACAGCTTTGAAGTTACCCACGTTCAGGCTCGGCCCTGCAATGTTTTTTCTTCAAAATGTCAATCATAGTTCAAAAGCTGCTCACACAGGCGCTGGCGCCACCGTCGCTTTTCCCGCCAAAACGATCCACACACTCCACTGTCAGCAGCTTTTCATGCCTGCACATTGGTTCACCCACTTCTACTCATCGTATCTTCATCATCTTACCCTCATTTTAAAGCTCTTCTCAAGGGCTAAATGAATACAGTTGTCTCAACTATTGAACAAGCTCCTCTACTCTATTTCGCGAGTCTAACCTGCATGGCAGAATCCACTCACTCATGCATTTTGCAGTTTGATCAGGTTCAAGCAAAATATCACAACCTGTGTGTCAGGCCTGCAAATTGACATTTGGGCAAAGATCTGGAAAAAAGGGGGAAAGAGCCCCATTGATCCGCTGATGAACTGCCCCCCTAAATACATGATCTCTCTTATGTAATGGAGATATCCAGAAATAGTGTTCATAGAAGAAACAGATCTGAACTTGCATAGATAACTTCAGTTGAATGAGCAGAATGTCTAACTTATTTTCTTTATGAGCTAATGAAATGATTAACATACATATATATAAGAAAATAGAATAAATTTTAATTTGATTTGAACTTATCAACTCGGACATGTTTCTACCAATTACCCATCAATGTCGATTTGTGTTCAGGGAAGGGCCAAAGCATTTATTTATTTATTTATTCAATATATTTACACAGGGTGTATACATTCAGTAAAACTGTTTTTCAGGTAGACCCTGTTAAAAACGTAAATGTACATAAAGACGAAATATTTACAAATATTATACAAGAATTAAAAACGGTAAGACATGTAAAGTAAACAGTTAAAACGTGGGTCTTCAAAGATCTCTTTAAAAACATTAAAATCGTTAATGGGTCATTCTCAAATTTCGGGACAATTTGCGTCACTCTAGCTCCCTGACATTATTATGAATGCGATAAATATCTGAAGCGTCACCCTGCATCTGTTATTCATATTTCTACTTAGAACCACTGCATTTGGAGCAAAAAGTCATTCATTAGACTTTTTTTAATGCATTATGTCCAGAAATCCGTGCAAAATCAATGGTTTTTCCCTGTCACTGGACCTGACATGACAAAATCAAGTGTTCATTTTCCTCCTAATATACCATTATTTTCAAAGTTTCTTTGCACGATTCATGGGAATATAGACTTGAATTTATATTTAGTTCATATTCAATTTTTTTTTGGTAGGCCTATAATTTCATTGATTAAATTGATACAATAGTCGTGTCACTAATTTATGTCAATTTTTTTGTCCCCTCCGTTACTTGCCATAGCTCTGTTCGTTATTGTTTTTTATGAGCTATTTTCACTGAATATCATCAGACGCATGTGCGCCATAGTACCACTGCCTTGCTGACTTCATAAAACATGTATTCAATAAATTATGACATAATGTTCATAAAAAATGTTTTTGGTCCCACTAAAATGTCCCCTCCATTTCCTTCATTTCCAAGCTTACCAATGATAATTTTGCTGAGCGATTTCATGTATATGTTGCTGAGGGTGGCAGGTTTTAATATTCTGCTATTATTTTGTCTAATCTCCAAAATAAAAAGCAGTAATGAGCGAAAAGCAAAAAATTGTTCCCCTCCGTTACCGTCCACTCTGTTACCAGATCATGAGCAAGTTATCAACATTTGGACCAAAAAATCTACTGATACGAGGTGAAGTACTTCTGAAAATAATAGTTACATCAATCTTTTATCATTTTTCCTTTTGTTGCTGTTCCTACAGTTGGTTTTTTACATAAAAATTCCCCTCCGTTACCACATTGTCCCCTCCGTTACAGGACAATTTTCCTATACCCGTTGTCCCGAAATTTGAGAATGGCCCTAATATCCTTTATCTGATCTGGTAAGGAGTTGATGGAGGAAGGAGAGTTGTTTTGTCCTAATTATTGACTTCTTATCTTTGAATGTAACAGATCATTAGCTCAGGGGAAATAAAAAATATCCAAACATGATATCATGCAAGAAGCCTGCCACAAAAAAGACAATTGATACATATATATTATAGCTTCATTTACATTGCGAAAAAATATGCAGCTGGTATGAAAGATAGCAGTAGATCTATTAACATTGAGAGCATAGGATTGGTATTGAAGCATCGTTTGTATAGGCCTTTAAAATATTGCCTTCCGAAACACTGAGCTTTGACAACTAAGGTTTCAGTTAAATCAGTCTCAATGGCTTAAATCGGCAGTATTTTTTGTCAAAAAAATTTTCTTTTTTCTGTCAGTTGTGGTAAATCAGTTGGTTCAGTGCTTCTTATATCTAACAGCATAAGTGACAATAACAAACTAATCAAATAAGAAGATTAGGTGACCAGCAGAAAACTGTCGATGATGTGGCAAAGCCAATTTGCAAATTGAAAATAAGGAAATAAACTTTTCCAGTGGACCACAAATCTGGAAAGAGCTTTAAATGAAGTCAAGGGACAAGGGCAAACTGGACAAAGGATTAGACATGTCCCTGTGTTGTGAACTATTTAAAGTACTAGAACATGAGGAATGAGGATGAATGGATGATTGGAGCTTTGCATCCTGTATTCATGAAATCTAACAAGCTAACTTGGATATCAGAAGGATCCGACATATCAGGGCGAAGGATGATTGAAACTGTGTACATGCATTATACAAAACTGTAACCATTCATTGACAATCAGAGTACATTACAAGCAAACTCTTTTTTTCAGCAAGGGAAAGCTGAATTGCAAAATGTTATTTGGCAATTAAAACTGATGCTAGTGACTTTTTCCTCTGCACGTTATGCCAGTTATAGGAATTAGTAGCCTATCATTAATCCTGAGGGGCCTTGGATGACTTTCAAGAGATTGTGTCCTTGCTTCAAAAGCAAAAGCGCGATATAATTTCTGTGAGCTTTTCTCTATCTCTTCAAACGGTTAGTGGCCAATTCTCAACATTACATTGCTGTTAACACCCATATCCACTATTGGGCCCAAGAGGCTACTGGGCATGGTTATTTGGGCAAAAAATGGGGTCTCTAGGCAAATTATAGGGTCTTTCAGCAAAATATAGGGCCTTTGGGCATTACGACTCCTTATGGCATGACTTTCCCAAAGTCATCGCATCCTCTAAATAAAATATCCGGCAGACCTCTAGGCAAAATATTGGTCTTTTTGGCGCATGCCTAAATCCCTCATTATCACTCATTTCAACTATTGTGAATTTTGACAAAGATGCTGTCCTTCGGATACAAGCCCAAACCACCCTCAATAACTCATAAATGTTATTGTTGATTTTGACAAAGATCCAACCCTTCAGGTACCACATCATGGAGTGAATAGGGACACTGGGTTGAATCGGGACAGAATACTGAAACATTATTTGGGGTGCAATTTGTGTCGGGCTACTCCAGCTTTTATGAATATGCATATTTTCAACGATTTTGCATGCATTTCCAAACTCTATTTTCGGTCTTGGTCAGATTCCGGTCCTTCCAAAGGCTCAATGACATACTCAAATTAATCTCTATGAAGGCCATTTTTTCACCAACAATAATGCAGATTTCGAAAGTTACCCTGGATACCCCCAATTGACCACCCGCAGGTTCATCAAAAACATTGCAATCTCATTCAAAGAGTGTTTTCATGCTCATCTTGGCCTAACACAGTATTGAGAACCATTTGGCTGCGGTAGACATTCAATTTAAGGTGACTCAAGTACGTATGGTGGTCAGATCATACATCACTCTAAACATTTGGTTGTCACTGTGATTAGTTTATGGCTACTTTAGGGTAGTAATGGTTGCAAAAATTGGGTAGTGACTTCCTGAAAATCATTTTGACTATTCTATTTTTTTTCATAATCAAAATGACTACGTTGACTATGTAAGTGTCAGAAAGGTAGTCAATTTGATCGCCATCTGGTAGCTTTGATTATGAGAGTGGTACAGCTCACTAATCCAATATTTGTCACATTGACAACACTTTAGCAATTTTGACCCAAGGAGTTGTCGGTTTAGGCACCAGGAATTACCACTCTATAGTTGTCATCTTGACCAACCTGTGTTTAGAGTGTATGGATTTTTCCAAAATTTTGCACAGGTACTCAATGGGACCCATACATTTCAAAAATGAAAAACAAAAACATTTCAGCAACTCGTTTGGTTGCCATGGCAATGGTATGTTTAGCCTGATGATTGCTTAAGTCATAAATTGAGTTTTTGGTTATGTACCACAGAATAAAGCATTACATGCATTTGTCACACAAAAACGTCAGAATTGTCTTCCAATGGATGTACACCAATACATTTGCCATAAACTTGAAGCAAAAAGGTTAAAATACTTATTTATGTAAGAGCTCAAAGGGCACCGACACCCTACTTAATTTCAGATTTTGCATGCATCAATTTTGGCAGTAATCAAATTTTAGGAAAACGATCATGTAGATTTTTTAAAATTTGCATATATCCTAAACAAGTTATTGTCAAACAAATGGCAAAATTTTTTTAAAAATCCACAGAGTAATTTTTTTACTGCAGTACCACGACTGGCCAATGTCAACTTAAATAAATAAAGACAATTTTTGACACAGTTGACTGAAATTAACTGAGAAAATTATTTGGATTAGGATGAGAAGCCGAAACTTTAAAATAGCATAGAATGGATATTAATGCATTCAATAAAAAAATAATTATGCTTCTAGCTGCATTATATCTCATTTAAATAGCAAATTACTGACTGCCATGCTGTAAAAAAAAGAGAACAGAAAATGATAACGTCAGGGCCTGCAGCAGTCGTGATGCTATGTTGCCAGGCAACCAGGCTGCTCAGAAGTATGTGCAGTGTACCATGCTTGAGTCACCTTAACAAAATTTTGGATTAGGTCACATTGTGTTTTCACATCAGTTTCGGGGGCACCAAGGTTTCAGGGTCCCTGTACAGACAATATTCATTCAATCCATTCATCTGTGATTTGATGAACCCTTCAAATGATAAAGAAGATAAACTTTGCATTGAAATTCATTTGCATCTTTCCAAGTTCACAAAAAATTACTCAAAAAAGCTGTTCCTTTTTATTTTTTCGAGCAGTGTACTTCAACATGAATGAAGGATGAGAGACAGTGGTTTTACGCTCAGTACTTAGTAGGCTGATTAGGATAGGAGGAGGACAGAGCAATG
This sequence comes from Platynereis dumerilii, assembly GCA_026936325.1. NCBI lineage: Eukaryota > Metazoa > Annelida > Polychaeta > Phyllodocida > Nereididae > Platynereis > Platynereis dumerilii. Next base: position 1,796,017 of record JAPTHN010000038.1, on the reverse strand, counting down.
AGGTAAAGGATGCCTGAAACTAAGCTCATCCTCCCCCATTTCCAGGACGAAAGATTCGTGACACTGGTACCTATGCCTCAATATTATGGGTGTATAAAATATCTAATGTTTGTAGCCGTTTACCCATTGACAAAAAAGATATTGACAAAATAGATATACACAGTTTAAAATTGATCTAATACAAATATAAGGAACACAAAGTCAGCATAGCATAATACAAAGATCTTGATTATAGAGAACATTTTAGGTTCACCACCGGGAGTCAGAACGGATGCAGGCCTGTCTAACTTTACCGCTGTTTCATTGCCAGTGCTTTTTCCTGCCTTGGCATTACATAATGCTGCCATGTGTTGCCACCTAGTGGCTAGTGTTCAATTCGGCAATCTCCAGCGAGTGGTCCATATAAACTGATTGTGAGAACTCACACAAATTTTGTTTGGAAGAAACCAGGGCTGTTTCTGAGTATTCTGATGGCCTCGTCTACTTCCTTAGAGAATGTGATTCAGTGATTGCCGAGTCTGACTCTGGTTTACCTCAATGTTGAATAGAAACTTTGTGAATATGCCATGAAATTGGAACTATTTTTCGGGAGCAGCAAAGCTGCCGCATACAAAACTAACTTTGTAACAGGTGGCAGCAGCATGCAGTTCTCATTTTCACCGGACTGTTTGCAGGCAATGACCTTCAGTGGAGCACCTAGTCTGTAATTATTCAGCCATAGGGGGAACCGGGGCACATTGGGACGCTTTTAACGTCTACTAATTTTGCTCAATGCTGAAAGCACTGAAGAACTCAAAAGTTTGCATGAATATCACCAATACTATTGAGCTTAAATGCAAGGCATAATAAACTAGAATGCACCTATCCTTTTGCAGCCAGAGAGCAAAACGTGAGTCGTAAAAATGACATCAGCCGGGGCACATTAGGACAGCAATTAAAAAATCATTTTGACACTCCATGTGCAATAGACATTTCACATAAGTAGTGCGTAAGACAATATACAGTGCATTAACACCTTGTAGTGCCAACAGTTAATAACTTTAAACAGTTTTAAACATTTAACATAAATTGTCCTTGGTAATCCACTATGCCTCTATTCACTGTGGCCTGAATATATGTTGTGTGCTATCCCAGGTCATTCAGTTGACTTGGACACTTAAATTCTGCCTTATTAAGTGCGTCCCAATGTGCCCCGAATTCAATGTCCCACACTCTAAACTGACAATCAGGAAATTTACTCCCTCAGGAAGTGAGATCTGCTACCGATGCTAAAACCTTCAAAAGACTATAGCTACGAATTGGAGTGGTCCCTCTTGCAAATCCAGTCAGTTTCTGTAGGACAAATCGTGTTTCCTGGCTTTTAATCATATGTTTTTAGACTCGATTTTATCCATTTCCATTTTACATTCTACAAAAGACTCTTGAAAGATAATCTCGATTTTATTGACTGAGATTCAAATTTCTTTTAAATTGTACCTCTCGTTTCTTACTATGTTGCTTTTGCGCTGTCTTATCATATTTACTTGTTGTGTTTACATGCTCGGACTCAATAGCTCTGAAGCTAATGTTGTACTGTTGCCTAGAAATCCAAGTTGAAATAAATATTTGTATCTTGTATCTTGTACCTAAACAAATTCTAAACATTTCAAATGTTTAGTTGTTTAGGTTCTCCATGGATGGTGCTTTCAAACGTTGTCAATGACAACACCATGTTCAATTTGAAGACATGACGTCTACAATGTAAATGGGTTGTTGAGCATTTTAAACAACATGTATATCTCACTTAAACAAACTGCGTAGCTTTGCTAAACATTTGTGGAATCAGAATTGGAATATGTGGAGCTCCTAAACACATTATGTAGAATCGTAGATATGTACATGATCTTTTGTACAGACTAAACAAGAACTTTGTTGAACCGGGCAACTTGGTGGCAGTGCCACCTAACTTTATTATTGGAAAACAGTTGCTGTGGCTCCACCTGACAGACTCTGTTATATAATAGTGGCCTTGAATCCTTGTTTTGGTGCTACTGGAATTTTATTCAGGTAACTGCTTAAAAACAAACAAGTATGCTATTTTTGACAGTAGGCCTATATCAATGGTCCAGGTAACAATGGCAATGCAATGGTACATTATAGACAATCCAGACCAAAATGGTTTCACATTTCACTACAATATCACTCAGTCTGTGAATGCTGAGTGGATTTAATTTGCTTTTCTTGGAGTATACTACGACAGATCATAAGTAATGAGTAAGTGGGATTATTGGGAATATACTTTTAGTGTGTAAAACATAAAAATGCTGCCTGTGCAGTCACTATTGATGTATAGATAAAAGTATGGAATAGCTTTCTTCACATAATAAAAACTTTTATTGAAGATGTACACATTTGTTTACAGCCTAAACATTTACTTTTAGTACACACTTTTAAATGCGCTCAAAGCAGGAATTTTGTACGCACATTAGTTGTTGAGATTTTGTTTAAGTTGTCAACATTTAGTTGTTTAGGCATTTGACACTTGGTTGTTTAGACTATTCGCCTAATTGTTAAGGTATTGTTTAGCGTTCTAAACAAATAAAATGCTAAAACTAAATGTTTTTTGTCATAATTGTTTAGGTTGTACCTGCGTAGTCGCTTACGCAGCTTGTTTAATTTGGCTAAACAAAGTGTTTATAACAAAAAAGCTAAACACCAATAAACGCGCTCAAAGCGGGAATGTTGAATGTTTAGGTTTTGTTTAGGTTCTCCACATTTCCAATTTAGAGTGCAATGAGCCCCGATATGACTTTTACACCAAAATGCTAATTACTCAGGCACCAGTGAATGTTTTTATCATGACAGCAATTCATAACAGTTCGTTACGATATATCAAATTCATACAAACACTGAGAAAGCCTCATTGTTCATGGTTTGTCCACAGAATGATTTGAATTAAACTCGTCCATGTTTACTTTAGTAGTAAGAAATCAAACTTTTCTTCGCCATACTTCTGCATGTGGCTTGATTTGTCATCAGAACAATAGAAATGTCAGGATGTGAAATTACAAGATATGATGGCACTACCATATCATATACCAGGAACCAAGAAAACCCCACCATCCCATAGTGCCCCACGTCCCAATGTGCCCCGCGTCCCAATGTGCCCCGGTTCCCCCTACTAATAAACTCTAGATAAATTAGTCCTCTAGTACTTTATGACTACATCATTGACCAGGAAATTTTGCACTTATAGAAGGTTGCTTGGAAAATGTCTGGTGGCACACCGACAAAGCAGCATTTCCTTGAAGCCCATTTACATCCTGCATCTCGCTTGATGACAAGCCACAAGGTGAAAGTTTTTTGACATCAAATATCTTACCTGTCATCAATGAAATTGGAGTTCTGTGTAAGTTTGTAATTTCAAACCAGGCCCTGTTAGTGTCAGCCATTTCTGTTATGCCAAAAGGACAAAAACATAATGTGTTATTGAAAATTTAGTAAGAAAAGAAGAAGAAAGAAAGTTTCTACATTTCTCTTATATTCACAACACAACAAAAGACTCATGTGAAGATATTGATTACAGAAGCACATGTTTAACATTGAAAACAACATTTTATATAAATATAATCAATAGAATTTCTATGGGATTGTAGATGTTATAATAGCATTTGAAGGCCTTTTTTGAAACAGGACAGACAGCGGCCACAGAAGTCGCATGGCGCAGAATATTGCAGTGCATTGTCAATTGCCAGATTTATTATTAGCTTGACAAATCATATTTTTGTCATTTCATAACAACATACCAATATAAATGTTCCTGCAATATGAATACACAAACTATTTCAACAATGCTGTCTCCACAAATGAAGAATCCTGTATCAGGCATCCCACAACTTCGTTGTCACAGAATAACCTCCTGCCTACATTACATACAATTATGGGCACTTCGTGAAGTATTGAATAACTGAAATTGGTTGAATAATGACAAGAGTTGCATCCCCTGAGATGACATTTTGACCTTGTTTTGGAAGCTCACTGTCTCAATGCAATTATTGCGCTCCAGCAAATAGACCAATTTCACTGCTGGTTCTCCCAGTTAACACTAGGGGAAAAGAGATGAATACTTAAATCCCACTGGCTAAGAGATTTCCCACCCTTGCCTCTGATTGGTCCAGCCAAGGTGAACCCAAGCTGGGGTATTTTTAGTGCATTTTAATGTAACTTTAAGACTTTATATCTTTGTCATTCTTTTGGTTTACATTCTCAAAGTAGTGGTTTTGGATTTGGGGTGTATACATCTCCTATTTGTGAAAAGAAAATGAAGAATTGCATAATTACAAAAAAGTTATTTGGGATCAATGTTCAGGCATTTCAGTGAAATAGGTCTATTGGACACTGGATGACAATGTCAATTCTCACATTGCAAAGCACAGGAGTTTGCTTCTGGGCCATGCAAAAAGCACTAACCACAATACAAAAAATCTCATCATCGTTATTACAACAATCAAGATTCCCCCTGATTGCATTCGGTGTCAAATACAAATAAAGGAAAATGTTTATGACCCTAATTATTGCACTTTAACATAATAAAATCATAACTCCACATCCGGAGAAAAATCTCTACGAACGGTTACTAGGCAGAAAGTTAACGAAAATTAATTTTTACCAGACCAGCACCACTAAGCAATAACGATCTTCAAATTAATTTGGGAAAAACCAGCAGGGAATGTATCAGCCCTCTTAAAAATACACAAATGGAAGATAGTACGAATGATTGAACCATCCAAAGTGTGTACAAGTTCTTTCTCTTTCGTTAAAATACACACAAGGAAGATAGTATGAGTGATGGAAAAAAAATTCGTAATTTCAATTAGCAAACTTGCTTTGCCACTTCATTGAAAGTTTTCTGTAGGTCTAATCTTCTTACATAATTTTTTTGATGAAGTACCTTTTAAAAGTTTGATTAGTTTGTTATAAATCGTCACCCATTCTGCTAGATATGATAAGCACTACATCAGCTGATTAACCATAATTGACAAACGAAACATTTTCAAGCCAGTGACATCACTCGACCCAGTTGAAAGTCAATTTTGGAACTGTTTGGACCGCCAATCTTCTAACAGCTATAACATTCACTTGGAATGATCATATATTAATTGTACTTTACTGATGGAATGTGTGTGTGTGTGTGTGTGTGTTTGGGCTTTAGTACGTCTCATCAGCACCTTGTTGGGCTATTTAGAGACATACTTGGTTTTTACTAAGTGTCTTTATAGTCCTGTTTGATTGGTAGTTAGGTATTCTTTTTTTGTATCATGTTTGTACTAATTGTCTGTATAGTTCTGTTAGATTGCTACTTAGTTATTCCTTTTTTGTGTTATGTTGTCTGTTGTCCGTTGTTTTCTTATCAATTTCATAGCAACAGACAAATGGTCATGCAAGACCAAAATACTGAGGATTCCATAGAACTCGTCAGTGAAGGTGCAGTTGGTGACTAAATTGAATATTTCTCTTTTGGTTGTATGTGTATCTTCATGCCAGCTGTGCAACTTCTGTTTTGTTCGTTCAGTCAGCTTCCGAGACACATTGCCAAAGCCAGACATTTGAAGATGCTTCACTGCCGGTTCTAGCCAGTCTCGTACAAATGTCGGTCGGAATTTTTCAATCTTTTCAGGTGATGGTTCTTCATCTAGGAAGTAGTAAAGATAATCTTTGGTTGTGATTGTTTGGTTGTCTTCGTTTTGTGCCCTGTCTTTTCCTTCATCCACAGGTTTTGTTTCCTTTTTGTCCATTCCATCCTGTTCTTGGTTTCCTGGATCATCTTCTTCCTCTTCCAATTGTCCTTCTTCGTTTTCTTCTTCCTGTGAGTCCCCTTGATCCTCTTCATTTTCTTCCTCTTCCTCTTGTTCTTCTTCCATGGATTCGTTGCTGGGTGTCGTGTCCCCGCCATCATTTGATCCTTCCTGTTCCTCTTCAGTGTCTGCTTCATTTGGATGTTCTTCTTCCATTGCTGTATCTGGAGGAGTTGTGGTGCCAGCCGGTGTGTTTGATTCTTCAAGGTCCGCCCGGGGAGTAGACTGGTTTGTGGTGTTTGTTGTCTTTAGAGTGGTTTTTTCATTTGTTCTTCCCGAGTGTCTGCTAGTGTCTTCTGGGTTCTCTGTGTGTTGTTGGTGTGATCTGTTGATGCTGTGTTCTTCGAGTTGTAGTCTTCGTCTTGGTGTCGCACGTTGATGAGGATGTCGATATCCTGCCATGTCCGCATAGCTGGGAATTCCTGAGTGCTGGTCCACGATCCTTCTAGCCTCCGGAAAAGATATCGCTTGGGTTGCCTTCAATGTGAGGATTTCTTTTTCCTTAGTCCACTGTCTACAAGTTTTGCTGTAAGAGGGATGATCCTCCTTACAGTTGAAACAAAGAGGAGGGGATGAGCAAGGTTGTTCCTTTGATTGAACGTGGTCCTCGGATCCACAGTGTCCACAAACTTCTTGCCGTCGGCACCACTTGCTCAGATGACCAAAACGTTGACATTTATAGCATCTTCTTGGATTGGGGATGTAAGGTCGTACCTTTAAATTGCTCCCATATAACTTTAACGCTCTCTGGAAGAGTCGTGTCTGAAAAAGTCAAGATAAGAAGCTCCCGATTATCCCTCTGTGGGATTCTATGAAAATGAATGACATCAGTAAAAGTTTCAAACCATTCTTGTAAATCGTCGTCCGAGTCTAAATAGCTAAGGGAGGAGAAAACCACTCCCTTGGAAGTATTCAAGGTCCGATGAGGCTCGATTATTGCCTGTGTACCTGCAACATCTTTCAGCCTAAGGAGTTTCCGAGTCTGGTCGCCGTTTCTGGTCTTAAATAGGACGGTTCCATCTCTCTGTAAGGTTGTCTCTGCAGGTTCGCCGACTTCTTGAAGTATGGTCTTGTAGATGGCGAAGGGAGATAGTCTGTTAGTTGGTTTGAACACTATGTACCTGTGTCAGTACTCCGACTTTCGTATTGTCGTTTGTCGATTTAGCAGTTCTGGGTCGATACAGTCATCCGAGGATGACCGCTGCCGTTTTAGTCGAGACTGTGAATTAGGAAGAGAGTATGCCATAGGAATTTATGATGTTCATCCCCCATGCTCCCCACCCACCAAGGAGCCCAACAAGGGGGACTAATATGGGTAGGGCTGCGCCCAGTACCCTAGTCCAGGGATACATGGGGGATACACTCGTAGAAGGCTTGGTAAGAGATACAGCTGCAATCATATTTAAAACATGGCCAGCATGTAGACTTGGTCAGAACCTTCTTTGATTGACCCATCAGCCATGGCCAAATAGGACCGAAGTTCTAGTGACAACATGACAAGCCGATTGACTGGACCGGGCCAATCCAGCCTCCCGTCTAGGAGAAATCCAGGCCAAAGTAGTGTATTGTATGGGAGGGACCAACTTAGGTACACCCAACTCAACTACCAGGACCCCTTCATCCTCCGACACGGGTCGCAACCCACGGCAAACAGGTTGCCCCATTTCCGTCGGGGAGACGTGTGCAAGCGCACTGTCTCGTGTTGGCCACTAAGGATAGAGGGCTTCACCTTAGTGTTACCACCCACCGCCACAAGGAGGCCCGAGACCTGCGGGGGCAACTACTGATGGAATATGTGGACATGTGAAAGTGTGTTGTTGTAAATACGAGTCGTACGTGTGGTAGAAACATAATAGACCAATCAATCAATCAGATAGTATCTTGACACTTTTCATACATGTCTCAAATCGTTTACAACTCGGACTGCAACTGGGTCATTCCCAGTGGATAATCTGTACTGAAATTGGTCTGTACCTAATGTAAAAATATAAAATTGCTAAATGGACCCTTTCAAATACATTCCAAGGCCCCTACGGTACACTATACAAGGAGATTTCATTAAAGTCACGATCAGTCACCTTCATTTTTGTGCACTTGGTCCCAATTACTCATATAACAATAGAAGCGGCTCTTCCATCACAGCAGCCAATTGTTCTTTTCAAATGTCATCTGGGCAATCGCTGTATTTGTGACACTGCAAAATTGAAGCTGATAACTAAGTTACTTAAACAAGTTCAGAAAATACGTCACAACAGTGACTGTAGCCTCGATTTTCCTGCCAAGGACTGTAAACCAGCGCTCTTCAAGATGTGACTGTCCTTGTAACATGGATAGCTACCAGGAGGCCAAAGCAGTTTCCCAGATTCAGACCAAGTGTTGTTTCCACAAGAGACCATCTCCATATAAGAGAAGATATTAGATAATATGTGTCACTAATATTGTGCTAAATGACACCTTCAAACAATATCGAAGGCCACAGCAAAGCAAAAAGGTAAGACTCATTCAAGTGATATGTTTTGCATCCTTGTTCTAACCATTACAGTCTGTCACTTTGATATAGAAAAAGAGTGGACTGTTGCACTGTGAAAATGGCACTTTGTGTGTCATCATGCTGATGATTTGTCATGATCATACCCAATACTTTCAATGTTAATTTGATTTAAGGAGACTTATCCCTCTTGTTGGTGACAGCCAAACAAAAGGATTATGCATCTGATTTTCACTTTAAAATCAGTTATGACACGTCAAATGGCCTTCTCTTGATCATGACAAAAAACAGCCTCTATGTTTCTCATGTTGAAAGCAGGGAAGATGATACTGCAAAAAACATAATATAAGGATCCATGGCAACTTGCAGTTTGATGGAGATGCATCCGAGTATAAAAATACCTTAACCTGAGAGGTGGGCCTGCTATAATAGACAAAACCTATAGCACTTGTCAAAAATAACAAAAAAGTTACAATTATCTCTTGCCTGGACTTCAGCTGCCGCTGTTGCTGAGAATTGCTTGACCATTATGATTAAGGTTTCTAGTTAGAAGTTAAGGACACACGTAGTTGCCGATTAATGATTCTAAAAGTCATATCAAGCAAGAAACAACAAATACCTCACATGCTCAATCATTTTATACAAAATCTACATAAAAGCACACCGAATGCCAATTACCTCATACATAGTCGCAAAGAATGGGTAACTCAAGCCACAGTGAATCAAATATGATCATTATGGAAAATGCTAGATTCTGTGTTATAAACATAAGCCTGCAGCAGCCAAGAAGCTGTTCATAAAAATAGCTTACAGAGAAGTCTTAACTCTCAATAACAAAACAGCACGGTGAGGGAATTTCCATCAACTCTCTTAAACTTGATTAAACAGAAGTTAGCTGGATGATATACCTGGATGATATACAGAAAACATAATCTCTACAAAACACATGCCCTGCCATGCACTAATAAAAAGCATTCATAAAAGTGGGGTCATTCATTACTGAGTTTACACCATCCCTTTACTAAAGACTGCAGAATGATAATGATACAACTTTATTCATGTAAAATGTGGAGTAAATACAAAATGCCGAATCTTAGCTTATGCTGGTCCAATTGGAAGTTCTAAACTAATATGTCAATAACCATTTCCAGTGGGATGGCCTGATAAGCAAGACATATCACAATTTTGTCATTATATACCAGCATATTGCATCCGATGAGAGGAAAATATATTAGGTAATAAAGGCCAATATTTGAGGCATATAGGATAACAATGACTGTCAATTTTCTGTGCTGTACTCGGAGCTAGGTAGGGGAACGAGGGGCAAAACGGAACAGCGGGGCAAAATGGTTTTTTAAGTTTTCTCGGAACGTTTTGACCTGCCTTCTAATTTTTCGGTTAGAAAATAAAATAGGATACATGACCAACTTTTTCTGAAAGTTTCGTTGATGAGAACGTTACAGGTATGCAGCTATGTCAATTTGAAGTTTTTGATAGATTTTCTTAAAAAAATTATAATTTTTGGAAATGGTGTAATACATCCAATGACTTTCCCAGCCAAATAATTCATAGTCAGTGTTATTAGAGGACTACTAAGCTTGCGTATTAAGCAAAAAAATGTAGTCTGGTGCTTAGCCATGTGAAAGTAGGTCATTATTAATCTACCCTGCATGGTTGGGGCAAGATGGAGTCCTCCTGCGGGGGCAAAATGGGAAGCACAAAAAAGCAATCCCAACCTAGAAAAGGTTGAAGCTTGATATTGGGTCAATTCAACCATGACATTTCAGACATTTGATTCATATAACAGGCAAAATTTAAAAAAATCACAAAAGAGATTTTTGGATCTAATTCATGTCATCGGTAATACCTTGAGGATTTAGGCTTAGTGGTAAAACCCTGTAATGTTGAAACTGAAACAAATGTAACTGCCTTTCAAAAAGCGTAATCAAATCCAATACCAGTTTAAATTGTTAAATTATTAAGAAAACTCGGAAATCAGAGTTATGTGAATATTCATCAAAATGTCACATTTCCACAAAATTTAACTAATTTTGTTTCTTTTGTAACCTAATGTTTATGGTTAAATAATTTGTCAAATAATTACATAGAATGTAGAATTACTAGCATCACTTTCCATCTATAATTGCATCCTGTATTGAGATGTTGATTTCATAATTTATTGCTATGTTTACTCTTAGTATTCTGCAATATCCTCACATCGCAATGACATGAATTAATGCATTTTTGTTTGTCAACATGCTTTTTAGTTAGGCTATTATCAAAACAGCTGATTTATTGCAGAACTTTTGCAACTTTATTTCTTCCCACTTTGCCCCATATGATATTCCATTTTGCCCCAAGCATGGGGCAAAACGGGATAAAGTTGCATTTTTGAAAATAGGGAAGAATTTGAATTGGAACTATTAAAAAAGCACTTTTCGGTGTTTGAGCAAGTGGTATTGGTACTTCTTAATGGATCAGACCTTATTTGGCATTCGCATGATATACCACCTTCGTGCGGCGAGCCTTCGAAGTTAGGCGGCCCGTTTTGCCCCTCGTTCCCCTATGGGTCAAAGTCTTTGAATAGTAAGTGAACCATACTTCCCATTGAAATGACATCGGGCTTGCGTTTCGCTTACTTATCAAAGACTTTTACCCATACCTAACTCCAAGTACAGCAAAGGAAATTGGCAGCCACTGTAATCCAACATTCCTCAAATACTGGCCTTTATGATGTAATAATATATGTTTTCCTCTCATCATATGAGAATTTATGCTTCTATAAGCAGTTTGGTCATGGATGTTCAGCATTGCGGAAATGGCAATATTTCACCCGTTTCACCAACTTACGGGCGGCACTGAAAATTTCCTTAATCTTTAAGTAAAAATTCAAGTTTCTGTCTTCATCAATATCAAAAGCGCACTGATGATGAGACACACAGTCACAGTTCTGGAGAAATATACAACAAAACCATGCAAATGAAATACCACAGCCTACAGCAAATGTGGTATTCAAACAGTTATAGGGCCTATATACAACAAGCATATTATCTCACCATTCCCCAGCATCAACGAGGATTGAGGAATGAAGGACACACAGAGTGATCTACTGGCTTATTTCTGATGCAAGGTGTGCACTGTGCACAGAACTCAAACTACCAATGGAAAGCTTGAAGACACGAAGGCCTTTCTTTTTCAGCATGCATTAAAGAAAAGCCACTACATAACACGTTTGAGAAATCAAAGAAAATTCTATTTTTGTTGAGCATGTGAAAGCTGACTAGGCATTTGTTAACAGAATCCACAATAATTGATTTTGCAATTAAAATTCAGGTTAATGGATCCTCTTTTTGCCAATTACAGACACTTGGAGAATATTGAATTAAGCAAATTAGTTGAATAATTGCAGGAGTTTAATCCCTAGAGATGTGTCATTTCAAGGCTCATTTCTCCTCTACCTCATGCAGATGGATGGTTACATTATGATAAGTTTAATTCTCACTTTGTGAAGTGCTGCAGTTCGATTCTGGGCTAGGCAAATTATATTTACCAGTAATTACATTCTACTCCAATGTTATAACAATTTTAGGATTTGTAGAACCATTGGTCCAAAGCAATAAATGTCTCATCACAATTGCAGCTATCAAGATGGCCTAAGGGCATTCAATGACAATGCAAAAAGACAATATTTTCATGACCATCATTACCACTCTTCAGCATAATAAAAATCTTGATTCTTACCGGAGACCGGCAACAAACCATGAGGTCCTCAAGCTTTTACTTAAGTAACATGTTTTGAAAGTGAAACTCATTTAAAGGTTGCATATTTCCAGCACATGGAAAGTTTTACGTAGGTTTTGTTGGTGAGCAAGCAATGCTTGTCATATTTTAAATAAAGTTAAATATTGATATAAAAGTCTAAAATTCTAAGACATGGCACTTTTAATATATACTACAGCTCACTTTCTTGATCAATTTTGACAAAATCTACATGAATGCCACATTTTCCATACATGCTTCAAGACATACACAGTTTGGACTGCAGCCTTGAGTGCGAGATGTGAAGATTTTAAAAAGAACACACAAAGTGTACACTCAAACATCTAAAACGGATCGTTAAGAATCCAAATACATTGTACATTCAATCGTATAAAGTATAAGCAAGAAGGTTTCATCATGGTAATGATCAATTGCTTTTAATACTACAGCTCACTTTCTATAAGTCAATTTGACAAAATCTACATGAATCCCACACTTTTCATACGTGCTTCCACAAGACATTCATAGTTAGGATTGCAGTTGCGACATTTCCTAGTGCAAGACCCGAAGATTTAAAATAGAATACACATATTGTAAAATTCAAAAATCTAAAATGGATCTTTAAATGTACTCAGTATAAGCCCTACAAGAAGCAACCATCGTAGTAATGATAAGTCACTTTCTTTCAGTAAATTTTTTCCCATTCACTTCCATTTCATTCAGTGTTTTTTTTACATGGATTACCAATAAAGAGGTCTCAGTTTTATCAAATCCTTATCAAATTTTACAAAATTGTTGTAGATGTTAAATTCACTTAACGCAAAATTTTGTTCTTTCATTTTCTTTGCTAAAGTCATTGCTTAGTTTAGCCTGGAGAAAGTGTCACGGAGTCCAGAGATGTTCATTAGCCTTGGGAAAATAACAATTACCACCATTTGCCCCCCAAGGACTGCACCAAAGTGAGCGGTTGTTCCTGTAACATGGAAAACTAACTGGCGGCCAAGGCAGTTTCACATATTGAGACAAATTTATGTTTCCACAAGAGACAGAGAAGATGTGTTAGATCTACTGACATTATGTTAAAAGTCGTTAACAGCTTCATGCAATTTTGAAGAACACGGGCATTGAGGCAATGAGGTATGACTGACCTCCGATGACATGTTCTTGCATCCTAGTTCTAACCATTCCTATCATATCAAATTATCTTCCAAAATTTAGATTCCAGTTTCTCCTGCTCGACTCAATTCAATGAGCAACACCATAAATAGGAAACTGCCCAGGAAATCTTTCGACTGTCACATAGACCTGGCAGAAAATCATTCCAGGAAATAGCCTCAGCTCAGGTAATGAAAGTTGTCAGGTGAGTGCAGTTCTCTTGCCTGTCTCATTTCCATGTGAAATAGATAGGAGACTGAGCCAATTCATTTGGCCATTGTGCATTGAAAGAGTCTTTTAGAATTTGTACACTTGCTGATTCATATGACTAACAAGTTCTTTAAGCTTAAGGGGGGAGTGTTGGTCCAGTAGTAGTGTGCTAGACTCCCAATTGCTGGGTCCAGCATTCGAATCCGGCTCTTGCCAGATCATCTCCGCGTATGTTGGAGAGCTGTTTTAATCATCCTTCACCTCATTTCTGTATCCTCCTCCTGTCCTAATCAGCCAAGTACATAAATACAGGGCAACAAGGAACAACACATTATGTGCTGTTAAAAATAAAACATAAGTAAGAAAAGAGGGAAGAAGGGATGAAATATAACAATAGCTTCATGCAAAGATATAATTATATTGGTTACAGAAGAACACTTTTTGCAAGAAAAACAACAATTCATATAGGCCTAATCTATGTGAAAAACTATTATAATTCTCAACAGAGTATTCAATGTAAACAATTCAGTGGATAAAACCGGAGAAGGGCCATGCAATTGAGATGACACAACATACAAAAGTGGTCATCAAACAATAACAGGACGCCAAATGGAGCATGCATGCATATCATTCCGTCATAGCCGAACATAATGATGAACCAGGAACATACATATTATTCTCATTTCTGATGCAGGGTGTGTTCAGTACTCAAGCAGTCATTGGTCATCATGACTATATGAACACCATGACCAAAAATGTGGTCAATAAATAAATGAAAACAATTATAAATGCAGTTAAAGAATATATATTTTTCAACAACAAGAACTAAACTTGAAAAATATGATTGAAACTTTATTTCACATACCACAATCATTTACAAGACTTAGTATGAATTTAGGAAAATGAACTGTTTAAATTATTTTTGAGCACGAAAATCAATGTTATAATCATTGCTATGGCCAATACGTAAATCACAGAAACCGTTTCTTGTCAAAATGCATGATGAATAAATAAATCTATAAAGAAAGATTTTACCAGAATAATTGTTAATATAATAAATCAAATTCATGAGATCACAGCAAGATAATGAGGTCCAAACAATATCAGGTTGATACCATGGGTGGTACATCAGTTCTTCCCTTCGCAAATGGACATTTGTATGAGAATACTTATTTACAAATTTGTCAAGGTAAGTCAGAATAATCATCAGAAATGGCAGGAGACAACCCAATATATCTACAGTTTTACAGCACATGGATAGTCAATCATTTCATACTGAAGTATCAAGAAGTCCCTTCCTTGGAACATATTCAGATGCTTGGTCATTTCTTCATCACACAGTTAATCACACTAGAGATCTGGCGCCTTGGCTTCTCTTATCAGCAACCTTTCCATACAGGATAGTAAATGAAATTTATCCAAACAGCATTTATATGCAACATAATGGTCATTTAATGCTTGTGAAAAAATTAAATAATAACATTTTTGTTTTTTAAAATCAAAAGTGACTTGGAACAGTTCACATACAAAGCATCAGCAATTGGAGAAATAGGAAGCCAGGTAACACCGGTTCTGTGCGCTGTCGTCTCCTTTGGCAAATAAACAGGCAAAAAAAAGTCCCACAAAGCCACAGATGAAGACAATAGTAGGCCACAGCATGGCATTGAGAACCAGGACAGTGGAGCGTCTTTGCAAAAGCACTTCCTGGGGATTGTAGATGTTATATAGCATTCGATCTTGTCATCCTGACAAAATGTCTCCCCTTCAAGGATTATTACTTTGTGGACTCCAAATGACACTCCAGTATTGGCCCAGACACTGAAACAGAGAAGTAAAACAATATAGAGACACTTTCTGAAAAAATGTAATAATACACTGGCTAATCAAGCGCTAAATTGGGTGAGAGAGCCGATATTTCTGGAATGAGAATGCTGAGCAGGACAGGCAAGGGTCACAGCATAAGGTGTAGTGCACACTTGTACTGTGAGATGAAAACCCTTTTAACAATTAGCTGCCCAAGCTGGAAATCAAATCCGCCTTCCAGAGATTGACAGAACACAACCACTGAGTTGGGCCCCAATCAACAAGATCATTTGAAATGCTGTCCATTCTACTTATAACTAAGATCCAATGTTTCTCTTTACAGTTGGGCTTTCATTCTAAGAACTTTTGTCAATAAGGATACCAAAGAGAAACTACAAGATGGATAATTGCATAACAATGAATTCTTTCAGTCACTTTATAGTTTCCTTAGTACAATGATCCCTGAATAACAAGTTTGATGTGCCATGTGAGGCATTTAATGTTTAAAACAACAAATCCTTCACACGGCCAGTTTATTTCACATATAAGGTAATACTCGAAGATACAGATTCCAATAGCACATGATCCGACTCAACCACTGAATGGAGCCTCAGTGAATTTACTTTCATACGATCATAATTGAAATGTGTGTGTGTGTATTTGTTCTTTACGTCTCATCAGCACCTTGTTGGGCTATTTAGAGACATCCTTGGTTTGTATCAAGGGAGTTAATTCAGTTGGATTGGTGTTTGGTAATTATTTTGTGTTTCCTGTCTTTGTCTTCATGTTTGTTTGTCTTTGTATTTGTTCTTTTATCACTTGCAAAGCAACAAACAAAAAATCATGTTGAATCAAAACAATAATGGCTCCATAAAAATCGTCTGTGAAGTCGTGCTGAGTGACTAGATCAAGTACTTCTTTTTTGGTTGCAAAGGTGTCTAGTGGCCAACTGTGCATCCTTTGGTTAGTTCGCTCAGTCAGTTTGGCACGCATTTTGTCAAAGCCAGGCATTGGTACCAGATATGAGACTGCCAGATTCAGGTATTTTTGTACAAACATTGGTCGTTTAATGTCTCCATTCGGTACTCTTCCTTGAAGGAAGCGGAGAAGATATTCTCTGTAAGAGATCTGTTCTGGTACTGGCTTGTCTTTTCCTTTGTTAACTGGTTGTCGTTCCTTTTCTTTAATTTCTTTCTTTCGTTCTGCTTCCTTGTCTGGTGAATGGTCTTCCCTTACTTCCTCTTGACTCTCGGCTGTTTCTTCCTCCTGTGGATTCTCTGGACCTTCTTCTTTTTCTGCTTCCTGTGGAACCTCCGGAACCTGTTCCTTTTCTGCCTCTTCATCTTCTGCTTCCATGGATTCATTGTCAGGTGTCGTGCTTCTGTCATCATCTGAGTCTTCATTTTCCTCATTTGTGTCTGTTGTAGTTGTGTGTTCTTTGTCCATTGCTACCTCATGAGGAGCTGTGGCTCCAGCTGATGGGTTTGGTTGTTCAAGGTCTGCCTGGGATGTAGGCCGTTGTGTGGTGGTTGTTGTCTGTGGAGTGGATGTTTCAGTTGTTCTTCCGGAGCGTCTGTTTGTGTCTTCTATGTTGTCTGTGCGTTGTTTGTGTGATCTGTTGATGCTGTGTTCTTCGAGTTGTAGCCTTCGTCTGGGTGTTGCATGATGTTGAGGTTGTGGATATCCCACCATGTCCGCATAGCTTGGAATTCCTGAGTGCTGTTCCACAATCCTTCTCGCCTCTGGAAAAGATATCGCTTGGGTTGCCTTCAATGTGAGGATTTCTTTTTCTTTTGTCCACTGTTTACAAGTTTTGCTGTAAGAGGGGTGATCCTCCTTACAGTTAACACAAAGAGGAGGGGATGAGCAAGGTTGATCTTTTGATTGGGTGTGGTCCTGGGACCCACAGTGTCCACAAACCTCTTGTCTTTGGCACCACTTGCTCAGATGACCGAAACGTTGACATTTAAAACATCTTCTTGGGTTGGGAATATAAGGTCGTACCTTGCACCGTTCCCATACAACTCCAACACTCTCAGGAAGAGTAGTGTCTGAAAAGGTCAAGATAAGAAGTTCTCGATGATCCCTTTGCGGGATGCGATGAAAATGTACGACATCAGTGAAGGTTTCAAACCACTCTTGTAAGTCCTCGTCAGAATTTAAATAGCTAAGTGAGGAGAAAACCACCCCCTTACAAGTGTTTAATGTGCGATGTGGCTCGACTATAGTCGGAGTTCCTGCAATACTTGTCAGCTCAAGCAGTCTTTGTGTTTGTTGGTCATTTCTTGTTTTAAATAAGACAGTTCCATCTCTTTGTTGTGTGGTTTCTGCAGGTTCTCCGACTTTTTGAAGAATTGTCTTGTAGATCGCAAAGGGAGAAAGTTTGCTTGTTGGATTTAGCACAATGTATCGGTGTCGGTATTCTGACTTCCGCGTGGTCGTTGGTCGATTTAGAAGTTCCGGGTCGATGCAGTCATCCGAGGATGACCGCTGCCGTTTTAGTCTGGACTGTGAATTTGAAAGAGAATAGGCCATAGGATATTTGGTGTTTCATCCCCCATGCTCCCCACCCACCAAGGAGCCCAACAAGGGGAGACCAATACGGGTAGGGCTGCGCCCAGTACCCTAGTCCCAGTGATACATGGGGGATATACTCGTAGAAGGCTAGGTAAGAAATACAGCTGCAATCATATTAAAAACATGGCCAGCATGTAGACATGGTCAAAACCTTCTTTGATTGACCCTTCAGCCATGGCCAAATAGGAACGAAGTCCTAATGACAACATGACAAGCCGATTGACTGGACCAGGCCAATCCAGCCTCCCGTCTAGGAGAAATCCAGGCCAAAGTAGTGTATTGTATGGGAGGGACCAACTTAGTCCCATCCAACTCAACTACCAGGACCCCTTCATCCTCCGACACGGGTTGCAACCCACGGCAAACAGGTTGCCCCTTTTCCGTCGGGGAGACGTGTGCTTGCGCACTGTCTCGTGTTGGCCACTAAGGATACAGGACTTCACCTTAAGTGTTACCACCCACCGCCACGAGGAGGCCCGAGACCTGCGGGGGCGATCATAATTGAAATACTTTATGCTGTGCTAAATAGAACGAAACAGTCAAGCAGCAGATGAAATTGGTGTTCCACAAAGCAGTAATTTTTCCAATCAATCACATAATAGCATAGTGTTGTGAATAAAAACTAAGTGATAAATGAGATATGTATATGCTATACAGAAAGAATAAACTCTGTAAAAGGCATGCCATTCATATGAAGCATTCGTGTGCAATGAAACGTTTAGTGAGTGGATGGTGTATTCGAGTTTGGACTATTCATTTGAGAGAATGTGGCAGCTCTTGGGCAATTTGAAACCTTGCTGAAGACCAGGCAATGCTAGTAGCTTTGTTACACCCCATAGGCTTGCCCTGCCCGATCACTTGATCGGGCGGCCTTTGTCAACCATATGGGCATTTTTTTAATTAGCCAAAAGGCTTGCTTGCCCAATGAAGTGATCGGGCATCCTTTGTCACTGATGCCAAAAGGCTTGCTCTGGACCAAAAGGCTTGCTTTCCCAATCACTTGATCGGGCATCCTTTCCCAAAGGCTTGCTCTGGGCCAAAAGGCTTGCTGAATAGTTCCCCGGCCTTTCCAACAGTCTTGCTCTACCTAAATAACTGACCTGTATTTTCCTAAAGACTTGACCCCCTAAATAGCTATACAAGTAATTGAATTCCCTAAATATCTGCAATATCACTGTCTTTGTCACTCAAACATTGTGTCAAATAGACCTGGGTCTATCAATGCAAAGGGCCAGCAACCCTTTGGGCCAGAGTCCTTTTTGCGCCCGATTGGTTGCTCAGGCTGACTTTTTGCAAAGTTCATTGACTATTTGAGGGGGGGGGGGGGGCGCACGACGCCATGACGTCACAGCGGCCTTGACCTTCGTAGCGTCAACACAGATTTGAGACAGAGCTGTGTGTTGAAATGACCAAGAAATTGGCAAGAATTTCCATCGTTTATTAACTTGATTGGAAGCATGGAACTAAATACCAAAACATGTTGGAATGGAGCTACTGAAGTAACTTGGATGCAAGTCACAGAGCACTCGTTTTTAGACTGCAGCTGCATTAAAAGACACCTGCCAGCTGTGATTGTTGGAACTTGGAAGTTGACAGCTTGAAAATTCACGACGTCTTTCGGCCGCCCGTGTGAAGCCATTGTTGCTCCGATTCCAAATCCGATTTCAGATTCTGAAAGGGCTCGCAATTTTGAGTAAGTATGACCAATTTCATAATTTTCCATAACTTATTAGAGCTCAGAACGGCCATGATTGGAATGAAGGTTTGATGTTGATATTACAAATGCTCGGAAATTCAGAATTTATGCATACATGTACATGTTTTTTGATTTGATTTGCATTATTCGGAATTCCAGATGATTATATGTTGGCCTATTACTAGTAGACCTACTATAATATTTATATCTGCTGGCAGTTATTTGATGAAAATTTGGAAAGGCAAATTTTATTAGTTTCTCTTCAATCTTTCATGAACTTTTTAGCCATCATCAAATTTGCTCAGTGCAGTGGCATCCCTATGGGGGGCACAGGGGGGCACGTGCCCCCCATATTGGACCTGTGCCCCCCAGGTGCCCCCCATATGAACTTTCCAACTCTGGCTAAAATATACAGTTAGTGCAGTTGGTGCCCCCCCCCAGAGAATCGCGTGCCCCCCGCTTGAGACCCCCCAGTTACGCCACTAGCTCAGTGGTACGTGACACCACGAGAGCCACCCCCCCCCAGAAATTCATCAGGCCCCCCCTAATTTTCAGCTTAAACCCGTTGTCCAATAGTTCATTACAAGTAACATACCCGGTTAAACGGCCTGGCACCATCTGGACTTTGCCCAAAAATTATTGGTGACGCCACATCAATCTTTTGAAAATATTCCTCCGTTATGTAGTAGTAGGCCTAACTCACAGTGTGCCAACCTCACTTTAAATTTTATTGTTTGTCACATTTAGCCAGCTTTTACTCAAGTTTTGCATCATTTGATGTAGATTTGTGAATTTCATGGCCAATTTAGTATTTTTCTTAATTTTAAAAACATGTTTCTCCATTATGACATCGTAACTCACGGTATGCCAACCGCACTTTTAATTTTATTGTCTGATCATATTTAGCCAGCTTTTGTTCAAGTTCCGAGTCATTTGACGCAGAATTGTCAATTTTAACCATTTTAGTATTTTTCGTAATTTCAAAAACATATTTCGCTGTTATGTCATCGTAACTTGCAGTATGCCAACCGCACTTTTAATTTTATTGTCCGAGCATATTTAGCCTGCTATTGTGTAAGTTACAGGTCATTTGATACAGATTTGTAAATTTCATGGCCAATTTTGGATATTCTTTTATAATTTAAGAAACATATTTCTCTGTCTTGGCATTGTTAGTTTTGCTTAGCGAGTAAAACATTCCTTCTGCCTTCTGTTGAATCGGTTCAGAAGAGCAATTTTGATGATTTATTTGTAATTTCAGGTCAATGCAAGGTTTCAAACTCGAGGTTTGGCACTAGCAACAGTGTCGGGATATAGAAGGTACG
The DNA here is from genome assembly GCA_026936325.1 of Platynereis dumerilii. Taxonomy (NCBI): domain Eukaryota; kingdom Metazoa; phylum Annelida; class Polychaeta; order Phyllodocida; family Nereididae; genus Platynereis; species Platynereis dumerilii. The sequence continues at coordinate 1,775,170 of JAPTHN010000038.1, read as the reverse complement.
TATGCTGAACACCTTATTTTGTGACAAGTTGGTCAGATGCAGAGTATGTTTAATAAGTAATAACAGTAGCTTTTAATATTGCTTAATTGGTCAATAACGTTTTTTTTGGAGGGCATTATGGGGTATTAATCAGTTATGGCCAGAGGGCAGAAATCATTAACTTAATGCCCGAGCCGCCAGGCGAGGGCATTAAATGATTTCTGACCGAGGGCCATAACTGATTAATACCCCATAATGCCCGACAACAAAATATTATTATCATTTCTTAACACAATGAGCCATCAAAACAAAAGTTCTTTTGGATCCATTAACGCCCGCTCCGTTTTCGCGTTCTCACGCCCTTGTTGTTAGATATAGAGCAAAATCGATTACGTATGAATGATCTGCTCTTCCTGGAAATGATTCTAGGCTTAGAATATTTCAATTCGGACCATTTTTGGCTGATTGAGCCCAAAAACTGTCAGAAAATTTAATTTTTGATGTCAACAACATCGCCATGACGTCACTTTTGATGACGTCACGATCGATAAAATATACACCAGGGGGGCGTTTTCACGGGCGTTAACGGCCATTATTATCATTTTAGAGGGCATTGTCTGGCCATTAACGCCCAGTTCGCGGGCGTTAATGGCCGTTAACGCCCGCGAAAGCGCCCCCTGGTGTTTTTACCGATCGTGACGTCATCAAAAATGACGTCATGGCGATGTTGTTTACTTCAGACTTCAACTTTCTTGTCATGTTTTTGGCTAAATTGGCTAAAAACGGTCGTATTTGAAAAATTTAAAAGCCTAGATGTATTAAACTGCTCATGCTGAGTTGATCCCTGCACACAGATTTATGTTAGCTTCAATAATAACAACGTAAGGTATGAAAACAGCGCGGGCGGTTAATGAACCAAAAGAAAAAGTAACTTTCTTCTTGGTCATGGATTGTGTTCAAAAATGATAATAATGATAATAACATTTATTTGTCGGGCATTATGGGGTATTAATCAGTTATGGCCCTCGGTCAGAAATCATTTAATGCCCTCGCCTGGCGGCTCGGGCATTAAGTTAATGATTTCTGCCCTCAGGCCATAACTGATTAATACCCCATAATGCCCTCCAAAAAAACGTTATTGACCAATTAACGCCCGCGAACTGGGCGTTAATTGCCAGACAATGCCCCCTAAAATGATAATAATTGCAAATACATTCTGCGTAATTTGGCTTAATGTCTCAGAATATCATATTAAATAACGTGTGGTTATAATTTGAACATTTTTTCTTTCAGGTACTTCCTTCAGTGATCAACTCCATAACCAGTTGTCAGTTGATCTTCTATCTAATGAACTGTTGTCTCATCCAGGTAATTAAATATAAAAGCTTTTAATGGTAAAGAATATCAACATGATAGTATCATTAGTCTAATCATAATTACAATACAAAATTTAATAAACAACAGTATGCAGTAACGAAGTACTAATTTATATTGAATTTTAATTAACAAATTAGTAACAGTGCATGATAATGATATCAGTCTACAATATTATTTAGTTTAGTTTCATAAACTTAGTTGTTCTACTGTTTAGACTTAATTTTAAACCTCAAACTGAAACAGAAACATAAGCCAATGGTTGAGATACTTTGAAAATATAGTCATTCGTTGGTCAAAGTATAAGGGGTCCAGACCACCCTCCATATTATATATTGTACAATGGTTATAATTAGAGCGATTACACACTTTGAATTCAGAAAACTGTATATATATATTATAAATTGAAAGATTGATACCTTTGTTCCATATACTTGTGCTGTTACAAAATCTCATTATTGCTTATTAAATATTCTCGTGTTATTTTTTTTCAGTTCATTGAAACCCAGATTTGCGGAGAAGACATAGATCGAGCTCTGATCAAACTTGTGTATTGGTCCACGATTGGCAAGTTTCTTGACTGCTATGTCGGAGTATGTCCCCAATTTATTGGGCAGGTGCTGCTATTGTTTGCTGTCTGAAAACACTACATCAGTTCACAAAAACTTCTGATTGACACCTGTAAAAAATTGGTGACATCTGCAAAAATCTGATTGTTGTTGACTGAAAATCAACATTGGTAGGTCTTGCAAAGTTGCAATGATTTTGTTTAAAGTAAATTATTAATGCAATATATTTTTCTTGTCAAGCATAAGCAAACAAATTGCAAGTCAAAATCAAAGCAAGTTGATAAAAAACTAAAATCTTGTATTGAGCTGAATTGTCTAAGGCCTATACACTTTAAAAATAAAGAAAAATTCTGGTGAAGTTTGTGATTATTGTAACTCTTTTTTATTGAGTCTTGTAATTTTTGTTCAAGCTTTACTTGTGAATTTGCTGGGCGACAGTGGGCGTATAATGCCGTATATATATGCAAAAAATGTTTACCTCTTTCCCAAGGTAGAATTGAATGTTCAAAAGAATGATAAAATAATTTCCTGCACAATTTTTAAAAAGGGGTGCTATGAAGAACCAATGTTGCCAAGTAGGACCGCAGAATATATTTTATTGACCCATAGCCCTAGAAATATAAACAATTTTGTGTGTCAGATATAAAATATAAATATTAACTTGCACTCCTTGACAGATTTTTAATTGTGTTGGAGATGGAAGACTTCACCAATTCACATCAAGTTCCTAACTTCCTATTAAGGTGACTCAACCGTGGTACACTGCACATACTTCTGAGCAGCCTGGTTGCCTAGCAACATAGCGTCACCACTGCTGCAGGCCCTGAAAAAGTTGTGACGTTACCATTTTCTGCTCTCTTTTTTTTAACAGCATGGCAGCCAGTAATTTGCTATTTAAATGAGATCTAATGCAGCTAGAAGCATAATTATTTTTTTATTGAATGCAGTAACACCTACTCTATGCTAATTCAAAGTTTCAGCTTCTCATCTTTATCAAAAGAATTTTCTCAACTAATTTCAGTCAACTGTGTCTAAAATTGTCTTTATTTCTTTAAATTGACATTGGCATAGTCATGGTACTGCAGTTAAAAAACGGCTCGGTGAAATTTTTTTATTTTTGAACATTTGTTTGACAATAACCTGTTCATGACATATGCAAATTTTAAAAATAATCTGTATGATCGTTTTCCTAAAATTTGATTACTGCCAAAATTGATACATGCAAAATCTGCAATTAATTAGTGTGTTTGTGCCCTTTGAGCTCTTACAGAAAAAAGTATTTTAACCTTTTTCTTCAAATTTGTGGCAAATGTATTGGTTTCCATCCATGGGAAGACATTTCTGACATTTTTGTGTGACAAATGCATGTAATGCTTTATTCTGTGGTACATAACCAAAAACTCAATTTATAACTTTTAAGCAGTCATCAGGTCAAACATGCTGTTACCATGGCAACCAAACGAGTCGGTGAAATTTTTTTATTTTTCGTTTTTGGAATGTATGGGTCCCATAGCCTACCTGTGCAAAATTTTAGAAAAATCTGTATGATCAAACTACCACGCTTGAGTCACCTTAACAAGGCTGATAAACAAGAAAAATTAATAACGTTTTGATCATTTTATCTCCAACCGCAAATTAAGCATGGCCGTCTTGGTTAGAGTCTGATACAGGTCTGCGGATCAGACAACAGTGGATGTAGTTTATTTAAAGTACTGCATCTATTGTGTGCTGTTTCTAAATATATTTGTGGACTCTTTCTATGTGTGAAAAGCATGTTTATTTTTTAAGTATAAATAAAATACATGAATCAAAAAATGTTTCCACTTCGTTAAATTCATTACAAGACATAAGACAGCTCTGTGCAGTATGTCAAATGACATTGACTCGAGAATTTATAATCTTTTCTATTAACATATACACGGCTTTGTAATTTCCTGGCAGTTGAATGCCATAGTGGTTAATGGCATGGTGCCCATGATGGTGGTTCAAAGCTTTTTTTTGGTCCAACCCTGGAAATAATGCTTCAAGAAGATCTGAGAAGCTGATGGTCAACTATGGCCTAAAATGATTGGCACGGTTGCCATTCAGTATTGTGAGCTTTGATGAGCAGATTTATCTGAAATGGGCACTAATAAAATCAATCATCCTCACGCCTTACTAAGTTTTTTAATTTTTTAAGGTAAATTGTTTGGCAGGAGGAAAAAGGTGGTATCCGGATCTGTAGTTGTAAGATAGGAGTTGACAGGAAAGTGCTCCATCAATAGTTTCAGGTGCAGCACTGCAGCTGTAAGGACATTTGTAATATGGCCTGTTCAAACATGAGCCTTTTTCAACTCCCTGGGAGTGTGCAGTCAGACAGCGGTATTCAGCGCCAGTGTTAAATCACTCTACCATAGCCAATAGCTGTACTCATTTCCACCAAGGTGGAGAGGAGCAAAGAGATAATGAAGGATCTCATTCTTTATCTACCTGCCATGGTTTGGGACTCGAACCTGTGACATCTCAGGTTGCGAAACAATTTTCCAATAACCTAATTTGTAAATCTACATCACCCAATCAGCTAATGAAGACAGCAAACCAGAGGCAGAATACAACATCAGTTGCACTGAAGCACTAGCCATTGTGCAGCAATTCAAATTGTTCAAAGAATTACGTATCCAAACCCAATCCTATGACAGCACTAAAATAAAATTTAAAATCGTGTGTAAATTATAGTAAAAAAAACCTTTATTTTTAAATGAGAAATTCTTCGCATTTGTCAATTCCCCATTAATCTGTGAAAATACCCATTTTAAGTTACAAGAAGAATGTAAAGCTTTTAATAACTATAATGTGATTGATAGACACCCGGAAAATGAACGTAAACCACAAGACCTTCATGTTAATGAACTGAAAAACATATCAATTTTTTTGGTATGAAATAAAGTTATGATTCCTCACTTGAATATAAATTTATCCGAGATTGATTGATTGTACAATTCATAGGGGGAAATAACATATTAAGTTCTCATGAACATGATTTTCTTGACTTTTCCCAGTTTAAATTTAACAGGCCTGCACAATTTTTTTTAAGTGTTTTGAACATCAATTGTCTTACTAAACCATTGAATCCTGTAAAATTAACTTCATTACCAGGAGCTAATAAATGTTAACAAGGGCATCCAATTGCTGCAAATGCAGTAGAACCTTTCAAAGAAGTTTTCTTCTCCGTCATTCTTTTATTAAGCATCCAACTACCAACAACAGGGAGTCAGAAATCTATCCACAGCATCAACCTGGAAATATAATAAGAAACATTTTAATAAATTTATATAAGGTGCAAAGATCTCTATATTTCTTATCTAATATTCAGAGTTTCCGGTTGGAGTCGGAGTCAAAATCAAAATTTGGTTTGCAGGTGGAGTCATAGTCGAAGATGAAAATTAATTACAAATTTATTTTATTTGTGGTATCCAATTAACGGATTGTATCACATAATGATATGCTGTCCAGTTCATGTGAAATGGTACTTTCAGAAAATCTGTGTTTGCGAAACAGTTACTCCTTCGAACCATCATACTCTCAGTGATTTTAAATAGTAAGGTAAGAAGACCTTGCTTTTAATAAGATAGTCTCCCTATATTTAGTATCAAACAGGTCGCAATCTTCCAAGTTTTAATGCGTAAATGATCATATTTTCAATTAATGGTGATGATCATTGTCACAGTGATGAGAAATTTTTGTCAATAAGAGAAAAGATGACTATCTTCAAAATCATATGTACATTGTACACTTATAATAACTTTTCGTATATATTTTTTGCAAGATTTTGCATGACATTGTATATTTCTGAATATTTACCTGAATTTTAGCCATTTCTGTTCTGTCAAGCCATTTATGACGGCTGCCAATCCAAGCCGGAAGTAAAAAGAACTGTTCGTTCCTGAAAATGTATAATCAGAAAACTTAAAAAATCATATTAAGGATTGTTCAGAATTTATTTGACTGGTGGAAGTTTTGCCGAAAATTTTAATAAAGCAAAAATATTATACAACAGGCATATATATACTCAGTTTGACAACGCATTGTTATACATCTTATTTCAATTAGACAATTAATAGTTTCAGCATGCATTTTTTGGAGCTTGTGCCCACATTTTCCATGATTTAGAGATTTATTGAAACTTCACCAGCAAAAGAAAAGCAAAACTTGATTTTGGCCAAAACCAAATTGATGGCATTGATTCTATAGTCGACAAGCTAATTCATACCAAAAATCATTCAACTGCGACATTTTTCCTGTTTTTCTGTGGTCCGTTTTATCAAATTCGAGATTTTGCAACAAACGAGACCTTTCCTTTTACTTACAACCGAAAATATGATTTCATTTTAAAGCCTGCCTAATCGCTAATAGACGACCGAAAGCAGAAAAAATCATTTCCGCAACTCCATTCTTAGTGAGTGAGTGAGTGAGTTTGTGTTTTACGCCCCATCAGCACCAGTCTGGGCTATTTAGAGGCAACACTCCATTCTTAGATTTTAAACAAATTTTGTAACAGTGAAGAAAATTATCGAGTTTCACATCTTTTGGATTGTGTGATTTTTATAAAATTTTCCCAGGATGTTTCCAACATGTCTCAGAGGTGCAAGATAAAAAATTCAAGGCAAAATATCTATCAGAAAAAAATATTTTATTGCATTGAAGGCCAAATTTTAGAAGTAACTGTGACAATCACTACATAAAAGATTAAAATCCCAAAACTGAATTTACGGTATCGCAAGATGTTTGAGAAGGCTCTGCCCTGAGATAGACTTAACAGATATTCCAGTAAAAAAAATTCCAGGTCCATATTTTTAAACAAATTTGTCTGAAAGCAAGTCTCATTCCAGAAATTTCCATTAGGTCGTGTCAACTCCAGTCCAGATAATTCAACTTGCAGTATATCCACAACGGTTATTGGTTAAGGTAACAATGGTTCTTGCCTGATCCGCCACCTGTAGGAACTGTCTGGAGTGAGTCTCATGTTATGTAATTCGAGAAATTCATTAGGGCTATTCCATTTAAAAACCTGGGGGGGGGGGGGGGTGGTCGGGCTGGTTTATTTTTCGTATGATGTATGTACGGGTGAGCGATAATACGATGTAGATGCTTGGGGGGCACTCGCGGAATTCACTGTAGATGTATGGGGGGGGGGACTATCGTTCTATTCAGGCCTACGCATTGTAATAACGAAAATTTTTTGTGATGTATGTACGGGGGGTGAAAAAATCGAAGTTAATGCATGGGGGGGGGTAAAAAAAAATCGTTTTAGATGCATGGGGGGGGGTCAAAATCGTAGCCCGACCACCCCACCCCAGGTTTTTAAATGGCATAGCCCTTACAAAATATCGACCTGGAGATTTTTTACTGAAATAAAAATTAAGTCCATGTCAGAGCAGAACCATCTGCAATTTCTCACGATATCATCAATTCAGTTTTGGGATTTTAATTTTTTATGTCGTGATAGTCACTTTCAGTCTTTCACTTTTAGTTGAAGGTAAGATCTTTTCTTTTTGCAAAATCTCCGACTTGATAAAACGGCCTTTCCTTGATTATATGATGCAGAGGGTTTGCTGCCGTCCGGTCAATGTTTATATAATTTATTTTCAGAGAAGCTAAACCAACATAAACTTTTTCAAATGTGGGTCTTGGACTCAGCATTACTAGCTCAGACATAGCTAGCTTAAGTAAATAATTATGGTCATTGAAGTTCCAGGAAAATAATTTTGAAACATCCAAGTTTATATCAAAGGGAGGAACTTGTCAAATATAGTTGAAAAAGGCCAGGGCACTCCTTTTAATGGAAAACTTTCATGTTTCTTAACTGTACTGCTCTACCTACATAATATATTCGTGATTATTAACACATTCATGAATGAGTGCTTCCCTTTTTAAATTCTTGAGTATCGTCTTCCGTGAACAGCTGCTTCTTTTCAGTTACATTCATTTCAATAATAATATTAAGTAGTTATATAGCGCCAATTCCAGCAAACTGCTCATTTATTCAAGGTAATGGATTCTTAATTCATGCAACTCACCAGCGTATATCTCTGAAGTCAATTTTCTCTGCAAGTACTTGAAGCACCGTTTTATGAAGCCAAGGACTACCATCAATGCACTGCATCCACAAGTCTACAAATAAAGAAGTAATGTCACCTAATTAGCAGAACGGAAAAATGTGGACATGTTTGATAAGGGATGTGCTTAGCCCAGCTCTTATTAACATAAAACTTAAAGATAGTAAGTCCACTGATTCTATGTAAAAGTTTACTTGCATTCATAGATCATAAACTGATATATTAGAAGTAATGTATACACTTCCATTCATCACAATTGCATTTTTGCAATAATTTTGAAAGCGAGTTTAATTGATTGTAAAGAATTAAATTACTAAAGGAGAGCCCTGCATTGCTTGATTTGTAAATAAAACAAGACTTTTTCATGGGATGAAATACTGTTTTTTTTACATTCTTGAAGGAATTTGTTTTCATATATTGAGCTTGGAATGACAGTTAAGTAAACTTGGTTGTTAAAATAGGTTTAATATCACTCTAGTCTTACTTTCGGACATCTTTTTTCTTTGGCGACATACTAGCTTTAAGTGACAAATTTAATCCTACTTCGTATCAGCATGATCAGCAGGTTTTCAGCAGTGGCGTCCCTATGGGGGGGCACAGGGGGGCACGTGCCCCCCCATATTGGACCTGTGCCCCCCAGGTGCCCCCCCATATGAACTTTCCAACCTTGGCTAAAATATACAATTAGTATTGTCGGTGCCCCCCAGAGAATCGCGTGCCCCCCCCAGGTGCCCCCCGCTTGAGACCCCCTAGTTACGCCACTGGTTTTCAGGTTGTATGGGTACCTTCTTGGTGGAGACGGGAATAACATTTTCACAATTTTAAGGCTAACAAGCACCATAATGACAATGTAACTAACTGTAATTATTGTGATGCACCAGATTATCCTGCGTGTGACTCTGTGCACCAAAAAACTACGTACTGTATGGATCTGATTCTTTGCAGTATGCTTTCTTGTGACACACTGAAGGCCCCTTTCAATTTTGACAGATCTCCGTAACTTCTACATTGAGTATTTGATGTTTCACTATATTTATACAGATCTCCACCACTCTGCACAGTGTCAACACATGCATATATATTATGGCAGGCTGACAGACCTACATATGCACTCTCTGAGTGTTCATTCTTGTTACATAATTACATTTAAGCAATATGGACGGTTGGATGGATGTTTGAGGCTTTACGTCCTGTATTTATGTACTTGGTAGGCTAATTAGGACAGGAGGAGGACACGGCAATGAGGTAAAGGATGATTGAAACAGCCGTCCAACATAGGCCCAGGTGACCCGGCAAGAGCTGGATTAGAACCCTGGACCAAACGATTGGCAGTCCAGCACGCTACCACTAGACCAACCCTACCCCTTTAAGCAATTCGGACACCATCAAATTATCATTACCTTAAAAAAAAAGATTGGTTGCCATTTCAAGTTATCTGCAGCCTGCAGAGAGTGAGTTGATGTTTTGCACCCTCGGTAACAGTTCAAATGAATCATTTCGAAGCTTTCAGGGTAGCATCCTCCATCTCTTCCAGGTTCTTTTAGTTTATTTCCAGGCAAACTTCATTTCCACTTTCACAGGGAGCAGAACGTAATCTTGAGGGTTAAAAAAAGAAGAACACGGCATTAACCTTAGAAATCATTGAAAAGAAAGATAATTGGGACCTCAAGTATTATATACAACTAGCATAGTACCCGTCTAAAGACGGGTAGCGCGGGTGCATTGATACTGTATTGTTTATTTTACCCAATCAGGAGACAGGAATATGTCAACAGGATTTCTCTGACAATTGTTCATGGAGAAGTTTAAAAAATTGCTTCTGAATCTCCAATTAAGGCCCCGTCCCCTCCATGCATCTGGACCTATAGGCCTATGTTGGACAGCGGTTTCAATGTAGCTTTGTCTGATTGGCCGGGGTGAAGTTTTCGTGTCCTTATTACTGTATATGGTGCATAAATGCATGATGAAAAGGCCAAATCATCCATCCTCTTTTGCTTCTTTGTTGTCTTGTCCGTGATCCTATTATTCCTATATTATTGTCCACGTGTCATACAATCATCGTCCTTCTTTGTTTTGTTGACCTTGCTAAAATGTCAGTGGGTCCTACGAAATGTTAAAAAAATTATGTTTATGGTCCATAAATGAATTTGTAGTGGACAGTTTACTCATGAATGATTTTGTAATCAAGAAAACCATTTCTATGTTTGTGGGCTGGAAAACGATACCATAATGTATACTAAATTTTTAAGTGATAAGTAGAAGTCATGAAATTAAAATAGAATGAAAAATACTTGGAGATAGACAATGAATGTATGTACCGATGTCTTGGGTGTCTATCTATAAGGATCTATTGATCCATCTATAGATGGAGATCTATCAGTATATGTATCAATCAAACTATGTAGGATCTATATCTATCTTCTTTTGTTCCTTCCTCCTTCCTTCCCTTTTCCCTGTTATTCCTACCTTAATTGCTGCCTTCCTTTATTCATTTCTTCATCCCTTCCTTCATGCATTAGGCCTAATTCATACCTTCATTCCTACCCTCATTCCTACCTCCCTTAAAGTGAAACCACTCGCCGTCAGTGGCTGCTGCTGCATGGGGGGGATATATCTGTTTTAGCCCTGAATAATTAACAATTCGGAAGGTAAGATACATCTGAAGCGTTTAGAACACAGTTGGGACATAATATGACACACTGGTAAAATATTGTGTCTGTCAGTCAAGCCATAGCTGAGACGACCCGTTACAAAAGGAATATGGGGAGGTGAATTTTATATATGTATATAGATGACAGTGAAGCTCCAAGAAATAACTAATCAAGATTATTTTGTCTGTTAAAGCATTCATAGTATAAAACTTCTTAGAGAATTTATATATTTCCTTTTTGCATCTGAAAATTTTTGACCATTTGCAAACATTAAATTTTTCAGGAATTTTATCCCGTCAACATGCATGAATGAATACATTAGCAACACATTCAATACTCACAGAACAGTGGGTAATTTTCATCTGGACTTAATTCACATCTGGACAGCATTCAACAGCACTTCTCCCAACTGCCCAAAGTCCTGCGGTCAACGCCCTGCATAAATCACAAATAAGATCAGGCAAATTAATAAAACAGTGCCATTAACATAGCTCGGAGTAACTTCTTCGAGGGTTTTGTATGTAATGCCCAGTCGAAATAGTTTATCTTTTTTTTTTAGTAAAAAGACAAACGATACAATAATTCTGTGGTATATTTTGCAATAATTTGTATTTTAAGAAATAGTTTAAAAAGTGTAAGAGGTTTTGACACCTCTGTTTTGTCTGCTAAAATGATCCAGTCCAAATCTTATTGACACAAATGCTTGTTTAAACCATAAACATAGGTGAAAATGAGGAATGCTTGTTTAGTAATTGGAGATCTGCACTTAAGTCTTGACAGAAGTCATGCGTGTAAATTAAAAGCATGACTCCGCACAGCCATTTCATACACACCCAGCTTTGATACTTAACCATGGAAAAAAAGAGACCCTCAAGTTTGCTTACTCAGATCTCTGTAATCATTAGTATTTGTCGCAGAATGCTTGATAATGATCGCATTGAATGATAATGTGGAGCTAGGGACATTAGTTTTCCGTGATCGCGGAAAACGGACGGAATTCACGGAATTGACCTTCTGAAACGGAATTTGCTGTCTGAAACGGAATTGACAAATTCACAGTAAAATACTCATATTATCACTCACGAAGGTGAAATCACATGCTTTCTGAAGCAGAAAAGCCAAATTTTCAATATAAAGGGCTTGGATGTTTCAATCTGGTGCCATAGTATCCTTGCAACATGCCGCTTTTGGTGAAAAACTTGTTTTATTAGCGATTTTGGTCAAGAAAAGTGAGCCAAACCACCAAACTTGCCAAAAAAAGTTTGACGGCCGCCATTTTGTTTGGCGGGAAGATGTAAAATGCAGAGCGGTAGGACGTAAAACGCGGTCTGAACGGACGTGAAATGCGGAATCCGGTAAAAACGGAATTAGCATTTCTCAAAAACGGATTTTGAACAAATTTGAAGCGGAAAACTAATGTCCCTATGTGGAGCATTTTCAATCTAGTTTCTTCCGATCCACTTCGGGCCCAACTGCCACAGGTCTATGATGTATCTCAGGACCTGAGTTAAATAAAAAATATGTTGTCTATTTTTCTTCACATGGAATAATCAGATCGGTTAGTGAAAAATGGCAAATAATTTTATTAGATATGATGCCACCATAATCGAGTTAATGCCACAACCGAACAAAACTTTAAGTTAAGACTAATATTGGGATGTACATGTATACAACTAATATGTGTTACTGTGTGTAAGCACATTGGCACCTTTGATTTTATTAGTGCACAGCTTTGTGAAGTTCACTAATCAACAGGGGAGGATGCAGGGGGGGGGGGGATGGGGGGATGCATCCCCCCCCCCACCACAGGAATTTTTTTAATGTTTTGACATGTTAATTATATCAGCATGGATTCGCTTATGTAATGACCTATGTGTTCCACGATGGGATAACCTTATAGACGAGCCCCAACCAGATTATAGATCTGGATCCCTCCCTGCCAATCAAGAGTGCAAAACACAACACTGATCATGATGTCACAAAACAATATAAAAATTGTGCTGTCTACAGGTCAGAAAAAATGGGTCTGAGTCATTCATAGGCGTACCGGGCGCGTGATTTTTTGGGGGGCGAGTGACATTTGCCCGAATTTAAAGATTTTAATTTAGTACCATTTCAAATGAAATAGCCTGGAAATCATTTTCAATACTTTTTATTTAATCAGCTGCCTGAATTTTTTAGCCTTTTTGCCTGAATCTCACTGTTTCCCGCCCCCCCTCACATACGCCTACGGAGCCATTGCCATATTTTCTTCAGTAAAATAACAAAATCTTTAAGCTATTGTTTTGGGGGTTGTACTCCGGTTTCTTGCTTTGTGAATTTTATGAATTTAATACCACAATTTATTTGGCATTTCCTTAAAACCACAAAGTATTTGGCATTTGCATAAGCATAAGAAAATGTGTTGAATACCATGTTCACAATGTGAAGGGCCCACTATCGCTTGAGCCCAATATATGCCAGCGCTGAGGTGATATTGCCAACAGCAGAATGGTTGAATACAAGAAAAATTCTATCAGGCTAATTAATGGAGAAACAACACCAAAACCAGGGGGGTTTACAAGTGAAATATTTTTAAAACTAAAAGTATCGGGAATTAAATGTTGTTTTAATATTAAAAGTGTACAGGCCCAAGCCTGTCCAAAATTTCTACTGATCTCTAATTTTGAGTTTAAACTTTTTGTCGAATGGGTCATTACTAGTCACATGGCCCCCTCAATTGAACAACCTGGCCCAATCTGGGCTCCACGGTCATTTATGACCTTGGCTTAGGCACCTACTGAGTGACGTCACAACAGTGTTCATAATCGGTGACGTCACTTTGATTGTTTTCTCGACCAATTAGAGCGCAGAAAGCGGTACTCCTGCTTGTCTGTTGATATACAGACCGGAACTAGATTGACCTGGCCCCCCTTGCCTTAATTGGCCCCCCATAAAATAAATCCTGGTGACGCCACTGAGTACCCCCCCCCCTCCCCCCCCGGTATCTATAAACAGATAGGCCCGTGAACTGGTTTTGTTTTGACAAATGGAATCATCGATTTATAGACTTATAAACACTAAATAGCCAGATCTACTCACTACTGACCCTACTGACAGTAGCTACCAGCTACTGTCAAAGTCACAGTGCTAGGCCTATCTACATATTGTACAATTTCCATTGTAGTAGCACATTCTTCAGCCACTCACCATTCGTCCCAGCAGTCTCACTTGTCTTCTTAGTGTTGTTGAAGTCAAATTTGCACAAACTAACACTTCAGACAGCCTAACCCAGGCCAACTTGCATGTTCTGATTCTGTGACCTAGTTTCGGCAGCACTGCCACCTCGTGGGTGTCTTTGTTACAATAAACAAAGTATAGGCGGAGCCACATGTATTGAGTTTGTGCAATGACTTTGTGTCAAAGAAAAGACCCACACAAATGGGGGCGCCCCATGTCAGCAATGTCCTGGGCAGACCAAAGGCTTGCTTACCTCAAATAGTCAGCAAATAGTTCACTTGACTTTTCCAAAAAGTCAATTTGAACTTTTCGAAAAGTTCAGCGGATATTTGAGTGACTATTTGAGGATCAAGTTCTTTGTCATGAGGACTAATGGCAGAAGCAAGCTTTACAACTTAATTCAGGTAAATGCGGATGGTGCAGAGTGTTGTAATGCTGTTCCAATCAGATGTCCAGTGTAATCTGAGATGTAGTGTCAATTGCCAAGGCCAGATTAGCAAGACAAGTTGCATTCTTGTTTCATAACATCATACAAAGAAAAAATTGATTCTCTACCACCACAATATGATTAAAAAACCTAACACAAAAAGTCAGTCTTTTCAAATTAACAATCCTGTCTCAATTAACCTCATCTCATTGAACTACAGTAAAGTTGAGTAATAACATCTGAAGGTCATAATTTCTCACTTCGTAGAAATGCATAGTTTCAACGAGTGTTTAGAGAGTGGTGAAGTGCAACAGATACATTAGTTCTTCCCATAGATTTCAGTTCAAACACTTTCCTCATTTGTTCATCATTCTTGGTTTTCTTGGTTTTAACAAGGAGAACCATACTGTTATTGGTCTGTTTCTTCAGGTAAACCAATTAAGACCAAGAGGCCGAAACCTGCAGGGTCTCCCATCTAAAGTTTCAGATTTTAAGAAACAGGTGTTGGCTGGAGGAAATTCTGTTGGCTAAGACAGGGTTAATGTCATTAATCAATAAACACACAAAGTTCCAGACTCTCAAAAAGATCTCAGTATAATTTTTTTTAAATAATCAAATGTATTGGAGGACTTCGTTTTTGTTGAATTTTTTATTTTCAGTTTTTTTGTGAAATTCTTTCCCAAATAAAAACGTTGTAAATTTAATATTATAGATTGATGGCCCCGAACTCTAAGGGAGTCATGTGAAGACTCACCGAGATGGAATTGAGAAGAAAATGAAATGAAAAACAAGGTACATTTTTAGGAAAACAAGCTCTCTGTTGTCACATTACCAAACCTGAAGAAAACAGAAGAGATGTCCTTGGGAAACAGGTTTGATGAATGCCACAGGGTACTGGAATATGAATCCCAAACTATCTTTCACCTATTCAAACCAATAGTTAAAACTCATAACAAAAACTCTTGTAAATCTAATTTGATGAGAATCAAAGAAAAACCAACATCCCTGCAAAGACCAGGATTCAGATGCAACTCCAATAACCAGATTCTAGTTACATAATGACACTCATTCTGGCGTGTTTTCAAAGAAGACACCAGTTGCTGTTAATGTCTATTTCATAACAAGCTGACCATGCATTTGTAAACAGAATTGGCAAAAATTTTATTTCACAATTAAAATTCAGATTAATGGCAAATCTTTTTGCCAGTTATAAGCACTAGCTGAAATATCGAATTACGGCAATTAGTTTAATGATGACAGGGATGGTATCCCCTGAGATGCTTCCTTGTTGTTGAAGCTCAATGTCATTTCTCCCTTCCAGCAAATGGCCAATGGATGATCATAAGGTCCATTCTCTCCTTTTGCAGGGCTCAAGTTTGCTGCTGGGCCCGGGCAAATTACTGTTTCAACCAATGACACTACTAATTCAATGCAAGAACTGTTGCTTTTCTTTTTGTCCAAAGCAATATGTTATGGTTATTGCAACAATCAAGATTGCTTCAAGTGCATCTGGATTCCAAAAGGAAATAATGAATATGGTTATGACCAAATTACACTTCCGTATGATGAAATAGCACTACCATAACAAGGGAGTTTCTTAATAGAAGGAAACTAGTCAGAATGCAAAGCTAAGAACCAAAGAAAGTTGATCAATCCTAACCTGAGAATTTTGGATGTTAGCACCCTGCTAAGGATTAACACTGTTAAAAACAGCAAATAAACAATTAGATTTTTGTATATTTTGCAAAAAGTAAAAGGTATAATAGAAGAAGCGCATGATATCATTTCTATGTCAGTTAGACACCTCATTGTCGGGTTCATGCAGTTAGACAAAAATGCATGTTAGAACCCTCCAAATCGGTGTCTAACTAATACTGAGCAATGGAATGTGGACCATGAATTTGTAAACAGAATCCACAATAATTGATTTTGAAACTAAAAATTTGCAACTAAAAAAGGTTAATGGCATCTCCTTTTGCAGATTATGGCCGTTTGCTGAAATATTGAATTACGGGAATTAGTTTAATAATGACAGGAGTTGAATCCCCTGAGATGTGTCCTTGTTTTAGAAGCTCAATGCCTTTTGTTCCCTCCAGCCAACTGCCAACCGGAAAATAAGTTAAATTCTCACATTGCAAACTGCTAGTTTGCTGCTGGACCAGACAAATTTTCTTCATCACACATGACGATTCTACTCTGAAGCAATAATAGTTTTGTTTGGCCCATAGCATTACATATTACTGTTATTGCAACTGTTGAGAATAATAAAAGTTCATATGGATGCCAAATGCAAATAGAGAAAATAATTATGGCCATAATTAAATATTACTTCCATAACAGGGAGAGTTGTTACATGATTCTTGCCATGCAACAGTACAAGAAGAAAAAATGCCATAGGCCTTTAGAATCAATACCAAGTTGTTTGATTGGTTTAGAACACTGACTGAAATCAGAAAAAAGCTTATTTGCATATCACAACTACTTGCCACAGGAGCAGGGTGTACAAAGCTTGATCAGCCTTGCTGGCTGAAGTTGCTCACCACACCAGAATGACATGTAATCAACAGCTTATAATGTTTCACTGCTTTCAACGAACGTTTTCAGTGACAAGGACCCAATCAAATGTTGCCAAAATGCCATGCAGCAAGTTGGAAATGATCCCAGGAATATATACCAAATAAGACGCCTGTAATAGTAGGAAACAAAGAAAAAAGAGAAGCTCAGTAAGCTTATAAGTTTTCTGCATACGGTACATGTACTGTGTACAGCACATTGAAAGTTCCGCATAAATTGTGTCTGTCGTCCAGGTATGATTTTATTGCCAATGAAAGTTAAATACTAAAAGAGAAAATTTAAAATACAGGTAGGCCTATTATCATTATGGGAAGCTCATTTTTAGGTCAATTCTGAGATCTCTTCACTCATCCAATGGAAGCATCTACTTCAAGACATTAACTTGCACTGCAGCTGGGACATTCCCAGCAGAAAATCTGAATCAGTCTGCATGAATCGCAAAATTCAAGCATCTTGAATAGACCTATAACTTCATATAAGAATCTCGTCTGACAACAAAGTACCCAACAGAAGATTCCATTGTAGTAACAACCAGTCACTTTCATCCTTACTACAATTTGTCCCAATCACAGACATCAGAACAGAACGTTGTATCACTGCAACAAATTGTTAATTTCAAAGGTTACCTGGCCAATTACTGTAATTGTGGCACTACAGAATTGAAGCAACTGTAAACAACGTCAGACAATATAACAAAAACCTTGTGAAACGTAAATCACTGCAACTTTGCGCAAATAAGGTAGCTAACAAACCAAAAATTAGATATTATCAACTTTAGTAATATGTACACGTAGATATGATGAAGAACACTTAATGCAGAGCTGTGTATTTTCATCTTACCCTACCCTCATGTTATTGCCTTGTTCAGCCCAGAAAAAAGGAAACCAAATCCTGAAATGTTCATAAGCCTTGAGGAAATAACCGCTGCCTCCATATTCCAACCAAGCACTCTTCCAGCGAGTGGATGTCTGTATGACATAGATAGCTAACAGGTGGCAAAGAGAGTTTCCCAAGTTTAGAAAAATTGTTGTTTCCACAAAAGACCATTCCCATGAGGGACCGCACAGATTCTGATGTGTCACTAACATTGTGTGAGATGAGCTGTATAACAGCAACAATGCTGCTTCATACAGGATTGAAGGGCACAGCAGGACAAAAAGGCATCACTTACCTTAATGTGATACTGTCATTTAACAACTAGCTTTTCACAGCTTGTAAAGTGTAGTCTATTGATATCCAAATATCTAATTCTACACCACGTTCCCAATTATAATGCAAGGTTCCATGCTTTTTCGTGATATCTCAAAAAGAAATAATACTATTTGGATATCCTTTACACATAATGATAAATGTACCATGTAGCCGATATTCAGTCAGTTTTGTACAATTCCATCGGCTCAGTCGGGAGTGATGCTATATTATGTGGTTTTGAGGTGTTCCCAATTATTATGCAAATTCTTGGAAAAGCAACCGTGGCCACTCAAAATCACCCAAACTAAGCTAAAGATGCCATCAACATATACCTCATAAAACAAAAGGAAAAGTATAACCATCATTTCAAACGTAGATGCTTTCATATATCCAAGAAATCCATGTTATTATCCTGCATTGAAATACAGGGTGGTCAAGAAAAAACTTTACTCACTTTCTTTGGTATAGCTCAATAAATTTGTCTGTTATTACTATCCAATCTTTTCCAATGTAAAGAGGACAGTCATGGCGACATATTATCTGTAGTTTGTTCTCCTGGGACATGATGTGTAATCTCGAGCTATGATTTTGCAGAAATAAAAAAAAGGCCATTTGCACATATCTTGATGCCCCAAATGCAAGGCATTGCCATAAATTAAAATATTTTAGCATTGCTTTCCTATTCTTACAGTAACTTAGAGTTCTTCAGAGGAGTGTGGTCCCAGGTTTTCAGCTCTCTTCAAGTGAAACTCAGTCCAGTGGGGAGCTTGAAAGAGAAGAAGGTTGATAGAAATTGCAAGCTACCATGGTTTGTCAAAATGTGTCTCCTGTCATAACGCCTTATTACATTGGAGTAGAATGTAATTACTGGTAAATTTAATTTGCATAGCCCAGAATCGAACTGCAGCACTTCACTAAGTGAGAATTAAACTTATCATCCCGCAACCATTTGCCTGAGAGGAGAAATGACATTGAGCTTTGAAAACAAGGACACATCTCTGGGGATTCAACTCTTGTAATTATTAAACTAATTCCCGTAATTCAATATTTCACCAAGTGTCTGTAACTGGCAAAAAGATGACGCATTTACCTGAGTTTTAATTGCATAATCAATTATGGTATTATGGTGGATTCTGTTTACGAATGCCCGGTCAGCTTTCCCTTGCTCAATAAAAATAGAATTTTCTTTTTTCTCAAACGCTTGAAATGGTTGCCCCCATGTGATGCCGTAGGAACGATTGTGACGCGATGATTTAAAGTCTCTCACTGGAACTACTTATCCGGATATGGGACTTGATCAATGCTTGCTGCCAAAATTGGCTGAAAATCAGAAATCCACAGTGTGCTGTGGTGTCCTTCATCAAAGTCAGTAAAGAGACGTAGATACACTGCGTTCCCAATTATCATGCAACTAGGTTTTTTCTCAATATCTCAAAAAATAAATAACACTATTGGGATATCCTTTGCACACAATGACATGCGTGCCATGAAGCAAATATCCTGCCACTTTTGTTTAATTCTGTTGGTCCAGTAAGGAGTTATGCCATACGAGGGGTGTCCCAAAAGTTCTGACCAATTTTTTTGGCAGACCTTTCTTTTTGAAGTAGCTGTATGAAATTTTCACAGAATCAATTTTAGGTATTTCACTATCCATTTTGAAAATATGGTACCTTTTCGAACATTTCAAATAACTTTTCTGTTGCCATGGAAACCGAAGGTCAGTGCACCCAGCGCAGCTCAATTTTTTAGGCCAAATCCAAGTGTCTAGGCTTGTAAATAACTAAGGAATTTACTGAAAATATGCAATGGATGATCATGAAAAATATTATTTGGAAACCAAACAGTATCTCAAAGTTTTTCATTTACATTTAAAGTTACTGTGAATCAGTTTAACCCATGCGCTGAGGCGATCATCTGGGTCCTCCAAACTGGGCTGTTCCTAAATTGTGCAATTTCAGTGTATGTGGCGACTGCTTAATTTCTCATATGACTATTATTTCTTTAATTTTTGAACTGGTATATATATTTTATCATCACACAAAGTTACAGAAGGCCAAATCTGGTAATTAAAGCAGATGAGATTGGGTTTTGAACCTAAGGTTCTTGAGCACTGCCTCTTGACAGCAGATTGTTTCAGCCAAACCGTCTCAAGCGCTGTTAGGCAACTGCTGGTAAAAGCCTTCGATAATTGCCTCAGCTGATAAGGTTGAAATATAAATAAATGTTTATAATCTAATGGAAGAAATCTTGAAAGACTGCAAGGTTATCAGGAAATTCATTTTCATGAAACCATTTGCTTTTTTACTATAAATTCTCTGACCTTTAACACAACTTATTTGCTGAATTTCGTCTGAGAAATTGAGCTGCGCTGGGTGCACTGACCTCTCGTTACCATGGTAACAGAACAGTAACTTAAACACTTCTTACAGTCTTGATTTTTTCAAAATAGATGGTCAAATACCTGAAATTTATTCTGTGAAAATTTCATTTAGCAATTTCAAATAGAAAGGTCTGCCAAAAAAATTGGTCAGAACTTTTGGGACACCCCTCGTATATTCAGGTTTTGGGGTGTTCCCAATTATTATGCAATTTCTTGGAAAAGCATCCATTGCCACCCAAAATCAACAAAGTCGATTATGAAATGACATTAGAATGTACCTTGTAACACCAAATAAAAAATTTTTTTAGCAGTCACTGGTCATCATGACTATATGAACACCATGACCAAAAACGTGGTCAATAAATAAATGATTTTTCAACAAGAACTAAAATTGAAAAATATGATTGAAACTTTATTTCACATACCACAATCTTTTACAAGACTTTGTTTGAATTCGGGAAAATAAACTATTTAAATTATTTTTGAGCATAAAAATCAATTTTATAATAATTGCTATGGCCAATAAGTAAATCACAGAAACCGTTTCTTGTCGAAAAGCAGGATGAATAAATAAATCTATAAAGAAAGGTTTTACCAACATAATTGTTCATATAATTATTCAAATTCATGAGATCACAGCAAGATAATGAGGTCTAAACAAAATCAGGTTGATACCATGAGTGGTACATCAGTTCTTCCATTCGTAAATGGACATTTGTATGAGAACACTTATTTACAAATTTGTCAAGGTAAGTCAGAATATGCTTCCGAAATGGCAGGAGACAACTGAATATATTTACAGTTTTACAGCACATGGATAGTCAATCATTTCATTCTGAAGTATCAAGAAGTCTGTTCCTTGGAACATACTCAGAATGCTTGGTCATTTCTTCATCACACAGTTAATCACACTAGAGATCTGGCGCCTTGGCTTCTCTTATCAGCAACCTTTCCATACAGGATAGTAAATGAAATTTATCCAAACAGCATTTATATGCAACATGTAATGGGCATGTCATGCCTGTCAAAAAATTTTAAACTTTTTTGTGATTTAAAATTACAAGTGACTTGGAACAGTTCACATACAAAGCATCAGCAATTGGAGAAATAGGATGCCAAGTAACATCGGTTCTGTGCACTGTCATCTCCTTGGGCAAATAAACAGGCGAAAAAAAGTCCCACAAAACCACAGATGAAGACAATAGTAGGCCACAGCATGGCATTGAGAACCAGGACAGTGGAGCGTCTTTGCAAAAGCACTTCCTGGGGATTGTAGATGTTATAATAGCATTCGATCTTGTCATCCTGACGAAATGTCTCCCCTTCAAGGATTATCACTTTGTGGTCTCCAAATGACACACCGCAGTCTTGGCACAGACACTGAAACAGAGAAGTAAAATAATATAGAGACACTGGCTGAAACAATTTAATAATACACTGGCTAATCAAGTGCTAAATTGGGTGAGTGATAGGGTCTACATATATTTCTGGATTGAGAATGCTTAGTTGGAAAGTCAAGGGCCAGTGGGGGCACAGCAGTAAGCTATGGTGCACACTTGTGCTGAGAGATGAAAAACCCTTTTAACAATAGCTGCCCAAGCTGGAAATCAAATCTGGCTTCCAGAGATTGGCAGCACGCCACCAATGAGTTGGGCCCCGATCAACAAGATAATTTTAAATGCAGTTCCATTCTAGATATAACTAAGATCCAACGTTTCTCTTTACAGTTTGGCTTTCATTCCAAGAACTTATGTCAATAAGGATATAAATGAGAAACTACAGACAAGATGGATAATTAGGTAATACTGAAATCTTTCAGTCACCTTACAGTTTCCTTAGTGAAATGACCCTGAATAACAAGTTTGATGTTCCATGTAAGGCATTTAACGTTTAAAACAAAAAAATCCTTCACATGGTCAATTTGTTTTACATACAGTTGCAGACAAAAGTATTCATACAGCTAAGTATTCTGCACATAACTGTTATTTACTCTTGATTCAGGGATGCGAGGAGAAAAATTTCACTTTTAAGTCATTGCTCTAATCAATTGTCATTGTCAAACTGCAAACTTTTTATGAATACTTTTGTTCGTAACTGTATGAGGTAAAACTCGAAGATACAGATTCCAATACCACATGATCCAACGGAACCATTGAATGGAGCCACTATGAATTTACTTTAATATGAGCATCATTGAAATACTTTATGTAGTGCTAAATAGATTGAACGGTCAAGCAGCAGATAAAATTCGGTTTTCCACAAAGCAATAATTTTTCCAATCAGTCACATAATAGCATAGTATTGTAAATAAAAACTAAATGATAAATGAGATATCTACATCCTATACAGAAAGCATAAACTCTGTAAAAGGCATGCCATTCATATGAAGCATTTGTGTGCAATGAAACGTTTAGTGAGTGGATTATCAGGTGTATTCGAGTTTGGACTATTCATTTGAGAGAATGTGGCAGCTCTTGGGCAATTTGAAACCTTGCTGATGACCAGGCAATGCTGGTAGCTTTACAACTTCATTCAGGTAAAATGCGGATGGTGCTGAGCGTTGTAATGCTGTTCCAATCAGATGTCCAGTGTAATCTGAGATGTAGTGTCAATTGCCAAAGGCCAGATTAACAAGACCAATTACATTCTTGTTTCATAACATCATACAACGAAAAAATTTATTCTCTACTACCACAATATGATTAAAAAACCTAACAGAAAAAGTCAGTCTTTTCAAATTAACAATCCTGTCTCAATTAACCTCATCTCATCGAACTACAGTAAAGTTGAGCAATTACATCTGAAGGTCATAATTTCTTACTTCGTAGAAATGCAAAGTGTCAACAAGTGTTTAGAGAGTGGTGAAGTGCAACAGATACATTAGTTCTTCCCATAGATTTCAGTTCAAACACTTTCCTCATTTGTTCATCATTCTTGGTTTTAACAAGGAGAACCATACTGTTATTGGTCTGTTTCTTCAGGTAAACCAATTAAGACCAAGAGGCCGAAACCTGCAGGGTCTCCCATCTAAAGTTTCAGATTTTAAGAAACAGGTGTTGGCTGGAGGAAATTCTCTTGGCTAAGACAGGTTTAATGTCATTAATCAATAAACACACAAAGTTCCAGACTTTCAAAAAGATATCAGTAGAACTTTTTTTAAATAATCAAATGTTTTGGAGGACTTTGTTTTTGTTGAATTTTTTTATTTTCAGTTTTTTTGGGAAAAAGAAAAACGTTGTAAATTTAATATTATAGATTGGTGGCCCCTGAACTCTAAGGGAGTCATGTGAAGACTCACCGAGATGGAATTGAGAAGAAAATGAGATGAAGTAAATGAAAAACAAGGTACATTTTTAGGAAAACAAGCTCTCTGTTGTCACATTACCAAACCTGAAGAAAACAGAAGAGATGTCCTTGGGAAACAGGTTTGATGAACCACAGGGTACTGGAATATGAATCCCAAACTATCTTTCACCTATTCAAACCAATAGTTATAACTCATAACAAAAACTCTTGTAAATCAAATTTGATGAGAATCAAAGAAAAACCAACATCCCTCCAAAGACCAGGATTCAGATGCAACTCCAATAACCAGATTCTAGTTACATAATGACACTCATTCTGGCATGTTTTCAAAGATGCCAATTGCTGTTAATGTCTCTTTCATAACAAGCTGACCATGCATTTGTGAACAGAATTGGCAAAAATTTTATTTCGCAATTAAAATTCAGATTAATGGCAACTCTTTTTGCCAGTTATAAGCACTAGCTGAAATATCGAATTACGGCAATTAGTTTAATGATGACAGGGATGGTATCCCCTGAGATGCTTCCTTGTTGTTGAAGCTCAATGTCATTTCTCCCTTCCAGCAAATGGCCAATGGATGATCATAAGGTCCATTCTCTCCTTTTGCAGGGCTCAAGTTTGCTGCTGGGCCCGGGCAAATTACTGTTTCAACCAATGACACTACTAATTCAATGCAAGAACTGTTGCTTTTTTTTTTGTCCAAAGCAATATGTTATGGTTTTTGCAACAATCAAGATTGCTTCAAGTGCATCTGGATTCCAAAAGGAAATAATGAATATGGTTATGACCAAATTACACTTCCGTATGATGAAATAGCACTACCATAACAAGGGAGTTTCTTAATAGAAGGAAACTAGTCAGAATGCAAAGCTAAGAACCAAAGAAAGTTGATCAATCCTAACCTGACAATTTTGGATGTTAGCACCCTGCTAAGGACTAACACTGTTAAAAACAGCAAATAAACAATTAGATTTTTGTATATTTTGCAAAAAGTAAAAGGTATAATAGAAGAAGCGCATGATATCATTTCTATGTCAGTTAGACACCTCATTGTCGGGTTCATGCAGTTAGACAAAAATGCATGTTAGAACCCTCCAAATCAGTTTCTAACTAATACTGAGCAATGGAATGTGGACCATGAATTTGTAAACAGAATCCACAATAATTGATTTTGAAACTAAAATTTGCAACTAAAAAAGGTTAATGGCATCTCTTTTTGTAAATTATGGCCGTTTGCTGAAATATTGAATTACGGGAATTAGTTTAATAATGACAGGAGTTGAATCCCCTGAGATGTGTCCTTGTTTTAGAAGCTCAATGCCTTTTGTTCCCTCCAGCCAACTGCCAACCGGAAAATAAGTTAAATTCTCACATTGCAAACTGCTAGTTTGCTGCTGGACCAGACACATTTTCTTCATCACCAATGACAATTCTACTCTGAAGCAAAAATAGTTTTGTTTGGCCCATAGCATTACATATTACTATTATTGCAACTGTTGAGATTAATAAAAGTTCATATGGATGCCAAATGCAAATAGAGAAAATAATTATGGCCATAATGAAATATTACTTCCATAGCAGGGAGAGTTGTTACAGGATTCTTGCCATGCAGCAGTAAAAGAAGAAAAAATGCCATATGGCCTTTAGAATTAATACCAAGTTGTTTGATTGGTTTAGAACACTGACTGAAATCAGAAAAAAGCTTATTTGCATATCACAACTACTTGCCACAGGAGCAGGGGCATACAAAGCTTGATCTGCTTTGCTGGCTGAAGTTGCTCACCACAGCAGAATGACATGTAATCAACAGCTTATGATGTTTCACTGATTTCACCGAACGTTTTCAGTGACAAGGACCCAATCAAATGTTGCCAAAATGCCATGCAGCAAGTTGGAAATGATCCCAGGAATATACCAAATAAGACGCCTGTAATAGTAGGAAACAGAGAAAACAGAGAAGCTCAGTAAGATTATAAGTTTTCTGCGTATGGTACAAGTACTGTGTACAGCACATTGAAAGTTCCGCATAAATTGTGTTAGCCATGCATGTATGCTTTTCTTATCGATAAAAGTTAAATACTAAAAGAGAAAAATTAAAAAAACAGGTAGGCCTGTTATCATTATGGGAAGCTCATTTTTTAGGTCAATTCTGAGATCTCTTCACTCATCCAATGGAAGCATCAACTTCAAGACATTAACTTGCACTGCAGCTGGGACATTCCCAGCAGAAAATCTGAATCAGTCTGCATGAATCGCAAAATTCAAGCATCTTGAATAGACCTATAACTTCATATAAGAATCTCGTCCGACAATAACGTACCCAACAAGAAGATTCCATTGTAGTAACAACCAGTCACTTTCATCCTTACTACAATTTGTCCCAATCACAGACATCAGAACAGAACGTTGTATCACTGCAACAAATTGTTAATTTCAAAGGTTACCTGGCCAATTACTGTAATTGTGGCACTACAGAATTGAAGCAACTGTAAACAACGTCAGACAATATAACAAAAACCTTGTGAAACGTAAATCACTGCAACTTTGCGCAAATAAGGTAGCTAACAAACCAAAAATTAGATATTATCAACTTTAGTAATATGTACACGTAGATATGATGAAGAACACTTAATGCAGAGCTGTGTATTTTCATCTTACCCTACCCTCATGTTATTGCCTTGTTCAGGCAGGAAACAACGCCAGCAAATCCTGAAATGTTCATAAGCCTTGAGGAAATAACCGCTGCCTCCATATTCCAACCAAGCACTCTTCCAGCGAGTGGATGTCCCGGTGACATAGATAGCTAACACATGGCAAAGGCAGTTTCCCAAGTTTAGAAAAAGTGTCATTTCCACAAAAGACCCATGAGGCACAATGCAGAAGATGTGTCACTAACATTGTGTGAGATGAGCTGTATAACAGCAACAATGCTGCTTCATACAGGATTGAAGGGCACAGCAGGACAAAACGGCATCCTTTACCTTAAGGTGATACGGTCGTTTAACAACCAGCTTTTCACTGCTTGAAAAGTGTAGTCCATTGATATCTAAATATCTAATTCTACACCACGTTCCCAATTATAATGCAACCATGCTTTTCCGTGATATCTAAAAAAGAAATAGCACTATTTGGATATCCTTTAAACATGATGATATATGTACCATGTAGTTGATATTCAGTCAGTTTTGTACAATTCCATCGGCTCAGTCGGGAGTGATGCTATATTATGTGGTTTTGAGGTGTTCCCAATTATTATGCACAATTCTTGGAAAAGCAACCGTGGCCACTCATAATCATCCAAACTAAGCTAAAGATGCCATCAACATATACCTCATAAAACGAAAGGAAAAGTATAACAATCATTTCAAACGTAGACGCTTTCATATCCAAGAAATCCATGTTATTATCCTGCATTGAAATACAGGGTGGTCAAGCAAAAACTTTACTCACTTTCTGTGGCATAGCGCAATAAATTGTTCTGTTATTACTATCCAATCTTTTCAAGCTACCATGGTTTGTCAAAATGTGTCTCCTGTCATAACGCCTTATTGAAATTAGAACCTAGAGTAGAAACATAATACAGAGATTCCTATCTGAACTTCATGCAAGAATGAGGCTGATTAGAGAAGAACTCACTGAGTTGTGCCTCATGGACCAAAGACTGTAAAGTTTTTTCTTGACCACCCTGTAGCACTGAAATTACAATTTTATTGCAATAAAGAGCCTCTGTCAGCTGGACAAATTACAAAATCATTTCCATACTCATTTTCCACCTTCCTTAGGTTTAGAACTCTCTTGTAAACCAATGAAAATCAAGTTGCCCCAACGTAATTGAAAAATATCTTGATATGAATTGAATTGAGCGCATCCCATTGCCAATGCTATTCCAATGGGAAACAGAAGTGTGAGTTTTTGATTTGATGTCATATTTTGTAGAGACATCAGATTTAGTTTGTCATCATACAGTATAACCGTAGTGTGCTAAAGATATATTCTAAGCTTAAATTTAATTATATAAACATTTTTAAGAGCATGGGAGGCTTCTTTATTGAGTAAAAAAGCCAATTTCAATGCTTTTCCAATGCAGTTGCATTATATTAATTTCTAGGTCATGAAGGCATCCACGTTTGAAATTATGGTTCTATTTTTTATTTGGTGTTACGAGGTACATTCTAATGTCATTTCATAAATTCATAATCGACTTTGTTGATTTTGGGTGGCAATGGATGCTTTTCCAAGAAATTGCATAATAATTGGGAACACCCCAAAACCTGAATATATGGCATAACTCCTTACTGGATTAATGAAATTAAATGAAAGTGACAGGATACTTGCTTCATGGCACGCATGTCATTGTGTGTAAAGGATATCCTAATAGTGTTATTTCTTTTTGAGATATTGAGAAAAATCCTAGTTGCATGATAATTGGGAATGCAGTGTATCTATGTCTCTCAACTGACTTTGATGAAGGACACCACAGCACACTGTGGATTTCTGATTTTCAGCCAATTTTGGCAGCAAGCATTGATCAAGTCCCATATCCGGATAAGTAGTTCCAGTGAGAGACTTTAAATCATCGCGTCACAATCGTTCCTACGGCATCACATGGGGGCAACCATTTCAAGCGTTTGAGAAAAAAGAAAATTCTATTTTTATTGAGCAAGGGAAAGCTGACCGGGCATTCGTAAACAGAATCCACCATAATACCATAATTGATTATGCAATTAAAACTCAGGTAAATGCGTCATCTTTTTGCCAGTTACAGACACTTGGTGAAATATTGAATTACGGGAATTAGTTTAATAATTACAAGAGTTGAATCCCCAGAGATGTGTCCTTGTTTTCAAAGGTCAATGTCATTTCTCCTCTACTTGAGATGGTTGCGGGATGATAAGTTTAATTCTCACTTAGTGAAGTGCTGCAGTTCGATTCTGGCTAGGCAAATTAAATTTACCAGTAATTACATTCTACTCCAATGTTATAACAATTTTAGGATTTGTAGAACCATTGGTCCAAAGCAATAAATGTCTCATCACAATTGCAGCTATCAAGATGGCCTAAGGGCATTCAATGACAATGCAAATGGAGAATATGTTTATGACCATCATTACCACTCTTCAGCATAATAAAAATCTTGATTCTTACCGGAGACCGGCAACAAACCATGAGGTCCTCAAGCTTTTACTTAAGTAACATGTTTTGAAAGTGAAACTCATTTAAAGGTTGCATATTTCCAGCACATGGAAGTTTTAAACAAATTTTGTTGGTGAGCCAGCAATTATTTTTATTAATAAAGATAAATATTACAATGCAAAATTCAAAGAAGTATATCATGGAACAAAATACTACAGCTCACTTTCTTGATCAATTTTGACAAAATCTACACAAATCCCATTGACACTTTCCTTCAATACATTCACAGCTTGGACTGTTACAGGTTGAATATGTCCAGTAAATTGAAGTATACACAAATTTTGTTGGTTAGCCAGCAATTATTTTCTTATTCATAAAGTTAAATAATACAGTAGAAAATTCAAAGCTCACTTTCTTGGTCAATTTTGACAAAATCTATACAAATCCCATTGACACTTTCCATCAAGACATTCACTGAAGCATTCCTAGTGCAAGATCTGAAGATCGTAAATAGAATACACATATTGAAATATTCAAACTTATCAAATGGATCTTTAAGAATCCAAACACATATTGAGACAAATTTATGTTTCCACAAGAGACAGAGAAGATGTGTTACTGATATTGTGTTAAAGTCGTAACAGCTTCATACAATTTTGAAGACCGTGAGCTTTGAGGAAATAAGGTATGACTGACTTAAGGTGACATGTTCTTCTTGCATCCTAGTTCTAACCATTCCTATCATATCAAATTATGTTTCAAAATTTAGATTCCAGTTCTCCTGCTCGACTCAATTCAATGAGCAACACCATAAATAGGAAAATGCCCAGGAAATCTTTTGACTGTCACATAGACCTGGCAGAAAATTATTCAGGCGAGTTCCAGGAAATAGCTTCAGCTCAGGTAATGAAAGTTGTCAGGTGAGCGCAGTTCTCCACTGCCTGTCTCATTGCCATTTGAAATAGATAGAAGACTAAACCAATTTGGCCATTTGACATTGGAAGACTCTTTTAGAATTTGTACACTTGCTGGTTCATAAGACAAACAAGTTCGTTAAGCTTAAGGGGGATGTGTTGGTCTAGTAGTGGTGTGCTAAATAAATGGAAACAATTATAAATGCTGTAAAAGAATATCTTTTTTTCAACAACAATAAATAAGCTTGAAAAATGTCATTGAAACTTTATTTCACATACCACAATCATTTACAAGACTTTGTATGAATTTGGGAAAACAAACTGTTTAAATTACCTTTTAGCACAAATTTTTTTTATAATCATGGCTATGATCAATATGTAAATCACAGAAACCTTTTCTTTTCGAGATGCATGATGAATAAATAAATCAATAAAGAAAGGTTTTACCAACATAATTGTTAATATAATTAATCAAATCCATGAGATCACAGCAAGATAATAAAGTCTAAACAAAATCAGGTTGATACCATGGGCGGTACATCAGTTCTTCTCTTCGCAAATGGGCATTTGTAGGCCTATTTACAAATTTGTCAAGGTAAGTCAGAATATGCTTCCGAAATGGCAGGAGACAACTGAATATATTTACAGTTTTACAGCACATGGATAGTCAATCATTTCATACTGAAGTATCAAGAAGTCTGTTTCTTGGAACATACTCAGAATGCTTGGTCATTTCTTCATCACACAGTTAATCACACTAGAGATCTGGCACCTTGGCTTCTCTTATCGGCAACCTTTCCATACAGGATAGTAAATCCAATTTATCCGAACAGCATTTATATGCAACATAATGGTCATGTCATGCTTGTGAAAAAATTAAATAAAAACATTTTTGTTATTTAAAATTAAAAGCGACCTTGAACAGTTCACGTACAAAGCATCAGCAATTGGAGAAATAGGACGCCAGGTAACACCGGTTCTGTGCACTGTCGTCTCCTTGGGCAAATAAACAGGCGAAAAAAAGTCCCACAAAGCCACAGATGAAGACAATAGTAGGCCACAGCATGGCATTGAGAACCAGGACAGTGGAGCGTCTTTGCAAAAGCACTTCCTGGGGATTGTAGATGTTATAATAGCATTCGATCTTGTCATCCTGACGAAATGTCTCCCCCTTCAAGGATTATCACTTTGTGGTCTCCGAATGACACACCGCAGTCTTGGCACAGACACTGAAACAGAGAAGTAAAACAATATAGAGACACTGGCTGAAACAATTTAATAATACACTGGCTAATCAAGCACTAAATTGGGTGAGAGAGCCGATATTTCTGGAATGAGAATGCCGAGCAGGACAGGCTAGGGCCAAAGCAGTAATTTGTAGTGCACACTTGAGCTGCGAGATGAAAACCATTCTAACAATATACCCAAGCTGGAAATCAAATCTGGCTTCCGGAGATTGGCGGCACACAACCACTGAGTTGGGCCCCAATCAACAAGATAATTTGAAATGCAGTTCCATTATAGATATAACTAAGATCCAATGTTTCTCTTTACAGTTTGGCTTTCATTCTATGAACTTTTGTCAATAAGGATACCAACGAGAAACTACAAGCAAGATGGATAATTGGGTAATATTGAAATATTTCAGTCAGCTTCCTTCTAGTGCAATGACCCTGAATAACAAGTTTGATGTTGCATTTAAGCCATTTAACGTTTAAAACAACAAATCCTTCACATGGTCAATTTTTTTTTACATATGAGGTGAAGATACAAATTCAAATAGCACATGATCTGAATCAACCACTGAATGGAGCCACAATGAATTTACTTTCATATGATCATAATTGAAATAGGGGGAACGGGGGCATATTGGGACGGGGGGCACTGTGGGACGGTGGGGTTTTCTTGGATCCTGTCCAAGGTATATGATGTGGTAGTGCTATCATATCTTGTAATTTCACATCCTGATGTTTCCATGGTTTGATAGACAAATTACAGCCACATGCAGAAGTATGGCGAGCAAAAGTTTGTTTTTGCTACTACTGAAGTAAATATGGACAGGTTCAATTCAAACCATTCTGTGGACAAACCATGAACAATGAAGCTTTCTCAGTGCTTGTATGAATTTATATATCCTTACGAACAGTTATGAATTGCTATCCGTATAAACACACTCACTGGTGTCCGAGAAATTTTGGTGTAAAAGTCATATCGGGGCTCATTGGGACAGTGAATTTGGGGCACATTGGGACGCACTTGATATGGCAGAATTTAAGTGTCCAAGGCAACTGAATGACCTGGGACAGCACACAACAGGTGTTCAGGCCACAGTGAATAGAGGTATAGTGGATTACCATGTTCTGTGAACAAATTTGTCGCAAAGCACTGTGTGTTACTTACATAGATGTCCGCACCCAGGACAGTTTATGTTAAATGTTTAAAACTGTTTAAAGTTATGAACTATTGGCACTACAAGGTGTTTAAAATTCACTGTATACAGTCTTACGCACTACTTATATGTGATATCTATTGCACATGGAGTTTTAAAATTATTTTTTAATAGATGTCCCAATGTGCCCCGGCTGATGTCCCAATGTGCCCTGCGGGGATCATTGGGACAGTCATTTTTTCGACTTACATTTTGCTCTCTGGCTGCAAAAGGGTATGTGAAGTCTAGTTTATTATGCCTTGCATTTACGCTCAATGGTATTGGTGATATTCAAGCAAACTTCTGAGTTCTTCAGTGCTTGCAGCATTGAGCAAAATTAGTAGACGTTAAAAGCGTCCCAATGTGCCCCCGTCCCCCCTACTTTATGCTGTGCTAAATAGAATGAAACAGTCAAGCAGCAGATGAAATTAGGTTTTCCACAAAGCAGTTATTTTTCCAAACAATCACATAATAGCATAGTATTGTAAATAAAAACTAATTGATAAATGAGATATCTATATCCTATACAGAAAGAATAAACTCTGTAAAAGGCATGCCATTCATATGAAGCATTCGTGTGCAATGAAACGTTTAGTGAGTGGATGGTGTATTCGAGTTTGGACTATTCATTTGAGAGAATTTGGCAGCTCTTGGGCAATTTGAAACCTTGCTGATGACCAGGCAATGCTGGTAGCTTTACAACTTCATTCAGGTAAAATGCGGATGGTGCAGAGCGTTGTAATGCTGTTCCAATCAGATGGCCAATGTAATCTGAGATGTAATGTCAATTGCCAAAGGCCAGATTAACAAGACCAATTACATTCTTGTCGTTTCATAACATCATATTAAGTAAAAATCGACTCTTTGCCACTACAATATTACAAAACCCAGGACAAATATGTCAGTCTTTTCAAAATAACAATCCTGCCTCAATTAATTTTCAAGGCTAGAAATATAAAATCCCAGTCCGTATTTCGATCTATGAATGAAATAAAATTCAAAAGAAAAACAAAAATCCCTTCAAAGACCAGGATTCAGATGCAACTCCACTAACCAGATTCTAGTTACATAATAACACTCATTCTGGCATGTATTCAAATACGCCAATTGCTGTTAATGTCTCTTTCATAACAAGCTGACCATGCATTTGTGAACAGAATTGGCAAAAATTTATTTTGCAATTAAAACTCAGATTAATGACAGCTCTTTTTGCCAGTTGCTGCAATATTGAATTACCGGAATTAGTTTAATGACAGGAGTTGAATCCCCTGAGATGCGTCCTTGTTTTTGATGCTCAATGTCATTTCTCCTTTCCAGCAAATGGCCAATGGATGATTATAAGGTCCATTCTCTCCTTTTGCATGGCTCCAATTGCTGCTTGGCCAGGCCAATTACTTTTTCAACAAATGACCCTTCTACTACAATGCTCAACCTGTTGCTTTTTTTTGTCCGAAGCAATATGTTACTGTTATTGCAACAATCAAGATTGCTGCTCCAAGTGCATACGGATGCCATATGGAAATAATGAAAATGTTTATGACCAGATTACACTTCAGTATGATGAAATAACACTTCCATAACAGGGGAGGTTCTTAATAGAAGGAAACTTGGCAGAATGTAATGCTAAGAACCAAAGTAAGTTTATCAATTCTCACCAGGAACAATTGACAAAGCATCGGACCCTTGAAAGACTAAGCTCGTTTTTTTGAAAGCGAGACTCATTTTCAGTTTTCAGTGTAGTCTATACATGGATAGAACATTAAGATTTTTGCATAAATTGTGTTTGTCATCCAGACGTGTTTTCTTGTCAATGAAAGTTATACTTCAAGTACAAAATTCAAAGACAGACATGCAGCTCACTAGGTCAATTCTGAGAAAGCCTGCACTCATCCCATTGGTAGCATCCAAACATTTCTCATATGTGCTTCAAGACATTTACTTGCACTGCAGCCGGGATATTGCCAGCACTTGGGAGATCTGGAGACTATCATTAGACTGTAGGTACTCAAGTTTACTTTGAGGACATGGTTTTTTTGTAATTATTTAGTTAATAGGATACTATTCATTCTAGAACGTATAAAGAAAAGGCCAATTTATGTTACCGTCAATCACATGTCCTGACAACAATTTCCTTGGAGCAAAGGAAAGCTGACCACGCATTTGTAAACAGAATCCACACTAATTGATTTTGCAACTATAACAGGTTAATGGCATGTCTTTTTGCAGGTTATGGCAACTTCATATACAATGTAAGAATCTCGACACAAAGATGCATTGTAGTAACAACCAGTCACTTTCATCCTTAATACAATTTGACCCAATCACAGACATCAGCATAGAACATTGCATCATGGCAGCAAATTGTTCATTTCAAAGGTCACCTGACCAATTACTGTAATTGTGGCACTAGAGAATTGAAGCTAAAGGCTAAGCAACTGTAAACAAGTTCAGACAATATAGCAAACACCTTGTGACACATCAATTACTGCAACTGTGCGCAAATAAGGTGGCTAACAAACCAAAAATTAGATATTATCAACTATAGTAATAGATATGATGAAAAACACTTAATGCAGAGCTGTGCATTGTCATTTTCCCCTCTTATTTTATTGCCTCGCTCAGCCTGGAAACAAGGCAACAGATTCCAGAAATGTTTATAAGCCTTGGGGAAATAACCACTGCCAGCATTTGCCAACCAAGCACTCTTCAGGTGAGTAGATGTCACTGCTACATAGATAGCTAATCTATTAGCACCAACAGGTGGCAAAGGCAGTTTCCCAAATTCAGACAAAGTGTTGTTTCCAAGAGAGACCATTTCTATGAAGCACAGCAAAGAAGATGCGCCACTTATATTGTGTGTGAAGCGCTGTAACAGCAACACCGCTGCTTCATACATGATTGAAGGCCACAGCAAGAAAAAAAGGCATCACCTACCATCAGGCAATAATACCCTTTTGTCTTTGTTGCCACTACTTATTATACATCATTATTAAATTTCAATCCAGAAATTATATTTAAATATCTATTTCTCTCAACTGACTTTGATGAGTAAAGTAAACTGCGGATCTTTGATAACCAGCCTGTTCGGGTAGCAACTACAGGCAAGCCAACACTTGCCATTTGTGAAGATCGGGGCAATCAATTATGATTCATAATGTCCTTTGTCTTATAATAATATTTTGGTAAATGTCATTTCTACACGTTAATTTCAAATTCGGTTTTTGTCCTTCATAGTATAATGCCCCAGTCTCAAGTCACGTTACGGAGAACTTTTTTACCACTGAGGGGTAGCTTGAGTTGAATTCTAGGAAAAAAATGACCATCCCGGCGACATACAATGTTTATAAAACCATTACATAATTAATTAAAAGCATATCACGGCGGGGTTCTTTTTGTTCACTGCAGGGAAGAAAAGTTGTACGCCGTCCCCAAAAGTTCGCCGGGGGATAGGAATTTCCTCCTCCTGAGGGATACTTTTATATCGCCCCGAGATATAAAAAGTACCCCTCAGGGAACCTATAACTGCCCCTCAGTGAACCTATTTCACCGCGGCGGGATGTCAAAAAACTGCCGGCGAGGCTTCAAATGTCCCCCCAGGGGCAGGAAAGGTCCCCGCGGGGGCAGGAAAGGTCCCCGCGGGGGCAGGAGAGGTCCCCTCAGGGGCAGGGGATGTCCTAATATCCCGCTGGAGATGTTTTTGAGACGTTCTCACTGAAAAAATCCACGCCGGACATCCAAAAATCAAGAAAATTTTGGGCTCTGTTCCGCCGTCATGAAAAAAAAGTTTGTACCTGTTGAATCTTTTTTGACATCCACGGCGCAGTTTTTCCATTTCTAGGAACCCCTGAGGGGAACAAAAACTTCCCCTGGGGGGATGTGAAAAGTCGACGGCGGATCACCCAAATTCATCCAAATTACCAGGAAATACTTTGACGCCGATTTAAATAGTTCTCCGGGAGCCGCCTTGAGACTGGGGCATAACAGTATATTTTAAAATTGCTTGGTCACAAACAACAAATAACAGAATTGTCCACTGGCTTTGTTGTTTTGTCTGATTTTTACCATGTACATCTTGCAAATGGAAATTGCTCAGTAAATTTTTCATTTACACAGGGGTTTCTTATGGATGGTCGGTAAACATAAAAGTATAATATCAAGGGGAATCACCTTTTCTTTTCAGCAAAACTTAGACACCATTCTGTAGCACCACATAGTGATAGTTTAATCCCAAGATTATCTGGATTTGCAGAAACATACCTGGGCATGAACATTTTGAAATATTTTTGTGTATAGTTCCCAGTGAACTAGACAAAAGAAATCCGCTAATTTCCACAACTTTCCACGTCCTTGAGGCACACAAGCAAATTTTCGTCAGTTTTTTTTTTTTTTGAAAAACGTACTCAATAGACTGAAGTTTCATCTGTCACTCCAAAAGTAATTGTTGAAAAGGCCTATGGTCATATTGAGCAAGCAGAATACCAGTCATCTTATTCGAGATGGTTCAAGGAACAGCATCGGCTAATAAAAGATGAGTCCAAAAAATTCCAGCTGAGTGCACTTCTCCATTGCCACTCGTGTCGCCAGACTGTGGCAATTCATTTTCCAGACTGATTCAGAATTTGGACACTTGCATGGTTAATGTGAGTGTCAAATCAAAACTAATCAGCTTTATTTTACCTCAGTGTGGGCAACAGAGAACATCAGCTCAGCAAGCTATTATTACAGAGTGTCTTCTTGAAGTCAAGCTTGACACTTCACTCTGCAGTCTGATACACTGTACCAGATTAGATTCTTATTACAGTCTGTCACTTTGATATAGACAAAAATGAGGACCAGTTCACTGTGAAAAATGCACTTCCAGACTTGTGATAGTCGATGAAGTGTCATCCTCTCTATTTTCAACATGGGAAACACAGAGGCTGTGTGCTCAGGACTTCAAGATCAATAGAAGGCCATTTGACTTGTCATAATCTATTTTAGAGTGAAAATCAGATGCACAATCCTTTTGTTTGGCTGTCACCAACAAGCAGGATAAGTCTTCTCAAATCAAATTAACATTGAAAGTATTGGGTATGATCATGACAAATCATCAGCATGATGACACACAAAGAGCCATTTTCACAGTGCAACAGTCCGTCAGAGTCTACCATCTTATAACTTGGGATTATGTATCAGTATACACTAAGTCTTATATCATTGTGCTTGCAATGCAATTTTATGTTTGCTCAGCTTCTTCACATCAAATAACTTTGTACACGTATATTGAAGTTAATTTTGTAATCCTGTCTTCTAGTAAATTTCAAATAGCCTTCAGGATCGATATTGAATTAAAACATGGAATATATGTACGCAAAATTTGATATGATACCGAGTAAGATTTATTTCTATCCATTGGTGAATTAATATATATTAATATATTAATCATTTATATAATACCAAAAATCATAAAGCCTGACGTTTCCAGCTGAGACCAAGATGCTACAGAATACGCCAAGTAATATTATTGAAGACTTTTTTCCCACGCAATCTATCAAATCCAGGCAGTTCTATTGGGAAATACTTTGCCATTCTATGTGTAGTGATATAAATAATATATATATATGTATTATATGAAGTTGTGTAAATGCACAAAATGTCTGCAGACAGCATGTGTCACATTTAATGGCAAGGTGACAGCACCTGACATTGGACGTCTTCCCTGTCAGCCAGATTGGAGAAGCCTTGTACCATCTGCTCGCTTCCTGCCTTGCCCCTGCTCTTTCAAAACCAATGCATTTATATAGTAGTGGAGAAAAATTATATTTAAAAACCTAGCATCTCCACTGAAGTGTTCTTGCAACTTATGGGGAGGTTACAAAAATTTGACTACTATTTGTGTTGATATATTTCAACTGTTTCCAACATAATTCTAACAAGAGTTTATGAAACCCATTATGTTCCACTACCCTAATTGTGCACAAGCCTCTGTTTTCCAGATAAAGAAATAAATAATGTAATATTATAAAAGTAAAGAGAAAATATCTAATTGCTATTCCACTTACAATAAATGTGTTCTAGGGAAAGGATTTCTACGATGCTCAAAAGTAGGTCAAAATGGGCTTTTCAGAGCTAAAGAATTGTCAGCTACCCAGGTAGTAATCTTTAGATTGTAAAATGATGACTCAACAAATGATGGATGGGAAAACTATCAAGAGAACAAGTAAGTCAAGTATATCTATAGATGTAGAAAATACTGTGCCCAGGTCAACTAGAACCTCTATGCACCGATCATGTCTCAAGCAACTCCTTGTAAGTGATTTGACTATGTCAAATTTGATGGAAATCCGCAGACAAACAACCAAAAACCTTTAACTGAAGATTGCATTATTTCTTTTGGGAAGCTAACACTTTTTGGCAAGAAGAAATCATTTCAGTTAAGCCTAAAAGCAACAATAGCATGAACGTAAGATATGACCAGGAATTGTAATGAATGATGTTACACTTGCCCAATGCCTACCATATATACATTTAGGCCCAAGACAACAAAGTTGAACAAAAATAAAAAGAGTATTTCCAAATAAAATTGTATATTTAGATATGTAAAAAATTATATATTTACTTTTGTTTGCATATATAATTTTATATGTATTATATGTATACATATATATATAGGTATATAAACAATTCCAAAACCATATTCACCACTCCCAAATTTGAAATTAAAGCCCATGCAAAATATGTCAACTTGCACATATTCTTAGAATGGTAACTATAATCTGTGTCAATTACTCTTGCAGGCATGGCTTGAAATGAGCCAACACAATGTGTTAGACAATAATGTAATATAATCCAAATGTCTTGAACTGATTAAAATGAAATTTGACACATTGTGACAAACTTCACTTAAATAATTCATGACTTACACACTCTGAAATTAATTATTAAATATCTCCTTTCCAGTTGTAATTAAGTATTAAAATATAGTATTTCACCTTCGGGTTTAACTGTTCAACAGTTAAGAGGCACTTTTTGTGGCCGGGGAAGGAGAGGGGGGGGTTCAGACTTTGCAATGTGCCATACACTGTTTGGAAGCTATTAGTCTCGCTAAGAAAAAATCCACTCTCGCTCAGAAAAAAATTCACTGCAAAAACGTTGCTGCAGTCAAATGTTTCCACAGAAACAGCCAGTTTATTGACCAAAATCCGACCCCTTTTTTTCAAAAATTCCATGAAGTGAAACATTTTTAAATTCACTATTACCATTAACTGGTGCCGTGGCCTAGTGTGCATGGTGTTCGCATGGCAACTGAGACGTTGCAGGTTCGACTCCCACCCATGGCATGGAGGAGCTCAGCAGATCCTCAATAACTCTTTGCTTCACTTCACCCTGATGTAAATGGGTACTTGGCTATAGGCAGTGATGGCGATTGTAGAGTGACTTAGCATTGTGTGCGCTGGAAATAGCTGCCTGGCTGTATACTCCCCGGGGAGTTGAGAAAGGCTCATGCTTGAACAGGCCTGCCAACCAAGGGTGTAATTGTAAAGTCTGTTAAGAATGACCTCGTCGGTGTAATGGACTATAAAAAAGTTTACATTTACATTTACATTTAACTGTAAGGTGGCCTTTCCCCATGGGCACATCGACGTTGCAGCAACGTTGCAACAACGTCACACTTTTCGTCAAATGACGTAGAATTGTATGGTTGAAATTACATTGACACAACGTTGTGAAGCAACGTCAAAGATATGACGTTAGCATGCAACGTTGTGGCGACGTTTTACAACATTGTGAGGCAATGTCAGGAGTTCAACGTTAGCTTGTGACGTTGTGGCAATGTTGTAAAAAAAACCCGATGTCGTGTTCACGTTGGGGCGACATAATCTCCACCATACATATCTACGTGACCAACAGACCAGCCCTCCACCAATAAGCAACGTCGGGGATTACGTCGTGTGCCCACTGGGTTGTTGACAGCAGTAAATTTGGTTACAGAAAAATATCATACTTGACTTGTGTGATGGTTTTTCCAACTTGTCATAACT
The DNA here is from genome assembly GCA_026936325.1 of Platynereis dumerilii. Taxonomy (NCBI): domain Eukaryota; kingdom Metazoa; phylum Annelida; class Polychaeta; order Phyllodocida; family Nereididae; genus Platynereis; species Platynereis dumerilii. The sequence continues at coordinate 1,734,909 of JAPTHN010000038.1, read as the reverse complement.
TTTGCAATTTTTAACACAGACACGTGATTTATATTTGGGTCAAACAAAATTGAAGTAATTTGCAATTAATCCTGAAAAATTAGATCATAGAAATATAATAAAATGCCTCCTCGGTTTCTTATGAAATCACCAGGATTCTGGCATGCAATATAATTAGACTTAGATATAATTAAGACCCATGAATGCATTGTAAGGGATACAGAATTTGATCAGAAAGTCTTACATCTGTACATTTACATTGTATGATTGTGACATCCAGAATAACACTTGAAACAATGCTAATATTTTCATATCTCGCTCACTATATACCATCATTTATACAGTTACACAATTTCTTTATGATGTAAAAAAAAATCGGACATGGGCAGCAAGAGAGATTATGGATATGAAGATCTTTAGTTTAAGAAATAGTGAGCATTGTTTTTAATAGCTTTGCTGTTCTGTAACTCTTATAATAGTTACATTTTTTGACCAGATACAATGTATACTGAGTCACCGAGTCAGCGTCTGTAAAAGTGCTCTTGGTCGCATTTCATGACTTTTGCTTTCCATGGCAACAAATTAACAATTTATTATATTTCTATGACCTCATTTTTCAGGATTAATTGCAAATTACTTCAATTTTGTCTCACCCAAATATCACGATTCTGTGTTAAAAATTGCGAAAGTTATGGCAAGTTGGAAAACCCGTCACACTTTTCAAGTATGATAAAGTGCGAAAGACAGATTGACACACATGAATTAAAACGTAAATCCTGTCCTGCAGTGGGACTGATGAATGGCAAATCATCATAATATTATTGTCGATGCAGTCAATGTCAAGTGCAAATTATGGTAATTAACACGAGTCAAATCATTGGCGTTCTAATTGAGCTCTTGAATACTTCTGACAATTTTGATCTATTAAAAAAATTACCCCACATAATTAAGGAACTCGGTCAGCTTCTATGAAACCAAACGTCATTTAATCTATTTTTAGGCAGCTTATATCACTGTCAGTGACACTACAAGCAATGTCAAGTCCGCAACAAATAAGCCATTACGCTAAAATTCAAAACTACAATTACTTTCCAGATAATGTACACCCACTGCAATTCTGTAAACAAGTGTGATTTATTACAGATAGCCATAAATTCACTTCACTCCAACAAAGGTAATTTTAGGCTTGAAAAACTTGGCATCAACTGTTAGTTTTGCATGTAAAAGCTTGGCTTCCAACAGTATATTAACAAACAGACATAAACAATTCTTTAGTAGATCTATATAATTATCACTAGAGGTATACAATAGTGACGTTCGGATCTAACTGACAAAAACGTTTGTTAGATCTCTGAAAATCGGTATCCTACTACCAATTACCATACATAGCTATATTAAGAAAATCCAATATTTGTTGAAATGTATGGTCATCAGGATAACCGGAAACAACTTATAAATGTTATCAAACATAACTCAAATGTTAACAGTAAGGGACCATTCAGAATTTATGCCTGGGGGGGTGGGAGTTTTTTCAGAACTTCACGTCAAAAATTGATACCCCCCTTGAGATTCATGCGGATTTTTAGTACCCCACCCTAAGGTTTCATGCATATTTTTAGTACCCCCCCCCCTCGACATTCAAAGCAGTACACACATATAAAGTCAAAGATGTGCCCCTGGATGGTCACGTGCACAGATTCGCAGACTTTTGCGTGTAAAAAAGTGTGAATGAATTGAGTGTATACATGTTTTATTACATATTTCTTTTGTTAAATTTTCTTACCCCCCCTTGGACATCTTGTCAAAAATTATTACCCCTCCCCCCTTGAAACACGTGTGAAAAGTAAGTACCCCCTCGGCCAAAACTCCCACCCCCCCAGTCATAAATTCTGAACGGTCCCTAACTTCACTATTCAATTTTTACAACGATTTAATTATTTACGGTGAAATGAAGGTCCATGAAATTTCCCCTTACATTACAAAACTGTTGTAGGCATACTCTCAGATACCAGACTAATTTAAATAAAGAGACTTCAATCCTCTTTTGGAAGCCACACAAATATATATTTCCTTTTTATGTACGTACCTTCTGGGGACCATAAAGAACTTGATAATAAGCCCAAGAGCTCTGATACACCAGCGATGTTTTGACAGTATTCCCTCCAAAGTCAGTAAATTTGACGGCAAGCTCAGTACAAGAAGGCTCACTCAAGGCACTCTCATTTTGATCGGAGTCCTTCAAGTACCGCAATCTGTCACGCAACTGTCTGCTTGCGAGGTCACGTGACACGTCCTTTGTGATCCCCTGCGACTTGTGTATAATTTCGGTGACGTGGCAGTTGGACTGGTAGAAAGTGGCGGTGAGCATGTGGGGAACGCAGAAATAATGGATGAAGAGCAAGAGAATAACGAGTCCCCCGAGAACCCCACAGAACGTGATGCACACCGCCAAGCGGGCCGAGCGTCTTGCCAACATCTCCTGCTCGGCCATCGATATTGAGGCTTTGCTGTAGAAGGTGGTGGGTGAAGGGGCATTCTTGTTGGGCCCGTTTGACAAACGCATCAGTCTGTGTGCCTTGATTCGGTGTTCCTTGTAACTCTCTTCACACAGCCAGCCAGTGAAGAAGGAAGCCAGTGGGTCATTCATAAGAAAATGAAGAGAGCATCCAGAGAAACATCTAGCGAGAAGAGTCAGTTAAGAGACCTCCACACCCACATCTCAATCCGCTTGAAGAATTGCCGCAGGTCACTGACAGAAGATGTCTGCAAGAGATAACACAAATAAATCAGTACATCTTGCTTACACTCTAAAAAAATTCAGACAAAATTGGTTTTTTAGATTCAAAATGGTTTTTTGAAAAACCAAATTTCAATGCAAAAAACCAACATGGATTTTTTTAAAAATCCATGTTGGTTTTGCATTGAAATTTGGTTTTTCAAAAAAACATTTTGAATCTAAAAAACCAATTTTGTCCCCACATTTTTTAGAGTGTAGCCACACGGTAAAAGCTTTGTCCCTTTAATTGCATTGAAAAAAGGAGATAATACTGTTCCTATTGCTGCATTTAACTTATACAAACTCACTCATGCCACAAAACCTTCCTTACGGCTGCTCCATATGACACAGAGGGAGAGAGAGGGAATGCCAACAAGTGTGTATGCACAAGGATATAGTCACTCAAAAATATCCGTAAATATCCACAAAGGACTATGATTGACTTTGGTTTTGTTTTTTACTATCAACCTATGGTTATGATATTAGGCTAGATTCTCATTGGCCAATTGATAATAAACTAGATTCTCATTGGATTCTCAACTTGTAAAAAAAAAATTCAGCTTAACATCTACTGGCCAATGAGAGTCCACCGTGATATCCACTGACCAATCACTGCCTGGTGGGTTTTAGACTAGATTATCATTGGCCAGGATATCAGGCTGCATTCTCATTGGCCAGGATGTTAGGCTGCATTCTCAAATGAAAAATTATTCACTACAGTGCCCCGGTCTTTGTCAACATCAATAAGAGTTTAAATGAGTGATAATGAATGATTTAGGCACAAGCCCAAAGTACCTGTATTTTGCTTTTCAAAATCGGACTCTGAGTTGACCAATAAATGGATATTCTCACAAATCAGTGGAACTCCACCTTCCTAGTTCTATATGGATCATATCAATCACAACAAATCATTGGCCTGTGGTGGAAGTAACACTTAATTCAAATCCATTTATAAATAACATTTAATTTTTTACACACTCCTGTACATGTAATTTCACAATTGATGCAATCAAATTAACCAAATTCTGTGAGCAGTTCTTTTTTCTTACGTATAAACTGCTCAGACAATAAAACTGGCTTGTGCTCAGTTCTCTCCACAGACAAACCTAGCCTGGAGCATTTTTTCTTTTCTTTTTCAGTTTCTTTAGAGATGGCTCAAGCACACCAACAATACAATCAAGCAGTACCAATCACTGCTGAATTGAATTGTGGAGGCTGCAGACTTCTTGGATTAGTGAATCACTGGAGAAGTGTGATAAACAAGACAATTTACCATCCAGGTTTGTCTTGCTGGGTTGCTCTGGCCTGGCATTGCTGAGTCACTTACCAGCCTTTGTTTGTAAGTAAGGTTTGTAACACTCAAGTGAACATAAACATAGTATCCTCTTCATAAGTGGGTTGCAACTGTGCATACAATAAAACAGCAATTGATATTGAATAACTAAACAACCTCGAACCATTGCATCCTGCATTTAGTTTTAAGACAAGGAACTTCAGTAAGACATCACGACTGCACTGCCTTTTAAAAAACAGATAGGTAAGTCCAGCGCCTACTCAGCTTAAGATCTTTGCCTTCGTGGGTTTGAATTGAACCTCCAGTGGGAAAACTGAAATTGTCAGTCGAACTTCATGAGAAAATTCCCAGCTGGATGTCGTTTGAATGAAACGTTAAATTGGCGGCACCATTTTGCCAGTGTCTGTGCTGATGAAGTAAAAAAAGACCAGAAATGTGGCAATTGAGTAACTTTTTGAGGTCTTCCACCCTCAATCTCATAACATCAATTAACCCTCAAGAGCACCGAGAACTGGGCTTTAAATTACCAAAAGCCAGGAAACTGAATGGTGAATATGAAGTCGGTTGCTCTTTTGGTGTAATATGTTTTGTAGCAAAGTTTGAAAAAAAAACAGGATGAATAGTATCATACTAGTTGTTCACCCGTTAGGGTTTCTTGCTTTTCAAAAATGCACCGATACCCAGGTTCTTCCCAGCTAGGTTCGAGTAATGTGAAGCCAGCTATTATTTGCAGGTTCCAGTCAGCTTTAAATTAGATGAAGTAATGTGGATTGTTTGGTAGTACTACAATGGGTTCTACAGCACTACAAACACTGAGAGAGTGGAGTTGTTGGAAAATAAGATGTTTTGGAAATGCGTGACGCAACGTTATTTGTGGGAGGTGGGTAGTTATATTGAACATATAAGTTGAATGAGTGTGGCAAAAGATGCGGAATTAGTGGCCTGCAATATGATATGCATTACTGGCCTTGATGTGGCAGCGAAATATATAGCTTCCAGATTTGTATGTGGAAAATGTGGTTTTTGTGAAAGTCGCAATAGGCATATGTGTGGTAACCGGGTAGTTATATTGGCCATAGAAGGTCAGTCAGGATATCGAAAGATGGGGAATTGAATGGCCTATAATAATAAATGCATTACAGCCCTTGCTGTGGCAGATAAATATACAGGTGGGATGTATTCAAGTGAAAAAACATGTTTTTTTTGGCGAAATTCCCAGGATGAATTTGTGTAACTATGGAAATAATGAATGTTGATAGGTAAAAGTTGCCCTATCGGGAACTTCAGATGAATTGACAGGCTTAGGAGTGTAATTGAAGGTCTGATGGGTTGAGAGAAAAAAGCCTTATGAGTGAGATGAGATTCCTGCTATGAGTATTATTATGATTAGATTATTACCAAAACAGAAAATATAGCATAATTCGTCTGGAATAGTAATCCATTATAATCTATATCAATCATATCCCAGAAAAAGCATTATCTGGCACCATAAGTGGCCAGACACATAGTTGTTTTTGATGCATCATCACCTTTGATATTATTTTATCATTTTACACCAGCTATATCAATCATTTATTAAAAGCAATATGGCATACGACCTGTTTCTCCCATTTACTCACTCAGCAAAGGCCACTCATCACTTATCCAGGCATCAATGATGACATTTACAGAAAATACTGTCTGATGCATCACAAACTGAAGGTCACAGTAAGTTAGTAAGTTGTATGATATGACAAACACATATAAATAAGAAAGACAGACACCCTTGTTCATGTGGGCTACAGGCTTGTGATGGCATTGCATCAAGGGAAATAGGTCTTTGCCAAGTTGTCACAAAATGTTGACAAAGCAGTGTATTTAGATTCAATGTGATTGATTATCATTGATATAAATAACAAAGAAGTATGTCAAAATGGTTATAAATATGTAACATTAAATTTTGACAAATGGGCTCCTAGATAACCATTCAAAATTTATTCACCAGGTGGCACTTGGGAAATCCATCTTGCATACTTCATAGATGCATTACATTGCCCAATGCCCATCTATCACAAGCCTTTGTGCAAGTATATCAACCTGACACACCCAAAATGAAGTTGAGTCCGTTGATAGATTTTTCCGCAGTAGTCTTGACAGACAGATGGATGAACAGACGGACGTATTGACACACCGCAAATGAAAACATAAGAACCTTCCTGCGGCAGGCCCACCTAAAAGAGCTGGTTGCTGTAGCATAAAAGAGCTAGTTGCTGTAGCATATTACCTGTCATGCTGAAACAATAACCCTCAAAAATACTTTTCAATTTATTTTTTAATGGAGATTAACTAACTATATATAGCACCTGACTTATCTTACAGTGACAATTAGTGACAGCGCAGATCACAGCAGCAGGCCTGTTATATGTTTAGGCAATTTTATATGAATAAAGGGAGAGTAATATGACAGTTACACCGAACGCACTTAGAGCGAAATGAATAAGATAATATCCAGTCATTTGACTAGGAAATTGCAGCCAACAGGAAACCAAATCTGTGTTGGTTTCCCTGCTTAAATTCAATTGTATGTTCTATATGAAGATCATATATGTCGGTGTTTTATACTGTAAAGTAAAATAATACATATTGTCCTTATTCTCCATATTACATTACATAACAGCCTTAGTTTAAAAAAACAAAAAATATCATTTTGTTCAAATTTGAAACACGTGAATCACGAATCACTAAAAAAAGCTTAATAAATCAACAGCCAGAGACAAAAACAGTTTTAATGTAGTCATTGTGAAATCTATGAATTGCACACTTGCATGAAAATAAATCTTCATAATACCAAATACAATGTACCATCAAATATGAGGTTACATACCATGAAATCTGAGTTACATACCATTAAATCTGAGGTTACAGTGCTACCTGTAAGTAAGTGATATGGGTAATGTTTTGCTACATGGCCAATATTAAACAGCCGCGACTAAACTGCTTAAGGAAGTATTAATTCTCATCTGATGAAATACAAAAATAAAATTTTGTTCAAATTTGAAACAGGTGAAACATTACCTGTTTCACTTACATATTATGGCATGTACAATTGTACATTTACAGAGCATGCAACCCATAGAAAACATTCGGATCCCGAGCTATCTAGACTGAGCCATCCAACCCAAGACATACTGAGAGAGACCAAGCATGAGACACTCTGAGACATATATCTACCTAACTGCACTTGCCAGCCCTCTTGAATAATAACAGAAGCAGCATAACAGGCCTTGGCAAGTGAATGGCAATAACCCTTTTTTTTGGTACGAAGCCCTTCTAAATTAAAAATTAAGTCTGCGCAGCCAGCCATTTGGAAGTCTTTCAGGATTTCTTCAAAGATCCCCAAAATAGGTTGCTATTACATGAAGTTAAACTGACTTGCAGTTGCCATTTTGGCAGTGATCTTGGATTATTAAAAATTTTATGAGTGTTATCAATATTACGCAATGTATCATAAAAATCCTGTCAGTTGAAAATCATCACGTCATTTAAGGCTCGTAAATTATGTAGCAGCCATCTTAGATTTAAAAATATCTAAGAGAGGACTTCCGACATGTGCCCCTGTCCGCCACGTGCATCATGAAAAACCTAAAAATTGACCCACTAAACATCAAAATATACTGAGATGTAAATACAGTGGTACTTACATGTTGTAAGACCCACTGTTGTAAGACCGACTTGCCTTATGTGACCGCATTCCTCACGCACAAAGTAGCATTTCTAGTGCATTTTGCACCGTGACGCGGACCGCACTCTCATTACACTATACATCTGTATTGTCACGTATGCTATTGTTTTTTTGTTTTTTTCAAAAATTTCCATGCAATACCATCATGGCTGTTTCAATGAACCATTTTGTACTAAAAAAACCAATTTTGTAGAATAATGTTTTAGAGTGTATCATGTTTTATAACTACATTCGAAAATCTGGAATATCAGATCACCTTTTCATCTTCGGAGGATTTTATGGAAGTAATAAGTATATCAATGACTATAGACTCCACAGACAGACAGACAGACGGGCTTTTATTTCAGCCATTTAGGATATACATTTTACATTGGGACTCCTTCATGTTATAGTTAATTGGATAGGCGATGCTTGAGATGTCCTATTTAGAATGCTTTTCCAAGCACTGCCTATAAATTTTTTATGTTTCAAGTCTTGCATCTAATCATGGACTGCTATAAATTGTTCAAGGTTCTTATGATAGAATGAACACATGTCACACACTCCCACAGGCTGCAATTAAAACTGGCAGAACAACTAAACTTTTTGAAGTGTTATCACACTGGGAGCCTATGGTTTATCACACCGAGATCAGAGAGTGCAATCACTTACAACTTGTTCATATACTTCAGGGATTCCGTTTGATATAAAATATCGTAACTGTCCTCATTTCAGATGTTTCCCTTTAAATCAGTCAGCCTAAAAATAAGCCTACATATAATTATTTCAAAAGCAGTGCAATAAACAGGATAATGTCGATGAATTTTTGGTAAAAGCTAACACACATTGTAGTCATCATACAACTTTCCGTCAAGGTATCAGACACATTGTCATGTCAGGATTATTTTGACCTGAGTGTCCACTGTCAAGATGCGGACTCCATTAACATTCATTTATCCACGATTCCACATACTATATGGCTGCACAACCATCAATATTGATTCACAGGTTTCAGATTATCTTTGCCTAAAATAGCAAGACTGAGAAAGTCAACAAGATATTGGTACCATCAAAATGTAATCATTAGAGCTCTTTGCACAATGGCAGCCCACTAGAAAATTTTATTTCTTATTTTCAATCTCCAGACTTGCCTTGCCACATCATCGATGGTTTATGTTGGTCTCTTAATCTTCTTATTTGATGAAGTACCATAAGTCATTTAATTAGCTGGTTTATTGTCACCTATACCGCCAGACATGATAGGTGCACTGAAGTGACTGATTTAACCATAACTGACACAAAGAAAACATTTTTATGCCAGTGACATCACACAACCACATTGAAAGTTCATTTTGAAACTGTTTGGACCGCTGATCTGCAAACAGCTATAAGGGAGATGTTGTACTGAAGTGTTCCCAGCGTTTATTATGCATTGTTCAAAGCCTACATTTTCAACTTTAGGTAGGCCTTAGTATAGGTTGAGGGCCTAGCGTATTCTGTAAATTTAATACCACATTTTAGTTTGCTTTTGAACTTGGGCAATTGCAATCGAAAAAAAAAATCCCAATAGTCCGCTAAACAAAAACATTACCACAGTTCTTCAGACTGGCTCAGTACAAATGTGGTCCTCGGAGTATAAGTGGTCTGGGACTCTTTTCACTATGGTCTATACCATATAGAGCTATATAATTGAGAGTAATCGCCACAGGTCTTAGTGCTGAGTTGGTGCATTGACAGCATTTAAGACAAGGTTCAAGATTTGAGTCAGACATTTGGGACTTAGACTGAAAAAGATCCTGAAGGCTCATTTTTCATTTTTTTGAACAAGGTTTTAAACTTACCTTCTGGTAAAAATAGTTTACTTTCTAATAAAGGCATCAGAAATGAAGAGATCTCATCCCTTTGACATGTCTTTGGGCAAAATATGTCTGAAAACAGGCAAAAATGCACATTTTAGGGTGACAAAATTGTTCACGGTGTCACATGTAAGGGGCTATAACTTGGAAAGTAACACTTCTATATAATTCATTTCACCTTGACACAATTCCCTATATTGTTTGCTTCTAATTACATGTAAATTTGAGATATTTCAGCTAAACATGTACTCAGACTAAGAGGATAGTCATTTTTTGGAATAGAAATTTGTATGATACGTCAATATCTACCAAATTTAATATAGAATACGATAGTACCAAGAATTGGGTCGCTGCTAATATTTATTGAGTCTCAATAATGAATTTTCTAACTCATGTCTGCTAAATTTTGAAAAGCTGAAAAAAATACATGGCGTCGCAAAAAAAACTCAAGTCTCTTGCAATTTTTGTTGGAAAGTCACCAAAATCGAACTTGATGTGCCCAGATATTGAAAACAACAAGTTTGTGTTTAGAAAGTTCAATATGAGGCCAGAGGATAGCTTTTTTTTGCGACCAAATTCTAAAGGATTTTAGCCATCTGTGGCTTCGTCGGTAATGTAAGGGCAATATAAAATAAGCATGATAGCCCTAAAATATGTTTGTAAGTCATGACAATTACTTTTGACAGTGACTGGTCATTATTGCAGTCTTCTTTTACCTCCATTCTATATTTCAGAGTCGCAGTATTGGACAGCCGTGCCAAAAATCACTTTATTAATGCAAAATGTATAAGGGCACAGGGCGCCCATCTCATTCATGTGCCTGGTTGTTACAGGATAAAAATAGCCAGTTGTTAACTGCTTTCGTACTGTGTTAGGCTTATTTGTTGACAACAATTGAGTACTACTGAGATATATGCAGTGAAAGTGAGAGATATTCCAAAAAATGCTAGGTTCGAATTGACAAGTTATAAAAACATCCGTAGAATGAAAATGAATGATTTTGTATTCCCCCTTCAGATTCAGATTCCTGGGGAAATTTTACATGATGCTATTTTTTCAGACCGAAATTCAAAAATAAAATTTTGGACCAAAATGTCCCAAATGTCTGACTCAAATCTTGAACCTTGTCTTAAGAAATGCACACGCTGCACCAGATTGGCTAAACCATTGTGTCTGCAATATTAAAATTTAAACTGTCACAAGAGCATGTCTGGTCATTCATAAGGTCATTCCATGCGCTTTTACTGGCCTTGGCCATTTCCTGTAATTAGAACTACTAGAAGAAACAAAATGCAGTAAAATAATGACGGATGCAAACTTGGTGGAGACTTTAAAAGGTTGGAAATGGATGCATTAGCCGAAAACTAACAAAAATCTCATTCAGGTGAAGGAAGCCACTCCACGATAAAGGGATAATTGCAACCGTTAAATGCAGCAATGAATTGAACAGATCAAAGACTAGTTGATGGCAATATGGCAACCATAATGGGCTGTTCTCTTTAGTTTAATTTGTCAACCGAGTGTTCTTTTATGCCCATAAATAAGGAGTATTATGAAATATTGTTGAAATACGAAAATACTTGTCACCAAAAGAATGGCAGGGGGGGGGGGGGCAAAATAACCTGGCAACATGTTCAGGAATAAGAATATTTAACACCCTCTCTGAATAAGCTACAATGGATAATTTGAATGGTATAATTCCTTTTGGCTTGATTTCAGAAATGTAAAATGAGTTAGTGCAAGCTCAGAGGCCGCCAGTAGAAAGTGTCCATGCAATATGTCTCTGTATTAAAATCAACTCAATGTATTTGCTTGATATACAGTAGGCGAATTAGAAGTGCTTACAGAAGTGAAATCAAATGTTCCTCGTGAGATCATATCCTTATCCTTGCCATGTTATTTTTTATTACCCATAGTGTAGTTAGTGAGGTCATAATGCAATACACGTACTTGCAATGCCATAAGGACAAGTCACTGAAGGAGTCAGACCACTCATCACTGAGGTCACAAATGACCCAATGACAAATTCACAGTTAATTTCAATGAAAAGGAAAGGGCCTGTTGTGATGTCATTGATGTCAACAAACAACTTCATGTAAGCACTCGCAATTTCTTCGACTGTAACAATTAACAAAGTCAAAAAGTAGATTTACCAAAACCTTTAGAACCGACTCTCAAATATTCATATAATAGGCAACTCTCAGGAACTGAGTCAGAGACATTATCTGATAATCAATTAAAGATTCAGGAGGTTAATTGCTTCTCCACCAAAAAATTAAAAATAAGTTTGCAAAAAGACCTATCCAGTACTCCGATAAAAAGTTGGATGGAAATGTCAGTCTCTCCATGTAGAATTAGCAACAGAAAACCGCCTGATCAGTTACCGCAAAAATTGCAAGGTCTTATAGCATATTCCGAGACTCTTCTCAATTTCTGTTAGTAAAGTAATACAAATCGCTTTTTAGACTCTTTTCACAATAACAGCCCATCCTTCTAAATCGGTGACCTATGTATCTTTTTATGTGTGAATAACATGTTAAAATAATACTCAAACTACATATATATAGTATTTATACCACGGGCATATGTGGTATACGGAGATATATATACAGCCTCGGTGGTAATTATAACCCGAGGGTTATATTTACCACCGAGGCTGTATATGAGCCAAAATTTACTGTCATGACTTTTTTGTTACATCTTAGCCAAATATTATTTCGAATGATGTCCAGTGTTACATCTTTGACAATGGCTTGTTTTTAGACAATTTTGAAGAAATTATACATATTATCTGTGAAACAATTACTCTAATTTATTCAAGATGGGTATTAACAGAATTTTAGGATAATTTATTCAGAGTTTATGACAGAAATCTTTAATTTGCAACAAATCATGAAAAGATGTAACAATGGACACCGCAGCCATTTTAGAAGATATCCAAGACGTAACAGAGACACCAATGATATGATGATGGAAACCTTCATTGTCTAAAATGTACAGTGCATAAGTCACTTACAATTTGAATGAAACTTCTGTGAAAAACAGAAATACTTCTTGTTGACAATTGGGACTATTACACAATGTCAAGTTCACATGAAGGCTGCAAAACCGTCAGTTGTAGAAGATGTAACACTGGACACCAAAAGGCTAAGATGTAACATGGACACTCTTTTGTCCATGTTACATCTTTTCCAAATATCTTCCTATTGGTATTTTGCTTGCAAATTCTACAGCCTTGAACCCTGCAAATTATTCTAATAACAGTGATATAACAAGTCAAAGGTGTAATGTATTATCTAGCATTAAACTGAGACACAATTTCATGTAATTGCAACTATTTACCAAGACGTAACATTGTAAAAAAAGAGGTCTTGGAAACAGAAAGTACCTTCTTCACCACTGCATTGAAAAGTAAAACCATCTGTGATTGGTTGAAATAACACACAAAAATATATAATTTATGTAAACAATTGCATTTTTGCTAATGGTTCCCCATGGCTCCTTGATTCATGGCTTGAATGAGAGTGGCCAAGACGTAACATTTTAAAATGTTGCAATTTGAAGATTCAAGGACCCAAATACTTGATAAATCATACTCAGAAAAATATGGAACTTATTTTGCAGGCAAATGGGAATGAACAGTTCAACTGGGAATTCATATTATAGTGATAGCTAATGAATTAACTTTTATATTTACATGTTGTCAGATGTGGTATTGTGGACACCAAAGCAGGTGGGCTACTTAATCCCCTTTTTAATGTTATCTGTAATTTAACTTAGAAGAAAAGGAAAGACAATTTTATTTATGAAAATCTGAACAACAAGTTATGATGTAATTCACTTCTGAACAACAGTTGGAAAATTTTATATAACAATGATACTTTGGAAGATTTGCATGGACACCACACAATTTTGGGACATTTTGTCCTCCATGCCCAACTTGATCCAGCTTGAAATCGCAAGATAAACGTACTGAAGCCATGAATTTATATGCTATACTGAGAGAATCACTTACACTACCAATGTGTCATACATTCATATGTATTCATTTGGCTGGGTGTCACCAGTGAAGTTTTATTCAGCCATAAATGGTCATTCTAAGACGTAACAAAGAAATTCATGACAGTAAATTCTGGCTCATATATCCCGTATACCACAAATATGCCTTTGGTATAACTGATTTATACCATTATTCGCTGTTTCAGAGGATTATTTCGTTATCATGTGTTTGGAGATGAAGACCTATTTACTAAAAATGTCTCCATTTTATTACCAGAGACACCAAAATGGTCATAAAATTTATCTTTATTTAACAAAATTAATAATTTATTTTTTAAATCAATATTCTAGTGTCAGCAACTTAAATTATGTTCAAAGCTACGAAAGCTCCTGTAAACTCCAGAGTAAGGCTCAATGACATCTGTCATGATGTCATGATTCAAATGCTGGCTTCTGATTGGCTGATTCAGTGTTTGTGCATTGTGACATCACCACTTGTCATGTGACCACTAAATATATGTGATATATGGCGATATATATCATGGTAATTATTGAAGGATTTATCAGCGATCATGGTATAAATTACAGTTGTCTGATGGGTAAATGTGGGACATGAAGATATGTAAAATAGCTTAGTGTGATTTTAATACACAAATAGACAGGATGGTTACACACAATATTGTTAGCAGAAATTTGTCCTTTAAATGAATACAATGCATATATTTACCCAAAATAAAAAAGTAAAATGAAGGCGTTGTGGGAATTGCAATGTCAGTGTTTGAGTTTTACTAGCAAAAAGTTTTCTTTTGTTCCTGTTGGTAAATTTGAGAGTCAAGAAATTGCACTGTTCCATAAAATATTCATTCAATACACCGGAAAAGCTTAAAATGTTCAAAATAGTCACTTTACTTATAACTTGATGATGGGTCAACGGAAGGTGATTCCGAGTTATAAACGTGATCAATGCTAATGACACTCAAAATGGGTCATTTCATCTCAATTCAAGAAATGCCCCCCAGTTGACCCCTTCAGATTCGTCTAAAAAGATATCAGACAAGCCTTTGGTAGTGTTATGGATGTGTGCAATATTTCAGCTCAATATCTTAAATAGTTTTGTCGGGAAAAATTATCAAAACAGAGAGTTTTGAGGCATTTTTGTCTGTGTCATATGAAAGTCACTTTTCAAATGCTTATTATTTTGGATTTCATGAACGATACAACCTTGGCTGTTTCTAAACATGATGATATCTGGGTTCGAGTCAGCCGTTTGGAATAGAGTTAAGGACTATTTCACCTAGGGTTATTTCTACAGGCATTCCAAAAGGCCTTTCCATTTGACACAAATGCTTGATGCAGCTTTTTCAAAATAATGGTTACAACTAAAATAAAAAAAAAGTGTTCAATTTTCTCTTAAGAATCAGTGAAATTATCAGGTATATTAAAGAAATCAGAGCGCCTTAATGAAATGGAGTACCATGAAGAGACTTATGCAGATAACATTTATACATATACACTTTAAAATGGCACAGGTTTGACATTGGTAAATGGTGTCTATTTTGGCCAACTCTGATGTCCTTTATCTCTAGAATTAATCATTGCATATGACCAGAACTTACTCTTACTACCTCAGCTACTATAGCAATTATAAATCCACGATTAAATGTTCGTAGATAACAAAGCTTTTGAGTTGCAGTTAGTTGAAAAAGCTGCATCAAGCATTTGCGGCAAATGGAAAGGCCTTTTGGAATGTCTGTAGAAATAATCCCAGATGAAATAGTCCTTAAAACACTATTCCAAACCACTGACGGGAACCCAGATATCATGTAGAGCAACAGCAGAGGTTGTGTCTTTCATGAAATCCAAAATATTAAAATTTGAAAATCAACTTTCAATGATGTGGACAATAATGCCTCAAAACTGTATTTTGTATTGAGCCGAAACTTTGCACACATCCATTACACTAATAAAGGCTTGTCTCGGAATTTTTTTGGACAAATCCGAGGGGTCGAGTAGGAAACTTTCTGAAATTTGCTGAATTGACAAAGAATGACACAAATCAGTTTAAATCACAGATAGATAGACAGATAGAAGGATTGAATAAAAAGCTTGCGGCTCAACTTTAGTATCACACAATCATCTATATATTTTTTCTCTATCTATCTTTGCTGCCCTACAAAGGTAAACTACAGTAACTGCAATAATAATGTTTTTGAGAAAAAGCCATTTAAAGTTTTCCCTGTGATCCAGCAAGTATAAAAATGTGAAAAATCACTAATAGTTGCCACATTTTTGTAAAAGAAGTAGAGATTACCTTGAAAGTTCATTATAGTATTGTAATAACTTGCCTTTCATGCAGCTTCAAACATATTATCCTACAGAGCTACAACAGTATTTGCATTTACGGAGTTGTGAAACATGTGAATCTCCTATTTTCTTCAGTTATATAGTATATACTGGTGTTAAATGCTTCTTCAGCCTCTTTCATAGGCTTACACAGGTATAGATTGTTGTTATTGAAGAATGTCTACTTATAAATGATATTCCAGTTTTTTCTCTAAAACATACTTCATACAGAGGTAAACTAGAGTATCTGCACAATGATGCTGCAGATACTGTACTTCACCTCTGCTTGCATCAAAATTTTGCAGATACTGCACTGTACTGTACTGCACATTTTGTACCCTGATATCTCAGTATTATCATATATATCCTGAGAAGTTTGGACTTTGAAAATTAACCACAAGATGAAGCTTTAAGTAGGCAATAAACATGTGGCATTAGTCCAATTTCGATCGAAAGTGCAGTTACTGTAGTTTACCTTTGTAGGGCAGTATGTATCTATCTATCTATCTCTCTATCTATCTATAATTCTATATAATATATATCTATCTTTCTATCTATGCATCTATGTATGTATCAATTTACCTCCTGCATCCTATCTCTGTACAATTATATGGATCCACCTCTTATCCAAAAACAACACATTCAATACAACTGCAACAAACTACATCCATTATTAGATATTCAGCAATAAAGAAAGACTCACCACTCAGTGTGTGTAGCAGACTCCGAGCAAACAATGAGAACAGCCAAGAGCAAGAGGCAGCAAGCTGTGCCAGCGTCAGTGGGAGACTGAAGGGAGGAGAATGAGGCAGCCAAGTGATGCGGGCTCCATCACCATCACAAATGACGCTGCAGCACCAATCAGACTCCACTGCCACCCAAGACATGCTGCTCTACTCTTGCAGCTTGGTCTTTCAGATTGGACACTTGAGTTTTATCTCCACAAGAGTCCAAGACAATGATCTCCTGACGTAGCACACACTTAAAATTAGTAAACACTTATTCGAAGAATTTGTCAACTTGTGTGCCAATCGTTTTGTGAAAGCTAATAGCTTCTAATTAATGAGCAGCGCAATTTCAATATCATCAGATCAACAAATGAGTAATTACAGAGCCACAAAATTATCCACCCATAGCTGTCGTGTGTGCATTCTGTCACTGGTGATTCTGGAACGGCACCCACAGTATTCAATATGTTTAACAAGCTACTTCTGAAAAAGAGCTACATCAAGTTTTGTGTCAAAAGAGGTTCTTCAAGTGTGCACTGATAGCCTCAACAATGGATCTGATGCATGCATTCCCAGTGACTCAAATGCAAGAAGTACAAACCATTTACCCTTTATTCAACAAAAGGCACCACAAAACTGAATCATCCAAAGACTGGTGTCGTGCCAAAACCAATTGAATCACCAAAGATTGATGTGACACCAAAAACAAGTCACCAAAGACTAATGAGTCGCCAAAAATAAATCACCAAAGAAGAACAAGTCATAAATAAAAGACTGGTGTAGCACCAAAAAAGTACCAAAACCAAACAAGCAAAAACTGATTTGGACTTGGCACCAAACATAATTCAGCAAAGACTGATGTTGCACCAAAAAAGAATCACCATTTGAAGACTGATGTGGCACTAAAAACAAATCACCAAAGATTAATGTGGCACCAAAAACAAATTACCAAAGACTGATTTGGCACCAAAAACAAGCCACCAAAGATTGATGAGGCACCAAAAACAAGTCAACGAAGATTGACTTGCACAAAAAAACAAATTAGCAAAGATTCATGTAGTATGAAAAACAATTGAATAACCAAAGATTGATTTGACATCAAATACATATCACCAAAGACTGTCTCGGGACCAAAAACAAGTCATAAAAAGACTGATGTGGCATCAAAACAAATTACTAAACACTGATTTGGCACCAAAAATAAGCCACCATGCAAAGACTGATGTGGCACCAAAAACTAATCACCAAACATTGACTTGACACCAAAAAAAAGTCATCAAATATTAACTTGGCACCAAAACAAATCACAAAAGATTGAATCGGCACCAAAAAGAAGTCACCAAAAATTGACTGCAAACCGAAAACAACATAACCAAAGATTGATTTGCACCACAAACAAGTCATCAAAGACTGATGTGGCACCAGAAAAAGATCGATAGAAGACTCAAAGAACCCAGGGGTTCAAAAAGGAGGTGGTGTAGTGTCCTAAGTTGAAGTTAATATCCCCTGAAAATGACTATTTCCCTGAGAGCCTACAACAAGCTGTTGTTCATATATTGTGTCCTAATTTCAGAATTTTACAAATAATCCATTTTCAAGCCACAAAATGACCGTGTGGCATAGGCGGTGTGGAAAAAAGACTACATTTCATAAACGAACTTGGAAAGAGCATGGAAATGTGTGATCCTCCAGGTAAAACCTCCTTTTGTGGGAGGAGCTGCACATTCATTTTGGTGAATATCATATGATAAACAGGGAGAAGACTGGGAATCTTAGAGTAACACAATAGTCTATCCGCTAATAGAATTAACTGTCTCAGTATGGAACACTGGATACAACAGTTACCTTCATCCATCAAAATCCAATGGCCTCTGACACTGGGCTCTGACAAAACAGAGTACCAAACACAAAATTTACACTAAACTAAAGTACATGTGGCTATAAAAGTTACTAATATGTTTAACTAAAATATTTGTTGAAGTTTACCAATTTATTCATTACAATTAATTTTTGAGAAACCAAAAGTTGAGAAAAATATCAGGAATCCTAATATATCCCCCCCCCCTTATTTATGAAAATTTAAAAGGATTTGTCCTCAAAATGAGTTTAGTCATTTAAAGAGCTTAAAAGAGGTATACTTTAGACATCTAAATGCAAAGTTTCAGAGGTCTAACTCCAAAATTGATGGAATCATGGAGCATCAAAAAAATAACTATTTTACACATTCTTGCATAATTTGCTGTTTTTAACTTTTGTAAGAGCATTTAGACCCCCAAAAGGCAAATTTGGAGTATTTAACACATAATATGGCAGATTTTCATGTTCATAGGTAAAACTGTTCCAGAAAAAAAAAAAAATTATTTTTAATTTCCAATATTTTACAAAAACTGTACTGATTGCTTAAATATGAACACCAAAAGACACATTCTACAAGACCCATTCATGTGCCAAATATCATATATACAAGTGCAATAGTTCAGGCACAGTGGCCAATACACAATGTGCTGCCCGTAGTGGATCCAAGTAAGATAAAAACGAAGTCACATCCAAATAACAACATGCCGGCTATTCATTCCTATGCCACATGCTGGCTCTATAATCAAGTTAGCATTTTTCGGCACCAAACAACTCGTACACGTCAGGGCCCAAAAGACATTCTGAAAATGCTCAAATTTCAAATTTCCCGCCAGAAATTTACATTTTGTTACAGCGACTCCATAAATGGAGATGTGTACAAACCTCCATTAAAAAGTGATGTGCTAGGCACTAAATTAATCACAAATACAACAGAGGTATTGCTGGATGGATGAATCCTGTGAATCGGACTTAAATAATCTCAGGTTAGCTAATTGGAACAGAGGATATGGTAAAGGGAAATGACTAATGCAAATAGTAGGCCGACTCCTTTTTCCATGTTACTTCTCAGTGTTGTTAAAAAACTGAGCAATTATCCACTTACATCTGTCACCTGTCTGAGCACGTTTCTGTGGTTTAAGCAATTATGTATCACACAGAGGAAGAAAGTTCAAGAAACGTAATTTTAGCTATTAATTACACAAAGTTAGCAATAACAAAATTCTCCCAGCCATTCTTCCATAATTAATTACTACAAAAAATAGCTGAGGGCGTTTCTTAAACTGAATTGACAAATAATAGGGCTTCATTAATTTTGCGAGCTGAGATTCATCTGAGGATTCATTTGAAGTTCGGAACGAACACGTGGCTGGGACAAGCTCCTCTATTTATGAAGCAATCTGGAGAGATTAATAAATACATGTTTGCTAGGAACTGATTAACTGATGGAGCTGTGGATGGGACAAGGGGAGACCATGAGCAGAGCAGGCAGATTGGAAGGCAGGGGCAAGAAGCCAGCCAGCCACAATCACCACTCTGGATGGTTATGTCAATATTGGTGCAAGACAATAGCAAATTATTTTATCAGGGCAAGGGGGCAGTTTTTTAACCTTGCCCAATGACCAAGGACAGGTCCAACAGCAGAGTTGTGTAATAGCAAAGATAGGCAAATGCCTAACATAATGTGAAATTAAGTAATGTGTCTCATTGAAGCTTTTGGATACGACCTTACCATGTATACTGTATAAAAGCTTTCAACCGCTCAGTACTACGAGTCAGTGCTCTTGTTATTCAGACTGAAACGTTTTAGGTAAGCAAGGTTTTTTGCCCAAAGTATAATCATTTTTATATAAATTATAGGCCTATATACAACAAACACTGGGCAGATCGAGGAATTTTCACAATAGTAATATGAACTTACTGTTCATGCACCATGGCATATCTATGAAGCTCCTCTAGGGCCGAAATGAAAAATCACACTCTCAGAAATTTCTAAGAGAAAATCACAACTTTAATGAGATTCATAGAAACCATTGTTTCAGGACCTTTTAATAAACCAACTTGTACTTGACAAAAGAAGGTCAGTTCAAAACACCATTCCTCACATTCTTAATTACATCCACTTTAATGAGATTCACAGGCACCATTGTTTCAGGACCTTTTAATAAACCAACTTGTACTTGACATGGGAAGGTCAGTTCAAAACACCATTCCTCACATTCTTAATTACATCTGCTTTAAATAAACCAACTGGTTCTTGAAGTCGGAAGGTTATTTCAAGACACCATTCCTCACATTCTCAATTACTTCAGCTTTAATGAGATCCACAGGTACCATTGTTTCAGGACCTTTTAATAAACAAACTGGTTATTGAAGTGGGAAGGTCAGTTCAAAACACCATTCCTAACATTCTTAATTACTTCCACTTTAATGAGATAACAGGCACCATTGTTTTGGGACCTTCTAATAAACCAACTGGTTCTTGAAGTGGGAAGGTTAGTTCAAGACACCATTCCTCACATTTTTAATTACATCCACTTTAATGAGATTCACGGGCAACATTGTTTCAGGACCATCTAATAAACCAACTGGTTCTTGAAGTGGGAAGGTTAGTTCAAGACACCATTCCTCACATTCTTAATTACATCCACTTTAATGAGATTCACAGGCACCATTGTTTCAGGACCTTCTAATAAACCAACTGGTTCTTGACGTGGGAAGGTTAGTTCAAGATACCATTCCTCACATTCTTAATTACATCTGCTTTAATGAGATTCACAGGCACCATTGTTTCAGGACCTTTAATCAACCAACTTGTACTTGATATAGGAAGATCGGTTCAAAGTACCATTCCTCACATTCTTAATTACTTCTACTTTAATGAGATTCACAGGCACCATTGTTTAAAGTTACCCAGAATGATAGGTGGGATTCGACCAAAAGTTTCTCTAATTTTTACATTATCCTGTGCATCTAGCTCATGTTGTTAAGTGTGCAAAATTTCTTTGGTGTACGACCTTTTTTTCCTAGTGAAATGACTCAATAAGTGCACTAAATGACCCCTAGATTTATTTCGGGTACGCACGGAAAAAAATCACCAGTTTGCTTGCTTTCTACTTTGTGACGTCATCACCATTGTTTGAATTAGATAACTCTTAGCTATATATTTTCAACAATGGTCATTGTGACGTCATCAACAATGATGTGCTGGAGGTTGGAGCACTAACATGAAAAAGTGAAGGAATTAACAGAATAATTAGTGTAATCAAAGAGACACTTGCTCAAATTTGTCAAAAATATTATTTATCTTAAGTTTATATTATACTATTTATGAAACAACCAATAGTAAACAAAGAGTTGTATCATTCAGGGCAACTTTAAGGACCTTCTAATAAACCAACTGGTTTTTGACGTAGGAAGGTCAGTTCAAAACACCATTCCTAACATTCTTAATTACTTCCCACTTTAATGAGATTCACAGGCATCGTTGTTTTAGGACCTTTTAATAAACAAACTTGTACTTGACAAAAGAAGGTCAGCCCAAAAGCCATTCCTCACATTCTTAATTACATCCGCTTTAATGAGATTCACAGGCACCATTGTTTCAGGACCTTTTAATAAACCAACTTGTACTTGACATAGGAAGGTCAGTTCAAAACACCATTCCTCACATTCTTAATTACTTCCACTTTAATGAGATTCACAGGCACCATTGTTTCAGGACCTTTTAATAAACCAACTTGTACTTGACATAGGAAGGTCAGTTCAAAACACCATTCCTAACATTCTTAATTACTTCCACTTTAATGAGATTCACAGGTACCATTGTTTCAGGACCTTTTAATAAACCAACTTGTACTTGACATAGGAAGGTCAGTTCAAAACACCATTCCTAACATTCTTAATTACTTCCACTTTAATGAGATTCACAGGCACCATTGTTTCAGGACCTTTTAATCAACCAACTTCTACCTGATATAGGAACTTCAGGAAGGTCGGTTCAAAGTACCATTCCTCACATTCTAAATTACATCCGCTTTAATGAGATTCAGAGGCACCATTGTTTTAGGACCTTCTAATAAACCAACTGGTTTTTGACGTGGGAAAGTCAGTTCAAAACACCATTCCTCACATTCTTAATTACTTCCCACTTTAATGAGATTCACAAGCACCGTTGTTTCAGGACCTTTTAATAAACCAACTAGTACTTGACAAAAGAAGGTCAGCCCAAAACGCCATTCCGCACATTCTAAATTACATCTGCTTTAATGAGATTCAAAGGCACCATTGTTTCAGGACCTTTTAATAAACCAACTTGTACTTGACAAAGGAAGGTCAGTTCAAAACACCATTCCTCACATTCTTAATTACATCTGCTTTAATGAGATTCACAGGCACCATTGTTTCAGGACCTTTTAATAAACCAACTTGTACTTGACATAGGAAGGTCAGTTCAAAACACCATTCCTAACATTCTTAATTACTTCCACTTTAATGAGATTCACAGGTACCATTGTTTCAGGACCTTTTAATAAACCAACTTGTACTTGACATAGGAAGGTCAGTTCAAAACACCATTCCACATATTCTTTATTACTTCCACTTTAATGAGATTCACAGGCACCATTGTTTCAGGACCTTTTAATAAACCAACTTGTACTTGACATAGGAAGGTCAGTTCAAAACTCCATTCCACATATTCTTAATGACATCTACTTTAATGAGATTCACAGGCACCATTGTTTCAGGACCTTTTTATAAACCAACTTTTACTTGACATAGGAAGGTCAGTTCAAAACACCATTCCTCACATTCTTAATTACTTCCACTTTAATGAGATTCACAGGTACCATTGTTTCAGGACCTTTTAATAAACCAAATAATATTTAACATAGCAGTCCAAAAAATATGTCAACCAATCAATGCAGGAGATCCCTCCATCAACCTGTTACTAACATAGTCGTATTCTTCGACGCAAGTCAGTGGCAATTGCTTCGGGATCTTTTAATAAACCCAAAACTAAATTAACTAAAGAATGAATCACACATAAAAACTCTCATGGAGTCTATTTTATCATAAATATAAAATCATCTGTACAATACCAAATCATTCAACATGCAATGTGAATACAACGTGTTTCAACACATTATTTTTTTGACCAGAAATAAATTACTTCCTAGAAATTTAGAATAAATTTCTTACATAGTCATGATTGCATACCAAAATCGAGCACTCTCAACAACTCCTAATCTCTTGGCATTTCCAATCAAAACTGTTATATCTCATACACGAAGGGCAATTGAAGGCTTAAATGGTCCCACAAAATAAAAGAAAAAAAAATTGGCACTTTATAAATTGTTCACATTCACAGCAACTATCATCCACCATCAATTGACTATGTACAAAGAAGGAGCAACAATTAACTAGCATACTCCTTCAATAGATTGGCAGCTATAACAAGTCTCTGGACCTCACTTGTGCCTTCATATATTTCCGTAATCCTGGCATCTCTGTAATGTCGTTCAGCTGGCATGTCCGTGACGTAGCCCATTCCTCCTAATATCTGAATTGCCTAAAATATACAAAAGAATTCAGTACCAATCAAGTAAGCAATTTATAATAATGATCTCCCACGCAAGTTAGGCAATTATGCAGTGGCTCACCTTGACTGATCTCATTATGTGAGTTTTTGACATTGCAACATCTAAGTTGACAATACATAAAACACATTTATCGTTTGTGACTGAAGTATAGGACTTGGTCTTTTTTTAAATTATCAAGCTAAGTTGAAGTAAGCCACAAGATTTGTTCAAAATTAAAGAGCCGGTTATACATCAACTTACCTGATGGGAAATATATGTAGCAGCTTCAGACGCTGACAATTTAGCCATGGCAGCCTCCTGCAAAGTAACATTATAAATTATTTCTAAATACATTGATCATTGATGGATGAATAGATGACTTGGGCTTAACTTCCTGCACTTATGCACCGAGGAGGCCAATTAGAACAGGGTACACAGCACTGAGGAGAAGGATGATTAAAATTACATCCTAGATAGACCCAGGTAAGAGACTAGCTCAGTTGGTAGCCCTCTGGCTTAAAACCACGAGGTCCTGGGTTCAAATCTAGCTGCAGCAGGGTAACTTGGACCTACTATATTTTGGGCAGCAGTGTCAATCATCCTCCACCTTATTGCTGCATCCTTCGCCTGTCATAGTCAGCCTTTTAAAAAAGTGCACAAATACATCAATGAAACATAGACCCAAATGACCACAATGAATTTTAAATCATTCAGAATGAAAATGACAGGCTGCTATCACTTCAGCAAGCTCCCCTTGAAGTAAAACATGACAATATTTCCACAAATTCTTGTACTGTTTATATTTGCAAATCCTGTCACGATGAGCTGAAAAGAATTTTCACGGACCTTCGAATATGGTAAACCCTGATCCTTTAACATTGCCGCCTTCCACGTCAACAGTCGCGAACTCTCTTGTCGCAACGCCATATCTGCCAGCTTCATCTGAAAAACAGAGGTCATAATCATAAGTGGGTTATAATACAGAAACTGTCGTGTTGGTCATGTGATGCCCTATGGTGACTGCGAAGGTGGCAGGAAATGGTTAGCCTACTTAGGGCGACAGGTAACATAACTGACTCTTTCGAACTTTGTGGACATGTCACACTTAGCCAGATAATTGTTTCCTTCGGGAAGACAAAAAAGAGAGACAATTGCCTGCGAATGCCCAGTGATTAGAATGAAAGGAGGATGTGCTCAATTAAAGCAGGAAGGACATGAATTGTTGCCACAGGCGACCAATTCACAAGTGTGATTGCTTGATTAACATGTTGTGACGCAACCGGAAAAATGCGCTGGAGTGCTTAATGCAAGGATGAGTGGATAGAAGGAGAGACGTGGTTGGATAGAATGAGGGATGCATGAATAGAAGAGAGGAATTAGATTGAAGGAGATAATAATTATTATGATGGTGGATGAATTGAAGGTAGAAAACATGGATTGGAAGGAGGGATGGGTGGATGGGAGGGGGTGGATGAATGGATAGAAAGAGGGATGAATTGTCAGGAGGGAAGGATTGCTGGGGGGATGGATGTAAGGATGTGGACAGAAAGGGGAGGGACAGATGAATAGAAACCTTCTAGAACAACTTGATTATTTTACCTTTTAAAATTCATCACATATTTCTCGAGATAATTATAGAAAGCAACATATGTTACAACCGGAAGTTCTATACGACCAATTCGGTAATCAAATAGGATTAGATGATATTGTCCAAAATGCATGTTCGGGGATATTTGACCTTTTCCAAATATACAAATTGTAATATAGTGCTATTTGAAATATCCAAATAGTAGTATGTAGTATGTACTGCTATTCAGTCTATGGAAAAGTACATTTTGCTATTAGACCATATGGCATGAGAGACTTTGTCACAAGCAACATACCTGAATAGCTTGAAATTTGGCGATGGGAGAACCAAACGCTTTCCTGTCATTAGAATAAGCCACAGCACAATCCAAAGCAGCCTGAAACGGACAAAAAATTCTCAAATGATCACCTTTAAGTTCTTTATAATATCATTATATATTTTGTATTTTTCATACTTTTAAAACCATTACATACCTGGCCAATTCCAAGGGCCTGAGCAGCAATTCCAATACGACCAGCATCTAGGGTTTTCTGGAAGATGAAGTATTGCATTGTTACAACATGTCTATTACTGCACACAAGCAATATTTGGTGAATAAGTTAGCTTCAGTCATTCCCAAAATCATAACTCCAGTTTTTCCAATGTTAAGGCACACGGTCAAGATGCTAACAGATGTGGATGCACTGGGACAGTAACAACCTAAGCAATGAAGTTTCAGGCAGAAAATTCAGATTTCCGTACAAAAGACTATCCTTCATGATCCAAATTATAAATGCAGCTCTCAAAACATTCCCAAATGAACATGGGAGGAAACAAAACAGCACAAGAAAAATACCACTGCAATTTTAATTAGCTGTTAAACAAGCTCATTAAAATCCAGGTCAATCTTATGAGAGAGGTAAGTTCTCGCTTTTAACCCTACATTCACCTCACGATATCGTAATTAAATCAAGATCCATTCCAAGGTCTGGAAAATCACCTACAGAATGAAAGTTCCTAATTTTTCCCTACTTCTCAAGACTGGAACCCTGGTTGAACAAAGGAATTGTTTTCAACCCAAATGCTGCCACAGAAGATCACCTTAAAACCTAGACGCACATGTCAAACTAATAGCTCATTAAAACTAATGAGAGAGCAATTCCATTTTCTCTTTAACAAGATTATTTTTAACAAATCTGGATCTTGGTTAATTACCAGATCCAACCTCCCAAGGCCATTTCACTCTTTCTAATTGATCATGAATGTTTCAATAACAAATCAATGAAGATCGGTTCCTGCTGAAAGTAGCCTTTGAATATAATTTCAGTGTGAAAAAGCGGACAATCAAAACGAAGTTCTGCCGTTAAATAAAATAGAGTTGTCACGATGCAACAAAATTTGTATCATGATAACCGCAGTTTTCTGCATAACAATTAATGTAATGCCATGGTAATAAATTTATATAAAACAAATAGCACCCTTTATATACGTATTTATCACTAAAACTGCCTGTTTACCTTATATATATATAAGTACTATTAAGTATTGCCAACTATTGGAAATGAATACGGAGAAATTCACAGCCACGTTTTAATCATGAAAATAATGTTTTTAAAGTGAGTCTAGAACTGGGCCATTATTTCTTTGGTAATAACCGGAATAATACGCCATTAAAAACAGGAAATTATGCTTTTACAATATGACGACAATTCTACCAATTTGAGCTGCAACATTAAATTGTTTTAACAGTTGCCCTAAGGCCTGTAGACTTAGACACGTCCTTAAACAAGATCAGGAAAAAATATTCTCCAACTAATGTCAGATGATCAGTTGACTTAGGATACGGTTGGAAATGCTGTTTGGTTTTCCATTCAGTTGGATTTCAACGCAGGTAAGTATTGAACAATATAAAATGGGCGACATACTGAAAAGCGTATAATGAGCGACACAATGAAAATAAATTATATATATACTATAGCAGAGGCGCTCGAGTCTCAGCTATATTTTTGTTCATGAGGCATAACAGACACCTGATTTGGGTTTATAAATTTTTAATTAAAATTTTTAATTGTTGAAATTCACCTTGACAAACATACAATTGTGAAATCATAGATTAAATCAGTGCTGATAATTAAAGCAGATTGTTTAGCTATTAAACAAGCCCATAGCTTGTTTAGAGTCCGTTTGATTAAAGTCCATAGTGTGATTAAAATCACTACGTATTCTACTGAAAAGAAACATATATACACTCAAATGAAATGGCGAGTAGTTGAACTTATAACTAGATAAACATACATACATGAAATACAGTGGAACAGAGATTTTTACCGGAAACAAATTTAAACAAGCATGTTACAATCGGAATAACCAAGTTGGCCCTAAGAGTTACTGTACGCAATTAATCAACTGGTTAAGTTCTCACATATAATACATATAGTTCGTTAGAGAGTCCGTGAACGTCGGTATGAAAGTCAAGGAGGTGGAGGGGTGGAGGTGGAAACTGGAGAAAGCAATATGGCGTCTTGTTGTTGTTTTGAAACTGAGTGTCACGTGACGGGTCATGTGACGGGTCACGTGACTTGGTTAATTCCGGTAGGTGGCGCCTCATGAACAAAAATTCAGCTGTATTCACAACTTTGGTTTTTTGTTCATGAGGCATAACAGACACCTGATTTGGGTTTATAAATTTTTAATTAAAATTTTTAATTGTTGAAATTCACCTTGACAAACATACAATTGTGAAATCATAGATTAAATCAGTGCTGATAATTAAAGCAGATTGTTTAGCTATTAAACAAGCCCATAGCTTGTTTAGAGTCCGTTTGATTAAAGTCCATAGTGTGATTAAAATCACTACGTATTCTACTGAAAAGAAACATATATACACTCAAATGAAATGGCGAGTAGTTGAACTTATAACTAGATAAACATACATACATGAAATACAGTGGAACAGAGATTTTTACCGGAAACAAATTTAAACAAGCATGTTACAATCGGAATAACCAAGTTGGCCCTAAGAGTTACTGTACGCAATTAATCAACTGGTTAAGTTCTCACATATAATACATATAGTTCGTTAGAGAGTCCGTGAACGTCGGCGAGATAGGCTAGGCTCCCAAGGAGGGCCCACAGAGGGGACTCCCTATCGAGTCGACTGGGGACGATAGGCATAACAACCCAGAGAGTCACCTCTGGACTCTGCGAGTGTCTCAGTGTCGGTACTTCCTATCCAGGAGCCTGAAATAGTAAGTACAGGTCGTGACGTTGATGGTTTGCGAGGCACATTAGCGGTGGTGACGTAACGATTCCCCTACCCGAGAGCTCGGAGTAAGGGCTGTGTCGATCTGTCTACCCAGGAGCCCGGAATAGACAGCATTGGACGGACGGCGCCTGGCCTTAGCCGGCTTTCTTGGAGACTGCTGATGAATGTTGCCCTACCCAGGAGCCTGAAGTAGGGAAACATGGACGGAGTTGTATGACCCACACAGGAGCCTGCAGTGGACTTATGATCCTTGTGTTACGTATGTGGGTGTAACCCATCCAGGAGCCTGAAATGGGTCAAGGGGGCATTTGTATATTGTTTGTTCGAATATATTGGATGTATGCAGAGCTCTTCCAGCGCCCAGCTGAACGGATGGTCTCTTGCGAATGATTATCTTGGGCCAGCTGGGTGGTTCGTCCTATACGAAAGGAGTGAGTGTTGAAGAGATCTGGGTTGTGTTTAGCCTGGACCAGGACAGATTTAAGGAATGAGCTGAGTAAGATACGGCTGATTGGGACAGAGTTGCTATCTATAAAGAGGGGGCCATCACAACGGGGACGTAGGTGCAGGTAAGCTTGGAGGGCCCGAACAGGGCACCTCGCCTGGTTGTGGTCTGCTTGGATGGTGACTGACGGAGTATCTTTGCCACTATGTTTGTATGATGAAAATTGGATGGTAATGTTTGACTGCGTAACTGCCAGTTGATGTAGCTGGATAGTGTGCTGTGATGATGCCGAGATGACAGCCTCGCCGGCTCGAAGGCAGCCGTGGTAGCACAACTGGAATATTGCAGACCACATAATGACGTCGTAGGGAGTTCTTGAGCAGATTGGGATGTTGTCCAGGAGTTGGTAGAGTATGTCCCGTGTGATGGGTTGGAGAGGTGGTCTAGTGTTTTGAGTTTGCTGGTTTTGGAGGCCTTGGAGAGTTTTTGCTACTACAAATGTGGATGTGGGGTCGGGCTTATTGTTAATTTTATGTATGTAAGAGATGGCGGAGAGATATGTTCTTATGGTTCTGATAGCTAATTTTTTATTGCCTAGGTGGATGATGAAAAGAGCGACTGCGTTGGGGCTAGCGGGGAAACTATTGTCAGAGAGGACAGATTTTTTGAAGGATGTGAATGAGGCCCAGTGGTGCTCGTACATACTTGATGTTGATGGTTTTAATGCCGCACTTAAAGTTGTGCGTAATGTAATTTGAAGTTCTCTGGCCTGAGGTGTTCCGGGATTGGAAGTTGAGTTGGGGACATGGCATGTTTCCGGAGGAGCTCGGCCGATGGTACCTGGCGAGAGAGAGCATCACACAATGAGTTATCAACACCGGGGACATGAGAGCATTTTAAGTTAATGTTATGTTGGAGAAGTATGAGGACTAATGGGCGGATTATCTGCATAATAATAGGACATTTTGAAGTTTGCTTGTTAACTATTTGAACTACAGCCATGTTATCGGTGAAGAAGATGAGGGATGAATTGATGAGGTTGGAAGCAAACATGCTGATGATGATAAATATTGGGTATAACTCCAGTACTGCTATATTCAAGGTAGACCAGGATTGGGGCCATGTCCCCCTGATCCAATGGGGTCCAAAGACTGCGCCGTAGCCAGACTTGGATGCATCGCTGCACAGAAATGGGTGATTGTCGGTGCGAGGTGTAATGAGGGTGACGCCGTTGTGGTGAGTGATGAAACGGAGCCAGATGCGGAGGTCATCTATGGCGTGCTGGGGGAGTTGGATAGATTGAAATGGAGATTTGCGTCCTATTGTCAGGTTATGCAGGCGACGCAAGAAGGGGCGACCTGAAGGTATGACCTTGGTGGCGAATTGGAGCTTGCCTATGAGAGAGCGGAGCTCGCGCAATGTTAATGTGGGATTGGCCATTGATGAGGCGATTGATTGGGAGTATGTTTCTAGCTTATCTGGTGGGAGACGGGCCTGCATGGAGATGGCATCGAGTTGTATGCCAAGGAAGGTAAGAGTTGTTGCCGGACCTTCAGTCTTGTGTGGAGCTAGTGGGATTGAAAGGGATTTGCATAAATTTGTGAATGTTGTGAGGTCACGGGCCGTTCTTTCATATGTGGGCTGGACAAAAAGAAAGTCGTCCAAGACTTTGACACAGGAGGTGAGGAGGTACTTGTTAGCTAGAACCCACTGTAATGCATCAGATATCTTTTCAAAGATACTGCATGATGTGGCGGCTCCCATAGGCAACATGGTGTCATAGTAAAACATGTTATTGTAAGAGAAACCTAGGAGGTGATGTTGAGAGGGATGGACCGGGACTAACCGAAACGCATCTGCTATGTCACTTTTTGCTAAGTAAGGGGTGGGAGAATGGTAGTTGATGAGATCTATGGCATCTTGTAGCGTTTGGTATTTAACTTTGGCGGCGGAATGGGGAATGTTGCGATTAACAGAATTTTCGTCGTAGGGATAGGATAGATTGTGTAAGAGCCTGTATTTGCCTGGTTGTTGCTTTGGCCTAAGTGCTAAGGGGGAGGATTTGAGAAAGCAATATGGCGTCTTGTTGTTGTTTTGAAACTGAGTGTCACGTGACGGGTCATGTGACGGGTCACGTGACTTGGTTAATTCGGCCTCATGAACAAAAATTCAGCTGTATTCACAACTTTGGTTATTTATACTAATAAGCCAGGTGACCCATTTAAGATATTTTAAGCTGTACCACATGCACGACACGTACGAAATTGAAACAATGAGCTTACCATAGCAATTTTAAAGCCGTCCCCAAGTTGACCGAGCAGATTTTCTTTGGGGATACGACAGTTTTCGAATATCAATTGACAAGTTGATGTAGCTTTAATTCCTAATTTGTCTTCTTTCTTACCAAGGCTGAGACCATCAATGGGCATGGGTACAAGGAAGGCACTTATTCCCTGAAAGAGAAATTATCGATTATATTTTGTGTTTTAATAAAAAGTCAATTTGCCTCAAGCTGTATCTAGCTCATGTTGCATACCTTGTGTTTCATTGATCGGTCACTGGTGGCGAAAACCTGAAATGATACCAATTATTGAAAATAAGCAGCTGAAAAATATAAAAAAACTGGAATTCTCAACATATATAATTAAACAGGGCAGCCAAATGATCGATTGAAGCAAAGCAAAATGATTACAGTTGCTTACAGAACCTTTCTTTATTTGGCATGACAGTGATGATGGTGCACATGTTGAATTCCAACTTACAGCCAACCTAGTTCAAAATCCAGAAAACAGTTCAAGTGGCTGTCAAAAATCCACCTATCACACAGGTCTGGTACTTACCACAGTGGCTCCTGCTTCATAACCATTAGTAATCCAATTCTTACTTCCGTTCAAGACCCACTCATTTCCTTCAAGGGTGGCTGTAGTAGAGGCTGCCCCTGCATCACTCCCATTGCCTGTGAAACCAAAACACTAATTTACTCTGCTTATACTTTACAATGCAAATTTCCCAGCAATACATCTTCAAAACTTAAAAAGATAATCCATTTATCACATGCATTGGTAAAACAGCTGGGGATGGATGGATCGATGAATGGGGCTTTAGGTCCTGTATTTTTGCACTTGGTAGGCTCATTAGGACATGAAGTAGCTGGTGATGCAAAAAGGCATTGACATGCTGAACATGATTAGTTTAGTGGCGGCAATGAAACATCAAAATTTAGTGGTGACTCAAAATGAGCTGTGCCACAGAATATTTTTCTGAGATCTCATCATTGGATGACATGTGTGCCAGACATAGAAATACATAGAATGGACATGAGGCTGTGTGATGCCACCTCAAGATGAGGTCACCAAATCTGCCATATTGGAACTGCCTTGAG
Source organism: Platynereis dumerilii (assembly GCA_026936325.1). NCBI lineage: Eukaryota > Metazoa > Annelida > Polychaeta > Phyllodocida > Nereididae > Platynereis > Platynereis dumerilii. The sequence goes on along the minus strand of JAPTHN010000038.1, from coordinate 1,702,139 downwards.
ACATGACGTCACAATAGACTAATTGTGATGTGACATCATGCCATTGTTATAAGTGACATCACTGTTATTGGTGATGTCACGGTTACATTGTGCCAGGATACAGGGCAGTTCCAAGATGGTGGATTTGGTTGCTTCATCTGCCGGAGCCTCATGTCCGTTCTATGTATTTCTATGGTGCCAGACTTCTCCCTGGTAATGGCTATGAAAGTAGCTCATTTTACACTGTCTGTAGACAATTCAAGACATAACCTTTCTGTCTCATATCTATAGAGTTCTTTAACACTGAACATTCAATTTACCTGGTTCACTAAGCGCAAAGCAACCAACTTTGTCCCCACCAAGGAAAGGTTTCATGAACTCATCGAACTGATCTTCTTTGCCGAAGTTCTGCACAGGGCCAAGATACAGACTCTGCATAGAGAAAAAGAAGAAATATCAGCACTGATTCAGCAGTGATCATTTGGCAAGCAATAGCGGTTTTTCATGAAAGCTTCCCAGCAAAATATTTCAATCCTATCAATGATAAGCAAAATTTCCCAATCTTGCCTCTAACAGGTCCAGGCTGAAGTGATTCAAAGCAAGAATTTCAAAGTTTTAACTAAGAGTGCACTTTTATGTCATTTGAGACTTCGCATTGCAATGACTACCACAAAATAATTTTAGAAAGTAGTATTTGTAGACCTGAAAGACACAAGTTTCTTAAACATGTACAAAAAAACAACAACAATCATTGACTTTGAAAATTAATATTTGAGGCTATTGCTAACAGTATCATATATTAAGCAAGAGTAAAAAAAAATAAGGGAAAATTATATGTTGCTCTGTATTTTACATGCTTCATTCAAATGAAAGAAAGCTTATCAGGGAGACCTAGAAAATGACACAGTTGTAACATCAGTCCTAGGCAGGTCTGCTCAGAACTGCTCAAGTTGCGCAACCCACAATCATGCACAAATGGGGTGTTAATTCAACCACAAACCACAAAATGACCTGTTATAGCCCCAGTCCCTTGGTTACCCCTTTTGATGAGTCACATCTGGATTTTCAAAATCCCCAAGTAGTATGTTTACTACATAGTTTAGAGTTACATTGCATAAAGTAAAACCAAAGGTAGATCTGCCTTTGGTAAAACTATAACTTACATTCTACCATGAAGAAAGTAGAGCTTCTTTTGCTATTTATTTATGCATAATTAAGTGGCAGTCATTGAATCTTTATTTTCAAATCAACAGCGTAAAAATAAGAGGTCATGCAGCTTATGCAGGAGGTGGGGGGAGGGCAAGTAGAGCAACCCCCCCCCCCCACTTCATCAAACAAGAATGATCTAAGATGTGGAGTTACAACAATACTATCTACCTACCTATCCATCAATCTATCAAAATATCCATCTGTCAGGATGGTTGACTGGGGCCCTATATCCTGTATTTATGAACTCGTAGATCAATTAGGAAAGGGTGAGGATACAGTAATGATGAAAAAGATGAAAGTGCTGTCTAACATAGGTTTAGGTGACCAGGCCAGAGCTGGATTTGAACTTGGGACACAGTCATAGGATGGCGTGAGTGCTGCCAACTGAGCAAGTCCCATCCCACCATCTATCTATCGATCTATCTATTGCTCTTTCGATCTATCTATCCATCTATCCATCTATCTATCTATCTATCTGCCAATTTATCTATCTACCTATACAGGGGGGAGCTTTTTGGTCTAGTGGTAGCGCGCTGGACTGCCAGTCGCTGGGTCCCAGGTTTGAATCCAGCTCTTGCTGGGTCACCTGGGCCTATGTTGGACGGCTGTTTCAAACATCTTTCACCTCATTGCTGTGTCCTTCTCCTGTCCTAATTACTTACCAAGTGCATAAATACAGGACATAAAGCCCCAATCATCAGTCATCAGTCATCTATCTATCTATCAATCTATCTATCTGGATAGACGATTGGGGCTTTATGTCCTGCATTTTTGCAATTGGTCTAGCTATTTAAAGATTTGATATGACAGGCAGGCTAATAAGGACAGGAGGAGGACACAGTGCTCAGTGAAATAAATGATTATCAGATTATTGAAACTGCCGTCCATCAGTCAAAAGGATTGGGCCAGAGTTGGATTTGAACCCAGGACCCTTGTTATTTGTTAACTTCAGAGAACACATTGTCTTTGAATATTTCTCAGCTGACTCAGAACTCTAATGCAACGTTATAAACTTGTGAAGAAGCCAACCAATTTTGGGAATGTTAACAAAACCACAAACAGTTGCAAACCCAAATGTGGAGTCTCCATCACTGGAGACATTAAAGTAGCAATAAAAGGGCAGAGGGCAAACCACAAAAGTGCTTAGGAGATAAGGCTCCAAAACCACGGGGTAGACATGCCTAGGACTGACTTGATACATCTAGCCTGAAAAGAATCAGTAGTGGCCCTCTGTTTTATAGGACATTGATCAGTGAAATATTGATAAAAAGAATTCACCAAACATAAAAATAACTTAGGGCCTATGTCTCTGCACTCAGTGCACTGTACTCCTTATAGTGGCCAAGCAAACAAGAAAGTACTTCTTATCTCACAATTCTTTATAAAAACAAGTATGTAAAGATAATAATTTCCCAGTACTGCAGCAATCACTCACATTATTGACACTCATGATGCACCCCGTGGAAGCACACCCTCTTGACACCTCCTCCATGGCAATTGCATACGCCAAGTAGTCAAGTCCTGTGCCCCCATATTTCTCCGGGACGTCCACACTCATCAAGCCTAACTCTCCTAATTTCTTTACCTGGAAACAAAGCAAGAATAACAGTTACAGCACGACATTGGAAAGCACGAATGAATATAATAATGCAAAAAAGTGCTCACTTCTTAGAACATGTAGAATGCTGGGACAACAATTAATAGAATGTAACATAGATTCTTGATGCTATTTTTGTCCTAAATTGTCTTGTTAATCATCTTCTTGTTTAATATTATTCTCAATCTTGTGAAAATTGTATGTGCATAATTCATCAATAAATATTAAATAAACTATCTATCTATCTACCATGTACCCACAGAATCTACCCTAGACGATTATCTCAATGACTGCAAATTTGAATGAATTTATGTCACAAGTGTCTTGGCAAATCAGCGAGTAGTATTTTTGCCCAATTCAAATTTTTACCGACAATAGGTCTGTCTCCATTAGTCGTTCTGAATTTATGTATAGGTGGCATCTCAAAGCATCGCGTAATCCCCATATGGAGACAGACCTATTTACACAGCGAGTTTTCACTCCACAGATGCTAAAAAAAAGAGCTATCATTTTGAAGCTAACAGAAAGATCTGTCTATCACTATAAGAATCAATCGCCTACGAAATACGGAAATGCGTAAATCGGACTCATTTACTTAAAATGTGTAAAGGCCTGTTCATTTTCTTATTTTTAAATTGATTTTATGATGAGGTTTTAAAGATTAATTACTGTATAGAATAGAAATTGTTAATGCTACTATACGGTGAAATTTTTTGTTATTGTATAAAGTTGCTGTAAATACTGTACATAACTACTGTACACATACCAATTTAGTTTTTTTTTGTTTTTTAAGTGCATTACTGAAAAACTGTGTTTTTATACTGAGTGATCATCCTTGTTAAATAATTTATAAATAAATTATAAATAAATAAATAAATTTGCAAGATTTGGGGCGTGTCAGACTTAATCACTGAAGGCTTTGCCGAAGCAGTACCATGGAAATTACATTACAAATACTTGTCCTTCTAAATTTTTCTAGTTTTTTTACAAAGTTCATGACATTTGTATCCATAGAAGTGTAACTAAGGTATATTTGACAATTGACAATAAATCAGGGCCTTAAAATTAATGAATCGTGACAACCTCTCTGACTGTCTTCCTTTTCAAGTAGTAGAATTGAATAATTGGAAATTTTGCTCTTTCGTATTTAGTGTGACTTCTGAGGTCATAAAAATGTTCAGTATTTTCCACCCTTTACTTGGTCATATGTCACCGGACTCACAACTCACTAGATAACGGCCTGTGCCAATGCACTTGGAAAATGCGGTTGTGGGCAAGTTAACAAAAATGTTTAAAAATACCGTGCATGCACGTAAACCCCGCTGGCTCTATGTGAAGCCATTGTCGGACTATGAATACACGACAGGTGACGCGTCGAATTAGTTCAGAAAATATCCGCTAGTTGGCCGGGATCAGAAAAGTGGTCGTCCAAATATGGATCAATCCTGGGATAAATTGAAGACACCTTTGTCCAAAAGTGTAATCAAGATTCTTGATGAATTGGGCTTCAACCAGATGACACCAGTTCAAGTGCGTATGATGAATCCTTCAAGTCAAAATATGGATCTGAAGTGGGGATTCTATAATATCGCTCACCACAACAACGTGCTTGTCAAATTTGATGTTTTGTTTACCAACCATGTTCCATGCAGGTTATCACTGTAACATTTGTCACTTGACAATGCGCCCTTATTTTGTTGCAGCTGCTCTCTCATGATCATGTCAAAATGGGAGAATTTTATTGAGCGGCTGTGCAATTTCCATTTCCCTATAGGCTATACAGGATACAGTGGGCCGTCAGCATAATCACGAAATAAGCCCCGCACCTCTGACGGAATGAGCTATGCTATTCAATGGTCTCGCTCATTCAGAGGGCGGGGGCTATTTCGTGATTATGCCGGGCCGTCCCTATGGCCAGTATGGGGGGGGAGGCACGTGCCCTCCCCCCCCCCCAATATTGGACCTGTGCCCCAGATGCCCCCCATGTAATTTTTCAACCTAAGCTAAAATATACAATTAGTATTATATGGGTGCCCCCCCCCCCAGAGAATCGTGTGGCCCCCCCAGGTGCCCCCCTGCTCGAGACCCCCTAGCTGCGCCACTGACTGGCTATAGTAGCGACAGCAGTAAAAAATTTACTAATTCAATTTGTCGAAAAACTGTCTGTCATTATCACAAAATAAGCCCCACACCTGCAACCTGCCACGTACTGAAAATGAATTGTGCGTCTGTTTTTACGAAACCAATGCCGATCGAGAGCCCTTTGAAGTACTCGCCTTGCTGTTGGGGGGACATTGTGAACAATGGAGATTAATGCTGCAGATTAAGAAAAATCAACATAATGGAAATTATTTTCTTTTTTAGGCGGCATGTATCCCGTTATTTCTGACTAACAAGGACGTTGCTGCAGAGGCCGTAACTGGCAGTGGCAAAACACTAGCATTTGTCATCCCGCTGTTGGAAATGCTCTTGAGGAGAGAAGAGAAACTTAAGAAATACGAGGTCTGCATTAATTTATTCACATTGTTTCCAATATTGCACTGTCTACACAGGCCTATAAGCCTGATGATCTAGTCTTAGGCTTACTTGTCAGTAAGATGTTCAAAGTCACCATGCTCTGACCTGGACAACTAACTTGATCTTGACAGAAATATGTCAATTTTGAGCTCGGCCAATCAGAGGAATTCTTACTAAGGTCACATCTGTAAGAACTTCTCTGATTGGCTGATTCCAAAAGTGACCTATTTTCTGTCCAGATGAAGTTAGCAGGCCCAGTCTTAGTAATGTGCCTTTGAAAATACTTGTGACAAGCGAATGAAACACTCGACTAGGCTTGCACCTGTGGATATTGTGTGCTCTTCAGAATTAACAGATTCTTGTTCACATATTTTTGCATCACCAACTGTTTTTCTATTTCAGGTTGGCAGCTTAATAGTTACACCCACGAGAGAACTGGCTGTGCAAATCAATGATGTCCTGACAACCTTCATCCAAAACCTGCCACAGTTTACTCAAGCACTTTTCATTGGAGGATCTGACATTAACCAAGATATTGCTAACTTCAATGCTAATGGGTATGTATCTGTTTGTGGAAACTTGGGTAAAATCCTCAGAAAGGATTCTTTCTAAGAATAAGTTTATTCATAATTGCATAATCTTGTAGGCACTGTTAAATTTCCCTATGTATTTATCTTCTATTTTGTGTTGAACTATATTTTGTATTGTACAAAATTTTTTTATGTTGTTTGTACTGTATTTCAGAGCACACATCATAATAGGAACTCCGGGTAGATTGGAGTTTCTTTTGGAGAAACAAGATTTTCCTCTTCGCATGGGAGTGAAGGCTTTGGTATGAGATACTTGTTTAGCTCCAAAAATGTTCACGTTATTTGGACCAGATGTTAATAGAATTACAAAGATTGGACAATTTGCTTCAATAGCAATGAGTAATAGTAGATGAAGCACAAATTGCAAAATCTATAATTTTGAAAACTTCAAGTGACTTTTATAAAAATTCAATGACTTTTCTTTCAGGAGGTGCTTGTTCTTGATGAGGCTGACAGACTTCTGGAGATGGGTTTCCAAAGCAGGTACTTGCAGTCTATCATGATGTATAATGCATATGTATGGCGGTATTGTATTTAAGCTATACTAAAATTTTGGGAAATCAAATTTTTGCTGCTCTTTGTATCTTAGCCTTCATCTGTCACTGATATCGAAGTGAGTTTTTCTAAACTTTGTAATTATGGCAGCAGTATTTATAATGCAGTAAGTCACTTATGATTATAAACTACTCTGGTTTGTCAGAGTAAATGTCATTGTAATTTGTACATTGTCTGTCCAATTTCAGTTTGAATACAATCCTGAGCTACCTCCCCAAACAAAGAAGGACAGGACTGTTCTCCGCAACTCAGACTGATGAATTAGAATCGCTAATCAGAGCAGGTTTGCGAAATCCTGTGAGAATAACAGTGAAGGAGAAGAGAATGGAGGGAGAGGTAGTGCAGAGGACACCCAAGTCGCTAAATAATTACTTTATGGTGAGAATGCAATTGTTGTGCCAAGATATATTGGAGGGTCGGGAAAGGGAATGCACACTCGTAGGAGGTCAATAATATTTCTTTGGAGGGGACTCAAATTGTCGCAAAACTTGCAATTCTTATTCGTTCATACTTACCTGACCCCCTTAACAATTGAGATCTCCTACCACCTTCGTCCCCTATTCACTGCCCACAAAATAAAATGGACTCAACCAAGCCCATCATCCTGTGGACCCTCTCCCCAAATCGTCAGTTCCTATTAAGCATGCGAAGAGGTCGCATGCATTACGCCTTCGTCTTCGATTTTAACAGTGTTTTTCACTTGGATTATGGATGAAATTGAGTGTATTTCGACAAATACACATTGGAGTTTCATCTCATGTACGCATACAGCGTACTGGAGTCGTTTTTACGACGTAAATTCACATCGAACTTTTTCGCGCCACTCAGGCTGGTTGTTTATACCAACTGTCATGGCCGCCGGGCACCTTTATTTCTCGGCGAGGTCGAACTAAATGGCTAATTACGCATAGGGTAAGCGTATCTACATTAATCTTTCGATATATAATGATTTTTATGAATAGTTGGCTCGTTTTGACGACGTTGGTATGTCGTTTCTTGCCGTTTCCCGCCCGAAATCGATCGTGACAGTCGCTGTCATGACGGGCGATAATAGGGGTTTTTGAAATTTACACTCTGTAGAGTGAATGTATTCAACTGAAACATATTTCTGAATGGTTTTCGGAGTTGTTTGCCTTTTCTAAATGCATTTTTGAATGTTTGGTGATGTTTCTACTTTTTGTGTATTGCAGCCCCTCCTGTGAGGCTGGAGCAGTCTTCTGTCAAGGCAGTCCAGACAAGGCTCTGATGTGACAGTGTTGGCTGGCTGACAGTCCCATTGATGGTTGGATCCGCAATATGAACAGCCCAAAGCCATCAATTTCCTGAAGATGGACGGCAGACACATGAGTTCTGAGGGGAACCGCTAAAGTCTGCCGCTGACGGAGCTACAGTGCATAGCTATCACTTCATGAATGAATGAATAAATAAACAGGTGTTTATTGGCTCATGAACTAATAAATGAATAAACAGGGGTGTTTATCAACAGTTCAGGTATGGTATCATTCATAGTAGGCGCTGGTGTACATAGGCTCTGGGAAGCCTAGCTCGATACACAAGCCTGACTATTGAGTAGTCACTACCCATCAGCCAGGGAGTGAACTCTCATGTCTAGGGGCCAGTTCTGTGGAATGAACTGCGTCACCCTTTGACTTGCGTATGCAGACCTAGTTATTGGAGCAATTCGCTACCCATTGCCAGGGAGCGAGCTCTGTTGTAGTCATGGGTTATGCTCTGTGGTTAAGGGCTCGATTACCCATTGACTGTCAGTTGGACACAGGTCACAATCTGGTAAATCTGAAGGGAGGCCAAGAGGGTCTCCCCTAGCTGATACAGAAGCCGCCAGATTGTATGGAATAGTTCTACTCCAAGGTTGAGAGGGACTAGAATCTGTTGTAGAGTAAGAAATGAGCATGATAAAGAGTAATCTGCTCCTGCACAGACACAAGGAGATAACATGTTTTAAAACATTAATAGAGTTTAATTTTTGGCAATTAATTATTTCTCTTTTGGCCTGCAGACAATTTTCATAGTTTTAATTCAGGCATATCCTTTTGTACCATTCAAATTATTAGCAATTTCGTTCAGTCACCATTCACCACTAGTGTTGTGGAATCCTAGAATGGCTTTCGAGTATGTAAGGCTTCATGTTGATATATCAGTGTCGCCCATCTAGTGTGTAACTAGACAGTGCTTACCTCATGTTACAAGGACCCTAAGGGAAGTAGTAAACTTGTTGGCTTACTAAAGTTTCGTAACCGTTCTTTGTGCAATCCCTCTATCTCTGAGCATTGGTAGTCTTGGAAAGAGGACCACAGATGGTGGATTTAAGGAAATCCGTAACCTAATCCTTGAACAGAAAAGTTGTCCGCTCTTGAGCTTGCCGGCAGGTTAGACGGCCAGAGTAGATGTGGCTAAGAGATCCCTAAGGCAGGGTTCTTGGTTAGCCTAAACCTGAGCTTAAGTATACAGTCAAAATGCGATTGGCAATGGAAGCTGCGTAACATAAGCTGAATCCAATTAATCATGCTCCTGGGAATGGCTCCCTGATAGCATAAGATCCCATGTATACTATTATATAGCCTTTGTTGCTGGGTTAGTATCCTCCCAAGAGAGGTCTAACTTGTGATGGTTTTGGCAGAACTATTGTAATCTCACTTTGGACTAAGCACCTCAGGGGAGATTCAAAGTTGCTTTATAACATCTAAACGTTATATAACTTATATAAATTATAGAATTCAGAAGCTCTTTGGTTTAATGACCATGAATTCCTTACTGAGGATCTGGCTGTCATCAGGGACACCAGACAATATTTCATGTTTCTGAATGGCAATTCATATTAGTGTCAAGGTGACCATGACTTTGTTTTTGCGAGCTGTCAAAGCTGCACATTGATGCTCCCTTGATGTAGAGTCGAGCATCATAAGACTCAATAAGGCTCATGGGACGGAGATGCAAGGCCTATGTAAAACCAGGCCTCCATATTTTCCCCATTATGGCATGCCTCAATAAATGTGAGAGCTTAGGCCAAGCCTGTCTAGAATCCATCTAGCTACTCCTTGAGACAAAGTCTCAAGCTGAGTACAGAGCTAACAAGTCTCTGAGCAATACAAGTTGCTTCTGGTCTTAATGTAAAATATTAATACTAACCATGTGAGCATAAGTTCAGGCGAATTTAGCGCAATATGGATATGGGATCAAAGTGATGTTAAATTATTCAGTTACACCCTCATGCATGACGCCCGAATGAGGCATGAGTCAAGAATTTGAAATTGGCAAGCAACCCCGAGGATGATGAGAACATTGTCAGAAGGAGCTTGCATATAAGGTACTATTTTGGTTGACTGACATGCTGCAAAGCAAAGGCTCTTTGAAGTAACACCGATACCTACATTGTAGTTATGTGGCAATTGTGTTGAACTCTGCTGCTCAGTTAGCTAGCTATGAGGGTACACTTGGTGCTATAGATAGTTACCACTAAACACAAGTCGGTAAACAACTGTAAGTTGATGAGAATTTTTGGAGATTGTATCTTCCATGGCTTATATTTCTGACGTCAGTGGCATGGTTGCCCACTGTTGGGACACCCAGTTTTCAATGTTGGCACACTCCAGAGTGATTTGGTCTCCGCTCACTTCGGTTCGAAATACGGGTGACGACAGTTAACATCCAGCGAGAGGGGTCCTGTGAGACCCCCAGTTCGCTAAGAAATTACGGATGTACTGACCAGATAACCCCATGAAGGGGGAGGTCATTAAGACTGAAGTCTTTAAGATTAATTGGAATATGGCAATATGACTACAGGCATGTGTATTGCAGTCTTAAAGATACTGTAATCCTACTGGCGATGAGGAATTAGTTGCCGAGCATTTTAACAATTCCAAGGAATGAGGCGGATAAACCTTTCCGAAAAAGTAGGACGCTGCTGTTACTTATTGCATTTGACTTGCAAAGGAATGTGACAAGATCCTAACAGTTATATAATATAACAGGATTCTGCAGTTTTTGGCCTCTGTACCTTTTCTCAAAGGGTAAGACGCCCAGCTATTCAGCTGAAACATCTCATTTGGATGATGAGGGTGCACCTGTGCATATTGATTCACCTGTGCATATTGATTCCACATAGGTAGCAGGGCAGTAACTGACTGATCAGAACTGCAAAGCACCAGCTAAGTACATTCTCATGTTGAGCAACTTGTCATAGGCTCTGGGGGCCAATGAAAGTTCAAAACATCTAGGGAAATGCATTCATTTCTGTTAGTTTATGGAATCATAATACTCTCCTTTGAGTTCTCTCTCAGGTCGTCATGACCTTCCCAAAGAACTATTATTCTAAGTACTGGTTCTCAGAACTGCCAGGTCTATACCAGTTGGACTTAGATGTTTAACTCCCTTTTGAGGGAGACTGGAAGTTGCTGATGGAGGCAACAGTGACCAGAAACATCCGCCAAGTGCTGAATCATACTAAATAGCAAACTGCACTTTGATATCTCGGGAGCACGTAAAGTGTCCAGTTTCAAGTTTATTTGGACCAGGTCTATCTTACGGCAGGCTGTCACCTGAAGGGTGTATTTGCCTTTTTATCCATCAAATCACGACAATATTTTCAGATGGATAACTATAATTTGAACATAGTTCCAGGAATTGAATTGATGTATATGTCGTTTTTTATCGAGCAAACCTGTCGAACTGTAGTTGTATGTTTGCAGTCCAGGTAATACCAGTTTTTCACAACCCCAGAAAACCGATAAAGGGCTTTGGTGTGAATGTCAGTTTCATTTCTCCCAGTTATGCGCAGGATGGAGGATACCCTGCCTCAACAAACATACTGAACTGGATTATATATATATATATATATATATATATATATGCGAAATGAGATACCATTTTTATGTGTGCATGTATACTTGGGTATAAATGACAAGAAGTATCTCTAATAGACTAGCTGTTACCTCCCACTTGTAGTGTGGGGTACCTAGATAGGGCTAGTAATTAATATAATTATTATCACTATATATGGCTTGGTACTAACCTATGGTACATTCGTTAGCCGCATAGCAGAGCCATGAGGCGCAACACAACTGTGTCGCATGAATTGCAGATAAAAGGCAGCTGAGGAGTTCTGCTGAAGAGAAAACCTGCTACAAACCCCAAACTAATAGTTTGCGAGGAATAAGACTAGATCCGCAATATTGTACAAAGGTCGTAGACCTACTGCCGGCATAGATCTAGACAAGCTCACAGTAATTTTTGACTGGTCTCTAGAATGATCGCAGTCTTGTGAAATAGCAACAGTTAACTCCGCATGGGAGTTCTGAGAGTCATGGCTAGAGGCTTGTGAAGCCTCGCTTAATACTCTAAAAGAGTAGAAAGGTCATCAACAGAGGATGTGATGACAACTCAAGATGTATTTCCACCCTTATTAATCTCTGTACTCAGGGGTGGCTAACAGCTCAAAGTCCTGTCAATTATGTGTCCATACTTACTGTAGTCTCTAAAGTAGGCTATTTCATGGAGTTTCTAGGCTTAACTGGAGTGCACCGAGTCCCTCCACACTTTTTCATTGACTGTGATGTCATATGATGAACTGAGTATACACAGACTCCACATTTTCCATGGGCCGTGGTTTCCTAATACGAAACAAATATTCAGAGGTTGAGCAGTCCTGGCTAGGTGCAGGACAGCAACATTAGACAATGTATGGAAGGATGAGTCGACCAGATCTTGAATCGACCTCATGCAGGTTAACTGAGTCATGTATGACATATCCGGCTCAGACCGGTAAAGAATTGTGTAATATCCCTAATAAGCAGTGAGGTGAGGAACACAAAAATTTTGGACAGCCCATCAAGTTGTGGGCCATATAAGTATTGGGAGTTGGAATACCCACCCGCCTCCCTGAGGTGAGGAACACAAAAATTGGTGTTATTATGGGTTAAAAGTGAGTTAATGAATTGATCATTTCTCCAGGCTAATATAGCCATCCCACCACAAGGATAGCTCTGGTAGTCTATCTCAATTGTTAAGGGGGTCAGGTAAGTATGAACGAATAAGAATTCAAGATTACCCGGTAGTCGGGATTCTTGAAGTGAAATACTTACCTGACCCCCAGCCTTTCCCCACCCTTCCACCCATATTTAGCCTGGGATAGCGAAGGACTAATGGTTTTTGCTTAATGCGGAACTGACGATTTGGGGAGAGGGTCCACAGGATGATGGGCTTGGTTGAGTCCATTTTATTTTGTGGGCAGTGAATAGGGGACGAAGGTGGTAGGAGATCTCAATTGTTAAGGGGGTCAGGTAAGTATTTCACTTCAAGAATCCCGACTACCGGGTAATCTTGAATTTACACAATTTTCTGTAGGAAACTCCATGAAAAATGTCTTTTTCACAATTTATGGATGAGGCTGCAGCCCCACCCCCCCCCCCCCTGCACTTATGAAGAGATAGTTGGTGCCCTAGTCCGACAAGCTAATTGAGGTCAGACTTTCTCTCTGAAATGTCTAATCTTAACTTATATCAGCGATCCAAACATGATGCTGACTGGCCAATTCAATCACATGAACGAAGTCCAAAATAGATACAGCTATGAAGATTTAATCCTGATGTTTTCCATCCCACCATACATCTGAGGCAAATTTTCGCCAATCCCTACATCCATCTTTTAAAACAAAGACCTTTGTGCTATGAAACAATTACAATATTCCAAAATAGATGTTTTACTCTTTTAGGTTCACCTTAAAATAATTAAATTTATTTATTTATTTGAATCAGTATCCCATTTTCTTGTTAATTGCAGATTTGTGAAAATGATGTCAAGTTCAGTAATTTGATTGCTTTTCTCAGACAACATAAAAACGACAAGGTTATGGTTTTCTTCAGCACATGTGCCAGTGTTGATTATTTCTCCAGAGCAACTCAGAAGTGAGTCAAATTTCCCTCAACACAATTATTGCATTTGTATTTGCTTTTATGGACCTACTGCTCCTTTTTATTGTCACACCTTCTGTCTGAATCTTTCGTAACACATCACATTTTGTTTCGATTTCAGCTTCCTGAAGAACACCACAATACTCTCAATTCATCGGAAACAGGATAAGAGGAACAGGATATTTTCTGATTTCAGGAAACTACAAAGGTTGGTTGTAATTGTGGATAAAAAGTCACATTATTCTTTCAAAATAACTGGTTATTGACTATCATTGACTTGACAGTCAATCAAAGTTTTATAAACAAGCTATCATGATGGATATAAATATTATATGCTGGACTGCAACTGATGATAATGGTAGCAGGTTTTTTGTGTCATTAGCAGCTACAAAATGGTAAAAGATAAAATGAATTTAAAATGTTCAGACAATTTCTCATTCATAGTCAATTTCCTCATTTGGATGAATCCACTTATTGATGAATGATGAAATCTGCAATTACTTTCAGTGGAGTTTTGATGTGCACAGATGTGATGGGGAGAGGAGTGGACATTCCGGATGTCAAGTGGGTCATTCAGTTCGATCCACCATCTTCTGCAAGGTAAAAAACCAATTGCACCACTATGTTACCCTTCACGTAGGCCTAACAGCCTTCAGGTAGGCAGATTCTTGTGGCCAACTTAGCCTATCTGTCTAAAGGACGCTCAGGCCGAACTTATTTAATTTTTAGCTTCTTGGTTTGACTGACCCAAAAGATTTTGGTTTAAATTGACATAAAAAAATTGAGATCACAGCTTTTTTTTTCGTCCGGCTGACTGAGCCAAGAAAAAGTGGCTTGAAAAGATCTAAGCTAAAGATCAATTATGTCTGGCCTATGCATAGAAATACATAGAACGGACATGAGGCTGTATGATGCCACCTCAAGATGAGGTCACCAAATCCGCCATATTGGAACTGCCCTGAGTCATGACGTCACAATAGACTGATTATGATGTGACGTCATGCCATTGTTATAAGTGACATCACAGTTATTGGTGACGTCACGGTCCATTGTGTCAGTATTCAGGGCAGTTCCAAGATGGTGGATTTGGTTGCTTCATCTGCCAGAGCCTCATGTCCCTTCTATGTATTTCTATGGGCCTATGTGTCAACCAAAAATATAGGCCTACAGTATGATAAATAGATTCGTATAAAATAACCATGCATCACAACTCGCAAACGACAACAGCAATTGTTTTAAAATCAAAAACGTTTTTGAATTGTCTCTTCCAGTTCTTTTGTTCATCGCTGTGGCAGAACAGCAAGAATCGGCAACACGGGAAATGCCCTAGTCTTCCTTCGACAAGAAGAAAATAGCTATGTGGAGTTTATCAAATTAAACCAGAAGGTTAGTACTTTGTTCATTTAAATTCCTAAAATTTCCTGTGCTATAAAAGCCATCTGCATTCTCTGGACTCTCAATTTGAAGAAATTTTAGGTGGCTATAATTCGGCCTGCAATTTAGTGTGAAGTGCGATATATTAAAAAGAGCTTTCAAGGGTGTCTCTCTAATTTATACCGTTGTTCCATTTGCCTTATCAGGTTCCCTTAGAAGAGTATGAATTACTGGATACTCCTGGTGACGAAGTGTTGACAAAGTTGAAAAAAATAAACATGAAAGATAGGTGAGATTTTGGGATTTTATTCTTCTTTAATATTTGTAAAGCATAAATGTGAAATTTTCCCCATGCATCATTCTAAAAGTAATTTTGAAGTACCGTGCTGTGACAGTTCTAAAGTAAGAAATACTGTAGCCTGCTGGTGTTCTAAAATTATAGAGACCAGGCCACAACCTTTTTAATCTAAAGTTTACAGTCATCTACTATACCGGGTAACTGGAGGGCGGTTGTCATGATCGCAGTCCTGACAGGCAGCAGTGAACGCCTAGATTTGATTCCCAGTATTGTTCAACTTTACTTTTGCCAGTCTTCACTCTACTGCCTTGCTGGTTTTACCTAGCTGCATGCTTCTACATTGCAGACTGATCTCTCAATCGTACTTACCACTCCTTTGCAACTGGATTTATACTATATATAATAGATGATAACTAAATAATTCTCTTATCCTATTTCAGAATGATGTATGAAAAAAGTATAAGAGCATTTGTGTCCTTCCTGAGGTTTTATGAAAAACATGAATGCAGTGTGATCTTCAGGTTTAAAGGTAGGTGCAATTGGATTTAATATTTATATTTGTGCAACTGTAAAATATGTAACCTTCAAAGTTAATGCAGTAGCTCAAAATATTCTCTCCCTTGAAAATTTCAGATTTAGATATTTCTAAATTAGCGAAAGGCTATGCTTTGCTTCACCTCCCGAAAATGCCAGAATTGAAAGGAAAGACGTTCCCAGAATTCGAAGTCACGGAAATGGACTACTCTTCCATTCCTTACCGGTAATGATAACAATTTCATGGATTAGTTGTGCATCCAATGTACAAAATATTTTACCATATATATACTTGTATATTAAATGTTTTTATTGACAATATTGTGCACTTATTTTTCAAAACAGAATGAAACAATTGCAGATGCATGTCAGGTTACAAAGGCAATGAACTCATCCACTATTGTTTCGTTTTGTTATGAAAAATAACTGGAGAATAAAGCAATTAATGTAAACAAATTGTTGTGAAAAATACGGCTGAAACTCAATATATTTTCGCAGGCACAAGATCTGTTGGGTAGGTCAACCTAAAAGTTAAAAATTAAATGTGTCTTTCCTAAACTTGCTGTAAAGTGACAGATATTTACTTTTCAGAGATAAGTGCCGGGAAAAACAAAGAAAGCAAGAACTTGAAACGAAGAAATCACTGGAGCCTGAAACCAAAATGCAGCATCATAAGGTAAGACAAGTGTTCTCATATGCCCAAATTAAGCTTCGAACCAAAAAAATACTTCCGAGTGATTTTGATGCAATAACGCCAAGATGCAACTGTAATTGTGGGATGAAAATTGAGATATATTTAACCACTAATGTCTCCAGTCTAGCTATTGTTATAGCTGTTTGCAGATTAGCGGTCCAAAATTAACTTACAACTTGGTCATGTGATGTCACTGGCTTAAAAATGCTTTGTTTACTAAACAAGTGTCAGTTATGGGTTATCAGTTGATTCAGTGCTTGTCTAGCAGCTTAGGTGACAATAAACAAACTAATTAAATGGTTTTAGGTACCTCCATCAACTAAGAAGATTAGGAGACCTGCAGAAAACTGTCAATGATGTGGCAAAGCCAGTTTGCAAATTGAAAATAAGAAAATTAATTTTTGGCTGGAGAGAATTCTCCAGCCTATTTAATAATGGGTTTTGGGGGTGTGGTCGATATTTGGAGGTGTGGCGCATAATGACAGGTATGCATTTTTGGCCATCATGCATTGAGTTTGTGTTTGTGGTAATTGCTGGTTAGAAGCAATCTTAGTTGGCTAATTTGACAGCATTAGGCAAGGTGTAATGGGTTGACAGTTGTTCGGTTTAAACTGTGGCATTGCTTGAAAATTTTTAATTTTTGGGGGTGTGGCCATTTAGAGCCAATGAGAATGAGGGACTTGGTGGGAGTGGCCATTTCAGCCAATAGGGAGACATGTAGTATGCAAGGCCTGGGGGGGGGAGGACACATCCAGGGGGGTACTTGCAGAAATTATTCTTTTTGCTAGTTATATTTCTAGGCTAGGGGTCACCTCGGAGGTAGGTAATTTTAAAATTTTAGATTTTACAAGTCCTGAGGGGTGTCACCTTGGGGGGGGTACTCGCAAAAAAAAATGGTTTTTTTCTGCTAGTTATATTGCTAGGCTTGGGTCACCTGTGGAGGTATTAAATTTTATATTGTATACAAGGTGCGGGGGGGGGGGGGTCACATCCAGGGGGGTGCTTGCAGAAATTTTTATTTTTGCTAGTTATATTTCTAGGCTGGAGGTCACCTCGGAGGGAGGTAATTTTAAAATTTTAGATTTTACTGCTAGTTATATGGCCAGTGCTGGGGTCACCTCGGGGGAGTATTCAATTTAATATTCTATGCTAGGCCAGAGGGGGGAGGACATTTCCAGGGGGATACTTGCAGAAATTATTTTTTTTGCTAGTTATATTTCTATGCTGGGGGTCACATCGGAGGGAGGTAATTAAAATTTAGATTTTACAAGTCCCGAGGGGGTCACCTCGGGGAGGTACTCGCAGAAATTGTTTTTTCCTGCCTGTTATATTTCTAGGCTAGGGGTCACCTCGGAGGTAGGTAATTTTAAAATTTTAGATTTTACAAGTCCCGAGGGGGTTACGGGGGGGTACTCGCAGAAATTTTTTTTTTGCTAGTTATATTTCTAGGCTAGGGGTCACCTCGGAGGGAGGTAATTTTAAAATTTGAGATTTTACAAATCCTGAGGAGGGTCACCTTGGGGGGGGGGTACTCGTAAAAAAAATTTTTTTTTTCTGCCTGTTATATTGCAAGGCTGGGGTCACCTCGGAGGGAGGTAATTTTAAAATTTTAGATTTTACAAGTCCCGAGGGGGGTCACCTGAGGGGAGGGTACTCGCAAAAAAAAAAAAGTTTTTTTTCCTGCTAGATATATCACCTCGGAGGGAGGTAATTTTAAAAATTTGAGATTTTACAAATCCTGAGGGGGGTCACCTCGGGGGGGGGGGGTACTCGCATAAAAAAAAAATTTTCTGCCTGTTATATTTCTAGGCTAGAGGTCACCTCGGAGGGAGGTTTAAAATTTTTGATTTTACAAGTCCCGAGGGGGTCACCTCGGGGGGGGGTACTCGCACAAATTTTTTTTTTGCTAGTTATATTTCTAGGCTAGGGGTCACCTAAGAGGGGAATTTGAGATTTTACAAATCCTGAGGGGGGTCACCGAATGTTTTTTCTGCTTGTTATATTGCCAGGCTGGGCTCACCTCAGAGGGAGGTAATTTTAAAATTTTAGATTTTGCAAGTCCCGAGGGGGGTCACCTAGGGGGAGGGTACTCGCAAAAAAAAAATGCTTTTTTTCCTGCTAGATATATTGCTAGGCTGGGGTCACCTCGGGGGAGATATTAAATTTTATATTCTATACAAGGCCCGGGGGGGGGGGATTGCAGACATTCACCTCAGAGGGGGTAATTTTAAAATTTTGGATTTTACAAGTCCCAAACCTCAGGGGGGGTACTCGCAAAAAAAGATAGGCTGGGGTTACCTCGGGGGTGGTATTAAATTTTATATTCTATACAAGGCCCGGGGGGGTCACATCCGGAGGGGGGTTCTTGCAGAAATTTTTATTTTTGCTAGTTATATTTCTAGGCTGGGGGTCACCTCGGCAGGAGGTAATTTTAAAATTTTAGATTTTACAAGTCCTGGGGGGGGGTCACCTCGGGGGGGATGTCCTCGCAAAAATAATTTTTTTTTGCTAGTTATATGCTAGGGGGTGAAAGCAGAAGAATGACCAGTTAGGTGTGCACTTGCTGTAACTAGTCAAAAAAACATTATATTGAGTAGCCTACCTGTCGAGACAACTGAGATAGCGGGCATTTTAGCAGCCATCTTTCTTCATTCCTGGACTGCGAAATGTGACCTTAATATTTCACTTAAGAGTTATAAAATTTGGTTCAGGTCTACGCCTGTGGGTATTGATTGTGAACATGACGATAAATTCAAGATGTGGGCCATTTTGGCAGCCATCTTTCGTCATTCTTGAACTGTCCATTTGTGACCTTAATATTCTGCTTATTTTAGAGTTATGAAATTTGGTACAAGTATTCGACATTATGAATTAGTCAGCCTATAGATCTATTTGGGCAGCGACTCTGTTAGACACTAGTGTCTGCTGTCACCTTCTACTCAAACACTTGCGCAATGCTCACTGCAGCAATTTGCACCTATACTTCATTGCTATACCCTCACGTCAAGAGAATCTAGTTCGCGCAGACATCTACCTACTATACCTCAAGCTCCAGTTCCACTGTTCCTACACTCATATTTTTTGCCTCAGACGCTCTCCCATGCTGCAAATCACACCTTCTACTTTCCCATAGGATTAACCAGCCATTGTATCCGAGGATGCTTTTTCCAGTGGACCGCTGATCTGCAAAGAGCTCTAAGAATTTTACTCTAAGAAGAGCTCTAAGAATTTTACTCTGAATCAAATTAAACACAATACAGAGTATTAGAGTTGTCATAGATCTATAAATAGATACCATAGAAGTGCTTTTAGTCTGGTTGTTTTCATAATTTATATATTGACTTGTTATTCTAGCCAAGGCGGCATTAAAAAACAGTTAACAGCTTAATGCTGAACATTCACCCTGCCAAAATAAAAGTATTTTTGATTTGACTTTGAGTTTATCCTTATCCTGTTCAGCACAAACCCACACCTTGGTCGAAACAGAGGGAGAAGAAGGACAAGAAGATGGCGAGGAGAGAAGCCAAGGAGAAGAAGAGAAAAAGGAAGATGGAGATGACAGAAGAAGACATTGACGAGATTACCAAGGAGGCCGCCCTCGTCAAGAAACTCAAGAAGAAGAAGGTGCGTGATAATCATTGACCTTGTTACATTATGTAGGATTTATTGTTGGTGTTATATGCACACCACATTATCCCATATATTTGTCTGCTCATGACAAATGTTGCTTTTTGAATTGCTGCTTGTTTCAGCAGTTTAAAAAGCCATGAGGGGTCAAAAAAATGTGTATGTACATTTATCCTCAGTCCAGTGTGAATCCTCGATTCTGATTGGTTGAGAGCTGAGGTGTATTATCAGTTACACCCTGCTCGTTTTTCGAGGGTACTATCAGTTACACCCTGCTCGTTTCGAGGGTACGGGAATATACACCATGAAGGACTCCATACACCACGAAGCCGAAGGCTGAGTGGTGTATGGAGGCCTGAGTGGTGTATATTCCCGTACCCTCGAAAAACGAGCAGGGTGTAACGGTTTTATCCTCAGACTTCTTGTTTTATTGATGCCCAGAGATTATCTTGCAAATTGAGTCTGAAATGTCTTTCAGTAACAAAGCAACAGCATTGTGACGTCATCACCAGAGCTGTCACCTTGATGATGTCACAATGGCTCAAACAATGGCATTGTGACGTCATGACTATTGTTGCTACAAGGATGACGTCATAACAATCCTATGGTTGCAATTGTGACATCATTGTTTATCTCATACACCCTGTCTGGTGACGACAGACAGGGTGTACGGTGTCATACACCGCGGCTCTCAGCCAATCAGAATCAACGATTCACACTGGACTGAGGATAATATCAGTTATAGACCCAGGAGTCAGTTGTTTTAACTAATCAACTGACTTCCTTCATTTCAACTGGCTAAGTCGACTAGTTGATAACTTTTCAACTGCAACTGACTGAAGTCGTTTCAACTGACTTCAACTGACTTCTAAGTGATAATCAATTAACAGACATTTAAAAAGCCTAGGTCATTGCCAAAATAAATAAGGAAAGTTCACAATCAATTGACGAGATTCATAACTCAAAAGGAAAGGTCTTAAGAACCTGAAAATATATTTTTTACAGAATAACCAGTTGCCATAACCCAGAGAATGCTGAAGTGGTTGCCATGCTTACTCATGTTCTTTTTACTATCAACTGCTACAATGATGTTTCTATAGGCCTATATCCAAACAGATTTTCATCTGCAGAAAATTTCACCAATCCAAACTGGATGGCTCCCTCAGTACAAGTGTTGATACCAGGTAGGCCTATACTTTTCCACATGAAGTATTCCACAGGAACAATACCAACATTTGTGCTGAGGGAGCCATCCAGTTTGGATTGGTGAAAGTCTAGAGCTACCAGTGAAAATCAGCTTGGATATAGGCCTAATTGAAAAAAAATTATATAATCAAATGGAATGGATGTTCAATGAGATAAATGTTAACATTTGAGAAATTATATTCAGAATAGTCAGGGAGCAAGCAAAAACGTCTTCTGAATGGTGCATTCAATGAGTATATATTTTGCTACATGAACAATCTCATACCAATTAACTTATTTTGGAGCTTTTGTGACCATCTGTTTTAAAAGCCATTTCCATAGTAGCATTGTGGAGCTAACTCAACAGCAATTAAATATTGACAAAGAAAAGGACGAAAAATAGAGGCAAGAACTTGTAAGAACTCAAGAACTCTTCTCTTATCTTAGGTGCTAATTGTCATCAAGGACCTGGACCAATTGGCTTAATTGCAATTATTCAAGTGTCACCCAACAAAACTACTTTGAACAAACCAATCCAATCAGTAAAGCAGGAATTAAAGCAAAATGTCTTGATTGCAATACAACAGATTGCTGTTAGCCATAGCCTGCTCCTGCTTAAAGCATTTCATGATCATGTGTCAGGCAACTGACGCAAGTCAAATCAACCACTGACGACGGCGACGGACGCTTGTTGGCATGACGACGACGTCAACTGGCCCATTATGACGGACGACGACGACCAATGACGACGACTCCGGGGTCTAATCAGTTACACCCTGCTCGTTTCGAGGGTACGGGAATATACACCACGAAGGACTCCATACACCACGAAGCCGAAGGCTGAGTGGTGTATGGAGGCCTGAGTGGTGTATATTCCCGTACCCTCGAAAAACGAGCAGGGTGTAACGGTTTTATCCTCAGACTTCTTGTTTTATTGATGCCCATAGATTTTCTTGCAAACTATGTCTGAAATGTCTTTCAGTAACAAAGGAAGAGCATTGTGACGTCATCACCAGTACTGCCACCAGGATGATGTCACAATGGCTCAAACAATGGCATTGTGACGTCATGACTATTGTTGCCACAAGGATGACGTCATAACAATCCTATGGTCGCAATTGTGACATCATTGTTTATCTCATACACCCTGTCTGGTGAAGACAGACAGGGTGTACGGTGTCATACACCTCAGCTCTCAACCAATCAGAATCGAGGATTCACACTGGACTGAGGATAAGGGAATATACACCACTCAGGCCTCCATACACCACTCAGCCTTCGGCTTCGTGGTGTATGGAGTCCTTCGTGGTGTATTATCAGTTACACCCTGCTCGTTTTTTGAGGGTACGGGAATATACACCACTCAGGCCTCCATACACCACGAAGCCGAAGGCTGAGTGGTGTATGGAGGCCTGAGTGGTGTATATTCCCGTACCCTTGAAACGAGCAGGGTGTAACTGATAGTACTCCAAAAACAATACAATAAGTGCTAATAAGTTGCTAATTGCAACTCATTTTAGGAATTTAATTTGTTGTCTGTTGAGATTCAGCAATACACACATTTCCATTTCTGTAACAATTTTATGACACTCCCAACATAGTTCAAGAGTGCCACCTTTTTCATGATGCATAAAAATGACTTTTAACCCCTGCCCTGTCACTCCATTTTTTAATTTTTTTTATTTTTTTCAGATTACTAATGCTGAGTTTGAAGCTGAGATGGGACTGGACCTGAATTCTGATGAGGACTAAATTGCAAAGAATTAAGAAGCAGTGTTTGTTGAAATTACATGTACAGCTGTCCATGTACGTAATACATCCCATACATTTCATTGTAAATTATCATTATTTCATCACAATTCCTGTGATTTTCATACACGAAGTTGCAAATGAACGTATTAAATGTTTGATAATGTATCAAATATATATATTGAAAGATGGTGTCTGTAATAATTTCTTTGAAATTTGATAAACAAAGAAGTGGTTGAAATTTTGCATCAACTTGTCACCTAATTGTTAAGGTACTAGTGGGCTGATGCAATAGATGGTCCTGGTGTCTGAGAGTTATCATTGTATTTTGTGAATTATTGGGACTCGGGAGTTATGAACTTGGACATACCACCCTATTATACTGAATAATTACGTAGCATAATGATTACGGAGTTTGCTCTGGTGATGAAACTGCTGTCAAGACTTCACTGTAGACGAGTCAGTTGTGGCAATGCTTCTAATGCATTATGACACATGTGCATCGGAATGTGGGACTCCTCTAGATGTCTTTCAGAATGAGAACTTCTCTTTAGAAAGTCAATCAATTTACCCAGGATATTGTGTAGAGGGGGTCAGCTCTGTAGAGCTCTGACTCTCGAGCCTCGAATTGTTGGGTCTTGAGTTCGATTTCAGCTCTGGCCGGGTCACATGGACCCATGTTGGTCAGCAGATTCAATCATACATCACCTCATGTACTTCTGTCCGAAGAGGTCTACCAAGTGCATAAATAAGGAATCATAGGCGTATCGGAGGGGGGGGGGCAGGGGGGCAATCGCCCCCCCCCCAAAAGTGTGGGAAACAATAAGATTCGGGCAAAAAGGCTAACAAATTCGGGCAGATGATTGCATAAAACTATTGAAAATTAATGATTTCCAGGCAATTTCATTTGAAATGGCATTAAATTTAGATCTTGAAATTCGGGCAAATGCCAATCACCCCCCTAAAAATCACGGGCGCCGTACGCCTATGTAAGGAATTGAAAACCCAATCATCCATCCAGCAAACCTAATTAATCAATAAAATTTCTAGCATTTTCCTAAAGTGCTGCCAGATCTGGAGAGCTCTGCCTCTGGAGGTTGTTTCTGTTTAGCTGCTGTTATGCCTTTTGAATGCAATTAAGATTGACTTGTTACACAATGCAATTTAGAATTAACCCAGAAGGTCAGAACATGTTTTCCTCTTAATTCTGTAAGTTAATTTTGTCATTAAGCCTAATTTGATATTCTATGAAGCCTCCTGATACATTTTAAATTTATAATTGCATTGTTTGTTTGGGAAAGATGACCTTATGGATTAAGTCTTAAATGCATTGTTTGCTAACTTGGACCAACTGTGATAGCAATTAACTGCATTAACTAATAAACTGCAGTGCAATCACCTGGTATTACAAATGCATGCTAATAAGTGCCAGTTCAAAGAGACACAATTAAGAGTGGAAAATTAATCCTATGCAATTAGCATTGCAGAGAGAGCTGACAGGACAGTCATTTGAGAGTTACCAATTAGCATTGTTGCATCAACTTCTATTCATTCATTCATTCAAAGGGTGTACTAGGATTCACCAGTCATTCCTCTAAAACTATGGTCCAGGATACTTCATGATTTAACTGCTCTGCTAAAAGGTAATTTGAAACTTTAGAAAGAAATATTAGTTGTTCAGAATCTTTTAAAAAATGTTGCAGATAGTTTTTGACTAGGTTTTTGCAAAATTTATATGGAGAGATAGGGCTACTTGTAAATTGATTCAGAAATGGCAAGAGCATTGTCTGTTCACAATAGATTTATTATGCCTCCATTATTCCTTGAGAATCAAAACGGAACCCTCTGGCTTTGAAATGATTGAACGTTCTAAGCCTTTAACAGATTATGCCTAAAACAGACTTTTTAATCAGTCTGAAAACATTAATGTGGCCCTTCAAAGCTTAACATTTCATAAACAAAATTCAATGTCAGCCTACTTTTGCTATTTTAATTAATACTTTCCCCTTTTAATAATATGGAAATAGAGTTAAGTGTCTCACATTTATAGCTAAATTGAATGAGAGTGCAACAAATCAAACAAATTACTTCAATATTTGTTTTCTTAAACAGGTTCCATTCATAAATTGCTTGGATTACTGAGGACTCCACAGACTCAAAACATTACACAGCCATTATGTTTACCCCGGAATTACAGCGCAGCATTCGCACAAGTTCACAGAACACCCCGGGCGGGCGATGCTTAACCCCTCTGAGTTCTTCCACCCCGAGAAGGAAGAGTGTGGGACATATTCCTTTGTCCGCATCATGGGGAAGTTCGCCAAACACTCGGGCAGCCGTGCAAGAAGTGAATAACCTTAGAAGTGGCTCCTTCTCCCTGCCTCGGAGAGCCTCCCTCACGAACAATTTGGAAAAAAGTGTTCTTTCAAGGTCAAGGTCAACGCTCAGGATAAATTCAAATGACGAGGATTCTGTTTTCATGAACAAGGAGGTCACTTTTCAAGACTCCATGAGAGGAGATTCACTGAGGGTTGAATCACTGAGGAGTGACTCGTTGAGAGGCGACTCGCTGAGAGTTGACTCATTACGAAGCGACTCATTAAGAGGCGACTCACTACGAGGTGATTCGCTGAGGATTGACTCCCTGAGGGGTTCGGTCCAGAGCTTAAACAAATACGACACCAGCCAGATGTTCATATTTGACGACACAGCTCAGACAACCCAGCAGCAGAACAGCCTTGTTCATTCTAACAGCATCGTGGAATTTGAGCAAGCCCTCTTTGAGAGGACAGCCCTCCGACATGCTAGACGGTTGCGGCTCCAAGAGGAAGCCACGGAGCTGTGCCAAGAGACAGCGTTAATGTTAGAGAAGACGGCAAAACTGATGGCGAACACAGCAAGAGTGAGGAGATTAAGAATCAAGCTAGACATGGACTTGCTAGATGTAGATGGGAGGTGTTTTGGTAGACAGATGAGCAGAGATCTGGACAGCGTTTCGTCCGAGATACAGGACGACACTCTTGCATCTGAAGAACGGATTTATCATGAAATTGACGCCCTGAAACCGCCACAACATCCGAGAAAGAAATACGACGATGAAAAGGAGAACAGGATGTGCTCTCCTCACGGAAAGCGACCACCGTTTAACTCTCCAGTGCAGACCAACAGAGCAGCCAAGTTGAGAAGTAACTCCATCAGAAAACAGCGAGATGGCAGCGGAGGAACTTTGATCGAGAAGCCACCCGCCATACCACGAAGGAAGACCGACAAGAAAGGGAAGGTGGACATCATCAAAGACTTGACCACCAATCCGCTGAACCATAGCAGACTTTCCTTAAAAGAGAAACACGCAGAACAAGAACAGCCCGACAAGGACCAAGCAGATAAGGCTACAACCGAGAAACCCGTCAAACAAGGTTTCCAGATGAAGCTCAAGAAAGTCTCAAAGAAACTGACGTCTTCCAGACTGAGCCTGGACAAGAAGGTCGACATTAACATGGAGTCAACTTGGTTATGACAATGACTTTTCAAAATGTTAGAAACATTTGTCAACAACTGACGGACTGAATACCAGTGAAATTGAAAAATTGTAATTCACCATTATTACCTCAAACACTGAAAAAAAAATCTTAAAAGGCAGAAAACTTTCAAAAAATGTTAAATTTACAAAATTTATATTTTATTGGAGCATTTTAATTTTTAAAACATATATTTACATACAGCATTGACATAAAATGGAGCAATTATTTACATTAGACTGTGTTGTCCAAATATTCACCAAATTTGTATTTTTTTTTCTATTTCGATTTTATGTACAAATATTCACGGAGGTTATAAACATGTATAAAAGTATGTGCACAATGATTTTTTTTTGTATGTTCATTAACATGAAATAGGCTCACTAGGACTTTAGAGAGCCAAACTCGGAACTCCCAATTCGCAACATAGTTCATGAGACAAATTGGATTGCATCTAAAAATCTCAATCCCATCATAAAACGTTCACTGATCTACATATAATGGGACAAAAGACGGGAAAACTATTACATTATTATTGAAGCCATCCCACTTGGCAAATAATTCTCTGATCCAATTATCAGATTTACAGACTTTGATGGGGATAATAAATTTTTTTTGAAAAATATCAATTGCATTTAGGCCTACAAATGATCCAAAAATCTGAGAAAGTAAAGAACTTCGACATATTAAAATATATTACAAGCCAAGACATAAAAGAATTTAAATAATCTATACCAGTTGCTTCTCTGACACTGTAACTTCAAAATATATGTACAAGAATTCTGTCTCAAGTTAATAAATAATTCATTGATCAATACCAAATTAACTTTTCCAATCAAAGCAGACTTACTGCAACAGACTTATCAAGGCATCAAAAAACTTGCTCTTGTCCTCCGTCTTCATCTCAATAACTGGAAAAAACAAAGAGGAGTAATTGTTATAATGCAACAAAATGGCATGACTGCATCTTTCCATATCAGTTACTTGTGACCTCATCGATACTCAGTTGGTGACTTGTTTTAATACTTAGGCCACACATAATTGATTCTTAGCTTTGCGGACCCGCCGACACAATAGATTTGCTGCCGGTGGAAAAAAAAAATTTTTTTGACATCATAAAAATTTTTTCACTTTTTTTTTTGTCCTACCGACCGACCCTAGAAAAAGTGCCTTGAGAGGATCCGAGAAGCTAAAGATCAATTATGTGTGGCCTTATTGAAAGTACAGAATATGACCTCACAAATTGCTTATGAGTCATAGAGAATTTACTAGGCATGGTTAGGGATATGTCCTGACAAGAAATATTTCAGTCCAATTTAATTATTTTGTAAGCACTTGACATTTGTCGACTGTAATCTCTGACTCATTACTGAAGATTTTAATTTTTTTAAAAGACAAGCAATACTCACTATGTGAATCAAAATAGTCATGCATTGTCCTGGCTCCAGTGCTATTCCCCGCTTGCTCAAATGCCTTGCCAAAGAAGCTGCAAAGAAAAAAATTTTTCCTTGAAATAAACATAGTAATAGAATCAATATCTTATGTCATAAAGATTAATTGAATGAAACAGATTTTGCATCCCCCCCCTTCACCGAGTAATAATTTAAGACCTTTACTTATATCAAACTATCATACTATCATGCTATACAGACTCAGAAAAATGTAGGCTTATAAAATATCTTCTGGGAATTAGTTAAGGATAAATCAAAATATTTTCCTGGTGAAGCATATCTATTCACTAATTGCCTCTAAGTAACCTTCCAATTAATAAACATCAAAATCTTTTTGTGGCAGATAAAAACATTTTAAATGCCAAAACTCACTTTTTACAGGTCTTTTCCGATAAGGGAGGTATTCCAACAACCAGCATAGTTCCGAGGTTCTTGTCGTGGGGTGCGCCTAAGACAAGTGGCAAATTGGGCGCCTTCTTGCTTTTGCTCTGAAATAAAAACAAGTCTTGTTAGAAACTATGCACAAGCCACATTTTTTTTGACTATGCAATTTTTTGCAACCACCCGAAATAAAATTAGCTCTGGTTTAACAATTCAAAAGTATCAAAAGAACAAATCTGCGCAAGAAAAAGGTACTTAATGAAAGAAGTAAAGACTCCAACCAGATAAGGTGATAGACATGCCGAAAAATTTAATTGTTTTGACCAGAGTACAAATATTAAAGACTTGCAGAAAATCAGTACAAATTGTGCAATGCGGTTTCTAATTCTCAAAACGTTGGTGCAAAACAATAATTTTTGAGTGCAAATTTTCAAGAATATTTTCCATTTAGTGACCACTTAGTATTAGTACTCACCACTGAGCAGTAGGCTGCAAGTGTGAATTTAGCGAGTCGTTCCAAACAGATCGGTCTCGCGAAGAATTTTGTGTCAGGTGTACCCTGAAAAGTGAACATTAATAATATAAAAACATAACACAAGACCAAAAGTTCACATTGAACTCTCTATTTAAACATTGATTTAATTTCCAAATAAGTGTCTATCTCAAATGAAGGCCAAACAGTGCCAAACACTATAAAGATAGTAAAAACTCTGGCTTCTACTGGAGGAAATATGACAACCCTTACAAATACTGTTTTATGTGGAAGACCAATTCCATCATAAGATATTCTGCATATAGACCATAACTCATTTTTGAAAGGCTTCACAACCATTTTCACATTTACCAGTAAGGCCACAAATAATTGATTCTTAGCTTCGCGGACCGCCGACACAATAGATTTCCTGCCGATGGAAAAAAAATTGAAAAAAAAAAAATTTTTTTTTGGACATTATTAAAAAAAAATGTTCACCTTTTTTTTTGTCCTACCGACCAACCCTAGAAAAAGTGCCTTGAGAGGATCCGAGAAGCTAAAGATCAATTATGTGTGGCCTAACAAGAATGAACTTCTTTTAAAAGAGCCAATACTGAATATAAGAAAGACACAACAAAACGCACCTCTTGTACAAATGCGTAGAGAAAAGGTCCAGCAGAAATGATTTGTCCCATGTCAAGGAAGGACTGGACTTGTCGCACAATTCCCTGCAGCTGATTCTTCGAGGATTCTAATCCTTTTTCTAATATTTCCACATTGTTCCTGAAAAAAAGTTATCAAACGGTCAAAACTGAAACACACAGGCCAATTATCCATCATTTTGTTCCCCAATCCAAGGAGGGTGTCACCACGTGAATGCATCAGCATATATATATAGCACATTGAACGATTCCATTCATAGACAAAGCGCACAATAATGTGTGTACATAGTATATACAAACAACAACTATTTAACTCAAAACTACATCTAATTCATATTTATCGAAAGAGGTTCAAATATTATTAATTATAAAAAATAAATTACAGAAATGACTTTCACTTGGGAGCCCCACATTTGAAGGTATAAACATCATTGAAGGGAGTACATGGCTGTAGCATTGACTCACCTATTTAAAAAGTCCAAGGCCTTCAAGAAGCATTCAGAAGCTGTGGCATCATTCTCCTGAAAAATTAATTTTGTTTAATTACTGCTAAATGACTCTTTCCAGTCATCTGGTACTGTGATGGATCTATTCATCTTTTAAGATAATGGCCCTAAAGAGCTCAGTAAGATTCTATCGACAAATGAACGGGCTTTGCTAAATTAGTCGGCAATTGGTATAGAATGGGAGGTTTTTTTGGAATTTATGGCCTCTCTTCTGATGTGGTAACTATAGATAAACATAGGCTGCGTACAGTGTGCGAAAAATGGACGTCCAATCGTATGGGGCGGGTCAATTCAGGACAAGGACAAGTGATAATTCCAGCCACAGTGTCCGATGGACAAGCTGTGTTACGGCAAAGCTTGTCCATCGGACACTGTGGCTGTAAATATTACTGCAGCAGATAGATTGTGCAGCTGGTAGTCCATCCACTAGGGGAGCATAAGTCAGTGACTTGCGTTCAGGGGTCAGTCAAAGCTACAGTGAACCACAATAATGACAATTTCCCTACAGTCACAAGTAGACCCACACTGACTAAACAAAGCATCTACTGTGACTGTTGTGGCCAAGCAACATAGCATAGATGCCTATCAACCTAATTACGGACAATTTAACCCATTGTTACTGCTACTGTTCATGAAACCAAAGTTCCAAAATTGGGCTTTTTGCCATTCTCTGTCCCTTGACAACAGCTTGAGCAACTGCTCAGGCCAAAAAGACAACTGTAGGTGGCAAAGGCCAAATAACAAATAGTTAAGCAGCCTGCAGGGTATGGTTCATACAATATCCTTAGGCTTTGGGTCTAGCAATCTACTATGGTATAGGCCTATCTCCAACAAATAATAATAGCGACGGAAATGTCACATTAAGTAAATGGGACAGTTTCTTTTAGAAAGTCATATATTACACACTGTCCTGCCTCACTGGGGATATTCCTGGACCCATAATGCCCCAAGGAATATATTAACTTTCACAAATTTACATGATATTTTGACTGTGAAAAAAAGATACATGGTAGGCTATAGGCTGCTTAACTATTTGTCATTCCATCCTGTAACATAAGATAAACACTCCGTTATTTCGATTTTCATACTCTATATCATCAAACCAACCACCCTGATACAATATGTAGTTATGTACACAAAAATAAACCACTGAAGTGGGACAAAACAATTTTATCATGTGTCATACAATATTCCTAATAGTGGCACTGGCGTCTGGATTGAAGGGCGTTTTTTTATGGTTAATTTTTTGTTACAAAACTCTGTCTCAAATCATTAATCCCCCAAATATAAAACTTGCGAATGAAAATCTACTCCAGAGCTTCAGAGTTGCTTGGTGAGTGAACCAACTCTCACTCCCGACATTTGACTTCCTGAGTACCAAATGGTTGATTCCCCAGGTCTCAGCAGAGCTCAAGGGGACACATATTTTATTTCATAAAAAAGGTACACAGCACAAAAATGGCATGACTCTTTTTCCATACAATTTGCAATCTGCTATCTGAGTCAGGAGGCCATAACAGCCCTATAAGGCTATAACAAAACAAATGACCTAAGCCATTATGGTTATCAGCATCACAGCAAAAAAGTAATTGCACCAAACAAAAAAATATATTAAACAGTCTCACTGATTAATGTGAATTGTAAAACCATGACAAAAAATGTTGAAAACAAGACTGGAGTTAATGTGTATGACAGCATAGAAAACAGGACACACACTTAACATGCTGGCATATTTGAACACTCATTGGCATCGAGAAATTCTCTCACACAACCCTGCCATATTAGACAACCATAGAGGTAAGAAATATGCATATACACTGTATAATATATTGTAAGGCGGGAGAAATTATCTAATTCCTAATATTGTCTTAATTCCAGACTTTTATTAGTCTATTTCATGAAATTTTCCAGACTGTCTATTTCTGGTAATTTGACAAATTGAGCCTATTTCACGTATTTTATAGACTTCTGAGGTTATTCAAGGTAATTTCATGGACTCGGCCTATTTCAGGTATTTTTACAGACTTGGTTATTTAGTCATTTAATGTATTTCCACTGACTTGGCCTATCTTATGTAGTTTTACAGACTAAGTACAATTTATGGACTTAGCCTAATTCAGCTGATTTGATGGACAGAGAATATTTCCAGAGCTAGAGGTTTAGAAAAGATGTAAACTTGATATTAAATTATTTATATCATATGGCTAGCGGATATACTCGCTTCTCATTGGCTGACAGCCGTGCAATATTCTACGATATTGCACGCCTTATATTGCACGGTCATTTTAACATGTAAGAGATTGGACGGACCTGAGAGGAAGCACAACGTTACAGTGCTGCTGCAGCCACAGGCTGGCAAGCAATTTGTGTTTTCGATTTTAATAAAAAGTGCACTGTACAGCAACGGAGGCAGTTAGAAAGCTCGTTTTTGCGGCAAAAGATGCGTCTTTTTAAGGGCTATCAGGATATCTATTTTTTGTACTGATTATATTATTTGTATTTCTAGAATAAAGCAATAAGTGACCGAAAAAAACAGCATTTTTCCGATTTTTTTTGTGTATAGAGGTCTAAAGTCTGCTACAAAGTTTACGAAAAAAATCTGAAATAAAATCCATCATCAAGTAAATAATTTTTCCATTCCGAAAGTGTGAAAATTTTTTTTGTGAGTAAAATATTTATTGCCTTTTGACAAGATACATTATGAAAAGGCGGATCAAAAAAAACACAAAAAAGTTTGGACAAGGAATTCCAGCCCTTTTCTTTGCATTTGACACAGAAAAACCATATGATATAACAGTTATTGCACATCACCTCGTGCAATATCAGTTTTTACGGCATCTCGTGACTAATACTGCAGTCGAGCTGTGCCCTTGTACAATATTAGTCACCTCGGTGCCATAAAAACTGATATTGCACTCGGTGCTGTGCGATAACTGTATAATATTGCATGGAACTGTTAGCAGCAAGCACTTTTCTGCGGCTGCACTGACCATAACCCATGATATCTACTATAGCATTGATTTACATCCATAATTCATGAGTTTTGTGGTGCAGTTTAATACCACAAATGTTTTGTTTACTGGTGGAATCTTGAACATTCTCTGTCAATCTTATTAATTCCTTGTATTTCCTCTTGAGCTCATATTTCTGTTTTATTTTATTCTTTTATTGGCCAATATATTATACTGATTTTATTATTTTAAAATATAAATCAATCAATTCTATTTTAAACAAGCAATTTCCTCAAATTTCAGATGACATCAACCACAGCTTATGATAATCATAAGAAAATGCTAATGGATGACTATGACTGGGTAAGTATCAATGGCATTCCACATATCAACCTTTTTTCATTGTGCAGATAACTGAATGCATAAATAAAACCTCAGTTTTTAACAGAAGACAATGATAATAATAATATGCACTACTTAGTGTGTGGTCATGGTTCTTTTTTTCAGTTGATCAGATACTACTTTCCGAAACATGAGGGTCACCATGCAGTGTTTGTCAACCTCTTGATGGTGGTGATTTTCCCAGCGGCAATGGTGGCAAGTTTGATGGTTCCAGTGCTGGTCATATGCGACAAGAAGATGCGAAGTGAGCCTTGGAGATGGCTGATAGCACACACCAGTCTCTGCATATTCGTCACTACATTTTTTCTCTTTGTAAATGGATTCACCTCAGTCTACCACCTTGATTCGTTCGAGACATCAGTGATCTGCCCCGGAGCGAAGTTTGTCGAGGGTCTGTTTTGGCAGATGTCCACCGTGTCCTTCACACTCGTCTTGATCGAGAGGTTCCGTGCGATGGGACGCGAGAATTGGCGAATCGGGCGGATTGGGAAAGAAAGCTGTCATTGCATCA